>CM066728.1:73909851-75159851 GCA_033961575.1 Aselliscus stoliczkanus | reverse complement strand
TTCTTCTTGCAAGTAAATGTTCAATAATTATTTGTTGAAAATAAGACAGAAACAGACTCACAGACACGAAGAACAAACTGATAGTTGCCAGACAGGAAGGGGTTTGGGAGACTGGGTAAAAAAGGTAACCGGGGGTCGACCAAGTGGCGTGGTGGTTAACAGCTGGCTTGGGAAGCCAGCGGCCCCGGTTTGGGTCCCACATATGAGGGCCAGTGACACTGCCCTCAAAAAAAAAAAAGGTAAATGGATTAGGAACTACAAATTGGTAGTTACAAAAGAGTCATGGGGATGAAAAGGACAGCATAGGGAATATGGTCAATAATATTCTAATTGTGCCAGGTAGGTACACAATTTGTTGAGGAGATCATTTTGTGTTTTTTTTTTGTTTTGTTTTGTTTTGTTTTGTTTTTGAGGGCAGTGTCACTGGCCCTCATATGTGGGACCAAACCAGGGCCGCTGGCTTCCCTAGCCAGCGCGTAACCACCGCGCCACTCGGCCAGCCCTAGGCGATAACTTTGTAAGTTATAAAAACATCTAACCACTGTGCTGTACACCTGAAACTAATATAATATTGAATGTCAACTGTAATTGAACAAAAGTTTAAATAAGAAGAAATATTAGCCTGTTGTAATCTTTAATTGAAATATTTTTCCAACCCAAAAAAAGAATTTGTTAAATGAATGAGAGCTAAGGATCACTATATAGAATTTCCAGTACGAGTTGAATGGCAAAGTTCAATGTGGTCATCCTAACTCATGTAAGTACATGTGTGTGGGGGCACACTCACGTGCACACACACACACACACACACACACACACACACACACACACACAGAGCTATTTATCACCAAAGGTATATTCTATCAAGGGTGGGGGTACTAATAAGTGAAAGGCCATTTTGTTGTGCTGATCACTTGGGTAGGACTGGGAGTTAAAGGATGGATGGAACAGGACAGAGGCAAAGTGCCAAATTCCATGAAAAATTTGGAGCTTCCTATGAGCAACATTTAGAAAGTAAGGAAGAGAGAGGGCCAAGAAAAATGGAGAAGGCTAGCATCTTAGTTATAGCAATGACTGGGTTAGCTCACTTTTTAAGAGCATGAATGTCTAAAATATTGATTATAACATTTGACATTATTTGTGAATGTAAATTGCTTCTATTTCCTTGAACCATCAAGAAAGTCTGATACATACATAAGAACCACGTGTGAACAGGTTTCCTTTTACAGGAGAGAGGAAAGGCGGGTGGGTGGCTGGGAAAATGAAGGGAGAGAGAGGCTCCATTCCACCCTTGGCCCCTGAAGTGTGGAAAAGGGAAGTTGTGATGGCAGCTGTGCACTGATTCCTAACCTGAACTAATTCTGCTGAGACAGAAACTTGGGTCCTTTTGTGATCGGGAGACAGGCTCAAAGGCCCCTGGAAATGTTTAAAAGCTTTGGGGTGATGCAGGACTTTTCACAATCTGTACAATGGGGTTTTGAGGCAATTTTATCTAGATCTTGGGAAACCGGGTGAACTCAGTTGACCTCTATGAAGAAAAATTTCCATATCCCACAAACAATAAAAAAAAACTCAAGTTTAAAATGGTAGCAACCAGAAACCGGGCTTCCTGTTGTCCTTGAGAAACTGAAAGTTTATATTTACACACCCAGGGAACCACCACCACCCTTGCACTGGGCAGATGAATAGCTCAACTGGTAACTTCAGGGCCTGATTCAATCTTGGAGTTTTGTTAATGGCAGAGATCGATTGCATAGGGGGTTGCATGAGTACATGTTATATAAATGCTTATGTTCAGTGGTGAGAGGACTCGAAGGAAGTAGGACCGTGCAGTAAGACTGTGCAGAAAGAATTCCTGGAGCATGTGAGCAGTGGGAGGATTTGATTAACTGAATAAAAGAAGGAATGGTATCTCATTGTTGACTGAGTGTGGAAAGAATGAAAACCTGAAACACAGGTTTCGCTCTGAAAGTGAGTTAGCAAAGGAAACTGAGGGCATTGGAAGAATCAACAGTCACTGAGGGGGAAAAGAACAGGAAATGGTGGACTTAGAGTCTATGCTTGGGTGAGTATGACAAATGTAATTCAGCAAACCTTTGGGTCATATCATGCAAATAGCCTGTGCCAATGGATTTTTGTTTGTTTTTTTCTGTTTTTGCTGGGGAAGTCAGATGGCCTAGACAAAAGAGAAAGACGACTTCTATTGGATTGTCCAGAGTGACTCTGAAAAAGTGTGGCAGTGTAATATCATTTCTTTAGCAGATGATGATTGGGCCACCAAAGGCGGTACAGGGGTTCTCTGAAATGTACTTCTAGATACACATTCCCAATTGTTTTTTAAGCTCGCAGCACAAGTCTCTAAGCCTATGGTTGTGCTTCCCAAGAATATATTGTTTAGAGAGATCTGCTTTGCCAGATAGAAGTTTAAACCAAACCACCACCAAAGGCAGCACTTAAACATTTCATCATTTAAATAAGGCCAGTAGTATCTGGAAGCAAGGGTCGGTATGTAGAACCAAGAAAGGTTTCGTCATTAAAAATCAAAAACAAGACTCTTAAATCATTGAATCCTTACTCTGTGTCCAGCAGAAGAAAACAGCTCCATGAAATGTTCCCGTCGGCATGTTTCCAGCCACGAGCATACATATGACATTACTGACTAAGGGCCGCCCTCTAGTGGCCTAATAGGAGAACTGCAAGTACGGAATAAATACTGTGAAAGAAATGTGATAAAGAGATTGGGATAAAAAACGAAAAGAAGATCTGCTTAATTTTCTTTGTGTAATTGGTCACGCATATATAATAGTAAATGCTGATACAGTGGCAAGTGTGACTGTTCTTCATTATTCTTATAGCCTAGATGAGGTTACAGGTAGTCCCAAATGCATATTTAGGTTTTGCTATTTAGAATCTAAGTATAGCACCAGTATAGACATTTCTATCAATGGAAAATTGAATATGAAATATAAAAATTATTTATAAAAATGATCAAGGGATGGCCGGTTAGCTCAGTTGGTTAGAGCACAGTGCTCATAACACCAAGCTCGCTGGTTCAATTCCCACATGGGCCACTGAGATGCACCTTCCACAAAGTAGATTGAAACAACTACTTGACTTGGAGCTTATGGGTCCTGGAAAAACACACTGTTCCCTAATAAAAATAAATAAATAAATAAATAATTAAATTTCATCCTAAAAATAGTATATATATATTATATATATATATATATATATATGATCGAAATGCAGTGACTATCAGAGTTTTCATTTTCCCTCATGATCCCTCACATATTTCTCAATTAGCTACTCTGAAGGGAGTTGATATAGTAATTTCAGAGTCAGAAAGTCCTAGTTCCATACACTTCTGGCGGTTTACCTCTAGGTTATTCACTTCACTTCTCTGGGACTCACTTTTCTAAAAATATGTAAATCATTGCTCTTCCAAACTCCCTAAACTTGTGGGGGGCGGGATATAGTGAAATATGTATAAAAGTACTTTGTAAATTCTAATGTGTGACATAATATCAACCACTATTGGTCTTGAAATCTCTACATTAAAATGATGAGGTTGGTGAAACTGATATTTGAAGGTGCTATTTAAATTTATTTTTAAGTTTTTTTTAAAATATTAGATAATTTTAAAAGCCACCTGTTCTAAAATTGTTAGTTTACTAAAAATGTGTTTGAGGAGGGTTGACCGATTGTCTGAATTCTCAAGTTTATCTTGCAAGTTTACACACTTGCTGAACTCAGAACCACAGCTATATCTTGTGTCCTGAAGTTGATCATTTTAGGAATCCTGTTATGTTGTTAATATTTTTTTTCCAGCAGTTTCAGTAAGTAATATAGATTGATGGCTTGAAAACACTAATATGGTTATAGATAAATCAAAATTAAATTTCACTCCATGTTCGATTATTCTGAGATACAAGGGTCCAGACTTAAGAAAGGGTCAGATAGAAAAGAGTTAATAGTTTAAACCTACAGACATCATTGTTATTTAAGAAAGAGCTATTTCCTAGTCTTATTCTGGGGACTGACATTTTTTATCTGGTGGTTTCTATCTATTTACTAGCTTTTGGGGTAGATAGAAATCAGTTGACTCTTTTAAGAATATCCGGTAGGTTGGAAACCTAGTTTCAAATTGATGAAATATAAGTTAATTTAAAATAGCTTCATTGGACTGAAGTAAATCTGTTTTATTTTACAAACCAGACAGAAGCTCATTACAGCTGTTATGACATGGCGTGGTTATAAATCTTAGGATTAAAGTTCTACTTTTGTTTTTATGTATAATCGTTTTATAATGGGAAAATGTCCCTGAAAATTAGAAGAGTGTTTCAAAATGAATCATTACTTCAACAACCCTCGGTTCTAGTTATTAATTACAAGAACAACAAACTCTTTCCTGCCAAACCCTTATGGACTAGCTAAATTGCAGAATTCAGCAGAGTTTTTATTTTTCATTTCTAACTTAGAGCAGGTTTACCCAAGGTTCAGAATGAATTTGATGCTTTGTGTAAGTAGCAGTTCGTTATATTTTTCTTGTTTAAAGAAGCAAAATTCAAAAGGAACACACCCACAGGAGGCACAGAAATAAGATAATGATAGGTATTTATGAAAATAACCCCTTGGTAGGGGGAGAAGGTGGCTTTCTTGAAATTCATAAAGAGAACAAGTTCTAAAACTTTTCTATGTATTAGAATCACCTGGGAGTTTTCAAAAATCTCTTTGCACAGCCTACAGCCCACATCGATTAAAAGACCTCTGGGGGACCGGAACATCACTATTTTTTTTTTTTAAAGTTCTCTAGGTGATGCCAAGTTTGAAAACCACTTTAGTTGAGAAACACAAACTTGAAAGCATGAAAGTAATGCACTTTTATTTTTCCTACGATGATATGATCACAGATCATTAGTATAGTCACCCTTTTCTTATAATAGAAAGGAGCACAGCTTCATTTTATAGGCATTTTAACAGATGAACAAAGCGCAATGAGGTGAAAAGCAGGGACTATTCGGATTCAATCAATAGGTCAGCAGAGAATACAGGGATGAGCGCAGTAGTGTGTGCAGGATTCCCTGCCGGGGACTGCCTGAGGCAGACATGTCCCGAAGCCTGGAATGAGGTGATAAGTAGTTGGGGCCACCAATGTGCAAGCAAATCAAGGAGAAACGAAATGTATGCTCCAAATGAATGATGAGCAGAGTTGGATTATAAGGCAGAGCAAGAGAACAGATGGGAATGATTGAGGACAGTAAAGATGATAACTATACTAAAGTTATGATCTGGTTGATTCCAAGCATTTTGAAAAAACAAATGCGAGACAAGAGGGAGCCTCACCAGTGGGATACGGGAAAGGGAGAGAAACCTTGATCTGCATGCTCCAAGGCAACAGTTCTTTCAGTGTGGTTCCGGGCTGCAGCATCAGCGTCACGGGGCACTTGTTGAAAAGGCACATCAATGGACCCCACCACGGACCCGCCAAATCGGAAACCTGGGGATGGGCCCAGCAAGGAGTCTTTACAGGCGCTTCTGGGGTTCCAGCTGATCCGGGTGCATGCTGAAGTTTGAGAACCACTGCTCCCATTGTTTTTTAAGAATAAAATACTTTCTACAGCCTGGGACGTCCTTCGAATAGTATATGAAGTTGACCATTATATCCTGTACTTACTAAAGTAGAGACATTATACCTGTACATGGTGATATGTTCACAGATACTGCAACAGCGAATATATCATTTTTGTTGGGAACCATTCAAGAGGACGGCAATCTTGTCAAAATCTTAGAAAACTAGTTATTGGAAATATGGCAGCCCTCAGTAAACAGTGATACTAATGCAAGTTTGCTCACTTCGAGTAGGAGGAAACATTTACAGCCATATTATGTATATATGGCTTATAATATTTTAGACATCTGATATGTCTATCCCCCCTTTCTCTTTAATCTCTATTTATTTTACTGAAGAAATATCATACAATCACAAGAACGAACAAATTATAACTACATGTAACATGGATTGATGTCACAAACATAACATTGACCTAAAAGGCCAGACACAGAGTATGTAAAGTATGACTTCACTTACATAAAGCCTAAAAACAGGAAAAACTCACTCATTTTTAGCATTAGAAGTCCAGTAATGAGTATCTGGTGGGGGGATGGTGGGGTTAGAAACTGGAAGGAGGCTCCAAGGAGTCTGTTTCTTGATCTGGGTGGTGGTGACCCCAGTGTAGTCACTTTGTGAAAATTTGTCAGTCTTTACACTTGTAATTGGTGCATTTGTGTATTTATGCATACTTTGATGCAAAGTTAAAAGAAATGTAAGAAAAAGGCTACTGCTATGCTGGGATTTGGAGAAGTCAAGATGCTTTCACTTCCCTTTGGAAATTTATTTTTTTTTGAGGGCAGTGTCACTGGCCCTTATATGTGGGACCTGAACTGGGGCCGCTGGCTTCCCAAGCCAGCGCCTAACCACTGCACCACTAGGCCAGCCCTTCCCTTTGGAATTTAAAGGTGGGATGCTGCTCTCAGTAAGTGCTGGGGAAGGTCAATGGCATATCACCCACTGCAGTGAACAAAAACCCTGTGGACAGTGCTGTTTGGCCCCCACGACTCTAAAAGTCCAAAAGGAGACCACAGGAATGGTCAGCTTCCCAGGGTGCTGAGCAATTCATTCTGGCCTCAGGATAGACTAACTTAGGACAAGGCAAAACTGGGAAGCAGCTAAGATTTCCGACAGCATCCTAATAATTGTTTGTAGTCTGTGCCTGCCAGCACATTTGTTCCCCCAGTCTGTCAGGGTCACACTTCTGTCGAGTGATTGCCACCATTTCAAGCCATACCCTAAATCTTGATTTAATGCTTCCTTGGCCCTCTCTTTCCATTCTCCCCACTTCTCTTTCCTCCTTCTTCTTCTCTCCTTCCTTCTCATTAAAATCTATCTATCCTAATTTTATTATCTCAGGATCTTTGATATGAGCATTTTTTTTATTTATTTTTTGTTTGTTTTGTTTAAAGTGGTGATCCTCAAGCCTGGTTGCACATTAGCACTCCTTAAAAGTTTTCTAAAAACACTGATATCTGGGCTCACGACTGACCAGTTACCCAGGACTCTATGGAGATGCCCCCCTACCATGGGTGCTTTCATTAGCCCCTCAAGCAATACTAAGGAGCAGGCCAGACTTCAGATGCTCTACACTGGTTTACAAAGTTGTTAAAACATCATTCGTGGCATTCCTCCCTAAAGCCGTATCTGGAATTTACCACAGCCTGAGGGACTTCATGAAAGAAGTGACTAACTCAACATATTGTCCTCTGGGTAGTGGAACACAGGTTCCCTCGGCAGGAATGAGGTTGCATAATGCTGACACTGTCTACCTAGTTATGATCACTCTGCCAGACACAACCCTCGCCTTCTTCTAGGGACTCGGTTAATGCTGGAACAACTCTGCCACAGATGTCCCTACCTCCCATAAGCAGCGCCTACCTAAAACAATATTTCTTTTAAACAAATAAGGTTTTAAGGCATCTACTAAAGAGCTAATGGTGTGGTCATTATCTCTTAATGGATTTTTAATGATGTGTGAAGTTCTCAGATGATAGTCAACAAGGTGTAAAGTTTTATAGAATCATTGCATTAGCATGAAATTATATCCTCTATCTGATTCAAATTTATTATTTCTATGTTCTAAAAGCTAAGACTCTTAAGTGTGAGAAAGATGTCAATTAAAACTCTTACGTTTTCAACAAAATAAACAAGCAAACAAAACAGAAACAGACTCATAGATACAGGGAACAAACTGATGGTTGCCAGGTGGGAGGGGAGTTGGGGGTCAGAGTGAAAAAAGTGAAGGGATTAAGAAGTACAAATTGATAGCTACAAAATAGTCATGGGGAAGTACAGCATAGGGAATACAGTCAATAATATGGTAATAACTATGTATGTATAGTGCCAGGTGGGTACTAGACTAGTCAGGGGGATCACTGCATAAATTGTGCAAATGTCTAACCATTATGTTGTACACCTGAAACTAATATAAAATAATATTGAATGTCAACTGTAATTGAAAAACAACAATAAAAAATGCACTGAACCCACAACAGAAAAAAATATATATATGATAAAATTATATATGAAAATATATATGAAAATATATATGAAATATATAAAAATATATATGAAAAAATATATATATGATTATATATATATATATATATAACTATATATTTTTTTTCCCACTTTCTTTTATTTTATTTATTTTTGAGGACAGTGTCACTGGCCCTCATATGTGGGACCGAACCGGGGCCACTGTCTTCCCAAGCCAGCGCTTAACCACCGCGCCACTCGGCCGGCCCTCACTTTCTTTTTAAAGACTGAAGTATGGGGAGAAAGGACTTTTCCTTGATATTGTTTGATGGAGAAGTTATGGAGGTGGGAGGGGAGATAACAAAGGCAGGTTTTCTGCATTCAGTTGCCTTGATGGCTCCAAGTGCCTGGAGTGATAATGACCTAATGGCAACCAGCAAGCCCCTTTCTTGTCAGCACTGTGAGATCAGTGCTCCAAGAAGCTGGGTCTAAGATCCGAGTTTAAGCCTCTTTGTCTCAAGGGTTCAATATTCCCCTTAGGGCCAAAGGAAGACCTGCTCTGGGGGATTAGAGGACCTGCTCTTCCGGTTCTGCAGCCCCGCCCCTTCCCTGAGAGGAGGCATTTGTGGGACCTGGGAACTTGTTCTTCTTTTAGACAATGACTGGAAAATTGAGATCTTGGGGCCAGTCGGGTGGTCTAGCTGGTTATGAGTGAGAGCTCTGAGCAACACGATCGCCGGTTTGATTCCCACATGGGCCAGTGAGCTGCGCCCTAGCGGAGCTGCTGCTGAGCTGCCAATAGGTAGCAGGATGGCTCAGCTGGTGAGAGCACATTCTCTTAGCTCTTAACAACAAGGTTGTCAGTTCGACTCCCGCATGGGATGGTGGGCTCTGCCCTCCTCCATAACAAGATAGAAAGGGGTAACTGGACTTTGAGCTGAGCTTGCACCTTCTACAACTAAGGTTGAAGGACAACAATGTGACTTAGAGCTGATGGGTCCTGGAAAAACACAATGTTCCCCTCCCCCAATTTCCCAACCCTGTTCTCTTCCCCAATTCCCCAATGAAATCTTAAAAAAACAAAAACAAAAAGCCTGAGATTTTGGAATTGCCTACACAAATGGCCTAAGCCAGCTGCCAGGGCCCATGTGGTCATGTTTCCCTATCTGCCTGCCCTCTAGGGGGCAGACATGTCATCAGTGTGCACAACCCCAGGTCCGTGCATGGCTGCTGCTTGGGGGATGAGGATGGAGACTAAGTGGTCAGAACTCAGGCAGGTGGCCTGGCATGTGCCCTGTACATGCATAGAGGTGCCTCATGTCCCAGATGGAACCAAATGTTAAGAGAAGAATAGGGAGCCACAGGCTTCTTCCCTCAACACTGAGAGACTTGAAAATGCTAAATTTCAACCTGGCCTTCCAGGTTATTATAGGACAGACCTTTGACACTAAGGTAGAGGATAAAACCTAAACATTAAAGCTCGATATTTGAACTTGACCTTATAGTATATATAGGCTTATTTGTCAAGGAAGGAGCCTCAAATTTCTTTTAATTAACAGTCTGTTTGTGTTACCTACAACTTTTAAATATTTAGGAATATGATATATAGTCTTCTATCTGTATTTTTATCTCACAAATTCACAAATTTCAGAAGTAGTCCTTCTCGAAGCCCCACTCTAGACCTGCTGAACCAAAATGTCTCAAGGTGGCCTAGAAAATTTGAATTTTAATAAGCTCCTCAGATGATTGGTATCCATGATTAATTTGCCAACCACTAAACTAGACCTTTATCTCTCCTCTCATGTCTTATACTAAGTCCATGTGCCAGAAAGTAGTGCTGAGTAATTCATCTGTCAGCAGTGAAAACAGATAGAAAAGGACAGATTTTGCTGGAACATGAGGAACATACTGAGGCCAACTCCATTCTGGTCAGGGAACAGGTTTACTGAGTCCAAAGGTCTCGTGGCTTCCATTCTGAGTTTTTCTCAGTCCAAAGACATTGTGTGGGAGAGCTATGGTGGCCCTCTCAGCAATCACTCAAAGTTCAGATCATTTCCCTTCATCAACAGAATTCTTTTTTGTTTTGTTTTGTTTTGTTTTTTTGAGGGCAGTGTTACTGGCCTTCATATGTGGGACCCGAACTGGGGCCGCTGACCTCCCAAGCCAGTGCTTAACCACCGCACCACTCAGCCGACCCAGAATTCTTATTTTTTAACACTGGCTGTTTTTCTCTACTGGTTTCTGTCTAATTCTGTGACCTAATAGTTATATTCTTTCCTTAACCATCTCTACACGATGGCTAGAATTTTTGTTTCACTATAAAGTTCTCCAACCCTAAGCTGTTTGACCGCCCCTAGGAGGTAAGAAACAGCCCTTTTTGCACAGGGCCTGTTTTTACCCTGGCAGTACACCAGGACCACCTTGGGAGTCTTAAAGAATTCCCATGCCAGGGCCTCATTCCAACCAATTAATTCCTACTCTGAATAGGATGTGTAACAATTAAGTTCTCAAACTCATCCTAGAATAAGTGCTACATACTTCATTGCTGAATATCACTACAGTCACCTTCAAAGTACTCCCCTTGGGAAGCTATGCACTAATGCCAGCACCTAGTCAACCCTTCAAAGCCATTTTGGAACTCTTTTTCTGGAATGGCCATCAGAGCTCTCATCGTATTACCCTTGATGCCCTGAATGTCATCAAAATGTCTTCCTTTCAATATTTCCTTTATCTTTGATAAAGAAAGAAGTCATTGGGAGCCAGATCAGGTGAGCAGGGAGGGTATTAAAATACAGTTATTTGTTTACTGGCTAAAAACTCCTTCACAGACAGTGCTGTGTGAGCTGGTGCATGGTCATGATGCGAGAGCCATGCATTGTTGATGAAAAGTTCAGGTTATCTAACTTTTTCATGTAGCCTTTTTAGCACTTCCAAATAGTAAACTTGGTTAACTGTTTGTCCACTTTGGTACAATTCATAATGAATAATCCCTCTGATATCAAAAAAAGATTAGCAACATCATTGCAACAAGTTCGCGAAGTTAATTGTCAGAGCTTGTACACATTAAATTTCTAAAGTACAGGGTGTGGATGGGATATGGCACTAGAATGTTTTATATTAGCGCAAAAACATAAAAACCACTCTCCTAAACACTCTGCTAACCAAGAAGGCCCTCGGGGTTTAACTAAATTCAGCCTCGGTTTAAAGCTCTGAAACATGGTGTCGGTGTTACCTTGGCCATGAGACTTCTTTACAGAAGTTATTGGAGCACTTTTTGAGGAAATGTCACTCTCATAGGCAGCATTTGCAGGCATTAAGGAAATGGGCAGGGCTAGAAAAGCAGGAATTGTATTAATAATCAGTGTTTGCTTAGTGCTATAAAATACTAAAGGAATGCTCCCAAAATCTCTGGGCATCTGGGGGGAATGGGTTATTTCAAAGTTTTGATGTGTGGGCAGAATAATGAAAACTCATCCATTCCCCATACACACATCATAATCATACACATAGTTCATGGGAAATGAAAAGTTGTGCTTGACATTCAAGTACAGTGACTTAGTAGAGAATTGGCTGAGGCTAATGACACCATTCTCCCCTATTAAGAAGGAAATGTGCTGAGATGCTTGTATCAGTTAGATATTGTCAAGGTGATTCCTATTTCAGCTATTTCACATATAGCACCATAAATTTTAAAATCAATAAGAAAAAAAATCTAAATTAACTCAAAGCAACTGATACAGACCCATATAAGTTGGGATTGTACGTCTTTATTGTTTCTATGCAATAAAATAAAATTGTTTTGCTAGTTGTGTAAGAACTTCTAAATCTGACCTCATTTTAAATGATTGGGACATCTTCAAGTACAAATGTCATAGAAAAGAAGAAAATAAAATCAAGGGAATGATGACAATATCATAATAGACCGTGTCATTTGTCAACTTTACCCCATATCATTCCTATATCCTCAGTGTCAAAGAGGAGTACTTTTAGGATATAGTATTACCTGCCTGGATTGCAACAATGTGCTAGGAGGTTGAACATGTATCTGAGAGGTACAACTCCAGACTGTGCAGGTAGAGCCTATGTGGGATTGTGTATCAAGGCAAATTTTAGTTGTTCATCTATTGATGAGAAATGCACTTTATAACACCCATTGAGGAACGGGCAAAATTCACTTCTGCCAAGTGGGTTTCTTTGTGTAGCTCTGTTCCACCTCAGACTTAGTTCCAGAGACAGAGAACCAAGGTTATTATTTTCTTCAAACTATTAAACTATATATCCAAGGGCAAGAGGATCCATCTCTGCCTGGAGAGCCTATGGGAACTCCTTGGCTGTACTATGGTTAAGAACGGTCAAAAAAAATACATCCAACTCAATTTGGTTCAGCAATATTCGCAGTGGCCAGAAGGTGGCGCTCACTTCTTAGAAATGTCACAGCTTGAGGTTGAAAACCTGACTCCTTGGAGAACTAGAACAGTCTAACATTAAAAAAAAAAAAAAGAAAAAGAAATCTTTCAGTAAAAAGCCCGTTTTCATATACAGTAGGTAGTGAGCAGTGAAGTGCACGAGTGTATACAGGTGCTGGCAATCAAAGTAGAATGTGGGACAGAATGGTTCTTGCTCATTTTTACTTATTTGAATTTATTTCTTCTTCAGGTTCTGTAAATAAATTAGCATAAATTGATTTCTCTTTAATGTGTTAAGTACTACACCTAATTTAAAATGCTGATTCTTTTCTACCTGGGACTTAAAACGAAGACACAGTTTGATAGAGATGGAAAACCTCTGGGATATCCCCGTGGTCTAGCTTAGCTCTTTAGACGCACGGACCACGCTTTCTCTCCGCCCCGTTGGATTCCACCATCACTCATCCCACCCACCCACCCCCTCAGCCACATCTGTCATCCTCAGGGTCACTGGGGCCTCAGACCATCTGGTCTGCAGAGCCTCCAGCCTTTTGGCCAATTTTTCTTCCTCCATATTCCAATCAGCTTTTCTGTCTTATTTAAAGAACAAAACAATGATAGACTTCCATGGTTATTTGCATTTTTAGAACATCAGTGAATTTTTTTTGTTTGTATATACTTGTGGGGTTAGGCAACAGTGGGAAAATGAAGAATGATTTCTACATTTGACCGACCTTGAACAAATGCTGTAAGGGAACCTGAGAAAAAGATGAGGGAAAACAACTAAGAGGAATTGAAACCCTGAGGCATCTGAATTTGTTTCAGAGTGTCCTGAAAACTTTGCACTGTTGGACAGCACATGTGATGTGGACTATATCTGTGGAAGGAAACATGACTTTTTCCTGGAGAATTTTGCACTGATCAGAAAGCCTCCTAAGCTCTTTTCTTCTCAGTTTTCTCTTCTATCCGGTTAGCAACCAACCTACTTTTCCTACTTCTGTTCCAATGATATCTGCTGGAGACTCCACACCAAAAATACCTAAGCCTACTTCAGATTCGTTCTGTCTCTCTTTATCTGTGTCCTCGGTAATAATTTTAATTGCCCCCCATTCCCCACCCCAAGGATTCTCTCTCATATTACCCACAATGGCTGTTTCCAAACTCTGTCGCTCTGTTCCCAGACCTGGATGACCAGCACTCTCCATAAGCTCAGATTTCCAGGGAGTAGTCTCCCCTATCCCTTCCTCCCTCACAGGTGATCCTCCTCTCATCTCAGGCTAGCTTTCCATCCAGCTTCAAGGGACAATAGAACAGAATAAGAACGGTGATCTTTAGATGCAGAAGATTTGAGTTTGAATCCCAGTGCTTCCTCATTATGTGCCCTTGGGTAAGATACACAGTTTTTCCAAGATCCTGTTTCTTCAACTCCAAAAATCACTATAATACAATCTCCCTGCCAATTGGGGATTGCCAATGTTATTTGTAAAAACACATTCCACACCATGGAAATCCCCTCAGCTTCCTATCTTTTAACTTTAAAATTCAAGAATTTCAAGCCCTGCAAGTACAATATTTTCCCAAGTCCCCAGGGTTTGGGAACAGTGTGAAGAACATGACTTGGTCCAGGCCCTGCAAACCTCAACCACTTCCATGTCTCACCCTTTACCATCTCCTCCAATAATAGCATTCCCTTCTCATATTCAGGCTTCTTCTACCTTCTACCTTCTCCTGAGCCTTCAAACATTCCCCAGGATTCTATCCTCAGCCCTTTCTATTTCCTCTCCACAACCTTTCTTGCATGACCCTGTGCACCATGATCATTTCAGCCTTGGAGAATGAGAAGTCCACATTTCCAACCCTGAAACCCGTCTCCCCTTATACCCCGGTCATGTGAAGGCACATCTAATGGATGATCATAACCTTTTTTATAAATCTGCAAGCTCAATTTTAAGGCTTCAGGGTACGCTCACATTTCATAAGTAACAGGAATTTTTGTAAGCATCTAGCCTATAACGAAAGGCATTCCTACAGACAACAGGATGTTAAGTTATTCGCTGTCTTCAGCCTGAAAAACCAGCTGATGCTATTTTGCAGACGTCTCATTAGCAGCCCCACATGGCTCTCTCTGGCGATAACCCACGCAATGGAAGGGATGTCAAAGGGCAAGTGTGCATCTGGCTGGACAGAAGGAAAACCAGTTAGCAGTTTCCTGCCAGGTCAGATTTCTGTGTTCCATTTCAATGAGGACACAAAGTAATCTTCCTAAATTCTGATGCTAATAACACTGTGCATCTCCTCCACACTTTCGAGGTTTGCTGCTCATTTGTTTCCAAGCACTTAATCTCCATATGTAAGTGACGATTTTCTGGGCATTTTCTTCTGGCTTAAAGGCTGTCTGCTTGGCGATCAGTTGCTCTTACTATTAAGTACACCTATCATTCTTGTCTTCTTCAGAGCTATCGGAGAGTTTTGGCAAAGTCTGCTAAGCAGGCCACTTGCACTGGTTCAGGCCTCTCCTACTACATGAAATGCCACCAACATCTGCTGGTTTCTCTTTGTTACATATCTTTGAGGTACTGACTCATTCCTTAAGACTGTTAAGGCGTATGTCCATGTGTGTATAGGTGATTGATGGCAATGATTGCCTACTATTATCAACATTAATGTTTTCCTCCCCAACTAATTTCCTTTTGCTGTCCAACTTGCACGTACATATGTGTGTGTGTGTGTGTGTGTGTGTGTGTGCACGCACACACAGGGATACATGTGCCTGTCATTGTTTACTTTTCTCCCAGGGAATGAAAAAGCCATTTAAATAATAATTCAATAAGATAAACGTATTTGCAGTAACAGACACATATGAAAAGAATTCCAAAGCCAATAAGAAAGACATTATTTGCATGTCCTCCTGTTTGCCTTTTTCCATACAAAGGCAAGAACGTTAGAGTGAGAGTCTAGCAAAATGCTGTCTTCACAAAAGCAATGTGGAAAAACTGCAGGACTGTGCAAGGAAACTCTTCAGTAAAATCAAACTGCAGCTCTGTCAAGGCTGCCACCTTTTGCCACATCACTGTCTGGGCAGAGTGACCTGTTCTTCCCAGGATCCATTCAACGTCTATTTAACTCTACCTATGGCTGCAACTAACATCTTGGCCTGAGGAGGGCATTGTCGGTCCCTTAACGTATCTAAGGCACATTTTAAAAAAATGTTTAAATTACCTCTAAATATCTGCAATAGAACAAAATAGGAAAATAACTCAAGGTAACACACAAAACTAAATATTCTATCCCAAAATTAATATAAAAGTTTCACACTCCCAATGAACAGGAGGTTATTTATTTATTGGAGTCAGAAAATAAATAAATGCAGACGTGGAGGAGCAGTTGGTGACACTTTTCTCCTTGTCTGGGTCAAATCCTCATTGCCTCCTGCTTCCTTCCTGACACTAGGAAGTGGCAAATCGTGGACCCATGTGCCAAATCCAGTCCACGGTCTGCTTTTGTAAATAAAGTTACATTGGAACAAAGCCACGCTCATTTGTTTACTCATTATCTATGGCTGCTTTCATTCTGTCTGAGTGGAGTGGTTGCTACAGAGACCAAATGTCCCATGAAGCCTAAACAATTTATTATCAGCTCTTTACAGAACACATTTGGCAACTCCTGTCCTTGAGTTACAGTCTTTTTCAACAAAGGGCAAAGAGGTGACAGTGGTGGATACAAGCAGCTTTTATATGTGTCTGGTCATCCAGCAGAGGTGCCAGCTTCTTAAAATGCAGGCCTGCAATATGATGGAATTGCCATCTGCCAGCCACTTCCAGTGAGTCACATGCAGGCAAATAGTAAAAGAAACTTTGGCCACATATCCAAAGACTATAAAGTATCAGACACAGGCTGGGGAGGTAAGTGGATTTTTCTTCTCTGATTCCAATTGTGATTTGCAAAAAACCCAAATCTCTTGCTGCACATGGGGTTTTGGCTTCAGGCATAGTACTTTGGAGTTGGGCTTTGTCCTGGGGTCAGGCTGCACTTGACAATACTGGGAAGCCTGCATTTGTTCAGAGATGTAATTCCCAATCTGATCACAAGAGTTCCAAGCTAAAAATGTGGTACAGAGGAGAAAAAAGTGTTCAGATAAATGGAAAAAAATGGAGGGTTTTGTGGTAGAGAGAGAAAATGACAATAACAGTAAATGTTGAAAAGCTATACATTAGTTATGATTGAGCATAGTAAAAGACAGGGATATGATGAAGAAAAACACATATAGCTTTATATATCTATATAGTTTTGCACAGAGCCTGGCTAATAACACAAATGAGAGATTTTAGCCCAATAGCACATATAAATCAAGGAAATAGATACCCAGGCAGAAATTCTCAATATGAGGGAGGAATGTGCCAGAGAAGAGATCTGTGGATAAAGAGACATGAAAAGACCAAAAACGGGTGGGGGCAAGATGCCTCCCAGGGAAGCAAGAGAAGCTGAGCAGAGGACTTGGGCTGTAGGAAAAGGAGAGCTGACTGGGAACCCCTATGGGGAAACTCTAGGCTTTCCAAAGATGGAAAGACCCATCTCTGCAACTACGAGTACGTCACAGATGATTTTGGTATTGGCCCCTGAAGACATTTCAGAACTGATTAATTAGCAGATGGTTTTTGAACACAAGAGGGTGAAGTGAGGCTCTGGGGGAGCCAGCATGAGTCATGAGGATTCGTGAGTGGGCAATGTGCTACACAGTGTAGCAGTTAAGTTGTGTAGGCTCTGGAGCTAGGCTGCTGGAATCTGAGTTGGTTCTGCCACTTCCTAGCTGTGTGACCCTGGGCAAGTTACTTAATTTCTCTCTTCCTTAGTTCTTTTGGTTGTTAGTGGGCATACTAGTAGCACCCTGGGGATGGGGATGTTGTAAGAATTAAATGAGTTAATACATATAAAGAATTGAAAACAGAACCTGGCTCAAATTGGTGCTATGTAATCATCAGCTATTATCATTGATACAACTATCAGACCAGCAACCAGCAGAACGCTACAGACCTGGATAAAACTATATCTACAAAGCATTGTACAAATAAAAGGTCATGTCTGGTTTCATAATTACAATTTCACTTCAGATGGATGAAACCTGTCTCATTTCAATTCATATGATTGTTCTCAGCCCTATCCTTGTTATACACATACATATATATATATATATATATATATATATATATATATATATATTTATTTATTTTTTAATAAGACTTGAAGTTATTTTATTGTGAAAATTATAAAATATTGTGAAATATTCCAAGCATACAAAAATAGCTTTCAACATTTTAAACTGATAAAATATGGAAATGTCATATCTAAGGCACTAATGATTTCTCTCTGACTGTATTCAAATATTCAAATAAAGACTGAGAGACCTCTTAGTAAAGGTATGGCAGTGTCCTGAAGCACATGTTGAGATAAAACCTCAAGCCATCTTTATTCATTCTTCTAATTCACTCAACTATCTATTAAGTATTTTTTTAAGTCTTTTATTATTTTATTGTGAAATAAACATTTTTTTTAAATTAGCTTCCAGTGTACAACACAGTGCAATAGTTATACTTTTTATCCCTCAAAGTGACAACCCCCCTCCCCCAATTCTCCCCCTCTCTCCTCCCCCCAATATCATACATATCTATTACAATTCCTTTGACTCCTTTCCATAGTATAATCCACATCTTGTGACTACTATATGTTCAATTACAGTTGGCATACAATATTATACAACATCAGTTTCAGGTACACAGTGCAGTGATCAAGCTTCTATCTATTAAGTATTTAAATATATGTTAGGCACTGTTCAAGGTACTTGGAATTTATTGAAAAAAAATATGAATAATTTGTCTTTGTGGAACTTACATTCAGGCAGAATCCTTGCTAAACAGAGTTTCTACAAATCATGACATCTTGGTTTCACTTTAAGATTTTCCACAAACTATGCATAAACTTGATAAACTTACTAATTTTCTCTCATCTATAAAATACCATCACTGCATATGTTTTAGGATCATTAATCTAATCAATAAGAATTTATTACTTTGTGCTAAGCTCAGGAAAATGAACGTGAAAATGTCCCTGCCCTTAAGGAACATCTATCTGATATTATCAGGAAGATAAAACCTGGTAGTTAACAGTAATGTTAATATTTATATATAAATGTAAGCTGTAATTAGTATATCCAATCATGTAAATATGGCTGGTGAGTCCTGGGTAGTCTTCCTGGGGACATTCGATGTAGATTTTAGCTGTTACCTACACCATATGACAACATCATAGCCAGCACTACCGGTAGTATGTGTGTAGATGCCGTGCTTGCCTTCAGAGAGGTAGCAGGGAAACTCTAGGATTTTCATAAAACCTAGAAGGATTTCCTTCTTAAGAAATATCCAGTTTTGCTGCCAAACACTCTCTTCTCCTACCTACATGGAAGTTGGAGTCAAGAGATACCACGGGTAGCAGAAGTTACCCCCAGACCCGGAGCATGCACATTTTGAAATGAATTTCCAAACAGAATCCCTAGATCCACAACATGCCAAGCCAGAAGCACACTGAGATTGGTCCCTGGAGGTGAGCCAACATTAACTGGCAGAAGGCAATTTCCTAGGGAGGGGAGAGGGGTGTTAAATGATCTGGGGAGGGGCCGGCCACTCCACCTGCTCTTCTATTCCCACTCACTGGTAATGACAGAAGCCACACCCTCCTTCCTCAGGTGTTCTCTACAGGTGGCAGTCTGGTGCGCATGGCCACCTGCTTTTGCTCTCTCCCAGGTGGGGCTCTGAAAGGTTATGTGCAGAGTGCCTAGACTGTCAGCTGAAGGGACCATACATTTACTCAGAAGCTAAGACTGGCTCCATAAAGTTTGGAAGATTACATGAGATGAATTTTTTCTCTCCCTCATTTAGGCTGCACATATTTTTCAGTATATAGGGGAGAAGAGGGATCCTTTCCCTCTTAAATATCATCCAACAAATATTTATTGTACACCTACCATGTGTGGGGCAGGGTCCTAGGTATTAGGAACACAACAAAGAATAATCCAAAGACACTACTGATAGCAGTGGAAGGAAGGTGGAGAAGACACACAATATACACATGTATATGTGTTAAATATTGAAATATCAACTGGGTCGGTGCTATGGACTAAATTGTATACCTCCCCAAATTCATATGTTGAAGCCCTAACCCCCAATGGTACTGTATTTGGCGATAGAGCTTTTAGGAAGTAATTCAAGTTAAATGAAGTCATAAGAGTGGGGTCCTCATCTGATAGGACTGGTGGCTTCATAAGAAGAAGAAGAGACCCCCATCCTTCTCTCTCCCTATGAGCATTCACCAACCAAGGGCCATGAAAGTGCACAGTAAGAAGACAACCATTCACAAACTGTGAAAGGGCTCCCAGTAGAGCCCTACCATGCTGGCACTCTGATCTTGGACTTCCAGCCTCCGGAACTGTGAGAAAACAATGTATGTTGTTTAAGCCACCAAGTCAACAGCACTTTGTTCTGGCAGTCCAAGCAGACGAAGGCAGTCAGATGGTGATCAGTGCTCAGAATTAAAACCCAAGCACAGTAAAGGAACAGAGACACATGACAGAAAGGTGGTGAGGGAGGTTCTCTGAGGGGAATTTAGGTAGAGAGCTGAATGAAGCTAAGACTCATTCAGAGGCAGCCCCTGGTCTCAGGCTTAAGAATGGGAACAATCAAGATATATGACAGGACCCATCTTTAGAAGCAAAAGAAACTGCCCTATAAGAATATTTTTGGAAAATAGCTCTCTTGCATGGAGGAGATCTTAGATAGGAAACCAGTGTTTGCTTGGGCTAGTCCCTGAAACCCCCTGCCCCAGTTTCCTGGGCTGTGAAATTAAGATAATAATAATTTTTACCTTATTGGGTTGTTGTGAGGTTCAAATAAGTTAATACTGCATGTAGAGCACATGGACCAATGTTTGACACAAAGTATCTATAAACACTAGCTATTATTATTACTACCACTACTACTACTCTCTCTACTAGTATAACAACTACTGTTTATTATTATTATTACTATTATTATTATTATTATTATTACTGTTGGAAAGCCAGACAGAATATTAGAAAATAAATTTCAGTGATGGCACCTTTCAATTAAATCTCTGAGCATTCTAGCTCTGCCCACCCCTGGGAAATCAACTTCGCAGTCTGTCTCCCTCAGCTCCAGCAGAGGAGAGAAACCAGTGACTGAGCCCGTGTGCTGTGAACTGAGAAGTCCTTTGCAAGAGTTCAAAGCCATGAGTGACAAAGGCTTTCTCCCAATGGAACTGATGCTAGAACACTCCTGGGAATCTGCTCAGGTCCTTTCATCCTTTATAGGTCAGGGTGCGGGTGAACCATCTCTTTTAGAACCAAACACTGTCAGGAGGAAGACACATTTTCAGATGCTCCTGAGAAGGAACAAGAGAAAAGAGATGCAAAAAATTAAAAAGAAAGCAAGAAAGAGAGAAGCAGGAGTGAAGGAGAAGAAGTGAAAAGAAAGAGGTCAAAGTGGGGAGGCTGTGAGGGCCATTAGGAATTTACTGTGGACTCAATTGTTGGTACTGTCCGCTTGGATCTACTTGTCTCATATTGGTAGGTATTTAAAGAAATTACTTTGTACAAAGCTTGAGTGCATTAAAATGAGGAAATAATAATATAAATAATAATATTGACACAGTTTTCATCTAGGCTTTGCTTTTATAGAGGCATTTTTTTATAATTACATGGAGTGAAGTGAAATTGTTTTGAACCTGACATGCTGTAAGTTTCCTAAGGGCAGAATTTATGCATGTGGTTTTCTTGTGAGCATTTTTTTCTTTTTAATGCCTCGTAAAATTGGGTATGCCGTCAATAGGTGGCTCTTTGGAAGTTCTTGGGCAGCTTTTTGTATGTTTTTCCCCAAAAGACTCTAAATTCACTAGTCTCCATAGACTTTCTTTTTTTTTCCTCATTCTCCTAGAAAATTAGTTTAATTTTAATATGTTGTCATCAGAATTTTATACACCACAATGCTACTTGTCAAACAGGCCTATTATTTCTAAACACTGACTTTATTCTTACATTATCAGAATTCTTTCTCCTTGATTTTTACACTATTCTGTGGAAACCAGCTAAATGCACATCATTTTGTTTTGCTTTTCAGGGGAAAACTCAATGTGAGGTACTAAGTATGACTATAAAAACTTTCTCATTAATATGATTACACTGTGAGTCAACCGAAAACCTAAGGGGGAAAAATATTTTTTTATGTGTGTTCCATTATCAATAATATCTGGACAATAGTTAGCATTCCCCTCAATAGCTATGAAATAAGGGAGAGTAGAGGTGGTCAAAAAAGAACCAGGAATTACAGAGTTCTAAGGAAAGTGCATGCAAATTCAACCAGCAGTAGAATGTGTGATTTTTGTTTGAGGCAGTTTCCCTAGAGGCAATAATGATGTTTTGAAAGGACCATTGGATTAATCACCAGCAGACACGTGTTCATTTTCTGCAACTGCCAATTTCCATGGTGTAAATAATCACACCACAGCCAATTTCAATGTGATATTATAAAACATGTTGCTGGGAATAAATGCTGACAATAGGCTCTCACAAATCAGTACCAGCCAACTCCTGAATACCAAGGATTTTATCTCTTTTTATTGTGTAAGTTCACTCTTGATCCTGTTGATGTTTAAACTTTAATTCCTACCTTATCTAACATTAATATTGTTCTTTCTGGATTGTTTGGGTTCACATTTGCTTTATATGTCTATTTCCTGATTTCCAATCTACATAAATACATTTTAAGTATGTTTCCCATAGATTGTTCATAGTGATTTGTGTGTACATGTGTTTTGGAATGACAGGTTTGTGTACTTGCCTATTTGTTAGTTTATTTAATCCAATCTGCCAAATTGGTCTTTTCATATACAGCATAATATCATCTTACTTTATTTTTTGTATTTATATGTTACTGAAAAGGCATATATAATATTACTAAACATTATATTCAAAGAATTAAAGATAGGGACACATACTTTTATGAACATTCAAGAAAATGCAGACAACTCTCTGTTAAAACAAAGATGTGTTCATTATCTTGATGACAGCTATTGTACTATATTTTCTAATTTGATTTTGTATATTCATTACACATGTCCATAGATAGACCTCACTTTGCATAGAGAGTATTTTGTTTTAGGCATTTTATTTTATTAGAATTTGTCAGATTTCATTTCATTTGTAGTTTACATCACCTCTTCCTTTTTTAAAAACTAAAGTGATATCCTAGATGTTAAAAAAAAAGCGAGTGTACAGGGTGAAAATGTAAAGTGAATAAAACATCGAGCTTTAGCGTACTTAATAACTGAGCCAATATGATATTTAAAATGTTGCTGTTAAATAGACCGAGCTGTCACCCCAGCTCAAAGACTCTTCCCCCAAATAAGTTAGGACTATTAACACTATAGCTGTCCTGGCTGTGAGAGGCATCAAATTCGTATACATGTGCTATTCAGCTTCTCCTACAGGGCTGAGACTACACAGGCCCTCAGTGAATGTTTGTGAATTGACTGTTTGGCAGCTGCAAATATCACAATCAAGGGACAGCAATTGTCTCAGACAATGGCCCTTTCACAGTGTCATCATGATCCCAAAGTGGCTGTTCAGCAGTGAGGGTGGAAATGCTTTCCTCAGCTGGAGACTAACTGCTGAAATCTTGGCTCATCTAATTATCATTTTTCCTAAGGGCCTTGTCACCTAAAAGAGTTGTGCCTTGGGTTTACAGAATGGGCAACTGTCCTTAGAAATCAATGATTTTAACAAGGCATGCTTGGTTTTGTTTAGCTGTAAAGCTGCTGTCTTCTATTCCTTTCCAAACTAGCTAAGGCTTCATCAGACTTGTACTGTTCAATGCTGCATCACGTCTCAGCTCAGGCCTCAGAGGTTCTCAGGGCTTTCAAAAACAGTTTCATCTCTCAGCTAAGACTAATAAAATCAAACTTGCCTCTCTTGCGCCCCTGCTTAATGCCTTCCCGTATAATTCTCTAATGTGTAGACTCCAGCCAAAGGCCAATAAAGCAATTTCCCCCACTTTTTATGATTTCCTGCTTATAATGCTTCCTTTTTGCCCATTCTTTGAAAAAACAACATTAACAATGATGCTTTTAGTTTATCATCAACGTCCTCCAAAAAGCAAGAATGGAGGGAAGGAGAGAAGGGTGTCTCAAAAAGCTTTAGCCTAGAGAAGAGTTCTCCAGTTTGATGGGTTTTGATTTTCCCCAATTTGAAAAGCCTGAAGCAGCCTCTTGAACGCCTGTCCACTATTCAACACTAGAACTTTCTATATGTACTTTTCTAACCCTATGTCATGACCATGTTATTTATTTTCACTCCAGGAAACATTAAAATCAGCAACCTTTGGGTAAAAGTGTATGGAATCCAACTGGACTTGGATGAAAGGATTAAAACAGCCTTTAAAAAGCTAATAATACAAACAGATCTAGGCCTTTAGTCACAATACACTGAAATATAAGCAGCCTCCCAGATTTATATCTCTTGCCCTGATTTCTACATCAAACTCCAAACTTACATATACAACCCCTAACAACTTTCTAATAGGAACCTCAGTCTTAACATGGGCAAAACAAAACAAAACAAAAAAACCACTCTATCCCCTCCCCCAATCTGTTCTGCTCTTAATTTCACTATCTCAGTAAATGTCACCACCACCTATATCTCAAGCCAAAATCCCTGGAGGGTCCCCTCATCCTCGTCCATCATCCCCTCCAATATCCAAACCACCAGCAGGACTCAGAAAGTTGGAAGGTGAAAGTGTGTTTTGAATATCTGTTGACTTTTACAACATCCCTGCTACTCCCAGTCCAAGCCACCAATACATCTTGCCAAAGCACTACCGATACGGTCTTGGGTCTCCATGATTCCATTTTTCCATTTTCTTAAAGCAGAAAGAGAGGTCTTTCTAAAAATGTAAATTAGTTCACATCATTCTCCTAGGAACCCATCTGTGGCTTTACTGCACTTCAAATAAATCCCCTCTCATTTCCAGGTCTGCTGGAAGTGCTGGAGGTGCTGGCCTCTGCCTACTTTTCTGACCTAATCTCAGACCACTCTCCCACTGGCTCATTAACCCCACTGCACTGCTGATTTTTGGTTGGTTGATTTGTTTTTGTTTGTTTGTTTGGAAGATAAGAAGCCACCATTCCTTGGGACCTTTGCTATTCTTATATGTAGAATGCTATTCTTCCTATAGAAATTAACCTGGGTAGTTCCTGCCTATCGTCCATATGTCAGCAAAAATTGGTTCACAGAAAAGCCTTCTTTGGCTCATTGATTTAACATAGTCTCTGCCACTCTCCACTGTATCATCTGGTTTTATTTTCTTTATAGCACCATCACTGTGGAAAATCGTCTTGTTCATTTATGTGTGAACTCGTTTGCTTTCTGACTCTCTCCCGAGAGCAGCACTGTCCAGTAGGAATGCAAGCCATCCATGTGGCTGTAAATTTTTAGTAGTTACAATCTAAAAGCAAAATAAACAAATACAAATCACTTAATGGTATAGTTTATTTAACCCAAAACACTGAGATATTATCATTTCAAAATGTAATCAATGTTAGGGCCAGCCGAGTGGCGCGGTGGTTAAGCGCTGGCTTGGGATGCCAGTGGCCCCGGTTCGGGTCCCACATATGAGGGCCAGTGACACTGCCCTCAAAAAAAAAAAAAAATGTAATCAATGTTAAAAAATATTAACGAGGGGTTCTGCATTCTTTTCTTTCATGCAAGGTTTTTTTAAATCTAGGGAAGTTAACTTCTCTAGTATGTCTCTGTTGGGACTGGTGCTCAACAGCTAGGTGTAGCTGGTGGCAACTGTACTGGAGAGCTCAGCTCTAGGATGTGAGCTACATATGAGCCAGGACCGCCTGCCTTATTCTCTGCTGCATTCCTCGTGTTTATAAAAAGAACAGTGCCTGACACGTAGTAGGTACTCAAGAAATATTTCATGAGTGAGGGAACAGTTCAAAGGATTTTGAGATCTCAGCTCAATTCCTTAGTCAAGATTGAATACTTATCTTTAGGTACAACTTCAAAAGCTTAAACATATCTAAGTCAATTTGTTACCTTGAGTGAGGAAAAGCACTGATTTAATAATGCCATAAATATGAATTTGGGGAGAAAGTCCCCAGGCTTTTTGTCTTGTCTACAGTCTCCATGATATTGCTCAGCTCCACCTTACCCTCTCTCTGATCATCCCACTAAAAAGCTCTACTTATGCTTCACATCTCAGCTCAAATTCTCACTACAGCAGGGAACGGGTCTCTTCCATGGTATCCCTGAACACACCTTCATTTGTGATTCCACTGCACTTTGAATGGTCTTCTATTACAGCATTAAACCTACTCTTAAAATACAGGTATCCTATTTGTTTGTCTTGATTTGCATAAGGGTCCTCTGATCCTGGTTTGCTAACAGTAACTCTCGAGACCTCTCCATGGGAAGACGATTCGTTGCCCTGATTAGTGAAACAGAAAAAAGCCTGTCATACACTGGTCCATGTGTGATAACGGGTGCCACTTGTGTTTCTCAACTGTCCTGAATTCAGAAGGAATGGGGGTGTATGTGACTGGCTCCTCTGAGACAAGTGATGCATTATTCAGAAAACAGTAACTATACAAAAGAATCAGGTAAGGATCAAAGTATCATCTTGGTTGTTAATACATCTGGATTGGGCACTGTGAGTAAATGCTTAAGATCAGGTCTGGACTAACCCAGGACTGCCTGAGAGAATCATCTCAGAGTGTGCATTCTTATAGCCCTCTGCATGGAAACAACAGGGTGAAAATAAATGTGGAAGGCTGTGTCAGCCTTGTCTACTGATGGCAGGATACCTGGGCAGAAGTTCTATGGGGGTGGCAAGGAGGCCTGGACTTCTGCAATTAGAACAGTTTTGCAAGGTTAGACAAAAATGGATGACACAGCTTCTCTGCATTAAGGTGGCTTCCATAGATGTACCTCTTGTCCACAGCCACCATACAGATTATAGGAGGGAGACAAAGATGCTGCATATTTGTGTAGATGCTGGGCCACTTCAGGACCTAAAGATGCTTTACCTGCTGTATCTCTTTTCCTGTATCCTTCTATGAAGCTAAGCAAATATAGAAGTAGGTGAAAGACTCCTGTGTTTTGTGAGTTTGACACCGTGAACCTGTAACAGCCACAGTATCAGGGCAGAGACCTGTAGACAGAATCAGGCTTTCTAATACTTTCTCTTGAACCTCAGTCCTGAGACACAGCAGCCAGAGAGGGCTTCTGGTTCAGCACACTTACTCATTTGTTGTATAATGAACTGAAGCTTCCATTTTGCTCCTCTGAAAGGCCATAAAAGTGAGGACAAGAAGAATATGACTAGCTGTGCTCAGGGCGTGGACCATTAGGGGGGTGGTAATGAGAGTGAGAAATGAGAAAAAGAGAACAAGATCATGGAGAACTTAATGGAGAGAACTTAATGGAACACGGGCTCTCATGTGCAGTTTTACCCAGAGGTAAGGCTTGAACCAATGAATGTCAATTTTCTTGCCACTTCACCAACTTAAGAAATCAATCATTTCCCCATGCATTGGAGAACTCATGGGTGGAGAAAATTTGTGTTTCTCTGATACAAACTTTAAAAAAAGAGAACAACGAGCATGGGCCTGTTAAAATTTGTCAGCATGTCTCTCTCCCGTAGACAGCTTCCTCCTTACCATCTAGGCTTTGTTCACCTGCGTGGCAATAGCTATTGGCTGAGTGCCAAGAACTCAAGAATAATAATTTCAATGAACACAAGAATTAAACATTGACTAATCAACCCTCAACCTTTAATTTCTATACTACACAAATCTTCTTAAAAAGTTATAAGCTTTACTGAAATTTGAAGTGGGGAGTCATGCAAAAATTTTGTATAGGATATGAGATTTATATTGCTTTTTTCCTCTAAGGACCTCTAAATTGTGTAAATGAAAAATATTCATGCAAAATTGATCTCATTCAGGTTCTCACTGATCTCTAAAGTCAGAAATTAGAAAGTTAGTATTAGAAAATTAAGAACATTTTGAAAAAGTGCCAAGTACCAAAGAGGTTATTTCAATTCTTGTAATTTTATACAAAAGCCAAATGTTTGGGGAAGTATAAAGACCATTTTCTTAAAGGCACTTAACAAGAAAGTCAGTTCCAAGCAAGGGAGTAGAAGTTGGAAAAATGGCAAAAAAATAGTACAGACTGCTTTTTTTTTAAGAGAAAAAGGAAAAAAACACCCACAAAAGAAAAAGCTACTGCCAAATTTGTGCCACATAGGAATAGACAATGGAGAAATTATTGAATAATCTGACTTGTAAGACATCTAGCAGCTTTCCCAGACATGATACTTACATCAATTAAAATTTAAAAGGAATAGTTTATAGAAATGGGTAACAAGGGAGAAGACAAATGGAGAGGAGTCTAAATAAACAAACAAAATATCTAAATTGTTTGTAATGCAAATATTTTGGAATATGATTAATTCCCCTGCCAGTTTTAAGGTAAATTACCTGATTTGAACTTTGAACTTATGTTCAGATCAAAGGTTTTGATAGCCTCTGTGCTTGAATTGATGTTTAGCTTTTTTTTTTTTTTTTTTTTTTTAAAGGATAAGTTTCTGCCAAGGCACACTGGGTTAAAAAAAAGGTAAGGTGAAGGACAGTAGTTAAGACTGGTTACATATTGGCCTGATTTAAAGCTGGCACTTATTTTGTACAAAGGACAAGATATGAGTCAACCCACAAGGGTAGTTCATGTGTCAAATTTTCCTAATGAATACTCAGTTTTAGGTAAGATTGATTTCACAAAAATAATATCAGGATCCCTGAAGAATAATTCCATTGCAAAGAGCTGGAAGTGTTAAACATCATAGCATCATTAAAACATGCCTTTATCGTGCCAGCCGAGTGGCGCATTGGTTAAGAGCTGATTTTGGGATGCCAGTGGCCCCGGTTCAGATCCCACATGAGGGCCAGTGACACTGTCCTCTACAGCTAACAACAGCTCCACCTGGAGCTGGGCTGTGTGAGCCCTGGCGACAGTGTAGCCTGCAGCCCCTGCTGCAGTGGGCTGCCATAGGCTCCAGTGAGTGGCCGTCAGCCAGCGTGAGCTGAGCTGCTGATGGCTGCGGTGAGTGACATCCAGAGGCCGGCAACCGATCTGCCTCATCCGGGAGGAGTGCAATGGCGATATCAACATGGGCCAGTGAAGCAACATCCTCCGCAACTAGGCTGAAGAACAAAAAGACAGCAACTTGTCTGTTCCCCTTCCCCAATTCCCCAATACTGTTCTCCTCCCCCAATTCCCCAATAAAATCTTAAAAAAAACAAAAACAAAAACAAAAACCCATGCCTTTATCTAATCATATGATACTAAAATTATCTTCAGTCTTTATAAGCTTTATTTTCAAGTTCAACTGCACAGCATATTACTGACTATTTAAGCCATCCCATATCTGTTTACACATTTCACAATTTTGTCTTATCCTCTCATTTTTACTGCCCAGTAGGAGGATGCTAATTTAGAAACAGAAAGTACTCATCAGGAAAAGATGATTTAGAAAGAGAAGACCAAGGACAGAAGTGGGAGGCAGGTCAGGGTTTTGCCTCATTCTGAGAGAGGATGGTGGGTATTCCTAAAGGGGTCTAACAGAAAAGACCAGTGCAGCTGGGTACCCAAGTAACTCAGCCTGAACTTGACCATCACAAAATTCCTCCATTGTCTTATTTGAAATATTGTGGCTGAAAAATACTATCATAAAAGCTCACACTAGGATGTACATATGAAAAACACATTAAAATAAAAATTACGCTTTTGGAATTATCTCTGCCATTTCTATTTGTATTCGGATAGTTATTTGAGGCCTTAATGTATCTGTTAACTTATTATTTTCAAGTAATGTTTATAGAGATTAGGGGAAATATGTACTTAATGGAACATAAATGCTTACTTGATCATAGAGGATTTGGGGGAGGAAAGGGGAAAAATGGAAAGGAATAAAAAAAGGAAGAAAGAATGAACAAAGAAACAAAAGAGGACAAAGAAAATACTTTATGAAAATAATTTGAGAGCAAATAAAGAAAAGAAAATCTGGCAAATGGCTTTTTAAAGACCTAAAACAATTTCAAAATCAAAAAGAAAGGAGAGGAGGGCTGGCTGAGTGGCTGAGTTGGTTAAGAGCTTGCTCAAGAGTGTGAGCTCAAGGACTTCCGGTAAAATGGCAGACTAGACAGACGCTGTGCTAACTGCCTCCCAGGATCACACCAAAATTAAAGCAAATTATACAGCATTCAATCCTGGAGGTCCCCGGAACACTAGATGAACAGAACCACTAAACGAAGAACTTAAAGAGGAGGCCACGTCGGGTCTGGTAGGATGGGCAGAGACAAGAGAGGGCAAACACCATGAGGGAAGCCCCAACTGTGGGGAGGCTTCTCCGGTTGGGGGAAGAGACCCTCCAGCCGCACATCAAGCTCACCAGCACAGAGTTCCTATGCCGGGAAGAGGAGTTCTAATATAGCCGGCAGTAAATTAGTGAGGACTCTCTTTGCTCAGCTCTGTGAGGCTGAGAGCGGCTGGAGAATCAGTGGGGCCGGCACCTGGGCTTGCTCGCCAGTGAGCACTTGCCTGGTTCCTGGTGGAGGGAGTGGCTGTGTGAGCCGGGCCCAGGAGCCTGCGGGGACGGACTGAACTGAGCACCTTTGGTGCAAAGGCTGGAGTTTTGGGGACTATTATTCCCCTGATGTGGAGCGTGCACATGAGTGGTGTACAAGAGGGCACCATTTTGTCAGGCTTGGGCCCTCCCACAGGGGATCGGGTCCGGGACCTCATTGGTCTCGCGGAATTGGCGCATAAGTGCGTGTGTGCGTGCGCACACATGCGGCCTTGGATCCCCACCCTCCACCCGGCTTATACTGTGTTGCCAGGGAAATGCTGGGCGGGTGTCCTCTGGCTCCAACAGGCTGCTCACTGAGACCCGGGAGTGCACGAACCGCCTTGGATTCCCACCCTCCGCACGGCTTGTGCTGTATTGCCAGGGAAATGCCTAGTGGGCATGCTCCAGCTCCAACAGGCTGCTCACTGAGACGCGGAAGTGCGCAAGCCACCTCGGGTCCCCACTCTCCACACTGCACATGCAGACTTGCCAGGTTGGTGATTGGTTGTTGGGCTGCTTGGCCTGATCTGTGAGTGGCTGATCAGGATAGGCTGAGACTGGGAGTTTTCCTGGGAGTATTGGGCCGTGAGCTGTGTGCCTGCATGATCCAGCCAGAGCTCTCCTGGTGATCTATCTAATACATCAAAGCAATCCCAGAGCTATAGCCAGAATGAGGAATCAAAGAAACATGTCACAAATAAAACATCAGAAGAAACCTCTAGAAATGGAACTAAATGAAACAGAGGGATGCAACCTTTCAGAGACAGAGTTTAGAACACTGATGATAAGAATGTTTAACTAACATAATGAGGACATAAGGAAGGATAGAGAAATCATAAAAAACAACCAGTTAGAACTAAAGAGTACAATAACTGAAATTAAGAACACACTCAAAGGAATCACCAGTAGAGTAGATGGAGCAGAGGAGTGGATCAGCGATTTGGAAGACAAAATAGCAGAAATCACCCAGTTGGAACAACAAAATGACAAAAGACTAAAAAACAATGAAAGTAGTTTAAGAGCCCTATGGGACAAGGTGAAGTGCAACCACCTTCAACTCATAGGAATACTAGAAGGAGAAGAGAAGAAGCAAGGGGTCAAGAATGTATTTGAAAAAATAATGACTGAAAACTTCCCTACCATGGTGAAGGAAATTGACATACATGCCCAGGAAGTGCAGAGGGTTCCAAACAAGCTGAACCCAAACAGGTCCACACCAAGACACATCATAGTTAAAATAGCAAAGGTTTAAGACAGAGACAGAATCCTAAAAGTGGCAAGAGAAAGACAGCAGGTTACATACAAAGGAATTCCTGTTAGACTAACAGCTGACTTGTCTACAGAAACTCTGCAGGCCAGAAGGGAGTGGAAGGAGATATTCAAAATGACACAAAATAAAGGCCTACAACCAAGATTGCTCTACCCATCACAGCTATCACTTAAAATTGAAGGAGAAATAAAGAGCTTCTCAGAAAAGAATAAGCTTAAGGAATTCATTACCACCAAGCCAGCATTGTAAGAAATGTTAAAAGTGCTTTTTTAAACAAAAGAAAGAGGTAAACAAGCTAACCCAGGAAGACCAGGAATACAAATAACAAAATGGCAATACATATGCACCTATCAATAATCATTTTAAATGTGAATGGGCTAAATGCTCCAATCAAAAGACAGAGAGTGGCTAAGTGGATAAGAAAATAAGATCCATCTGTTTACAGATGGAATAAGATATTTCATGCAAATGGAAATGAGAAAAAAAAGCTGGAGTAGCAGTACTTATTTTGGACAAAATAGACTTTAAAATGAAGACTACAATAAAAGACAAAGAAGGGGACTATAACCCTAATAAACATCTATGCACCCATCATAAGAGCTCCTAATTATATACAACAGATTTTGACAGACATAAAGACAGAGATCAACAGTAACACTATCATAGTAAGAGACTTCAACACCATTGTCACCAATGGACAGACCCTTTAGACAGAAAATCAACATGGAAAGAGGGGCCTTAAAGGACACTTTAGACTACTAGCTGGACATCGTCAATATTTTTAGAGCATTTCACCCTGAAACAACAGAATATACATTCTTCTCAAGTGCACATGGGACATTTTCCAAGATAGACCACATGTTAGGCCACAAAACAAGTCTCAGTAAATTTAAGAAGATTGAAATCATATCAAGCCGATATAAAGGAAAAACTGATGGCTGCTGGCTGGGAGGGAGTGGGGATGAGGGAGAGGGGGAAGGTTTTGGACAGCGTAGGTAGGTGACTACAAAGTTGCCGCAGGGATATGGGGGGCAGTTCTGGGAATGTAATTGATAATGTTGTGAAGAGACTATTATGTTAAATGAAATAAGTCCGTCAGAGAGACAAATACCATATGATTTCACTTATATGGGAAATCTGAAAAATTGAATGAATGAGCAAAGTAAACAGAAACAGACTCATAGATGTAGAGGAAAAACTGAGGGTTGCTAGTTGGGAGGAGGGGTGGGGATAAGGGAGAATGGAAAGAAATTAGACAGCATAAATAGGCAACTACAATATTGCCACAGGGATATGAAACACAGTTTGAGGAATATAATAATGTTGTAAAAATTTTGTGGTGTGTCAGATGGTCACATGCCTTGTTAGGGGGACCACTTCATGAATGGAGTAGAGGCTTGATCACTGCACTGTACACCTGAAGCTGATGTTGTATAATATTGTATACCAACTGTAATTGAATATATAGATAGTCATGGAATGTGGAGTATACTGTGGAAGGGAGTCAAAGGAATTGTAATAGATATGTATGATATGGGGGGGGTAGTGGGGTGGTGAACTGGGGGAGGGGGTTGTCACTTTGAGGGGTAAAAAGTGTAACTATTGCACTGTGTTGTACACCTGAAACTAATTTTAAAAAATGTTTATTTCACAATAAAAGAATTATAAAAGAAATAAAAATATTGTGAGCTCTGAGCAACAGGGTTGCTGGTTGGAGTCCCAGCTCGAGCTGAGCAGCCGCTGAGCTGTCAACAGGTGGCAGGATGGCTCAGCTTAAAAATAAAAGGGAGGAGAAAAAGAAAGAATCTAGTAACAGAGCAAAATGTGCATTGAAAAATGCTGACACAGGCCAGCCAAGTGGTGCATTGGTTAAGAGCTGGTTTTGGGGCCAGCGATCCCGGTTCGGATCCCACATACGAGGGCTAGTGACACTGCCCTCTACAGCTAACAACAGCTCAATCTGGCTGTGCGAGCCCCGGCGATGGTGAAGGCTGCGGCCCCTGCTGCAGTGGGCTGCCATAGGCTACAGTGAGTGGCCGGCAGCCAGTGTGAGCAGCCGGCAGCCAGTGTGAGCTGCCAATAGCCGCAGTGAGCGACCATCCGGAGGCCAGCAACCGATCTGCCTCATCCGGGAAGAGTACAATGACGATACCAACATGGGCCAGTGAAGCAATGTCCTCCGCAACTAGACTGAAGAACAAAAAGACAGCAAAGGGGAACTTGTCTGTTCCCCTTTCCTGATTCCCCAACACTGCCCCCTCCCCCAATTCCCCAATAAAATCTTAAAAAAAAGAAAAATGCTGGCACAAAAATGTGAAACTATACATTTAAATTTAAAACTTATAGATATATGTTATAGAAAAATATTTCACTGTTTTATATTTTTTATAAAGACCTAAGGATCCAGAGAATAATCAGACTGTAAAGATAACCAAGAAGAAACATTGGGTATAAAAGGGATTTTTTTCCCTAACACTTTTTATGTGTTTCAATAACCTAGAGAAGGTAGACTCATTTCAGTGATGTATCCATACCTCAAAAGAGTTATGGGATCCTCTTTAAGAGTTGCTTTGAGAGTCTGTTATATGTTATTTTTACATGCTTGGTTCTTTCATTTGGGCTGATTCTCATCACGGGTCTTCAAGCTGGAAAACCTTCAGATTAGCAAGTATTGGCAAACCTCAGCAAGACTCAGTCCTTTTAAGAGGCAAATAATGTTGGTTTTATCCCATCTTCATCCTATGAGATCACACTAATAGGGAATCCAAAGAACAGGACTCTATGAAGGTTCTATTCCATGAAGTCAAGTAGATACAGCACTGAGTATCACATGTGGGGTAAAAAGCAAGTTATGTCTATAAAAGTGTTGGCAAAGAGGCTCCATTTTAAGTGCCAGCCCTGACTCATCTGTGGTGGCTGTGTCGAGCACTTCGGGAAAGACTGCTAGGCTAAGTCCCAGATCAGAGGCAAAAAATCTGGAATACGTGAATTGATAATGTGGGAGAGGTAGAAGTCACACATATTTGACATATATTTGTCACCCCTGATATAAAAATATAATTGACACCCTTGAAGAGTATCTAGAGATATTTTTGTGTTGTTCATGGAGTGGCCTGAAAACAACTGTAGCAAGAGATTAAGCATATAGTCACAGAAAGATACATACATATACACACACACACACACACACACACAGATACGATGCATCATCCATATGCATACATAAAACAGTATAGCAATGGATAAAGGATATAGCCAAAGGAAAACATTATTATGAAGGAAAGCACACATTAGAATACATAATTTGCTGCTTTGTTAAAAAATCAGGTTGTCTATTGAATAGTTAACTGTTTGTAGATTAGATTTATCTATGTTAAAAGAATAACAGGGAAAAATTCACTTTTATATATGCCCAATTATGTAAATTACGTAACATTTACACAATTTTATGGATTACTTCCTCACTGTGTTCACAATTAATTACCTTTGAAGCCAGCTGTGTGGGTGGCTGGCCTCCTCCCTACATCACAGCTGTTTTCCTCACATTCCAGCAGCACCATCTTCCAGTTTGCCAAGAGTCCCACAAAGAAAGAGAAATAACTCTCTTTGTGAGAATGTTGAAGTTTTGGTTAACCTCAAAATCTAATGGCTTTGTTCTGATGCACATTTCATCGCAAAAGAATCCAAATTCATCAGTTACACATCCAAACATTTTGGATGTGCCTATGTTATGGCTTTTTAAAGCCCTTCACAAAATTGCTGTTATAATCTAATTAGACAATTATCTCTTAATTGCTTAATTTTCAACTACTCTATTTAAGTAGCTTTTAAATTTGTTATTTGCATTTTTCTTATTAATTAAAAAGTAATAGGGCAAAAAGAGGCCAATAAACCTTGTGGCAACATGTGCAAATAGAATTATTCTCTCTCTTGAAGATGCTCTGGAAAGATGGTTTTTATTTTTAATTTAAAAAACTCATTTAGTATGTATATAGTTTTTTTAAATCCTGAAGTAAGAGGACATACATCTGAACTGCTCGGTGTTACACTGTCACTGAGAGCTCATCGTTGTTTAGTTACCTGACAAGTTCTCCGTTTACAAGTATAGCCAGTTTTAACAGGAACATCAATCAATATTGGATTTAGTATGAGGCTCATTCATATCAGTAAGAAGTACATAAAAGAGAACTGATGGCTCTTTTCTATATTTGAATTCAAATGACAGGCTGAACAACAGCACCTTTTCACCTGTAATTGGACCAAAAAGAGATCCAAGGAGAGTAGGCTTCCCTGCTGGCATCCTGGCACATGTTTGTTAGGTATCTCACCCCTTACTTACAGCAGTGTCCACTGGGACGTGACAGGATCAATGTCTTTGAGCATTCTAAAACCTCTGTATGATTTGTAAATCCAAAACAGAGAAACATAAAACTCAGAACACGAAATCTTGAAAAGGCTTAGATTTTCAAAACTAGTAATTTCTAAAATGTCCAGGACTCAAGCATGGAAAAATAAATCTATTCATTCCAAACTGATCTTTCCATCATCAAACCATAAAAGCAATGTCTGCATCTTTAAAAGAAGAAGGAAAAAAAACAGATATATATATTTAGAGAGAGAGAGATTTTGGTGAAAGATTAAGGGATAGACTATTTTAAATTAGATATCGCTGTCATCATCATCATCATCATCATCATCATCATTATCATCATCTCCAGAGAACATTTACCAAATATTTTCTTTACATTTCATTAATACCCAACAGCTGCCCTTTGGGCACTAACAGATTAGACTATCCCACACTGACAAAGACATAGAAAACTTATATAGAATTGAAAAACATCAAATACATGAAGAAAAAGATAAAGAGCATATTTTCCTTTTATGTATAAGTACTACAAAACAGAGAATTATGAGAATTGCTTGTTTTGTTGGGCCAGATCACAGTTTTCCTTTTCTAACTAGAAATTTTGAAAACATTTTAATAATTCTTGAGAGTGAAAGTGTGTTCCAATGTCATTTTAATGGATAGGAAACCATGCCTGTAACACCATTTAGTTAGGACACACAGAGCCAGAAGCTATGAAAGTGATAAAAGGGCCTTTCTTTTGGAACAGCGATGTTTTGACTACTAGCTTCAGCATCGTAAAAACAGGAGGTTTTGTTTTTTGTTTGTTTGTTTGTTTGTTTGAGGGCAGTGTCACTGGCCCTCACATGTGGGACTGAACCGGGGCTGCTGACCTCCCAAACCAGCGCTCAACCACCGCGCCACTCGGCCGGCCCAGGAGGTTTTATAATTTGCTTAAAGCACGAGAAAGAATTCGTTTCTGAACTGGAGTAAGAAAAGGTCAGAAACAAAAATAATATATTTTTTCTTAAGAGATTGGTTTAGAAGTGGCATTTTATTTAGAAACTATTGTTTCCTGCCAAGAAAACATTAGGGTGAAAAAAAAAAAAAGCACTTTTTAACTTTTGGGAAGGTAAATTCACAGGATCAATAAAATTTAAAAGTTAGTGCATGCAAATAGAATGGTCAAGATGAGGCCAGGCTGGTTGCCCAGTGATCATAAAAACTCGGAAAATGAGATGAACAATATCACAGCCTTTTAAGTATGGGAAAACTGAGACTTAGAGAGGTTAGGTAACTCGGTCTTGGTCACATCTCAAGTGTCAGAGCCACAGCTCAATCTCACTTTTGTCTGACTCTAAAGCTCTTAGAGCTCTTTTACATATTGCCTTCTCAAGGCTCCACATTCTTGAAGCTATATGCTCTCTTAAAATGAAAGTGAAATCTTAAGCAGTGTAAGAAGAAAGCACAGGTTGTCTAGTAGTTAGTCTCATGGGCAAAGTGATCCCAGGAGAGCTGAAAGCTGATGCAGTGCATCAAACTGCAAAGTAGATCAGAAAAAAAAGAAGGGTCTGAATTATGAAGTTTTTTGCCTCTGCAACATAAGCCAGAGCAGGAAAGAGTACAAGTCAGACAAACAAGAGATCGATGAAAAACATAAATGCAGGCGCAGCAAAATGGCACCAAGAGCAGCCATTCATAGAGAAAGACATAGGTACCTGAATTTCAACTTAAGTAAACACTGAGATAGCTCAAAGAGTGATGATCCTAAAGATTTTACTGCCAGAAAAGACCATTGGTCTGGCAGAGAAAAAGGTGGGATCCAAAGATCAAACAACATTAAGAAGTTTTGGGACAAAGCCTGAGGTCAGCTCTGGTCATCCATGGCTATTGCTCAAATAGAAACTCCTGAACTTGCCTAGGCCCAAAGGACTATGTTTTAGTGCCTCGGTGAAGATTCCTTGTACTTGATTCTGCCAGACTTTCAACTTACTTGATTCTGGGTTCCATGTAGAAACTAGGCATAGTGTAGTAGGTGCTACACAGAGTGACATTGAGTTCATAGAGAAAAGAAATTGGACAATGAGTCATGATCAAATACTCTTTGAAGAAAGCTATTTTATGACACCAGGATGCAAAAATCAAAATCACCTTAAAATGTCAGCATCTTCAGCCCCCTTTCTCCAGGTTTATGTGCTGCCTCAAAGTAACAATGGTCATTTTTTTCATAATCATGAGTCCCCATTGCTTCTACAGAATATGTGTGATTATATATATGCAGGATATATTGGGTTGTCGGAAAAGTCATGACGTACTTTTTCTATTTTTTTTGTTGCAAAAATGTGGCATGACTTTTCCGACAACCCAATACAAATGCAATTAATGAGATTTTCAGCAACTTAACAATAATTTCTAACATTAAGGTATTAAAAAAAATGACTTGAGTTATCACTAGCCTAAACATTCATGTAAACATGCCTTCTTATCTCATTTTTAAAGTTTGACAGTTTGTATTACTGTGAAAGGAATACGGATTGGCTATCAAAGGATTTCATCACTAAATAACATTGGAAAAATATCATCTTACGGCTCTGTGTTTCTGTTTTTGTGTTTGCTTCTTTTTATTTCTAAAATGAAAAGTGAATGAGTATTTTTATTTGAGGAATTCTTAATTCCAAGTAAACCTGACTAGAATCCTAACATATTCAACAGATAAAAATGGGTCCATCCTGACTAAAGCAGAGGTATGGCCTGAAGGAAGTAAAATGACAGTGATAGCCTGGAGAGATCAGTGAAGGTCTTGATAAATGGAGGAGAAGTCCCAATGAGAAGTGGCATCAACTGGAATACAGGTGGCAACAGGAAAGTGGGCTGTCTGAACTAGCTTGGGAAGCCAGCAGCCCCGGTTCGGTCCCACAAATGAGGACCAGTGACACTGCCCTCAAAAAAAAAAAAGGAAATGAAATGAACTAGTGATTTTAGAAGCGGAACAGTTTTGCATTTTGAGAGTTATGGCAAGGGTGAGAGTATGCTTGTTGAGGTGGTGGAGAGGAGAAGGTACTTCTTGTGAAGGGCTCTGGAAATGGACTGTGGAATGAATTAAGGTGGAAAAGGAGACTGAAGTGGAAGATTCTATATATAGAAAGACAGTGAATGACAGCACAGGGAGAAAGAGAGGTCAACTTTACATCATTGACCAAAGAGGAGAGAGAAGAAGAATGTGCAAATGACAATGGAGGGAAAAAGGACTTCCACTCCACCTCCCAATGAGGGGAATTTAAAAGAGTAAGAAGCAACCACTGCAGAGATCTAGGGGGGAAGGATTAGTTTTACTTAAGTCAAATTTCAAAAAAGTTTCAAATAAGAAAGTTCAGAGAGAACTTTCTGGAAGCGACTGGGAACACAGAAGATGACTCATGGTTGTTTTTTTTGTTGTTGTTTGTTTGTTTGTTTCTAACTGAGCCATCCTGCTACCTGTTGGCAGCTCAGCAGCAGCTCAGCTCGGGCTGGGCATCGAACTGCTGTTGCTCAGAGCTCAGCTCACACTCTTGAGTGAGCTCTTAACCAACTGAGCCACTCGGCCGGCCCTGAAGATGACTGATTCTAAAGAAGAAATTTTTCATGGAATTATTGAACAATGGCAGTCTTTCTATTTCAGGCATTCATCAATATCAGCTTTGAGATTTATAATTGGTTCAGACTCCACTGTTCAGAAATCTTGACCCATACAGCCAGAATGGTAGAGGAAGTGGTGTTGGTGGTGTGTGTGTGTGTGTGTGTGTGTGTGTGTGTGTGTGTGTAGTAGTAGTAGTAGTATATTCCATCAAGTGGAATAATCACTTGAAGGATTACAAAAACTACTCATGTGCAAGGTATTGAATATTGCACATGATAAATATAGGCAATATGGTTTTTCCCTTTTATGTGCCAATTGATACACCACATCAATAATTTCAGCCAAGAGAGACAGACAACAAAGCTCTAAAGGAGCAAGTATGAAATAACTTTACATCAGTTTTTAGCTGATAAGAAACCAGCAAATGTTTATAATCAGGGGAAATATATCAAAGGTTTGCATAAGGAAGTTCTACATCAAAATGATCTGGAGACTGTCCTATAGAATTAAACACTCATAATACTAAGTTGTGTTTCTCTGAAATCATCCAATACACATTCAACCTCCCTCTCGGTATAAACAAATACAACTTTCTCTGTAAAAACAAATCTGCCTACTACAAAAAGGAACCAAAACAACAATAAAATTATGCTATAAATACCAACAACAAAAAAAAATGACTTCCTTGAACACCTATTGTACTTACTTGGCTTTATTGTCAACAGCTAGTGAATATGCTGTGTTCCCTGGCCATCTTATCCACAAACAGCATGAGGTACTGTGCAAAGGAAGCATGGTCTATTGAATACTATTAGAGAGTATTACTGGCTACACAGTATTGACATTTTTATATACATAAATTTATGATAATAGCTGCTCCAGAATAACCACATTAGTGAAAGTTTAAAAACAAGACCATTGTACAGGGAACTATTTGAAATGGGATGATTATATTTTAATGTGACATCTGATCATGCAAAGTTGTAAGTGGAATTCAGAGGCTGCATGGAGTAGCAAGGAAGGTCGATGCACCAACCTGTGAATCATTATCCTTTGTAAACTCCAAATTCAAAGGCCAAAAATTCATTTGTCATGCTTTATGCTCTTTGATCGCACTCTTTAAGCAAAGAAAGTGTTGACTGAGCATTGTTCCCCAGCGAGGCTTGTGAAAATCAAACACATTTGTGAACTGTAAATATGATTTCATAGGTTAATAGTCACTAACAGCTTGTAATGAATGAACAGCTGGTTAGGTAAACAGGGCATTTTGAAATTTTAGCAGAAGTGCTGGGATTCTCTTCTCAAATACTCTAAAGGAGGTGAAGTCTTTTGGGAATTTTTTGCAATTTTACCATTTGCTATCTCAAAACTCTTGTCCAGTTACCCTTCTCCATCATCCCATTAAAATTTGCTTTCAGAAAAGGATCTAAAAATACTACCTGGTTGTGTAACCAGATAGTCCCCTACATTTTAAACAGCATAACTAGCCTTATACCAGGAAGTGAAGTGATGCAATTTAATTGAAAGAAGTGATGGTGGTTTTGGGGAAGAAGGTCTTTGGAGCCATATTGGCTTAGGTGTGAGTCCTTGCTTTGCTATTTCTTGGATACATCTTCTAAAGAAATAACTGAAGCTTTCTGATCTTTAATTCTCTTATCTATAGAATGATAATCATTTCCTGGACGATGCTAACATCTGTGGAGGATGTTGTGCATGTTAGAAAAGGCTGGGTACATGTACCCCTCAGATACTTGGATTAGCAAGAAGAATGCAGTGCAGCCTGGATCTATGCCCCATTCTTGCCCTCAGCCAGATGCACTTATTCCCATGCCCCAAAGCATTATGGCACATGACAGGTACCTAGCTGGGCTGTTATGATGACTACAGGAAATGGTATGTATGAATGTAGCTTATCACAGGACTGTAGCCCAATCATTCTAACTTTTTCAAAGCTAATGTCTTATAGTCCTTCCAGCTTGTTTGTGTATTTCATCATTGCTCATATGGGCATGAACACATGCACAAATACTCCCTGAATAAGTTAGATAATAATAATAGTAATAATAATAATAATAATAATAAATTTATATTGACAATTCTATAATAATAAATGTACTTAAATGATTGAGACTCTGTGGGGCAAGTTGTTTCCAACTTAAATCATTGGGATAACTTTGCATGTATTTGATGTGTGTAAGACCAGGGAACACAGACATAGCCTTGCCTAGTGAGCTTAAGAATAAACTTGGTAGAAAAATCACATGAAGAAAAAACAGCCAATGGCTTTTCTATCACTCTGTGTTTATGAACATAAAGAAAAGCAAGAAATTAAGGCTATGAATTCAACAGGCCAGATCCTTATCCCAGGAATTGTCTGTGCATTCTAACTGTGCTTACAATGTAATAAATCTTGCTAGAGTGAATTGGTGTATTGTTCTCTTTATTAATGATATAATTAGTCCCTTTTGAGCTCACAATATGACAAAACATTTGTCCACAGAAAAGGGGATCACACACGTCCCACCCGTGGTCATAATGCTGTGTGAGGTGAGAGCTCTTCCTGGTGGAAACCAGTGTTTGCCTTATTCTATCTCACGTTCCCTATATGTGGTACAGATTTGGCAGTGAGCAGTGCTGACACTAGAGAGAGAGAGAGATTCTGAACAGCAAATCCATTTGCATTCTTTGCACCATGCACTCCTCTATATAGATAAAAGTTGGCTTCCTAGGAGAAAATGAACACACTTAGTTTACAGCATACTGCAAAGGAGAAAATAAAATAATTTTAGCTACGTGCTAGGCATATAAACATAAGCACACCCACACAACAAAAGTATGATTAGTTCAGTGGAATGGAGACTTCAAGGATTTTGAGGTAAAATTCACCAAGTTAAGGAAACAGAAGATTGTTACAACACCAGGAAGTGGGAACAAGCAGAAAACAATTCGAAGACTAAAGTCGTATTCATTCCTGTAATTTGTATCCTACTGAGCTGGGAGAGAATAACATGGAGAAATTCTCTCAGGGCTTCACAGGAAGAAAATTAAGACCTGTGTGTCATTTTTCTTCCTCTCAGCAAGCTCCTCAAGATGACTATTAATATTTTTTTAATGTAATGCCCTATGCCATATAAATCAGATGTAAGAATAAAGTGTTTTTTAATGACAAGAAAAATATTACGTTGAAAAATGATGGCACTCATGCAATAATACCTAAGTTCAGACTCCACTTACATGTGGTAAATGGGAGGCTGCCGTCCCAGTGTGCTCTATCAGTTTCCTGTCAACCAAATGACCAGTTGAATGTCAGAGTCTGGATAGAAAACCTTGGTAAAATTGACCTTGCACAGAGGAACAGTGTCACCATACCTTCTCAGCTCAACTCGTGGAAACAAAACATTGCATTTCAAATAAAAAGGGTTATGGGAGAGGAATATTCCTCTAAATATATATTTTTGCTATTCTCTCCTCTGCTCATTTGTTTGGATAATTGACTTTATTGAATTGAAAAGATGGAATCCCAAGTAATGACCCTTTGCTGAAAGCTTTAGCAAATGTATTAGCAAATTTAGATTGTAAACCTTGTTCCACTTTTCCAAGCATGATAATCCCTCTGTCTTTGTCAGTCAAGAATCTGAAAGGAGGCTCAATTCATTTATCAGAGCTATTTTGTATCTTCAGCATCTCACCTAGGAATTTACAGATTTTTACTTGACATCCATCCCTGTTCCAACTGACGACGGCAAAGGGGACAAACAACGTTGTGTGGATGGAGAGAGGGAGGAAGCCTGCTTTGTACATCTCCTCATGAGCTGTCTCTAGAAGCGTCTATTAACTCAGCCAGCAATGGCTAACTTGTTTACCACAAAATGTTCCATCTTGTGTTACACTGAAACGTTCTTCTGTTTTTGTCTTACCAACTGAAAGGTTTTGTTTTTAAATAAACTTTCAGAAACTACATAACTAACATTCTCCATAGGATCTGATAATAATACTGGGTCTTTGAATAATGTTTGATAATGTTCAAAACATGTAGAAAGAGGTTTATTTAGTCATCCCTCAAGCGACATTATAAGTCACCTAGTTATGAATTTTCATTTGTTCCACAGTGCCTTGTAATCTTGCAAATTAAGAGAGATTCTTTTTCATTGCAAAGGAGAAAAACAGCAGGCTTTTTAACACAAAGAGTTCCTTAGTCCACCTGTCTTTAAATATACACAGTTCATTTTAAGGCAGCGGACACAGCATGGGTTTAAATGTCACCAGAATAAATCCTTCTCTCTCCCTGGTCGGGGCTCTCTCTCCTTCCCCATCACCCTCTGCTGAGAGGCTGTATCCCTCAAACGAGAGGCAGTCTTGGCAGCAACAATACTTTGCAGCAATGCCATGGGGCATGGAGCCAGTGGCCACCTTTCTCAGGGGGGTGGCCATAGAGGCAGATTGCTTAACACGAATATAAAGGTCAACAGTGATTATCTGCTGGAGTCTGTTGTGAGCCTTGTGGTTAAGAGCTCCTGCTCAGAATAGACAGTCCTTTGAAATCTGTTTTGCTACTAACTCTAGGGCGAGTTATTCTAGCAAGAAATCTAGAAATGGCAAACAGCGTACATCGCCTACAGCTGCTACCGGGTTGAATTTTAGTTGTGCCTATAAAGTGAGACTCCAACTCTCTGAGTTGGATCCCACCTCTGCCACTTTTTCTGTTGTGTGATCACGTAACATCTTGTAACAGGTCACGTAACATCTCGGCTTTAGTTTCCTCATTTATAAAATAATATAAAATAAAATAAAAAAGGAAGGGGGGCATGATAATACCTCTTGGGGTAGCTGTGAAGATTACAAGTTAATATATATATATATATATAAATGCTTAGAAAGGTACCTTGCACAGTTGGACGTAAGTGTTAGTCATCCCGACATCATCACCCTCCCCTCCGTACCCTCCTCCTCACCATCCTTACCACATCATCAGTGGCATTGTTGTAACACTTAGTACATTATTATGTATGTGACTGAGTTCTGAATGATAGCCCTCATTTCTCACGTTACAGTTTTCCTAGATTATCTGTATCTCCTGAATTTTCTGCAATACATACGTATTTCTTTGGAGTGAGAAAAATAGAAGTTAGAAAATAATGGCTTCAATTATTTTGGTGCTAAGAAATAAATGCAAAGAAGTATGAGAAAGGATCTCTTCTGCCAAAGATGTGAATATGTGGATGGGGTGTCAGAGCATATTATCAGCAGATTAAAAGCCAGAGTGTAAATAGGGGAATTGGTTTGAATTGGTTTTAAGTCTTATTTTGTCCTGTATGCACCTTGAGGTCACACTCAGTGCTGTGTCACATCCCCATCACATGAAAAAGAGAGGGAAATGGAAAGGGGAGAGGGAGAGGGGGAAGGAGAAGGAGGGAGGCAGAAAGAGAGAGAGAGAGAGAGAGAGAGGGAGAGCGAGCCCAAACTGGTTGAACAGCTAGATTTTGCTAAGTGTTTTTTGTTGATATGGGAAAAGGAGGGACATCAGACACATTCATGATAAAATTCCCATTGTACATCCTGGTTTCTGTTTAGTTCCTCTCCCACTCAGAAGCATTGTGGCTCTCGCATCTTCCCCCTACACAGACTTTCAAGGACTCATCTACCATCTATCTATAGTCTCTATTATTTTTCCTCCTCCACTGAGTAAGCATTCCAAGAAGCAAACAGAAGTATCCTCTTTATCAGGTTCACACTCCTTAGAAGGGCCAGGAAAATATTGCAAATAAGGACTTTTACAATCTGATTTCTAGCTTTCTGATATTTAGCAATTCAGTTCATTTTTTTTTTTTTTTTTTTAAGGGCAGTGTCCCTGGCCCTCACATGTGGAACCTGCACAGGGGCCGCTAGTTTCCCAAGCCAGTGCTTAACCACCCCGCCACTCGGCCGGCCCTAGTTCATCTTTCTTTTTTTCTTATTTTTTAAAAATATTTTATTTTATTTTATTTTTTTTTTTGAGGGCAGTGTCACTGGCCCTCACAGGTGGGACCCGAAACGGGGCCGCCGGCTTCCCAAGCCAGCGCTGAACCACCCCGCCACTCGGCCGGCCCTAGTTCATCTTTCTTGACATAGCTTCTTTACCTTTGTAAAAAACACACACACACACACACACACACAAAAACAACAACAATGAGATATACCTTATACATAGTGCCTGAACAGATCCTAGGTGTACAGTTTGATCAATTTTGACAAATATACATGTAAGTGTAACCCATACCCCAGCAGGACATAGAACCAATTGGGACATTTCCTTGTGTGGGCTCTGGTTTAATGTGCAAAATGAGTGTTGAGCAATAAGCCTAACTAATTAGAATGGTGGTCGTAAGAACCAAATAAAAGGTTCTTCACAAAAGCAGCTTACTGTTATTTATTTGAGGATGTATTAGGGTGTAAGTGCCAAATTAGCACCCAGGAGCTTCTGTAATCAGAAGGGAGAGATATCTGGGAGCAGAGGGGTAGACAGTAAAAGTTGCGTCAGATAAAAAGCAACACAGCTAGGAATGTGCACAGTGCATTCCTTGCAGAACACATAAAACATGAGACTTGAGAGAGGCCAGAAGCCGTGTTAAATTTCCTGGGCTGTGAAACAGGGCACTAGTCATGTCCCAGGAGAACCGACTGCTATCACCAGAAGCTTCGTTCTCATCCTGCAGCAGAGACCTGTGGAAGAACCGGCCAGGCCTAGTCAGTGTGTCCTTGGAAAGAGGCTGCAGGCCAGTCAGGTCCAGTGCAGTGATGCGGGAGGAAGCAGCACTGCCTGGGCACAGAACTGCCAGGTCTCTCCTAACAAGGAGATCCCCTTCACCACTCCCATACTTCTCCCAGGTCAAGGGGCTATCTCAGTTGTTTGTCAATCTGTCACAGAACACAAAGCAACAGCTATAATACTTGAAACCCAGCACAATGTTAGAATCCAGGATACCTGAGCTTCAGGTCTTCCAAGTACTCTTCTAGCCCTTCGTGTCCTCAGGACACTATCTCCAAGTTCCCATATGCTAGAGGTACCACCCATCCATCAGAACATTCATTAGATGAACATTTGAATCCTGGCTTTGTCGTGTTTATAACACCGACTGTGTGCAAGGCACTGTACCAAGTTGGATGTGGGGAACAGGAAGAACCCTGGCCTCCCAAGCTCTCAACCATAAATGAAGGAGTCTCCCCTGGAAACTTGCCCCTGACCTCAGTGCAGAGTGGGGGGAGGGGTGGCACAGAAAGAGTCTCTACCCCCTCATCTATCCATCTTTGCTTCTATTCCCCTCTGGGCCTCTGTAGGGTGCTCTCCTAAGTACTTAGATTTATTAACCCCATTTATTGGGTTGCCGGAAAAGTCATGATGTATTTTCTCTGTTTTTCATTGCAAAAATGAGTCACAACTTTTCCAACAACCCAATAGTTCTCACAAACTCTAGTGCTTTAAAGTAGATACTATGTTATCATTGCCATCTTACAGATAAGGAGACTGAGACCCTAAGAAGTTAAGTAGCTTGTTGAAGATTGCATGCTGTGATCTGCAGCCCCACGACTCACACCGGCAGTTTGGGCCCATGAGCATCATGGCCACGCTCTGCAGCCTCACAAACAGGAAGTGGTCTCTCCACCTACCAGACTTGAGACTCCTGCCTTGTTCCTTCATTTCCTCTTCCCTCTCAGTATACCACCCTATGTCCAAGTTCGACTGATTTTTCACATCTGCTCCTTGTTCTGTATCCTGCTCTGCTAAGCCAAGGCCATCATGTCCTCACAGATGCAGTATGGGAAAAGCTCCTGACAGATCGCTCTGTTGCTTCCAGACAGCCTTTCTACAACAAGCTGTCTTAGGACAGATTCCCAGCCTTGCTTCTCCATCCTATGTTCACACCCTTCCCCCCACTCGACTCTAAAACCTTTACCTGCAATTCAAGGCTTTCTTCACCTAGCTAGGCTCATTCTGAACCCCAAATTACTTTCCTATTACGTCAATGTATGAATTGCCTATCCAGTCAGTCCTGTTTTGTTTGTTTGTTTATTTAACAAATACAGAGGGTGCCAAAAAAATGTACACACATTAAAAAAAATTGTATTAAAATTATGCTGATGGAACCACTTTGATCACCTCTTGTAACTGCAGAAGTCAAACATGACTTGCGTTCAGCTTTTGTTTTGGTATATATTGAGCATTACTATTTTAATACAGCTTTTTCCTTTCTTAAAATATGTATACATGTTTTTGACACCCTCTGTATTTACTGAGCAATTGCTTTGGCCAGGCACTAAGTCAAGGGCTATCTAGCCAACTAAACCCTTGTCTACCCAAGTCCATCATCTGCCTCCTCCGAAACTACTGTAGTCATACCACCTATTTCAGCCTCTAATTTTTGTATGGGTTGACATTTTATTTTCCCAACTATACTCTAAGCTCCTTGCAAAAGAGCTATATCCCATGTGTCCAAGTCTTCCATCTGCCATATAGAATGCATGCTCCATTAACGCTGCGATGTGTGATGTTTGTTCTCTTCATGAGGAATTCAAGGACCGAGAATGTACCTGTTACATGGTAGGTACTCAGGAAACACTTGCTGACTGATGAACGAATCTCCCAGTGGACTTGATAGAATACTGAGCATGTATCATGTGCTTTATATCAATATCTAAATAATTGAATATTTAACATTAATTATGAGATCCTTCCAGAACTCCCTAAAACACTAAACAACATTTGAAGAATTAAAAAAAAAAAAAAGCTTTTGCACTCAGTGACATATTAGCAGATCCTAGAGTTCCCTTGTAGCTGTGGCGAGAACAGATCGAACACCATAGCTCCTTACAAATGAAAGTTCACCAATCTTTTGAAAAATAAAAATAATAAACAAAATGAACTCATTATTTGTACTATACATTATCCACAGCTTATCAGTAGTATGTGTTGTTCATTGATATATTCTGCTTTCTAGGATTCAGTTGATTCTATTACTTTGGTGTTACTATCACTGCTCAGTAGTACTGACAATTTGTCAACCTCTAAAGGTAGTTGTATATCATTTACATACTTTAATTAGAATGGTAGATTCATAATATTTTAGAGTTGGAAGGAATATTACTCCATGTCTAACCATTTACATGATTTTTTTAAGCATCAAAGTTTGTTTTATTTATTTATTTATTTTTGTAATTAGGATCTTACAAAGAGCTTAATGTACAAAGAGATACAAGTAGAGTTGATCTGGTTGACATGGGGAGAAGGGGAGCAGGAGAGAGTCCGGAGCCCCACCTGTTCACCCTTCCTTTCACCACTCCCCATGACACACCTCATTGCACTGCTGCAGAACCCATAAATTATGCAGGACACAGCTTGAATTATACCTGACCAGGACTAGCCTCTTATATAACAGAAGAAATGAGACTCAAAGAGGGTAAGAGACCTGCCAAACATCATTTAGCTGTGCAGTAGTGGAGCCATAAGAGAGTCCTCACTTCTAGTCCAGGGATGTTTCTATCATGCTGAAAGGCCCCTAAACCAAGGTCGTTACTGACAATTGCCATTCTCACCTAGATTCTTCCAGGCATTTTCCCATCCGTGATGGGCATCTACTTCTCTTGCAAGGTTGGCATCAAATTCTCTTTTCTAGTTGCCCTGGGTTTTTGAATCCAGTTTTTAGGAAATGTCAGATTACCAGGCTGTTTAACAATTTCTTCCCATGACCCCTAAATTGCTTCCTGAACCCTCTGTCATGAAAGTAGTTAGTTAGCACTTAGAGAAGGTGTTCTGGTAAACTGTTTAGTGCCAATAGAGTGCCTTTTACTTCAAGCCCACTGTCTACAGGGCAATTTTCATGGCTGAAAGACATAGGCAAACATTCACATATGTCGGTCCATTTATATAGCAGCCTCATTTAAAGCCTCATGACTTTAAAATGGTACCTTTGCAAATGAACATCTATACTTTTTATTATTGTTATGCATTTACATAGACAGATTATTAGTTCTTTATTGACATCTTGTTTATTTTTATCTGGTTTTAATGCTAGCTGTGAATGTCATTGTAAAACAGCCTTCCAGAATACCTACTGATAGGGAAGAGGAAAAGGATGAAACAAAACTCAGTGCCATATGGGAGAGGAGAGTCAGGATCCCCGCTGCCTGAGTGACTGAACAGCTGATGCAGCGTGCAGGGTGAGCACTGAGCCAGGGAGGGAAGGGGCTCGTTCGTTATCTTAGAGAGTGTCTATGCTTTACAACAGAGTGGAGTGTGGCAGTCCCTGGAGCTGTCAGCTCTGGGGCCTGATTTCCACAGTCCACAGAAAAGCCCATGGCTGCTGGGGGAAGAGCAATTAGGTTCCCTGGAAGACGGAAAGCCTTCATTTAATGGGATCATACTGAGTTAAGTACCAATAACTCCCTTTCTCCCCAATTCCTAACTAGAGTTATTGATTTTTTATAAAAAAAAATTTTTTTTGTTAGATTTCATTTTATTCTTATTCAGTTTTGCCCTGGGAGGAAAGCTCTCAAGAAAAGCATTTTCAGGGCTGTCCAGATTATCTGAGTACTTGAATAACTGACTAAATTTCAAATGTGTAATTCAGGCTTCCCCAAGCTGGGTTGCTTTTGCCTGTATATTATTTTTCATGTGTTGGAAGTGTGATGTGAATCATTTTAATAACTCCTTGCATCACATCCACCTACTCCCTCTCCTGTGCAAGTAATACTCAGGCATGTGAGCAACACACGTCAAAGAACATACAGGAAATTACAGCGGGGACCGGAGGATAACATGGCTTCCAAAAAAAGCCATGCATTGTGGTCTGCATTAATAGATGCAGTGCTATTATAAGGAGAAGCTATCAATCTGACTGCTCCAGTCAGTCTATATGTGTAGCTGTGTATTTAGTCTTGTCAAGACACATTTTAAGATGATATTGAAATAAAGTCATTTAGATACAGTCCGAATCCTTGCTCTGGCCTTCATGATCTGGTTGTGATGGGCTTTTCCAAGCTCATCTCCCAAAACTCTCCTCCTCTGAGTATCTTTTTGTTCCTATATAAGCCTGGATCATGGTACCCAGGACTTTTCACGCCCAATTTCCCCTGCTTCACAAGCTGTTCCTCTTACATGCAGGTTATTTCTCCTCCTTCAGGTCTTGGAGGCAACTTCCCTGGCCACCAAATTTAAAGGACAGAATACACACACATGTGTACACACAGACACACATACACTCACACTCCCCCTCATACTTTCTCGTCCATCCCTGGGTCGTGTGTGTGTGTGTGTGTGTGTGTGTGTGTGTGTGTGTCTGTGATGGTTTATCATCTGCCTCCCTCTATTACTCCTCTGTGAGCCCCATGAAAGAAAAGGCCTCATTTTTGTGTGATGTATCACCAGTCCCCAGAACAGTCCTGGCATATAGCAGAAATTCAGTAAATATCTATTAAATGAATCATAAATAAATGAGGAGAGTGTGCCTGGTGTCCGCTGACCAGGGTGGTCAGAGTACATAATGGGGTTATCTGGAAAAGTATTGAAACAAGTGGGATTTTAGCATGGGAAAGAGGAGATTCAGAAAAGCCATGGTCATTGTCACAAACAACCTTAGAGACTTCCACGCAGAAAAGGGTTTGGTGAGGTCAGAAGCAGGAAATCTGGGTGCATATTATTCAGGGAGAATATTATGACAGGGAGAGTTCCTGAAAAGGGATAGATTTCTTCATTAGATGGGGCTTTCTGTAAATGTGAAGTACCAGGGAAAGACTTGGACTAACTATCTTGTGATCTTGTGTGGAAGCTAATTCCACTATGCACAACAGAATATATGGGAATTAGAGAACAGTTGATTCTTATCTTTCTAAATGAAAGAAAGATCATTTCTTCCAATTCTTCACTCTGAAAAGAGAAACCTAAGGATAAAAGAAGGACCATGATTTGCCCCAAGATGTAGTCTGACAACACTGTTGTCTGACTAATCCCACTAATCTTATTCCCAGATTTATTGTCTCTTACCTATTTCTGATATGGAGACTGGGAATGCGGAACCAATTTCTCTAGCTTCTCTTGTAGTTGCATTCCCACTTGACAGAGTTTGAGCCAGTGAAGCAGAAGTAAACAAAAGGATGGGATGGTGGATACTTCCAAAATAGCTTTGCCTTCCTGATAAAGAAGACAGAAGTGGCTAGTGGTACCTTTCTGTCTCCTTCTTGAAGTAAAAATGGATGATGGCTGGAGCTACAGTACCCATTTTGTGACTACTACAGTAGAACCAAGAGAAGCACAGAGAAGCTAGCCCTGCTGTTGTACTGAACCAAGGCTAGCAGTTAACTCTTTGCAGGCTTCCTTATTTCTTTACAAGACTTTTAGTAGGGTTTTCTTGCAGCCAAAATAATTTCTAACTGACATGCAGCTATACAGAAATTGTCCAACTTAAGATCAATTTTATTATAATATTCTATTTTGTAATATATAATTATATATTTATTAGGTATTTGTATTATATATTACATAATAAAACATTAATTTTATATTCTGTAATTTTCATTATATATAATTATTCAATTGTCAACTATTATGAAATGTCTATTGTGTTCCAGACACAGTGCTAGGACCTGGGGAGTATGTTGAGGAACCTGGCAACACAAAAATCTATTTAAAAAAAGAAAGGCTAGCGAGTACACGATTGCAGTTCAATGATGTAAGAGCTATGACAGAGGGATGCGCAGGATGCCAGGACAACAGAGAAGCCCTGGTCCCAGGAGGCAAAAGGGACAAAGAACACATCCTCAAGGAGAAGACACCTGCTTAGAGCTGAGACATAAATGAAGAGTAGAGGTTAATCAAATGGGGCATGGGCGGGAGGTAAAGAAGTTTCTAGATAGAAGGAGGTTGTGGTGCAGAGAAGAAGGTCCATTCAAGAGACTGCAAATAGTTTGGGGAGACTAAAACTCTAGGTTCCTGGTGAGAAGGGGGCTGCAGAGGGATGTAGGGCGGTGCCAAAGGGTGAGTTTGGAAAGATAAGCAGGAGCCAGATAAGGAAAGGATCTTGTTTGCCAAGGTAATGTGTTCAGCATATGTCGAGGAACACGTTCTAAAAAGCTACTGAAATTTCAAAAGTAGGTGAGTGAGCAATCAAATTTGCAGTTAAGAGAGATCACTCTGGTTGCAAAGTGGATACTAAGTTGGTGGGGAGAGGTGTAAGGGTGGCCCAAGACTGGGAGTCAGGGAGGTGAACTTGGAGGCAGTTGATGGGGTCGGAATGTAACAGAATATCTGTGATTACCCAAAGGAGTTCAAATTTAAGTCCACACAGAAACCTGCACACTGATGTTTATAGAAGCTTTATTCATGATTGCCCAAACTTGGTAGCAACCAAGATGACGTGCAGTAGATGAATGGATGTATCAACTGTGATACATCAGAGCAATGGAATATTAGTAAGTGCTAAGGAGAAATGGAATATTAGTAAGTGCTAAGAAGAAATGAGCTATCAAGCCATGAAAAGATATGGAGAAACCTTAAGTGTATATTACTAAATGAAATAAACCAACCTGAAAAGTCTAAATATGGTGTGACTCCAAAGATACATTTTGTAGCACGCAAAACTACCAAGACAGTAAACAGATCAGTGGCAGCAGGAGGTGAGGAGAAAGGGAGGGATGACTAGGCAGAGCACTGAGAATTTTTAGGGTAATGAGACTACTGTGCATGATACCGTAAAGGTGGAAACATGTCATTTACATTTGTCCAAACCCATAGATTGTACAACATCAGGAATGAACCCTAATGTGAACTATAAACTCTGGGTGATTATGGTGTGTCAGTGCAGGTTAGTCAATTGTGGGGGATGATGGTAATGAGGGAGAGGGCACGCATGAGGGCAAGGGCTAATGGGAAATCTCAGTACCTTCTGCTCAATTTTGCTATGAACCTAAAACCATTCTAAAACATAAAATAAAGCTGAGAGGGAGGGGGGAGGAAGAGTAGGAGTGAGGGAAGGAGAGGAGGAGAGGAGGAGAGGGGGAGAGAGAGAAAGAGAAAGAGAATAACTGAGAGATATGCAGACAGTAGCCATGAAAGGACTTGGGATGATTAGATAGAGAGCATAGAGAAGAGGATGGCAGATGGCCAGGTTTCTGACCTGGGTTACTAGAAGGATGATGATACCTTTCTAAAGCTAGGTGACAGGAAAGGTAGGAACAGGGTGGGGCAAGACAATCCAAGGACAGGTAAGAGTTACAGGAAAAAAATGAACCTCTTTAAGACATAAATTTATTACATGTATAGCACCTGTTTTCTGTTCCTAAATCTACTGTCCTGAAAAAATAATAATGGAATAAAACATTAAGTGAGTTGAGCACTAAGAAGGAAACTAGGGATTCCTTAGTTGGGACCTTAATTTTCATGTGTTAATAATTTTCTCTATACGCACTTCTCTATTTTTCTTTTTTTTTTTTAAAGATTTTATTGGGGAATTGGGGGAGGGGAACAGTGTTGGGGAATTGGGGAGGGGGAACAGACAAGTTGCTGTCCTTTTGTTCTTCAGTCTAGTTGCGGAGGACGTTGCTTCACTGGCCCATGTTAGTATCGTCATTGTGCTCTTCCCGGATGAGGCAGATCGGTCGCTGGCCTCTGGATGGTCGCTCACCGCTGCTATTGGCAGCTCACGCTGGCTGCCGGCCACTCACGCTGGCTGCTGGCCACTCACTGTAGCCTATGGCAGCCTACTGCAGCAGGGGCTGCAGCCCACACCACCTCTGGGGCTCGCACAGCCCAGCTCCAGGTGGAGCTGTTGTTAGCTGTAGAGGGCAGTGTCACTGGCCCTCATACGTGGAATCCGAACCGGGCCCGCTGGCGTCCCAAGCCAACTCTTAACCAATGCGCCATTCCGCGGGCCTCGCACTTCCCTATTTCTTAAATGAAATATACATTTCGTAGTTTTATGACAATCATTTTGTGTTATGCAAAAATATTTAAATTAAAGTGGTTCCTGCTGTTAATAATAAAAATAAATTCCTTTTAATTTCCACTGGCCACAAAATAATTTGCCACATTATCTTATAGTCACAGCTTGTACACACACACAAGAATATAACTAAATATCAATTAAATATTTTTCTTTTTAAATGTTAAAATGATTTCTTTCAGTTAGTTTACCAAAAGCTTTCTTACCTCAAATTCACATTTCTGAATATAAAGAGTTTTAGTGTCATCTGTGTGTCATTTCTAAACTCTTTGAATTCTGCCTTCTTTAATGGTGAAACTAGCATCACAATGATTATTTCTAATTTATATTCATAAATGTTCCGAATGGCTATAGCAGCCATTAACTAATTAGTTAACATAATTTCAATTTCTAGAAATCAATACTTGTAAATTGCATGCACCCAAAGTATTCTTCTAAGTGATATCTTACAAATTTTGTTCACATCTCACTAATTATATAGGCAAAAGAAAAATCTTAAAAAATATAATTTTTTTTTTTTTTTTTTTTACCTCAGGAAACATATGGTGTAAATGCTTAAGGAAATGTGAGTCATGTCTTTGATGAGGCAACTACAGAAAAATTAGCTCATTCTGCTACAGTATAAATAGCATGATAAGCCCTATCGAAGGTCAGAAATCTAATTTTAAATTATGCATTTTAAGAGTTTTTTATTTTAGCTATGTTGCCATATATTAGAAATGTGGTCTGTTCAGTGATCAACTTGGACAGTTTCTAGTGTACTTGCTTTTCATTTTTTGAAGCAAGAGAGATGAAAAGCCTCATTTCATTATATTTTGACTCAAAGATCCTGAGATACTGCAGTGCCAAAAAAGAAATTATCTCCTCTACCCATTCTCTACCCTCCTCCCCCCAGAAAAATCCTTTCACCTCCCAAACAAATTCTAAAAATACATTTTTCTTTTCTGTTAACTGCTCTCTTGAAACTTGAAGATGTTTTTGAAGGACTTGGCTGTCACTGTTACTTATTTTCAAATTCCCCTCTGGTTCTCACAAGACTCTTCCCTCTTCTTCCTAAATGAACACCTCTGAAATTTGTAATGGATTTGGTAATATGACATAGGTGCTGCCATTTATGAAATGGCACATCCAGCTGTCTCTCCCTAACTATGAGCTTCCTGCCCAGTAGGTGCTTGATAAGTGGGATGGATTAAATAATGACTCCAGGAAGGAGGGCAACTGATTGACAAATGAAGTTCAGGTCACTTATGTGTCCCTTGCAATTGAGTCCTGTGACAATAATGGAATTTCACTCCCCTGCAGTTTTAGGCATAAGAAAACTGAGGGAGAGGGAGGTACTTGCTTTCATTTCTTGTCCATTGCGTAGTGATGAGACAAACCAGTATACTTGTCACCCGCAGCTGAGCCTAGAAATCATTTCCATTGACTCGTCTTCACCTTTGAACAGCTCATTTGCACCTAATTCCTGATCTTGCGTTTTTTCTACCTGTCAAAACATCTGGAGCACCAAATTTTCAATTGACTTTAAAGAGAACTCTGTTTAGATTCATTTGTTGTTGCAAATACTACAAATAGGTTTCTAATTAATTATTATGAGAGAAATACGTATTTATTGTGGAGAATTTTAGAAATAAGAATAAGAACAAAGAATTATTAAACCATTCATAATTCTCCATCCAGAGATAGTTAACACCCACAAACCTCCACCAGATCCATGGCTAACAGATGGATGTATTTACTTCTCGTCTTCTAAAATATGCATATGTATTTCCAAAATTGATACCATATAATATAAACACATACCCAGATATTTCACATTTAATATTTTATTGAATGAGGTTTTCTGTATTTCAATATTTCAAATACTCTTTGAAAGCAGGTAATTCACTAGTTGCATACTATTGTATGCCTGAGTCATTAAACCCAGCAGTGATTTCTCTATTCTCTAAGCTAAAGCCCACCTTTCCTAACTTGACCTGCAAGGTCTGGTCACCACTCCAGCCTTATCCTCACATGCTAGAAATTGTGATAGTTTAATTTAGGCCTATTTCTTATGCCTGGTTCTTTCTGCCTGGAATATCTTTCCCTGTTGTAAGCACAATTTTAAGATGGTCCCCAAGATTCCTGACTCTTCATACACATGCCCTTCTGTTAAATGTGGACCAGACCTGTAAGCAGATGTCATTGCCACTGGTTAAGTTACCTTATTTGGAGAAAGTGAATGGATTTTGCAGATGTAATTATGGGCCCTGAATCAGTTGATTTTGAGTCAATTTCAATCAAAAAGACAATTATCTTATGTGGATCTGGGAGAAAGTTCTTAAAAGGGGAAATGGGCCCTTCCTGAAGAGAGGGCCTTTCCTGCTAGTCTTGAAGTAGTCAGCTGTCATGTTGTGGGAAGGACTGTGAGAGGATAAGAAACTGCAGGTGGCCCCGAGCACCTGAAAGCAGCCCTGGCTGACAACCAGCAAGAAAGAGGGAACCTCAGTCCTAAAATCACAAGGAACTAAATTCTGCCAACAGCCTGAAGGAATTGAAGACCCCAGCTGAAGAAATGAATTCACCTTGGTCACCATCTGACTGCAGCCTCGTGGGACCCTGCACAGAGAACTCAGTTAAGACTAGACCAGACTCCTGACCCAGGAAAATTGTGAGATCATAAATGTTTATGAGCCGCTGAGTCTGTGGTTGTGTGATACTCAGTAATAGAAAACAAATGTATTCCATTTTACTTCCTTTGGCAACTTCTACTTGTCTTTCAGGTGTGAGCTTTGAGGTCCCTTAGTTCATAGAGACTCCCCTCTTCTCCTATTTATTGTTCTGGTTCCTTTTTACTTCACCCATCAACAGCAATCACAGGAGGGATTGCAGTTACCTATTTCCTCCCTTGCACGGCCCTAACACAATAAATAGGTAGAAATACTGAGGCTCAGAGAGGTGAAGATATAGGTGCTTAATGGCCAAAATACACAGGGACATCTGAGAAAAAGGAACATATATTACCCACAATGCACACTTGAGTTTTAACAGATTTACCAGCACAGGATATAGTGAATCCAAAATATAGTGAATCCACCATACTGTATTATATTTCATGTATTATCTGAAAGTGGACACCCATTCAGAAAAACCCACAAAAGCAAATTTCACTGAATAATTCATGTGTGCATTAGCTGTGTAGTTACAGAACTTGAATCTACACACCATTTATTACACAGCTTTGTCGGTTTTATGTAAAAATCAGTGAGCGTAAATAACACTGTGTATTTATGGTAATCTCTCATGTACTGATCACCTCTGAAGAAAACACAGTTTTTTTCACTGCGTTTCAAAGTCTGGTGAGCGGACAGGATCCCAGGAGCAGTGTTGGGGTTGTGCGGAGTGACTCATCTGTGAGATTACAGGAGGTGAACAGGCTCTAAATGCAAAGTACGTCAAACTGAAACCCTCCCAGATATTAGAAATGAAAGCAAATAGATGTGTGATATTTTAATGTCACATTAAAGACAGGGGGTAAAATAATAATGTAACCACAATAAACATAAAGGCCCAGTGATAGTACCTGCCTTTTTACGACGTGTAGTAAATAAAAAAAATAACCCTCGTTCTGTCATATACAAAGCTTCATATTTATCTACTGTTGTGCCTAATTTAATGCTGAAAAAGGTCAGGATCGATTGGCTTCTGATAAGGATGAAATTTTGCATCTCCAGCATGCTGGACTGATGAGTTAGGATTATTTCCTAAAGCCCATCGGTTTCCTCTCACTGGATCTGTCAAGCCAAAGAGCTGTCAGTTCCAGAGAGAATTCAATCATTCTCAAACTTTATGTTTCATAAGAATCACCTGGGATGTTTCTATAGTGTTCAGAGGGCCAGGCCCTTCCCCTAGAAATTCTGATTCCCTTAAATTTAAGGTGGGGCCCTGCATATGTGTTTTAAATAAGCCCCAGAGATGATTACGATACAGGTAGTTTAACTCGAAGGCTTTCAGAATTTGAGTAGATCACTAAGATATTTGTCATCATTGTTTCTCAAAGGACTTCTTCCCAAGACCAGAAGATGTTTGCTTTGTGTTCTCTGCTCTGCATGAGAAAAACCCTTCCAAGTATGTGGGGGGTCCCTTTCCTGGTAAATCTCCTAATCCACACAGATGACTTTAGGGGTTAAGCAAGGATACAAATGCACAAAGCAATCAAGGAAAAGCCACTGCTCAGTGTGCAGCACACTTGACAGTTGGGTTCATGAGCCTAATGTTGCCAGATTGGCTATGTTTTTATGAGAAATAGAAAATCTGATTTTTATGTAAGTTCCTCTGATTTTTTTCTAAACACTAGATTTTTAAAATAAAATCCATAATTGGGTTAAGGGTACCAGTTTTCAACCTCTGCCATAATTCACCAGGAAGATTCTCCATAACATTAAAGAAGAATTGACAATGGTAGTGACATGAGAACCTGAGCATGAATTTCGTAGATGAGAGACCGGCAAAGATACCCATCCATGTGATGCTCCTCAAGGGAGGACAGTTGAGAAAGCGGCTGCCTTTTCACAGAGCTCAGCACTATGAGGAGGAGGTATTTTCTAGTGCTCTGAACATAAAAATTCTCCAAATTGGATTCTTCCCTCCTTCTCTTCTTCTAGTATAAAAGGTTTTCAGATCTTGATTCTCACAATATCACATAATCCATCACTCACAATCTGGTGTAGGTAAACTCAAGGTTGGATCTACAATATAAGATGCTATAAGGTGAATTTCAGTGTCTGCTTCAGGCTCAACCTCATTCCGCAAGCTGGCCTGTAGCTGATGTCACCTTGGCTTTGGGGTGTGCTAGGGGTGAGGTGCCTGGGAAAGGGGACAGTTGGTACCACTCGAGTGAGGTTATCTGTGAGGCTCTTAGTTGTGCCTGATGGCTAACAGAAAGCAGTTTATGCCGTTGCCGATTAAGTTCTTCAGAAGCCATGGTATGTCTCAGAAATGGTGGGAACCATTTAAGTCTCCCAAATATCAAGTTTTACATTTTTCCTGAAGTGTCATTTTTTTTCCAGACACATTCTCTGTGTTTCAGAAAATCCTGGAGAGCACTGATAATTCCTAAATCAGGTAAACAATCAGGAAAACCTCTATCAACTGAGTCCAATAAATCCATATGGCAAATTTGACAGAAGTAGGCTCTGAAACTCTCTCCTGAAAGCATTCACTTGTGCCAACCTATGCAAAAATCAAGGCTGTGCCAGTTCCTCTGCCCCAAAACAACTAAGATCAAATAACATGTTGAGCTTTTCAGCACTGCATCTTAGTATGAATACCATAAATACACTGTATCTCCTGTGTAGGACAGGAAGGTTCAACTATTTCATTATAAATCTTTTACTTCATAACATATAATTGTGATCTTGATAATGATCTCAACAGGATGTTTTCAGATCCATTGGGGCACATTATAGAGAGTGATTATCCAGAGAAAAACCAGTCTTAACTGAACTGTGAACATATTTTCAAAAATAAAATCTGGTTGGTTTAATTCCTAAAGACATTCCCTATTTTAAAGCCTTTATTTAAAAAAAATAAGAGATATTGGTCATCTAAGTACACAAATAAAAAGCTTCCATGATAGGGATATACAGTAGGTTAAATCACCTAATGCTTGTTTTTAAATTTTGTTTATTATAATTTCATGTGAATTCAGTGTTTAAAGAAACTAATGTAATAACATAAGGTGCTATGAAAGCTCACCTGTTTTATTGTATCCATAGCACTCCTGTTTGAGGAGAGAATCTGCTTTGAATTAAGATTGCTAGTTTCATTAAAATCTATTATTTTAGGTATGCAAACATTAAATTGAAGTGGAAACATACATGCATTAGAATATATCTTTCATTATGTAAGTTCTTACAGCCACAAAAAATGATATTCACAAAGAATTTTTATTGGCATAGGAAAATATCCTTCTAATGCTGCTAAATGCATATTGCCAAATTATAACAACATATACCCTATGGCCCCAATTTCTAAAAAATTGTATGCATAGAAAAAAATGGAAAATATATCCCAGTGTTAACAATCAATAACCTTTAATAATGGAATTAAGAATGAATAAAGCGAATCAAAGCCACAATGGTATTACTTCACACCCATTAAAATGCCTATTATCAAAAATAATTTTAAAAGAAAATAATGCATGAATACAAATGTCATCTCTAAAGCAGAAAATACATAGCTGTTTAAAATCTAAAATATGTTAAATTTACACCGTTTGACAGAAGGCAAGTGAGAGGAATAAGATAAAAGGAAAAGGCTCATTAACATAAACGTATTATAGTAAATGGTCACCTGGAACACTACAAAAGTTAGAATATGTATTGCTTATTCAAAACAGAAATCTTTATTTAGTAGAGATTATCTCTAGGGTATTGCATAGTGTGGACCAGGTACTTAAGTTTTGTTTCCTACAATTTTAAGCTATCGAGACATGACTTTGAAGATAAAAATAAAAATTGAAAACTAATTGAGCAACAAAGAGATATGAAGTTTAATATTTCTGGTAAAATACAAATAAGCTGTAAATAAAAGGAGCTCATGTAGGAATGCGCTCTCTGTTCCTTAAACTCACTGTTTATATATATGGGCTTCTAGAAAGCCAGAGTTTTCCCTTAAGCTGTACTCTTCTCTCTCTCGTTTATTTTAATAATTTACCTATTTTAGATAGTGCAAAGATGAGCTGCAGCCTGCTTTTCTAGATGTCAAATTTCTTGAATTACAACCAGTGGTTTTTACCAATGCTAAAAGAAACAGAAATGAATGCATTTTTCAATTTTCTGTGAGAACTCTAAACCATATACAGTACAGACAAGAATTCACACTATGTTCTCTGAAGGTTCATGGTGTTTTGTCAATTGTTTACCTTCTTTTGTTTTTAAGATAGCATTTCTGAAAAGTCTACTGCATAAAAAATGTCTATGCACTAGGCAAAACTGATCTAAATCCATCTTCAAGATGTAAATTGATTAAAGTGTGGATCACTTAACAGTTTGCCATACCTAAACATTCTTATCACAGAGAAAAAAAAAAATCAAAGGTCAGATAATCAACTTCCTCCCTCTACTCTCTACCTGCAATAATACACACACATTGATACACATAACCCTTAAAAAATAAAATTCAACTTGATTTAGTTAGGAGCACCTAAAATTGGTTAGTAAATTACAATAATAATGCTTGGTATTTTAAAGCTATTTGGATGGAGAATAACAAAGAACTTCAAAATTCCTCTCTGGAGTCTGTTTTTAACCATTATGCCTATAGGGTTAGCAGTGCCCATTTGAGAATAATAATAATAGTTACCACATAAGGTTGTGGTAAGAATGAAATTGGACTATCTAATGTGTGATTTAGCACAGTAGCTGCCTAGCTTTTAGGAAATGTGTAGTCACTATTACTTGTCAGTGTTATTTCAGGCAGAGAGAACAGGATAAGCAAAGGCAAATAGAGACATGACAGGTGACAGCCTAGTATGTTTTGGGGAAGCAATAAGAACTTCAGCAAGACTGAAACATGAAAGTCATTGGGCGATGAGAGGAGCAAAAAGGATGAAGCAAGAGATACAGGCACAGATTATGGCCTAGGGGACCTTGTTAAAGACTGTACCTACAGGGTTATTTGTTTTTTTAACCTATAGGGTTATAAAGGCAGGAGGCACCACGCCTTTTAGCTAGACCAGGTGTCAGCAAACTTTTGAGACAGAAGAGCCAATCCTGTACCTCACAACAATTTAAAAATTATCCGAGAGCCATAAAACAAATAAAATCACCATCATGTGAATAATATCCTTTAAAAACTTTATAAATGAAACTATGATAGCTTTATTTTCATTTTCAATTTTACTTCAGAGCCACATGTGTGTACCCAAAGGGCCGCATGTGGCTCACGAGTCTCAATTTGCCCATCCCTGAGCTAGATCATTTTCAAGGGTTTTAAAAGGATGGCATTGGAAACAAGGAAAGCAGTCACAAGGCTACTGCAAAGTTCCAATAGAGAGATGAGAATCTGAACAGACTGTGGCAGTAGGCATGACAGGGAATGGACAGATCCAGAAATCTCTTGCCTCGATTTAAAAAAGTGTTTATTTCTTTGTTGTTAACTGAGATTGTAGTGGTCAGCCTTGAAGACACATGTACTTGCCTCCTGTTATTCCTAGCTTCTCCAACACTGTATCAGGATTCATCTGTGTACCTAATAGAATGTGACAGAAGTGATGGTGTATAACTTTTGAAGCTTGGTCAAAACAGACATTGATGCTTTCACCTTGTTCTCTTTGATCACTCATTCCTGTTGAAGTCAGCCACTAAGTCCTGAAGACATTCATGCAGTCTGTGGAACAATCTGCCTGAGGAGTAAATGAGGCCTCCCTCTAACAGCTAATATCAACTTGACCATCATGTGAGTGAGTCACCTTAGGAGCACATTCTCCAGCCCCAATCAAGCCTTTAAATGTCTGTAACCCCAGATGACTTCTTGACTGCAACTTCATGAGAGTTCTGCAACCCAGAACAACCCAACTAAGATCCTTCTGAATTCCTGATCTATAGAAACTATGAGAAGTTAGTCATACTTATTGTTTATCCCACTAAGTTTTGGTTAATGTATTACATGATAACAGAAAACTAATAGAGGTTTATCTTATCTACACCTAGACCTATTTAGATTATAGGAGTCCCATCTCCTATATAAGGTATGTAGACCTTATATAATTTCAACCCTTAAGTGGGGATGGAATCTGTGAATATGATGAGATACCACTCCCTTCGTTCTGTTACTTTACATGGCAAAAAGAATTGTGCAGATATAAGAGTATTAACCAGTTGACTTGGAGTGAATTAAAAGGGCAATTATGCTGGTGGGTTGATCTGATCACTTTAAATCTGGGTCTAGAGGTCAGAGTCAAAGGGTGTCAGAGATTCCAAGCAGCAGGGATTTTCTTTTGCTGGCCTTGCAGGAGCAAACTGACATATCATGGCTCAGAATGGCAGCTGGCTTATAAGAACCACAGTCCATCAACCACAAGCAACTGAATTCTGCCAACAACCTAAGTTAGCTGGAAAGAATACCCCAAGCTCCAAAGGAGGACCACAGACCTGTCTAACACTTTAATTTAATTAAAAAACCCAGCTGTTCAGTACCCAGGCTTGTGACCTAAAGAACTGTGAGACCAAAAGAAAAGTGCGTGCTGTTTTAAGCTGCTATGTTTGTGTAATTTGTCACACAGAAATAGAAAACTAATACATATGGTACAGATCATGAGATCTCAGACTTTGAAGTGATGCTGTATTAGAATGAGGCTTTAGGGGACTACCAAAGGGAGTGAGTGTATTTTGCATGTGAGAGGGATGTGAATCATTGAAGGTCAGAGGACAAACTACTTCATGAGTATCCAGCCTCCAAAATGACACTCAGCCATCCTCTCCTCCTAGGATTCATTCCCTTGTGTAATCCCCTCGCACACTGAGTAGGGCTTATCTGTATAAACTAAAGGATATTTGGGAAGTGACAGTGCATGACTACTGAGGCCACATCATAATGAACAGTGCAGTTTCCACTTTAATCCCGTATGGATTGCTCACACTTTGTGGAACGGTCCACAAGCCTTGGGAATACTTAACATGACCTATAGAGAAGACCACTGTCAAAAAATTAAAGCTTCCTGCCAACAGCCAGCACCAATGCGCCAGCCATGAGGGTGAGTCATCTTGGAAGAGATCTTCCAGCTTCAGTCAAGCTTTCTGATGAATGCTATATTGATGGATATCTTGACTGCAATATCATGAGAAATTCTGAGCTACAACAACCCAGCTAAGCATCTCTCGAATACTGACCCACAGAAACTGTGGCATAATTAAATTTTATTGTTGTTTAAAGCTGCTTAGGTTTGGGCATATGCAGCAATAGGTAAGTAATTAAGGGGTTTACAGGATGGTTTCTAAAGACTGGGCCTCTGTCTAGGCCAGGAGTCAGCAAACTGCGGCTCGCGAGCCACATGCGGCTCTTTGGGTACATACATGTGGCTCTGAAGCAAAATTGAAAATGAAAGTAAAACTATCATAGTTTCATTTATAAAGTTTTTAAAGGATATTATTCACATCATGGTGATTTCATTTGTTTTATGGCTCTCGAATAATTTTTAAATTGTTGTGAGGGACAGGATTGGCTCTTGTGTCTCAAAAGTTTGCCGACCCCTGCTCTAGGCTAAAGCAAACAATCAGTTCACAATGGGGTGGGGGCGGGGAGAGAGGTGGGGCGGGGGGGGGGGAGAGAGAGAGAGAGAGAGAGAGAGAGAGAGAGAGAGAGAGAGAGAGAGAGAGAGAGAGAGAGAGAGAGAGATAGATAGATAGTTCGGTTGTATTTAAGGGTAGGTTACCAGACAAGCATATGCTAAACCCGTAGTCCTTGTTCCATTGTTAATACATTACATGTCACTGATGAAAAAAATGTGAGCCAAAGACAAAAGACTTTGACAACTAACCCAGATGAAAAGATTAAGAGTCCTCTCCCCTGGCTCTTCTCCTTAACACCTAGCATTATCTTTAACACTCCCTTTAATACCTTTCTTTAGGTCTTGTATAAAAACTGCAGCAAAAGGGCCGGCCGAGTGGCGCGGTGGTTAAGCGCTGGCCTTGGAAGCCAGCGGCCCAGGTTTGGTCCCACATATGAGGGACATACCAGTGACACTGCCCTCAAAAAAAAAAAAAAAAAAAAAAAAAAACCTGGGCCGGCCGAGTGGCGCAGTGGTTAAGCGCTGGCTTGGGACACCAGCAGCCCTGGTTCGGGTCCCACATGTGAGGGCCAGTGACACTGCCCTCAAAAAAAATAAAAAATAAAATAAAAAAATAAAAACTGCAGCAAAATAGAGAAAAAGTCCTTTTGCACAAAATGATGACAAAGTGGAAACACATACCTCTTAGATACGTGGAAATCATAATATGAAAGACCCCTTGGTACTGGAAAACAGTAACTATTATCTAGGATAAGGAATTTAAATGCTGCTTGGAATGTAACATCAAATAATTGCTAATTTTTCATTGAATTTCAGGACATATTTAATATTCAGATAGCATTTAGATTGGAAATATTGCAACCATATTGAATACACAATTTGAGAATTAAAATAAGTAAATTAGATTAGGAGGGAGTCTTAAAAGTAATTTGTTTCTGATGATAAAAATCATAAGCACTTGCTATAAATATTTTGAAATAAAGAGTAAAGAATATAAAATTTATACAAATCTCCATATTTAGAGCCAAATACTCTTAACAGCTTTTTATGCATGTGTCATAAAATTAAAGTATTTTTGCCATTAAAATGTTACATTTTTCATCTACATTTAACTAGCATTAATAAAATAAATTCTCTGTGCTACTAAAATCATATTTAAGCTATATCTAACTGCTTATTTTAATCATTTTTAAACTACAAGAGTATTCTCAATGCTAAGGTCAAGAAGATGAGGAAGAAACAGGCTAAGACCCGGGGGAAAAATAAACCTACTATTCAGGAATTAATATTCACTTTTAGTGTACTACCTTTCAATCTTTAAAAATGCACATACCGGGCTGGCCGAGTGGCGCGGTGGTTAAACGCTGGACCCCGGTTCAGGTCCCACAGATGAGGGCCAGTGACACTGCCCTCAAAAAAAAACAAAAACAAAAACAAAAAAACATGCGCATACCTATTATATGTATGCCTATGTATTTACAAAGGTAATATATTATGCATATTTTTTTTATCCTGCTCTTTTTCTGGTTAGTAAAATAATGAGAACATTTCAATAAAAATAGTGTCTTATAATTGTCTTATATTTCAATAAAAATAGAGTCTTATAAATTCCCAAAAGTATAATAATAATTGAATAAAAAATTTATAAATAAATTTAAAGTATTTAATAGATATACTCAAAGAGTTTTCAATAAATATTAGCTATTTATATCTTGACAAAAAAAGGGGGCCCTTTACTTCTCCAACTTGAGAACATAAGGTATGAGCATTTTCTCATTTTCATATCAGTCTGATAGGTGAAAATGGTATCTTGGTTTCTTTGGTTTATATTTCTTTTGTGAATAGCGAAGTTAATTTTTTTCATGTTTATTTTACATATTTATATTAGTGAATGTCAACCTAATAAGGTCTTGTACCTATTTATATTTACTATGTTCTTTCTTTTGTTGTCCTGTGAGAGCTATTTATATATGAAAGCTACTAGCCCTTTGTGTATGCAAATCATTTTTTTCACATTATGATTTCTTTTTCTATTATCTTTATCCTCTTTAAATTAAATTTTAAAACATTTATGTAGTTAAATATATCAATATTTTCCTTTATGATTTCTGCCTTTGAAGTTGTGCTTGGAGTAGGTTACCACAAACATCCAAGATTGTATAAGTATATAAAATATTTTCTTCTGGATTTCTGTGGATTCCATTTTTGTAGTTCTCTAAAACTCTATGTCCAAACCTTGTTTTGAAGTATCATATGATATTAGAATGTAATTTCTATCTCAGCAATATTTTTTAAAAGTAAATATATTACAGAATTAATATACAGTCATCATAGATATTAGAAACTTTTATTAAAATGTCAACTATAATCCCAGTTATTGACATATTATTCCTCCCTGCCATTCATCCTGTTACCCCATTCAATCTCTCTCTCTCTTTTGCTGCCTTATTTCATACACTTGTGTGTGTGTGTGTGTGTGTGTGTGTGTGTGTGTGTGTGTTGGACAGAAGGGGTAGTTGGGGGGGGTTGCCATATGCTAGACAACAAACACAGCAGATTTACATGTTCATGTAATTAATCCTAAAGTAGACTTATGATAAAGAAACTATTCCCTCTATTCCAAAGATGATAAAAGGGAGACCTGGAGAGATCACAGTGATTGAAATTATAGAGATTAGTGCCTGACAAACTGGAATGTGTATATGAGGTCCAGGGAATGCTAAACTGCAGACTCTTAGTAAGTCTAGAAGGGGCCTGAAATTCTCTCTTCTAACCAGCTTCTGGGTGCTGCCGATGCTGATGGTCCACAGATTGTACTTTAAGTAGCAAGAACAAAGATGACAGTTAAATAGTGGAACCTGAGATAGTTGTAGGTCTTTAGACACCTCTTTCTTTCCACTTTACCACGCTTCCTCTAGCTGTTGTTCAACAGACACCTATGCTTGTCATTCTAACAAGGTCCCAACCTGGAACAAAGTCAGGTTTCTCAAGTCCCATATTTGTTTACAAGGACAGACATAGTAACAAACCTGAAAGTCAACTGAGTGATGAAAAGAACATTAAAAGAAAAAAACCAAAGCATTTATACCACAGAGAAAGTTCCTAGAATGCTTTCTGAGGAAACTTGTGGAAGTCCCATCAATAAAATTTTATAGAAGACATGAGACTTGTATCCCAAAGAAAACCCAGAAGGATGAAATATTCAGTTAACATTTCATAATCTACCCATTCCATAAATATAGAACATCCACAATTACTTCTAGAATCAATGCCTATTGTGGATATCTTTGAAATGAGAACATTCTATTCCTATAATCTTACACCCTCAATGTATGAGGTATGATCAAACAATACAGTGAATGTTTAAATTTTAAAAAAATTATTACAGTAAAGGATACATTGCCATTACTCTGCTTCAAAATACTCCCCCTCACTTCAAACACACTTATCCCATTGCTCTTGCCACTTTCTGAAGCAATTCTGGAAGTCCTCTATGGTGAGTGTCTTTCATTGCTCTGCCATGCCTCCCTTGATGTCCTGAATCATTTTGACTTTAGGGAAGAGCCAGAAGTCATATGGTGACAGATCCAGTGAATAATGTGGATGAGGACATAGCACAATGTTTTTATTTGACAGAAATTGACATATACCAGAAGTGATGTGTAACATGGAGCACTGTTATAATGGAGGATGATTTATGGCACACTTTAAAACACACCCCCTCTCAACCGTAGCTCACACCCGACTGACTGCACCAAACCAGTTGGACCTTGTCACACACTGTTACTAAGATTTGACATGCTGCTTCCCGTATTGAAGATCCCTGCCTTTCCATTGAATGGCATTTGGCAGCAGCATTCATTATATTTTTGATCACAACACAAAGGCTCCGTGTCACACATTGCTTCTGGTACAGCAATTTCTGTCAAATACAATGTTACAGTGTGTCCTCATCCACCTTATTCACCAGATCTGGCTCTGTGCAACTTCTGGTTCTTCCCCAAAGTCAAAATGACCATGAAAGGTAAATATTTTGAATCAATTCAGGACGCCGAAGCAGCCACAATAGCACAACTAAATACACTCACAAAAGAGGACTTCCAGAACTGCTTCAGAAAGTGGCAAGAACAATGGGATAAGTGTGTTCAAAGCTAGGGGGTGTGTTTTGAGGAGGTTTAATGGCAATGTGTCTTTTACTATAATAATTTTTTATTTATTTAAACCTTCACCGTATTTCTTGATCATGCCTCATATTAGGAGACAGGAAGAAGAAATCATCACTATTCAGTATGAGATTAACATTTTTTTCATAGCAAGTCCTGAAAGGAAGGGCATTTGTTTCAAATAAATACATTTTTGGAGTCACATAATTATGATATCTACAAGATAATTTAATCTTGACAAAAATAATTATTTTAAACTATGAGTCCAGGATTCAGGCTATTCCCTTGGATTGAACAAGAGTTATACATGATTCAGGCATTTTTTTCCCCCTGGTTTGCTCACTAAACAATGATAACTGTGGGATATAGCATAGTTTAGGACTAAAGGATCAAGTAAGAATTACCCCCACACACACACCAAATAAAAAGGAAATCCATCGAGGGAATATGATTGAACACAGAGCTCCTAATTCCAGTTTAATACAACTGTTTCCCAGTAATAAATGAGAATCAAAGCATTTTTACCTGAAAGAAACTTTAGAGATTAACCCACCCACCCCCAGCTCTTAACAATGGTTTTACTATTGCTTTTATTTATCAAGTGGAAAATAATGAATGATATTTTTCTTTTGGCATTGGAATTCTATACACAATCATGCCTTTTCTCTTCCAGCTAATGGAGCCATCCTGATGTTCATTATAATGTACTTATAATGCAGATGAAGGGAAGACTGTCTACAAGATATTATTTTAGTAGAGGAAAAATAAAGTCAGTATTAAATGTCACATTAATGTGAAAAAAAAATGGATTTCTGTAGGAGCTTTTCTCCCATCAATGAGGGGAACAATTAAATGCATAAATCTCCCACACATCAATGAAAGAATAAATCTTATAGTGATGAGTACATGAAAAATTTTCCTCTGAACAGTGCAGAGGAAAACACAGTCATAGTAGCTGCAAGTAATTTTGTAATTACCTTACTCTATTACTGATGTGGCACCTGCTCAATACACTGAGACCTTTTCCTCTCATCACTGGATTTCACATTTAATTTGCATAATGTGCCTATGAAAAAAAATAATGGATCTGTCTGAAATTTCAACTAAGTAAATCATGGAAAAATGCAGAAGCAGGCATCTCCCTAAAAATATAGTACAATACATGCGGAAGTCAATGTGACATCTCAAAATCTCCATTTCCAAGTACTAGAATGACATTATTTCTAAATTTCTATAAGAAATCATGAATACTTAACCCACTTTTAAAAGTATTCCTCCAAAAAGAATAATAAAACAGATTTCAAAGAAAATGAGTGTTAATAAGATTTTTTTTTTTTTTTTGTACAACCCACCCACTTGGTAAAAAGGAAACATACTTCATTTTATGTAATAGCTACTTAGCATCACAGATTTGGAAATATGAGAAATGAAATGATGCACCAAGGTTCAGCATTTTTCCTGTCATGTACAAGAGACTTGGTGCCCAGATAATCTCCTTATCACCTGTCAGATTCTAAATCTTATTCCAGAATTCAGAACCAAGAAATACTCAGCAAGGGTGCAAAGTCCATGACCAGCTGAGAGCCACATTAACTGGGCTGCCTTTGGAATGCTTGCTGAGGATGCTCCTAAGGCTTTGGTTGATCTGAATTTACACACCATGAATTTGCCTGGAACAGGGAACATCTGTACTCTGCCTAGTATGAAAACAAGAATTTGTTGTTATTGTAGTTGTTGTGATGATTCCTGGGAAATCATATTTGTCTCTTCAACTGGTTTTTGGGTGATTTACTGGGGCCTTCCTAATTTCAGGGAAATCATTCTTTATTCTTCTTTTAAGGAGTCTAGCACCCTAAATACATCAAGGTCTATCACAGCTTCAACATATATGAAAAGGAATACTTGAATTTTTTCTCAATTCAAACTTCATCTCTGAATATAACATGGGAGGAATTATAAATAAATTATGACTAAAAGATACCAGGTTTATTTCCCTGAAGAGCAAGTCCATTTCTGAATCAATATTTGTTTTTTGAGAACTATCAACTAGTAACTTTAGAACTAGTAATATTTCAATAAATGGAACCTTTGAAGCCATTTCTCAATGGTTTTGATGCACCAATAAATCTATCAGCCAGACTGTGTTTCTAAGACTTCTAAAACTTATCCTAAGCAGCATGGTTAGGGAAGGTCCATGAGTATCAAATGAGACCTCATAACTAGATACCCAAAGAATCATGATTTAAGAAAGATAAGAAAGGAAGGAAGGGTGGTTTTTATTTGAAACTCTTTTTTCATACAGACAAATATTCCAATGGTTCTAAGTTTTTCTTTGGCCTGTGATACAAAATAGGTACATTTCATAGGTAGATGGATATCTGAAAGGTCAGTGGTCTTCTACACTTGTGAAGCTGCTAAGATTCATGTGGGCATTCCTTCCCGATGCTTAGTTGAATTCTGAATGGAAATGGTTGTATGAAACAAAGGGACTGAAAAGCCCAGAATTTCCCTCTGCCCCAATGTTTTGTGGTAGGATACATCACTTCCCCATCCTTGTAACCACATTCTTTGCCATGTAACTTTCCTGCATTCTCCCACCAAGAATAGGAGAACCTGCCCCACCCTTTAACTTTGTCCTTAGCCATAGGATGTTAGCCAATATAAGGAAAGGTTTGAAAGACTGCTTGTGTGTTAGCTTGTTCTCTTCTACCTTTACCATGCCTATGAGAAGAACCTCCTCCCACCCCACCCCCACCTTCACCTCACAGACCCATGATCCCAGGAGGAAGGTGACAGATAGGTGGAATAGAGTCATTCCCAGCCTACATAGATGTTGAATCTAACTGACACTCCAAGAACTAGCCACTAGTTCAACATAGATCAACTGTTCACCAGTTGATCATCAGAATTGTCAGAAATAATAAATAGTTGTTGTTTTAAGCCACAGTGATAGCTAACTGATATATTCTCTTGGCATCTTATGGTGGAATCTAATAAAATTAATCAATTTTTCTATGGGTATTAGTCTTAGTAGAACCTCACTGCTCTTTGCCAAATACTCTCTCAGGTGAAACCATGAGGAAAAATGGTGAATTTTTTCACAAGGGTCTCCCTGAGGGACTACTACACACTGGTCAATGCTGAATGGCATCTCCAGAATAAACATTATACAAGTACCAAAGCCATATTGGAATTTATGCTTTGATGCTAAGCAATAATTGTTACAAAATCCTTAGTGCTGCTATCTGTGAAGGCAACTGAAAATATGTGCTTGTTTAAATTGATACCATTATAATCTTTAGTGTTTGTTTTTCCCAAACATGTAAAAAGTGCATATCTTTCATTTCCTGGGGAGAACCAATTTAAGCAAAATTTCAGGCTAGTACATGACAAACAAGTAATTGATACTTAGATATTCTTTATAAAGACATGAGAGGTATCTCTCACTTTTTTGGCTTTGCCTTTGCTGATTCCTAAAGGATAGTTTTGTATTTGATGTCAAAATAGGAAATGCAAGAATAAAGAGAAGCCAATTTCTAACGGGCACATTGTACCCAAGCATATTGTTTCTGCCACCTCCATCCTCTTCTGTCTGACAAGGCCCCAGACAGTAATCCCCACTGTGAGGGGTTCAAAAGTACAATAAGTCCTTACTTAACATCATTGACAGTGTTCTTGGAAAGTGAGACTTTAAGCAAAAAGATATATAATAAAACCAATTTTACCACAGTCTAGTTGATATAAATGAGTTAAGTTCCTACAGCATATTTCTGGTCACAAAAACATCACCGAACTTCTAAATAAAGACCCAAAACACTTATAATATTAAGCACTGACATAAGTGTGAGGTACACATTCATTTAAGGAAGATTAGTAAAAACAAGTAAGATAATTATTTTCCAACCTGCTTATCAATTCATGGTCATGGGTGGCCAAGGCCTATCTGGTAACTCAGGGCACAAGGTAGAAACCAGCCATGGACATAACAGCCTTCCACGGCAGGGCACCCTGCACACCCACACTCACTCACATTTGGATGATGCAAACATGCCAATTCATCCAACATGAATCTCTTCGGGATGTGGGAGGAAACCGGAGCACCTAGAGAAAACCTGCCCAGATATGAGGGGAATGAGCACACTCTACACAGACGGTAGCCCTGGTTGGGAATTGATTTTTTTTTTCCATCAAATTTAAAACAAAGGGACAGTGAATGAAATGACACTATTCATGGACTTGCTGTAATTCCAAGCAGTTGAAATGATAGCAGGTGTTCTTGCTTTAGCAACTCTCCAAAGAAAAATACTAATAATGGAAGTCATTTTTTTATAAGGGGGATTATTTTCTGATTTTTAAAACCGTATGTCTAACGAACTTTTTTTTTTTAAAGAACAGGGTGATAAATAACCAGCTAAGTTTTAACCAAACTTCATAACAATGGACTGAAATCAACTACTTTAGTGTGTACTAAAAGAATATGAATCTGTGTTTTCCCTGCTGGATAATAAAATGGTGTGATTAGCAGTACTAAGGTGAGATTTCACACAAGTGAGGCATGAATGGAGATAGTACTTGTAGTTTAAGGTGATCAAGATGGATGAGGTCCTGAGCATGGATATAAGAGCTTATCCGGGGGCCGGCCGAGTGGCTCAGTGGTTAAGAGCTGGCTTGGGACGCCAGCAGCCTCAGTTCGGATCCCACATATGAGGGCTAGTGGCACTGCCCTCAAAAAAAAAAAAAAAAAAAGAAACTGTTTTCTTAACGAAGAAATTCTACAATGAGGTAGGCAAGCTTCATGTTTTCCCATATACACACACCCTTCTGAGTATTATCTTTTATTAAATAATAGTTAAATAATAAACAATTGTTTTACTTATTGAAGTTAATACTTACTATTGTAGTAATAATTAATAATTAATTTAGTGATATTTGTGCTAATTGCTGAATGGACCATTCAAAGGAATCATTTTTAAAGTGTAAAATTGTATAATAAAATAGGTTTTAAACCTAAAAGACCATATTCTAATCAAAAAATGAAAATTAAATCTGAGAATTACGTTAAATTAGCATTTGGTAATAAAGAAACCATAAACAGCATATGTAAATATAGTGGCTAGTAAAATATAAACTCAGGGCTCTCTACTCCAGTCTTCCTTTTTATTGTAAACTTATTTTAAATTCAGGCAATGACCAATATTTAATTTAGCAACATTTTTAGTGAAAACTGGGAAATCAAGAAGCCCAACTCATTTTTTTAACCCAGTAACAATTAACCAAGTTACGTATTATTTTTTTTTTTAAACACCTAAAGCAGCCTCTGCTGGAAGAGTAGCCAAACTTGTTTATTAGCCAGTTAATAGATAAGAATGCTAACTGGTAAGTAGACTTCTATTTCTCAGTGAGGTTACTGAATTTCCCCCATTCCCAGAACTACCAGTTCAATTCACTAAATTAAATCAAGCAACTATTCAAACCAGTGGGGATATATTAATAATCCATTTGAGTGGCTCTTCAACGGCATGAAGAAAAAGGGAGGGGAGGCATCATTAAATATTCCATTTTTCAGAACATCTGCGTTCTTGTGCAATGGCTAATGCTCTTCCTTGTCTTAGCTCTCATCTCATAGTGTTGACCACTAATCTTGCCCTATGCAAGGCATATTTTACAGGGGACTGTGCTTCTACCTCTGCATTGTGGCTCCCTGGGGGAGATACTTGTTAAAAATGCAGATTCTCCAACTTAGGGATGGAAAACTATGAGTATGGGGATCTGAATCTACATTTTTAAAATTTTTTGTTAAAGCTTGGTGAAATCAGGGCTCTTTTCCTGCTGATTAGAAGCTTAAAAGAAGTAAGAGAACAGCTGGCAAAGGCCTGACTGGAGCCAGCCAGCCTTGGGCAAAATTGTGAAGTAGTCTAAACTTGGAGTTTAGCTCTCAGTTCATCTTAGAGCTTATCTGAAGCAGCTTGCTTGCCCTCTTGTGATCTGAGTAGCTCAGTGTTCATGGACACTACTCACTGCCCAAAGGACCACTCAACTCTGCCAGCAGCTCAGCACCCCTGAATGCAACACCCACCTGGTTATGCCCTGTGATCCCAGGACATTCTCAAGACTTTCCGTCCTTAGCCATCAAACTCACTTCTGTTCTTTCTCTTTACTGCAGAGGCCCAGTCTATAAGGGTAGTAGTTTTGACCAGCTAACACATTTTAAGCCATCAACAGGTTCATTAATTTTCAATGGCATTTATAATATTTATGCAGAAGAAGTAATACTTGCTTAAAACAGAATAATTGGAAAACTCATAAAAATGACGGAAAACATCACACATAATCTGACCAGCCATGAGCATTCTCAGCTGGAATATACCCTGACTGGTATACAATGTATATATTCATGGTGTGTGTATGTGTGTGTGTGTGCGCGCGTGTGCGCACGCACGTGCATATGCAGTATAGTATGTCGTTTTGGCCCCCACCTCTGGAACCAGAATGGCTGAGTTTGAATCCTGGCTCTGACACCATTTTGGGCATATTGTGACCTCTCTAAACCTCAGTCTCCACATCTATAAAATGAGGACACAAATAAGACCCACCTCATGGGGTAGTTACGAGCACAAATGTGAGTACTCTTAGTCATAATGTGTGCTGTGGTTATGGGCGTGTGCTCTAAGGTTGGCTGCTGGATTTGATCCCAGCTTCCTCTTAGCTGATTTATTACAGTGGAAAACTTTCTTGGCTTCTCTATGCCTCCATTCCCTTATCGGTAACAAAAGCAACTCATGGGTCAAAATAGAAGGTCACAAGATATGCTGTTTTACAGCTTCTGTGTTTTTGGAACTGAAGTCAGCAAGGGGGAGTTATGAACTCATTTTAGACAAATGTGGCATTTCTGTTCTTAAGTCACCATGTTTTTCTACCCTAAGATCAACTTCCATATTACTGTCTTCATTACATAGGAAAATTTAATAAAAGTCTTTTTTTCTCCTAGAGAGAGAGGCTACACTCTTATCAGGTTCTCAAAGGAACCCATGGCCCACACTGTTAAGAACTACGGCAGCATTAGTTGATCTTCCTGATCCAAATTCAATAATTTTGTTTTATATAATCTATTTTGAAAATCTAATCTGGTCTAATTTTTTGCTAACATTACATCAGAATTACTCCAAACTGGTGTATCTAATAATAAATTCCATGAGACTCTAGTGTCTGGTCAGGTGGTCACAAACAGACTGCCAGAGTTTGGAAAAATAATTTCAGAAGTATATTTTCTTTTACCAAAGTCAGATACAACGCCAGCTCATCATTTACATATCTTAATAATAAGACATCGTTTTGTTTTATTAATATTTTGCTATTTTTCTAATTTAGGCCTAAAACAATAATTCAGAAGAAATTGCATGTGTTCAGTATAGAAAATATTCTTGTAGGCTTAAAGTTTTATAAATTGCTACTCCAAATATGACCAAATAGTAACTTTAAACTAAGTAGTCTAATATCTTTTGGCTTCAGTTTGATAAAAGTAAACTTGCCTCTATCAAGGCCAGTCAGTTCACCAAAACAGCCATTGGATTAATTTATTGTTGTAGGCATTATGTTACTTTTGCATAGTTGTTCATCCTTCATTATTTAACTGAATTTATCCTCTAAGTACACATATTATTTTGAAACCTATCTGTCCATTGACCTGAGCTCTGATGGGAACCATAACAATTGAAGGTTCCTTTTAGTTCCCTAAGTACCATCTTTTTTTAGCTTAGGATTTATATGTATATACATATATATTTTTAACATAACATGTCTGAGATGCTGTCAGTGTTGTGACTAGGGGAAGCCTTTTGCCAGTCCTAAAAAATCTACATTATTTTTAAACGATTCTTCCATGCCATCGATGAAATCCTAAAAAACTTTAAGTGTGACAGAGATGACGCTGTTGACAAACCCTGACTGGTCCCTGGAAGGCTGAGTCACTGAGCAGTGCCCCACGTGCAGCCTTCATGGGAAGGGCACACAAAGCGCAGCCTTCTTTCGAGCAGGCAGGGAACTGAAACTAATGAAAATACTCTTCTCTTGGAGGCTCTTCAGAAAAACATTTGCTTTCAGTTCAATAACGTCATGGTTCCAGCAGGGGCATTTGCAGGCTTCCGTAGGGATGCACATAGGCTTTCTCCAAATGACTCACATGGAGTCCTGGAGTCCGGAGGATGCAAAGCCATGGTGAGCTGAGAGTCTGACACCTCGCAGACCCCAAAGCTTGAATGAGACCTGGAAGCATCTTTCATAATTTCAAATCCCCACACCAATCCAAAACTACGACGTTTTGTGATTGAAATTGTAAAATGGGTGGCCATTTTTTCCCGCTTCAACTGTAGCCTGAATAGGAAAGAGATTTCCTAGGAATTGGTTGTGACAAATGCTGTTAAATACCTGTTCAATCAATCAACACTTTAAAGTCGTACCTTTCTAAAAATAAACTAGCTCTCCTTCATATTTCATGTTGCCCTCCTACCCCTCTCACCCAGGGTTATTCAGTGTTGGCTAATAATTAATTGTCACACAAAGGAGGATTGCAACATGCTTCCTCAACAGCTGTGCATATGTATAGAACGTGTGACGTGTGACGTGTGACTATGAATGCGTACAGAAGATTGCTCTCTGAGTTTCAATGAGTTATTTCTGGTGGTGTCATTTCCTGTGTCGCTCTGTGGGAATAACAAACCCAACGACCGGCAGTACCTTTTCCCCTTGGATACATGTGAAGCATGTCCTTTGGGTAATGATGACAGCCACGCCCCGTGGGGCTTTGTTCCTTTGTATGGCTGGAAAGATGTGGGCCTGCAGGGAGGGTTTGCTGGTACAGGCTGAGACATGACCTCACTCCCACTCGGCTCCCCGAGGGTCCCTACTTAGAGCTGAACAGGATGTTGACAGATGCTCTGGAGGACGCCGTGCCCAGCACAGCACTGAAGGTTGTCACTGAGTGGTCTGGGATTTAGTAGGTCCCACTCCAGTTTGCCGACACTCTCTCTTTGGGATAGACTTCACAAGGAATGATAACTATCGTGTTATCAGGAAGAGCCCTCCAGCTGAGGCTTTCTATGAAATAGCTGTGTATTCTCTACATGTATTTCTTCTTGGGAGTGAATTTGTCAGACATATTCAATATGAAGATAAATGTTCAATGCCCAATTTAGGGGGCCTTTAAAACTTAAGGGAACAATTTGTGTGCAAAACATTTTTTAGAATTCTTCAGGAGATAAAACAAAAGCAAGCTGAATTTAACTAGAAAATGTGGGTTTTCTCTTTAAAAAGTATCTTTAAATTATTTATAACTGACAAATATATTTTGATGATTCTTCTATGGAGTGTAAATGATTGCGGTAATTTAAAGGCTCTAAATGCAATTACGACTCTGGGGATTAAATCCCAATTAAACAAAAACCTGTTAATGGAAAGGCAGACATGCCACTGGGGTTCCCGCCCGCAGTTTACTCAGCCCTTGCTGCAGGCTTTTGGGAAGCCAGGTGGAACCCGGCTTCTCCCACACCCAGCAGCTAAATGCCAAATCTAAAAGAATTGTTAGCATAACGTTCGGACTAAAGCTTCATAAATCACTATTTATTTGAAACCGGGTGAAACAACATACATTATACCTATGTTGTTCTTTATATTTTTATATGAATTTAACTATTTGACCTTTTATATCCAATTTCAGATGGTAGCCATTTACTACAGTAATAATGATGATTATTATTTATTGTGTGCTGACTTATGCATGTGATTTCATGTATCTTATCTGCTTTAATCCTTCCAAAGCTTTGCTATTATCACAGAGGAGGGAACTGAGATTCAGAGGAACAAAGGGACACTGAAGTCACACAACTAGTAAGTGTGTGGTGCAGGAAATCCCACCTTAGTCATTGGACTCATGATTGCTGCTAGCACTCTTTGCTCTGTTAGATCATCTGGATTCCTTTAAGTTCTTTACATGCTCTTTAACTCTAGATACTATGAAAATGTCACTTACTAATAATTTACTGTGGAGAAAGTTTATGAGTAAGAAAAGATATTAAATCAATAATTCTGCTTTCAGCCTCCACTGTCTTCTTTGCCATTTGTGTCATTTGTTTAGAGCAATTGAAAAGTTAAGAAATGTGCACAGCAAAGGAAACCATCAACAAAATGAAAAGATATCCTGATGAATAGAAGAAGATAGAGGGTGCCAAAAAATGTGTACATGTTTTAAGAAAGGAAAGTTGCATTAAAATTGTAATACTCAATATGTACAATAACAAAATGAATACAAGTCACGGTTGATTTCTGCATTTACAAGAGGTGCTCAAAGTGGTTACTATCATCAGCATCCAGATGCTTCTGATTACAGCAAACTACTGCTTGAACAAGGTTGACCAAAGTGCCCACTTGTATACATTTTTTTGGTAGAAAAAATATATGTACCTCTGTGTTCACTGCAGCACTTTTTTTTTTTTTTTACAATAACCAAGGCGTGGAAGCAACCTAAGTGCCCATCAACAGACAAGTGGCTAAAGAAGATGCAGTACATTTATGCAATGGAATATTACTGGGCCATAAAAAAATAAAATCTTACCATTTGAGACAACATGGATGGTCCTAGAGGGTATCATGTTAAGTGAAGTAAGTCAGACAGAGAAAGATAAATACCATATGATCTCACTGACATATAGAATATAAAGAACAAAATAAACAAACAAACAAAACAGAAAGACTCAGATATAGAAGACGAACTGAGGGTTGTTAGATGGGAGTGGGGTTGGGGACCTGGGTGGAAAGGGTGAAGGGATTAAGAAATACAGATTGGTAGTTACAAAATAGTCACGGGGATGTAAAGTAAAGCATAGGGAATACAGCCAATGATATGGTAATTACTATATATAGTGCCAAGTGGGTATTAGACTAACAAGGGGGACCACTTCATAAACTACATAAATGTCTAATCACTATGCTGTACACCTAAAACTAATATAAAATAATACTGAATGTCAACTGTAATTGAAAAATAAAAATTAATTAATTAAAAAAGGACATGAAGCTATGACAATTAACTATATTTTGCCAGCAAATGATTTTTAAAACTTGCAGCAGGCAGAAATATTTATTACTTGCAGCACATTTCTTACTTCTTTTTTGTGTACTTACTAAAAATCTTATGTGAATTTTCTCTGATAATACCATAATTTTAGGTAAAGCACCTACTTTACCTAAAGCAATATTTTTATCTTGATGTTGAGGCATAATTTTTGAAACCAAAATATCACACTCTAGTAAAAAGGATTAAATGGTATTTTAATCAGGGACAAGAAATGCTTTTTCTTACCTTTTCCAAATTCCAGAAAGGATTTGGGATAAACAGAATCAAGGGAGAAATTGCTTATCCCATCCAAGGTAAAACCCAGAATAAAGGAGATATCAAATATTTATGCAAATTTACATACTAACTACATGAAAATACAGTAAGGCTATAGTATCACTAATATCTCTAAAACATAAATAGTCATTCCTTCCTTTTAAAAGTCTTTCTTGGTTTTGAGGAGTCTCTGGAACATGGATGACAAGCAAAACTGAAGATGTCACGATCCGCTTAATCAAGTGTCACTTCAACAAGTGTCCATAGGGAGTACACAATGTTTAATGAGGTTTTAGGATGATTTGTTAGATTGAGGTTTCTATAAGACACAGAGTTCTTTTATTAATTATGACCTCCCCCATCCCACCCCCCAGAAGCTAAGCAGTGTTTTCCTATCTTAAAAAAAAATTGCTCCTGAGTACATATGAATTCACAAAGTAGAAAGTAAAGACTGACTTCACTTTTTAAAAATAATTTGCAGACAAAAATCAAAATAAATGACACATGTCATGAAAGCCTAAAATCCTAAGGACTTTTCTGATTTCAGAGTATAAGACAGGAAACTGACTTAATTGAGGTGTGCAAAGAGAGAAGGGTCTGGGGTAAGGAGTATGAGATGAGGCCCTTGAAGCTGGGATAGAAGGTCTTGAAGAGTGCACTGCCATGACTTGGCAATGGCTCAAAGACATTATATGTGCAATGAGTGCACATTTTTGGAAACTAATGGACTTCACTGAAATAGAAGAGATAAACATATGGTTCCATTTCCCTTCAGCCAACGAAAACAGCAATAACACAGATCAACCTCACTGATAAAAATAAAAACTACAATTATATGCTGTTTTTCACTTATTTAACTGGCAAATATTAACATTTTTATAGGGTGCTGCATTATAAAATATAGTGCAAATAAGTAAAACTACACATGGGAGGCTAAATTTGATATAACTTTTTTAGAGGACAATTTGGTGATACCTGTCAAATTTAAAAATATAGTTTCCTCTGATTTAGAAATTCCATCATGAAATATTAATTCTACAGCTACGTTTACTTTATATGCACAATTATGTAAAAGGATAGCCACTGCAAACTAGGTAATGGCAAAAGATAGAAACAATTTAAACATATACCAATAGGAGACTGGAAAAGTTATTTGTCGTCTACTTAACGGGCTGCACTGCATGTGTTAAAGGTAATGTAGTAGTCCATGTGCACAGGAATCAGTCGCCTTGTTACTCCATTAAGGGAAATGAGCAAGAAGCAAAATGGGGTGGACTAGATCCTCACATTTAAGTGAATATAAAAGGTCTCCATCAAGAAATGCATGAATAGAAGCTGTCACCTAGAAAGGGTACTGAAGAACTGAGAGACAGAGGGGCAGGGGTACTGAATGTTCATGATTATATTTTGATACTGAAGAGATTTTTAATCATGTGCTTGTATAACCTATTCATACTGATCAATCAATCCTTCATTAGAAAGGAAAGTTATCTACAGATAGTCATGTTGCAAAGTCAGGCAGATGTGGCTACATTGTGTTGATAAGATTGTTACGAGAAGTGGTTCTCAAACATCTTTGTCTCAGTATCATTTAACAGTGTTAAAAAATAATGAAGACCCAAAGATGCTTTTTGTTTATGAGAAATATTTACCATATGAAAGCTTAAAACTGAGATGTTTAAATATTTATTTACTAATTCATTTTTAAATACACTAATAAACATAGTTTCACAAAAAAATAATTGTTATTAAAAAAAATTGGTGGGAAGAGTGTTGTTTTCCATTTTTGTTATGTCTAGAGAGCCGGATTCTCATATCTGCTTCTGTGTTCACTCTATTGTGACATGGCATGACTCATGTTATGTAGTCTCTGGAGAGCTCCACCGAGAAAATGTAATGAGAAAAGGGCAAAGGACATGTTGGTGTTATTATGAAAATGCTTATGATCTCCCTAAACGGGTCCTGGAGACAATGCATTGAGATCCTCTGGTCAAAATATAAAATAGAACGCTACAACTGACTTGCCAGAATATATATATATATATATGTTCTTTGGCTGTAGTGTGCTTTCCAGAACTCTCTAACTCCATGAGTAATATTTGCCTGTCCTAACACAGGTTCATGAAGCTCAAAGAAGGCATCAGTGCTTGATAAAAGCAATATGCTAGGAACAATAGCCTACCAAGTTCAGTTTTCCAGTGATGTAATCCTAGCAAAATATTCTTCTTGGTGCAGCATAGTTTCTAACACTGGACAAACCAAAGTATCGTTTTGGAAATAAAAATCTAGCTCCAACATGTTAGTATTTTAATTTAAGGAGTGTCAAATTGTTTACCCATTTTCCCTAAAACCTCCATTTTCATATAACTCAAACTCTGTGGAGCAGGATTGTAGCATCTAAGAGAGAAAGTCTATACGGGTTAACAAAAGTCATAATTAACCCCACATACCAGTGAAATCATATGCTTCTCGACTTTTTCTGTATGACTTATTTTGCTTAGCATAATAATCTCAAGATCCATCCATCTTGTCACAAATGGCACTATTTCATGAGAGTAGTATTCCATTGTGAATATATACCACATCTTTTTTATCCAATCATCTATTGAAGGGTGCTTTGGTTGTTTCCATGCCTTGGCCACCAAAAATAAGTTGAGAACCATTTAATTTCACTGATATGTGGGATATAAAACTGAAAGCAACAAAGGAACAAGACAAACAATGAAAGAAATGAAAAGTGATAGACACAGACAATAGTTTAGTGGTTACCCGAGAGTAAGGAGGAAGCGGGGTGGTAGCTGAGGGTAAATGGGGTCAAATATATGTTGATGGAAGGACTGACTGGGTGATGAACATTCAATGTGATATATAGATGATGCATTACAGAACTGTACACTTGAAACCTATGTAAGTTTACTAACCATTGTCACCCCTAATAAACTTTAATTTAAAACAAAGTCATAATTAATGTGGCAATAAATAACAGCAATTTATCCTTCCAGCAAGTCTTTAATTGAATGTTCATTATGCTTATTTACTGTGCTCTGGGCTGGTGATACAATGATGAGGGAAACATGCCCGCAACCTGTCTTCATGGAGCTGACAGTCTGCCTCATAGGAGTGAATCAAAAGTCTCATAGCTTATTAACATTGATGAACTAGAACTAAAGTAAGCTCTGGGAGCACAATACAGGACCTGCTATTCATCAAGATATGGGGAATCGGGAACATGTTCTCAGTAGATGTGAGATTTTAGCTGAAACCTGACGGAAGTATAAGAGTTAATAGGTAGTGAGAGTAGGGGGTTGGTGGTGTTCTTCCAGGCAGAGGAAACTGTATGGACAAAGACCCTGAGGCAGGAGGTGGTGTGGTTCTAAGTACTGAATTTAGGTCATTGTGACCAAATCACAGAGAGCAATGGAAAGAATGATTCAAGATGGAGCTGTCACCCAGGAAGGGGTGAGGTCATCCAGCCTTGAATGCCATGGTAAGGATTTGGGTATTTATACCAAGAGCAACAGGGAGCTGTTGAAAGATATTACAGACATGTGTTAGAGTTTTATTGGTATACTTACTGGATGCAAGTGCAAGTGTCCTGGTATCCAGCCTAATGGTTAGTTTTCTTGTAATTCCCAGTTGAAAGAACACGCCCTGATCTCAATCAGAAATGTATGATATATCATTCTAGGTTAAAACTCTCCTCACAGAGGGTTTTACATGAAGTTTTCTTCCCAGGTGCCATTAAAACCTTCAAAGAGAAGTGAATTTTCAATATGTTTATCTAAGAAATGTTTTAGTGTACCTCTAATCCTCTGGTTCTAAGAGTTTTATCCCAGAATGAGTTCATAATCAGAGTTGCCTACACTGAGACCATCGTAGTTCAGCACTCAAATCACTTGCCCTGAGTTTAGCTTCAATGTTCCAGTCTCAGCTCCTAAAAAGGCTGATGTAAGAAAATATTCTGTAATAATTGCAGCTGGATTCGTTGCCAAGATGCTGTTAGGATAAGGCCTATTATATTATCCAGAGTTCCCCCACAAAGTCTCATGCAGAACAAATATTGTTAGAATTTAGTGCCCAAAACCCATTGTTTTTCCCAATGAACTGATACATTTCTTCTTTTGCATTCATGAGAACAAATTAAATTGTCACTTTGGCTCAACTGTGACTGTCAGAGTTAAAACTTACGATCAGTGGCATTAACTATAATTACTCTAGCTCTTTCTCTTCTTCATTCTAATTATGTTTTGTTTATACTATACCAGCCTAAAATCTATCTTGTAAGCCATCTCTAATCCTTTTATGGAGTGACATGTGGGACACATATACACATATAACAAACTTATTATGTCTTCAGTTCCAAGATGTTTACTCAATATATTAACAGGAACTCAAAAAATAAGTCCAATGTAACCATTTCATTACAGATACCTTTTCTTATAACCTTGCTGAGGTAGGTGGGACAAAAAAGAATTAATATCCATCTGCACTGCTGCAAGAATGACTGAATATTACATAAAATAAAAAATAATGCATACTTGAGTAGAGACTATGTAGTTAGCTTATTGATATAGTTTCCATTAGAAAAATCAGGCTGGTGGCATCAAACATATGAGCCATAGACTCAATCCAAACTGCTGACGCTCATTCTGGATCACTGATGATTTACTGAAGGCTCCCTCACCATTGCTGCCAAGACAGGGAGAGTGTGTTGAAATGTACACTTCAGAGCCAAATTTAATGCTTTTGTGTCTAAGAAAGCTGAAGCCAGGTCGGATAGTATAGTAGCAGAGAGACACAACAATGGGAGTAGGAGACCCTGGAGAAACTTCAGGGGGAAAAAATACCTCAACTAAGAAGGAAAGAGATGTGAAATTGTCACCTGTTTGGTATACTTGTATCTCATTACCTCCACACAGAGACACACACACTTGCATAAACATAGAACATGATTGTGATAGGCGGGATTCTAAGACGACCCCCAATGACCCATGCTCTTGCACTATTCTCTCCACTTGAGAATGGTCAAAATCTGTACCTTGCTTTTAACCAATTGAATATGTATGTCAAAGGTGGAGGGTTTTTTCAGATGTAATTCAGATCTTTAGTCGGTTGACTTTAAATTAATCTAAATGAAGATTATCCTGGGTAAGACTGGCCTAAGCAGGTGAGCCCTTCAAAGAGGGTCTAGAAGTCAGGACTTTTTCTCCTTCTGGTCTTGAAGAAGGAAGCTTTCATGCACTTTACAACTGTACCGAAATACATTCCACCAACAACTCCATGAGCCTGAAGGGGGAGCCTAAGCTTTCAATGGTTCTCCAACCCTGGTCAACACCTTGACTGAAGCCTTTTGGGACCCTGAATAGAGGACCCAGCTAAGCCAGGCCCAGCTTCCTGACCATGGAAACTGTGAGATGATACATGAGTATTATTTTAAGCTATTAAATTTTCAGTAATTATGCTGCAATAAAAAACCAATAAAATGATGTAAATGGTACCATGCTGAAAGCATATATGTTGCTTGATCAGTATAACTTCAATATTTGAATATAACTGGAAGAAAAATCCATGTGTATTCACAAACGCAGACATATACCAGGGATGCCAAAAAAGAGTGTACACATGACTTGTATTCATCTTTTGTTATCAGTATAGATTGAGTATTACAATTTTAATAGTTTTTTCCTTTCTTAAAATGTGTACACATTTTTTGACACCCTCTGTATGTGTATATATAACTATGCACACTCAAATATTTCATTGAGAGACAAAGAAAATTTGCTTTCCTTACTTTTACCCTAAAACTTGCTCCATCTTTTGTCCTACTTATCTTAGTTAAAGGCAAATATATTCATTTAGTGGTTCAACTAGAAACCTCAGAATCATCACTGACTATTTGCTGCCCCAGAACCCTTTTAACATATTATCACCAAATCCTACGACTTCCTTTTAATTTTTCCATCACATCTTTTAGCTCTGTCTCTACTGACACTCATGAGCTCTTATTTGGGAACAGCAAGCCTTCGATCTGATCTTTTTCTCCAAGATTTCCTCAACACGTCCCCCAACCCAGACTCCTTTGCAGTCGTAGAGGTGATCCCCAGAACAGTCACTGGGAAGGAGGTGAAGAAGTAGAGCTTGATTGTGAGGTGATGGGGGAGAAAGGCTAGAGATGAACCACCAGATGTGCACAGGAGACCATGGATACATTTACAGACCTCGTTATGAATTGAGAACTATCCCAGAAGCAAGAAGAAACCACTGAAAGATGGATAACAGAAGAGTGTTAAAACAAACAAACCAAAACCAAAATTGAAAAAAACTCAGCATAGTTTTCCCTTGCAGCAAATCATTTTGAATTTGGAAATGAAGCTTCTATGAATCAGCAACTTTCTTGAGAGGAAATATCACTTATAATTCTGTAACTTTGGATAGATTAGCTAAAAACCATAATTTTTAACAAACAGAATTTGGAAGCTGAAATCGTAATTACTGTAAGGGTCTGGCATTGTAACAGTTCTCAGTGAAACATAGTTCCAGTTCCTTTTCCGCCCATTGTTTAATGGTAAGACATGAAACAGTATTCATTGTGTCCGTTAATGTTGGAGTCACACTTGCTGAGTGTGTTGGATCTCAGGGAGTGGGCACGTCTAAATAGCAACAAATTTAACATCTAATTAGCAGCCAGTGAACACACTTGGAAAAAAAAGAAGGTCATGATGTCAATCGGGAACACTTTTATATTTGGACAACTGAGTTAATACAGATCAGTAGAAATAACTCCCACCTACTGATATGAAATGACAGATTCTGGGTCCCCACAATAAAAATGGAAGGATTTTTCATATCTCACTTCTATGGCCACAACTCCCAAATGCAAAGAAACATCCAGAGACTGTGTCTATCCATCCCCAAATATTCTTGAGAACAAAGTGGTCATGTGTAACCAGCTACTCTGGGTATAAATTGCCAAAGGTACATTTCTGGGGCTGAAACACTAGCTATGCTCCACTCCATTTCATATTCCTTCCAGTGCCCATAGAACATACATTCTTGGGGAAAAAAATAGGACAGGGGCCAACTCATAAAAAAGTCTAATTCCAATTCCCTAGTTTGTGGTTTGGAAGGGGAAATTCTGAGAATTTAAGCTGAGAGCAAGAGAACATTCTTCCCCTTGTCTACACCCAGATGACACAGATTTTTAAAGCATAACACAATCAAGGGGATGACCAGGCAGATTGTGAAGCAATCTGCTGGTCATGTGGGAGCAGCCTTTTTTAAGGCCACGCTCACATTTTTGGGATGTAGTTGTTTGAGCTGTGGAGAAAATTGTAAGAGCTGCTAACTGCACAGCTCACCAGATGCAGGAGTGGGATTTGCCACTCCAAATATGCTAAACCCTGAATTTAGCCAAAAATCTGGAGGGAGAAAATACAAAGAGGGTTCTTTTCTCCCAGGCCTAAAATGGCATCAAATTCTATTATGTTGAAGCATGGGAAATTGGCAACATTTCACAACTTTTACCTGCGCAGATAGTTAACCCAATACATTGCAGAAGTGAAAAAGAGAGAACTGGCTTTAAAATACGGGTTTGATGACCCATATATATCTTTAAACCAAACGAATAAAAGTACATAAACAGAAAAACATATACTGATATAATCTAGAAGACACGACTTTTACATTCCTTGCAAAAGATGTTTTGTATGTTTTTGAAAACGAATGACTTATGTCAATATGTGTATTATAACAAAATGTTCTTAAATAAGTAAATTTATTGAAATTTTAAAAGTCAGGTAATTGAATACGAGATATTCACCTTTTGTTCACAACTGCATTTATAAAAAGTGGGCTTCACAGTTGTTGATTCCAACGAAATATTAGTGCTCAGATCATGGCCCTTCATTCTCGCTCTGGGCATTTCCAGGTTCTTTGCACAAATATGTCTATTCCTGTTGTACTACATAAAATTTCATCACATCAATTCCTTTCCCATACCTTGATGTAAAATTAAAATATAAGACTGTTGAATTCTAATATGTGCCAGAAGGGAACCTCAGCTGCCCAAAAGGTGTTCTTATTGCAGAGATAATCTTCACTTAACATGATTAGAAGGACTGTAGGTAACAGAGTTGTAACCCAAGAGTGATAATATTTATGGAAGCAAATAGATCTAACTGTGTTTCTCTTCTCTCTCTACTAGGTATTTCTTATACATTTAAAAAAGTAAAAGTATCTGGAGAATCCAAAGTAATATTTTATGGAAAATATAACCAGCAACACTATAACCTTCTCTCTCTCTCACACACACACATACACACACACACAAATGTGATGCCAGGACTGCATTCTGGTCCTCACTATATCAAGTTTAACAGTTTATTTCTCCTATCTTCAATCATTTCCAGGACTTTCCAACCTGACTTGGTGGCTCCCTCCTCCCTTTTTCATATATGCATAGATAGAACTAATGTAAAGCAAATCATACATTTACCTTACTATGAAGAGAATAAATTTCAACTACAATTTTTCTAACCTGGAGCTATGATACTTTTTTTTTCTTAGGCCAGTAAGCAATCAGATTCTTTTAAGAGCAACTCTATGGGGCAGCATTTCAGCTCCAATCTGATACATAAATAGGGTATAAAAATCCTCAAATATCTTCTCTTGCCAGTTAAATATGGAAAGCTCCTGGAATCTGGTAACCTTCCCTTCCATATATTAGTGATTAAGGATCCCACATACATAACATGATGAAATGTCCACACATTTTCTGCTCTTTACATGACATACAAATCATGGCAGAAGGCTTGTTTTCTTATACACCCAAGATGGCAAACTGTCCTTGCTCCAGCATTTGTCTTTCAAGTGAACACAACGAGGAATCTATGTTTTGCTTGATAAAACACAAGGCTATGATTCCTCCTCAGATTCCATCACTGCCTCCACTTCTATCATTTCTACTTTGTGTTTCCATGGCTTCTATCCTTGAGCCTCGTCTCCACTGACATTCCTTCTTTGTGTGATCTTATGATACCTATTATATTCTTCTAGTAACTCCTAAACTAATCTATACCATTCTCATTTCTGAACTTTGAAATCAGAAATATTGACAGCATCAGAAGATTGGAGTCAGATGACTGTGGCGTTGGGCTAGGTGAATCTCCAAGTTCTATAACCTTGATAAGTATTATTTTCCATGTCTGCATATAGAGATAATAGTATACGCCTCATGGACTTTTATAAGGATTACATGAGATATGGTCTCTGTAAAGTTTCCAGGAGTACCAGGCCTAGAGAATTATTCAATAAATGGTGTGTTGAAAATATGATAATGATGATTATGGTGTTGATGAGGAGGTGCATGATGACTACAATTATCTACTAGACATTTCTATGTGTATTTTCACAGGCAAACTCAGACTGAATTTATTAGCTTTCTTCACCTGAGCTGATCAGTGTTACTATAATCCAACCAGATAGCCAAGTATATAGTCTAAAATTTCCGTCTCTACTCTATTCCTCATCCACCCATCTTTTTCCAATTGATCCTGAAGAATAGACAAACTTAGCCTATAAATATTCTTTGTTTCTTCTGCTGTTCTAGTTTATGCCTTTCTGATCTTTCCTCCTAGATTTTTGCCATAATGTCTCAGTTGGACTCCTCACCTCCAGGCTTCTTCTATACTTCTTCCTTTTCTATGATACCACCAGAGGAATCCTTCTATAATATATTATGTTAACTTACCTTCTCCCACAAACACAACAAATTTACAGCTCTCTATGGAATAATTTCCTCTAAATAAAATCCTGAAATTAACAAAGTATAAAAGGACAGCATTTGGGGGACTATAACCAATAATGTTGTAAAGATTTTCTAGGGTGTCAGATGGGCACTTGTCTTCTTAGGGAGACCACTTCATGGACAGTGTAGGTGCCTGACCACTGCAGTGTATACCTGGAGCTGAAGCTGAATAATACTGAATGTCAACTATAATTTCATATATATATATATATATAGTCACAAGATGTGGAGTACAGTATAGGGAATAGATCAATGGAATTGTAACAGTTATATATAATGTAAGAGGGGTAGTAGCTTCAGGGAGGGAGGTTATTACTTTGTGAGGGGTGTAAATGTCTAACTATTACGTTGTTCTGTATATCTGAAACTAATAGAAAGAAAGAAAGAAAGAAAGAAAGAAAGAAAGAAAGAAAGAAAGAAAGAAAGAAAGAAAGAAAGAAAGAAAGAAAGAAGACAAGAAGATAGCATTGAGGGGTAGGAGAAGCAGAGGCATGGTATCACCAAAAAACAAAAACACAAACACACACACACAAAAAAACCCCACCCCATTCACAGTTGGGAAGGATCTCAAAAACAAGGAACCCAACAAACAAATGAACAAACAAAACAATAACAAACACACAAGCACAGAGAACAAATTAGTGATTACCAGAGGCAAAGGGGGTTAGAAGGTGGTCAAAATGATTTAAGGACATGAATTGCATGGTGAAAGACGGTAACTAGAATTTGGCAGTGATCACTTTGTAATTTACATACATGTCGAATTTTAATGTTGTAGACATTGAACTAATAAAACATTATGTACAAATCTTACCTCAATAAAAAAACTTTGGCGGGCCGGCCAAGTGGTGTGGTGGTTAAGCGCTGGCTTGGGAAGCCAGTGGCTCCGGTTCAGTCCCACATATGAAGGCCAGTGACACTGCCCTCAAAAAACAAAAACAAAACTTTGGGATAATCAGGAGGAAGTAATAAAGTATCAATATTACTGGAAATACAGGAGAGAGAAAAAGAGAGAGAGAGAGAGAGAGAGAGAGAGAGAGAGAGAGAGAGAGAGAGAGAGAGAGAGAGAGAGAAACACCAAGAAAAGGCTTAGGCAAATTTTCAAAAGATTTTAAACACAAAGTAAAAAAATGGTAGTTTTCAAATACATACATGACATGCACACAAAAGTGTTTGAAGGATTTCCTGGAATGGATGGGTACAGAATTAATGAGATTAAAAAAAATCTATGTTGGAGAGACTGTGGTAGCTGATTCCTAGTTAGGAAGGGAGGGAGAAACACACATACTATGGAAACAGAAAGTTCACTAGCTTGATGAAATCACTGAAAAGTAAATAGTGTGAAGTGTTATATTTTACCTTTTTCAAGTGAGTTGAGAAAACAAATTTAACTAAATTAACACAATTAATCAGTGGTGTTCTGGAGTGGAATATATCTACCCATGTATTCACCATCAAAAAGCATTTGTTAATTCTTAATATAATGGCACAGGTGATCTAACTAAAACAAAACATTGCAAATTTCATCTGCAGACAAGTATTTTAAAAATGTCTTAACTAATATTTCCATCTTTCCCCCAACCAAACAAGTTAAAAATTAGGATGACTGCAGGAAAGCAAAAATGTAAGATTTTAAATTTACCTTAAGTGTTCAGAATATGATGGATTATTTAATTCCATTTTTCAGAAACATTACTTTAAAATGATTTTATGTAATAGTATTCAGACAGTGAACAAGTCATATCATATCTATTAATAAAATTTCTCAAATTCATCTCATATTTTCCATTCTTACTGCCATAGCTTTAATTTCAGACTATCATGATTTATTCCTTATCTGGTTTGTGGCAATAAACACCTAAACCACACTTCCAATTTCTTCCCACTCCACGCTCCACATATCTGCCAGCATAAGCTTCAAAAAATGCAAAGCTAACCACATAATTTGCTGAGAATCTACACAGGGCCTCTCTAACGTCTTGAAAGTTGAGAAATTTTTAACAAAGCCTGATCTTCTCCCAGTCTCCCTGACAGCTCCACTCCACACAGTTTGAACTCCAGGCATATTGAATTGCTTTCAGTGGCACCGCAGAAAACTCTGTTAGATGCTGTCACCATTAGCTATCTACCTAACAATTCCTATTATTTAATAAAAACCAGATGAGAAAGATATCCTGGTAAACAAACTGGTAATGGGCATTTGAAAAGACCATTACTATTATATTTCAGTTTGGTCGTCTACTGTTTGTAATTCGCTTGCATTTATTTTTTATAAGCAGATTTTTATAAAAGGCAGAAGATCCAAAATACTCATTATTTAAATATGTCAAATATTTAACACAAATGCTTAGACACAAGCAGCACCCAAAGCCATAAACAGGCTGCTGAACGGGTTGAAGGCCAATGCTGGTCTATGCTAATTTTTTTCATAGACTCTCACTATGTCCTCAACAGCTTCTTGGTGGGTTCACACATTTCCAAAAATTTTTCATGAATTCCAACAGATGCTGTGACAAACATTCAAAGGAGTATCTGATCCAGTATTGTGAAGTCAATAATCTAACTTGATGAATTCAGTTTTTAAAAAAATCTCTGGGGAAACATGACATTGAACTCACTCCACAAAGCTGATCAACCAATTGAATAGTCTAAATTAATTTAGTTGCTCATATAATCATATCTTTGAACTATTGTAGCTAAGGAAGTAGAAATTATTTTTTTAAGTATGTTTTGATATATAATGTATCAGAAAGCATACTATTTTTTTCCTCCATCTTGTGTCTAATTAATGAGATCCATAATCATTTTATATGAACTCACTGAAAATTCAATAGCACCCCACTAGAGAGTAAATGATTTTACAGTTGAGTCTAGGATCCTCATGTCAAGGTTGCTATTAAAGACAAACAAAATTGTTTTCCCTAAGTAGATTTTTTCTGAAATATTGCAATAATGTGATTATTAATTATTTATATGACCTATTAATGATTTTTATTATACTCTTTGTGACTTTGGTTTGCAAAATATTCCATGTCAACAGAAATAATGAGTCATCTAACAGTTTCCGCGCCTTGCTACACCAAAAGTAAAATTAATACATAAAGTATAAAGACAAGATTTATGATATTAAAGTACCATTTTGTCAGAATAATGGTGTTTTACTTTTGCTATGATTGTTGAACTTCTTAGATCATTTAAATTAGCTGTTATATTCTCAGGCAAGAAATTTGTTTTTATCTTGAGTTTTACTGTCACAAAGAACAATCAGATGCTGAGAAATTGTGGGCATTTTATTATTATTTTTTGAACCAGTTTAAACATAATGAATTTTAAACAGAATACTTATAATGGAACACTTTATTGGCAAATTTTAAATTATGAATAAACCACCAACACTAAAATAAATTACTATAAAAAACAAAACATAAAATAACATAGAAATTAGTATCTAATTCTTTTATTCTAATTTTTATTTATTAGCCACTTAGAAATAACTTTCCTACAATATCATAACCTTGACAGTCATGATGCTATTTCTTTACTAACTTCCTGTCCTGCAGTTTTCTTTCCAGAATGATACCCCTGCCAACACTCAAGTGTCTTTTACATCAAAAAAAGAAAATAACAGCTTCTTAACTCTTTAACTAAATACATCATGTGTTGAAGATTCTATGAATTACAAATATTTCTGCTCTTTTAATAGTATATATTTAGCTTCATAAATTTGAATAGCTGAGGTTCATTTATTTATTTAGTAAATCTTTAAATGCAAACAATGTAAAAGTACTGTGTTTGGATGTGAATAAAATTGACAGGGTCCTTGTTTTTATAGGGGGTAATAGTTTGGTGGATGAGATTAACAATTAAGTAATTACACAATTAAACATGTAATTTTAAAATATGATGGATGCAATTAAAAAAACTATACAGTATTATGACATCAGAAAGTGATGTTTGAGTTCAGATCTAAAGTATAAATAGGTATTACCAAAGCTAATAGATGGGAAAGAAAGAGTATCTGAGGCATCTGAGGCAAAGGAAACAATACGAGTATATGGAAACTTCTGAGCTGTTGATGCAAATATGTATGGGTTTCTTAGACCCATAGTCTACATGAGGATCATCCTCATGCTCTTTATTACTTCTCAAAAATCTGAAAGAACAACATAGTATATTTCTCAGTATTTAATTATTTTTCTTCTGTATCTATAGTAGAAAGCCCCATGGTGAATAGGGAAGCATACCTGCCTACTGAGTAAATAACAACAATAACAACAGGAGAACAAACACAGTATTGTTATGAATTTGAAACAATCGTAACAGACAAAGGTTGGGCCTCAGGACTTTCAGAGAGAAAGGTTGCAGGTCAATCACTTTAAAAGACCAAACCCATTTTGGGCAAATAACTTCTAACATTTAACTGGTCTATATTTAATTGGGCCAATCTAAGGATTTACTAGGGTTCCATTTTGTAACTAACTTGGAGCATTCAGTAGAAGTGGATATTCTATGAAAACCTAGAGAAGTAGGCGATCATGCCACAAAATCAGAGAACCAGATAACAAGACTGAGTTATATTATTCCTTTGGTTCCATGCTCAAGTCACAAATAAGGGGGACTCTGTTTGGGCTGAGGTATCCCAGAATTCTGAATCAAGCTTGGGGGTTACTCAAGTTAGACTTGCTGGAGCACTGCAGCTATAGGAACCATCCAGGTCAAAAAACAATTTGTGAGGAAGAAACTGAAACAAAAACTTAGCTATCAATCTGAAGGATCAGGGGACAAACATATAAGCATTCAAATCAAAACTGAGTAACCAAATGAGGACAAGAGGGTGAAGAGCGGACATAGGAGACAGAGTCTAGAGAAATTCTCCATGCTGGAGAACGCAGCTACTTTTAACATTTTTTTTTTTTTTTTAGCTGAGCCATCCTGCCACCTGTTGGCAGCTCAAAGGCAACTCAGCTTGGGCTGGCATCGAACCGCCATTGCTCAGAGCTCAGCTCACACTCTTGAGCGAACCAACAGAGCCACTCGGCCGGCCCAAGAACGCAGCTACTTTTAATAGAGCACACACAGCATTGAGCACGAAATGGAAAAGCACTGTTAATGCTATACCTGAGGCTCCAACACTGACGGACTCCCAATGAGCTGAACCTCAACAACAGACCACCAATATGTTATTTTATGAGAAACAGCCATAGGTACAAAACAAAGAACAAAAGGTATTTATTTCATACTTTATATAGTGTAGGACAGTTACTGAAAACTTACACACCTTTTTACAAGAAACTATGGGAAAATATTTCTTATAATTCTCAGATTTAATAGAAATGCATTCTCCCAAGCTGCTCATCATTGTTTAACTTACTGATATTATGAATCTTGAGCTAATAGTGTTTCCATCCTTGGACTGGCTAACAGGAAGTTCAGGGACAAATCTGTGACTTACTTCTGGCAATTACTCAGAATCAATGGCATGCATTTTTTGCTTTCATACTTTGCGCTATTTTCATGATGTTATATTTTCTTCTCTTTGATATCCTCTTATTACCTTATTGTACTACAGTTTCCTTTGCTTTGGGGGGAGGAGAGAAAAGAGGGATACAAATAAAATATGTTAATCTAACAAGAAAACCCTTTTTTACCAAAAGAGAAAATACCTTACTTTTATTTATTATAAAAGTAACATGTGCTCATTTTAAAGAAAATCAAATGAGAGAAAAGGACAAAACAGAATATCAAAGACCTCTCTTAAATATCCCCTCTTCTTACACCTATTGCAGTTTAGTACTTTTTATAATAATAACACACACACACATATCATAATATGCATTCACTCATATTTGTAAACATAGGCACACACATAGATATAAATTCATATGTGTAAATGTAAGTATGCAAATACAAACAAGTATATGATACCATAGTCTGTGATGTAGTCTCTAAATCATTTTTTTCACTTAATGACCTAGGATTTATAATTTTTGGGTTGTCTGAAAAGTCATGATGCATTTTTGCAATGAAAAATATAGAAAAATATGTCATGACTTTTCCAACAACTCAATACATTTCAATATAGGTAGGTATCTTTCACTCTTCATCTAGTAGTCCTTTGTAGTAGATAAGACATGATTTATTTTACCAATTCGGTATTGAAAAATATTCTAGATGTTTACCGTTATATGCAATATTTCAATATAGTACTTCTTCACTCACTTATTCAATTATATTCTTAGTCTAAGTTTCTAAGCATGGAATTACTAGGTCAAAGTTATGCGCATTTAAAATTTTGGTATATATTATTTGATCATCCATCAAGGTTTTCCTAATCTACACTCTCCATTAAAAATACATATAAGAAAGTACTTACTTCTCCACACCTTCTTCAATTATTTTCAATTATGCATATTTTAATATTTTTCCAAAATAATAGATAAATTAAATAACGGTTTAATTTTTATTTTTGTCTGTTCACAAGGTAGAGATTATTTTCAAATATATATTGTCATTAATCTTTCTTCTTGTTTGAATTGCCTCTTTATGTCCTTTGTGTATTTTTACCTTAACTTTTTAATATTTTATTATTGATTTTAAGTGCTTTCTGTTATGATGTGAGGTAAGGATCCTTTTATTTCAATAAACTAATAAACACCATATTTTAAAAAATTTATGCTAGTCTCACTGAGTAGGAATGATAGCCTTAGTAAACCCTAAATTTTTGTATATACACAGGTTTCATGTTTCACCCTTTGTTCAGTTCCATGAAAATGCGTTTATTCCCAAATTAATATAACTCTATTTGAATTAAAAGATATATGATATGTTTTGATATCTTATAGGGAAAAACATCTTTTCATTTTTTTCTTTTCTCAAAACATTCTTTACTAGTCTTATACATATTTTTAATCAAAATGTAAGTCAAGTAATTGCCTAAAATCCCATTGGGAATATATCATTTTTAAATAAGCCTGTGGCCTTATCTGTTGGAAGTGTTGCATTTTTCTAAAATCCCATTTCAAATGGCTTACTTTCGGCACTGCAGTGAGAATATTACTCTTGTTTGTATATGACGTTCCCTTAGTGAATTTACCGATGGCTTAGTTCACTTCAAACAGTGTTTTAAATTTTGTGAATCAAGGGCTTGTTGAGAATCTGAATAATGTTCTCCCCAAAATATGTATCTACCACCAAATGTAATGACTTCTTAAAGCCAAGAAACCTAAAGTTAAGAATTTACCCTATAAAACAATCTCTCTAGATAAAAAAGGAGACTTCATTTCTTCAAAGTTACTTTTATTCTGATGTTCTCTTACAAGCTGGATCCAAACTGTTATCTCTTTTCATAATCATTATAATTTCTCTCAGTCTTCATTGTCTTAGTCAAATGATAGCCTTTTTGTCATCTGATACCAACCCATACATATCTCACAGTGTGATGAAAAGGTCACCAGACCAGGAATTTGAAGGCTCAAGTCTGAGTTCTGTCATTGAATATGTATTTGTATCCAGATCTCTAAGAGTCAATATTCCTTTCAATCACCTATAAAATGAGCAAAATATCACTAGCTCTGTTTAATTTATAGAGATTATTAAGGAACACAAATATGTCCTGTATGAGAAAGCACACACTGAAAAGACAAAATTTCATTATTATTATATTCACATTTAAAGCTCATCATTTATTGAGGACCTCTATAAACCATACGCTGTGCAAGATCCTAAATGTATTTGATGGGGGAGACAGATACAAAATGGCAGTTAGTAACTGCTAGAGTATAACATATACAAAATGCATTGTGAAAGCCCCCCCAAAAAATATTCCTCTGCTTGTAAAAATATTCACACAAGTGGTATTATATGAACTAAGTTCGAAAAGATATTCATGAGTCATCCAAACAGATAAGAAGGGGGTAGAGCATAAGAAAGCAGTCTAGAAGGAAGAAACAGCTTCAGAAAAAAAGAGATGTGCAAAGGTACAGAAAGCTCAGCACGTGGCAAAAAAGTCCAGTGTGGGGATTTCATGGAATTTACGGAAGAAGATCAACAGCAAGACTTTCTCTGAGAAAGAGAGGCTGGGCTAGCATTTTCAAGAGTCAGACTAAGAAATGTAGATTTTTATCTTGCAGGCAAAAATCAATCATCCAAGGCTTTCTGACAAGAGTTGATGAGATTGGGTGGCATGGAGTGTAAAATAGCTTGGAGTCAGGAGGGATTGGAGCTGGAGGCCACTTAGAAGGCTATTGCAACTGTTTAGCAGACAAATATATAGGCTTGAACTAGGAAAGTGGCAATGGGAAAATACAAGAATCAAAAGATATTGGTCTCTCACTGAGACCTTGCAGATAATAAGGGAGAGGAAAAATCTAAGGATCCCACTGACTTTACACCACTGGATGAATGGTGATGCCACACACTGATGTTGATCAATATTTACAGTAACTATAAATCCTTATTTAGATGACAATGCAAATATACTTTATTTCTCATTTCATGTCCAAAGTGGTATGGTGAGGGACATGGTGATGGCGGTGTGTGTGTGTGTGTGTGTGTGTGTGTGTGTGTGTGTGTGTGTATGGGGTCATATCAATTTAGCTGATGAATTTTTAAAAAATAATGTGAAATATCCTCTGGGAAAAATTAGATTTCCTATTTTTAAATATAGAAAACTGTTCCTCAGGGTAAAAATAACGACATCTTTTGAAATATAATAGTGTTATTTGGTATAATCCCTTAGCAACATTTCTGCTATGAGCCAGGACTAGCAACATTCATGTTATAGACTCATATAGTGTATATTTTTAAATTTATAGATGGATAATAAGTTGTGAGAGGGACATAACTTTACCAATGTTAGATGAGAGGCCTTTGAATAACTACCAAAAGTTGATAACAGGGCTTAGTCGTTTTAGGTTATTATTCTATACGATGTTTAAAAAATCTTCCCAAGATATTCTTCCAAACCCACATTAAAGTTTAGAGGTAGGAATTACTAACTCATCACTGTGTGTATGTGTGTGTTGAAAAGTGAAAGAATGCTTTCTTTTCTGATGTAGTCTTTCTCACCAATTTGAATATCCCATTTACTTAAAAATGCTTTTTAAAGATAATTTTTCCAATTTTTGGTTTCAGGCTATAGCCTGGAAGGTGGGGACAGTAATTGTTCAGATATAGCCACAATGAGAAATGTAAAGTAATTGTCAGGAGATATGGAATATATCAATTGTAGTTCTCATTCTGTCAATAAACTGCTGTGCTATGTAAGTTAACCCTCAGGACATATGTTTCTTCAAGTGTAAAAGATCAGCAGTGGTGGGCTAGGTTAGCTTAAATCTAAGTCCTTTCCCATCTGAATATTCCATAGTGTTAACATAGTCTTAGAGAAATGTGTCTTGTGGACAGTTGTTGGCTATTGTTGGCTATATAAGTGGGCAACTGAACCAAGATGGTCCAATCAAAAGGAGAAAAGAGCTTATGCATATTCCATGATTGGAGGACATGTTCTTATCTCTCTTTCCCTTCGATCTCCTCCCTCCCTCCATTTTCCACTCCCATGAAATATGGGAGGTACATAATTTCAGAATCAAAAATGTAAGAAGGTGATGATGGATCCATGCCATTTTTCTTCTGATGCAACAAAGTCTCAGAACACAGAGAAATTATAAAATCGGTTTTGTTCTGTATTTTAATTCTGATGCTGTTTTGGCAATATACAAGAAAAGTGAAAAATATGAATATTGCCAAACATTTTTTGCTATTTAAATATCTTTAATGGCCTCATTTATTAAAATTTAAATATGGTAATTTTATGCCAGTTATCTAATATTATTTTTTTTTAAATTACTGTTTCCTAAAATCCAAAGTCATAGATTCACTGACATAGACAGTTTAAATGACCAAGTTTTCAATCAGCGATTTTGGTAATGTGAAACTCAAATTTTGATTTGCATCATGAACTTAGATTACCACTGCATCCTTTAATAAAGACAAAATATACTAACATTTTTTGATAAAATTGATGAAAAACAATGGAGAAATATTTTTTATAACCAGAATGGAAAAGTAAAAATCTGAATATTTTTAGTATTTAAGTATTACAATAAAGTTAATCTTTCCATTCATTTAATATATTGTTAGTGTATTTAAAAGGTCAATGTCAAATAAATATTTTATAACATACCTGGGATTTATACTGAGTAAAAATATTTAATAGTTTTTAGCTATTTTCCTTCTAATATACGTAAATCAAATGTCACCTTCTTGATATTTACACATCTATCATCTAAAATGTCTTTATAGTACCCAAGGAATAATCTATGCTAATTGACTTTCCAACCTAATTTTTTTTTTAATTTAATGTAAAAACAAAAACAGTTCACCTATTTCTCCATCTCCCCTCTCCACCTCAGGCAACCACCAGCCTCTTGTTTGTATATACGAGCCTTCTGTTTTTTTCTTCATATCTATGAGCTTGGGTGTTTTGTTTTTGTTTTGTTAGATTCACACATAAGTGAAATTATGCAGTATTTGTCTTTCTCTGTCTGACTTATTTTACTTAGCATAATGCCCTTCATGCTCATCCATGGTGTCACAAATGTCCAGATTTCATTCTTTTCTATGTCTGACTGAAATTCCAAGATAATATTGGGTTGTCAGAAATGTCATGATGCATTTTTGCAACGAAAAACATAGAAAAAATATGTCATGACACTTCCGACAACCCAATATATATATTTTATATACATATATATACATATATATACTTATATATACATATATACATATGTGTGTATATGTATATCTATATCTATAGATATAGATATGTTATATATACAACCTAAGTTTCCATTCCACTCTTCATCAATGGACACAGGTTTTTTTCCATATGTTGGCTTTTATAAATAATGCAGTAGTGAACATGGTGGTGCACATATCTTTTCAAGTTAGTGTTTTTATTTTCTTTGGATAAATACTCAGAAGTGGAATTGCTGTATCATATGGTAGTTTTGATTTTTAATTTTTTAAGGAATCTCCATACTGGTTTCCACAGTGTTTGCACCAATGTACATTCCCACCTATATTTCACAAGGACTCCCTTTTCTCAATATGCTCCTCAACACTTGTTATTTCTTGGCGTTTTTATAATAGCCATCTATCAGGCATCAGGTGATAGGTCATTGTGATTTTGATTTGCATTTCCCTGATGATTAAAAATGTTGAAACTTAACCTGTTATTGAGAATATATAGTTCCTGCAGATTTAGGAAAGCACATTACTGATAAGGAAGATATTTTGTTGTGTAAAAACAAGTCAAAGAAATAATTAAATCATTTATCAGTGTAGTTAAAACAATTGTCACATTTTGAGGAACTAGCAATTAAAATTTTTAATTTGATATATATATATATATATATATATAATTTTTAAAGGGTATTTTAACTTTTTAAATATTTCATTCGGTTCTCTTGATAACATGGAGACCGATTCCCCTCATAATTTTATAATTTCAAATTCCTTCTATTTTGAGATTAAAAAATAAATCTACTTTGTTAGATATAATTTAATACAAACTTTATAACTTTATTTAACATACCTACATTTTCCATGCAATTGAAAGAATTGACTATGAAATGTCTGAGCATTGCCTCCTTTCTATGTACACAAATTTCTTCACTAAACCTGGTATACCTCTCTCCCACTGCTTCACACATTGTAACTAATTCTCAAAATTTCAGTCAAGATAATATCTAGAAATGCTACTAAGCGTGCTAAAGATAGCCTTTTAAAAGAACTATTTTTCTTGATAATCCATAGGGAATCATTCATCCATCCATCCATGAGGCTTTTTTCAGAGACATTAACCTGGCAGACAATTTAAACCCTTCATTTGGATGATGGCACACATGCACACACATACATGTACACACACACTTTGCACACATCTCACATTTGTTTCCTCTTCAAAGATCACTGAAAACAACCTGCAATGTTCTAGATTAGCTTCAATGTTCTCACACTGTTTCATATCTAATATTGTATTGTATTCATTGTACAAAGTCAACAAATACACTGGTTTTCCTCTATTTTAATAATTCACATGCGTGTAACAGATAGGATTTCAAAATTTAAAAGTAAAGGTTAAAATCTCTCATTGGTTCCAGAGCCTATGCTATCTGTCATTTAAAAAAAAATGGATTTCATCCATATCTCATTTTTTGTTCATTTGGACTTTACATCCTGTGGTATCAATCAATATAAACTTCATGTCTGGTTTTATATGTTTCTTGATAGTGTCAACATGCCCAGATTGTGTGCACATTTATTTTAGGGCACCTATTGCCTTTGCTGAGGCAAGAGACATGGGTCTGAGTCTTAGCTCTTGGACTCATAGTCCATATACTACTGAATAAGTTACTCACATTCTCTCGGGCTCTGTGTCCTTATCTACACAATGGAGATAATATTTCATCTCAGAGTTTTTAATGGGTTCAAATAAATCAGTAAATGTGAATTGTTTTGATAATTTTAAAGCATAGCTACTATTCTCTTTAAAGAATGTGAGTAATATTTGCAAAAGCAACTCTATTAAGGAAAAGTTTGACATGTGATGTAGGAGTGTTTAGGAAATACACAAGTGATGTAAAGAATTTTAAGTCCAAGTATGCTTAAGTAGAATGAAAGTGATTTATCAGATGAGTCACAGTGGAAGTTATGTGTAAATAGTATACAGCTTAGTTTTCTGTGAACCATTCAACTAACAAATTTCAAATAGAACAATTAATCAGTGTACAGCGCACAGCAAAAAATAAATTCAAATCAATGATGTGATACCCATATTCCAATTAGCTTATTTTCTCCCTCCACCCTCAGACATATTGCATTTTATTTAAAACTGAAGTTAATTAAGATACTCTATAAAGTCAACCAACTCATAGATTAAACTAGACCTCTTGTTCTTATTTATTTGTCAAGGCCTCAGTCTCACAAAGTTTTTCTATGAATAGGCCACAATATACAAAGTGTTACACTTGCCTTTATTCCACCATTGGAGACCCACACACAGTGCTCAACCCACCTCTTCAAATAAAGGGTAAAGCTGGATGTGAGTTTTAGCACTCTGGGCTGCAAAAATGTAACTTGCATATTAATTTATATATGTCTGCGAATCACACCAATCTTCAATGAATCTCAATTGAGATTGACCAGAGGTACAGCGTAGCTAACAGGTATGGTGACGTCACCACAATGTCCAGTACCTAGGGGTGTGAAGAAGGCAAAGGGTGTGAGGAGTGTGTGTGCACATCAGGGTTGAGATATTCTATTTGGCTGTATTTCCTTAGACCACAGTGTATACCACACACAGAGAGACATGCTCGTATCAAAAAGAAAAGAAGGAAGGGAGGGAGGGAGAAAAAAACTCACATTTGAACACTACTAAGATTTTCTGATAAATTTAACCTCTGTCAATTAGAGTTTGACAAACAATCTCAGCCCAAGGCCTTCCTGCTTCCAGACACAGCCATGATTTACACTTTACAATTCCCCATGATCCACAATATGTAGCTTGGATGTGTAGCCCATCCGTGCCTGCCCACATCTAAGCTTACATGATGACAGCCCTACTTTGCCATTAGGTATGCCAAGATCGGTAGCTCCTGAAACCGTGTGTGTGTGTGTGTGTGTGTGTGTGTGTGTGTGTGTGTGTAGAAGGGGAATCTGCTTGGAGGGTCTGGGGCAGAACAGAAAGGAACTGTTGTGGGTTGCCAGGAAAGGAACGGAATGTGGGCCCAACTTCCACCTCTATGCTCCAGTTAAGAATCTGGAACTGATCCCTCAAAGCAGCTGTAATTGGTCCTTTACTCATTTCCCTGGAAGAGGAACCGTCTGCATCTATTAAAACTCCAGTGACAAGCCGCTTCCTTGCCCTGTCTTCCGGAGCACTTTATGTTAAGGAGAAATCACTCTAATCACATATCTGCATCTTGCCTGCTGGTAAAACAAGATGCTTTGGTCCTGGAACTTTGCAGGGATAACTCCATACACACCACACACCCACACAGTGTAACCCCCACAGCATCCTTGCTCCCCGCTCCTTCCATCCCTCTCTCCTCTCTCATAAGGATGGCTGAACATTTTGCTCCAAACTCTCCAAGTCACCCACGTGTTTGTTCTCCCCTTTCGCTGTTCAATTCACTTTCCGACTTGACAAAAAGAAACTCTAGTTGTTCTCCGGTTTTTAAGCTGTAATCCTGGGACCAAACTGTGTCACCCATACGTGCCTTTCCCCCTCCCCCATCCCAATCAGATCTGCCCACAAACCCACTTCACTCTGGGGGGAGTGTACAGATTACTGGGTATTTCCCTGGCTCAATCCACCCCACCCCTTCTTTCACTCTTCCTCGTTCATCAGAGCAAGCTGAATTCGTCTGTTTAGTGCCACTCGCCAGGGTGGAATGGAAGTGGGTGGGGAGGGGGGGTGGTATAGATAACTGGGGATCTCTCTCTCTCTCTCTCTCTCTCTCTCTCTCTCTCTCTCTCTCCCCACACACACACACACACACACACACACACACACTCTTAACATTCTTTTGGGGGCTCTTACACACACCTGAAACCTGAATCCTAACCGTTACAGCAAGGACAGGCACGCCCCTGCTCGCCCTCCCCGCATTCCCACATTAGAATTTGCCCCTGGGTGCAGGACTGCTGGTGATAAATAGACCAACAAGGGAAATTTGAGAACTGGGGAGGTGACCCTTTGCCTGAATGGGGGGGTGGGGGTGGTGACCCCTTGCGCTCTCCACTCACCGCCTGAGTCCCTGGAACGACGAGGGCCAGGACATCCTGGATTTCTTCAGGCCGGGCCGGTGGCTCGTCTCCACGGCGTAGGAGGTTCGGTCCATGGCGCGGCAATACAGGTAGCGCTCGGTGTCGGAGTAGCCACGATGCCGGACGCGGCCAGTGGCCCCGCTCGATGCATAGCGGCCACGAGCTGCCCCGGGCGGCGGCGGCGGAGGTGGTGGCGGCAGGGGCGGCGGCGGCGGTGGCTGCAGCGGGCACTGGGGCTGGGGCTGGGGCGAGGGCGGTGGCGGCGGTGGAGGCAGGTGGTGATGGGGGTGCAGGAGGCGGAACTGGGGCTGCCGGAGTGGGTACTGGTGGTGCTGCTCGTGCCTCCAGAGGTGCTTGGGTGCTTTGAGCGTGGTGGCCCTGCCAGCACCGTCGCTGCCCTCGTTACTGCCTGCCGGAGCCTGCACGCTGCCGCCCTCTGCCTCCATCCTGGCTGGCGGCTCTGTGCCTTGCTGCCCAGCCGGGTTCACTGCACTGGCCCGAGCGACTCCCCGCTGCTGCTGCCGCTGCTGCCGCCGCTTCTGCAGCCGAACAGAGGGCTGGGCTCAGCTCCCGCTTGAAGCCACCAGAGGCTCAGAGGCTCGAGGCGACCGAGAGGGGGCTCTGCTTGCAGGAGGGATCACAGACCGCGACAGGGCTCCCTTCACAGTGGTTGTGGCAGAGACACGCTCCTGGGCTCCCCAAGTCACCACGACCGCTTCGGTCGGTCCCACCTTCCTCCCTTTCTTCTTCCCTGCCTTCCTTGGGTGCTGGCGGCGAGAGCAGGAATTGTTCCCAGCTCGGGCTGTAGCAACAGCAGCAGCGGCAGGGGTCGCCGCCTCCTGAGTCCAGGGCACCGGAATCCTGATCCCCGCCCGCTGCTGAAAAGTTGGACAGCTCCTGACAGGCGAGCTGGAGCTGTGACTTTCTCCAAAACCACCCCAGCCAGTCAGGAGTCAGACCTACCCCCCCTGATCCTGCCCCTCGCTGTGCCCCCGCCTCCCTCCCCCCGCTGCCCCCCACTGCCCCTGAGGTTTCTTCTTCACCCTCTGCCTGCCTCAGTCCTCTTTGAGAAATGCAGTTTGGTGGTTCCTGGCAGATTTCTCAGAGCTTGTTGACGATAAGCCCCATGCTGGGGCTTCCAAAGACACGAGATGTGACCTGGCAAAGTTGCCCAGGAGGGTGTGTATGAGCGTCGCTGAAAAATTGAATTTTGGTGAAGATCCAATATTAGGATGAATTCAGCCTCTCGCCTTGATTTAGGATGAAATATTGTGTTGATCTTTCCCATAGCAGGGAGGATACCCAGTGTTTTCTTTCAAGATGTTCCTCCAGCTAGTATCTCATTTTGCTGCTGCTTCTGCGATTAAGGTCCTCAGGAGTGGCTCTTGCTGGAAATCAAGGCAAGCCTTCTCCACGGCTGAGCTAGATGCCCATACTTAAGATTGAGGCACCCTGGCTATTACAAACCACTGACAGCGGTTTCTACCGTCAGTTCCTGCCTGCAATTTTCCCTTTCTGCCACTTACAGGAGAACACAGCTCAATTACCAAAGCGCTTTCAAACACGTTGTATCATTATTATTCTACAGAAATTGGAGTCATATTTGACACTAAAATCCAAGTTCAATTTTTATTTGCCTTCCTTTATTAGTACTTTCCTGCAATGTTGACTGTTTTTGAGAAGCCAAGAGAATTTCAGAGCAATATATAGATATATTTTTCCTGTACATTTTAATATTACCCTATTGTTTAAAGATCAAATGTCATTTCTCACTGTTAAAAATAATTCTAGAATTATGCTTTGTGGGAGTTACCACTGTACCATCCATTATTTGAAATATAAAGATATGTAGAACTCACAATAGCTTGTTGGCAGTATAATTATTCTATTCTCCGCACACACTCATAACAAAATTGAATATGTATATTTTATGCATATGATGTAATTAACACTAAAGTACCAGAATCAGGAACCATCTCTCAGAATCTCCAGAATGTAGAAATCCAATGCTCTCCATACAGTGAATGCTCAGCACATATACTATTTGGAAAATAACAGCAATGCAAATAAATGCTCACTTTGTTCATTAGTAAGAACAAGCCATAAAATGTACAAGTGTCTCTTTCTCTAAATGAGAGCAATCAAATTTAATATTGTGCAAAAAAACCCTTGGCATCATCTCTTCGTCTCTTCGTGGATTTCCTTCCTTCCTTCCTTCCTTCCTTCCTTCCTTCCTTCCTTCCTCCTTTCTTTCTTTCTTTCTTTCTTTCTTTCTTTCTTTCTTTCTTTCTTTCTTTCTTTCTTTCTTTCTTTCTTTCTTTCTTTCTTTCTTTCTTTCTTTCTTTCTATGGTAGGAAACATCCCCTCCTCTAACATTCAGTATTGGCACTCTGCCCATTATGTGGCCCATGCACAAAACATGAAAAAGGCTGTGTCTTGACAGGAGCAAGGCCGTTTCCTAAGCACCACAATCTCTCTGTGTAGTACTGAAAACATGCTTGACTAAGGCACACTCTCTCCGTTTTACAGATACAAGTATGACTAATGGCAGTGGCCAAAGCCTTTTCTATGCCTCCAGAGACATTGAGCTGGTATCTTGCCAAACAGGAAAGGAGAGAAGAGAAACTGCTATGCCGTGTAAACTGTTTTTTCCCCCCTTTCACTCATTGCATTATTATTCATTGCATATGCAACCATTTTAAAGAAGTATACTAATTTCTTCTTACCTCTGAAATGCTTGCCACCATTCCCCTCAATATAACTATGGCAAAAAATTCCTCTATCTGAACTCTTATTCTCACTTCAAATACTAACAGCAGAAGCAATTTATGATCTTCTTTCTCAATAGAACAACTCAAATGTAACCTGAGTCTCACTGTTAGTTCTATCCTTCCTTTTAATTCATGAACACTTTCTTTTTCCTATATTCTTCACTTAAAAAAATGATTCCTTTATTTTTATTATATAATTACAAGTCAGGTACATTTTTAAATATAATAAAAATCATTTAAATACTATCTAACATGTTCCCAACTTTAAGAGTTTTCAATTTCTCTTATATTTCCAAAAAGGTTACTGATAGTAGTCATTTATTATGTGACCTTTGAAGTAAGACAGCTTGGGTTCCAATCCACCACTTCTTGTACTTTCGACCTTAGCTAAATTAAGTACCTCCATGTTTCTTATATGCAAAGTTGTATTAATATTACCTATTTCTCAGAGTGTTGTGATTATTTAATGAGGTACTCCTTAGCACAATGCCTTATATACAATAAATGCTTAAGCTTCCATGTTTCAAGAAAATAAAAATTTTTGGTAAGCAATCAGTGTATTTTTTCTGAACAGTCGTAAATAAGTAGTTGGTCCCATTAGCATGAGACAGAGATTATTATACACCATCACCACTCTTTTCTGCCAATGCATTTCAAACCTGCCCTAGTGATCCAATCAATCTCTCAATGTGCTTCTGGGCAATTAACAAGGGAGAACATTCCTGTCAATAATGATGGAGAGTTCTAGCAGAAATTATGTCAATTAAAAGCTAAGAGAGAGCAAGCACTATTTCTATCCAGAACACAGAATTTAACGGATATTATGATAACTAAGGATCCATTTCTAACTTGGTAATGGGAGGAAGGGTTCACTGAAACTTTCTTTTGGCGTATGCATATATCCTATGTATATATGAATATACATGTGTTATTTTACTTGTTAGGATGCATCACCTTGATGCCAAAGAGTCAGCATAAAGTTGGAAATTTTTATCATCAGACATTGTCTTATACAAGGACAAACTGTTGCCTATTTAGAAATATCCAAAGTATCCATTCAAAGTCTTAGATTTTACCCAGGTCTTCAAAATTTTAGAAACCGGTTTAGAGTATTTCCTTGAGATATATGAAGTGCTCTTAGAATTGTAAACATATGTACACATATTAGGCAATACTGTCAATAATACCACTAGAAATACTAGTACTAAAGTCCTTCTAATATACTAGGTCATTTTGCAGCAATTTTTTTCTCCAATATGAAACAAACAACAATATGCAATAAATGTTGAACTAAGAAACACTGCACTTGAACACTTTTGTCTTTTACTAGCACACTGATATAAATTCAGCAGCAACTGGTTGGTTGGCTCTAGAGGTTTAAATAGTACCAGAAACCAATTTTGTAACTTTCTAATGGCTTTACTCAACAATTCAAGTTTAAAAATATTGTTTATGCACTATACGTCAATTTCCATGCAGACTTTGGTATTTCATTTATGAACATGAAACAATACTTGTCCTCAAGGAGCTTAGTGTATTGTAGAGAAAATAAACATAAATAAATAAGCAACTATAATTCAGAAAGAGAGGGAGAGAGGGAGGGAGAAAAGGAGAGAGGGAGGGGGAGAGAGAGAGAGAGAGAGAGAGAGAGAGAGAGAGAGAGAGAACATACTCAATTCTTGATGCTCAGTGAGAATTCACAAAGAGAGAATGGTATCTAAGTAGACCTCAAGTACAAGTTGAAATTAACTAATCTCATTTTGGTTTCATTATCATGTTCAACTCAATTTAACAGGAAATTTATAAAATGAGAAATATTACTTTAAATTTACATTTTCTTAACAGAACATGCATACATTTTTCCATACCAGTGACAAACATGTTATTGTTCAGCATCTCAAATTGTAAGATTAAGTCTTCTTCACATTAATAATCTAAAGAATCTTGGGCTGGCCGAGTGGCGCGGTGGTTAAGCGCTGGCTTGGGAAGCCAGCGGCCCCGGTTCGGGTCCCACATATGAGGGCCAGTGACACTGCCCTCAAAAAAAAAAAAAAAAAAAAAGAATCTAAAGAAATTTAATTATTTTTGGCCTTTGGTAGTTAGGCCTAATTTCATAATAACAGGCTACTTCTCAAGTACTTCTCATAATCTCTTTTGCAACTTTGAGATTGAGAGTGACATTTCAAGGCATATTAATTTATTTTAAAATTTTAACATTCAAACATTAGAAGTTTAGTATCCTCTCTTAAACGTCAGTTGAAAGTTTTTGACAGTTGGACATTTGACTGTATATGTGTATGTGTCTTGGGGAACATCAGAGGGTAAAGGTATTCTGCGGAAAAAAATTGCCACAGATAAAGATTTAGGGGTATTGGATATTCAGAAAACGGCAAGTAATCCTATAAATCTGTGAAAAGGACAGGTCGGCAAGTATGCAAACATCTCATAATGAAGTGACTCCTCAATGCAATGTGGTGACTTTGTATAAATTATCAAAAGCGCTCCCTTCTGGGTGGATCAGGTTTTAAGGTCAAATGCAAAGATAGAAGTAAAGGATATGAGAGGAAGAAAGAATAGTAGATGGTGTGCTGCCCCTGAGAAGGTGAGGATGGATTGAAATCTAAGATACAGAAGGAAGGATTTGTCTTAAACTAGACAAAAGCCAACATTGTCATTGTAACAGAAGAGAAAGAGGAAAAGATGTATTCAGACAAAAGTACATTTATTGAACATTTAACTTTTGGCATTCTGCCAAACACTTTTCATACATTATTTCACTGAATCCTTACAAAAAATGTAAATTTCTTTATTCACATTTAACATTTTGAAAATCATAATGAGTCTTTCAACAGAGACTAAAAGGGCTGTGCCAGTCTCCTGAAGATGTTATAGACTATCTGATCTCCACCTTATTATTTCAACATTAATTAGTTCATTCAACTAATATTTATTGAACACTTAATATATGCCAAAGACTTCATTCTGGAGAAAAAGAAGTGAATAAAACAGAAAAGTTCTGGCTCCCCTGTTCTAATTGGAAGAGACAAAATAAGCACTCAAACAAATATATAAATATGTCAGATGTGGCTAAAGGAGATAAAGTAAATTAAAGCAAATTAAGAAGTTAAACTATGGTGTTTGGGAGTCAAGGGAGTGGGGAGGGGCAAAGGAGCTTTCTTTGATAGGAATGTGAGCAGAAACTGAAGGAAGGAAGAGCCAGTCAGCATTCTAGGCTATGGAGAAAACAATGCAAAAGCACTGGCACAGTTCCAAGCTTGTTACATTTGAGGAATACCAAGCCTGCCAGTGGCCTGGGGTGAGGTGAGGTGGAGGCAATTTGGAAATAAAGATAGATAAAGGACAGCCATGTAGGCCATGGTAAAAACTTGAGATTTGTTACTTGTGTTCATAGGCCTACTCCCAGTTGAATTTTAGACTTAGTTAAATTAAATTTAGATGCCTAATCACGTAAAATGTCTTCAGAAGCCTATAGTATAATGCCTCATTGGAGAGAGAAGATATTCTGTATGTAGGAAAGAAATGAAAATATGCCTGGGAAACAAAAATTTACTCTAAGTGAAGAAAATATTTCTTTCAGGAAGAAAGATTATACTTCCATATTTTATTGTAAAGCAATAAGGTATTCATAAGTACTTGAAGCTATATATTGTTTTATCATTGAAGTAACTACCAAATCATGGCCAATCCTATAGCAGCAATACACTTAAAAAGAGTAGATGTTATCAAGTCCCTCCAAAGATGTCACAGAACTTGCACAGTAACTAGTTCTTGAAAACTGAAGGATAATTACTGAGGTACTAAATGTCCATCTGCCAAAAACTTTCAATTGACATTTAAGAGAGGATGCTAAACTTCTAATGTTTGATAATTAAAATTTTAAAAAAATTAATATGCCTTGAAATGTCACTCTCAATCTCAAAATTGCAAAAGAGGTTATGAGAAGTAGCTGAGAAGTAGCCTGTTATTATGAAATTAGGCCTAACTATCAAAGGCCAAAAAAATTTAAGATTCTTTAGATTTTTAATGTGAAAATGACTTAATCTTACAATTTGAGATGCTGAAAAGTAACATGGTATTTATCGGTATGAAAAAATGTATACATTTTCCATTCAGTTAAGAAAATGTAAATTTAAAATAATACTTCTCATTTATAAAGCTCCTACTAAATTAAGTTTAATATGGTATTAAGGGGTTTCTTTTATTAATTTATTTTTTTATTTTAATTTTTCAATTTCAGTTGACATTCAATATTATATTAGTTAGTAGATGTACAGCATAGCAGTTAGACATTTATGTAATGTATGAGGTGATCTCCTCAATAAGTCTAGTACCCACTGGCACCATATATAGTTATTATATTATTGACGATATTCTCTATATTGCAGTTTACATCCCCAAGACTATTTTGTAAACACCAATTTGTACTTCTTAATCCCTTCTTAAAATAGAGGACTTCTAGCCTTAACTCCATTTTACATATGAGGAATGTAAAGTTAATAGAAGCAGTTATTTATATAAAGTCAGATAATTGTTCAGTGTCAAAGCCTGGACTCACCCTGGCCACTCTGAGCCCAAAATGTGTGACTTTTCCTGGATGACAAAGGGGGATGCTAACCAAAGAATTTTTGAAATTAAAAATGATAGTGGATGAGTTGTTTAATAATACCAGTGACTGGGTTGTTTAATATAGAATTAGACAGCTGAAAAGATATTAGCTAAAATGTTAGGAATATCATTTTCAAAGGACAACATGCAAATGGTCATTATCAATATTTCTATTTAACGTTAAACTATAGGTCCTAGACACTTTAAGACAAAACATACAGAGAGAGAGAGAGAGAGAGAGAGAGAGAGACTGAAGACATATGGTTGAAAAGAAACAAAACTGTCATTATTCTCTGATAATATCATTATCTACATATAAAACACAAAGCAATCTGGAGATAAATTATTAGAATGCTAAGAGAATCTATTAGAGTAACTAATTTATAGAAATCAATTGCTCTTCCATTTACCATCAACTGATAAATGTTATACACCCACACACATATACACACTCACACACACACTCACACACACATTCACACACACTCACACTCACATACATACACAAACTCACACACATACACACACACTCACACACACTCACACACACACACACACACTCTCACACACACTCACACACACTCACACACACACACCAGGAGCCATGTACCTGAATGCAGGATTACGCATTATAACAAAAAGCCGGACAAAACCTCAATGTCTAGCAATAAAAGAAAAGATACATTCTGAGATTTCCTCACAAATGTTACATCATACAGTCATGATTCACCACACAAGGCAACTTGCATGAATCTTGGAAAAGTCTTGTGGAGTTAATGAAGCAAGTGGCAGACTACAAACACTATGCCATTCTTATTAAATTCAAAAATAAGAAACAATAAGAAAATAAACTTTAAAAACCAAGAAAAAAGAATGTATTTGATACAGTGCTTCTCAAACTACTGTGCATATGAATCTACAGGGGATTTTATTACAATGTAGACTCTGACTCCATAGATCTGGGGTTGGATTGAGGTTCTGTATTTCCAATAAGCTCCCAGGTGACACCAGTACTTCAGGTCTGCGGACCCTACTTAGATAGCAAGGCTTAAAGGATATATACATGTATGATATTTTATGATGCATTTAAAAATAGATAAGGGCCGGCCGAGTGGCGCGGTGGTTAAACGCTGACTTAGGAAGCCAGCAGCCCTGGTTCGGTCCCACATATAAGGGCCAGTGACAGTGCCCTCAAAAAATAAAATAAAATAAAATAAAATAAAATAAAAATAGATTATGAAATCTGCAACACTTAGGATAGTTGCGACTTGGTAAGTGGGGAAGGAAAAAATGGCCAGTGGGAGAAGGAAGAAATTCACAAGTAGATGCACAGTATTAAGAATACTGTGATTCATAAATAACGTGCTCTATAACCTACACACCTCACAAAGGTTATTTTGTACAGATTGGATATTGCATAATAAAACAAACACATAAACATCCACAGGCAGGGAACCCATATCCTCACGAACATCACAGATAAAACTGAGGGGGGTAGGAACAAGCAGTAGGCATGTGGAGCAGAATATTCCATCTTTAGAAGAGAAAGCTTCAGGCCACTTGTAAACACTCTGTATCTGCAACTGCCTCGAAGTAAATCACTGGACAAACTTTTACAACTCTGGCAGCATAAAAACTGTGGGGAATCCAAATAGAATTTTGAGCTAAAAATTATCCAAAACTTCTTTAAAACAGAATTCACCCTCCTTTGAAAGTTTAGCTTTTAAATTAAAGCTGCACGAGGATAAACATGTTTGTGAAAAAATATATGTGGTTCTCAAATGCAAGCTCTCAAATAATGCCCCATTATTTCTCTGTGATTCACCCCTTCCGTGTGTGTGTGTGTGTGTGTGTGTGTGTGTGTGTGTGTGTGTGTGTGTGTATCCATAAATATTTACACCCTACATCTTCTTCAGCTCCAAAAAGTTTCCTTCCTAGGGTCAGAAAGGGTTCTTTTGTTGTTGTTGTTGTTGTTGTTTCCCCAAAAGTATTTTATTTGATTATAAAAATATGATTATATTCCTTCTTTTCCTCTCATATCAATATGCTGTTTAGGTGTGTGCCTTCTTGAAAGACAAGGTAAGCTCAAGGCTTAGCTCTCCCAAATAAGCCAAATATCCAGTTTGAAATCTTGACCAAGGAGGAATTGCAAAGTGACATTCAAAGTCTTCAAGTATTGAGTCAATGGGTTAGAGCATAATGCTGATGGAATACCAAATCTTCCCAACCATCAACTTCAGGAAGATCTCAGATTTTCTTATAGTTAGGACATTTTGGTCAAGAAGTCTAGTTGAGATGAAATATTCCCCACAGGAAACTACACAGGATTCTTATCCTCAGTTTCGTCACCTAGGGGAAAGCCGTTAAACAGTGGACTGGTTATTCTATATAGCAATAACATTTTTAATTTCTCCAGACACCACCCAGGAAGGGCTTTAATGTCTCAAATGTCTGTCATTAAAATGCAATGTTCCTCGCCATCTATTATTTTAGCAATCAGTTAACATCACAGCAGGCATTAATGACAACCAAAGAACTCAGGCTAGTTACCTAAGAAGTGCAATAAGCAGAAAAGAGAGGAGAATTAAAATACTTCAAAATACAAGATGGATAGTTACAGAGAAAAAAAATGTTCTTATTCTCAGTATTATCTCAGGTTCTCCAAACTGTTCTGGTGATAAAAGGTTGCAATACATCTCTGACTCAGACCACTCATCTAATGTCTAACTGCTCTCAGAGATAAAAGGTGTAAGACAAGAGGAAAGGATGCTTAAATTTTAATGATAACTAACATTTTTGGAGTTTCCTAAGGGCCAGGCATTATTCTGACTGCCTTTCAAGATTTAATTTATTATGATCCCCATTATACAGATAAAGAAACTGAGGCCCAGGAAAGGTAGTAACTTGTCCAAGGAAACATATGTAGCATGGGTCAAGCCAGAGGAACAATTCACACTGCCAGTCGCAGAGCTCTAGTTCTGGACAGCTGTTTCCCACTGTCTGCAGTCCAGTACCTGGTCCTCTGTTAGCATGTCTTATATCCATCTTGTATTCATGGAGATTTCCAATTTCCTCATGAGTAAAATGGAATGTTCTGGTTAAGGGGATGAGGACAGGGATGAGACAGAATTAATTTGAATCCCCCAAAGTTGTATGATTTGGGGACAAGTTTTATAACTTTGTTGAGCCTTAGTTTCCCCATGTGTAAAACAGGATAGCGGCAAAATATACATGATAGCATTTTGTAAAAGTTAAAGTAATTCATGGAAAGCGTTTAATCCAAGGTCTTTCATTTTATGCATTTAAAATAGAATTTGCTGCGGCTGTGATGGTTATTATGATGATGATGATAATTAAAGGACATTGTAAATTTAAACTCAGATCTGTCTTTACTCCAGATCTTGTACAAAATACTGTGCAATACCATGTACATATAATATACACAAATGCTTATTTTTGTTTCATTGCTTTCTCCCTCTTTTATCTCCGTGACTCAGAAAGCAACTAAGTATACAAACACATTGAAAGAAACTCCAACAGAAATCCAACTGTCAGGTGCCCAAATGAGAAACCTGCAGTAGGTAAGGAAGGGGGAATTTGCTCCCACTTTGCAGGAATAAAGCCATTTTAGGACTGACCAAGTTTAAAGGCATTAGCCTCCAGGGGTCTGTGAATATTTTTAGATAATTATCCAAGATCACCAAATTCAAACCCTAATGTAGCTATAGCTGATATTAATGAAAAGATGAGTAAGTTTAACTCATTAGAGAAAATGGCTTTTTCTATTGATAGCAAATATATTGTTTTTCAGCAGTATCACAACTGACCCTTAAGATCTGAAGTAAACAAGACTTCAAAGAGGTTCCTGGCATTGAGGGAAGGCTCATTTTTTAATCTGTGCTCAAGGAATACACGTCCCCTTCAAAAGAGAGAGAATTCAGATCAGTACTTGGGTCACACTCACAAACTAACTTGAATTACAGATCAGTTATTCACTTTCTTTGTGAATGCAAAAATTTTAGTGAAATAGTACTTTAAAAAAAATTGGGAAAAGAAGCTTCTTGTTTTGATATAATTGTAAAATTTGGTGAGTGAACTAGAAGAAAATAAGAACCTTGGAAAGGAAAAAATATATAGAACTCACAATGAAAGGCAGACTCTCCAACATGTTCGTTTTTTTAAATTTTTGCTTGCTTACTTCTATTTTCTAACAGACTTGACACAATAAATGAGATTTTATTTATTTTAATCAATGTAGTTTTGACAAAATATTTGGAGGGAGAAAAAGAAGGATATAAACCATTATTCTCCTCAGCATGACACCACCATTTTAAAATAAATGGAAGATTCATGGTCTAATATTACTGAGGCTGAGTAATTTTCCCCCTGGCTCGGTGCATGGAAAACGGCATATTTTCTTCATGCATAAATAATGGAAATTTCATCTTCTGAACACATTGAATTGTTCAGAAAGCTTTCTGTAGTATGTCAAATGCAGATATAGATTTATTTGCAATGGCCACCATGCAGGTTCAAAGATGTGGAGTAAATTGACCAATTATAAACCATGCATTGGGCTTTTTAATCCAGTTCTTCTTTGATGTTGGTCAAGTAACCTATAAATGATGAAGGCAGTAATCTTTTTGCATTTAAATATTTTTTATTTTAAAAAGTAGACCATCCATCATCATTATTAAGAGAATGGGCACTTATAGTCAGAAAGCCCTGAGTTTCAGCTCCACCTCTGACACTTTCTAGATGTGTGACTGTAGACAGGCTATATTAACCTCTCTATGTATCAGTTTTTCATCTATAATATAAGGATGATAATAGAAACAACTTGCAAAGTTACTGTGAGGATTACATGAGCTAAATAGATGTAAAATGCTCAGCATAGTATCTGGTTACATAAGTAATATATGTATACATACCTATATACATTCTTTTATGTATGTATGTATGTAGTAGGTACTTGCACACACACACACACACACACACACACAACTTACATACAATTTAGAAATTAGAAAAATGGAGAACCAAAACATCCCACAGTATCAGGCTAGGTGCTGAGCTCTTAAATATTATGGGCCATGTCCAAGTAATAATAGGACTGTGCCTTTAAGCCAGTGATGAATATTTTAATGAGAAAAATACCCTTTGTGTCTTAAAAGTGAAACTAGTTCTGCATACTACTCTGCTTTGTTTCTACTTTCATTCCCACTCCATATGTGTTTTCAGGCATACCAAGAAGGAAGAAAACTAACATTTACTGAGGGTCTGCTATATGACAGATGTTGCTGTGATGGACATTTCACTTTGCTATAGCAATTGATTACCATGGCCTTTTTAGCAGGTAGGTATTATTATTACTACTTTACAGATGGGAAAGAGGTGTCTTAAATCTTAAATAACTGGCCAAAATGTACACAACTAGAAAATACTGGAACCCAAATTTTAACCCCTATTTATGTACTTCCAAAGCCTTCTACATTTCTTTATTTAAGGAATTTACCAGATTTAGCATTAGGTCAAGTTTCTATCTATTTTCAACCTGAAATTTATTTCATTAGGAAAACTATACTATGGGAAGTAGTTAGCCTCCTAAACAGGAAAAGCAGTAGCTTTCTAAACCAGCCTACTAATCCATAATAGAAATATCATATATTGCAATAAAACATGGGATAGCAAACTATGGCAGCAAGACAAATCCAGCTGACCACCTATTTTTGTAAATTAAGCTTTATTGGGACACAACCACATCCATTCATTTACATATTGCCTATGGCTGCTTTCACACTACAATGGCAGAATTGGGTAGTTGTGACAGAGACTGTATAGCCCACAAAGTCTAAAATAATTGCTATCTGGATCTTCATAGAAACAGTTTGCTGACCATTAATAAGTACAACAACAACAAAAAAAGTGGATGAAAGATTCTGCCACTAACAAACCACCATGTATAAGATTCTCTCTATGAGCAAATATTCTCTGCCATGTTGGGCAAAAGTGAAGCAGGTACCAGAAGATGATTTCAGTAGCTTCCAAGTTGGCCCCAGAGGGCACCAAACGGGACAGAGTCTGTGTGAACTGAGAATATGGTTCTGGCTTAGGTAGTTGACTCCAAAAGAAGAGTTACCCTGTTCACAACTCCCAGTTGCCCAGCACAAATGAAGACAACGCTTGCCTTTTATCTGAAGCCTTTCCTTGTTATGCCCTTTTCCTCCCAGCTGAAACTTTTCCCAAGTCCTCGACTTTACTACACTTCCCTCATTCCTTTCAAAGTCAAAGACTTTCCCTCTTTGAAACCACGCATCCTTTTAAAACATGAAGGAATATGATTATGATTTACCCTTAACTGAAACTGATTTATATACAATGTTTTAACTCTTCAAGTTACTTGCATTTCTTTATTCTCTTTTCCTTCTGTTGATGGAACTAAGGACTTTGAAATTTTCATAATTTTAGGTCATATCCATATGAAAGAAGCATTTCCAGTTCCTAATACCACATTGTACCTCACACGAACTCTGAAGGTAATCTATAAAAATACTAAGATGTTATTAACTAAAAGGCCAAATAATCTGTTCCCATGTGTAAAATAAAGAAACTCAAAAATGTTGACAAGAAAAGATGGAATTACTTTTGAAAATGCTGCTTTTGATTATTGGTCACTGTTGCAGTGAAAGATCTATGGCTCCATAAGTTGCATCAATGTGAGACTGAAATACTTCTAATAATTATTGTAATTTTTACTTAAAATTTAATTTTCCTTATATCTTTCATCAGTACCGTTTCTGATGGCACCACAGAAACCTCAAGATTTTCTTCTGAGTTTGTCCTGGAAACTACTGAGAATAAAGTCCATTATTGTGTATTTTACTCACTATGGACTGCAATTCCAGTAACTATATTGTCCAAACAAAGAACTTGGGTTCATAGTCTGTAGATCTATAAGAAATAAAAACTATTATTACTTTTATTGACATAAATAACATTATTTTCAGGTGTACAGCATAATGATTCAATTACTACAATAAGTTTAGTTTACGTCCATCACCACACATTGTTACATTTTTTTTTCTTGTGGTGAGAACTTCTAAGATGTATTCTCTTAGCAACTTTTAAATATACAATACAGTATTATTAACTGTAGTCACCAAGCTGTACATTACATCCCTAGGGCTTATTTTAAAACTGAAAGTGTATAACTTTTGGTCCCCCTTTAATCCATTTCAAGGACTCCTCCACCCCCAATCTCTGGCAACCATCAATCTGTTCTCTGTATCTGTGAGTTCAGGAAATTATTAATTTTAATTAGAGTTATTTCCCCAAATCCAGGATGTAGGATAAACATAACTACAGAGTCGCTCCAATGTATTCCCTAGATATGCACTTTTAGCTAAATGGTGAAAAGATTGGTATAATAGAGACTTCTACATCCATTTTCAGGAACTAATTCAAGAATCTTGACTGATAATTAGTTAAATCCATGATGCACAAAATAATCATTAGACTATATTTAAATATAATACAAAATGGTGGATTTTTTTTCTGTACATCGTTTTATCTACAGGTATAACCATATTCATTATTTCATATTGTATTTTCTCCTGAGTTCACATTTGGGTATTATCTTTATGTGTGTTGAATCTTTTAAGGGAATTAATTGACTAGAAAACCAAGTTGTATAAACAAAAATTACCAAATATGTTGAATCAAATACATTAATATCATGTTAGCCTATCTCTTCCCTTTGATTTTTTTATAGCCAAACATTTCTAAGTCTTAATTCTTCTTTAACTAAATATATCCCTCACAGCCATCACTTCCTTTTCATTCCTACTTCCAAAATTATAGTACAAACTTTCATCACTTTCCTCCTGGATTATTGTGACAGCCTTCTAATTTAGTATTATTCAAAATTTGGTCTGAAAACCACTTAAATCAGAACCACATTGATCCTTGTTAAAATGGAGATTAAGGGCCCTCTCCAGACTTAATCAGCACCTCTGGAGTTACGCTCAGGAATCTGCAATTATAACAAGCTACCCAGGTAGATTTTTAAGCACATTCAAGTTTAAGAACCAGTGTTTAAACTGCATTCTTCCTTTCTCATCTCTCCCCTAGTTTTAAGAAATTGTGCACATTTTTATCAGATTAGTCATTCTAACATACTTTATTCTTCCATTTCCCTGTAGAAAACCTTCCATAATACCCCATTAGTCTCAGGATGAAGCCCAAATGCCTTAACCTGGCAATCAAGGACACACACAATATGGTCAAGGACTCCTTTGCAGTTCCTTACTGTCCCCCAAAGATGACAAGGTAACTCCTAGTTTCATGCATTCCACTCAATTTTGAGTCCCTGATCCCCACCCCCAGCTTGGGACACCCTCCACTTAATCAACTGCAACTCATTTGTGATCCAATCCAAAAGCAAAACAATTCTAAGTTTTTCCATGGTGTCTTCTTTGATCTTTCCTTTTTATAAACTCATAAAATTTATTGGTGATAGTATTCATCTGACACTTAATCATAGACTGCCTGTACTGTCTCTTGAATGGCAATTGATTTTAAATGTGAGTATGCATGTCTCATTTTTAAACCTTGATCATCAAATTTCTGAGAGTACGAATTCTGAATCCAATTGTGTTTTCCAGCATAACTATAAACAATGAATAAATGTTTCTGAAACAATTAAAGGAATAAAAAATTGACTAAGTCTTACTTAATTTAACCAGTTACAACTGAAGGTTTGGGAATTGAACATATTCTGTATTAAGAGACTCCCTTATTTTATGAGCTTACATTTTTCTCATTTTCATATGCCAAAGAGCTATTCATGACAACTGAATTAATCCCAAACTAACAAAATGCCATCAACAGAAGCATTAGCAGTTTGATCCAAATATTGTATAAAGATCTTGTGAGTGTTTCAACTGCAAGGTAGAACTTGAAGTCTTAAGCATCACTCTACCAATTTTATATCCAGTCACACAATCACAAAATGCTTCATTTCTCAGCTACTGCTCTTACCACCCTACAGAGATGCTGTACTTAGTTGTATGACTCCCATGTCGCCACAGACCCTGATTTCCCTATTTGAAGCACTTACATCCATGATACGTATACTCAAAAATACCTCCTTGCCTTTAAAGATTCCATGTGCAAAGCACAAAGTTGGAATTCACAATTAAGTAGAATTTCTGGGACAGGCTGTAGACTACACCAGCATCTGTCAGGGACTAGACAATAAGCTAACTAAAGGATTAGCATAGGAGCATTAGTTGACTTTAAGACTGGTTTATCTATCTACCAGAATGTAATGTCTACCGTATTAAACACTTTAAAGGAAGTAGGGCTATCTTCATGAAAACACTGTGGACAATAACTGATAAACTTTACATCTGAATGGTCTTTTGATGAGGTCTAATTTATAATATAATCCATTTTTAGATGTTTAAGGTGATGTATTACGGTAATGTATATGTACTTATTTTCTATGACCAGAACATATAACCAAATTCTCTAGTAGAATAGGTAATTCATTTTTGTATAAATTATAATTATTTCAATGCTTTATGAAGCTCACCATTTGTTATTGTCATTTAAACTTTCATATATATATATATATATATATATATATATATATATATGTATATTTTTTTCCTCAAGCAATAAAGTACAAAGGGAGGCTTTGAAGTAATAAAAATTTATGTTCAAATCTTAACTCTGCCACTACCAGTGTGAATCTGGGTACATTTTCTTTCCTTTCTCTGAATTAATTTCACTAAGATTTTTTTTTAAGAAAAGGAATAATAATCCATACATCAGAGAACTGTGGTAAGGATATAATAACACATGAATGGATTGAGCATAGCTCTTGCCATACAGTTATCTGTTTATTGTCTGCTTTCCCCTATGAGAAACTAAACTCAATGAAAGAAGAGTCTTGTGCATAGTAGGTACTCAAAACTCATTGAATTAATTAAACTGTTTTACTGATAAGAAAAAAAAATTAAAGTTGATTTTTCTATATTTTAATATAAATATTTGAGTAAAATATTTAATTGAAAGGAAAACATTAAGAAATCAGTCTTAGGGCTGGCGGCCGAGTGGCGTGGTGGTTAAGCGCTGGCTTGGGAAGCCAGCGGCTCGGGTTCGGGTCCCACATATGAGGGCTGGTGACACTGCTCTCAAAAAAAAAAAAAAGAAACCAGTCTTTTCTTTCTTGGTGATGGGAGAGGCATTTCATCAACAAACTATTAAACATATTGTAATTAATAAGTTTATCACAGTAGTCTAACAAATTTGAAACCACCTAGGCATATTACCCTGATGGTCTATGAAGATCAGGTCAGTTAATCTGGTGTTTGGTTAATGGTCCATGATGAGGCTGGAGAGGGGAGTCCATATTTGTTGGTTTCTACATTCTTAGGTCCCTCATGGTTTTTAATCATTTATACAAATATGAGAAGTAACAGGGATTATACCAATCATTCATCCAACAAATAATTATTGAGCACCAATTAACGGCCAGGAAATGTACTAGTCATCAAGGATATAGCAGTTAACCACATAATCAAGGCTGCTACCGTCTGCCTTTAATGTAAAGAGATGAACAATAAATACATAATAAATATAAAAGCAAACACTCCAGAAAGAAGATAGTGAGGCATACTATTCTGAGAATTCTGAATAATGGATGTGCTAGCAGGTTACTGAAGCCTGCTTTAGATTGGGTTGCCAGGGAAGACCTCTCTGAGCAAGTGACCTTTAAGCTGAGAGCCAAATGACATGGAGGAACCAGGAATACAAACACTGAGGGGAAATCATTCTAGAGGGAACATCTAGGCTACTATGGCAGCCTTGAAGAATGGCTTGGCCAGTTTGAATAAACGGACATCAACCCACTACAAATGAGAGTAAATTAAGCCAGCAATTATTTAAGGATATAAAGAATAGTTCATTATTTCTCATTATTATATGGAAGGTGTTGGATGAGATAATTGCCAAAGTTTATATTCTTATTGTTTTTTACAAAATTTCTGTGATTAAGAGGTTCTTTTAATCCCAATTGAACTCTTCACGAAACCCTAAGTCATTCGAGTCCTTTCATAGGAAATTCTCAGAGCCTGAGGAGCTGTACTTGTGCCCCATGGGTCTATCAGTGTAGCAGTTGTTACATTGTTTTGTAGGTAGAAAATCTAAAAGCAACTCCTTCCAATGTATGTGACAGAGCTGACAAACATGTTTGTATTAACGAGACTTCCATTGGAGAGAGAAAAAAAGAAGATACAAAATGTAATACGTAAAAGTAAAGTAAGCCTTGGTTTTTTTCCTGGTGGTCCAGAACCCTAACTATAAATATTAGATTTTGTGAAAATAAGCCATGTGATTAAGTCTTCTGGCATTAAACGTATTAATTTTCAAAGGGAGCATAGAAAACACAGTCAACTTGTGTTTGTCTAGGGTATAATATGTATATTTCTCTATAGAAATTCTGAGTTAGAATTGACATATTGACTCTCACCTGTGCAAATCACCTGTAAAAATGGCTTACATGTGCTTAAATATTTAATTTAAATAATTTAAATTAATTTAAATAATAAAAATAAAATAAAATTTAATGGAAACAAACATGGAATGCTAATGTTGGGATCAAGAAAAATAATAGACTTAAAGGAGGATCAGAGCAATGTCAGGATTTTTTGGCATGAGGTTATATCCAATAATTTTTCTCTGCTATATCCAATAATAAAAACCACATAATAAAAAGTTATCAAATGACATCTCTAGTCCATTTCATTTCTCTTAAACATAGGTTAAGGATAGTTTGGGCTAACTTGGATATAATATATGCATTTATCTATAGAAAGTCTCAATTAGAATTGGCATATTGACTTCCACTTGTGCAAATCAGTGGTAAAAATAATTTATTTATTTCAATAACTTATTCACTTAATAAATGTGAATAATTGCAACATTTTCTAGTATGTAGTATGGCATAAATATAACAAAATTTGTGTCATCTTTGAAATAGACAAAAAGCAAATAAACATATTCTAGCAGATGATATGTTCTGTGGTGATAAAAGCATGAGGAATAAAGAGTGTAGGAGAGGGGAGTGTGTAGCTTTATAAGATATGCCTGGAAAATCTTTTATGACAAGTTATTTGAGCAGAGAGCTGAAAGAAACTAGGGAAAAGCATTATGGGTAGACAGGTTATCAGTGCAAAGTCCCTGGGCAGGACAGGACAACAAGGAGACTTGTGTGGTTGGAGCAGGTTGAGTGAATGAGAGACCAGAGGAAATAAAGTTGTGGGGAGGGTCTATGTATGCATGTGCTTCAGGAGAGATGTTTTGGCTTTGACTCAGAATGAGATGGAAGACTTTGGCAAATTCTGAGAAGAACCACATGGTCTGAATTACATCTTAAGAGGATCAAAATCTGGTGGCACTGTTGAAAACAGATTGTTGGAGTCGCAAGTGTAGAGATAGAAATACAGGGACAGGAAACTATTCCAATAATTTCCCTGAGAGATAACTGATCTAGATAAGGCTGGAATATGTAGATGGGAAGGGGAAGAGGATGATAATAGTTAAGAGTTAAGTATACCAGGGGGGCTAAAAAAAATGTATACAGGAGGACACTTTAGTCACTGTTGCTCAAGCAGTAGTTTGCCATAATCAGAAGTGTCTGGATACTGATGGTAACCACTTTAAAGACCTCTTGTAATTGCAGAAGTCAAACATGACTTATATTCATCTTTTTTTTTTTAAGTGTCAGGTGTTTATTCCCCTCCCCCCAGGTGGGACTGATCACATACACAACACACACAGGCATTGGCACCAGGGGCTAGAAGAGCACCCTTGGCCTCTGAGGGGACCACAGGGCTCTCAGCTGTTGGCCCCATGGTATGAGATGGGAGAGGAGGATGGCTTCTCCCTCTTGCCTTTACCGGGGACTAACGGGATCCACAAACTCCACCCTTTCTACCTCTCAGTCAAGGAGAAGCCATCTTGGCGACATGTTTTGTTCCAACCATTACAGTAAGTGAAGGGATTGGCCTGGTCCCAACCATTACAGGGTTAAGGTATAATTTGGATTAGGCCACAAGAGGGGGCAGATGACACCATCAAAAGCATGTGTGGGAAGGGGTGCAGTTATCGGGCTTCTGAGCTAAGTAGTCCCTGGCATAGCAAGAAGGGTAGCAGAGATGGATGGGGCTTATTGTTTGGCATGATGATGTCCACACATTCAGGCTTGAGGGATGCACCACCCACAAGGAAGCCATCTACATCAGGCTGGCTTGCCAGCTCCTTGCAGGTTGGCCCGGTCACAGAACCTCTATAAATGATGCGGGTGCTCTGGGCCACTGCATCGGAGACATTGGACTTAAGCCATCCCCGGAGCTTTTTGTGTACCTCCTGGGCCTGTTGGGGCGTTGCAGTCTTGCTAGTACCAATGGCCCACACAGGCTCATAGGCCAGAACAACCTTGTTCCAGTCCTTCACGTTACCTGCGGTGACCTTGGTTTGCTCGAAAACGACCTTCTCAGTGGTGCCAGCTTCCCTCTCATCTAGTTTCTCCCCAATGCAGGCAATCACTCCAAGTCCCTGGCCAGGGCATGGGCCACTTTCTGCCCAAGCAGCTCATCTGACTCCCCAAAGACATGTCTTCTCTCCGAGTGCCCCAGCACTACCCACCTGGCTCCACAGTCTTTGATCATGCCAGGGCTGATCTCCCCAGTAAAGGCCCCATTAGTCACTTTGTAACAGTTCTGCGCAGCCACAGCAATCTTGGGATCTGGCTTCTGCCTTGCGAAGTCAATGAGGCAGTGGGGGGTGCACAAACAACCTTGGTGTCGGCTGGCACCTTGGCGGCATTCAGAGTGCTGATGACTTCCCCTAGATTCGCCTTTTGCCCATTCATCTTCCAGTTCCCCCCGACGAAAAACTTCTTGGAGGGCACCATGGCAAGGGAGCTGACACACTGAAGCTCAGGATCACTCTATATTCATCTTTTGTTATTGGTATATCTTGAGTATTACAATTTTAATAGTTCTTTCCTTTCTTAAAATGTGTATTTTTTTGGCACCCTCTGAATTTTGCTGATAGAATGGATTTGGTATGTTAAAAAGAAAAAAATTAAGGCTATTTGGTCTTAGCAACTGGAATTATGGTGCTGTTACTTAGGGAGGTTGAGGTGCTGAAGGAACAGCAGGTTTGGGGATTGTAAAACTAGAGTTTATTTTAAGGCAGATTAAGTTTGAGACAGCCACTAAGCCTCCAAAAGAAATATAGAAAATATAATGTATTTGAGTTTGTCTATAGGTAAATTATATATATACATTTATATTTCTCTATAGAAATTGACTTAGAATTGATATATTGACTCCAACTTGTGGTTGGTGCTGAAGAAGTAAATTTGTGGGTGTCACTCAATGGACAACTAGCTAGGGAAAGGCTACATAGAGTGAAGAGAAACTTCTGGAAACTAAGTTCGACAAATTAGAAAGAGCCAGAAAAGGACGATGAGGAAAGGCCACTGCATAGGAAGAGGAATAAAAAATCGTCCTGGGAATGAAGGGAAGGGATGGTTCAATCATACACAAGGTTATTTTGAAATGTATTGTCAATAACTGACATTAGCTAGTTGTTTATGAGGACTCAACAACTTGCTGAGCCTACATCTTGGAGAACACTAGGGATTCGCTTTGTAGCAGCTATAGGCTTCAACAGACCTTGGAAAGGAAAACAGTTCGCCTTATTTTAGACATGAAGTTTTTTGTTTTGTTTTGTTTTGTTTTGTTTTGTTTTGTTTTGTTTTGTTTTGTTTTGTTTTGGGGGAGCATGGACAGTTTGTATTGGGCATGAAGACCACTATTTTATACGATTTCTGGGTTGCAATGCAAATAATTAGCATTGTTTTTGTTGTCTTTCTCACAATAATGTGAGATTGAATATCTCCTCATACATTTTACCACACAAGGGACTAGAGCATTGCATCATGTTAGAACTGTATTGATTTTTTCCCCTCATATTTTTGTGAATTGTTCTTAACAGAGAATCTGAGTACATCAGATATTTCTCTGAAGGTAATTTACATTTCTTAACAACACTAGTCTCTTTTTGGTGATGTGAATTATCTGGAACATTATCACTCCAGAAGAACAAAGTGGGGCATTTGCTTATACATAGTCCCTTAAAGATCACATTGATCTAAATCTGAAATACATAATTGCTCTGAAACACTTCTGTGTAATTTCACCCCATACCTTTTATTCTTTCTTTAATCTTCTACTGTTCACAACTCGGCGTAACCAGGTCTTTTCTATTCTTTATCTTTACTCATCACACCACACCACCCCCAAGATATGGGCAGTCAACCACAAAATATAATCTATGAGGGATTTTTTTCTTTCTAAATTTTTACATTTGTGGGAGAAAGGGATAATAGTAGACCCTTTCCTGGAAACCTGGCCCAATACGCTAAGACCTAGGCTAAATGCAAAATAATCTAGGCAACAAGTTCACATATCAACTGAGAAATATCAATTAGCAACTTCTACAACAAATATACAGGTATGCATATATACAACTGAATTAAAACAATGAGCTATTCTTCCTTTATTATACTTTTACCTGTAGCTAAGTTTATGCAAAATTTTTTTTAAAAATCCAGGCATACAGTGAATAATAAATAACAGTAACTCTGGTGAAAACAATATATGCCAAATTGCACTTGTCAAAGGTAAACTGTAGGGAAATAAGAGTTTCCCAATAGGAAATCAGTCATTTAATAACTAGAATCTGGCAAGCCAATTGAATATACATATAATTCAGCTTTAAAACCTACTTAAAGAACCATTAATCAAATTGTTGTTTCACTATGAATTGTTAACACTGATGTTATGTTTGAAATATATATATATATATTTAAAGATTTTATTGGGGAATTGGGGGAGGGGAACAGTATTGGGGAATCGGGGCAGGGGAACAGACAAGTTGCTGTCTTTTTGTTCTTCAGTCTAGTTGTGGAGGATGTTGCTTCACTGGCCCATGTTGGTATCGTCATTGCGTTCCTCCCAGATGAGACAGATCGGTCGCCAGCCTCTGGATGGTCGCTCACAGCGGCTATTGGCAGTTCATGCTGGCTGCCGGCCACTCACTGTAGCCTATGGCAGCCCACTGCAGCAGGGGCTGCAGCCTACACCGTTGCCAGGGCTCGCACAGCCCAGCTCCAGGTGGAGCTGTTGTAAGCTGTAGAGGGCAGGGTCACTGGCCCTCATACGTGGGATCCGAACCGGGGCCGCTGGCATCCCAAAACCAGCTCTTAAGCAATGCTCCACTCGGCCGGCCCTGAAATATTTTTTAAAAGATGGCTCTGGATATTACCAACATTTAGTAAATGTTTTCAAGAAATGCCACAAAATTATTGGGGATACAGTATTTTTTGCAAACCTATGATATTAACCAGATTACTTCTTAAAGATGGCTTTCATTATATATGTTACATTGAATGGGTGAAGTTCAAAGGAGAAGGGGAAAAAAGCAGCATATAGATTTAATTCTACCTTGACATCTGTAATTGGCTAGCTTATTTAGGTAGAGCCTGGTGCTAAAGAAGCCAGTTACAGGCTTGATTTTGATATGTGTCAATTAACCTCATTCTGTTTCATGTTTCCAAGCTGAACTCTAACCACCAGCAGCTGACTCATGGCTTAGCTGGTCTCAGAGGGGACCAGGCCAAGAGTTTGTATAGATTACAAAAGTACTTCCAGAAAGACAGTTTTAAAGGGTTCAGCCTCCTTACAACATTGCATTAATCATTTTCTCTAAGAAGAGAAGGGCAATTCATTACTTAGAAGCCACAAGAGGCAGAGAAAGGGCATTAAACTTTGATATAGAAGACATGGGTTCAAATACCAGTTCCAGGGTCCCTGAATTTGAGAGTTAAAATTATTTCAATTAAAATCTCTGACTTTTAATGGCCTCATTTGTTAATTATCCTATATTAATACTCCCTTTACCTTGTCCTGAATACTATATTAAGAACATCAAATAAGATGTGACTTGGTTATCCTGTGTTTCAAGCTTCTAGAATAGTTAACACTTGCTTAATAAGTATTTGTTGAATAAATGCTAAAATGAATATGAAACACCAGAGCACACTATTCCGGTGAAGCTTATTTAGCCTAAATAAGTTTGTATACATTGATATACATTTGTGTAAATTTAACCTAATATACTTGCCAATATATTATAGCTTTCGTTATATAAAAATAAAGGTGTAACATTTATTAAACTCATATAGAATACAATGTTATATATTACATAGTGTCTTACAAAGTGCTATAAATATTTAATGTAATTAAAATACAGTTATGTAAAAAATCAAAATGCAAAACCAGCCTTTGAAATATAATCACTTTCTAAAATGATCATCTAATGAACCATGATTTTCTTCTTTTTTTTTTAAAGATTTTTATTGGGGAATTGGTGGAGGGGAACAGTGTTGGGGAATCGGGGAAGGGGAACAGACAAGTTGCTGTCTTTTTGTTCTTCAGTCTAGTTGCGGAGGATGTTGCTTCACTGGCCCACGTTGGTATCATCATTGCGCTCTTCCCAGATGAGGCAGATCTGTCACTGGCCTCTGGATGGTTGCCCACCACGGCTATTGGCAGCTCACGCTGGCTGCCGCCCACTCACTGTAGCCTATGGCAGACCACTGCAGCAGGGGCTGCAGCCAACACCGTCGCCGGGGCTCGCACAGCCCAGCTCCAGGTGGAGCTGTTGTTAGCTGTCAAAGGCAGTGTCACTGGCCCTCATATGTGGGATCCGAACTGGAGCCGCTGGCATCCCAAAACCAGCTCTTAATCAATGCGCCACTCGGCCAGCCCGAACCATGATTTTCTTAGACACACAGACACACAGACACACAGACACAGACACAGACACACACACACACACACACACACACACACACACGGTCTGACAATTAAGGTTGAGAACTTGCTGCAATGATGTTGCTAACCATTTTTGATATCAGAGGGATTATTCATTATGAATTTATACCAACTGGACAAACAGCTAACCAAGTTTATTATTTGGAAGTGCTGAAAAGGCTGCATGAAAAAGTAGGATGACCTGAACTTTTTGCCAACAATTCATGACTCTTGCATCACGATAATGCACCAGCTCCCACCACACTGTCTGTGAAGGAGTTTTTATCCAGTCAACAAATAACTATATTGGAACGCCCTCCCTACTCACCTGATCTGGCCCCCAATGACTTCTTTCTTTATCTGAAGATAAAGGAAACATTAAAAGGAAGACATTTGGGTGACATACAGGACATTAAGGGTAATACAATGACAGCTTTGATGTCCATTCCAGAAAAAGAGTTCCAAAATGGCTTTGAAGGGTGGACTAGGCACTGGCATCGGTGCACAGCTTCCTAAGGGGAGTACTTTGACGGTGACCATAGTGATATTAAGCAATTAGGTTTTAGCACTTTTTCTAAGATGGTTTGCAAATTTAATTGTCCTACCTCATATATCATTAATTTTATAAAGAAGAGGAAAAATGGTGGGATAAATTTTGGTAAAAAACAGTATTTTATATAATATTGATAAAAATATAATCATCATTTGAAAAAAAGTATTTTCTAACATGATCTGGAAGATAACATTAGGGAAAAAAGCTTTATAGTTAAGAATAGGCATATTTTATCTCTGTGTGTTTGTGTGTATTATTTTTTTAAAAGAGACACCTGTTTTTGCAATAGTTAAATGCCATTCAAACAATCTATTAAAGCGCTGGCTTGGGAAACCAGCAGCCCCGGTTCGGTCCCACATATGAGGGCCAGTGACACTGCTCTCAAAAAAAAGAAAAAAAAAGAAAAACAATCTATTAAAGTTAATCATCTGATTATCTGAAAACCTTTCAAAAATCCATAAAACTGGAATAGGTTTTCTTTTCTGGAATGTGGCAGGCAGACATTAAAGTGGACCCCATGATATTCAAAGCTTTGTATAATTCCCTTATTTTAAGTGTGGGCAGGAACTGCAACTAGCTTCTGACAAACGAATATAGCAGAGGTGATGGGTTATTTCTCCTGTGATTGCTTTCGTTATATTATGAAACTCAGTCCTACTAGCAAACTTGCTTTCTTCCTCCTTTGCTTTGAAGAAATGAGCTGCTATGTTGTGAAGGGTCTATGGAGAGGGTAACCTAATGAAATGAGGATAGCTCTAGGAGCTGAAAGCAGCCTCTGACCATCAGCCACCAAGAAGCCAGTTCCATTGGTCTTATAGCTGCAAGGGAATTAATTCTGCCAATAATATGAGTGAGCTCAGAAGTGAATCCTAGAACTGAGCATGGCAATTTGTTACATAGCAATAGAAAACTAATATTAATACATGGAACAACAACAACAATAACATCTTTTTTGAAAACTGGCTGAATTCAAATTAAAAATTATTGCTAATTATTTAAAGCTGGATAGATTCCACAAACTACTTCATAAGGTGATTGATAACATTAACAATCAGCTTAGTTTATATCCATGAAACAGCTAATATCAATCTAAGAATTTCAGCCTGGCTTTAGGATACACGTTTAGAGTAAGGCTGTAGAAATATTCTTGACCCTGGAGCAGTGTTATATTAATCAATTCTCACTTTCCCTCCCCTAACCCTGCTCTTCCTAGGGACCAATCTACATGAACTTTCTAGGAGGTATATTCTTTCATTAAATGCACCAGCTCCTGATTATCAGACAAATTGGATTTACTCTAGCTGTGATTTACTAACAAATGCCCTTCCTCATCTAGCTAACTACCATCCATTGCTGAATGTAGATTAGATTCTCATCTTTTAAAGGCCATATCTGGAATTCTTCACATCTGGAATTCTTCTATCTAGCCTGATTTCGGTACTTTTCATCTGTACTTGAAGAGCACTCCATACAAATCACTGGACCTGGTCATCATGTATTTACTGCTCTGTTTCTTTCTTTCTTTTTTTTTTTTTTTCTGAGGGCAGTGTCACTGGCCCTCATATGTGGGACCGAACTGGGGCCGCTGGCTTCCCAGGCCAGTGCTTAACCACCACGCCACTCGGCCGGCCACTGCTCTGTTTCTTAGTTCTTGAGGGAGAGACCTTGACTATTTGTCTTTTTCCCTCAGCTCAATACTTGGTGCAGAATACACTCCTAATGAATATTTAGAAACTTTAATTTTTCAAAATGGTTTTACCTGTAAATGCACCCACATTTTAACCTCACAAATGTCCAGGTGGTAATCTGGCAAAGATTAATCTATAAATGTGTTGGTCTCCATGGTGATAGAGCAGATGTTTTCTGGTAACAATATTGCCCCTTTATTAAATGAAAATAAATATATCTATTTCTTCTATGCATATGGTAAAATTTTAACAGTCTCTGATAACAAAAGATGCGGGTAAGAATAACTGAATTGAAGTTATATAAAATGAATTTTTATTGTTTAAATGCTGAAACATGTACTGAATCCATTAATAAAATTCAGATAACATCTTAATATTGTGCTAGTGATAACAATCTATGTTCCAGCATTGATGAGGTGCATGAAGAAACATATCATTTCTGTCTTGGTTCTCATCTAAATATAACCCTGTTATTAACTCCAATATCCTATCCCAGTTCAAAACTTGTATAACCCTATATGGCCCTAGACAATCGCTCATAACAAAAACATATAAGCTAATTATAAACAATTAGCAATTCTTACATCTTCCATTTCCCAAGCCCGTACTTCAAAGAAAACATTATTTATATCATAGCCACTATTTTTATTACTATATACTACTCTATCATCCCATGGAAATGCTGAAGAACTGGATGTACAATTCTCCTTTAATGTAAATGTGTTCTGTTGAGGTATTTGTTATTTGCCACTGAAAATATATTGGAACAAATCTTCAGCTAAATTAAGGAGTGTTTTGTTTTGTTTTGTTTATCTCCCTGTCTTTGAACTTGCAATATGTAGAATCTAGAATAAGCTGAAAGATAGCTTTCATTATAGAATAATGGTTAAGGGCACAGAGCTTGGAGTTATATTACAAACGTTTGATTTCTGGATCTATCACTGACTAGCTTACTAGCTGTGTGGTTTTTGGTAAGTTACTGAACTGCTCAGAGCTTTAGTTTCTGCATCAGCAAAGGGATAATGAAAGTGCCTCATAGGGTTAGTATGAACATTAAATAAGGTAATGGTTGTATAATGCTAAGAAGAATACCTGGCATAGTAAAAGCCCTCACTGAACTGTAGCCACTATTAATAGCCCATCTCATACTTAGTCCCCTCTAATGTCAATAGTGCATAGTAGGCAACATATGAAATGTAATAATTGAAACATTGTCATTATTAGGGTACTAAAAATATAAAGGTTTATAATGACTAATATATCCTATTGAAGCCTGAGAAGTGATTTTATTACTAAACATTAATATTGAGAGAATGACTTTGAAGCTATGCTGGAAAACCCAAAATAAAAAATAAGCTAAACTAAGACCATTGATGATAAGGAGAGGGTAATGGACAAGAAGAAGACCATGGATAAACTAGAAAATATGAAGAGTCTACAGAAAACACATAGAAAATCAAACAGGGTATTTTAATTTTATCTAGCTATTTAAACTTTCAAATAATCTTTCTTAAAGCATTTTGCCACAGGTTCGAAAGAAAAATCAAAACTGAAATTTTAATATAAGCTTACTTTTATCTTCCAAAGAAAGTATATTCTATTTCATGGATATGTTATCAGTATTAATAAAAATTCAAACCACTAAGAAAACTAAGTTATACTAAGTTACACATAACTGCACTTTCTGAATTGATAGGCACTTTTTTCCCCATTGCAATTGTAAAATGCATACAATGTGCCATCAGCTTGAGCTCTCAGTGGCATTTATTTTGGACTGTTTTGAGGTGAAATCACTGAAATCTACACTGTTGAGAAATAATTAATAATAATTAAAAAGAAGTTTAAGTAGAGGTTAGTTTTTTTAATGATTCTTGGTACTAAGGATCATAATTTATGACATATTTTCTCTCACAGAAATCACTCCCAAGGTGGCAGTCCAAACACCTTTTTTTTTATATATAAATTACAGACATTATCTCATGTATAAAAAACTCTCAAAAATATTGTCCCATGTTCACAATAATACAGGCACAAAATTAACATATTTTTTCAAATATATGAACTTCTCTAAAATGAAGATGATAATGACAATTCATATGTTATTAATAGTGGTGCTCATTTTCAATAAACATAAGGGCCAACTTTTAAGATAAAAATATGAGGTTATTGTGAATGTCAACAAAAGAAAATGGGGTAGATTTGGAGACTACAGTCTCAAATATACGATACTGATTCCTAGAAGGAAAACATAGATTATAAACTATATCACTGATAGAATTTCAAAGAGTATGCAGAAAACAGTGGCAGTAACACTGGGAACAAGTCATGTCCAACTACCCTCAAACCCTTTTCTGATAGACTTCTTGCCTCACGGAAGTTTTAAGATATATTGATTTAATCATGATCCTGACAGCCTTCCATGATACCCTTGTAGATAAAATGGAAAAATGTGATGTGGATGACAGTGTTCTTAGGTGAACTAATCGCTGGTTGCTGGTTGAATGCTGTATTCAGACAGTATTGCTAAACAGCTTGGGATCAACTTGGACAGATTGCAATTCTGTATTTTTATTGATCACCTGGATAAAGATAAGGAAGTCTGGTTTATCGATTTTATGGGTGACAGAACAATATACATTACAGAATAAAAAGTATTTTGAAATTGCGAACAGAAGGCACCAAAAATGTTGAAATTCAACATGTATACTTATAAAGTTCTACATTTAGTTAAAAGGAAAATTTAAAAGTATAATAAGAGAGAGCTCTGGCCTTAAACCATTGATTGATAGGAAAGAATGTTGACCACTGATATAAATTACAATGTACTGCAAGTATAAAAAAGCCATCTTGGATGACATTCAAAAAGCAAAGCACTCAAATTGGGTAAATGGCACTTGGCTGTGCTCTGTGTTAGTCAGATTTCATCTGGATTACTATTGCTATTTCTAATTTATCCTTTAATACTAGAAAACTGTAGACAATCCAGATATCAAAACCCCAAATTTAGAAGAATAATCAAAACATGCACACTTGTGCCTGCTGTTTACTGGTTCTAAATGGGTGTTTCTTGCATGGGGACTTGATGGGTGAACAAAAGGGAAGAAGGCTGGGAAGAAGGAATGGAAAAGAGGGAGAGGATAAAGAAATTAAGGATGGATATATTGAAGAAGGAAATTATCAGGAGTAGGTATTATATCTGTTCCTGTGTGTATTCAGGGGACTTGAGCCACAGAAGAGAGAGCCTGCTGTTATCCAGAGAAGAGCAGTAGCACCAGTTGTCAGGCATTAGTAAGATGGATGGGACATGAAGGCCACATAACAATCAGTGTCCTCTTAACAGTGAATAAGGCTGCCTTGTGAAGTAATGAGTCATTAAAAGTGATCAAAGAGAGGTGGGCTGGCTTTCAGTATAGGAATATAGAGGATGAGTCAGACTCCACAGGGAACAGGACAAACCAGTAGAGGACAGATTTGCAACAATTAGAAAGCACACAAGTGATTACCATACCTGAGATAAGGCAACTTGGAAGAAGGAGGCCTCAGTTTACACAGAGTTGGTAGCACTTGAAATTGAAGGATGAGTGACTTCTGTATTTTAACTACATTGTCCCTTGCCTAAAATTTTCCTCCTCTCATACTGTGCCCCGCTCCACAACACATTTTTTTTCTTTCCATTCCTACCTATCCTTTTTTCTATGTTCTTTCTCATTTCCATCTCTTAAATCATCCTTGAAGGCCTAGTTCAAATGTCCCCTCAAATGTAAAACCTCAGATAACTTCTGGGCCTCCTTTAACTTCTCCCTATTCCCAAATCTAGTAAGTGTAACTAATTCATAAACATACAATGTGAATGTGGTCAATACCATCCTGTATTTGTTCAGTGATATTCTTGTTCTAGAATGTAAACCAAAGTGCATTATTGTGTAGTATGAAGCTATCTTTGTGGTTATATTTGTATATACCAAGCAAAAGTATACATAAATTCTCATATTTTAAGTCAATGAAGTATATTTTCCACACCTGTTTGCTAGAAATATTGAAACTTGCTATTTTTTTCCCTTCACAAGGAACATAATGGTTTGACTTGGTTCGATTCAAGTGCTGCTTCCTGAATTCAAGTGCAGGAGCTAATTAGTATCAAGGCACATACATTTAGAGAGGAAGGTAAATGGAGATCATATGGGAATAGAAAAGTCGCCAAAACAAAGGTTCTTTTTGATGATCTGCATGGTTTAAAAAGTTTCAAAATAAGACTGCAAGCTGGTGAGTACAATGTTCTACATCCCTCATGCTGAAATAAAGCTGACAAGAAGAAGCATTTATTACTAAGAAATGTGATTGTCTAGTTGTTCACTGCTTGAATATTTATGAAGTTTATAGTTTGGATGTGGCATTTCCATAAACTGCTTTGATTAATGAATTTAATTGTAAATGTTATGAGCTGATTTCTTAAATTGTATTTCATTTTGTTTATGTGCTTGGTATAAAAGTAAATTTTCAGGCTGAATACTACTCAGTGGATTTGAATCAGGTGACAAAGCTATTAAGATGCGTGACATGAGCGGTGTGTGAGTGAATATGGCCACGTGAGGATGGAGCCTGACTGAAGCGAGCATGTAGAAGGTTCAGCACCCGATTTCCTGAGAGATCTATACCCTCAGATGGCCCTGAATTCAACCTAGGGGACTTAGTAAATAGGCACCAAGAACACATATTAAAAAAGAAAAGACTGGTAAATTGTCCTCTAAGGACAGACAGTTCTTTGAATATACAGGATCTGATGGAGAGGCAATTTCACAACTTTTGAGATTTTAAACTGTAGGAAGGGATAAAGGATGGAAATAATGAAAGCAGCCTATTGACCATCTTCCCTACTCACTCAGGTCCTATTTTGTCCTGCAAAATAATGAAATAGGACAAATATGAGATTGACACCAGGCCACAAATCTTCCATTCTACTCTTGGGAAACCCTCTGCCCCTCTCTTTCTTTTATTATAACATCTGACACCCTCAAAACACTTCATCTCCTTAAAACACTTCATCTCCGTGTAGATCAAATATCCTTGCTCATCTTTGCAATTTCTATCCCCAAAACAAATGTGCAATTTTGTATGTACACACATATAAAACTCTTAGTATCTGTTATTCATACCAGCTCAGCTTAGTATAGGTGAGAAAAGCATAGTCTTGAAAAAGTTTATAAATTTTACTGCACCCTTCCCTGTTCTCAAATAAATCATAATATCGGTTAGCAATCTCTGAGGAACTCCATTTATACACTCTTCTATCTAGAGACATACCCACTTAGTCCTGCCTTTTCTTTCTTTTTTTAGGTCTATTGTTCTGTATCTCAAAGCACACCACCTTCACACAAACATTCCATTTTGATAACCCTTTAAAAATAGCCTTTGGTACAAAACTTTTAAACAGTTTAAAGATATTGCATGTACAATATTTTCTTTATTAAAAATTGGTTTGGTTCCTGACCCAAAGACTCCTAAAAGTTAGATATTATGTTCTCTTTAATGTTATTTGTCCCAATATGCTAAGAGTCTGAAAATATTAGAAGATTTAGGCAAGCACATGGGCACTTAGGTAATAATATTGGGATGAATTTGTTTACAAAATGCTTCTTTTACATATTTATTCCCATCATATTTGGAGACAATTTCTCTAACCCAGCATATTTTTCTTTATTAGTTTCAGGTGTGCAAAACAACATAGTGATTAGAAATTTATATACCTCACAGATAACCCCAATAAGTCTGTTACTCATCTGACATTGTACATATTTATTCTAATATTATTGACTATATTTCCTATGCTGTACTATATATACCTGTGACTATTTTTAAATTATAGTTGACATTCAATATTATTTTATATTAGTTTCAGGTGTACAGTAGAGTGGTTAGACATTTATATAACTTATGAAGTGGTCTTCCCGATAAGCCTATTACACATCTGACACTGTACATAGTTTTTACAATATTATTAACCATAGTTCTCATGCTATACTTTACATCCCTATAGCTCTTTTGTAACTACTAATTTGTACTTCTTGATCCATTCACCTTTCTCACACAGCCACCAACCCCCTTCCCATTTAACAATCATCAGAACAACCACCAGTTTGTTCTCTATATTTATGAGTCTGTTTCTGTGTTGTTTGTTTGGTTATTTTGTTGTGCAGATTCCACATATAGGTGAGATCATATGGTATTTGTCTTTCTCTATCTGACTTATGTCACTTAGCATAATACTCTCTAGGTCCATCCATATTGTCACAAATGGTAAAATTTCATTATTTTTTATGGCAGAGTAATATTCCATTGTATATATATACCACATCTTCCTTTTTTTTCTTTATCCAATTGTCTACTGATGGGCATTTCAGTTGTTTCCATATCTTGGATATTGTAAATACTACTGCAGTGAACATAGGGGTGTGTATATCTTTTCAAATTGGTGTTTTGGATTTCTTTGGGTAAATACCCAGGAGTGGAATTACTACACCATAAGATAGTTCTATTTTGAATTTTTTGAGCAATCTCCATACTGTTTTCTATAGTGGCTGCACCAATCTGCAAACCCACAAGAGGTTCCTTTTCTCACCAATACTTGTTTGTTGATTTATTGATGATGATCATTCTGACAGGTGTGAGATAATAGCTCATTGTGGTTTTGATTTGCTTTTCTCTGATGATTAGTGATGCTGGGCATCTTTTTATGTCTATTGACCATCTGTATGTCCTCCTTGGAGAAATGTCTATTCAGGTCCTCTGCCCAATTTTTAATTGAGTTGTTTGGATTCTCAGTATTGAGTTATAAGAGTTTTTATAAATTTTGGATATTAACCCGTTATCAGATGTATCATTGGTGAAACTTCTTAGTTTAATGTAGTCCCACTTTATTTTTCCTTTTGTTTTCCTTGTTTTAGGAGATATATCAATAAAAATATTACTAAGGGCAATGTCTAAGAGTTTACTGCCTATATTTTCTTCTAGGAGTGTTATGATTTCAGGTGTTATATTTAAGTCTTTAATCCATTTTGAATTTATTCTTGTAGATGGAATAAGAAGGTGGTCCAATTTTCTCAGTATTATTTACTGAATAGGCTTTCTTTACTCCAATGCATACTCTTGCTTCCTTTTTCATAGATTAAATGACAACATAAGCATGGATTTATTTCTAGGCCTTCTATTCCATTCCATTGATCTATGTGTCTGGTTTTATGCCAATACTATTCTGTTTTGATTACTACAGACTTGTAGTACAGTTCAATAACAGGTAGCCTGATACCTCCAGTTTTGTTCCTCTTTCTTAAGATTGCCATCACTGTCCAGGGTCTTCTGTGGTTCCATATAAATTTTAGGATTATTTGTTCTAGTTCTTTGAAAAATGCCATGGGTATTTTGATAGGGATCACATTGAATCTACAGACTGCTTTGTCTAACCCAGCATCTTGATGGACTATCAGTGGACCTGACTCTAGGCATAGTTACTACACAAGCCAAGCCTACAGAAAAAGCCACAAAAGGATTGGATACCCCTTCTCTGGGAAAAGGCTTCTCTTCAAGTCAATGAGTAAGGAAGCTCTGGCTATGTCTTTTTGGTAGTAATAATATAAATTTGAGCAATGCAGTCAAATAGTGCTGAAGAAATGTTGGCTTCAAGCAAATACAGCTTTTGTGCCTGGTGCGTCTCTGACCAGAGTAAATTTAGTCTTAATGCAAAGGAACCTGAAGTGGATTGAAAACTGACCCCATGAAAGATATGTCCAGCTGGAACCTATGAATGTAAACTTATATGGAAACAGGATCTTTGTAGATGTAATTAAGTTAGGGATCTTGAGATATCATCCTGGATTAGGGAACTCTAAATGCAGTAGTATTCTTATAAGAGAAGGGAAGAGGAAAAACACAGAAAGAATAAGGCCATATGAAGAGAGAAGCAGAGATGGGGGCTATGATTCTACAAGCCAAAGAATGCCTGGAGCCATGGGAAGCTAGAAGGGAGGCAAGAATAGAGCCTCCAGAAGTAATAAGTCCTCCCAACACTCTGATTCCAGATTTCTGGCTTCCAGAACTGTGAGAGAATAAATTCCTTTTGTTTTAAATCAAACAAATTGGGTGATTTATTATGGCAGCCTTAGGAAACTAATACAGAGCCTACCCTCGGTTCCAAGCTCTTTCCGTGTTGTCCGCACTGGGAAAGGCAGAGTAAACCAGGCAGAGTAGATGCACCATTGCTCAAGGAGAGGAAGCTATTGCTGTCTTCAGAGGGAGAAGCAGGAATTTGATTTAGATTCATTTGAAAGAAAGAATCGTTTTGAACAATAATGTGCGAAAATATGACTAAGACACTTTCATCTTGCATGTTAAAGCACTGGCAGTTTTAGATTTCAGGGAAGAGAAACAAATAAAAATTTTATTCATGATCACAAATTACCATAACAAATGTTTCAGATTTCTAATACTTCAGGCATTCTTACTTTTATCCCTCTATTTTGAAAGGTTTGAGAGGAAAACAAAAACTGCACTGAGGCAAAATCTTCCATATTTATTTTGCCATTCACAAATTAGACATTCTTGGGGAATATAAACTATAATCTAAGTAATATTCTTCAAGAAGACAGAATTTATAAAATATTTACTTACATTTCTTATTTTGCCTGTTAGCATGTTTGTGTTAGAAAAACTTTATATATGGAAATTTTAGTTTAAGTAATGCTTAGAATCAATTCCATATATTTTTCTAAATAATGTTTATTTAGCCTATTTTATTATGTAAAAAGTAAAGTAAAAGGTATATTTATGTTTAATAATTTGGTTAACATGTTTCTGCAATCCAGCCACATATTCTAAGTTGTAGCATTAAAAGCTATTTTAGGGCCGGCCGAGTGGCGCATTGGTTAAGCGCTGGTTTTGGGATGCCAGTGGCCCCGGTTCGGATCCCACATGAGGGCCAGTGACACTGCCCTCTACAGCTAACAACAGCTCCACCTGGAGCTGGGCTGTGCGAGCCCCGGTGATGGTGTGGGCTGCAGCCCCTGCTGCAGTGGGCTGCCATAGGCTGCAGTGAGTGGCCCGCAGCCAGCGTGAGCTGCCAATAGCCACGATGAGCGACATCCAGAGGCCAGCGACCGATCTGCCTCATCCGGGAAGAGCGCAATGACCATACCAACAGTGAAGCAACATCTTCCGCAACTAAACTGAAGAACAAGAAGATGGCAACTTGTCTGTTCCCCTTCCCCGATTCCCCAACGCTGTTCCCCTCCACCAATTCCCCAATAAAATCTTTAAAAGAAAAAAAAAAAAGCTATTTTACTTTCACAAACCATCCACATTCATGTAAATCATGCATTAGAAGCATAACCATCATGACTTTTATGACAATATAAACAGAAGACAAGATTTTAAAAGCCAAAGCTGTCTCCTGTCCAAAGGGAAGTTCAATTTAACAGATAATTTATTGGTCATTGTCTATATCAATGAAACATAAATAAACATCTTATGGTCACTGCTATCAAAGAACTTTCCACTTAATGTGGCAGGGGGAATAACAGTAAGAGCAAACATTTACTCACATTTTGCCACATACTAGTAGGTCCTGTTTAAGAATTTCATATTCATCATCACATTTAACCCTAACAAAAAAATTATGAAGTAGTTACCATTAATATGCCCATTTTATAGGAGAGGAAACTGATGTAGAGTGGGGTTAAATAACCTGCCCAGGGTCAAACAGTTGGTAGGTGGAAATATGACCTTAAGTTTGCAGTTTAAGGCACTACATTATACTGACTCCCCCCACCCCCACCCCAATGATGATAAGTAATCAAAGATTTGATAGGTGCTTTTATTTTTATGCTTTAGGATTATAGAGGAGCAAATGGTGATCTATTCTAACTTGGGAGAATCTGGAAAGGCTGTAAGTACCAAACTGCTTCTGCATTAGACTTTAAAGGTGGAGAAATCGGGCCGGCCAAGTGGCGCACTGGTTAAGAGCCGGTTTGGGGCTGCCAGCGGCCCCGGTTCGGATCCCACATATGAGGGCCAATGACACTGCCCTCCTCAGCTAACAGCTCCACCTGGAGCTGGGCTGTGCGAGCCCCGGCGATGGTGTGGGCTGCAGCCCCTGCTGCAGTGGGCTGCCATAGGCTACAGTGAGCAGCCGGCAGCCAGTGTGAGCTGCCTATAGCTGTGGTGAGCGACCATCCAGAGGCCGGCGACCCATCTGCCTCATCCGGGAAGAGCGCAATGATGATACCAACATGGGCCAGTGAAGCAACGTCCTCCACAACTAGACTGAAGAACAAAAAGATAGCAACTTGTCTGTTCCCCCTTCCCCAATTCCCCAACGCTGTGTCCCTCCCCCAATTCCCCAATAAAATCTTAAAAAAAAAAAAAAAGGTGGAGAAATCAATTGTGGTTACTGGAGGGTAAGGGGGGAGTGGTGGTAGATGAGGGTAAAGGGGATCAAACATATGGTGATGGAAGGAGAACTGACTCTGCGTGGTGAGCACACAATGTGATATATAGATGATAGATTACAGAACTGCACACCTTAAATCTACGTAACTTTGCTAACCATTGTCCGCGCAATAGACTTTCATTAAAAAAATTAATTAAAAAAAAAAAGGTGGAGAAATCCCATAGATGGAGAAAAGAGCTTTTTAGCTAGAGAGCTTAGTCAATGAAATTGGGAAACTTCTATTGAGCAATTCCTGCAGAAGGATTTTTGTGCAATTCCAAGATGTAATGGAAATTTCCACATCCCAATTCCCACCACCTGTGGCTAACCCTTCTAGAAACCTTGAGATCTTCTCTTTCAGGGGGCAGCCTCAGGCTTCTGGAGACCTGCCCAAACTTTATGGGACTCAGAGATCTGAAGGTGCGTATCTAGTCTCCTTCACCATTGCTCTTAAGCAGGACTCAGGGAATCTGTAGCTGGAACATTTTGTACTGTACATATAATGCCTCACATTCAAGTGCTTTTCCTCAGATCTAAAGTCTTGACCCTGCTCGGATTAATTCAGTGGTTTTGATTGCTAGCACCAAGGCAGAAGAAAACATTACACTTTGAGAAGATACTTCCATAATTACAAATATGTCTCTAAACTAATGTGTCGTTTACTCTTAACACTGAAAATTTTACAGTTATGATTCCTGTCTCTTCAATTAAGGGTAGAATTCTATGACGCTGACTCCAGAGTAAACATGATGATACTGGGAAAGGAAAACCAGAGGATCAAATAGCTGTTGGGATCCTGCAATAAACACTGTACCCAACTCAAAGTTTTATAAAGCTCACTGGAGTACCCTTTTTTGCATTCAACAAATGTTTAAATTTGTACTAAGAGCAGGGATCCTACTATGTGCTAGGACTCTTAACTAAACGATTTTACAGAAATTATCTAAATTCTCACATGTATAGGAGGTTGATTTTGTTATATTTATTTTATAGGTCAGGAAACTGAGGATCTCCATGAAAATTACTTGCGCAAAGTCACAGACCTCAAAAATGGTAGATTGAGGATTTGATCTCTGCTTTTTTCCATACTTTGATGAATAAAATGTTTGGAACTATATGGTCCTTCCCTAAATATGTTATCAATCTAAATGGAAAAAAAAATACTGAGACATCTACAAAAATAAGTGGAAAATAAATTTGCCTATCTCATAGTATTTCATAGTGGTAATGAAAATTAATTTACTTTGAGCTGGTTGACCCAAGACAACTTCAGGATGACAAAATTCCTCTAAGGATAGATTGCTATCAAGCTTAGAAAAACATCTAAAAACCTATTTGATTATTGGAAGGTGAGACTCTTCAATGAATAATCTAAACAGGCAATGTTTTAAAAAACATGGTGGAGCATTCTGCATGAAGAAGTAAAGGAAGTTAAACTGTGGCATTCGGGGAGGGTTTATGACCCTGGTAGAAGAAGTGGGAAAGGAAAGGCCTGGAGATGGGGAGCCTCATGTCCATGGATGGACTTGGTCGGGGAGTGTCTGATAAATGTCTAAGAACTCTGACTCTATCATTCTGATTCCAGTAGACTCCTGCTTGTGCTATAATTAGCCTGTATTACCCCTAAACTTTCAGTAAAAGTCTATTGCTGACAATTACCTGCAGTTAGTGGTGTTTGGGGTAAAATGGGGAAGAGGTGGAATCCTGCAGCGCCAGACAGTGGTCCACAGGAATAACATACTGGCCCAAGCAGGGCTAAAGGGAGCTGCCTGGACCCAGGTAAGGGAAGAGTTGGGCTGCAGAGTGAACTGGCTTGGAAGAGATATGTGGTACCTTTCCCTTCCCCTAAATATAGCAGATGAATGAATCTGAGCCAAAAGGGCAACAAAGGAAGTCAGACTTTGTCATTCCAAGGGATGAGACTTAAGACATATTCTTTGGATGTTGAAGAAAGAAGTGGTACCAGAAAAATGGAGGACTTGGGACTTCCAGATGGTGGACATTTGATTAGATCTCTCACACAGAGCATAGTGTGAAGTGTCATCAAAGTAGCACAGAACACATATTATAGCAGTGCAGAGGAGGAAGAATCCTTTTCAGGTAGGGGAATAGAGAATATACCACAAAGGATACAGCATTTCATGGTGTATTCAGGCCTTGAGACATGTAGCATTCTGACAGGCAAAGATTGGTGTAAGGATTTTCAATTCAGAGCAAAAATGGCACGAATGCAGAGAATCTGAATGCATGCTCTGGAAATAGGAGGATTCAGGCTAACTTAAGGCAGCCAAATATTAAAAAGCAATGGAAGATATTGGTAGGAAAAAGAAAGATTGAGATTAGAGAGGGGAGAGCTTTCAATATCAGACTAAGGAATTAGAAATTTATTCCACAGTGAACAAAGAGGCATTGAAAGTTTTGATAAAGGCAGTAAAATAACCTGGTGGTTGTTAGTAGATGGTCTGGGGTCTAAAGGTAAGAAATATGAGGACTTCAGTTTTCAACATGTTGAGGCTGAAGGGCTGGCAGGTCATAAATATCAAATCCATTGAGCATACAAGACTATAATTTAGGAAAGCCTTCAGGATGAAAAATATTGATCAGAATGTGATTCCCAAGGCCTGAAGTAATGATTGAATCTGCAGCACTAGATGGAAGTTTCCAAGATGAGAATAAGAGAAATGAGGAGATGCTGGGGAATAGGGTTTATGCATGAAGTAAGGGGTAAGAACTGGCAACTCAGTATATGTCAGAAAACCAGGAGAGCTTTTCAAGAAGGATAAGGTGGTTTAATGTGTTATAGGGGATAAAGATTGGGAAATAAAATTAAAGTAGCACTGCTTTCTCATTCAATGGAAAAGAGATAGAAAATAAAATCATGATGAATGATTTAGGCATACACAACATATGGAGAAACAAATCAAAGCATTTAAATTTAAAATGTATCCAGTTCATGTCTTACCAGGCTAGCTTTTAAATACTTCCCATTTGTATTATAAGAAAAAAAAAAAAAGTCTTTCATGCAGAGTGCATTTGAGTGACTATAGTAACGGATACACAAGCTAAATAAAAAAATAGCAAAGAGGGCCGGCCGAGTGGCGCATTGGTTAAGCGCTGGTTTTGGGATGCCAGTGGCCCCGGTTCGGATCCCACATGAGGGCCAGTGACACTGCCCTCTACAGCTAACAACAGCTCCCCCTGGAGCTGGGCTGTGCAAGCCCCGGTGATGGTGTGGGCTGCAGCCCCTGCTGCAGTGGGCTGCCATAGGCTACAGTGAGTGGCCCGCAGCCAGCGTGAGCGGCTGGCAGCCAAGAGTAAGCTGCCAATAGCCGCAGTGAGCGACATCCAGAGGCCAGCGACCGATCTGCCTCATCCGGGAAGAGCGCAATGACAATACCAACAGTGAAGCAACATCCTCCGGAACTAAACTGAAGAACAAAAAGACAGCAACTTGTCTGTTCCCCTTCCCCGATTCCCCATCGCTGTTCCCCTCCGCCAATTCCCCAATAAAATCTTTAAAAAAAAAAATAGCAAAGAATCTTCTAAGTCACTCTTGCTATAATCATCTACCTCCTTGCTACTAAGAGAGTGGCCTGAAGGTCAGCAGACTCCAAATCATCTGGGTGATTGTCAGAAATGCAGAATTCCAGGTCCCATCTACACTTCCTTAACCAGAACCTGCATTTTATCAGCTACTTCAGGTGATTCATTCATTGAAGTTTGAGAATCAGCAGTGTACATAATACTAGTTAGTCTATACATCATTTTAAGGGTATAGATGACCACTAGGTTCCAAAATGTGTTTATGGATTCCTCACTTCCCATTATACCACCAGGCTGGGAAAGTGGCATTTGGTTCTCAAGTCTACCACTCAATAGTTGTAAGAAAATTCTCCCTTTCCAGTCTTCAGTTTCCTTGTGAGAACAGTGGTCACATTCAGTCTTAGAACTCTGTTATTTAAATATATTGAGTTTAAGGGGCACAGCTTCTGATCTTTAGAATCTGCAACATAACACTGGTATCATGATGAAGAGAGGGACATTAAAGACATATATTAAACAAAAGCAAAAATGCACAAAGCAAATGTCTTGCAATGACAAAATAAAGGTTAAGAATGGCATGGGGAGGACATTGTTGGAGTTCCAGGTTTGAGGAGAAACTGCTATTATTACTCACTCCTCCAAGTAGTTCAAGGTTTTCTTGAGATGGCAGTTTCTTGTCTCTAAGGATGACGGAAAAATAGCACATGTGGAATGCTGACTGTGTCCAGACATATTTACAGGCATGTCTCTTTTAATCCTCACAACAACCCTGAGAGGCAGACAGAACTACTGTTTTCCCCATTTATACATAAGAAAACAGAGGCAAGGAGAAGTTAGTAACTTGAACAAGATCATACAGCTTAGGCAGAGCAGAGAATCCAACCCACCTCTGTCTGACTAGAAAAGTAGAATTCTTAAGTATGACACTATCAGGTGAAGGATTAGGGAGGGAAATAGAAATCTATTAGGTACCTACTATATGGCCAGCATCATTTTAAGAGCTCAGCATATATTAATACATTCTACCCTCACAAACACTATCAGGCACTCTTATTATTCTCTTTTATAGGTGGGTGTAGTAGTCAGCTCATGTTGCCATAAGCAGGGGTGCCAGCATGGTTGGGTGCTGGTGAGAGCTCTCTTCCTGGCTTGCAGAGAGCAGCCTTCTTGTTGTGTGCTCCCATGGCCTTTCCTGGTTGTGTGGACATGAGGAAAAAAAGAATTCTCTCTCTTCCTAGTCTTATAAGAACACCAATCTTATCAAATAAGGACCTTACCCTTATGGTCTCATTTAACTTAATTACCTTCAAAAAGCCTAACTCCAAATACAGTTGCATTGGAGGTTAGGTCTTCGACATCAATGTTTCAGGGTACACAACTCAGTACACAGTGATGAATCTCTATAGGAACATGATTAAATAATTTTCTCAAGGTCACCCAGTGGTAAATGGTGGAGTTTAAATTTAAATCTTGGCAGGCTGGCTCTAGAGACCACACTTAGCCACTATACTATACTCCCTTAGATCAATGAACAGAGGAAATATTAAGCATGACATACCTCTTTCCATTAACGACTGCTTTGTAGTCAATATTCTATTGTGATTTTTGCTTAACAAATGCTTATATTCATATATAATTTCCCCAAATATCTATTTCATATTAGTGGAACTGTAACATAATGGCTTTTCTTTTTCATTTTCATAGCCAGTACAACTAATAAATGTAAGGTGGAAGAAAATACGTTAAATTTTATTGACTGTGTCACTAGCTTCTAGGGTCAGATTTATTGAATGGCACCCTTCAGTTGCATCCAGGTTTTCATAAAACTTATTATTCTATATTATCCTTTATTTTGTATCATTGTTAAGGACCTCTCCACTCGGCTAAATCCCTAGAAGTGCCAATTAAATGTGAGATTAAAGGCATTCAACTCTCAACCTGGCAGGGGAATTGTTGTTTATCTGCTCACAGTTTGACAGTAGGCTGAAAAGAGGTGTGAAGTCAGGTCCAGCTCTTTTGGGACTGTTGTGCCAACTGAAAAGAACCTGGGAGAAAAGCAGCTGAGAATCTGGAATTTTAGAAATGAAGAAAGTCCAACCAAGTCCAAGTGAATGATATGTCCAAAACCATGTACTGAATTACTTACTCTGAGGATATTTCCAGATTATGACAAAAATTTGTTAAGAGAGGAGCATGGATATGCTAATGCTCAAATCTGTCACTCCAGTTTTATCTCCCACAGTCCCTCTTCATGCTCACTACTTCAGCAAGGTTGATCACTGTTCATCGTGATCTAGACACATAATCATGCATACCTTTTTGATTATGTTCATGCTGTTCCCTCTACTGGGAATGCTTCCTCATCCAGGCTATCCAAATTTCATTCCTTAGCCTGGTTCAATTATCATGTTCTCTTGAGGTTTCTCTATCATCCCTTCAAATTCAGTTTGAGCTTTAATCACACACAGCTCTATACTAATATGACAGTATGGAGACTTCTAATGATCACACATATCTTGTTCTTCCTTCTGCATGAAAGGATTGTATTTCCTTGTCTCCTTTATAGATAGGCAGGGCGATGAGACTAGTTTCAGCTAATTGATTGCATATGGAGATGAAGTATGTCACTTTCTTGCAGGGGTATTTAATTACCAATGTGAAACCATTCTTGTCTTTCTTCCCCTTGCTATTAAAATATACAATGTTCTAGGTGGTAGCCTCTATCTACCTGGGTCCCAGGATAAAGATGAGATGGAACAGAGTATACTGCTAAAGCACAAAGGGAATGCAGCATGAGCTAGAAATAACCTTCTTTGTTTGTTTTAAACCTCTGAAATGTATATGTGGCTTTGTGGATCAGGATGGTGGGTTAGGTGGCAGTAGATGTTATTACAGCAGAACCTAGCTTATTGTAACTAACATAGTATCTTTCTGCATTGAATACGCATGTGCGCGCACACACACACACACACACACACACACACACACACACACACACTGTGGGTCAGCCAATGGCCTAAGTAGTGAGGATACAAAGGTCAGCAAAACATAAATTCATTGACTTCATGGTGTTCATGATCTAGTAAAGGAGATAAATGTATATCAAATAATTATCTGACAAATATAAAGTTTAAGCCCAAATCAGTATCAAATTTAAGACCAAATTTGATCTAGTGGGGAGGACAGCAATGAGCTGCCAGGGAAGGCTTTTCTGAGAAAGTGATGTTTGAGTTGAGTTCTGCCGACTAATTAAGGGGAACCCAGCTCAAGACTGGCAGGAGTGAGGAGGCAGAAGAGGCAGAGAAAGCAGCAGGGACACGTGTCCTTAGGGAGGCATTCGGGAGCATGACCAATGGGAGGCAAGCAAAGCAATCAATGAGATGGGGACTGACCATACTTCGTCGGTCAAGCTAAGGATTGTAGACTTCTTCATAAATGGAATAGAGGCAATGGCAGACTTTAAAGATGAGAAGGAGAAAATTATCATTACAACCTCACTGTGATGTGGGGGAAGTTCCCTCCCAAGGTTAAACTTCTGTGTCAAAACTCGTGAGCTACCCCTTTGATGTGATCAGATATTTATTACTCAACAGATGGGGAGTGCACCAAGACATGGGGTGGAGGCCAGCTCTCTGGGATGATATCCAGAACAGAGAGAGAGACAGAGAGCAAAGTGTGAACAAGCATTTTATGAAGGAGAATTCCCTCTAGTGGCACCTGTCTGGCACGAAATTTGAAAGAGGTAATCAGAGAGAGTGTGTGCTTGGGGTAGGGGACAGAGAAGGGGCCATGCTTCATCGTGGTGCTGCAGAAAGTGACAGACTGAGGCAAGAAATAATACTGAGAGAGTGTCAGCACTAAATTCAACATCGCTGGAGGCAGAGGTTTCCTTCCTAGGGTCTATACCAAGGGAGGTACCCAGCATCATGAGATTTGAATTTCAAAGGATTTTTCTGGGCACACTAGGAATTGGATTCCACACAAGCTAGTGGGGTGTTGCTAATTTGGGCACTGGTTAGAAGGCTTCTGCCATAGTCTGTGTGAATGATGATGACAGATCAGACTGGAGTATTGGTGGTGGAGGTAGAGAGAGGGCCTGGGGCATAAATTGCTGTACAAACAAGTACAATCAAATTGTGGCTCCTTTGAAAGAATAGAATGTTCCTCTCAGTTGTCTTACTCCCTGGTTCTCTCCTGAAAACTAGCCTGCCGATTAGCCTGGATCTTGACTCTCTTCCCGATTTTGCCACAGCCTCTGCTGTCCTCGAAAGTGCTCTTAAGCTGAACTTGTCTGTACTTGGTTGCAAATGAAGTCAGTTCCTTTAGGAAGAGTTTAGGAACTACTTGTTTTATGGGCTGCTTCTCCTCCCAGGCAAAAATCTCTAAACCCAAGCTCTGAAGAGGAGGGTGGGGACAATGGCAAGCTTCTCTCAGAGTGATTGACACTCCCACTTTAGAAGCAGAGCTTAGTAGTAGGTAGGAACACAACCTGGGTCCTCCAGGTTTGTTTCCTTTGGTACAGAAGAACTGCTTCTGGAGCCCAGGTAAGAGTTATGAGGACCTCAGCATTCCAGTCTGCATGCCCAAGATAATACCTTCATTCCACAATGAGGGCAGGATGGAAACAGGAGCCCCCTACCTCTCAAATGTACTCATCCAGGGTTTAGCCTTAGCAACAGGCAATTGGGGGCCTGATGAGAAACAGTGAAGTCCTGCTCCTCCCAGGAAGAAATCCCTCTGGCCGGGAGCTGTGGACCAAGGAAGCCCTGTGTTCCCAGCTGTACCAGCCTGGACTGGAGCTCCCATCTCACTGAACAGCAAAGAGGTTGAGAAGAAGCTGCCTTGGTTCAAATGCCATAGACTTCCACCTTCTTAACTCAGTTTTTGTAGATATTTCTTCATCTGCTGCTGTTTATCCTTAGGACCATTTCTAGAGGCTTTATTTATTTATTTATTTATTTTAAAGTTTTCACCATTTTCACTGTGGGGTGAGTCAGTGGAGCCCCTTAAGCTGCTGTCCCAGAAGTTAATGCCTTCCCTCTATCTCCATTTTAGGTAGGCCCCTTCCACACTGATTATGGGCCAAGAGATTGCTCGGAAAGGTGAGATAAGCCAAAACTTGGAAAGTGCTTGTGCTGTGAGACGTGTCCTCTCTTTATGTTGGGATCCCTCTTACCACCATTTGAATGCATCTGAGCTATCCTCCTGGAAGATGCTGAGTCCACATAGAGAGAGCAGTCCAACCTATCCCAGATGTTCCGAACCACACAGAGTAGGCTAAGAGAGAGTGCTGTTAGAAAAACCAGGGAAACAGCACATTTCAAGGCAGGGATGCTGAAAGCATTGAATTCAGCTGAGAGATTAAGAGAAAGATTGGAAAATTCATTATATTTAGAGGTATTGAGGTACTTGTACATCTGAATAAGAACCATTTTATTAGTAAAATGGGAACAAGAGATAGAGTAGCATAGATTCAGGAGTGACAGGAAAGTGAAGAAATAGAGGTAGTGAGAAAAGGCAAAACTGCCAGAAAGTATGGTTTTGCAGAGATGAGAAAGAGGGCAAACACTGAGCAGTTGTTCTCAACTAGGGGAGATTTTGATTTTCACGGTACATCTGGCAATGGCTGGTGATACTTTTGATTGTCACAACTTTGGGGGTTGAGGAGTGATCTTATGGTTAGAGGCCTAAGATGCTGGTAAACACCCTATAATGCACAGAACAGCCCCACAATAAAGAATTATTCAGCCCAAAATGTTGAGAGAAACCCTAGCATAGAGGACAAAGTGAGTGAAGGCAAGGCTTTGGGTCTCTTTGGTTTTGTCTGTCTCTTTCTTTGTTTTAAACACAAAAGATACCTGGATATGTTTTGATTCTCATGGAAAGGGTCTATTGGGTTGTCGGAAAAGTCACAATGCATTTTTGCAATGAAAAACAGAAAAAATATGTCTTGACTTTTCTGACAACCCAATAGTTGAGAGGAAGAGGTTGCAGAAACAGAACACACAGGGGTAATCTTCTATGGGCAAGAATTATTATTACCTTCTTTTATAGAAGAGGATACTGAGACTCTGAAAGAATAAGTGTTTTGTCACAGGTGAGGAAATTGGTGAATGGTAGAGCCCCTTTGGCCTATTTCCCTCTAGGCCATGTAGCTAATGGAGCTTTAATCTTTCTGCTACACTGCCAAACATAACAACAGCATCAACAACCGAAGCCCCAAACAAACCAATATCATAGATTTCTCCCACCTGCCTTCTGAAAGCTCTGCTATTATCACTGACCCAATTTTCTTTACTGAACCATGTTTTTAATCTACTACTACGGCTGGGTAGTAGTAGGAAAGAGGACCTTCACCTATAGTTCAAGCTCCAAACTCTTTTAGTCCCATTTGTAGCCACTTGGTCTCTTCCATCTGGTAAGCATCACTTCCTCTTCCGGAGCAATCTGTGTAAAGCTCTTATGTACAGCACAGAAAAATGGACCAACACAAATGAAAACCGATCTCTTCGTTGAATCTGATTCTGATTGTTTCTCATGTGTTCTGATTGCCCCCTACCCCGAAGGAGCGATGCTGCAGAATTCTAAGCATTACCATTTTTATAACAGCCAAATATCTTAATCATACAATAACAACAAATATGCAGTTAGAGGATCTAAAAGCACTTATGTTATACCCCAGGGACTACTATGGAGGGCTAAGGGAAGTAAGCAAATGAATGGCAAATGAGGAAATGCAGGGAGGAAACCTCACTTGGAGCCAAACAATGCATTAATCTGTTGACATACATATCTGTGGAAGAAACTTTAAAAACCTGTACCCCTGGGGCACACCCCAGGCAGAACCTGAAATTGTCTATGGAACATATATCTTCGTCCCAAGGACTCTGGCTGGTCTCAGGGGGGACTAGAAATGTATTAACTTAATGCAGTGGAGTAAAGTGTGAACCATTAGAAAGAACCATGTGTCCACTTTCTTGTTTTCACATATTGCATATCTGAGCTATTTTTAAATTTCTCTGGATAGATTTCACAAACTCCCTCTCCTACTTTTATCCAGTTTATAATACTTTTTAGTCTTAGGAAATTCTTGCACTAGGATTGAATCTTGCTTCCTGTAGGATTGCATGCTTCCTGTATGATCACCTTGCAATTTCTTCCTTACTCACTGGGGATGAAGATACCCTTCAGTACCACTGTAAGATAAACCTTCATGGATGAGATATTTTTTCTTCCTCCCTCCCATCTTCCTTTTTCCTTTCTACCTGTCTTCATTCCTCCACTCTCTCCATGCCTTTTCTTTCCTTTCGCCCTCTCTTCCCCCTTGCTTTCACCTTAACCTTCTTTTCTCTGCAGTCTCCTTTGAACCCAGATGTGTTTGACACAAAATTCCAAAAATATATAGACTTAATGAAATATAAATTACTGCCATAGACTATAATGTTATTTCTTTTTATTAATTTAAGATATGTAATCTGATGTATTATGCAATCTAAAATATAAAGTTGCAAAATTTTCTGTAATATTATCAAATATATCCATCTATCGAGAAGCAATATAATGTCACTATTGCCAGATTTTTCTGTGGCTTCTTTTGAAAGTGTTTAGAAAGTTTAGTTAATGTTTCCCATTTTCTATGTATTCAACACTGCATTACTGGAGCAGAATAAATGGTTTAATGGCAATTTGCCACAAACTCTCCTACTACTTTGAGAGGAGTGTATCAGCAGAGAATATCATTTACTGTTGATTAAAACATTAAAAGGTAAAATAACATTTGAATCAAGTTCTCATGAAAAAAAAAATTACTAGACATCTACCAGAAAAATAGTGAAAATACTTTGGATCATTGCCTAACCTTTTATTACACAGCTTGAATTACTGTTTAGATTTTGTACTGTTTTTCCATAGAGGCCAAGATTAAGAGAATGAGGGTCCAATGGAGATCTGGGATCCTTTCATTTTAGACTATTTCATTTATGGACAGTGACTGAGACAAAGATATGAACAATATATATTTGGCTAAAATTGAGCGTGGAAAGGTCGTTTTCCTGTTTCTCTTCACACTCTAGTATCTCTACACAATTATTGCTTTCATTCTCCTTTCTAATATTTGTATACCACAGGTTATGACAGTGACCTGGGTAAAACATAAAAGAGAACTGTCTTCCTTGCGGGAACAATGTCCCCACCTTGATGACAATAAACTGGTGAATGGGAAAGGTGATCAAGTGGCAGTGAGGAGTGCTGTAACAAATAATTTCAAGGCTCTGGACAGACCGAGACTTGGGCTTATTAAATTATTCAAAACAGCTGCCCCTCCCACCCATTTCCACTTAAAGGAATGACCTAAGGCTGGTTCAGTGAGGCTGCCTGCTGATGGGAATTCTTTGTGGACAGCTGGGTAGCACTAACAGTCCTGAGAAGTCACAGAGAGCAGCAGCTGGATGACCTAATCAATGTGAAATACAAATCTGAGATTGATGGCCTCACAAAATAGCCACTTCCCTTTTTCAAGTGAAAGTGGTAAGACACATCTTAGCAGATTTCAATGTGTATTCTCCTGGGCAAACTGACCCATGTTTGTCCTATCTTCTACCAGTAGATGGTCCCAGAATTGGCAGGGGGGCAGCATCCTAGTTAATACAATTCATTCTGGCCAACTTTTTAACTTTGTCATCCCTGTGTCCAACTGCTGAGGCTCAGACAAGTTGTCCCTTTCATAAGCTTCATGTGACAGACAATGAAACTGGCACAGTGGTGGGTGAGCGACCTACCACAGATCGTGGGAGCATATAATGAATTCATTGAAATTAAAACTCATGCCTCACAACTTCTCACGTTTAGTAATTTTTACAGCAATATTGGGAATCGGCCTGTTGCCTGCAAGTAGCTTAAGGAATTTAATGCCACTGTACTTTAGTGAACAAGGAATAAGAGCATAGCCAAACATTTTTATGTCAAGACTAATCTTTCACAATTCAGAATGTTGGGCCAAAGACTTTCTGAAGCATCTTGCATTTCACCTTGCTACATAGTGAAGACTAACGCCCATCTTCCTTAATTTTATTTAAAGAAAATTATTCAGACATTTGCATCTGGTTGCGCAGTCATTAGCATTTGCCAGGATACAACACTGATGGGCTGATTTCCCCCAATATATTATCAGATCCAGGCCCTCACTTGCCCCAAGTCACAGAAGTGAAAGTGACTCATGAAAAGCATTCTCTAACTGATGAAATGCCACACTCATAAGAGATTCTTATTTAAAAGGGGTTATCACAATATCTATCCTAATGGGCCCGTAGTTCATTGCTGTGTTGTGTAAACTAGCACTCTTTCCAGTTGTGTGTTACATTCTAGCATTCATTTTAGCTCATCAAAAAGTCTCTCCTCTTCAAACTATTATGTCCTACACATGTATAATACAATAACTTTCCTTGTATGCTCTTTCTCTCATATTCCTATTGATAGATAACTGAGTTTTGCCTTAGTTTTCAAATAGAAAAGTTTTGATTCTCAATCAAAATTCCAGACTCCTGATAAGGCTTAGTAGAGTCTATTTGTGGCTAATGAGATTGAACTGGAAACCAAGAATTCCTAGAGGAGTGTCTCATGCCAGCAAACTTCGAAACTGGTTGTTATGTTATTACATGCAGCTAGTGTCAAGGCACCTTAAAGTTTCCTTTTCACAAGGCAATACAACCACAGCTCACCCAGTTCTTTCCTATGGAAAGCAATCCTTTGCAATCCTTTTAGTGACTTCCTGGTAACTCTTGAAAGGCAAGGCTTGGCAAGTTCTTCTCTCTCTACTTACCAAACCCTTCCAGATCTACACTTAACCAGGAGATGACTGTCCTGGTTATGCAGCTTAGGTGTAGAAAGCTGGGGAGGTGCTTGAGGGCGAGATAACAGGCTCAAGGGTTGTAAGTCCACAGCAGGACAAACTGGTTCATCTGGTCCTGTAAGTCAGAGTTCCTAGCTTCTCCCTTTTGTGGGTATTAACCATGTCCTAGGCATCAAGAGAAAACTGAAACTTGTAGGATATGCATGCTTGCTGCTGAAATCTTATAAGTTCTTGAAAAGTGAAATGCAGGTACTGATAAATAGGAGTTCAAACCTTTGAAAGTCATATTTAAAATGAAGGTTGTTTAGGCAACTGATTTTCAAAGATTTGGTTGACTCTTCAGAGTGACCCCAAAGGTAGTCAAGGTGGTAATTTGTAGTGTTTAGTATACTAATACCCTCTAATGGAAATATATAAACTATAACTCAAATACTAGCTTGCTGGTGAGTGTAGTTGACAGTGCCACAAATGCTTGGTGAGTGGAGCTCCGTTATATAAAAGCTAAAAATAATCCCCACTGTTGAGATGTTCAACCAGGTTTTCCCTATGGATACTTGTTATATTCTTGGGAGCATATTGAGGCTGGGTTATGCCTGAATTTACATGACAATAAGCTCAAGTATAATGGAATTCTTTTGTGATCGAGTAATGCTGTATACAAATTCTGTATGTGGAGAAACCAATGCATAGATGAATTATATTATTTTCTTCACATTGCAGAAATCTGGTAGGAAATTGCATGTTTTTCTCTGGGGAGTTACAGAGGAAGGGAATGGTGATTGTGCACTGTGCAATTCTAATTTTATAATGGCTGACTGTTCTTATAAATTGAACCACTGAAGAAGGAATAAGAAATATGAGGAATGAGTTAAGTAATTCCAGGTTGAACACTGTGTTAAAAGCTAACAATTATCAAATGAGCAGTGAACCCCCAATAATAAGAGCTCTCCATGAGAGCCTGGGTTTGATGAAGAAGTCCTGAGCTCATGCTTTTAGCCTTTAAGACACCTGTAATTTACTTAAGAGAGGCAAACCACACAAATGCAGAAGATACACACACACATACACACACAAGGTCAGACAATTAAGTTCAAGATCTTTCCTCTGTGTGTGTCTGTGTGCATGTGTACATCATTAGCTAACAAATAATGAGGCATCTTAGTATAAAGAAAACAATACTGAGTTGGGAATCATTATATGGATGCTAATCCTGATTAGCCATGAACTACCTTAGTGACCTTGAGCATGTCAGGATCTCCCTGGGCCTTAATTTTCTCACCTAGTTATAGGTAATATTTAATGAATGTTTGCTATGTGTGCCAGGCATCTTATCAATATTTACTCATTTCCTCCTCAAAACCATCCTATGAGATAGGAAATATTGTTATATTATTGGTACCCATTTTATTGATAGAGAAACTAAAGCAAAACAAGTTTAAGCAACATGTCCAGGATTATACTAAGTGTGTATAGTTTATACTGAGTATATAGAGAGAGGACTCACACTTCTAGTCTCAGACAGGAGAGGGTGGGGGTAACATCAGAATGATGTGTGTGTGGGGGGTAGAGGAGGAGAGAGAGGGAGGAAGGGGGAGAGGGAGGGAGAGAGAGAGAGAGAGAGAGAGAGAGAGAGAGAAAACAAATGTCTGATGGGAATTTTCTAGTTATATTACATTATCCAAAGATGAATATATACATCTTATGTTATGTTGTGACTGGCATTCCTCTCGCAGAAAGGTAGGGTCTATGAATCTTGGAAGAAGCTTGTGGCTAATCTTATCAATAAAGTATGGTTGATGCTCTCTAGTTTCTAAGGCTAAGACAAAAAAAGGATAGTTCTTTTAATAGGCACATTTCTCTCTCTCTGGGAATGCTTGTTCTTGGATCCAAGCCACTATTCTGTGAGGAAGCTCAAGTCCTCAGGGAGAGAATGCATTAAGAGGAACTGACACCACAAGCCCAAAGCCTACTTTGACCACCAGACATGTGAGTGAATGGCCTTTCAGATGATCCCAGTTCCCAAACCTTTAGAGTATTCAACTGAGGCCTTAGGCATCATAGAGCAGAGAGCAGCCATCTCCACTCTACCTTGTTCAGTTTTCTGACTCACAGAAACTATGAGAGATAATAACATATTGTTGTTGTTTTATGTCACTAAGTTTTGGGTGTTTTGGTATGGAGAAGTAAATAATTAATATATCTCCTTAGAAAGGAACTCCATGCCCATCTATTATTACTCATATCTTCCCCTTGGGAAGGTTAAGGAATGGGGCAGTTAATATTTCAGCATCTTCTTTGTTAAAATGCTTTTTAAAATAGTCACCAAGTAAGTCTTGGTTTCATACAATCATACAATTATAATGTATGATTTGTTCTAGCCACTTATATAAAAATATTCTCTAAGTCTTTAAGAAAGGGTCTTGGGCTGGTCGAATGATGCTTTGCGTAAAAACTGGCTTGGGGCGCCAGCTCTGAGCAACAGGGCCCCAGTTCAGATCCCACATATGAGGGCCAGTGACACTGCCCTCTACAGCTAAGATGGTGAGCAACAGCTCCACCTGGAGCTAGACTGCTGTGAACCTGGCGTAAGCTGCAGCCCCTACTGCAGTGGGCTATTGTGAGTGGTCGGCAGCCAGCATGAGCGGCCAGCAGCCTGCGTGAGCTGCCAGGAGCCACCGTGAGCAGCCGTCCAGTGGCCAGTAACTGATCTGCCTCACCTGGGAAGAGAGCAATGATAATATTAACATGGGGCAGTGCAGCGGCGTCCTCCAGTACTAAACTGAAGAACGAAAAGACAGCAACTTGTCTATTCCCCTTCTCCAATTCCCCAACACTGTTCCCTCCCCCAATTCCCCAATAAAATCTTTAAAAATAAAAGAAAAGAAAGGGTCTTATGTTTATATAAGACACATGAGATTTTAAAATTATGTCCTAGTTATGCAGAAAAGAAACATTGCATGTATAAACTATATTTTGCTAATACATAAAAATGATTTATTTATTAATATTTATGTTCTGTAAAACTTTGAAATCATAAAAATGAAGCAGATAGACTATCATTTAAATTTAATTCATGTTTTTCATAAGAAAAAAAAAATTTGTTGGAGCCAACTAAATTTCTCATTAATGTTCACTTGATAAAATTAGAAAAAAATGAACGTTAATTTGATCATAAAAGCAACCCTTAATATTGCAGAATATATTTTTTTCAGTCAGCTTGGAAATCTGTATTTACTAACATAATCTCACAGTTCTCAATCTATTCTTGGCATGATATTATCAAATTATTAATTTGCTCATAGTAGTATAAATTACAAGGAATTTTGTGAACATTTGTAATATTATATAATACATCTATATAAATGATAACTAAAAAGGTAACAACACTTTCTCACCTGATTCACATAAACAATTTAACTGTACATATTTTAGAGTAAGGGAAGAACTAGTGACAGGCTTAGTAAAGGAAAGTCATTCAGCCAGCAGTCATACTAAATGTCGAACTCACTACATGCTCAATTTCTTGAAAGGTTTCGATATTCTTTATTTAAAGAAGGAGAGGAATAGCACAAAATGATATGATGAGGGTTATTACTGCCATAAGTTTGAGAAGAATGGGCATTTATAAAACGTATCTCTTCCCAAACATTACTTTAGCATATAAAGCCAACCTCCTGGTTCAGGATTACTGAACTAATATTTTGGTAGCTATCTGAAGATACTTTAGTCCTGACTGTGGCACTGGCATATTGAATAAGAATTCATTCTTATTTCCAAAACCCCAGCTGCAAAATGCCACTCTCCTGAAGGTGCCCTGCATATCTTTCAAGACTTTTCCAGACAGAGATTGCTTTTTAGGCAGATTCAGAAGAATGACATTGGTATGCCCCTAACCCTTTTCTTGGTGGTTCCCATAGTGAAGTCTAGTGAATACTTGCATTAAATAAGTCAATGTATGTATGTGAATGATACATAGGATAATGTCTGGAATATAGTTAGTGCACAAAAATATTTGTTTAATCTAAATCTTCTATCAGAAATTATGTAACATATATCTAGAAGTCATATATTTTGTTAAACCTATTAAAATATATTTTTTGACTCAATAAACCTTCTTCTAGAAATTTCCCAAGGAAAAACCAGAGATGTATTATACAAAATATTTATATAGAACTTAGAAATGTTTCCCAAGTTAGTAATCAGAAATATTCAAAACACTTTGTGTGCATAAGTATTTGTAATGGTGAAAATTTTGAAATAATCCAATACAAATATAATGAAATTTAATAATATAGCTATAGTAATCAACACAGTATGGTCATGGCATAAAAAACACACATATCTATTTCACTGGAACAGAAAAGACAGCCCAGAAATAAACCCATACGTATATGGTCAATTAATTTTCAACAAAGGTACCAAGAATGGGGAAAGGATAGTCTCTTCAAAACATGGTGTTGGGAAAGCTGGATATTACATGCAGAAGAATTAAGTCTCACACAACACACAAAACTCAACCCAAAGTGGATTAAAGACTTAAATGTAAGAACCAAAACTATGAAACTCATTGAAGAAAACATAGAGGGAAGGCTCCTTGAGACTGAGGTCTTGGCAATAATTATTTTAGATTTGAGACTGAAACCAAAGGCAATAAAAGCAGAAATAAGTGGAACTACTTCAAACTAGAAAGCATTTGCACAGCAAAGAAAACCATCAGCAAAATGAAAAGGCAACCTATAGAATGGGAAAAAATATTTGCAAACCACATATCTGATAAGGACTTAATATCCAAAATATGTAAGAAACTTATACAACTCAATTGCAAACAAAACAAAACAAAACACCCAAATAACCTAATTAAAAAGTCAGCAAAGAACCTAAATAGATATTTTTCTCAAGAAGATATACAAATGTCCAATATGTATATGAAAAGGTGCTAAACATCATTAAATTATCAGGGAAATGAAAATCAAAACCACAATGAGATACCACCTATTAGAATGGTCATTATCAAAAAGATAAGAGCCAAATGCTGGTGTAGATATAGAGTAAAGAGAACACTTGTACACTGTTGGTGGGAATATAAACTGGTACAGCCACTGTGGAAAATGGTATGGAAGGTCCTCAAAAAATTAAAAATAGAACTACCGTATGATCCAGCAATCCTACTTGTGGGTATATATCAAAAGGATATGAAATCATTATCTTGAGGAGATATCTGAACTCCTACATTCACAGCAGCATTACTCATAATAGCCAAGATATGGAAGCAACCTAACCTAAGTGCCCATCAGCAGATACATGGATAAAGAAATATATTTATGGAATAGTATTCAGCCTTACAAAAAGGAAACCCTGTCATTTAACAACATAGATGAACCTGAAGGGCATTATGCTAAGCAAATTAAAATACACAGAGAAACACAAATACTGTATGACCAGGTATTTTCCCCTGGCAATGCCTGCTTGGCAATTAAATTGGTATGTGCAATACTTATATGAAGAATCTAACATTAAAAAAAAAAAAGCCAAAGTCACAGAAACAGAATAGAATCGTGGTTGTCAAGGGTTGGGGATAGGGAAAATGGAGCAAGGTTGGTAAAAGGGTACAAACTTTCAGTTATAAAATGAATAAGTTCAGAGGATCTAATATACAGCATGGTGATGTAGTTAGTAATACTGTATCACATACTTGATATTTGCCAAGTGTAGATCATAAGCATTCTCTCACACACACAAAAAGTATGTGGGTGGTGATAGCTATTTTAATTAACTTGATTATGGAAATCATTTCACATATGCCAAATCATTACCTTGTATACTTTAAATATATAATTGTACTTGTAAATTATACCTCAATAAAGCTGTAAAAAACAGTAAGTGCAAAACAATGTGACGTAAAAATAGTTACAATACTATATCAATTTTTTAAAACAGGCATATAAATATGAATAATATATAAAGAAATACAGCATATTAATACTACTTCGTTGCTACTTTAACTTTTCTTCTTTATGCTTTTCTATATTTTCCAAATTTTCTACAGTGAAGCAGTCTTATATAAATAGGGTTTAAGGGCCCGCAGAGTGGCACGTTGGTCAAGAGCTGGCTTGGGATGCCAGCGGCCCTGGTTCAGATCCCACATATGGGGGCCAGTGACACTGCCCTCTACAGCTAAGATGGTGAACAACAGCTCCACTTGGAGCTGGGCTGTTGTGAGTCCCTGGGACAGCACAACTGCAGCCCCTGCTGCAGAGGGCTGTCATAGGCTACTGTGAGTGGCCGGCAGCCAGCGTGAGGAACTGGCAGCTGGTGTGAGCTTCCAAGAGCTGCAGTGAGCAGCTGTCCAGAGGCCAGTGACTGATCTGCCTCACCCAAGAAGAGCACAATGATGATACCAACATGGGCCAGTGAAGCAATGTCCTCCACAACTAGACTGAAGAACAAAAGGACAGCAACTTGTCTGTACCCCTTCCCGGTTCCCCAATGCTGTTCCCCTTCCCCAATTCCCCAACAAAATCTTTAAAAAAAAAAAAATAATAGGGTTTAAAAAATGAAAAAGTAACTAATTCTTAAGATTCCAACAGAAATATTTAGATTTTTTCCCAGACTTTTGTAAGTTTTATAATTGCTAAAATTTAAAACAAAGCAAACAGACAGGAATTGAAGAAAAACACAAATATATATATATATATATATATATATATATATATATATATAGTGATTACAATTATTACAATTAAATTAACTTTGCCTACTCAAAAGCATCCAAAGTATTTAATAATTGAAAGTAGTTATATATTCTAGTGTATGTATAGATTCTGTAGTGGTTGTGCCTCAGGGGAGAGACTGGGACGCTGAGAATCTAGGTAAGAAAAAAGCTCTCTAGTACATCTTCTTCTTGTTTGAATTTTTTATAACATGCACATAGCATTTTTTAAAAATTAAAACACTATGTATAATAGTTGACATTGTTAAGTGTACAATCCATCTAGCTAGTGATCATTTCAATTTTAGCATGTATTTTCTCCAAGCAACGTCTGCTTGGCAATTCAATTGGTCTCTGCAACTCGAGTAATAAATCAGCTCTTCTGTTCAATGGGTGCCTGCCAACTTGCAGGAACATGCCGCCCCATCCAAGTCCATTCCTTTGCTCAGAATAGGGAGGGAATCCCTGTGGATATCACAGAAATTGGCCTAAATCTGCTCAGGCTTCTGGCTTTCAGGACACTGCAGGGATTACTCAGCAACTCATCCAGGCCTGAGGATTCCACACCACATAGCTGAGGGGATTTTCCTGTTCAATATTCTGGCCCAGTCATTTTATCCAAGACAAGAGCCAGCTCTGAAGATTGCCTCTCTATAGCAGGCTGAGCTATTTCTCATATCATGCCTCTTTCTATCCCAGCCATCCTTTACATTCTCCTATAGAGGAAAATCCCTCCCGTTACACAGAGCTGCTTCCTTTACAAACATCCCTCCTACCTGCCCTAAGGTCCTTTCATTCACATCTCCCTTCTCCATGGGAAGATTTACCACCAAATAAGATCAACATGTTCACTTCCATGCTCCTCATTAAAAGGAATAATTGAATGGCCTTGTATTCCGCTCCCTCTTTAAGTTGTTGTGCTGCAGTCAGAGGAGGTTGTGGTTCACTTTCTCCCTGACAAAGTCATCTGATACCCTTTCTGGAAGAAAGAATAAGAGCTCACCTCTAAGACCTCTGGACCTGCAAACCCCACAGGCAATGGTGCAAAAGCAATTGACTCAATTCTGATTTGGACAATGGTGTAAAAGGGTTTGAAATCTGGGTGAGTGCTCCAGGTCCATAGAGGGCAGGAAATACTGACTAATAAAGCAGGAGGTCACAACATTAGTAGGACTTTCACTTATAATGGGAGAAAATGATTTCTGGGCCCAAGCAACCACTGTGTCCTTTGGTTAAATTAATCAACAGCCTTCAGCAGGTAGGCCAGTCTGTGGCCTCTGACCACTTGGAGACAAGCCCTGCCCCCTTGCCTTCCTTCAGAAAGACTCCAGCTCCCTGACTGCTCCACCCCCAGTCCATCAATCTGTCTAGTGCCTGAGACTTCATGTGGCCTCGGCTGTGCCACAACCATAATAGAGGCTTCATTTTAGATTTATGTGTTATACAATCTTTCAATAACACTATAGCACCCACCCACATATAGTGAAGGAAAAAAAAGAAAAAAAGAAACAGCGTGTGTGTGTGTGTGTGTGTGTGTGTGTGTGTGTGTGTGTGTGGTGTTGAGGAGAAAGAGGAGGAGCAGAGGTGGGTTTATGATAAAAGTAAGGGACTGCTGGGCTCCGTAGTTGCATAAGCAACTTCCACGGTTCTAGGGTCCTGGTGATGCCTTTATTTAATCTTATGCTTTTGTAAAGTTTGTGAAAGTAAAATAAAAATTCTTACAATATCAAGAAGTGAATTTGGAAAGAGATGCTTTGAATATTTCAATAAGACTGGTAGGAAATTACTGGCTCCTGATTTGTATACTTATGAAAGATATTTTGTTTTGGTCATTAACTTTTTAATTAAAGAACAAGGAAGAAATAGATAAGAGATCATTTTTAATGCAATTATTGGAAGAATATGAAAAAAATGCAAAAAAAGGATTGTATGATTACATCAATAGAGATTATTCAGATATCAAGCAGCAAATTGTAAGAATTTTTTCAGATCATCTCAAAAGTGGTAATTTATTAAGAGGAAGAGATACATTTCAAATAGAGATGATGAATTGGCTCTTCGGTTGCTTGGCAATTGAATTAATAAAGAAGACTAAATCAAGTTAACACATTAAAATATTTTAATCTTTTTCCACATATTTGACATAAAATGCTGTCATTGATAAAGATGATCTAAAACTCATTTTCTGACACTAATGTGAGGACCTCAATGACAAACTGTTAAGCCAATTAAACCAAGCATTAGTCACAACACACACACACACACACACACACACACACACACACACACACACACACAATGCACTGAAATCTTACATCTCATATATGAAAGAAAAATATTAAAGATCTCTCCAAACATGGCAACTTTAACAATTTAAGTCATTACCTAACTGTTTTTAACCATTAACAAATTTTAAAAATCAGCTATCCTAGGAAAGTCTCAATTATCTTTTTAATCTTTCTGCAGAAAATGTTATGATATCCCTGTCATTTAAAAAGATAGTTAAGGAATATGCAACCAACAGTATAGAGAAAAAGGTATAGAATTATGCTGGGCAGTGGATATTATAATTTTTAATTTTTTATGATATTTGTGATATACGCCAATTTAAATTTGTAGTCATTCCTTTTCTCATTTTAAATAATCACTTTTACCTGATTTATAGTACATTAATCATTTTTATTTTTGCTCCTAAAGAGGGCACCATTACTGAACCAGCTTCAGGCCAAAGCTTCAGCTGCTCTCTTCCACAAAACACGCGTCTGCTCTAGAAAGGAGACTTGAGAGAAGAGGAGATAACCAGCCCCTGGAGATCCAAAGAGGTTGAGGTTTCTTTTATAGAAAGGAAAATAATCAACATTATTTTTCCTAATGAGAAGGAAACAAATCACTTAAGAACTGGAGAGAGGGTCAGCTGAGTGGTGCGTTGGTTAGAAGTTGGTTTGGGTCGCCAGCTCTGAGCAGCAGGGCCCCGAGTTCAGATCCCACATAGAGGGCCAGTGACACTGCCCTCTACAGCTAAGATGGTGAACAACAGCTCGACCTGGAGGTGGGCTGCCCTGAGTGGCCAGCGACCGTGTAGGTTGCAGTGGGACTGGCTGGCAGCAAGTGTGAGCTTTAGTGAGTTGCTGGGAGCCGCCAGGAGTGGCCGTCCAATGGCCAGTGACCGACTGCCTCACCCGGGAAGAGCGCACTGATAACACCAACATGAGCCAGTGAAGCGACATTTTCCACAACTAGACTGAAGAACAAAAGGACAGCAACTTGTCTGTCCCCCTCCCCGAATTCCCTAATAAACTCCTAGAAAAAAAAAAGAACTGGAGAAAGAGGCTTGAAGTTTACACAACATATCCTCTCTACCGTCTTTTTTTTTTAACCTATGGTTAATTGAAGCTCTGTCTCTACTCCATTCTGGACCCAAAGGTTATGCTCTCATTCTCTGTCTTAGCCAAAAATCTTACAGGGGTGGGAATCAGATTTAATTTTCTTCTTTTTCAACAACATTCTGACTAAAACCCCCAAAACTTCCTCTCACAGACTTAAAGATTTTAACGTAGATTATTCTTAGGGCTTGAAACATGAGTGAATAGCCACTCCTCACATCAGTCCACTCCTAATCCTATGTATTCATCCACACACATGGCACTCATGCTCCCTGCTTTGCTCTCTAGCAGTCTATCAAAGGTAATTTTTACTAGAACATGGTGGCATCAAGCCATGCCCAAAACAGGGAAATAACAGAATGCAGAAACAGGCTGGTTTCCAAAGTACAGATTCCTTATCCTAATTTAACCTTAGAATCAGAAAGATAAGACTTTCCCAAGCACAGCAACCCCTATTGTGAAATGCGATTCCTTAAAATTTCTTATTTGGCTTACTTGCTAACCTTTCCATTAGTAGTATATGCCATTGTTAGACGGATATTTCCTCTAAAGTAATGTGGGCTTTTATTGAAAATGTAATATCTTTTTCTTGTTGCTCAGGTGAGAAATATGGTCCTGTTCAGAGTGGAATAACTTGTTTCATGCATTTTGTTTTTCTTGAAAATATCTCTAATGTCCTAGAGACATTAACCTCCTAGACTAAGACTGGCCTCCTGAGACTAGCTCTCATTCTTTTATCTCCATAATCATTTCTTATCTCCATCTAATAGAACTGCTTTGACAGGGTCTGCAAGGCTATAAATTCCTATGAGTAGAAATATCTAGAAATGTGCAGGATGGACATATATTGCACACAACTTGAATCTGCAAGATGTACAGAGGTTTATTCACAGAGTCTGTGTTCTGTACATATTTAGGAGAGATGCAAAAATTAAAATTCTTGCTTGCATGACAGAAACTTTCAAAGAGGAAAGATCTATATGATGGTCCTAGAACATGAAAACTGGAAGTCGCCATTGACATCAAAGTAATCAACAATCTGCCCGTTAAGTTCTGAATCATTCTCGCTTTAAGATTTTGACCTCTATTTTGGTCTCATTATAAAAATGAGAAGTCCAACTTTTTTCTTAAAAGTAAAGTTAATCAATATAGTTCCAGGATTTCTCTTAAAAATCTGAAGTAATTTGCATTTAAGGCCCAGCCAGACCAATGTAATGAAGCGTGTACCCTCCCTCTACATCATATAATTTTGTTGACGTACTTCTTCACCGCTAGCCAATTGTGTAGCTGGGCTCTCTTCTCTGGCAATGCACAGCCTCATCACTCAGTGTCTTAAACAAGATCTCAATTCTATCTCCCAAGAGTCCATATCCAATCCCAGCCTCTCTTCTCTTTTACTTGGTCGACATAGGCAATCTCTTTTACATCCAAATATAAGGGAGATAAGTCTATTCTGTCTCTAAATATTCCTCATTAGCTGCACACTTCTCTTCTACCCACTTCATCTCACTCTCACTGAGATATCCCCTGGTCACTCTAGTTAAAATTCCAACCTTCCAGATGTATTATACCCATTTCCCTGCTTTTTCTCACCCACTAAAATGTAAGATCCATCAGAGTGGTGGTATTTGTCTACCTTGCAAAACATTTTGTCCCTGTGTCCATCTCCATGAGAGCAGGAACTATGCCTCTTCATGCTTTTGAGCGTCTGCCATCATCCCTGCCTCAGAAACAGCACTGGATCACTCTGGTGAATGAAGGATGCATGCATGAGGATGCATGAATGAAGGATGCATGTAAGAGTTTCATTTCTCCTTGTCTTCCTCCCTGCCACAGGAAACATGATCATGGTCTCTTAATACTTGAAAAGCCTAAATCTCCTGATAACTTGTCTAATCAGTAAATAATTACAGTTGAAGTCAGTGGTCAGCAAACATTTTCTCTAAAGGGTGAGACAGTGAGCATTTTAGTCTCAGAGGGCCAAATGGTCTCCATCTCAACCACTTTACGCTGCAGCAGTAGTGTGTGTTCCAAGAAAATGTTATTTACCAAACAGGTGGCAGGCAGAATCCAGCCTGCAGGCTGTACTGTGCCAACCTGTGGTCTAAGTTGTTTTTCTGGCTCTTAACTCATCTTCTAAGCAGAAGTACACGATAACAAAATAAAGGAAAACAAACAAAAAACTACAGCTGTGCCCTGTCCAGGTATGCACATTAAGCCTGATTCATTGCCTCACAACCTCTTTGGTCTTTCACAAGTGAGGACCTAACTCATTACCCCCATCTCTCCATTGTATCCCCAGGTCACTACCAGTTTACAACATAAAATTATTTTAGAAAGACAATTAGAGCCAACAATAAAGATAATAAACAGTAAAAGAAAGCCTCTTTGCTTGAGCACATAATGTGATTTTTACTCCCAATATGCTTCAAAGGGAATCATTGCCCATAAACCCTCCAAAGAAAGTATATTAGAATTTTTCTTCTGGAGCGCTTATAGAAAGATATACTCCAGGAGGAAAAAAAAGCAGATCCTTATAATTTCTTTTCAGAGGTGTTTACTAAAACCCATATATTTTAATTGTGTAGGCGATATATTTCTCTCTCAGGTGTACAGGCCTGTGTCACTCAAGAAATATTCTGTTAGCTTGTTTTTATGAAATGCTGCCATGGGGATAATTTAAATGCAAATTAGAAGTGATCTAAAGACAACTTTATTTTGTTGTTGTGATGTGAGGCCAATGAAAGCAGTCAGTCATTTCCCAGGATAAAAATTTCCTTTAAATAAGAGAAATGGTACAGATATTTTAACTGATGTTAATTTTATTTTTTGCAAAAGTCATCTGATTTTGTTTCTCTCATCAATTAACAGACTGTAATAAGGCATTGTAAAAAGTCATTTCTCTAAATTAAGTAATAGAACCTGTTTCTAAATTATTCCAATTGTATTTTTTTGTTAAACAAACCAATTTTTTCTTAGCTAAAAAAATAGTACTGGACATATGATTATTATTCTGAAGCATTTGGTTAATTCAAATATTCACCCATTTCTTCTCACAATTCTACCATTAACATTGAAACAAGTCATTAAGTTAATTGAAATGATTCCCTTCTCATGAAGCATGGCCTTAGAACCACTCTATTTGACAAGATCAGACACCCCCAACAATAGATATTTTTTAGAAGGGAAGGTGGGAGAAGACAACAAATTCTGAAGCATAGAATTATAACAGGTTAAAAAGCTGTGAATATAATTAAGATAGTGTATTAAGGTAGAAAGAGGGCACCAAGAGGGAAAGGAGTACCCCCCGGGGGTTTCTGAGAATGCTGAGGCGACATGCCTGTTCTGTCTGTCAGGAGTTGGCCCCACAGACTCATGATAAGATCTTAGAAATTGTCTGTTTCTGAAATACTTGTTCTGAAGTAGATTGCACACACGTTCACAAACACATGCGTGCGTGTTCACACACACACACACACACACACACACACACAGTACAACAAAAATAAGTGAATTCTAAAGAACGAGGACACCTGTAACAAAAGTTTAATTGCCAGTTTCTCATCTTTTTCCTCACAACTATGTTTAAAATTTTGCATCAGGAGCAAATCTGATAAATTTAGCACTAGATGTAAGGAAGAGTTGGATAGACATATGTTTCCATATTCAAAGGGGAGCTTTTCTCAGTGGATTAACAACAACCAGAGTTCATTATTTTTCAGGGAAAACTTCTTTTAAATGAGAGACAGACAGAGAGAGAAGAGAGAGAGAGAGAGAGAGAGAGAGAGAGAGAGAGAGAGAGAGAGAGAGAGAGAATTAAAATAAAGTAGTACTTCTTACAGGGAAGAATATTCTCCAGAGAAAAAGGCATGCAATTTGTAATTAAAATGCACTTAATTAATTGTAGTGCAAACCACTCTCATTAGGAGTCCATTTGAAGCCCACCAGCTTGAATAGTCAACGAAGCCCTGTTCTTGTCTCCCACTGACAGCTTCACAGGTTTTGCCAGAGACATCTCAAGAGACTCTTCCCTCTACCACTCTCCTTTTTGTTACCCTTTTATGCAAAAAAAATGCACTGAAATGAAAATTCAATTTTACCCTTTGGTTCCTCCCTACTAACTTTTACTACTGATTTTACAATTAAAGTTCTGGAAAAGTCAGAGCCCTTTCTCTACTTTGGTTTCTAGAGTGGTAAAGCCTCATAATAAATTCATTAAAGGCTGTGTACTTGTACAAACAATAGAAATCAATACTGATGAAATTAAACAAGAAAAGGAATTGGTCAAAAGAATATAGGATTAGAAGTTAGAATAGACAGGGAGCTCGAAGAACCAGACATAAGCAGGATTCAGCGGAGGCAGGAGCAGCCAGCAGGGAACCACAGGGTCAGTTGCTTAGGACCCTGCAACTCACCACCTTGGCACATACCACCCCTGCACACACTGTCAACAGCCACAACCATCATTCATGTCACTAACTTTTCCACTCAATGGTCGCACATGTGATGGTGAGTTTGAGCCATCCCTTCAAGATTCAAAGTCCTGGATGGAAGCATCAGACTGACCACACTGAGGTCTAACTGCCAGAAAGGTGTGCAGAGGGAATATCTGTCCTCTATGGCTTCCCTGGTGGAAGGCTGGGACCTCTGTCCCACCTAGCCTGAGATTCCTCCAAAACAGAGGAGTGTTGGATACCGGCCAAACCAGCTTTCTACATTTTACCTTCCTCAAGTTCTCATTCCTCTGACTATCCCTAGGATTACATTACCAAGTGATAGAGTGGCAGTAATAGAAGTTCAAGGAGAGAGAGGGAGGTGGGAGGTGGTGGTGGGGGAATGGGGAAGGAAAGGAAGGAGAGGGAGAGGGAAAGAGAGAGAGAGAGAGAGAGAGAGAGAGAGAGAGAGAGAGAGAGAGAGAGAGGATTCAGAGTACCTGTCTTATGTCAATGTCTGAATAAATGAGGATCAAACCTAGTGTCTTAGTCCATTCAGGCTGTATAGCAGAATACAGTCCATGTATTCTGCTATAACAGAATAAAATAAATGGGGTGGCTTATAAACAATAGAAATTTATTTCTCACAGTTCTGGAATCTAGGTAGTCCAAGATCAAGGTGCCAGCATATTCAATGTCTGGTAATGGCCCACTTTCTGGTTCATAGATGGCCTTCAGGCTGTCTCTTCACATAGTAAAAGGGATGAGGGAGCTCTCTGGGGCCTCTATCATTAGAACACTAATTCCATTCATGCGGGCTCCACTCTCATGACCGAATCATCTCCCAAAGGCCCCTGTTTTAATATCATTTCCTTGGTGGTAGGATTTCAACCTATGAATTTCTTGGGAACACAAACATTCAGGCCATAGCACCTAGGCTCACTCACAAAGAAGGAAATAAGTACTAAAACCAAAATATTTTCCTGTCTCAGTCCTAAACAATTTTGGGTCAAAGTTTAAGTATTTGCTTTAGTGCTAAACAAATCTGGGGACCAGGCAAAAATGACTTAGGTACTTTCTCCAAGGAATGCTTGTTCTTGGAATGTAAGACTGTAAATCAACTAAAATAGCTCATTTATCAAGGCTAACAGTTTGTTCATCAAAGTTCACTTTAAGACCCTCATTTCACTCCAAGACCCCATTAATCCAAAGATTCAAGACCCCATTAACCCAGTCCTCAAATTCTGCTCAGTCTCAATATTTTCCACCTAGTAAGACCAGGCTCTTAAAACTTATCAATATCCTTTCTTTACTTCCTCCTCCTGAAATGTTTCTAAGTTTAAAGCTGGTGAGTGCCTTTATTTCAGTAGAACTAATACTTAGTTTTGCTTGATCAACAGGCTCTGCTGGTGATCTTTTGGGAAGTCGGCTATGAACAGAGTCTGGGTACCCAATATGATTAGGAGAACTCTGAAAGGTCTAAGTATTCCCCGTTCCCTCATATTTGCCAAAATTTTATTGAATTACATGGGAAAAATAAAATATCATGAAATTTACTTTTATCTATTCATAAATATGCTCTCAGCACCTAAAACAGTGTTTATTATATACTAAAGACTTAGTAGATACTTGGATGAATGAAATAGAAAATAAATCATGAATATAATTTTAATGTAATTTTACTGATTGGACAAATATATTTTCATTAATAGAAATCAATATGAATAGGAAAAAATAACCACAATCCTGTTATTCAGAAAATATATAATCATTTACGTATTTCTTTCCAGTTCTTAGCCACATGTTAGCCTATATTTTACAGTGCTGTAATTTTAACATGGATATATTCATATATTTTGCTTTTCTTCCCAAAAGGTCCCAAGTACTTCTTGTTTTATCATACCATTATTATAATGATCATCTTAATGACTAGATAATGGTCCATGAATGTAAGTTTTTATCATCCATTCACTGTTTTACCAACTGAAGAGGATGTCTTTCACTTACAGTTTCATAGAAACAGTTAATAAACCTGAAATCATTGCTCCTCATCTGTTTTTCCAGTGGATATTGAACAAAACATACCAAACTTTATAAATCAAAATAAGAAGATATGGATTCTGGTAATCCTCTGAAAATTCATTAATCTTTACATTTCTTCTTAAGACAAATGAAGCCCTCCCTCTTTGTTTGGGTCTCTGTAGAATATAATTAATATCGTTTGCTAAGGTATTTTGCAAACATGGTATACTTCACAGTTGCTAAATTCTAGTCACAAATAATATTTCAAATAGCGAGGAGTAAAACAAAACAATTTTTTTAAATGACCTTCATAAAGTCACAAAAAAATCAGAATTAAAGTACTATGTTTGCAGAGGTATCATATCAAAATTTTTAGTCCCAGTTCTCAACCATGCAACTCTATCAAATTGTTTTAAATTAAAATTAGCATGAGGACAGTTTGCTATAAGATAAAGTCTACAAATAACATGTTATATAAAACTTTAGCGAAAAACCATATGCACACGACTTTCTGTTATTTCACTAGGGTCACATTAGTTGCCGAATTTACTGAAGAAAGTTTTCTACAGATAGAATTTGTCTACATAGAATTTAATTTCATTCTAGATTTCATAGTTACAATTGACAATATGATAAAATGGATTAATGTTTGAATCCCAGAAATAGTACTTACGAATATTTAAGAAAGGAGTATTGTTTAAGGTAATGATCATTTTTAATAAAGCAAATTCTTAAAATAAAAATGCTAATTCAAAACACCTAAGTTACTATAGTTGGCAAAATAACTAGAGTTAAATACAAAAAAATAAAATAGTTTAAAATAGGATGATACTCTGACTGAAAAGATAATGCACATTATAAAAGAATCATATCTTCATCCATATTCCACAGCCAGCAATAAATCTAGGACACAGCTGAGGAACTTGAAAGATGAAAAATTCCCCAAACACCAGAAGCTGGTGCTGTTTCCAATGGATAATAAAAACACTAGGAACCAACGAACACCACTGTGGGCCCACTTTCCCGGACCTGGGCACCCCCAATGGCCTTTCTGAAAGACCTGCTAACTAGGCTCCTCTTCCTTCTCTGACTCTGTCTGAGAAAAGCTAGAGCAATTCTTGAAAATGTTTTAGAATTCAACTATAATAATTATATCTCAGAGAACCCCCTGAGATATTTAGATTCTTGATCGCCTCTGTTTTCTTCCAGTTCCTTATCCCCATATTGCTGTATGATGTTTCCCTCCTGTAGACCGCCCCCTCTCATTCTCCCCGCATTTTTAGTTAGGGCTCCTGGAGCCCCAGTTTCATGGTAAGCAGACTTGCATTCATCCTCAGCCTGAGCACTGAACATTCATCCCACATCCTACCTTCTTTCAGATTTGGCTCTTTGCTGTGTGCGTTGCTTCCCCTCGGTGCACTGAAGGGGGTGCTGCTCTTGTCCCCAGTCTCCCCTGTCTCTTCCAGAGGTGGGGCTGGGGCTTCCCTGGTTCTCACATTACCTGGATGGCCATTACTCCTCCACCCTCTTGTAAAACCTCTCCTTTGACATCTATGCCAACCAACTCTTCTTCATCACTGACTTCTGCCAGTCACCCTGGTCACTATGCCCCATTTATTGATAACAGTCCACCTTGTCAGCACCTTGACATCTATCCAGAGTGGCTTCAATGTTGATGTGCAGGAGTCACCTCATGCCTAAATCTCTCAATCCCTCAACTACTTCTTTTCCACTTCAGTCACCTTCTTCCCTGGCACCCCCATCCATCTTGAAAACACCTTAAATCACCTCTAACACTTAAACCTTAAGGTTCAAACATCCAATCCTCCAAATATAACCTCCTCTATTTTCAGCTTGTTCATTTATACTACTGTTCTTTGTCATCATAGAGGCTTCTAGAGATCTTGAACCCTCTCTAGGTCCCTATCGTCTTATATTCACTCATTTCCATACACAGCTTAGTTGCCACAATTCATCACTTCTTTTTCTATACTACAAATACCCTCAAATCCCTTTTTCTATTTTTCTTACATTGTACCCCCACTTTCCAATTTGGGATCAATTGAACTGTTTACCTTCTTGGTGCCTGTACCTTGGCTGATCACACTACTGGAGAATATTCCCAAGCCTCACATATTGGTTACACAAAAAATTAATGGTAATAATTATTAGCTATACCTTCAACGATGACCTATTGGTCTACTCATGCTTACAGTTTTTAGTTATTTTGAATGCATACATCATGCTTTCTCTTGTCCCTGGACTTTCTCCTGCTATTTTCTCTGCCAGGTACCATCTTTTAAATCTCAGCTTAGGGCCGGCCGAGTGGCGCGGTGGTTCAGCGCTGTCTTGGGAAGCCAGCGGCCCCGGTTCGGTCCCACATATGAGGGCCAATGACACTGCCCTTAAAAAAAAAAAAAAATCTCAGCTTAGGTGTTTGTTCCTCACAAGCCTATGTTAGTTTGTTTCCTGTGATATATCCCACATTGCTCCACATATATCCCACATTGCGTCATGTCTAACAAACAGGATTGTAGTTGCCTGTCTTTTGTTTGTGTGCCTTACTAGAATATAAACTCTATGAAAGAAGAGACTACATTGGTTTTGTTGAACCCTCTGTCTCCAGCTCATGGCTCGGTATACAGCAAATACAAGACACTATTTGTTGGATTACTGTATGATTTTTTTATTTACAAAATTTAACTGGATTCTGTAACATGGGTGGAAATATATGACTTTGTGGAATAAAGTTAATCTAAATTAAATAATATTGGAGGATTAAGAAAGCCAAAGTCACATGTTAACTGAGGCACAGAGCCATTAGTGGATGAGTACAGAAGGTGAACACTCTAAAATATATGACCAAAAAATGGGAAAGCTCCAAAAAAATGAACTGTGAAGTATAACAGTTACATATTCTAAACTTTATATTCTAAATCTTATTTGCATGTTGTAAATTATATATTTTAAATCATTTATGTATACTAAAGTTTTGAATTTCTACATATAGCTTCCACATAACAGGAAGTAAGTGTGTGTGTGTGTGTGTGTGTGTGTGTGTGTTATGGCATTTAGAACTAATCACAAGTTTTTAGGAATTGCATTGGAATAATAGTCAGAACACCATGAGATAAAGTCCATTTGGAGATGTGGACAAAGTTCTCAGCTTTCCCAGGCTCAGTGTCACCAACCTTAGTGTAAATGATGCTAATCCATCAAATAAAATCAATCCAGATATTTTAAATAAATGACATAAAGCAACTTAACTATATGGCATATATGGCATACTATTTTGATTGAATTCCACAAATTTGGAATAGGTCTAAAAATGCCTAGTCCCATTTAATTCCTTTTATGTGGATAGAAGGTTCTAAACTCATGAGATACATAGGTGTGATAAATGATACCTAAACTGTAGAAAGAATTCTAACCAACTAGTCAGGATTTTCAGCAAAACCACACACACACAAAAAGTGAGTTTAATTCAGGAGGTCATATGCTTTTCCTATAGATCCTTTCCTATAAACAGTTTTATTTTAAAGCAATCTTTCCCATTTTCTAGTGCTCATTTGTAGGGGAGAAAAGGTTTGATGACTTTACCTTTTCATGAATTTCAGCTGAATACATTTTTCTTGTTTCAGACTTTTCAAAATGATACATTTTGGTCAATATTAAGCTTGAATCCATATATACATTTATGCAACACATAATAATTAAGTAAAGATCATTCAGTCAGAGTCCTTTCACCTATTTTTTTTCATAAACAGAATGTTGCAAGACAGAAGAACATGATTTTTAAAGAACTGTAAACTTTCCTTAAACACTTCAGTGATAAATAATTATTTGTCACATAAGGATGGTCTAACACATAGTGTTTATGTGATAAGAAAGCTATATCCAAGGGCCAGTTGAGTGGTGCATTGGTTAAGTGCTGGTTTCGGATGCCAGCAGCCCCAGTTCGAATCCCACATATGAGGGCAGTGACACTGCCCTCTACAACTAACAACAGCTCCACCTGGAGCTGCTGTGCGAGCCCCGGCGACGATGTAGGCTGCCGCCCCTGCTGCAGTGGGCTGCCATAAGCTATAGTGAGTGGCCGGCAGCTAACGTGAACAGCTGGCAGCCAGCGTGAGCTGCCAATAGCCGCGGTGAGCGACCATCCAGAGGCCGGCAACCAATCTGCCTCTTCTGGGAAGAGCGCAATGATAATACCAACATGGGCCAGTGAAGCAACATCCTCCACAACTAGACTGAAGAACAAAAAGAACAAAAAGACAGCAACTTGTCTGTTCCCTTCCCTGATTCCCCAACGCTGTTCCCCTCCCCCAATTCCCAAATAAAATCTTTTAAAAAATCCAAAAAACTATATCCAAGAAGCTAAAAAATTATGATTCCCAGGTGGAAATAATTAAAGTGCTTTTTTCAGCTCTGCACTCGGCCATAGTATTATGTTCTTCAATCACTTTTCAAAGCAAAATAAATGTTTCACTGGGCTCATTTTTAGAAAACACGGGATCCCCAACCAATCTATACTATCAGACAAATAAACTGGTGTGAGGAAGGTTTAGAAACAGGGGCCAGATGCTCTGGTGTGGTAAATGCATATATATATATATATATATATATATATATATATATATATATATATATATATATTTTTTTTTTTAATTTTATTGGGGAACTGGGGGAGGGGAATAGTGTTGGGGAATTGGGGAGGGGACAGACCAAGTTGTTCTTCAATTTTCATTGTGGAGGCCACCAGTCACCATTTGGCTTCCTGTCGTCAGCTCATGGCCTCTAATCTCAAGGTGCTGAGTTCAATCTTAAGCTGTGGGTGGGCATAGCCAACCATCAAACAGGCAATCTTGTCGTTACACCAGCTGAGCATCCTGCCACCAGTTGGCAGCTCCGCTAGGGTGCAGCATTCACTGGTCCATGTGGGAATTGAGCTGGAGGCCCTGTTGCTCAGAGCACGTGCTCTAAGCCAACTCTTAACCAACTGAGCCACTCAGCCAGCCCAACACTCTAATATTTTTAAGAACATGGGTGTCTGGTGAGATAGAAACCTTTGGCTACAAAAGTAAACCCTTCCTTGTATATTACTTTACTGACACATAGTGAAATACTGTGGTGTCGTATCAGTTCACCTGGGGTATCTTTAATTAGGAGGCCAGAAAGTACAACAATGAAGACACTATCACTGCTTGAAAAAAAAAATTTGAGTTTAATAATACCCTATTATTTTGTAAATTTAGGGTATGACAGATATAAAATATTCAGAGATTCTATGATTTGTGAGGGAAAACAGCATTATTTAGCTGTGTATTTTAGATTAGACTCAGCAAAGGCTGCTGATTCTAGAAATAAGATGTCATTTGTTAAAATATTATATAGTAAGGATAAAGTGTTCCATCACTATTGGAGTCTAATTTTAATCTCAAAAATAATAAATTTCAAAGAAAAAAACTATATTTACAGAAATCAGAGTAAATGCTTTAGAAACAAAAGTTTTATGATGTTTTATGGATATCCTGAGAAGTTTCCACACACTATGTCAATACATTGCATTTAAATAAATCAAAGACAAAAGAATCCACTTTCTTTTACATAGTATGTATCTTCAAGATTATTGGACATATTGCTTCCCAATTTCTTCATAGTGATTATTTAAAAAACCAAATCCAGCTCAAGAATGCTATATTTCTCAGGAATCTTTCACAATCACAATTATGTGTCTCCATGTTCAGTTTGGGAAAGCTTTGCCTAGTGGGTTCTAGATCTTCCCCATAACTTTCAATAAAAACTTAGCAGATACATTTCTTGAAACACGAGCACATATTGAATATGAAGTTGCAAGTTTCATGGGTACATCATGAAATACAACCTGTTAGCTTCATAAATCCTTATATCCAAAATATTTCAACTATGAAATATCTGAATATTGTCAATACCTTAAGATAAAAAGACCAAATTAGAAAGATCAGACATATCTGCTACAATGAAGCTTCTGTTTTTCTTCCTTTTATTTCCTGTTTGGATTTTGACTCTGTAACAAAATGTTGAAGATTCCCTTTTTTTATGTTCACTCTAACATACTGTATGTACTCAAGAAAACTAGATGATGGTGGCTGGTAGATCAGAGAACCCAATACCTAGCTGGCATCTGGGATCAGCTCTGCTGTGAATGGCACATAACTCAAGGAAATATTTCTGGAATAGCCTTGTAAAACGAAGTCTTAGTTGACTAAATTAATACTTCCCCCTATGTTCAGGAGCTTATTTTATTTTATGCTCAAGAGTGACCATCTCTTCCTTTAAATTTTGTATATTTTCTTTCTTTCTTTCTTTCTTTCTTTCTTTCTTTCTTTCTTTCTTTCTTTCTTTCTTTCTTTCTTTCTTTCTTTCTTTCTTTCATAGAAATGCAAACAGGGTATTATTTCAGACCAGTAATAGGACATTAATGATGAGAAAGTGTTTGTAATATTTTCTACTCACACAGATCCCTTAATATACATCCATTCAAAGGTATGCCATCATTTCATCAGGGGACACTTGCTCCTTGGCTCTCTGTCATTTTATTATAGCTGATGCAGCAGTGAAACACAGCTAGAGAGATTTAGTGCTACCCTCCTTTAACCTTCCCTCTGCTCCCACAACTTCCCACTTGTGTGCCGAAAGCGATTTCCACATGTGTGCAAGCAAAACCCTCATCAGAGTATCGGCGGGTACGTGGATCACCCAGGGAAAGTAATCAGTGCCTGAGTTGGGACCAAAAGGAGCTCCTAATTCCTCCTGAGGATTCTGACCAGGGAAGTAAATAGAAGTCAACAAGGGTTGTTACAGAAGTGAAGTAACAAGGAAGGAAGGAGTAAAGAAGACCTCCATTCTCATTCCAAATGTAACCGAACAGCACTACAAAGCAGGGCAAGCCTGTGGACAGATGCCAAAGAGAAATATAGACTTCTTAACACAAATGTGACAAGTACATAATAATCTTAGCTTTCTGAAACAGGAACAAAATTCTGGTCAGTTCCTAAATCTGCCCAAATATACATCTCTACCCCCAAGAGTTATTAGTATAGGATCTTTGAAGACAATTCCAATAAGGAAACTAATACATTCAAAAACAAAACAAACAAACGTACATGATTTGTTGCAATATTTTCCCTAATAAGTATAGTGTAGCAGTAGTTGCAGTTGTTATATGTTAAGTACCTACAATACCCCAAAAGCAGAGCTAAGTATTTTGATCTTCCTAACAATTTCATTATAACCCCATTATTCCTATTTTTGCCCTTGAGAACTTAGAAACTCCAAGTGGTCAAGTAACTTTCCCAAGGTAATCAGTGAGGCAGTACTCAAATTCAGAAAATAAACAGAGTCTTCACTCTCAACTACTCACTACTCTGCTATCAGCCCATGAATGTACTGTCATTTCATTCTTAACTTTTCTTTGCCAGCCCCCTTAGTGCCTGGAAGAAGTCCTATCTGCCACCATTCAATATTCAAGTGATCACTGTCCTTATCTCTAGGTAAAATTGTCCTTCAGGTTAAGTGTCATTCTTGTCACTTGTTTTCCCTTTATCAAGCTGTGTCCAATTCTCTTTTCCATGTTCTTTTCCACCCTGAACACTTCACTCTTTCTTTTCACTGTCCCCCCACTTCTCTGCCTATCCTTCTCTTTTCTCCCACCTAATTTTATTGCCATCTCCCTCGTCTTCTCTTATCTCTTTCCCTGACCTTTCACCGTGACACTTTTCCTTACACACACGCACACATTTAAGGGGGGCTAGAGTTACCACTATATTAAAAGTAAACAAAGTAAAAATACAAGCCACGCTCTGAAACAGAATATTCATTTTCTAACAAAGATTCCTGACTAGTATATATAAACAATCCCAGAAATCAATAAGTAAAAGAAAATTTGGACAAATATGTAAATAGGCATAGTACAAAAGAATATATCCAAATATTCAGTAAACATATTAGAAGATAAACAACATCATTACTGATCAGGATAAGATAAATTTACACCATAGTAAGATACCACTACACATTTACCAGAACAGCTAAAATGAAAAAGACTGAGAATACTCAGTGTTGGTGAGGGTGCAGAACAACTGAAATCCCCACAACCGCTAGTTGAAGGGTAAATAATACATCACTTTGCAAAATTGTTGGGCTGTCACAAAATAGATATATGCTTACCTATGAGTCAGAAATTCCACTTCTAGGACTATAACCAAAAGAAATGTGTCCATATGTCCACAAAAACACTTGTATAGCAATGTGTACAGTGACTTTATTCAGAATAGCCCCAAACTAAAAACAATACAAATATCCATCAATATGACAGTATAGATAAAAAAAATTATGGTATATTCATATAATGCAATACTATACTACATTAAAAAAGAACAAGCAACTGATACATATACCAACATGAATAACAAAAAACATTTTGAGTGACAGAAACTAGACACGAGGAGCACATACTATGTGATCCTGTTTATATGATGTCCAAAATGAGACGAAACTAATCTTTAGTGATAGGTGTTAGGAAATTGGGTGGTGATTTAGCGGTTGTCTAAATACACAAAAATTTATCTAAATGTGTACTTGAGATTTGCATGTTTTACTGCATGCAAATTATACCTTAATAAAAGTGTTTTTATTTTTTATTTTTTTAAGTAAGTGGATAGAAAACTATTTAGGATAGACATGTAGAAAGCTATGCCCTTCCAAATTACTTCTTTGCCAAGTTAACAACATTTCAAGTCGTTACTAGATGTTGCTCTTACTTCCATGAAGCCTGAGTGACCTTACCCTATATAGAAAACTACCTGGTGGACAAATTGAAGGTTCTCAGGTCTTACAACTCTGTTTTGTGATCATAGAAGTTTCTAAATGTTGTTAAATCACAACACACAGAACCTAACACCTTAGGCAAACTCAGAGAGAACTATAAATAGAGTACATTTGAACGTATTACATGGCAAAAAAACCCAGAGTTGAATTATGGAGGTGTTCATCTAAGAAAGCCCTCTTGGGGCCGGCTGAGTGGTGGGGTGGTTAAGTGCTGGCTTGAGACGCCAGTGGCCCCGGTTCGGGTCCCACATATGAGGGCCAGTGACACTGTCCTCAAAAACAAAAACAAAAAAAGCCCTCTTAAAGTCAGTCTCTTGCCCCAGACACTTCATGAGGAAGCTAATAGCTGTCTCTCATCACACTCACTTTTGCAGGTCAAAGTTCCCTTCAAAAAAGCAATTACTCTTGGGGCTACACCATGACTTTCTTAAGGGGTGGCATAAGTCTCTAGACCTACTGTGTGATACTTGACAGAGCAAGTGTCTAGTGTACTAATATACAGAAGGAAGAACAAAGATGTCTGACGTTAACAAAGTATGGAAAATAATCCAAAGTGCATGAAAACTCTCCTTTCCCATCAAAGATGCACAATTCCCAGCATCAACATGTATGTTGCCAATGGGACCCAGGCACAATAACCTTTTATAATGGAAAGCTGGGCTGCTGCAAACAACCTGAGCAAAAACATTTCACATTTCCCACTTGCTCTTTCTGATGGCTGTGAAGGAATCTGGGGTTCTTCGTTACAACCTGAAATGGCTACAGAATGTAACCCTTAAATTTACTTTGCATTCCTTCCAAAGCCTAGACATTCCAGCAGATTATACGCCTTAATTTTTTATTTCTCAAATACCAATTCCCAAATAATTTTTGCTTCCTAAGAAAATGATAATCCCATTTTTAAAGAATCCCTTTAATACACCTTTAGTCTTTATTTCTTGTTGACTGGCTACTTTCATCCATGGAGTCTCCTGGATGCCTTCTAGTATAGACAAATCACTCTTGTTTCATCTCTCTAAAACACAAATTCTTTCCTACAAAATGTTAAATAAGTTTGTAAATGGTAAACACAATTTTGTTTACAGTTGAGTCTTGGATTTTTGATTAAGAAGTAAACAAACTTTGAACGAACAGAAGTACTATCGTACAGACAATTCTGAACCTCTAAGTTCTTTGGCACTTGGAGACTATTTGCTTTTAGCATCACATTTAAATTTAATTAAACAAGCTTATTTTTATGTTAGCTTTTTAATTATACACATTGCCCAACTATGTAAAACTATATTAAATAGACTACAGAATTTTCTTTTCAGGGCACATGATATAAAAACAGCTTAGAATGAGAAATGGTTAGGCACCACATTTTTTAAGATACCAAAGTTATTGAATACATCATAGGCTTAAATTAGTATATATTTTTATTGCAATTATAATTATAATTTCTTCTTTTTCAAATGTAGAGAAAGCAAAATAATTCTAAGATAAGTCTGCTGTGCACAAGAGTTAACATAAGGCCTGAGACTTATTTTTAGAAAAGCCTATCTGAAGGGCTGGCCCTTAGCTGGCATCTGGACACTTGGATTTCAGGAGGGTTCCCACCATTTTCTAAAAGGTCCGTGGCTCACTGTGCCTAAACTGCTTATGCAAGAAATGTGGTTTAGGCTGACCAACTTCTTTCCTTCTGTGAATCTGGAATGTAAGTACCTGCTAGGCAGAGGGTACCTAAGCAAACAGCCACCAAAACTATCCTGGGCACCGAATCTATTTTTCCTTTTTTTATTATTGTATTTCATTGTAGTAAGAACATTTAATGTGAGATCTACTCTGTAGACAAATTGTTCAGTGCACAGGGTAGTGTTGTTAACTGTAGGCACAATGTCGTAAAACACATCTCTAGAACTTATTCACCTTGCATTGTTGAAACTATATACCCATTGAATAGCAATTTCCCATTTCCCTTCCCCTCAGCCCCCGGCAACTACCATTCTACTCACTGTTTCTATAAGTCTGACTATTACAGATACCTCATATAAGCACTGAGTCTTTAATAAGCTTCCCTGGCAGAAGGCTTCCATGTTGAATACATTTCATATGTGTCATCACAACTCATTACTGGAGGAACTAAGTACATTCTCTCTGATTCCACTGGGAGACACAAACTTGGAAGCTTGTATCTGATTTCCTCAGATTTTGCCTCATGCGCCTTTCTCTTTCCTGATTTTGCTTTGTATACTTTTGCTGTAATAAATCCCAGCCACAAAATACAATTATTCCTGAGTTCTGGGAGCTCTCCTAGCAAATCATTGACTCTAGGGGTGGTCTCGGTGACCCTGACACACCTGGTACCTGTGATTCCTGCCCTCAATACAGAACAATAGTAGTGTTGATCCCAAAGAGAGGGAAAACAGGGTTTTTGAGATAGTATGTTTCAAAGAATGTTCAGGTCAAGTTGCATAGAAAATTTCCATCTGCTTTAGTGTGCCTGATCAATAGATACACATGCTTCTTCATATACATAGTTCATCCAAAAAATTTTCTCTTTCCATTGCTTCAAAGTAAGAATTTTTTGTCTTTTATTTTCATAGTTATCATTTCCTCATACCTTTTAATAATACAGTTCTGTGAACTGGTCTGTAACAACTCAAATATCTAAATGCAATGTCTTAGAGGACAGTTACTGGCCAAATAATTCCTGATCACACTTTTCCTAACAACTTTTAGGGAAATCCAAACGGTACCATCTCTAGACACACTGTGAATTTGGCAGAGAATAAATTTACAGCATAATAAATTACTTTGTTCTTATACTAATAGCAAACACTTAAGTCTGTCCAAGTACAGGCCACTGGCTTCCTCCTCTCTCTTTTCTATCCAAGTTTCTTTTAAAAATGCAGCTGGCCAAAAGAATAATGGATGTGCCCACTCTCCTCACTTTCTTTCACAATTTGTTACCTGGCGACATTGCTATTAAAGAGTAAAAACTGCACTGGTGAACAGGACAGGTAGAATTAAAACACAGATACTCTGCAAAGTAGGAAATACAATGATTAATTATGAAGACATGATTGTGTGATTCCTCTGTATGCACTAATGCTAACTAAAGCCACCTCATGCTGGAAATTGAAACAGTAAGCAATGCCTCGAAGTGTCAAAGGCCAAGTTACTAGGTTCATGGATATAATTGCATATTTCCTTCGATTCTAATTACAATACAATCTATTCTTGATTCCAAATTTGTTTTGCATCAATGAACATTGCCTATTATTTCCAGATATGTAAATCTACATCATAATTCGTCCATTAGTTATTATTTGTTAAGAATTTATCTAATATAAAAATAATAAATAAATAAATAAAAGAATTTATCTATTAAATTTTGTATCACCAAAATTACTTTTACAAGTTCAAGTCCCCTTTCCCAGAAGCTTATTATCATTCACGACTAACTTTTCAACTCCTCCTTGTACAATAAAACATTTTGACTAAAATGTCTCATCCTGCAGCAATAGTGATGTTACCTGAGAAAAACCACCTTTCTTTCTTCAGGCTCTAGAAACCCTATTTTCCTCCCACTCAAATCAAGCAATGAGCTACGAATTCTCAAAACACAACAGAAAGCAATCACCATCCAAAATATAAAATGGGGAAATATCATCCAAGGGCACTCACCCACTGGAGTCTGCAGATGTGATAGCAATCAGTGGCAGAATCTTCAGGGGGAGGCTGGTGGGTCTTTGAACGTTCTCTGATTCACTTTTCAAGTCAGCTTGTTCCAACTGTCTGAAGGCTAGAGGGGGAAGCTGCACATTGCGGCACGAAAGTCTCCGTACAAGATAGGGTTCCATGCCTCGAAAAGGGTCTTCGTCTTCATTACTTGAATGCAGTGTTTCCTCAGAGGCCTAAAGCAAAAAGTTCAAGAAAGTACATGTAATCAATGCAAGTCTTGCTATTTACCATTACACGATGTCTTTATACTTTTAGAGAAAGAAATTATAGGAAACTTATACATGAAAAATGCTGACAAGAAAGCAATGACATTAACAGAACAATATTGGTGAAAAAATAGAATAACTAAAATCTAGATTTATTTTAAAAAATAGTAAATTTGTTCACCAGTATATTTAGAATGGCTCAGTTATTACAGTTAACAGTCATCTTCGGTAATCTTAGAATTTATGAGATTTGTGCATGAATTCTATAAATCAAGCATAAACCAAAATATTTTTCAGGGTTCTATGAAATGAATTGCAGAACATTCATATATATCTTGACTTATGATGTACCTATATACAGGCCTATGAAGAGAGAGGAAGAAAACGATTCCTATTTTTTCTTCATACTTAGGACTGTATTTGTTAACACATATTTTCATGTCACATATTACTTGATTATTCTTTGCAAAGGTTTACAATAAGACATTGTGAGAGGAATTTGAAAAAAAGAACATAAAAGAAAATCTGAGCACCTAGTAGAGTATCTAAATCAAAGCTAAATTTTGCAAATTTGTTTTATATTATCCACATGAAAAGGCAAATTGAGTCTACAATAGAAATTTTATTTAATATTTTGATTCTAATTGAAAAAAATATACTGCGACAGGAGCAATAATTATTTCCAAGTGTTTGGAAAGTCTACTCTAGCAACATTTATTATAAAATGATAGAGTCTCCAAGTGTTATCAGGTAACATGCTAGGTTTTCGAATCCTTGCATTGACATTTGGCTAGTTGTGTTCTTAGAGTGCTTCTTAATCATCCTAAGTTTTCTTTATTATAAACATGGGAATAATATTTACCCACAAGAATGAAATGCGATCATGCATGTAATGTGCCTAGCTCACTGCCTGCAGTGTGATAAGCAATCATCAATATCAATTTCCTTTCCTTCTGAGCTGTATAGGTGAAGAAACTGGTCCAGGGGGAGAAAGTAGTTTTCCTAAAATTAGCCTGTTGGTTATAAGTTAAATCTGCACTGATTCTGGGGAGTCCAGGCCTACTTTGGAATCTTTGTTACACTCCTTATTATGCTGTCTTTGGGCAAGTAACTGAGGCTCACTGAAGTTGGTTCTACATCCGAATATTAAGGATAATAATACTCATTTCTCAGGTTCGTTGTCTGGAGCAGAGACATGAAATGTTTAAAGCACCAATATTTGGCACAGAGTTTGCACTCAACAAAATACCAGTATTATTATTATAATCCAGGCTAATTCCCTTTATCTTTCATTATACTCCGCTGCCTTTGATATTTTATTGATCCATATTGCTTTACAAATAGAAAATTTTTCTTTTCCTGATTTATATATCTTAAAAAATATGAAAGGACATGCAATGGTAAACTCTCTTCAGCCTTGGGTTTTATTGTCTAATTTTATGGATACATCGGACAAAAGGAGGGCTCCCGGAAGGTAAAGAAGAGGTCAAAGCTAAAAACAAAGATTACTTTAAATCCTAAATATAAAGATCCAGATTCTGAGAATCTGTGTTTTCAGGAATCTGCTTGTTTTGCAAAAACAGCATTATTAATGATAGAAATAGTAATGGTTTAAAAAAGGAGAAAACCCTGCCATTTGTGACAACATGGATGAAACTTTAAGGGCATTATGCTAAATGAAATAAGGCAAACAGAGAAAAACAAATTCTTTTTCATTTCACTTATATGTGGAATTAAAACAATAAAAAATAAATTAATAAAACAAACATAAAAAAAGAGATCAAATTTGCAGTTACCAGAAGCAGAGACAGAGGCAGGGTGGAGGAATCAGATGAAGGTGGTCAAAAGTACAAGCTTCCAATTATAAAACAGGCAAGCACTAGAGATGTAATATATAACACTATGACTATAATTAACATTGCTGTATGGTAAATATGAAAGTTGTTAAGAGAGTAAATCCTAAGAGTTCTCATCACAAGGAAAAAAAATTTTTTTCGTTTTCTTTTTTTGGGGAGGCATCTCTGTATGACATGATAGATGTTAACTAAACTTATGGTGGTAATTATTTCATGATATTTGTAACTCAAATCATTATGCTGATATACCTTAAACATACACCATTGTGTGTCAATTGTATCTCAATCAAACTGGAAAAAATTACATAATAATAATGGATAAATTTATTGAATCCTTATCAAATAGGGCTGTACCTTACATATACCATTGCATTTAAATTTTACTGAAATCCTTTGAGTTAGGTACTACTCCTTTTCTTGTTTTACACATAAAGAAACAGAGACCTGTAAAATAGCCTGCCTCGGTCACACAGCCACATGGTTAGTAGTGTGACCAACTCTTCCAGTGTGTCTGGGACTTTCTGATCTTTGCACTGGAAGTCCCATATCCAGGGAAACACCTCAGTGCCAAGCAAACAAGGATGACTGATCACCCAACAAGTTGAGATCCAAACTCAAATCTCTTTTGGTTAAAGCTGGAGCTAACCTCTGTGTTGTATTACCTTTAACAAATATGGTCACTAGCGAGGTGTGTATTACTAGAAAAGAATAGAACACACACATAATCAAATAAGCCTCACATTTTCATTTAAAAAAATAGCATATCTGGGATCAGACAGCCCTATGTAAACATTGGAAATCAATTATAATCCTTGTTAATTGAATCAGGGCATAGAGAATCTAGGCTCAACTCTGCCACTAATTACTTATGTGGTGTTAAGAAGTCATTTAACCTTTCTGGGCTTTAATTTCCTTAGACATAAAATCAAGAGGTGGTACAAAATGAATCTTAAGACCACTTTCAGTTTTAAAATACTCTGATTTTATAACAGTCAATGGCAAAATTAGTGTTTAGTAAGTTAGCAAACATAGAAAATAAAGAGAAAATGCACACATGTAACATTCTTAGCTTTTATTTTATTTTACATGTTAATAAATTCTTTTTTATTAGTTTCAGGGGTGCAAAACAATGTAATAGTTAGACATTTACACCCCTCACAAAGTGATAACCGCCCCTCCCATCTACTACCCCTCTGACATCGTATTTACCTGTTATAATTCCATTGACTATTCCCAATGCTATACTCTACATCCTGTGACTATATATATTAAATTATAGTTGACATTCAATATTATTCAGCTGCAGCTTCAGGTGTACAGCACAGTGGTCAGGCTTCTATATCATCCATGAAGTGGTCTCCCTAATAAGATGAGTGCCTATCTGACACCCTACAAAATCTTTACAACATTATTGATTATATTCTCCAAGTTGTCTTTCGTGTCCCTGTAGCAATGATTAAGAAAATGATCTTCTGTGTGTTTCTGATGTGCTGTGTGTTCATCTAAGGACAGAACTGCACACTGCCCCACACTCTTGGATTGCTAACAGATCAAAATTGGCCTTACATACAAGATCAGGCAATTAAGTTCACAAACTCATCCTAGAAAAAGTGCTACATATCTCATTGCTGAATATCATTACAGTCACCTTCGAAGTACTCCCCTTAGGAAGCTATGCACCAATGCCACCCTTCAAAGCCATTTTGGAACTCTTTTTCTGGATGGCCATCAGAGCTGTTGTTGTATTACCCTTGATGTCCTGAATGTTATGAAAATGTCTTCTTTTCAATATTTCTTTCATCTTTGGGTAAAGAAAAAAGTCATTAGGGGCCAGATCAGGTGAGTACGGAGGGTGTCCCAATACAGTTATTTGTTTACTGGCTAAAGTCTCCCTCACAGACAGTGCCATGTGAGCTGGTGCATTGCAATGATACAAGAGCCATGAATTGTTGGCAAAAAGTTCAGGCTGTCTAACTTTTTCATGCAGCCTTTTAGGCACTTTCAAATAGTAAACTTGGTTAACTTTGTCCAGTTGGTACAAATGCATAATGAATAATCCCTCTGATACCAAAAAAGCTTAGCTACATCACTGAAAAAAGTTTGTGACTTTAATTGTCAGACCTTGTATTTCTCAAGAGAAGTTAAGAACAAAGGGTGAGTCTAGCAAAACTCAACACTGTATGTAGCTGACCAAAGTTAACATCTTTCTGTAAGTTCTTAGCTGCCCACTCTGTCAATAGCATTACAACTGCAGAAATGCTTTATGTAACCCAGGTTATCTAATGAAAGATGTGATGTTTGTGACATTCTTATTTGGATAAAACCACCTCAAGAGATAACTTCTTTTGAGAAAATAACCTCTCTCAAAAATAAAATGTAGTATTTTTATCTTGATAATAAAAACAATGAAGCAGTAAATTTCTATATCCTAACATTTCCATTCAAAAACAGTATAACGAGGGTTTCCTTTAAATTTCAGATCAATGTGTATCAGTTATATTTAGAAAATAAAGAGAATAACTTTTCCAGGAGAAGGCAGGAAGTTAAATGGCCTTATTCTGGGAAAAAATGTAAAACTGACTATCAGGGCAATATGTACCTTATGCAATTGTTAGAATAGAATGGCATTTTTGCAGGGGAAGGAGGAAAAACATTATTTATTATATCTCCAAGCCATTATTTCTCAAAGTGTGATGCTCAAAACCCTTGCATGAAAAGCATAGAAGTCTCTTATTAAAATTCAGACTCCCAGGCCCTATTCCAGATCTGCCTAATCAGAATTTTTATCATTAGGGCCTAGAAGTCTGAATAAGTCCCCAGGATGATTCTCATGCCTACTAAAATTTGGGCACTAATGATTTTGACATTTTAGACATAGTCCAATAAGATTGTTTGGCAAAGGTCCAACCACAGAGATGTTCATTACAACTTATTTACAATAACAAAATCACTGGACATAATCTAATTGTTGTACTGAGGGATTGGCTTAATGAATTTTGATACATCATATTATGAAATACTATGAGGTTGTTAAAATAATGCAGAAGAATATGTGATTATGTTCATGATATGACACTGAATGGGAAAAACAGATTATGAAGTGATCTCATTTTTGGAAAACAATACTAAAACAAAACAAAAACACTAACACATATATTTATAGAAAAATTTAGGAAGGACATATCCTAGTTCTCTAACATGACTTTCTCTGGGTGATGGTGTTGGTGATGATTTTCATATATATGTCTATTCTTAGTTTATATATTCTCCATTAAAAGGTGTTATTTGGATTAAAAAGTAAAATAAAAGTCATAATAATAAAATGGGACAACATCCACGTTGCTATTGATGGGACTCAGAAATATCTCTAATTCAGCTTCCAGAAAACAATAGGAAAAGAGAAAAAACATTTGAATGAATTTCATGCAAACCTGTTAACTTGTAATAAAATGAAATTCTCTTCTTTGTTTGGAACAGTTGACCAATAAATAGTTTTAATATAATCCTTTTCACTATTAGGACAAATGCCTCTCTAAAAGATATACCTAAAGAAAGCAATTCTACCATAATTGACAGTTAAAATGAATAAGCATTTAAATATATTATTATTATTATTTTATTTTTATTTTCTTCAGTTTCTATAAAAGGTATTTAATTGCTTTGTTCTCTTTTTATTTTTCCCAAAGTAGTTACCAAATCACTTAACAAGTCCTTTAGTGCAGGGACATACACATACATGGTGTTAAATAAATTGCAGTGGTTGCTGATTATCTTACAGTTTTTGATATTTGTTTCATATGTATATAGAACAATACAATCTTTTATAGATAAATTATCTTAAAATGTATATACATTGGCATTGTACAAGAGAATATTTCTTTCTAGGCACACAGTTAGGCCACAATTTCCAGACTCATTTTCAAGTAGATGTGGACATATCAGTGGTGTTGCATTATATGCAATGGATTATAAACTGAGGAAATGTGTGCTACTTTCATGCTTGAACCATAAAAATGGTGAGCACAAGCCCTCATTTCTCTCCTCCTCTGTAGCCCCTTGCCATTTTGAAGATGGTGGAGAAAAATGATGGAAGAAGTTATGGTTCTCAAATAACTGTTCAGAGGATAGCCACTTGCCAATCAAGAATACTTATTTTGGGCTACATGAACCACAAGTAACTTTCCACTGTGGAAAGCCACTAAAAGTTTGTGTTTCCTTGTTACAACTAGTGCGATCTTACATATATCACATTCCTGTTCTTGGAGTTCACATGAATTAGACACTGCTTTTCCCTTAAATACTTACAGTCCATTTGGGGAGAAAGATAATCAACAGTGTGTGATAAGAGTTGTAACAGAGGACTTAGGGCTCTTTAGGAGGACATAGGTAGGGATGCTAGCCAGGAGTGACATCTACAAAGAAAGAAAACTTGGACCATCTCAGGCAAACAAAGATGTATGAATACCTCATAAATCAGGCATTTCTTTTTGCTTCCTGTCAACTTCTCCAATAAATTCTGTTTAGACTCATTGCTGAATCCTATGTTAATTGTCTCTTAACTTTAGGCACTAAGATGATACCCTTCAACCATGTCTCTTCTCATAGTATACACTGTTGATTCTAAATCTCTAGAGCTTCTAGGCTAAAATCTGAAACTGGCCCCCATACATGGAGGGCAAGAAAGAAAGAGGCATGCCACTCCAGATTGGTAGGTGGCAGGTTTAATAAACAAGGAAACTTACATACGGGGCTTGTCTAGGGCAACTGCAAGATGAGTAGGCGTCTGCATCTGTCCACCAGAATCTTAAAAGTTTATATAGAGGACTTAACTGGGTTCAGTCACATCTGTTGTCCTGATGGTCTCAACAACACATTGCTCTTTCAAAGTTGCGTCCTTACAAATGGTTCCCTCTGTGGGAAGAGTGGGCAGAACATACATTCCAAGGAGGGCGTGAGGAGCCTCCAAAGGCCTAGGTCTAGCTTCAGGGTCAACCTGTGGTCATGTTCTCGTGATGACTTCCTCCAATATACACTCATGTTAAAAATATTATCCAAGACAATGAAAACAAATAACTTTTTATTTATGACCTCAATGTAGCCGTCAGCCTGTTTATTATAATAAAATGATTTGCTTGTATTATATATGTCTATTCTCTGTTGTCTTGAATACATTTGAAAGCATGGGAGTGTGCATCACAATTTTTGTCCCTCCACCACTCAGCCAGTGCCTGCGACAAAACATAAAGTAAACCTTACTGAAGAAATAAATGAAGAAAATAAACAAACGACTCTATTTCTTCAACTGTAAGAAATTGGGAAATGAGTGGAAAATACTAGATATTGGTATTACTGGTAATCTTGTGTTTGTAACTATTAATATAAGTTAGGTAGAGGGTACAGAACATAACAAGGAATGTATTTTAAAATCCCAAGACTTCAGACATATTGCTTTGGTCTATTCCCATGTTTAACACGTCTTTCAAATATGTATACATTATGATAAATATTTTCACCTAATTTTTCTTAATAAGAATGAAAGATTTCAGGCACCCAATGCTTCTGGAGTACCTATGCTATGCAGGGCACTGTAGAAGTTAGTTTGTTAAATAGTTGCATAGGTTTTCATGAAGAGGTCAGGTTAAACTGAGGATAGGTTTTTATCACTCCCAATGTTACATTCCTTTTTCCTGTCTACTTCGTTTTCTGAAAAATTATCTTCTGAAAAAGTAAAACTTTCCTTTTCCTGAATTTATAGTATAAACAAGACAATTTCTGAGCTAAAGGCAAACTCTTTAAGGACTAGGATACAACTTACTAGGGTACTATTGCAATGTATTAAAATCCTAGAATCTAAAAATACTGTATACCAACAATAGACAGTGTCTATATATTATTCTGTTATGTATCCATGTAATTGTCCATAATACTCTAAAGTAATAATTGAAAATCTGCCTTAAGATTCTCTAAGCCTTATGCCAAATGTTCTTATATCATTACTCAGCATATGTGTTTCATATTAAAATCCAATTCAAAAGTTGCCTAAATAATCTTCAAGGAAATTCATAAGTCCAGAAAATAAAGATAAATATCTAAGGTCTTTTCAGATTGAAAATTTATTGTATTGAATTAACACAATCTATTTTCAATTGGATATTTGTATGCTGATATAAAAAAGGCACTCTTGCAAAAATGATTTCCAAATGAAAATGAAAATCCCTACCCCAGGTTAACACAAAGATGATAAGCAGATAGCTCTCAAACATCCACAGAACATAATCCAAATATAGGCTCTGATTTCAAACTTATTAGAAGAGACAGAAATCACTGAAGTCTTTCTGAAGCCATTTCCTATAATTCACTCATCAAAACTTCTGAAAAGTTCATAAAAGAAATAGAAAAATTCTCATTCAGTAATATTGTGCTGTATATTCTCATCAAGAAGAAAATCTCTGAAACTCTAGGATTCAATTAACCCTCTATAAATGGCACTGTACCTTTCCTAGGTGACCTTGAAAAATGAAATAAGTTCTATTATGTTAGCAGAGGAAGGAAAGAAAATTTAAGGAAAAACATGACTTCTGTCAATTATTAATTTTACAATGATATATAGTAATAGAATCATACTGCAAAAAAAGGAGCTAACATTGTTTGTTTTTTGTTTTTTTTGGTTTTTGTTTGTTTGTTTGTTTTGCCCCTAAAAATTGTGTCTTCCTAAAAGAGTGGGTTAAAACTTAGCTGACTTATTTTCTCAGTGTTATGAAAAATTTCTTATTTGAGTAATCAGGTGTCAAACCACAACATTAGGGGAAACACAAAGATATATTGTCTTAATTTTCAAGTCTTATTTAAATACCAGTATCAATCAAAAATATATTTATAAACATGAAAGCAAAAACTAAAGCCATCATTTAAAAAAGGTATATATATAATTAAACTAGGTCTATAATTCTAGAATAAACTAACAAAGATGAATGTGTACAGAGGAAAGGGAAGAAAAAGTAATGCTAAATTCTCTTTTCACATGGAGAAAATCAGAACTTATGCCTTTTGCTCTTGACTTTGATGTTCAGATAACCATAAAGTATTTAGTTGATAAACAAAGTATGGATCAAAGCAATGCTAATATTAAGTATACACATTCAGTATTATAGTTTATGGTGAAACACAATCTTCAGTCTTATGAAAATAAATAATAATACAAGGATGCTCCCCATCTCTCCTTTATTTAGCTCTATTAAAAATATTTATGGGCCGGCCGAGTGGCGCATTGGTTAAGCGCTGGTTTTGGGATGCCAGCGGCCCCGGTTCGGATCCCACATGAGGGCCAGTGACACTGCCCTCTACAGCTAACAACAGCTCCACCTGGAGCTGGGCTGTGCGAGCCCCGGTGATGGTGTGGGCTGCAATCCCTGCTGCAGTGGGCTGCCATAGGCTACAGTGAGTGGCCCGCAGCCAGCGTGAGCGGCTGGCAGCCAGCATGAGCTGCCAATAGCCGCGATGAGCGACATCCAGAGGCCAGCGACCGATCTGCCTCATCCGGGAAGAGCGCAATGACGATACCAACAGTGAAGCAACATCCTCCGCAACTAAACTGAAGAACAAAAAGACAGCAACTTGTCTGTTCCCCTTCCCCGATTCCCCAACGCTGTTCCCCTCCGCCAATTCCCCAATAAAATCTTTAAAAAAAAAAAAAAATATTTATTATAATGCATGCTCTGTACAGGTAGCTACTTGATCCTCATAACAGAACTCTTTGAAGAACTGCTTTTACTCCCATTTTACAGAGTTGGAAAGTGAGGCTTAGGGAGATTAGTTTCCCACTTAACTCCCACTTAGGGAGATTAGAGTGACACGATTAGCAAGTGGAAAAGCCATGTGTTCAGACCAGGTTTACCTGACAAACTCATGATTTTAACCCAAATGGAGCATCACCCCCACTTTTCAAGAACTTCTGCCCAATTCTGTAATGCGAGAGATGGTAATGACAGGCACAAAACAAAGAAAAAGAAAAGGAAATTATTATTGTTATTTTATCAACACCTGATTTAATGCAGGAAACAACAACAAAATCAACTGAAAAATACACGAAGGATGAATACCTGGGTAAGTTTGTCCAGTTATACTTTAAAATACGTAAAATATTTTCCTTTATAAAATCAAAGACTAGTTGTTAAAACTACAATGGAAAAATATCTAATTTATAAAAAAATGTTCAGAAATAAGCTTAAAAAGAAGTGGATGGAATCTATATTAAGAGAGCATCATGAATCTCCCAAGAGTCACATAAGCAAGCCTGATATTCCTTGCAATTATTTTCTAGGTTTAAAATCATTGTAAAAAAAAACAAACAAATGAACAAACAAAAAAACCCTCATGTTTCCTTTTTTGAGAATATTAGACAGGGCTTCAATGGACAGAAAACAGAGATGAGAATAAAAAGAATAATTTTAAAATAAAAACTAACTTAAGGATGGCTGTGCCCTATTACATATTAAATTGTACTATGAAACTACAATAACAAAAACAGTTTGGAACTTACAAATAATCAACAGAAAGATCAGTGGAACAACACAGAACTCCCTTAAATATCTCTTGTATAATAATTTACTAGGTATTAATATGTGTTAAAGGAAATACTAGTGACTAGTAGGGAAGAAAAAATTATATGCCTGTTGGGGAAAGTGGTTAGGTAGATCATGTGAGATGGAATATATAATATTAAATATTGAAAAAATACTAAATATTTTAAAAGTAAGTCATAGAGTGACATAAGCAAGATAGTGTAATAAAAAGCTTCAGACCTCATTCCCCCACAAAGACACCAACTTAACACCAATGAATGCTGCATAAAGCAGTTATGAGAACTCTAGAAACCACTTAAGAAGTTGCACTATTCCAAACAAGCTCAAAGCCAAGAAGAGTCACATTGGAATGAGTAAGTAAAGACATTTCATTTCAACCATGATAATGCTTCTTCTAAGACAGCACTGCTTGGTGCAAATAGGAGGAAAAGTCCATCTCATGGCTTTTCTTTTCAGAGGGAAATAGAAGAGTGTAATGTACATCTAAGGTCCCACCTTTTTTTTTTTGGGGGGGGGGAAGGGAGGATAGCCCAAGGGACTAGTTTCTGTCTTTTCTGACTCAAGCACTGATGGGAAACCAGAGTACTTTGGATGTGTGGGGGCCACTGAGAACAAAAGAGAGCTCAGAAGTGCTAGAAAACCTGCTGTACTGCAGATAGATATCAGAGAAAGCAAGAGATTATAAGCTCCAGAAAAAGAAATTATCAAACCTCACTAATTGAGAAAGTACATACATAGGTCCAAAAAAGATGCAATCTCATAAAAGATTTGAGAAGCCCCCAGAATTTCTAACCATCCTGGCTGGTGAAGGTCCTCCCCTCTACAAAGCCAGTCTATAAATATGGGGAGAAATGGTTGTTTTATTCAAAGATACAAATCACAGCAAAATAATAATAATAATAATAATAATGCACATGAAGAAACAGGGAAACATGGTCCATTCATAAGGACGAAATAAATTTCCAGAAATTGATCACCTCCACACAAAAAAATGGAGATCTATTAATTACCTGGCCAAAAATAAATAAATAAATAAAAATAATTATCATAAAGAATCTTAATGTGCTACAAGAGAACACAGATAGACAAATAAATGAAATTTTAAAATGATGCATGAAGGCCGGCTGAGTGGCGCGGTGGTTAAGCGCTGGCCTGGGAAGCCAGCGGCCCCGGTTCGGTACCACATATGAGGGCCAGTGACATTGCCCTCAAAAAAAAAAAAATAATAATAATAATAATAATAATAAAAATGATGCATGAAGAAAATAAGAATATCATTAAAGAGATTAAAATAATAAAAATGATCCAAACAGATATTCTGGAATTTAAGGATGCAATAACTGAATTGAAACCAAACTACTAGAGAGATTTAACAGGCCTAATCAAGCAGAAGAAAGAGCCTGCTAACGCAAAGACAAGTCATTTGAAATTTCCACATCAGAGGGACAAAAAGGAAAAAACAATGATAAAAGTGAACAAATCCTAAGAGACTTATGGGATATCATAAAATAGGCTGGGTTATGTATTACAGGAGTCCCAGAAAGAGAAGAGAGAAAAGGACTAAGAGCTCATTTGGAGAAATAATAACTAAAAGCTTCCCAATTCTGAGGAAGGAAAGGGACATTGAAATTTAAGAATAAAAAGTACTCCAATTAAGTTAAACTCAAAAAAGCTTAGACTAAGACAAGTCATAATCAAGTTATCAAGAGTTAAACATATATATAGCCATTTCTATATATCATATATATATATATATATATATATATATATATATATATATATACATTTCTATATATATAAAATCTTGAAAGCAGCAAGATAAATGTGATTCATTACATAAAAGGATGCTCGCAATTTCAGTGAATTTCTTGGTAGAAACAAGACAGGCCAGAAGAGAATGGGATGATATATTCAAAGTACTAAAAGAAAAAAATGCCAACCAAGAATACTATACCAGCAAAAATTTTTCTTCAAAATGAAAGAGCTATAATAAACTTCCCAGCTAAAGAAAAGCTGAGGGAGTCCATCTCTACTAGGTCTGCCTTACAAGAATTGCTAAAGGGAGTTCTTCAACTTGAAGCAAGAGGACACTAGACAGCAACACAAAATCATATGAAAATACAAAGTTTTCTCATAAGCAATCTATGAAAAGGAAAACATAAAATGGAGGGATATAAAGGAGCACCATGTTTCTATATAACTGAAGTTATCAGTATAAAATAGATTGTTTTAACTGTAAGATGTTTTATATAATCCCTATGGTAACCACAAAGAAAATACTTATGTAAGATATACAAAGGAAATTGCAAAAATATACATGATGAGTGGTTAATATCCAGAACATATAAAAAACACCTGTAACTCAACAACAACAAAAAAAATCAAACAACTCAATTTAAAAATGGGCAAAGGACTTGAATAGACGTTTCTCCAAAATGATACAGAAATGGCCAATAAGCATATGAAAAGATGCTGAACATCACTAACCACTGGAGAAATGGAAATGAAAACACAATGAGATAATACCTCATACCCATTAAAATAGTTACTATCAAAAAAATAAATAAAAAGTGTTGGCAAGGATGTGCAGAAATTGAAATGTGTACTGTTGGTGGCATTGTAAAATGATATATCTGCTTTGGAAATAATATAAAGTTTTCCTCAAAAAATTAAAAATAGAACTATCATATGATCTAGCGATCTCACTTCTGGATATACAACTAAAAGTACTGAAAACAAGGTCTTGAGGAGATATTTGCATACTGATGTTCATAGCAGCCCTATTCACTATAACCAAGAAGTGGAAGCCTCCCAAATGTCCATCAACAGATAACTGGATAAAGAAAATGTGATATACTTAAATAGAGTATTATTAAGCCTTAAAAAGGAAGAAAATTCTGTCAAATGCAACAATATGGATGAACCTTTAGGACATTATGCTAAGTAAAATACGTCGGTAACAAAATTTCAAATATTGAATGATTCCACTTGTCTGAGGTATCTTAAATAGTTGAACTCTTAGAAACAAAGAGTAGAATGGAGGTTGCCAAGGGCTAAGGGGAAAGGAAAAGGGGGCTTATTGTTCAATGGATATAGAGTTTCAGTTCTGTAAGATAAAAATGTTCTAGAAATTTGTTGCACAATGTGCACATAGTTAAAACAATTGTATTACACACTTAAAAATTACCATTAAGATGATAAATTTTAATCATGTGTTTTTAAACAAAAAAGTAAGCCCTACAAATAAATATAAGTAAGCATTTCAATGATCATCTGCTAGGGAAGTGATTTTAAGTATAACAGGAATGGAAAAAAATCACAAGCAAAATTAATTTTAAAATAAGGAAGTTCCATCTATAAAAATATATAAAACTTCAGGTAAATAATAAGCTGAGAATATGTTAGCACCTGTTAGGCTAAATAGTCAATATGCTTAATATGTAAATTGTTTTATAAATTAGTAAGGGGAACACTGTTCTCTCAATTTAAAAAAATCAGCTGATAACATGAACAATTCACAGAAAAAAATAGTGGCTATCCCTTTAGTAACAATAAATTTTCATGAAATTATTAATATGTTCCCATTTTTGATCCATTATGTTGAGAACTTTTTAAAAATTAAAGTTCATAAAACTGAAAACAACAAAAGAACTTTTTTAAAAATGATAGTAATATTATGATGAATCAAGAACTTGCAAGCACAACTATAGAACAAAAGGTGAAAAAAAGATTTCTAAAAAGTCAGTTTGTAGTATGTGTTAAGAGCCTTAAAAACCATTCATGCCATTTAACCTAGGAATAACACTTCTCTGGAAATTAACCTAAGAAGGTTTTCATCACTGAAGCTCCAAGTTTTGAATAAGGTATTATTTATAAGACGATTAAGGGTGAAAACTTTGAGACAACCAAAAATTCTCTAGCTATAAGGAAATGACCTTTAAAATATACCCATAATTAGTACTAAGTAACTACTAAAAACAATTTATTAAAGAAATGTACACAGCATTCTGTCAAATGGAACAAGCAAAAGCCAATAGGATATATATAGCATGTTCCCAAAATTTATAATACACACGAACACACTGCTAACAGACTAAAAGGAAATATAGCATAATAATTATCTGTAGGTTGTTATCTTAGGGTATCTAAATCACCCACATTCAAAACTAATTATACACAATGTATAATTTTTGCATCCAAAGAACCAACTACTAAACATTACTGCATTCTGCCACAAAAGATGTGACCATTTCCCAGGCTCACCATTCCCATACAACACTTTGTATCCTGTTATTGTCATTCTGCTCCTCTCTCCTCTCCACCCACAATGTTGGCAAGAAATGTGGGGGTGAATAGGAAGGAAATGTTTCAGAGACAAGGAAGTGGGAATAGGAGGCTTAGAAAGGGCTACAAATTTATGAAATCTATGGGGAAGAAAAAAAAAAGCTTGAGCCTATGAAGAGAGATTAGATGCAGTAAAACAACAACAAAAGCATTGAAAATAATTATAGTTTGTATTTCATGCCTTTAGTAAATAAAAACGAGAAAAAAACATTTCAAAATATGTTTATCCTCCCAAAATAACAAAATGTAAGTCATTTATCGATTCTTTAGATATGGGTACTAATCATAGAAAATCCAAGACAGGTGACTATGTTGAACAACACCATAGAGATGTAATCAGCAAAATCCAGCCTGTGAGAATGTTGGTATATGACCCAGTTTTTCCAACAGAGAAATGGGGAGAGGAGGAGAGCGCACGCGCGCGCGCGCAAGAGAGAGAGAGAGAGAGAGAGAGAGAGAGAGAGAGAGAGAGAGAAAACAAAGAGCAGAGAATTTTATATTTTATAGTCCAAAAGAAAAATAAGATACATAATAACTTCAACATATTAACCTTGCTTGGAAGTCATTTCAAACAGGAAAAATTAAAAGTTATTTTTGAAATCAGATAAATTTGGTATTAAGAAATTATTAGGAAAGTGTACAGGTGTTTTAATGTTGTTGAGGTAATTTTTAAAAGACTATTTTTGGACACATGTTAAACTACTTACAGATAATTGTTGGATTTACTTCAAAATAATCCTACAAGAGAGTAATGTGGGTGGGGATACAGATGAAATAAGAATTGGCTATGTACTGAGAATTAGTGTAGCCAAGTGATGAGCTCTCTACTTTTGCACATATTTGAAAATTTCCATTATACATTTTTTAAAGATAAAAACTCACAAGAATATTCTCCTTTAAATCAAGGAAGGGGAATAAAGTGCTGTACAAAGAGGTGGGGCCCCAGCAAGCAGAAGAGTCAGTGAAATAAAATAGTGCTTATATCACCATTTTTCCTAAAGTTGGCTCTAAAACAGGCTTAAAGCTGTGTGTTCACCATGCCCTGTGAGGAAGCTGTGAAAACTAATTAAACAAATTCATAAACTACTAAATTCCTCAAAGACAGTAGCTGCATATGTTTAACACATGATGATGATGGTGATGATGATGACGATGGTGATGATGATGACAATGACGAACCCTTGTAAAACCAATGGTTCATAGATCTAATCCTACCACTAAGTATCCGCTAACCTTTAAACAATTAGGTGCTGCCTTTCTTTCTTTGTCCTGAAGCGAAATATTCAGAGGAAAATGTTATCCCTTATAAATAACATTTAGCGAAAGTCAATTACCATATCTCCTTCAAATATACTGAAAGTTTCCCAGAATTTAATATGCTATTGCTTTTCATAGTTGGCATACACCCCCTCAGGACTGCATTCTAAATACATTCATTCCTGGCACTCAAAATCAGGGCTTTAGACTTCTCTGTCCTTCAAGGTTATAAAGCAATTTCTCCTTTTACTGGATTTTAAGAATATTAAAATCACTAGCACTTCACAACAAAAGGCGCACAGAATTTTTACAACAACCATTTAAAAACTAGATCCTTAATTTTGTTCTTTGCCTTTTTTGGCCTCTAAATATTGTTTTCTAGGTTAGTTACAAGATTACTTTTCAGAACATCACCTTCTGTATCCACCCTAAACAATGGAAATTGAAATCAGTTCCCACTGGTTTGATTTGGTATCATTGGTTTCCTTGAAGGATAGAATAGCAAATCACTCCAAACCTCAAGGCAATATGGATTCTGTAAGTGAGATTACAAATATCAGGGGATAAAAATGTGTTTTCATCACATAGGAATAATTAACCATTTCCAAGCTGACATAAAACAGCTGCAAAGCAGATTAAACACAGACATCAATACGGATATAAGATAGTCAGGTATCAGAAAAAATCTAAAACAACTGGTTATTTCAATTAAAAAAAAAGGAATCCAGCTAATTGTTTCCTTGTCCATACTATAAATAACTATTTGGCCAAAGGCTTTGCCTCTCAGGTTTGTTAATACATGCACATATTTACTTTACTGTTTAATATTTGATATAAAATACATAATCTCATTCCATGTTATTTGCCTGATAGATTCTCAGGATTGGAAGTGACTTTAAATGCCATTGATTTCAATATGCTCCTTATTCCATGACATTTCATGTGTATAGCTAATTGGTTTTTCCTACAGCACTGGCAAATACACCATCATTCTATCCTTGAATATCTCTAATTGTGGATTCTGCAAATATTTAATGAGCACCTACAATGTCGTCACACTGAATTAGCTGTAAACAAAATGTACAAAGATCTCTGCTCTCAAAGAGTCTACATTCTAGCAGCTCCTGGAATAAAATTCATCACTCACAGTCTGTTTTACTTCATTTATTCAATAAGCAATTATTGTGTGCCAGTATGCGTCACTGATGAACCAAAGATGAATAAAACACAGCAAGTCTCAAGTTACTGTGAGAAAGCTAGTCTATAGATTTCAAGGAAATTTTGTTCTCTATAATTACTACCAGTGTTTAGCTCTCTGGGGTCACACAGATTACATATAATTGTTCTACCCTAGCAAAGTCCTCATATTCATATGTCTCCCACCTCCAAGTTTGTTTCATAGACCATGCATTCCCCAGGTCTTTTCCTTCAGCTGCTAAACATTAAATGATTACAGAGACCAGGAATTTAAAGCAAATGAGTGAAATGAGCGGAGAGGAATATAAGACAGAACTTCTCCATGGTTGGTTTCCATATCTAAGAATGTAAGAGTAAAACCCAGAAACTCATATTTTAATGAGACATCTATTTATTTTGAAGCATCAATTTCTAAAAATCCCATGTGGGCCATATAAAACATCTGAAGGTGACAAGTTTGAAACCACAGCTTTTCACATTATATAGTTTTGACTTCTCACCCCATGATTGCAAGTTTTCAATATACACCACTTTCTCAATGCCCCCCTTAAAGTGAATTGCCTGGGATTGGCATCCCAGTTCTAGGTATGAAAGAACTGACACAAAGATAGAGCCAAATCATTGTCTTTCCTGGTTTAGACCCAGTTCTATTCATTAAACCCAAGAATAAAAGAATGTTTTGTGAAGTGGGGGACTCACATCATATTATTGATTCATACTTAATTTCAACCTCATAAATCTCTGGTTGCTGTACAACTAGATCTCACCTCTGCACGTATTGCTCCTCAAACAACATTAATTAGCACTTACCTCCTTGTGTTTTAGGATTTTATATTTTCACTTTTTAAGTTTTATTTTATTATATTTACCTCTTCCTTCCCAACTTTCCAATACTATATTTTTGCTGATTTTTTTAATGACTGTATTAGCTTTTCCTTTCATGTTTGCCTAATCTTTGGATTAGCTCCGTTTACCATTAATTCTACCAAAAATTAATGACAAAATGGTGAACTGGAGAGACCTAAAGACCAAATTCTTTAGTCAGTTACTAGAAGCCTCTCTCTAAGCAGATATTGATTCATGAATACAACCATTCTGTTCTGACTTTGTCTAATGGTACTTAACAACTGCCTTCCCACATCTCCATCACAAGTTTGTATGGGAGATTTTATCAATGCTTGCTGAAATCCAGGTAGACAGTGGGCATAGCACTCCTCTAATATACTGGTTCTACAGGAAAAGGAAATTAACTTAACTCAGATACTTCCCTATTAATGCCCTAATACAAACTCCACATGATCACCATTTTCTTTGCTCACAGGAAATCTTTTACTGATCCAATTTAGAACTTTATCTAAGATAAATCAATTGATCCATTCACCAATTCAACAATTATTTATTGATTGCCTATGGTAGGCACTGGAAATGCAGCTGAGATTATTTCACTAGTGTGGGGAGAAGCAAATAAACAATACAGATAAGTGAAATCTATAGAATGTTAGGCCGCTTCAAGTGTTCAGGATTAAAATAAAAGTGGGAAGGTAAACAAACTCTGGAGGGTAGAAAATGGGTGCAGTTTTAGATAGGAATCCATGGATGTCCTCTGAGAAAGTAATGTTTGCAGAAAAACCTAAAGGAATTAAGATTAAAGTCCTACTCCCAAAGGCTATAACTGGGGAGAATTACTTTCCTCCTCCTCCTGAAAATATGAATTATTCAGTCCCATCTCTAATATACTGTTATGTATTTTCTCAAACTCTAATGGCAAGTTATTTAACTTCCATGTGTCTCCTCATTTGTGAAATGGGCATGACAATAGTTCCCGCATCATGCAGTTATTGTGAAGATTCGATGAGATAAAGCACGTCAAGAGTTTACACGGCGCCTGACATATGATAAACATAATATATTCTGCTGCATGTATCTGTGTGCAAATCAATTCATAGAGATTTGAGGAATTAAGAATTAAGGGCCGGCCGAGTGGCGCGGTGGTTAAACACTGGCTTGGGAAGCCAGCGGCGCCGGTTCGGTCCCACATATGAGGGCCAGTGACACTGCCCTCAAAAAAAAAAAAAAAAAAAATTAATGTCAGTATGCCATGGGCTTTTTGTTGGTCAGACAGGATTTTCCCCAGCACATTATTTTCTCATTAAGAGCAGTCAAATGCAAATACACTAAGAAAGCTGAACACAGCACACCGTGGAGAAATATGACACTGTTCATGATGTATTTTTTCTGCCTACTTCCTCTTGCTTCATTTCAGTCACATACTTCATCTTAGAAAAGCCTAATGCATGGGTCACTTGGTTCTTCGTGCATTTTGTTCTTGTCCCTATAGCATTGATTATAGAGGTTTTGTGATCACATCTAAAAGTTCTTTCAATGCCATTTCATTCACATTAGGTAGGGATTTTTTTTTTTCGGGGGGTGTTCTTCACCCAGTTTAACTTTACCTCTTCTTTCCCATGTTTACTCTACCCTTTCTAATCTGAATATATCACCCTTGAGGAAAAGTCCATTTTATTTCCATGTATCCAATTTTAATATACAGCATGAGTTAGTAAAGGGCTTTTTTTCTAGACATTGGAAAGCTTGCAGATGATTTCAACACTATACTTGCTTAACATCTTATTTCAAAATTATATATGAAGTGAATAATTATATTTTTATATTTCAGTTGCAATAAGTAATTAAGAAGGAAACATGGACAAATTGTTACAGTCCTAGGTCCTAATTCTAAGGGTCAAAGACAGAGCCTGGAGAACTGAGGGTAGTATCAGGTTTAAAGTCTTACACGCATGCTTCTAAATGTATTCAGCATTAGATAAATCTCATATTTTTCTACATAAATGTAGATACATCCACAAACAGCTCAAAATCAACAGATCCTAAGTAGATAGACACCTTTATTAGTCATGATTAAATACTAATAAATGACATGAACTGGAAATGCAAAATAAGGGGAGCCATTAAAGCCCTAAATTCATGCATCTGTACTATTTTTTTTTTTCATTTCTAAAGCTTTGTTTCTTCAAAGGTATATCTGACATGACATAAAGTTGCCATTTGGTAAAAGTTATATAATTTTCTTATTTGGCATGAAGTATTTGTAAAGATATGGTGAAACGTCATACTCTTCTTAAATAGTGTGCTATATAGACTAAATACTTTTCTACAACAAAGTGTAACTAACTAATGTTCAATTTTGAGATTAACTTTCAGTCCTAAATTATTTTTATTTTATTTAGTTTTATAGATAGTAATTTCTGAAACCATAATAAACAGTAGTAAAACATCAAGTTATTAGTATTTTCTAAAATAAATTCAAACTAAAACCTGTTAATACTGCCTCAGTCACATCAAAAACAACAAAAAGTATTCTCTGTATGACACAAGGCAATGTATATAAGAGGTTTTGCATCACATGGCAGAATTAGGTATTTGTCACAGAGATTAGAACATAAAGCTGAATATTTATTATCAGTCCTCTTACAGAAAAAGTTTGCTGACTCCGAATCGAGGACATAAAACAGCATCAGAACAGAGTGTAGACATCTTGTTTCCTAACAGATGACTTGTACATCAAATTACAGCACTTTTTAAAAAGTGTCCTCTTGGGCCTGCCGAGTGGCGCATTGGTTAAGAGCTGGCTTGGGATGCCAGCGGCTCCGGTTCGGATCCCACATATGAGGGTCAGTGACACTGCCCTCAAAATAAATAAATAAATAAATAAATAAATAAATAAATAAATAAATAAATAAAAATTTTAAAAAAATTAAAAAGTAGTCACTCTAGTTAATAGTCTCCTCAGAAAGATGGTCCAAAAAAATTGAGTAAAGAAATAAAAGTTTTGATAGACATTAAAAATTCAAACTAGATATTTAGGTGCTCTAGATCTTCAGGTTACTGATGCTTAGAACCACTAACAGAGTTGTTGCCATGACAATGGCACATGAAGATAGGACTAATATAAATTTGACTATGGGGTAGAAATACTTGTATGTTGATATAATGCTAAAAATTCTCAGAAAACCTATGAAATACAGTAACACCTCGGTTTGTGAGCATAATTCATTCCAGAAAGAAACTACTCATATTGTAAGACATTCCTCGTTTACCATGTTAAAATGTATTAGAAATGTTTGCTTGTCTTGCAGAACACTCACAAACCGCATTACTAGCAATCCAAGTTTTACTGTAGATATTATATAAAAATAACATTTAAAAACACCCTCCTACCAATGTCTAAGATGCATTCATAATCAAAATCTTAAAAGGAAATTTAATTGAATTTTTGTAATGTGTCTAATGGTAAGAAAAGAAACTACCCACCCCAGCAAGAACTACATAAATGTACCTTTCTATCTTTCTTTTCTTTTCTTTTTTTTTTTTTTTAATATTTTATTGGGGAATTGGAGAGGAACAGTGTTGGGGAATTGGGGGAGGGGACCAACCAAGTTGTCGTTCTTCAATCTTCATTGTGGAGGATGCCAATCGCCATCTGGCTGCCCGGCGGCAGCTCATGGCCTCTAAGCTCAAGGTGCTGTGTTCAATCTTAGTTGTGGGTGAGCGTAGCCACCATCCCATGTGGGAGTGGAACCAACAGCCTTGTTATTAAGAGCGCATGCTCTATCCACTGAGCCATCTGGGTGGCAGCTCAGCTCAAGGTGCCAAGTTCAGTCTTTTAGTTGGGGGTGAACACTGCCCACCGTTGAACAGGCAATCTTGTTGTTATACCAGCTGAGCCATCCTGTCACCTGTTGGCAGCTCAGTGACAGCTTAGTGGCACCTCACCTAGGGCACAGCATTCATTGGCCCATGTGGGAATCGAACCAGTGGCCCTGTTGCTCAGAGCATGCGCTCTAAGCCAACTCTTAACCAACTGAGCCACTCAGCCAGCCCACCCTTATGTCTTTTCTTAGATGTACTTCCTTACAGTGCCACTCTAAACTTTTCTTTTTTAATCAATAAATCCTATTTTGCCTAAATATAAGTTTAAATGATTCTATTTTATTCTATTCAGAATATTTCAATAAAAAATGGAAGTATTAAGTGACTTCATAAGATAGCATAGCTTTCCAACTAAAATAATAATCAGCATGAGATGTTCAGAAGGATTCAGAAATATTTTGACTTTTGCAATGGAGCCTCAGACAGTAGTATTGGTAAACCCAGTTTTCCTCATTTAAAGAAGAATGTTGCTATAACCAAAGAATGGATTATTTTTCAGTTGAAATAAAAGATAATAGAGACGACCTCACTTTTTTGAGCCATATGCATATTACAGGTTCCACAGACAGTCTGATAGTGTCTGGGGGGGCGGGGCTCTCCTTAGGAAAACATCATATTCTCAAACAGGTAAAGACTAGATAATTGAAAGGGCAACTAGAATCCCATGAAAATCTAAAAGGATTCCAGTGTCAGGAGGTATCTATCTCATCACTCTTCTAACCAGATGTTTTCTCTGCCTCTGAGTCAAGATCTGCCTACCCGCTGAGACCAATTTCTATTTTTGGCATCTCTGACCTCAACAACTTCACAAACTATCTAATTTCTCCCTTGCCTCTGGGACCCATAACTATTTACCTAAACATATAGCCTGGATACTGACTCTTGATTTCCTGGATTCCCAGCATTAGGTCCCCAATTTTATCTGACTTCCTAAGTTTCTAGATCTGGTTTGTATTCATAAGAATTTCCTGACGCTGTCTTTGTGGGCCACATAAAATCCTGACTTATCAATTGGTTCCAGTCTTCATAATCACCATGCATTCCCATGTCACTTTGAGCCCTGATCTCAAACTCCTATCTCTACTAAGGCCAGCAGCTTTTAGACAAGTGCTAATCTCTTATGTCTACCTGCCCTTCTAAATTTTTACCTTTAATCACCCTGACTTCTGCAAGCCCTGGTTTCTCATTACACTCTGGCCCTGATATGATGAAACTACAGTTGGTCCATTCAATATCTGACTGCTGGTCTGCCAAATACACCACTAAAATGTGGTAACTATTTGCTGAATACCACTGTGGGTAGTGTGTGTGTGTGTGTGTGTGTGTGTGTGTGTGTATGCACATGTGTGTGTCTGTATCTGTTTACAGTTCTCACAAAAATCGAGTAATGTCCACAAGGTGTGATCAACAAATATGACGAATGCCTAAATCAAAAAAAATTATTACAGTAAGAGATACATTGCCATTAATCCCCCTCAAAATACTCCCCCTTGCTTTGAACAAACATATCCCATTATTCTTGTCACTTTCTGAAGCAGTTCTGGAAGTCCTCTTTCATGGGTGTCTTTTGTTGTGCTGTCATAGTCAAAATGTTTACCTTTCATGGTCATTTTTACTTTGGGGGAAGAGCCAGAAGTCGCACAGTGCCAGATCCAGTGAATAAAGTGGATGAGGATATACCGTAATGTTTTTATTTGACAGAAATTGCCAAACCAGGAGTGATGTGTGACACAGACCTTTCCATTGTGATAAAAGACATGGTGAATCCTGCTACCAAGTGCCATCCAACTAAAAGGCAGGGATCTTCAATACAGAAAGCAGAATGTCAAACCTTATAACAGTGTGTGACAGGTTACAACTTGCTTGGTGCAGTCAGTTGGGTGTGAGCTATGGTTGAGAGAAGGTATGTTTTAAAGTGTGCCGTAAATCATCCTCCATCATGACAACACTCTGTGTCACACATCGCTTCTGCTATACAGTAATTTCTGTCAAATAAAAACATTATGGAGCTGGCCGAGTGGCACAGTGGTTAAGCGCTGGCTTGGGAAGCCAGCAGCCCCAGTTCGGGTACCACATATGAGGGCCAGTGACACTGCCCTCAAAAAAAAACACCCAAAAACATTATGGTGTGTCCTCATCCACCTTATTCACCAAATGTGGCACTGTGCGACTTCTGGCTCTTCTGCAAAGTCAAAATAATTCAGGACATCAAGGCAGCCACAATAGTACAACTAAAGACATTCATGAAAGGGGACTTCCAGAACTGCTTCAGAAAGTGGCAAGAATGATTAGATAAGTGTGTTTGAAGAGAGGGGGATCAATAGCAATGTGTCTTTTACTGTATCATTTCTTTTTGTAAACATTCACCATATTGTTTGATCACACCTTGTATATCATGTTTTTCATTTCACAGGCAGTAAGCAAGAAACCCAAAGGTATAGCAATTTCTCTAAGCCACACCATTAATAAAAGTTGGAAGAAGGTGACAAATCTTTTTCCTCTCTGGCACTAAAATTATTCTCTGTGGAATAATATTACATGTTCCTCAATAAATGCTACCTCTTGTTATTCCTACCCTTATGTAGCATCTCCCATTCATATTATGGCTTAGCTATATGTATCGCTTTGGCTAAAAGTACATTAGCAAACATAATACAAGCAAAAGGTTGATAAGCATTGGGCAGATCTTGTTCATTTATAATACCTGCTCTTAGAGCCAGCCACCACATAAAATGTCTGACCAATCAGAGTCTGTCATGCTGTAAGGAAACCCAGGATTATTACATATAGAAGCCACGTAGATAAGCTTAGAGGTGTATGTGAGTGAAGCTTTCTTGAACCTTCCAGCCCAGACCATGGACAGAAAATGCAGCCATATGAATGACCTAATCAATACCACACAGAGCAGAAGACTTTCTCAGGCAAGTCCTGCCCATGAGAGGGGGGAAATGTTTTAAGCCATAAAGTCCAACACAGCACTTGCTGGCTTAGAAAATAAAATTATTTCTCATTTTCAGCCCCTCCAGATGGCAAAGGTTCTCAAAGAAAGAAATGGTCTCTGATCAGATCCAGAAAGCTGCTAATAAAATGTGGGTAAATCTCAAATCAAGATGTTGCAGTAAGAGGCCTCTTAAAACCCTTGTGAGGTCCACTCAACTGTAAAAGACAAGGGATTTTAAAAATATTAAGGATGTTGCTCTACAGCATCTTAACTCTCAGCCTAAAGTATAAAATGGTCAGTCTTAAAGAGATGTGTGAGAGTAGCTTTTGCTTAATGGAATGAAATATAACTGGGTACACGGGAATACCACAAAGTTTTTAAAGGAAGTGTACTATCTTAGCACTAAAAGGGAAACATGCTGGACAAAATGAAAAGAGGCCTTCAAACTTTTACTGGCATAAAATAAAAAAAATTAAAAAGGCTCAGAAATCTACTCAACTGCAAACATGGGTCATTTCTTATGGAAAAGGAAGGATGAATTAGAGGACACAGCCAAAAGCCACTGAAAGCAATGAAATAGAAAATCACATTTAGAGTAGTGGGCCCTTTTCAAGAAATATTTCTTGTCCTCAGATTTGAGGCAAATAACAGCATCTTCCCAGTTAGAAATTCCTACAGAACAGTGAGTGCTACATGCCTCCCATTTCCCGTCTTTTAAATGGCCAGGTCTATTGCCAGAGATTCAATAATCTCTGTCTCATCACAGTGTGTTGAAGGGAGGGTGATGTACTGAGATTGTATCACTCTCTTGAGAGATCAAGTTTCTTGATCAAGAGAAACTATACCTGAAGAGTATCAACTTCAGATGTACCTGATTTATATAATAATATTCTGGACCCAGAACCTGAAAACTATGCTATATTGTGATGAAACTTTTAGGAAAGAAACATGAATTTCTGTGGCCAGAAGACTGTGATTCTAGTCACCACCCATTCCCCCATTCCTGACCACATATTCTGCTCTTCACACCACAAAGTAGATTCTATTTTTTTCTTCCCCTTGACTATGACATAGATGTATGGCTTGCTTTGACCAATATAAGGCAGCATAAATGATGTCCAGGGATTTCTGAGCCCAGGCCTGAATATTCTTCTTCTCTCAGAAAATCCAGCTGCCATTCTGTAAAGAGCCTTGGGCTGGACTACTTAATGATGAGACACCATATGGAGAGGTTGATGGTGAAATTTATGTCAAATTGGCTAGGCCAGGGGTCGGCAAACTGTGGCTTGGGAGCCACATACAGCTCTTTGGGTATATTCTGTCGCAAAAGTTTGCCGACCCCTGGAAGAGTCAATCCTGTCCTTCACAACAATTTAAAAATTATTCGAGAGCCATAAATATATTTTTACATAATCACCATTATGTGAATAATATCCTATAAAAATTTTATAAATGAAACTATGATAGATCTATTTACTTATTTAGTTAGTTACTTATTTTAATCAGAATGGCTCACATTGGTTTATTTTCTTTTTTTTTTTTTTTTGCTTTTTTTAAAAACTCTTTTATTGTGAAATAAACACTTGTTTTTAAATAAGTTTCAGGTATACAACACAGTGCAATAATTACACTTTTTACCCCTCAAAGTGACAACCCTCCTCCCCCAAGACACTAATTTGAGAAAATATATGCACCCCTATGTTTATTGCAGTGCTATTTACAATAGCCAAGACTTGGAAACAAACAAAATGCCCATCAGTACATGATGGGATTAAGAAACTGTGGTACATATATACATTGGGGTATTACTCTGCTATAAAGAAGACTGAAATCATACCATTTGCAAGATATGCATGGACATAGATAGTTTTAGTTTCATTTTCAATTTTACTCCAGAGCCTGCGGCTTGCAAGCCAAGGCACAGTTTGTTGACCCCTGGGGGCTCTTCCATCTCAAAAGTTTGCCTACCCCTGGGGTAGGCCACTGTACCCAGGTATTTGGGTGCTTTGAAGATATTTTTTAGATGAGATCAACATTTAATCAGTAAGCTGAGTAAAGCAGATTACCCTCCATAATTGGGTGGGACTCAATCAGCAGAAGGTTTTAAGAAAAAGACTGATGTCCCCCAAGGAAGGAGGAATTCTCCCAACAGGCAAACTTGAATTGGAACCTCAACTTCTCCCTGGGTCTCCAGTCTGCCAGCTCACCCTGAAGATGTTGGGCTTGCCAGCCTTCATAATCACTTAAGCAAATTCCTTAAATTCTCTCTCTGTCTCTCTCTCATTCTCTATCTCTCCTCTTCCTGTCTCTCCCTACCTCCTTCCACATTCCTGTTAGTTCTATTTCTCTGGAAAACTGTGACCACTACAGAGAGGGGAAGGGAGACCATACAGAGAAGTCATGAGGCAGCATACATGTGAGTGAAGGCTTTTTGGGCTTTCCAGCTCAGCCCAGCCGCCATTAGATGCAGCCAAGTTGATACCAGATGAAACAGAAGAATCACCCAACCAATCCCTGACCAAATATCTGACCCAAATAATTGTAAGGAAAAATAACTAAATTATCATGTTAAGCCATTAATTTGGGGATTTATTACACAACATAGATAAGTAAAACATCTTCTTTACTTTCAGCTATTCTTCCTCCCATTCTAGGCATGAGCTGAATCTTTCTCAGAGTTTTAGCTCTGAGAGTAGTTCAAGGTAAGCGCATAACTGGGAATTTATAGGAAAAAAATCAGTAAAACCCCAATTTAATTCAAACCAATTATTTGGGATCATGTCTCCCTCTATACAATTAACATTGGGAGATTTTTAATAGGTAGACCAACTATTATAACCATATTATAGCTTCAACCTTTATTTAAAGTTCTATTTATAAAAATAGGAAAGGTAGCTAAACCCAGACAAAGAAGCTCTAAGGGGAATAGGAAGGTCAGCCCTCTCACACAAAACCCCTGTTGGCCCCTAGAGTCTCTAAGTGATAATAAATTTAGGAATGGAGTCATTGGAATGCCAGAAGAGCTGCTGCAGGTGTCACCACGTCACTCGAGGACATGTAGTAAAAATAATTGGACACAGTTTTACAGCCCAAGAGAAGAGTATTAGTGAATGGGCACAACCACAGAAGCCTTTGAGAATCCAAGAGTAATAAGGTCAATTAAGCCCTGCTTATCTCTGTTCAAGGGAAATGCCATGCTGTAACTACCTTGAGACGCAGGCTCAGGGCACAGGCAGTGCCAGAACATGTGGCAAACAACAGGAGTGGATGCAGAGTGTTGCACAAAGATGCTCAGAATAAGAATTGACTGTAATTTTGAATGAGCAATCCATCTGTCAATGCAGAAAAATAACACATTTGAGGGCATGTTTATTTATGTGAAGAGTGCAAATATTATACCCTTATTAGCATACTGAAGGAAATGCTGAAGTCAAATTTCAAGTCAGTTTCCTGGGGTCTGTGAGAGGTGCAAGAGCGCTAACTACACCAACTGTACTTGTAACCCTTCTCCTGTCTCGAAGTTGAGATATTGCTCTTCTCCCTCCTTCCTGCTTCCTGGGAAAACACACAAACAAAAAAACAGGAGCAGGCTGTATTTAACGTGTCCCGAACAATTTCAAGGTCATTCTCAGGAAGCATATAAAAGCAGTGAATACTGAACATTTTTGTGTAATTAACGGCCCCAAACTGCTCTCTCCTTTATCCCTGGAGCTGTATTAATGGCCGCTGTCTTTCAGCTGCAGTTTTGTCAAAGCTTCCAGTTTAAATCTAAAGACTGGATAGAACAGCTTGAAAAGTAATTATGGGAGTGGTTCTGGTGGCTTTATTCTCCCTAAAAAAGGGTTTCTTTTTTCAAAACTTAGAAGATGGTATAAAACATTCTTCAGACTCCTCAGCCAATTCTATCCTCTACTAGGTTCTCTCTGATCCTTTGAATAACAATAAAGTCACAGTGTTTATTGAATTCCTACAACATGAGAAATATTGCAGTAGGAGAAATGAAAACATAATTGAAGGTATGGAGAGTGTCTAGACTGAAGAATTTTACAGTCTCTTAGATGAGGTCTTAAAATGCCCTCCTTTAATGTCAATCCACTAAAAAATGCGCAAACCAATTAGGGCTGCAATGTTCTGCCATATTCACCACTTTTTATTAAAGACACGGATAGGAAGAAAAGCACCTGAGAGCATCCCTACTCTCTTTTTAAGAACTGACTATGGGTGGTGAATACACAATGTGATATACAGAAGTGTATAGTTTTTCTGAACATTAAAAAAAAGTTACAGTTACACTCCAACATTGACCTTCCCCTCCACATATGTGTTTGTCAGCCAAGCTGACAGCATCTACTACAAATGAGTTTCTTCGCTTGAGCTGGCCCCTCATTAATACTGGATTTCTGCCTTAGTTGACTCCTTATCGCATACCCCATAGTGATTATTCCAATTCATTTCATTCTCCTGAGGCACCTCTTTTGTTTCCATGGTCCTTTAGCTGGTAAGGTATTTCTTTCTGTACCAAGTGGAAGCCATTAAATTGTCATATGCCCCCTCTTCTCTTTTTCAAAAATACTAAGTCCTCATGCATCCTCATTTCATCCCTCCTTCTAATGGTGATTCCTCAGCACACCTGTAGTTTCACCCTAACCTATGACCAGCTCAGAGACATTAATACTCCAGGGACTGTCCCTTTTTATGTAGCACACAGAAGCAGTTGATGGAGTGGGTAAGAGCCAGCTTCAGAAGCTACACCTTCTGGGCATGAATCCTGACACCATCACCTGTTCATGTGACCTTGGGCAAGTCACGTAACCTCCCTATGCTTTAGTCTCCTCATCCAAAATATGGAGAACAATAAAAGTATTTATCTCATAGGTTTGTTATGAAGATTAAATTAGTTCAAGCATTTAGAACACTGCCTGGTACACAGTAATCACTCGAATATTGTTAGCTATTACTATTTTCAACACTCCTTAAATTCTTTCTCTGTTTCAACTGTTTTTCTTAATTCTTCCATGGCCCTAAATATCTGTGTTTTTTGACATTATTACTACAATGCCAATCTTCTTTTGAGAGAGTATTTTTATACTGACCAATGAATCTGCTGATAGCTTCCTGACTCATTAACTCCTGGTAATTTCAGCTACAGCACCCATGCCAACATTTTTCTAGACTTCAGCTCCCAAGGCCTCTTTCTGTGCTTCCCTTTCTTCACCTCTCCACTGACGATGTCTTTCACTGTTAGGTTTCCTTCCTGTCTCACCTGCATCACTCTGAATACTCCTGATTTCCCTCTTACCTTCCAAGTTTCTTTCTCTGATTCTCTGGGTCCTTTCCTTCCCTCCATTCCTAAATCAAGGCGTTCCTTGAGGTTCTATTCTCTCTGCATCTCTGCTTCTCATGCTGGGATGCACCACAAGGCTGTGCAGTGTACAAAAGCACATCACAGCCCTGGGAAAGCAAGGTTTGTTTGAGCATCTTGGATAGTCATTGCAGTAGTTTATTTGGCTAACATGCCCTTAGACAAAAGCAGAATCCTACTATTCCAGGCCATGAAATTCTATTTTTAACCCCTTAAATAGAAAATACCCACATACAGAAAGTGACTGGAAAATGTGGTGCTGTAGAGTTGTTGGAAAACCAAGTGTCAATACCACTAAAACAAAATCAAAGTAAACTTACACACTGCTATGATCACAGATGACACTAAGAACTCCCAACCATGTGACTAGGGCATCTCTAGAGTAGATCATTATAAACAAAAAACAAACAAACAAGCAAAAAGTGTTGTTGTTGTTTTTTAAACAAACCAATGTGTTTACTTAATTTCATTTTAGATTGAACACACACACACACACACACACACACACACACACCATTAGCTCCTATAAATGGTTAGATTTCCTATCACAAATGTACTTGGACAAATGTTCTATTTACAAACATAAAACTATGTTTAATTATGTTTCCCATTGAAGTTAGTCTGACAATGGCAAGAAGTTCAGAGATTCTGACTTCAGAGCACTAAGTGTCCCTCTCTATGGCTTCAACAATGTATTTATTTAAAATGATGGTTTCAATTGGAAATACTTAAAGGTGGTCACAAACAGTTGTGTTTGGCGTAAATGCTTGTAAATGACAAAAATCCAAAAGATAAAAAATGTAGAACAATTTTCCAATTTTCAATTGGAAACACTTAGAAGTGGTTACAAACAGTTGTGTTTGGCATAAACTTTTATAAATGATGAAAATCCAAAAGATAAAAAATGTAGAACAATTTTGCAGCAGAGGGTGCATCATAGGGGATTTGGCCGCTCAAACTACCATAGCATAGGCCTCAACCACAATTAGGGCACTCTACCTAAGTGAGTACTGAAGCTGACCACAAATGTGTAAGGTATGTTTGATGCTCATTTAAAATATAGGTTTTAATCACTGTAGAGATGCCAAAGAGTCTAACTTAACTGCCACTGAGTTGAAAAATCCTGAGAAAATCACTCCACGAATAACACCTCATTGAATATACAATATTTAAACCAATTTCGAAAACAGTTTGAAAGTTAAAAATCAAGAAAGAAATCTTGGCTATGTGTGTATGTGCGATACTTCAAAAGCACAATCCAACAAGCAGAGGAAACAAATTGCATGAAGCATCATCAAGGTTAGTTTCAGAATCAGCGTGGGAGGAAGAACTGAGACAAGGTCAGTTTGGTGCAGCATAGTGAGGCAGGTTGAGTCTGTTCTGATTCAAAAGAGGCAGCTGAGATGTATTTTTTACAAGGCAAAGCATCATTGAGTAATCAAGAACCTGAAGAGAAACTGGGTTTTTACCTAATATTAGGATGAAAACACAGATAGATATGAATGATGTAACTACTTTGTTAGTCATCTGCACTCATAATGTAGGCTGTCAAGGAATGTTATTTGCCATAATACTTCAAGGTAGAACTAGTGAAGAAATTTTCAACAAGATATAAGCATTTTAGCATGATATTAACTAGGAAAAAAATGTTGGACTCAAATCTATGTTATGCAATGTTTTGGAAGCACTAGTATGCATGAAAGAGATTATGCCCCTAACTATTCCAACAACCAACAATTTTATTCATTTATCCAAAAGTATTTGTGAGCTTCTACCTTCTAATATTGTTGTGCCAATCGCCAAGCTCGATTCTGGGGATTGAACGCTGAATAAAGTGGACATAATCTTATCCTTAACATGTTTACATTTACCAAGAGACCACATCAAAGGCTTTTTGGTTTGTTCTTGACTTTCTTCAGGGTGTTCAACAACTTAGTAAAACTATATGGTTTTGAAAAATATAGTATTTCAATATTCATTAATTGAGATAAAATTGTAATATAATGAGAAGAGACTTAGAAAACTTTCTCTACTATCTAGATACATTTTTGCTCAAACTAAAAATAGTACTCTGGTTCACGTTTTCTAATTCATCCATAAATTAGTTTATTTCCATGAGAATAACAAAGACATCATGATAACACAAACAAAAACCCTAAATAAGAGGAGTTATTTTATTGTTCACACTTGTAACAAATTGTGGGTTGTATGGGATTGTTTATTTCACAGATTTTCCCACCCAAAGTCTGAACACCCTCATTCAACTATATTGCAAAGTAATATTGGTAATGGTTTTTATAGAGTGTGACAAATTGTAACATGGGATAAAAGTTTGAGAATTGAATAGAGATGTCAGAATGTGAGTAATTTCAGGCTCAGTTCATTTATATGTGACAAAAATTACAACATTAGTCAGAAAACAAAGATCATTATTCATATTCCTTCATTAAAAGTGACCTTTCTGAATATTTCCATGGGAGTGTAAAAAAACTAACCAGTGGTCAGAGGCTCTTTTTGCTCCCTCTCCAAGTATACAAGTGAGTCAACAACTCAGCAAATAGATGAACGCTTTAAATTTTTTGGCAAGAGCAGCTTGAAAACATGATATCAACCTTCCATTTGTGATTCTGGCTTGCTCCACCTATGGGATTCCCTGTACACAGCTCATGTATCTAAAAATTATTTTCTTAGTACCTACCTGTACTTGTGAACTTGTTTCCTAAGAATAAGATAACACCAAGACAGAGAGAAAGGTGTAGATATGCTGAACCCAATGGACGTGATTAGCTGTCTTTAAGTCAGTCCAGATATACATGAAAGTGATAAACTCAATGAATAAATTCTAGGGAGCCATCTTTTGGTCATGGCTTTCCTTCAGCCCCAACACAAATCCATCAGCCATTTCCTTCAGCTGTTTTCCTAGTTTTTAACCCCTGACCCCACACAATCCATTTTCCACAGAGCAGGCAGAGGAATCATTTAAAACATCTGAATCAGTTCATTAATCCCCTTGCTTAAAGCCCTCAATACTTTGCTGTGGCATTTAAAACAAAATCCACTTCTTGGCACACTCTTTCGACTTCATTCTGTACCATAATTCCCTGACCTTCTTTGTGTTCTCCATAGTAGCTTCTTCACATTCGAAAGCCTATACACATAGGATTTTTCTTTTCCCAGGTGACTTGTCTTCCAGCTCTTACATAGCTCCTAGTTATTCAAAAGCTTCTTTTCCTTTGTATGCATGTCCTCTTTGGAGAAATGTCTATTTAGTTCTTCTGCCCAATTTTTAATTGAATTGAATATCTCATCTTTGCCTATTCTGTAAGTCATCTTTTCATTTTGCTTATGGTTTCCTTTTTTGTGCAAAAACTCTTTAGTTGATATAGTCACATTGGTTTATTTTTTTCTCTTGTTTCCCTTACCTGAGGAGATAAACTGATGGTTGCTAGATGTGAGGGGGTGTTGAGCGTTGGGGACAGGGTGAAAAAGGTGAAGGGATTAAGATGTACAAATTGGGGGCCGGCCAAGTGGTGCATTGGTTAAGAGCTAGTTTTGGAATGCCAGCAGCCCCGGTTCAGATCCCACATATGAGGGCCAGTGACACTGCCCTCTACAGCTAACAACAGTTCCACCTGGAGCTGGGCTGTGTGAGGCCTGGCAACGGTGTAGGCTGCAGCCCCTGCTGCAGTGGGCTGCCATAGGCTACAGTGAGTGGCCGGCAGCCAGCGTGAGCTGCCAATAGCCGTGGTGAGCGACATCCAGAGGCCGGCGACCAATCTGTTTCATCCGGGAAGAGCGCAATGAGGATACCAACATGGGCCAGTGAAGCAACATCCTCTGCAACTAGACTGAAGAACAGAAAGACAGCAACTTGTCTGTTCCCCTTCCCCAATTCCCCAACACTGTTCCCCAATTCCCCAATAAAATCTTTAAAAAAAAAAAGATGTAAAAATTGGCAGGTACAAAACAGTCATCAGGATGTGAAGTACAGCATAAGGAGTATCATCAATAATATTGTCAATAACTGTGTATGGTGCCAGGTGGTTCTAGACTTATCAAGGGGATTACTTTGTAAGTTATATGTCTAACTACTGAGCTGTATACCTGAAACTGATATAATATTAAATGTCAACTGTAATTGAAAAATAATTTTAAAATTAACAACAAAAAAAGCTTCTTTGACCACACCCTCTCCTTCCCCCACACCAATGATCATTGATCTCATCATTGTTTTCCTTCCACCATAGTATTGGGATGTCGGAAAAGTCATGACATATTTATGTTTTTCATTGCAAAAATGTGGCATGACTTTTCTGACAACCCAACACTTATCTTCTGAACTCTCTTGTTCATTTATTGAATTACTTACCTGCTATTGTCTGTCTCCCTCTCACTAGAATGTAAGCTCCGAGATAGGCTTTGTCTGTTTCAGTCACAGGTATATCTTTAGCGCCTGAAATGTCCAGTGCATGCTCGGCACTCAGTAAAGAACTGCGGTTTAAATAGATTAACCTCAAGATAGCATAATCTTGCTCATTATTGAGTGAACCAGGAAGAAATTTAAGTGTGATTAGACCATGGAGTAGAATGAAGAATACATATATATTACATATGATACTAAAGAAACCTTGCACTTTGAACTATACCACCAAATAACCTGGGTTAAAACTTTGGTCTTCTCTATTGTTCTGGGTATGTGAATGAGTTGGAAATTCCGAGGATCTGTGCTCCATATTCTATCCCTGATGTTCTCTCATGACCTCAAGCTGTCATTTATTTTTAAGCAGAGGACCCTTAAATATTTCCCCCATCTCTCATGTTCTATCTGCTCAAACACATCATCACTCCTCATCATCACGCCATACCCTCTTCCTCTGTTCCTTATCTCTGTCAGGCTGCCAGCCTTCAAGGAATTCTCTTTGCTTCTTTTCTCTATCTTCTGTGTTTCATCCCTTCCCCTCAACAAACACCTTGACAAAATCCTTCAAATCGGTGCACTGCCTTGGGTCAGAAGTCCCTCATTGCTTATCTAAACTATTGTTAAGCTTTTCTAATTGGTCTTCCTTAGTATAATTGTTCTTTCCCTCCAAACCACCCATTCCTAAATCATAGCTCTATTCATTTCCCTCCCCAACTCAGCACCATGATTGCCACTGACTACAGAAAGTAATCCCAATCTCTTAGCATAAAAATGAGCACACTCCATGAAATGCCCTGATTAATATTTATAGTTTACAATCCTCAACTACCCTCTTCTCCCACAATTTTTTGCATTAAGAACTCTCCATGACTCAACATTCTGCAAACAGTCACTGTCCTTTTTTTTTTTTACCTCTGATCTTTGCTCTCAATATTATCTCTGCACCGTATGCCTTTCCCATGATCCCTGCATTCTTGGTGCTTAATACACATTGGTTTGCTGAGTAAAGAAACCCTTGCCTTTCTTCCAAGGCCAAAGCCTGTGGCAACTCCTTCACGAAATCTCCCCCAGTCCCATCCGTCAGATTACTCTCTCCTTCTTCTAGGCATCTATTGCACTTCATAACTCTATTTTAGTATACCGCACATACTTTGCTTTCCACTATAGCTGACTAAGTATATACCTGTCCTTCCCGCTAAATTGAAATTTTCTTTATGGCTATTGTTAATCATTAAGAATGCTTCTATAGCACTGATTAATAAATTGAAGGTGACTATTGAAGTTAGGATAAGGGTAAAGTGTTCATGTTGGTGGTGGGAGTGGTGAGGATTTGGTAGACAAGGTGACTTGTATATGTGATAATGGTAGTATGAAAGCCCAAGCATCATCCTCTGATATGGAAACTTCTTACATTGTGAATTATATTTTCCATTTTTGGCAACCTAAAATCCTTAATCAAACAGGTATATGCATCAAGGAGCTTTTAGACCATAATATAATCATTCCAGTCATCACCCATTTATATCTAAAGTATTTGGTTGATGCATTGGGGAAAATACAAGAGCAACTAACCTAATTCATTTGCATATTATGAAGCCCTAACTACACCTCAAAAACCATATCCCAAACCATGCTGAAAAGATGTTTAATATCCAGGATCAGTAGAGCTAAGAACTGTAAACCAGATACTTCCAGCAAGATAGTCATTCTTATTCTCAGATAGAAAATATCTAGTTACATTTAAAGTCAACATAAACCATACTTTAAATTGCTATATAATTTAAAAATAAATACACTTTACAATCATATTTTATTCATAGATAATGTGGCGTCATAAAATTCAATGCTTTTGTCAAGATGTGTATAGAATAATGTAGAATATGAAAATGTGTGGACAATTCAGAACTATTCATATTTTATTTCTGAAAAAGAAAATATTTCCTTATATTCAGAGATATGTAGCTTCCTGACATCTTCAATATCTTTTGAAATCTATTATGGGATACAGGTAGGGAAGGTAACCACTTATTAAAGAAACTGCTTTATAGATACTGGAAGATTTTTTATTTAATAAACATCAATTATGAACAAGATTTTTAAAGGTCTTTCGTGTGGCAAATAGATCTTAAAGGAAATTAAATATTACAGAGGCTATTTGTTTTTCTTTATTCCACCACCACATTAGTTCCCATCACACCATGCCATTGTAGAGCATATCAATACAAGAGCCAGGAACACAAAGGGGCCAGAAAATTAGTGCAAGCCTGCAGGCTGCTGCGGAAATTCAGAACAGCAGCAGTGAGAAGCCCAGGGGTAATTTACACATTCATTCTCCCATTAAACTTGTGTTTGAAGCAAAACCAAAGTAGATTTCAGTCATCGATAACCCTGCTCATGAAAAGAAAAAGTTTACATTCACTATTTAGATCACCTTTTTACTTGCTGCTAAACCACTGAGCTTCCTACTGAAATTCCACATTTAAAAAATTGTAAGGTATTTGTGATAAAAATATTTAGCTACCAAAATATCTATCCTAATTGTACCAAATCTGCATCTATAATGAAAATATTGGGTTGTTGGAAAAGTTATGAAGCATTTTTGCAACAAAAAAACATAAAAAAATACGTCATGACTTTTCTGAAAACCCAATACAATAAAATATTATTTCCCCCTTCACTACTTTCTCATGGATCCTTTGAGGTGAAGATGTAAAGCAAAAGATATTGCATATGTTTGTGAAACTCTTTTGCTATTCAGAACTCCACATAAATAAAACTAGCTCTATCTTTGAAATCCATGCTGTATATTACAGTTCTTCTGGCAAAATCTTTATGTCTTTGCAGGTAGGTCAGCATAAAACAATATGGCATCATTCTGTGGATAAGCCATGGTTGTCACCACCAAAAAAATCTCTGTATAACATCTGACTCTCCTGAAAGTGTCATTGTGATGAAAAATCATCTCTAGGCATGGCAAGTGTCTGAGTCCAGAACTACACTCAGTCTCCTTCCCAATATATTTTTAACTGAGTTTATACCACTGAAATCTACCTATAAGTGGAAAAGTATCTCTCTCACTTCATCTGTGATGTTTTTGGTAAAGCCCTAATTTTTCTTGAGAGACTAGCAGTGTTTCCTTTCACTGTTTTTTGATGGTATATTTACTTTTGGTTGTATACTGAGAACCCAAACACAGAACTCCCCAGAAAATTATCTGCAGTGTCTCATAACCACAGAATAAATGATTGCTTCAGGTTTAAAAGAGCTTTGCAGTAGGAATTCCAAAGAGAAGGTTTTCAAACCTCTCCTCAAAGTCAACGTTGATGGTTCTACAAGAAGAAAACTGTCCTGGTTATCTTAGCACTCAACACTCCAGAAATTAAAAGCTTACTTTCAAAAAGAGTGAATAAAATGGGAAAGTTTATGTTGTACATTTTTCACCATCATAAAAAAGAGGGAATGAGACTAGCTAACTATACCATCTCACTGTTAAAAGTAATAGCCATTATCCTTAACCATTATTCAGTATTAATTTCCCCCACCTGATAGGCAGATATGCCCTTCATTCTTGATGATACCCTAAGGAGGTAGAGATTCCGCTCATTAGCATGTTGAAAATTGATGAGGGTGTTTTGGAGGTGGAGGGGGCATTTTCAAACCATCTGGATGAGTCAAAGAGTCATATCAGATCACAATCATCAATACAGTTTCCAGAATCAGTGCAGTAAAAGTGAAGAACAGAGAGAAATTCGGCCATAGGCATGTGGGAAAAAGAAACAGTTTGCTTCTAGATTTTTTTCTCCAATAATATTTCTAAGGTATAGTTTTTAGATGAAACAAAAATATAGTGTTAGCTCAAATTCCTTTTCATGATAAAAGGACTATGAGGTTGTTTTTTCTTCTTTTTTTTTTTTTAATAGATAAAGGACTACATGGTTTCAGAGGAGCTTAGGACTCCTTTTCTCACTAGCGGACTCCGTATTATAAAATCTGGTCCTCCCTCTCAGAGGATAAGGAGATATTTTCTGGGTAGATAGAGGAGATGTGAGAAGGGCAATAACATGGGAGGTGGGGAGCAGTGGGGAGGTAGAGCATATGTGCAAAAGCAAGAAGCATGCCAGTAAAGAACAATTTCAGGGGATAGAAAGAATTCAACATTTTATAAGTAAGTCTGTAGATGGGAAAGGTATTAGTTTCCCATTGTCTCAATTATTCTCTTACAGTTGTGAGGGTCAGAAGTCCAAAATTAGTTTTACAGAGCTAAAACCAAGATGCCACAGGCTTGGTTCCTTCTGAAGATGCCTGTGTGTGTGTGTGTGAGGGGGGGAGCAAAAAGGGAAAGAGGGGAGGGATTCATTCTTTTCCTTTTCCAGCTTCTAGAAGCAACCAACATTCCTCGGTTTATGGTCATATCACACCAATTTCTACTTCTTTTGTCACATGGCCTTCTTCCATCTCATATTTTCTTGCCTCTCTCTTGTAAGTCCTCTTATGATTACATTTAGGGCTCACGTGGATAACTCATCTCTCTTTTTCAAGATCCTTTAATCACATCTGAAAATTTTATTTTGCTTCATAAAGTGATAGATTCACCAGTTCCAGGAATAAGGATGTGGACATCTTATGGGGCCCTCATCCAATCTACCAGAAGAGGTAATAAAAGTTATGATAATACCTGTCATTACAATGTATTATTCATTACACTAGGCACTTGCATTACATAACCATTTTTCTCTCTTGCAAGATGGGAGTGATTAAGGGTGATATTTAAAATATTTTGAAACTTGTATGTCAGGGCACTGAGCAATCAGATTGAATTCCAGGCATAGTCCTGGAGCTCTTGCTGCTGCCTAACCCTTCCTCTGCTGGATTGAGAGTCCAGGAAAAGTAATCTGCAAGGCTAAACTATGCATATGCAAGTTAATGGTAACATTATCAGCCCCAGTTTTCCTTTACTGAGCAGTACTGGAGGCAGGCTCTCTGCTAGGTGTATTTACATATATTATCATATTTAATCCCTCCGTTAACCTTCTTGGGGGAGAGACTGTTATCTCTATTTTACAGATGAAGAAAATAAGGCTGAGAGAAATCAAATGACTTGCCCGTGTGCATACTGAGACTCACTGTGATAACTAGGAGCCAAACTTTGGGTGATTATAAACCCCTTTTTCCTTCCATCAGGTTACACTGAGTCTTATGCAAAACTCTAAAATAACAATACAAGCTAGAGATACTTAAGGATCAAACCAATATGCTAGTCCATATGATCAATTAGATATTAGATTTGTGAAAAGAATTCAGTGGGTCCTTCTCCAATTATAGAAGTCAGTGTGGTACCTCCGCCTTCCAATCCTCCAACTGTGAGGGTCCAGTCATCTCAGATGATGAAATTAGTCCTTGGGAGGGGCCCAGAAAGACTCATTCCAAAAATTGCATTGCCCGTAGAATCTAAGTGAGATCATGTGGGCCTTCCAAGCATGGGGCTTGGCACAAGAAAATCTTTGGTTGTCTAATATCCCTTCCATAACTTTACTACCAGGGCCCTATAACATTCCCAGAATATGCAAACTGTGATTTTTAAAGTTACACAACAGTAAAATTAATTATATCCTCCTCGGTCTGCTTAGGTCGATGGAATTTAACAGCAACAAATTATGTAAGACACTGACTGATGAGTTTGAAAATAAAGTTTGGCTGTTACTACTACAGTCATCATCCTTCATCATTACATGGAAGTATATTCATTTTTGTTTGATATGCAACAAATGAATTTATTCATGTGAATCTGACAGATTTTTTTGTTAGCTTCTTGAGAAAATAATTATTTTTAAATACTATGAAAAACCAACTGCAAATTCATAAGATAAACATAGCTTAAAAAATATTTCAAATAATGTGTTATCCCTGGACCCAGGCACAAATGTCCTACAATTGGTGCATACACCCTTGTACACACACACAGCATATAATAGTGTAAGAACCCAACAATCAATGCCTTCAGGTTGTTACAAGGAGGAAGCTTTGTTTATTTCTAGCAACATCTGGTCTCCTGAAATATGGTAATTCCTATTAGAATAGAAGGATATGAGCTCATCAGCAGAGCGAGTCACAAAAACTTGAACAGGGTGGCTGATGTGATAGTAAAAAGGTGCTTGTAAATTTACACAGTTCATTAACCTAATCATTTATTCAACTTTCCATGAAAATTACCATGAATGTATCCACAAAGGCATATGTACTCAGACTTTCAAACTCTTGTTAAAAAAACAAAACAAAACAAAACATTGAGGAATTCATAAAATTCACAGAATTTGGGGAAAAGAAATGAACAAGTCCCGTTTCCTATACAACCTAACCCTGAATCAGTGTTGTCTCCTTCCCAAAAAGACCTGAGGAGGGCTTCCATTGCCTAGCTACTCTCATGTCCACACCGGCCTGGGAGCCTGCCTCTGTGGGAATGAATTCAGTGCAGTAAATGAACCCTGACTTGGACACTTTCAGGGAGTATAAGTTTACTCAAACCAAATAGTATTTTGTTTATAAATGGCCTTAAAATTTTATTCATGTCTTTGAGATTAGGAGCAAGGGAAGGAGGGAGAGGGAGAACATGAAATATATACAAAATTCAAAATGCATACTTTTTCTAAATATTTTGTCATATGCCAATCATTAATGAAGCTTCTGGCTGCAAGGATGGGGCCTCATTGTGAGACATTATCAGAGACCAGAAGAACACTATGCACTTGAACTGCAGGCTAGGTTAATTCAGATAGAATGTTACCTATGGTTTTCCATCACAGAACAAAACCAAAGCAAGAATATATACATGATAATTCTGCCTTGTGGGTAGGGGCAGAGAGAGAATTAGCCATCATAAACCCTGAAGGCAAGAAAATCCGAGGGCCGGCCCAGTGACTCAGTTGGTTAAGCATTGGCTTAGGGCACATGCTCTGAGCAATGGGGCTGCCGGTCCTATTCCCACATGGACCAGTGAACGCTGCGCCCAAGGTGAGCTGTCGTTCAGCTGCCAACATGTGGCAGGACGGCTCAGCTGGTGTAACAACAAGATTGCCTATTGCATGGTGGGCTACACCTACCCACAACTAAAGATTGAACTTGGCACTTTGAGCTGAGCTGCTGCCTGGGTGGCTCAGGGGATAGGGCGTGCACTCTTAACAACAAGGCTGCTGGTTGGACTCCTGCATGTGATGGTGGACACGCCCACCTGAAACTAAGATTGAACACAGTTTAGAGGCCATTAGCTGCTGGCGGGAAGCCAGATGGCAACTGGCGCCCTCCACAAGGAAGATTGAAGAGCAACAATTTGGAATTGGGCTGGTCCCCTCCCCAATTCCTCAACCCAACACTGTTTCCCTCCCCCAATTCCCCAATAAAATTTAAAAAAAAACAAAAAAAAAAAGAAAATCTGAGAATATTATAAGTATTATAAATTAAATGTTTAGCACTTATAAATTCATTGTTAATAGATATAGAAAGTACAGAATTTAAAAAGCTCACTTGGACATTTTCCCAAACAATTCTCATAACATTTCAATGGAGAAATGAAGAATGAGAGCATTGTTGTTTTCATTTTATAGGTACTAATCTTTACAGAAAGTTTTAACGTTCATAAATGGTACCTAATTTGTTTCAGTATCAAATTAGAGATTAATTCATTAGTTTATAATTGGTTTTCACTAATACTGTAATATATCTTTTCTGATCTGGGCCCATGTATTCACTGATTTACTCATGCATGGGTCCTATTAATATTTATGAGTACCTATTCGATGCCAATGGCTATGCTATGTCTCAAACATTCAAGGGTGCACCAGAGGGAGAATGTTCTCTGTCCCTATGAAGTTTTTAGTGAAGCAGAGGAGACAGATAGTGGACCAATGTTTCCAAAAATAATTGATGAATTAATTCAATAAAATGGGTGTTATAAAGGAGACATATAGCACATTATGAAAGGATGTAAGTTCTAACCTATTTATGTACAATATATGTCAGCTAAAGAAATCAAAGCTGGTGCTAAAATATGGAATAGAAGTGGCCAGATTGTCTTCTGACACTTTTTATTTTTAAAGTGGTTCCCTATTACTAAAAGATCTAAAGATGACTACTTTGCTTTAGCATTATGGATATTATCAAATTCATACACAATGAAATTTATATCAAAAATTAAACAGAATATGATTGAAATGAAATAGGATAGATTTATATCACCATCATTTTGAGGATTTGGGAAAAATGAGCTCTACTTTTTCTTGCACGTCATAATCTATTTTTGAAAATAACAAGTGCCTTCATATCTGTATCTAAGATATCTATTGCCCTGAAATCATGTAATCCTGTCTGTAGTTCAATCCACACCAAAATATTTATTTATAATTTCTGATTTTTAAGATGCTTTCTAGGCTTATCCAAAAATCCATAGATACTTTTTCCTCAGCAATAAAATTGCAATAGCCAGCATGAGGAACTTGGGCTATTGTATCAAGGTTCCTTTCATTCTCTTTTGGATGACCGTACATAAACAGAGCCAGCTGCAGCACAATGGCTGTTCAGGCTGCCCCACTTAACATTCTTGAACATACTATTCATTATAGAAAATAAAGTTTGATTATATTGTAAGTACTAGATTTTTATCATTTGCTTAGAAATAGATTTTGAAGGGCAGATCTATTCACCCAACTGGAAACATTTCCTCTTTCAAGTTGCCTAACTGTCTTTATTTCTTGAGGTTCATTCTTTTAGTTTCACAAATACAAAAACTCTGGACTCATTTATCTATCTGTAGCCCCCATCAGCCACAAGTTTCATAATTTATTAGGGTCTAAGCAAAATTCTCTTTGAGTTTTTCTAATATAAAGATTTGTAGCTCACCAAAAATAAACAATACCTCTTTTTTGGTACAAGTGTGTTATTGAATAGAAAGATAACAATACTAATACGTGACCACATGACAACACAACACATGAGCTGTGGCTTGCTTTTCCTCTAGTCCAGTGGGATTTTGTGATCATACTGTGTCTGTTCTCTCACCAATTTCCTCTGTAAATAAAAGGTAAATGCTGCCGAGCCTGCTGACTGAGTGGAGAAACCACCTTTGACACAGAATGATAATGTCCTAATTAAAACTGTGTATAGCTACAGTCTATGTCATTGATTTCACTATAACTTTGACTAAGTTAATCAACTTCCATTTGGGTTATACCCAACTATTACTCAGAGCTGCACACTTTCCATGGGTTTAATCATTTAAATTGGCATTTTGGATAGGCAATATTTAAAAAAACAAAATGACCAATTTTATATTTTACTGGTATAGTTAATATTAGGTATATGCACATTCAAAATTAATGTTACATTATAATGAACTACTTGTCTACAATGTCAGAGTCTGTTCCTAAGTAATACATCAGATCATAAACATTAACATTTACTTTCCCATTACACTCAGTGTGCACTCTTGTTCCATTTACTTCAAGACTGATGAGGCACTATTTTAAACAAGAGTTCTTCTTTCTTTACTTCTTACTTAAAATTAAAATTAAGTGAATCTGGAAGTATTTCTTAACTGTGGTAAGGAAAAATCCCTTCTCACTATGAAGTACAATACTTTAATTATTTTAGCTGATTAAAATGAAAGCTCATGAAAGATTCACTGCCTCCAATTAGTAACTTCAGTTTTATAATTCAACTATGATTATTGGTTCTTTCGAAAACACCAATCATTAAGTTATAAACTGCTCTGATTTTTAGTTTTGAGAAGTAATCTATAAGATATATAGATGGTGCCTGCATCCAACTGATTGGCAAGTGAAAATGTTGGTGATGGTCTTGTGCTTGGCTTATTTTGTCATAAAATTTTGTAGCTATAATAACAGCTCTATGCAGCAGTTTTGTGGTACTGTTGTACAGAGCATCAATTTCTCTTAGGGAAAAATATGGGTCACTCCTTGTCATGTCTCAGCCACCCTCTAAAAGTAAGCCATACAAAGAGGAAAACATATTTAATTCTTTTAGGCAACCCGAGACCCTTTTGTGCCCTGTTAGGACAATCTTAGAAACTTGTTACATGTTATACAACTTAAATGGTAGCATTTGAAAATAACTGAATTATCAACTAAAGCATACTCATCAAGGCTTCATAAGCCTTTTCAGTTTAAATAGTCTCTCCTAATTAAGCATATTTTGCTCTATATCAAATGCTGTTCTCTTGCCTGGATATTTCTATCTGCAGAAAATACACAGAACAAAAACTGTAATAAATAAAGTGGTCAGAATGCTGTAATAATTCACAGACAGCAAGAAGCAACCCAACCTATATAGAGATAATTACAGATGTAAAGTCTTATCAAAGATTAAGTAGGAAAAAGAGGTTCACTTGTTTATGACATCACAAAGATTGATGGCATCAGCAAATAGAGTCATGTATCCCAAACTGCATATTACTCAGCTTTCCCAGAATATTGGCAGCTCCCAGTGGGGAGGGACCAAACCACATACCTTCTGATTTAGTAGGATTATATTACATTGTATTATAGATTGCAAATATCTGGTAAATTTAATTAAATAGCTGAAGAAAATGTTTAGTATAAAATCACACCCACACACACACAAAAAAAAACCCTCATTAGTTTATAAATGAAATCCCTGTTGACACATAGGTACTTGCCTCTACTGCCTCATATAAGCTCCAAATGTGCAGCTACAATGAGAAATTTGCATAGGAGTCTGGGCAGAGGAGAAACAAAGGGGAGTCAGGATGGCTAATGCCTCTAAGGTATACACAGTCTCTGTGTTTTATTTTCTCATACCTTTCTTCAAACCACACATAAATAAATTCTAAAAACGGATTTAAAACAACCCAGCCCTTTCTCTTTTCCATTAAACTTCAACGGCTGAATTACACATATAATAAACATTATATATAATGCATTATATATAAATCTCACACATAATAAATTATTATATGATAAATATATAAAATAAATTATATATATTACACATATTATAATATACAGTCATGACTTTATATATAACTGTATTTGTATGTTATAAAAATAGGTAGGCACCATGCCTTGTTCTCAGCACTTTTATATATTATCTCACTTCATCCACATAACTCTAAGAGATAGAAACTATATTATCCAATGGGAGATGAGAACATTGAAGAGGCTTGAAGTTAAGTGACTTCCCCAAGGTGACCTAGTTAGTAAGCGTCAGAGCCAGGATTCAAAGCCAAGTGGTCTGACGACACAGCATGGTCTGTTAACCTCTGTGCTGTCTTCATCTTATATCAGCATGGAGGGACCATGGAGAGAGAGAATGGTAGTAGAAAGAAACAAAATCACTTACAAGGAGGGATAAAAGGAAAGAAGGAAATGCTTAACAAAGAAACCAAGAGAGATGGAGGGGAAGAAAGGAGAGGTAAGGAGGGGAAGAAAAGTGAAGAAAGACAATATATGATACTAATAAAAGAAGGAAGTAGCATGAACCTCTGTGTCCCTGTTATATGATTCTCCTAATGAAATTGTAGGGAGATGAGAAACCCTTCAGTAACTGCTCATTGCCTTTTTATCTCATCTCAGCATAAAACGTGGGTAACTGCCACATCAAAAAACTCATAAAAGAAAATACCAATTTACGTATGAATCATACTCCCACTTCTACTCTCCAAAATTGCCTGATTTCTTCATTGTAAGTAATATATTGGGTCTCCCTTGAATGAACCCATCACAGCATTTTCTATCTCAGCTCAAAACACAAAAGACCACTGGCCCATATTAAATAACTTTTCCAAATGAGGCTCATAGGCTGCACTGAGACTCAGAAGCACCAACCCCCAAAGGGAAGTGCAAGCTGAGACTCTGCTCAGATGGCTAGCATAACATGGGTGATGGAGAAAGAGGAGAAGCACTGGTAGCAGCTCCATCTCTCAATAAAGCCTGGCTGACTGCAGCCGTCAGTTTCTGTGCTAAATGGGTTTCCCTGGTAAGAGAGACAGCGGAGTCTTTTGGTTTTTGGTTTTTGTATTTTAAGTGTATTTTAAGTAAACAAATTCTGCATAATCACAGACTTTCTTCTTGTTCTCTGGTTTCATAGATCTATAATTAGAAAGCACAATGATATATTTCAAAAGAGAAGTTAAGAGGCTCAAGTTGTGGACTTTGCTCTCAATCTTGGGCAACCTACCTAATTTTTCTGGGCCTCAGTTTCAATATCTTTAAAATAAAGTGTCCTTCTCAGCTTCTATAATCAATGACTTCTGTTTACAACTATCTTCAGTGATCACTAATTGGCACATACAAACTAGCATGTGTGCTCACGCTCACACACACACACACACACACACACACGAAGTTCTAGCTTTATGTTTTCATGACTTTCTATCTCCAGTTGAATTATACCTATTTTATTTAAGATCAGTGTTTATGTGACTTAAAGATTTCATTGGCTAGCACTGTTAGCAACTTACTGCGGATATCTACTAACACCTATTCCAATATCTAATGACACCAATTGAAAGACATTTTCTCACACACATAAACAATTGTTTTAGAATTGGGATTTAAGCCACAAATTAAGGTTAATAAACATGTTGAGTTCTTTCATAACTTACATAGGTAATTGAAGGTAAGCTTATATTTGATGAAACCCAAGTCTTTGCACAGAAGAAACTGGAAACTAAGAGATAATTAGATGATGAAAGTAAAACCTATGTAACTTCACTAACAACTGTCACCCCAATAAACTTTAATTTAAAAAAAAGCTATATCAGAGGAAGAGTAATAGATATATATGATATGGGGGGAGTGGAGTGGTGAATTGGGGGGTGGGGGGTTGTCACTTTGAGGGGTAAAATGTATAACTATTGCACTGTGTTGTATACCTGAAACTAATTAAAAATAAATAAAAATTAAAAAATGATAAAAAAAGAAGCTATATCAAGCCAAGGATTATCAGTGAAGATGTTATGGCAAATAGAAATAAAGACCAGGAATCAATCCACCAATATCCATGGCATTTCAAACTTGTGAAGTAACCAAATACAAGTAGTAGGAAATATTATACTCATCGTCACAGAGTGTCATATAGGGCACTCAAGTGCAATGGGACACTGAAGGCTCAGCTGCCTCAGAGGCCGACATTTACGCAAGGGGCATTCAGTCATGAGAAAACTTCAGAACAGGAATATGGAATCCATAGCACTTGGCCAACAAAAATGTGTCCAAAATGAAACTGAGGCTGTAGATCCTGAGATACCAGGAAGGTAGCTTCCTTCTCCCAGAACCTCTGCAGGCTCTTCTTCTTTCACCCACCTATTGAAATATGGTGTTGCCATGATTGCAGCCTATCTCACGCTCATAATCTCATTCACTCTTACAAGTTTAACAGCAATGTATGTCTGATGACTTCTAAATATGTACCTCCAGCTGCAACTTGTGCACCTCAACACCTGAGAGTCTGTATCCTGCATGTATTTCAGGAATCTCAAAGGCAACATGTTCAGATTTAACTTACTATCCCCCACTCAGAACAGATCTTTCTCCTATTTCTTATTCTCCCTTGAGAGTATTATTATCTGTCCAGGAACACAAGCTAGAAATATGGAGTCATCCCTGACTCCTCTCTTTTTCACTCTCAACATCCAAACAGCCATCAAGTCATTTTTACTTCCTATGCTTTAATCTACAGTAATTTATCTTCTCTCCATTCTTACTACCTTTATACAGATTATTATCTCTTACCTTAGCTTTTACAACAACACTTTAGTTGATCTTTTACTTCTAAAATCTATTCTTTATGCAACCAACAGAGTGATCTTTGAAAAACGCAAATATATTTATTTCCCTCCCCTGCTGAAAACACTTGGTAGCTTCCAAGTCTTTTAGCCTATCTCACCCTTAGCATCACCTATGGGAATATTCCCTTTGATGGGATCCCCTTCAGCCAAGCCCCCTCTAGTCTCATCTCACATTACTCCATGATTCATATTTGTTTTGTTTTAGTATTGCTAAAATGTTTGGATTCCTCTACATACCTGGCCTTAGCTAATGTCTATGATTTCAATATGCATTATTTGTCCTTCACCCCCAAAATCATGATTTCCTCCTTTAACCTTTTCCATATCAACCTGAATAAATCTTTCACATCCCTTAATACTCAGCTCTGGCAACACCTCCTCTTGAAAGTCTTTCCTCATTCACTTTCTCTTCATCACTGCCTCTAGGGTGAGGTGCTCAGGAAACATTTTATAGTGTTTGCAAGGAGCATTGGATTTTGACAGATAATGTACTCAGGGGTCGATCTGTTTTTATTTTAGGGATTGGATGAAGTAGGAGTAAGCAGGGGATTGGCCCATTGAGATGTGAGTATGATATAATTTTATATGTTATGTGTGTTTTATACATAGAAACTGTCTAGAAAGATAATGCCTAAATGGTAACTGTAGTTACCTGAGAGTGAATTGATTCCAAATAATTTTTTCTCTTCTTTCTATCTTTCTCAAAAATCTATATTTTAAGTAATAAGCACAGATAACTTTCATAATCAAATGAAAAATAATAAAGCTATTTTCATTGCAAAGAAACATACATCCATAACAACCAATATCTAAGGAGGGTTGACTTTGTGCCAGAAAATGTTCTAAATAATTTGACAATATTGATTTATTTCATATTTGAAACAAAACTGTGAGGTAAGTTTTATTCTTTGTACCAATTTTATGAATGAGGAAAATGAGAACAGATAGAGGTTAAATACTTTGATCAAAATCACACAGCTGGTAAGGAGAAGATCTAGCATTTGAAGCCAACCTGTCTAGCTGCAGAGTTTATGCCACTATCTACAACTATCTGTCACAGCAGAGCAAAACTTCCTGAATCAGAGCTCTCTATGAACTGTTCTTTGTTAAAAGAAATCTCAGCAGTATTAACAACAGGCTCAAAGTGCCCTCACTTTGCAATCTTCTCATTTTCTGCCCTTTCACTTTAAAATGTCTATTATTGTCCAATGAAATCCTTTCAACTTGTTCATTTGACTCTTCACCAACATCAAGCCACATGAATAGCTGAGAACACCCCATTCAAAATCTGCTAGATTGCTATCTCCTGAACAGTTGCAGATGAAATCAATCCCCTCCTGCATTATTCCTCCATCTTCTTTCTTAGATTGAGTCAATGGGTAACTCATCACCTTTCCTCAAAGGGCCATTTCCAAGTCTTCTATTACATTAGCATTTCTGCTCCCAATATAAATGTTATGCCTCATTAGGGTCAGATAATGAAACGGGATGTCGCCTGTTTGCCAGGGCACTTGGTGATTGTTGGACTCTACCCCTTATCCATAATTCTGTGCTTCCTTGACTATTATATAATAAGAGCAGGAACTGCAGGTAATTCTTACCTTCTAGGGAAAGCATGTGCCTTAATGTAGGAGAGAAAACCAAATACAACAGTGAATCATTCCTAATAAATCTTGAATACACTATCTTGTATTATGACTTCTGGGCCTGTTTGCTTTTGTTTTTTTGCTCAATTCAAAAGGACTCAGAAAAGCAGATTTTGAATCTAAGCCTCTTTCTCCTAAAAATCTTATTATTCTACTTAATTTCTTAATCTTATTAAGAAATTGGATAAATGAGCTGGCTTGGGACAATAGCAGCCCCGGTTCGGATCCCACATATGAGGGCCAGTGACACTACCCTCAAAAAAAGAAAAAAAAAAGAAATTGGATAAATGAGATAGAATTTATGCTTAGTCCTGATTCCTTAATAGCTAAGGTATTACAAATATACTGTGTGTGTGTGTGTCTGTGTATGAACTATTTTCATCTACAAAATTGATGTCTACATGCACATTTTATATATATTTATGGTAATTAAGTGGGTGAGTAGGTTATGTGACCTTGTTATCAACACTTTAAAAAATATTGTATGTCCTTATACACAATATATTCTTGCATGGTAGTTCTATTCAGTATGTGGAGATGTTTGTGAGTGATCTCTTGATAGCATAGCAAAATTTTTACATCTAACTCATTTCACTGGTATAATGTAAATAGTTGATCTAGAAAATAGAAGTTAAATATTCAATTTGAGGGTTAGGATCATTTAATTCAACTGACCATATAACTACCAACTCTTTGCCTCATTTTATAACGTGTGGCTCCTTCAGAAAGCATCAGATCAGGAAAATGAGCAAGAAAATAGAAGATGAAACACCACTTTTTCTTGTTTATGCTTTTATTAGGTGAGTCATCTCCTCCATAATCATTGCTCTGGCTTGGTCTACGTCATTTCAGTTCCTTCTTTTAACTAATCTCATTTGCTTCCACCTATGCTGAGATGCACTGCTTTCTCCTGAGACAAAGTGAGAAAGAAAATTGTTATGTTTTTATCTACTGATGTGTTCTTTCGATAATCCAGGAGGGAGCTCAGTACTCAATACAGCATTTTACTGTCACACGATTACACCGTCATCCATCACCATCTGCAATTTTTCCAGAGAAACTACTCTGCCTCTCTGTAATTTCTGATGCTTCTGCAATGATCACAGACAATAAAATAGTAAAATAGAAGAGGGAAAAGGAATTTCAAAAACAAGGCAATAAAAGGATAGCATTCTCTGCCCACTTTTGACACCACTAAATTCTTCCTCTGACATCTGATGTTTTCACTCGCATGTGGCCACATTTCACTTATTCATATGCCTCAAGTCCCTTAAGTCTGGAAAAAGTACTGAGCTGTCCAATACACTCCATTGCTAAGTCCAGCTGCTGGCCTCCCTGTAAGGTGTGGCACAGGTTCTGTGGCAAACTATGTGGCAAACTGAGACAGTAGGAAAGAAGATTGGATGGGCCCAGACAGGTCTCTGCACCTGGCTTGGCAAATATAAACTAGGAGTGAAAGAGATACGGAGGAAAGCTCAGTGTTTTCTTGAACATCAGGAGGAAAGACATACTAGAGAGCTCCTTTAATTTACTTATAAATTGTTCTATGTCTCAAAGTAATAAATGGATTGTTATTATTTGTATAATTGTAAGAACATACCCAAAGTTTAGGAAATCTAACTAAGTTTAAGAAGAGAAAATACATTAGAATAGCACTGGCTCTTGATGGACCTAAAATTCCCAACATTTTGAGAATTGTAGCACGTCACTGCCTATTTAATCTAGTAGCAATGGTTTCCACAACCCCCTCCTTCTAAACAAGCTGTAGTTTCTTTTAGTGAATGAAAATATCATTTTGATTACTTCAAACTACTCCTCTCCTCCCCACCCCTCCTCCTCCTTCTCCTTCTTTTTCTTCTTCTTTCCGTCATATCAAGTCACTAACTCATGTTCCCATAATAATCCTGGATACACATAATTCTATTATTCTCTAATTTTCAAAAGTATTGGTATTATTTTTTCTCATTTTCTGAAGAATGAAACTTAGTATTGGAGAGGTTAAATAGCTTGCCACATTCTGGCAGGTAGTCAATGCAGCTAGCATTCAGAATTAGGTCTGACTGGCCTGAAACCTGTGCTCATGCTACAATTCAAGGAGGTATCGGTGGGCTTATCAATACTCCTAGGGCTGCCCCCATGGCAACAGAGAGCTGCATCACCATGTTGGTTGCAGGTAGGATTCTTGAGGTGGGTGAGGGAATATTCCAGAATAAAGTTTAAGTGTTCCATGTCACAGAGAAGTTATGAATTCTGTGACACCTTATTATGTACATAGTTGGCTTATCTGTGCATAAAATGGAATTTGGAATATGGCTATTTGCTATGGCAGCACCAATCTGCCCAAGTTGATTTGCACAGCCACTTTTATTTTGAAGGTGAGCTAAAAAGAAATTTTATTCTAAGGATTTGTGGTTGGTGATGTTAAAGGGTGGGAAATAAGAAACAAGAAGCGCTGGCTTGGCAAGCCAGCAGCCCCGGTTCGGGTCCTACATATGAGGACCAGTGACACTGCCCTCAAAAAAAAAACACCAAGAAAATAGTGAGAGCTATGGACTGAATTATGTCCCCTGAAAATTTCATATTTTGAAGTCCTAATCCCCAATGTGACTGTATTTGGAAAATAGGGCCTTTAGGAACATGCTAAGGTTAATTGAGGTCATGGATGGGGCCCTAATATAATACGTCTGGTACCCTTATAAGAGGAGAAGACAGCAGAGTTTGCTCTCATTCATTCTCTCTCTCTCTCTCTCTCTCTCTCTCTCTCTCTCTTTCTCCGCCATGTGTGGACATAAAAAGAATGCAGCCATCCAAAAGCCAGGTAGAGAGACTTTACCAGAACCCTGAACATGAGGGAACCATGATCTCACACTTCCAGCCTCCAGAAATATAAAAAATAAATTTCTGTCATTGAAGCCATCCATTCTATGGTATTTTGTTATAGCAGCCTGATCTAACTAATACAGTGGGGCTGTGGGGAATGCCATGGTGTCTTCCACCTTTCTTACCTCCTACTCTCACTTGAAAGTTGTGTTTTTAGCCCAAATGAAGAGAGAGGTCATAGGTAGATGATAAAGTAACTATATTCATTTTAAAAACATCCTATGGGCAAAAACAGTTCTGTTTCATGGTCTAGGTGACAAAACACAGCATGGATCTCCACTATCCCACATATATGGGTATTATAAACCACAAATGCATTGTCAGAAGAGAAAGGGATTAGGCCCCACCAGGTAGCCCTGCCTAGGACAACCTTCACCTGTAGGACAGCAGCTAGAGGAACTAGGATGAGGGACAATGAAGAACACAATTGTCTTAAGCACATATAAAACATCAGGGGCTCCCAGAAATAATGGGAAGGTATTTGGACAGGAAGAGGATGATGCAGAGGACAGGAGACTCTGAGGTACTGCAGCCATGCAGATAAGGAGCTATACACACTACAAAAAGGACAGTGCTGTAAATAGGACCTCACTTGTATTCAGAGGCTTTGTGAGACCTGGAGACATTCATATTTGAATAATGACATTTTGCAATATACACTAATGCTTGCTCTTTATAACATGTTTATCATAAGATTGACTTTGTAAAGGTCTACCTGAAATATAGTCATAATATACTAATACTAAAGTAATAGGATTCTTCTCCTTTTTCTTTATCCTCCTTTTATAGAAGAAACTGCTTTATTATCCACATCAGAAAATTTGCCTGATATTTTCAGGAAAAGCTCTGACATGCTACTAAAAAAGCACACATTCTTATTTTAACTTGTGTAAATGTTTAGTTTAGTCAGACATTTCTCTGCTTCTAGAAATATATGTCTTAATGCAAAGTGATCTTCCCAGGGAGAAAAAAAAAATTACCAGAAAAACATACTAAGTGACATGATGTTCACAAGGCCAATACCTCTGAGAAAAGGCATAGAAGGAATCTAACAAAAACTACTGTCAGGTATCAAATTTAAGAAATACTCACTAAAAGACAGAGGCATCAAATTCCTTGAGAAAACTGCAGTCAGTCTTAAAGCAAATATTTCAAGCTTTCAGGTTATTTCATAAGTATATCTATGCTTCAGCTAAAATGTATTCATAACTATTGAACATCTTAGACAAAAGACCACAGTAGGATGAGACAGTGGTCTCAGTGGCTTATGATACAGCAGCGTCTGCAGGGTCCAAGGGAGAAGAGAATTCCTATTCCCGGAAAGGTGACCATGGGCATGAGGAAATTGGGGAACTGTGCTTTGAGAGGCAGTATGTGGCTCAAGCTACCAGGAGCTGGAAAATGGCTAAGGTGCACCAGAAGAGAAGTAGGGGGTGGGGGAGGGGGAGAGGGAGAGATGAGACTTATAAACATGCCATCAGTCCCATTCATCCAAAGGCCACTTTCTTTCACTACAAATCAGCCAGCTGCCCTAAGGGCTTCCTTTCCCTTGCTGGGCAGCATGCACTTTGGGGACACTCTGGGCGCTGGTATAGGATACAGATTCTCACTCACAGCAGTGCTGCACTGAGTGGACAGAGCAATGTTAGAGGTCCCTTCATCAGTAGGGCATCAGAAGCAAGAGGGCAAAGACCTGCTTCTATTTGGGGCTAAGCAGGAGGTAGGCAAGGCTCTACTTGGTCTGCAGGCCCTTTTTGAATTCTCCGAGAACTTCCCTCTCTTGGCCTCCAGAGACAACCAACCCAACCCTGAACAAACGCAGCATTGTAGAAGAGGGACATCTTGGATTTCATGCAAGGCTCTCCCATCCCAGTCTCTGCCATGCTGGCAAAGCCATCCCTTGCTTTATCTAGGCAGTAATATTCCACCTTCATAGTCTGTCCAACCCAGTGTTAAAATATAGGGTAATTGCTTAATTGGGGCCAAGCTCAGTCACCCCCTGCCTTAGCTGTTTGTATTAAAGAAACATGGCTGACCTTATAAGGATACCCCCATTCATTGCAATACAAGCTACCAAACCTTATTAGAAGGAAGAGAGATTGGGGGGAGAGAGGGATTACATTGCTCTCTGCTCACCCAGCATGAAGTCACCACGCTCTGGACTCTTGGTCTCCACACAGTTTTTATAACCTTTTTACTTCTGTTTAATATTAATTTGTTAAAGGTTTTTAGTTTGATTCTTTTCTAACTTTCTTTAGTTTTAGATTTCTTAATTCTTAGTTTCAATTCTATAGTAAATTTAAATTAGTTTTATAACTTAAGTGCTACATACAAATAAATATATTGGAATGGGAAGAGATTCATTAAATCCTTGATACAACCAAAAAAACACCAAAAAACAAAAAACCCAAACCCAGTGAAAATGTAATGTCAGAAATCATTCTCATCTATCAACTTTAGACTTGAAATAGGTCCTCCTAATTTTGTTAAAAGTTAAGAATTGATAAACACTTTCTTGGAAAAAAAATTGTTTACTCAATCATCAGAATTATTCAGTTTTTTAATACCACTATCAAGGTAGTATTTAAAATTGGCCCTTCAACTTCTACTGGAAATTTTTAGATGTTTTCCATAGCAGAGTACCACAGTGAAATTAGGGCTGGTAAGAGGGTAATGATTCTTTTGTAAAGTGAGAAAGGAACAATTATGAAAAGGGAAATTGGAAAAGGAGAACTTGCAAATCCATCTGACTGGTTCTCAGTAAGACCTATTTTAGGAAAGGGAACAAATATTAATTGAAGATTTGAAGGTGATGTTCTTGAAATTACCCCCAATCAGGTAAACTTTATAAAGCCTTCACACACACCCAGGACTCACATGTCCAGTTTGAAGACTACAACTCAATGTAGTGTTTCTGGTCTGACTTTAGTAAGGGACAATGAAGTGTTGGATCTTCATAAAGATTGAGAGAAGGTACACTATTAAATTTCCAGGCAAGCCTCAGGCACAGCTAAACACCAGGTGGAGTCTAACAGGTATTGAAAGATAGGGTCACCTGCCTTCTTGACAGAGTCACAGATTCTTGAATTCTGGGCAAGCAGCTCTGATAAACAAGCCGGCCTTGGGCTCCTCCGGAAATTTTCTCAGTGCTGAGGAAAATGACTAATGGTTTGTTTGTTTTTTGTATTTTTTTTATTTCTTTATTATTTATTCCTTTGCAGCAATTAGAGTCTGAGAAAGGGTACTTCATCAAAGTCATAGACACAATTTCACATCCTTTTCTTACTTCTTTACATTAAGGGTAAGTTCCCCCGACGCGGCTTCCACCCCCCACTATAGCAGAATCTAATGCAACATTACACAAAATGGTTTTACCTCTCAATTATGCCTCTGAAAAAGACATTTCTTTCTTTTTCCTGATCTCTGGTTCATCCTCATATAGTGCCAAACACCACTTCTCTCTGGCTAGGAAGTCCTGCTCCAAAGCAGAGGTGATCAGAGCAATCACTACCCTTATTTTCAGGAATTGGCCAGAAAGTTATATATATATATATTACCTGTGTTCACAACTCACTGTCCAAATCTAGCAGCATGGCCCTACCCCAAAACAAGGGAGCCCAGAAATGATGAGATCCTTCCTTGTTTCTGGACAGAGGCAGAAGGTCACATACCTTATGAACTGCACTAGGGCCGCCACCGTGCTCTCCCTTGCTTCATTTCACGGCATTCTCTCTCCCACTCATTTTAGCCATACTGGCCTTCCATCCACTAACCTTTGTATATGCTGTTCCATCTACTAAGATTTTCCTTCACCAGTATTTGCTAACACTTCCTCATTTTTCAGTTCATAGCTAAAGTATTTCCTTCCCAAAGAAGTTGCTATAACATCTCCCATCTCTTCATCTGAGGTAGCCTCTTCTATTACTTTTTCAAAGGTCTCTCTTTTTTTTTTTTTGTAACTCGCATAGTCACTTACACGTTAATTCTTCACCTGATTAATTCATGCCAACCTCCTCCGTTTAACTGTAAATGTCCTAAGAGAAGAAACCGGATTCATTTTGTTCACTGCTATGAATATAGCTAATATGTAACTTACAATTATGCAGTAAATATTTGTTGAATAACTGGATGAACCCAGGGCCTTTTAGAATTTCACCTCAAATGCATTTAGAAAGAAATTTCTCCCTTACTTCATACCAATGAATTGGGATTAGTGCTACATTTGACAAGTTATGTAGGGTAGCGAAAACAAAACAAATAATAAGAAAAAAATGGGCTAAACTGAAGGAGAAACATGCAAAAGGGAAAAGTAGAAGAAGCCATTCATGAGTTAAATGAAGTAAAACTCTACACTAAATTTCATATTCTTTCAAAACAAACTCAGAACAATAAACTTATATGGGGACATCTGAGCTTGGTCATCAGATGTAATAAGCAAGGAAGGTTTTAAACATTATGAAAAATAGAATCCTAGATGTCCATAACCAGATGTAGCACGTTTACTTCCCTCAACTTTTCAAAATAGAATCATTGGCCCCAGTGTGTGCAGTCCTTACTCACTTACTACTGGGGCCTTGGGAATACTCCTTCATATTGTATAGCTTTTTCTAAAAAATTCAAGATAAATAAACACATGCAGAACTGTTTAAGGAAGTGTCCCTAGAACTGTTTAAATTTCAGTCTTATAATGGGCTTCTTCCTTGCCAATTGTTTATCTTTAGTAACGCCAAGGGCATGGTCTGGCCTGGCTGGAGCCAAAGGTCAGAGTTTACCATTTGTCAAAGAGACAGCTCTGACCCCATTTGGTTTTTAACCTTTTGGCTTATTACACTTTCCTCCAAAGTATAAGCCAGTTATCTTCATTATAAATGGCAAACTGGGACTTTTCTGGTTAGTGTTCTGTAAAAGAAGTAAACAAGCTTTAGGCCCAATTATCTTTGATACTGAGCACTGTTTCATATCTTAACTCCTTATGGAGAAATTCATGAGAACTAATACAAGAAGGAGTAATACAAGAACTGTAAATCGTTTTTACCCATAAGTTTCTGTGAATTAGTTTGGCTATGGGCCAACCTGAATGGATACAAAACAAACCCCTTGTTTGATAATTAATACAGCTGCAAGAGTAAACAAGGAATGGAGAGAAATGTTCAGTGCGGTATCATAGGCATGTGCTATGATCCCACTCCTTTTTAAATTGTAAGTTAATTGTTTGACACTACTCTCATATGATTTTGATGTATTCTCCACCATTTACAGAAATTACAAATATGACTTTGCGACAGTGATTCTTAAGATTAAGAGTGCGTGTGTGTGTGTGTGTACAGGCCCATTAGAGAACCTGGTAAAAGTGACTGGTCTTCTCCCCAGGCCATGGGTGGGGAAACATATAATGTTTTGAAGGGTTCAGTGACCCATTTAAAGCACATGCAGGTGAAAAAATAAAAAATAATAATAAAAAATAAACAAAAACAATATGCATAGCAACTATTTAAAAAGTACATTTTTGGTCAATGTCCCAAATATTTAATTCTCTTAATGTCACTTATACAAAATGAATTTGCTTATACAGAATGAATCCTGTGCACTTACACAGTAACCCAGATTGGATAGTCAGTGGTTCTGTAGCATTGCAAAGATATTACAGTGATCTCTGTATGGTTGGTAATTACCTGCTGCTTTGAGCTCTCCTTTATTAACCTGCTCAGCTGCCAGGATACCTAGGACCCTGTCACCATTCGACAACTGGGAGGCTGAAGCCTGAGTTACAGCAGGAGCCACCAGGACGCAGCGCCAACATAAAAATCAGTACCGGTTCTGTTTAGTGCCCATGCCTTACGAAGGTGCTATAAAATATTTTGAATATAACCCCTGAGTATATCCATTTAATTTTTCCTAAGTGTAATCATCTACCTAGAAGGACAAAAAGAACACTAAGGCCTTTTTTTAGTGCATTGAAATTGAAAGTGGAATGAAGCAGTTGATTTTGTCCTGTCCGTAGGTGTCTGAAAAGATTACTGACAGGTTAATATGTTAATTTTCCTGTGGGAATGAAAGACATGAGAGGGGAAGGGAATTTGGGAAGAGCAGGCTCTGGGTAGACTGGAGCAAAGGAATATAGCCTTTGGATGGGCAGCCAGTGTCTTTGCTTAGCCTCCTGTCCTTTGGGAAACCATCATGTGCTCATTTATCTGAGACTGGCAGGGCTTCCATTGCTGCTGCTCACTTCCCAACTTGTAGGGATAGCCAATCATATTATCTCAGCTTCCTATTAACAGTAATGTTTCTGAAGAATAAACATATAATCCAGCCAATCAGCCAAGCAGAATCCTTCCCTATCCTGATATTAATGATGGAGAAAGGAGTTATTTTTGATAAGAGGCCGTGCTGCCATCTTACTTTTCAGTGTGTAGATGAAGCCAAGAAGAGGTAGGAGACTGATGGAGAAAAAAATCCCAGTCTCTGAGGTTTGGGCTCTACAATTATTGCTTTCAGTTATAAGTTTTCAAATAGCTTTCTAGCTAAGATAACTAATACATTTGTCATCATTATTCTTTTTTTATTGAAATTGCTTAAGCTATGTTAAGTTGGATTTCTGTCACCTGCAAACAAAAGAAGTTATTATAATTTAGAGGGCTAAACTAGACGCCATGTCTATGTTTAAAAAGGGATCTGGAAATAATGCAATTATTTGTGACAAGCTACAAAATTCTAAATAAAAGGGAGAGATTGCCAATATTAACACAATGGACTTTACAGCTGTGATCACTTTTAAAAGCATATGCTCTGGGGCTGGCCAAGTGATGCAGTGGTTAAGCGCTGGCTTGAGAAGCCAGCAGCCCCGGTTCAGTCCTACATATGAGGGCCAGTGACACTGCCCTCAAAAAAAAAAAAAATAGCATATGCTCTGATAATTTTTTAATTACTTAGCAATAAAAAAAATGAGAGCCACCTATCATACTCACTAAAATACTCTGCAGCTTAGAAATACCACGTTTTTATCCTGATAGCTAACACAAACACACACACAATTATTAGTTAAATGTCAACCAGAAAACACACATATTTTTGACAATTTATGTTAAAGTCTTAAAGAGTCTGGGTGAAATAACAGAAAGGCTGAGGTGGAATATCTCAACTACTTTTCCACTAAGACAGAATATATGGAAGCTTTATTTTAAAAGATGTAGGCTTTCTGATACAAAATCAAACAACAAATCATTGTTTTGATTATTAACTGATTAGTTACTCCATCTCCATGGAGCTTTAGAAACAAAAGAGCTGTTCAATATAGCTCTTTTGTCTGTGAAATTTTTCCGTTAAGAACTGGTAGTTTAGCCTTTCTAATGAGTAAACACGAGACCATAAGTACATTTTATGAACCGCTGCATAATTATTCCCATTCAGTAGAGAGAGTTATTAAGCTTCATAGCACTTACTAAAAGCTTTAGCCATGAAAGAAATTTTCCATAAAAGTAGAAAACTTGTCATAATGATCTTAAGGAGTACATCATAAGGTAGTATAAGGACAAAGGGTTATAAAAGTAAATGAGTCGCAGTGATTCCATCTGCTGCCTAATGCAGACATGTGACTCAACTCAAGAATGCATGGAGGGCCCTAGAAACAGTCAGGACTTTCATGCTACAAAGCAACCTTAAACAATCTCAGAAAAACACCAGAGAGATCTCATTCTTTCTGGCAGCGAAGTTTCCTTAACTCGATTCCAATGAGGGCTAAAAGTGAATCACCAAGCTCATATCACCACCAGCTGGAAGTAAGGCCAGGTTCATATTGTGAACAGACTCTAGATCCATTTACAAGCCCTGGAACAAGATCCATGGGCCTGGGCCATTAATATAAAAAAACAAAACAAAAAACAAAGTCTGCAAAGGGAGCATTACAACCAACTCTGCCACTGCTCTCAGGCAAGCCAGAGCACCTCACCATGAAAGACAGCCTGCCTGATGACATTTCATCAAGACTGATTCCAGCCTTGCCATACCAAAACTTTCAGTCAAACCAAAAGCCAACAGATTACAGGTGGTTAAATGTCAGATAAGTCTAATGTGTTGCGAAGACATTGTCAGGGTAAGTGTGTAAGCCATATAACATGAAAAGCAAGATTGTGAAGCAGGTTTGAAATCTTCCTGGAGAGGCCTGAGAATGATATTATAATCAAACAAATGAATGCATTCAGCCCAGATCCTGTCCTCAGTTTTGTGCTGGGTGCTATACATCTGATATCATTTAAGTTCCCTGGTCATCCTCTGAAAAAATTCAATGGATTCTCTAAATTCTGTAATATCTAGATATGGTTGTCATGGCCATCATGCTTTTCTGGGCTCTTCTACTTATATTCAGGAAGGTGACCAAAGGTTTTTTCCTTGTTCCTGCCTCAGATTTTTGGAGGGCCTTTCCCCTGAGATATATCCCAGGTTTTATATCAGTGGAAGGGGGTAGAAATAGCTACTTATTCAAGTACTTTCATGGCTGAGTAGAAGTCCTGGCTTAAGAGATGAGCCAGAGAGTGGAAAAAATTAAAAGTGCTGCTGTTACCCCTTCCCTCACTCTTTCTTGGACCACTCAATCCCTTGGGACTCTACAGTAATAACAAGAGCAGAAAGTTAAATTTCAGGTGCAAACTTGCAGGATTGTGCCATAGTCTCTCCAGAAGAATGGAAAAAGGAAAAGCATTCTTGTTTTTAAAAAAATTTTTAAATAATTCTTTAGCAAGCTTGGGGTGATATTTAATTGGGTAAATGATTTGAGATTTGAAAACATTTTTACAAAGAACTTTCAGTAATATGTGAAATTACATAGGCAGTTGAACAGATATAAATATTATAAACTAAATTATGAAATATTTGCACATGCATTCAGAAAGCTAATAAATAATAATTATTTCTGTATGGTGAAATTATGGGTAAATTTAATATTCATCTTTATAATTTTGGGAGGTTTCTTTCCCCTCAGTTTTCTTCAGTGAGTATCTGTTATATTTATAATCAGGAAAATCAGTATTTTTATTAAAAAGATAGATAGTAAATGAGCATTTTAAAATAGGATAGTGTTGACCATGCAAATAGCATTAACTTTAGAGTCAACCCAACATACTTGAATCGCAGCTCTGCCACATAGTAACTGTATGACTTTAACAATGCAGAGTTTCCATCCTTCATGTAGTGTATATCTGTCAGGGGTGAAGAATGAGTGATTAAAGGCAGTCCCTGGTGGTGCAGTTTATAAGGCATTAAAAAGAAATGTTGAAGTTAACCTGAATGTTAACGAAGATATAGAAATCCTTCATATATTATTTTAAATACTATACACTATTAAGTGTATAATAAATACTTTACACTATGATAGTATTGTTTAGCACTGTAGAGGACTTCAAGTAGAAAGGAAAAAAATGCTCACATTTAAATGATTACTGTTATAGGTTGAAGTGCCTCCCACCCCCCACCCAATTCATATGTCACAGTCCTAACAGCTAGTCCTTAGAATATGATCTTATTTGGAGACAGGGTCTTTACAGAGGTAGTCAACTTAAAATGCGGTCATTAGGATGGGTGCTAATCCAATATGACTAATGAATGCCCTTATAATAAAAGGGGAAATTTGAACACAGAGACATCCTTGGAGAGAAGATGATATAAAAAGATAGAGAAAAGATGACCATCTATAAGCCAAAGAGAAAGGCCTAGTACAAATCCATCCCTACAGCCCTCATAAGGAACCAATTGTTCCAATACTTTAATTTCAGACTTCTAGCCTCTAATACTGTGAGAAAACAAATTTCTGTGTTTAATCCACTCAGATTGTGGTACTTGTTCCAGCAGCCCTAGAACACCAATAGAGTTACTTTATTTTGCTAAATACTACTTACATTTTTGTGCGAGAATTAGTATTCATTTGTCTTAACTTTCATGGGAAAAAAATTCAAAAGGAGAAGTCTAGGATTTATGAATTCATTTGGCATGAAGAAAAAAATGAATTTTAAAAACTGTTATTTAATTCAGCTCTTCATAGAAGGAATCTCTGAATAGCTACTCATTTTCTTTCAAAAAGTAAAAAAAAGCTTCAAATTGCATAAAGACAAATTGTTTGCTTTATGACTTAAGTTTACTGTGCATTATCAATGAATAAAAATATATAGGATGAAAGCAGGCAACTTTAAAACGTGGTCCTTCTTATGCCTTGTATTCTTTTAGTTGTACTTTATAATAGACATACAAAACTATCTAAAAGGAAGTTTACTTTTACAAGTCACTGAATGCTAACGCATAGTTTTAATGAGACCAGAAATATGCTGAGCTGAAATTCTGAAAGTTAATGACTAAGGCAATTGTGATGTTTCCATGGGGGAATAATGGAATTCTGAGCCTTTATGGTATTTAATTACACGGCTTCCGGGCCATTAGTTTATAAGGGAAAATCTAGGTCTCCTATCTCATACCCAAATCTCCTTACCAACTCTCCTCTTCCTTTTCAGAATAAAAGCTAATGCCTGAGAAAACATCATTCAAATGGGCATTTCTTCATTTGGTGAGACTTACTATGCCTTTCAACTGCATCTTGTCCAGACAATGTATTTTCAGGACTTCAGGTGTGTGAACACTTATTGATACGCATTTCAACTAAAGAGGAAGTGATGTGTTTAGGGTAAATATGAATGTGACCTATAATACTTTTATTCTAAAATCCACAGCTAGAGAATGGAGTTCTGAACATAGTGGAGAGTGAAAATGAGAATGAAAAAAAAGTGCATGAGAGATAAGAAACCAGTGCTTTAGAATAGCCATGTATTAGATACCATTTCATTGAATGTTATGAGGCAGTGCTATCTGCATTTACAAATGAGAAAACAAAGGTTTGGGAAGACTAAGTCCTTTGCTGAAGAACAAAAAGAGAGTAAGTCAGAGAACTGCACTATGAAGCTTTGTCTTTGTGGTTCCAAATCCCATTCATATCTGAAAACTACATATACAGCACATAGAATTTAAGTAAAAAGAAATGGTGGACTGTTTTTCTAAACTTATTCTCCATAAAAGGTAATTAGATTATATAGTGCTCAGAATATGAATTAATTGCTAGAGTTAATTCAATCTTACCACTTGGGTATCAAATATTTTATATTTGAGTGTATGAGATGACCTAGTAAAAACCTGTGTATAATTTAAGATTGATACTTCACTTGCTTCCCACGATATATAAATCCACAATTGTCAGAACAACAGAGATATTAGAAATCAATTAGGAACAAGTCTTCTGTCTATTACTGTGTTTCTTGATCATTCAATCGTGTGTGTGTGTGTGTGTGTGTGTGTGTGTGTGTGTGTGAGATATCAAGTGCTGAGATGGGCATTAGAAATCCAGTCATGTACAAGGTAGAAAGGGTTTCTGTTATGAAGTTGACAGAATCTTGAAACCCCAAAGAAAACCAAATATATACCTGCTTGTATAGGCTAATGGGGTAAAAGAGACTAGGAAACTCTCCCTAGTCAACAATTTCAAATTTACTCGATATGAAGTAAGATTACTTACTTGAGAAAAATTATTTACAAAAGCAGGAACTGTTTCTAACCTGGCTGTAAATCTATCTCCAGCTCCTAGCTAGTACTCAATGAATGTGTTACTCTGAACTAAACTGAACTTCTTTTTTTGTTTGTTTGTTTGAGGGCAGTGTCACTAGCCCTCATATGTGGTACTCAAACCAGGGCCGCTGGCCTCCAAGGCCAACGCTTAACCACCACGCCACTCGGCAGGCTCCCTGAACTTCTTTCCCACTGAACCTTTTACACAGATCGCAACCAGACGTGGTGATTTAAGACTGACTTCCACTTACTCCTTGCCTTGGGCAAATTCTTAGTAAAACTGCCAACACGTAGCCTAAACCAAACAAATATAAGGGAATGTAACCAGTTTTTTAATAATTAATTGAAAGTTGAGTAGAATGTTAATTGTACACTTAGGTAGAATTGGACCTGATTTTTGCAACCAGGGCTTCCATTTTTCCTCACTACAGTGAAATGCCACATAATTCCACTAGCAGGCCAATTCTTCTTTGCCTTTGACAAGTTTAAGCAGAAGGAAACAGGACATAACCAATATGTCATCGAACTGTGTCATAGAATCATAGAATCGATAGGTTCCCATAGACCTAAAATGTGAGAATATCTCTCTGGTAGGAATGGAGAGGCTGGGCTTATCTTGGCCAAAGAAATGGCAGAAGTAGGATAAGAACTGAAAATCATGCTCTTTCTCTTCTTTACCTCGCAGCATTTTATGTCTTTAAGACATTTTGCCAAGTTTCAATTCTTCTTTTTAAAACTAAATAGAGCAACAAAGAAAGTGAAAGCTTCCCTCCCTGCCTCAATACACAAGTAAAGGAGAGAAACCCCACCACAACCACAAATACCAAATCACTTGGAAGTATGGGCTGGGCCCAAACACCCCAAACAACCAAACTACAAGAGTGGTGGGGGATCGGGTATGGCCATAAGTGTTCTAGGCATTGAGGGGGCAGAATGAGGGCTGCTCAGGATCCTGGTGCCAAAGCACCAGGTGGCAGCACAAGTGGAAGCCCTTAAGCTGAGAAATCAGGAAAGCTCCTCTAACACCTCCCATTCCCTTCTTCACAGTATCCTCCTCAAAGTGGTGGTGTAGGAATTTTCAACTCAATCTAATCTAAGATTTCTTTTTAAATATAAGATCATATGCAAACCGAGATACCAAAAAAGGAAAAGAACAGTAATGCCCCCTACCTCCTTGCAGATAAAGAAAACAAATCAGGAAAATGTTGTAACAGTGCAGGGGAAAAGTGTAGCCTGAAATTCTAACATGGTGTTTTAAATTATTGAAACAATTGTAAATCTAAAAAAAATGAAAATATAGGGGGGTGTGTGTGTGTGTGTGTGTGTGTGTGTGTGTGTGTGTGTGTTTGCCAGCCAAAAAGAGATGGAATGATGTCTAAACAACAGGAAGATGTAACTAACAGAATTCAGCAAAGAAATTGAGAAAGAATTAAAAGCCATCTTAAGAAAAAGATCCCCTTACAATGACTACAGGGTAAAATGGAGTGGGCAGCACATCAGACAAAGAGGGAAGAATGAGAAAAATGAAAATAAATAGGACTAAAGGAAGAATTTAAAAATCTTTGAAGGAAAGTGATAGATATAAAAAGCAAAGGAGATGTAAAATATTGTAGTTAGAGTCACTGAAGAAAACAAATGTGATTAAAAAAATACTTATCTATAATTTAGGGGAACATTCCCCTCCCCCACACAAAAAAATTTAAAAGACACATTATACAACTAGAAAAATTGATTCAGATGGTAAACATTATGATATGCTGTTAAAATTATTAAATATACAAATAAAGAATCCTTTGTGCCTATACTCCAAACTGCATAGTTTGGAAAATAAAATGAGTTTTGTATCAGAATTTGTAACAGAAAATTTCAACAGCATTAAACAATGGAATAATACCTAAAAGGCAGTCAAGGAATAAAATTTTAAGCAAACTGTTCAAGTATAAAAATTATGGACCGTTATGAATGCCCACAAACTCAAGGACTATTGTTCCCATGAGCCATTGGTGAGAAAACTAGTAGAGGATGATCAGAACCTTTTGGGAGAAAAAAATAAATGATGGGCACTGACTGGGTTTAATTAGAAAATAAAAGTGAGAATAAGATTGAGAGAATAGCATACAAATAGAATACATGCTGATAATATGGCAATAATGCTACTAAGTAAAATAGAAGGGAAAGGAGGAAAGAAGGAAGAATAATTACTGATTGCCTCATGTATAATGACTAGAAGTCAAAAGATATCATTTAAAGCCGGAGAGAATAAAGGCAAATATTAAGCAAGATAATACTATTAACTAATATTTGATGGTAGAAGAGAGAGAGGAGAGGAACAAGGAAGAGGCCGTAAACTAATTTTACCAATGCCCATTTAGACAAAATAGATTATATCAAAAGAGAAACACATAACTACAATCTATTAAAGAATCACTAGGCAGAAAAACCAAAAAGCTTTGTATATACTGGAAGAACAACAACATACCATAGAAAATAAACCATAAATGGAACACTTTTTGAAATAAATAATATATAAATATGTAAAATACGAAAGATCTAAGATCAAACATTTATCATATTAATAAATGGAAAGGGTTTAAATCACCTATTACAATAAAAAGATTTTCGGATTGTACTATATCATTTTATAACTTGCAATCTCAATGCTACATATAAGAGATACATGAAAGCAAAATGCTTCAGAAAAAATAAAAATAAAAGGATGAACAAAGAGATACCACACAAATAAAAATTTTTTCAAAATTTTAAAAATGAAAAAAGGAAAAAGAAAAGGAACCAGGGCTTGTGACCTTACCACAAGACAATGTAGACTACAGGAGAAAAAAATTAAATGGGACAATAAAGAGGGCAAGTTATAATGCTGAACTCTACAGTTGACAAGAAAAAGTGAACACTTATAAATATCTTTATGCACAGTAACACAGTGGTAATAAAGCATAAATAATATGGGACTGTGTGTCTCAATTATCAAAAATAAACCTGGTGATAGGAGACTGAAAACTAAACAATAATAAGGTAGATGTTATAGATACACACAGACACATTAGATTACATATTCCAATAATAGAGACACTCCTGGTTTCCTCAAGTGCTCTAAATATTTATGAAAATTGATAACCTATTAGGCTTCAAAGAAAACGCCATAATTCAAAACAGTACAATTTTCCTATTCACAATTCATAAATCAGAAACAATAGAATCAGAGACCAATGACAAAACCCTTTATAACTGGATATTCTAAAAATCTCCTTTAAATAATTTTCAGATTAAAACGAAAAAAAAATTGTAACTGCAAATTTTCTAGAAAACAACAAGATATCATAACCTGTGGACCACAGCTAATGCAGTATTTAGAAGAAATACATAGCCTTTAGTACTTATGTTGATATAAAAAACAGAATAAAAATCAATCAAACATGTTTACTAGAAATACAAACGAGAACAATAAAATAAATAGAAACAAATGGAGGAATAAATTAATAGGTCTATTTATTTATTAAGCATAATTGGAAGGAAGGAAGGAAGGAAGGAAGGAAGGAAGGAAGGAAGGAAAGGAGGGAGGGAGGGTAAGGAAAGGGAAAGGAAGGGAAGGGAGAAGGGGAGAGGGGCCTAAGGGGAGAAGAGATAAAGGGGAGAGGTGAAGAGGGGGAGAGAGAGGGAGAGAGAGGGAGGGAGAGAGAGGAAAGGAAAGGAAAGGAAAGGAAAGGAAAGGAAAGGAAAGGAAAGGAAAGGAAAGGAAAGGAAAGGAAAGGAAAGGAAGGCCCTGCTGCTTTTAACCTGAAGCTACTTGGTTACATTATCCATCCTTATCAATTGTTTATAAAGAGCACAAATTCTTAAGTGGATCTTAAGTATTTGCCCTGGCTTTTACTTCCCTCACATATAATATGAAATAGCACCAATGAATCAGACATACATTTATACCACTCCTGAAACAGCTGAAAATAGTTCAGACTCCTATTTCCGCCTTCAGGAGCAACCACTCCTCTGAGTTCTCTGATGATGCATTCTTTCATACAAAAGAATGCTTAAATTGCAGCTAAAGTATTGATTCTACTGAATTAGGGTGATATGAGCTCATACATTAAATGGTTTTATCATTTATGTACAGCCCTGCAGTGAAACAAGATGGATAAATATCAGCTCCTAGGAATTCACACTCACACATTGAAGCAGGAGTTTCTTCAAGTCAAAGCTGAGACCTGTACAGTGTGCCCGGGTCAACTTCGAGGAGTTCGTGCTGTTAGACCTAGTTCTTTTGAGACAATCTAAAATTAAACATGTCCACAGGGCCTATGGTGGTTCCATATGCGCTAAATGTGTCCATGACAGGATCAAGCATGATTTCCTTGAGGAGCAGAAAATTGTTGTGAAAGTAATAATGACATAAACACAGAGTCAGAAAGTTAAATTAAAAAAAGGAAGTTTTGTGAGTAATAAAAACAATCAAAAGAAAAAGCACGTTGAACATCTAGCTGTGTAAAAATACCCAAAGCAATGTGTGAAAAGACTGAAATGTATTTTGCAAAAGGTGACATGGAATTAACAGCTTTCTGTGATTTAGAAATTGGCAGAGACACCAAACACGTACGAATTGTCGAAGTGATCATGTTCCTGGGAAATGAAGATCCTGGGTAAGAGCAGTGTTTGCTCTAAAAGAAACCTTGTGTTGCCAGGTTGAGGATGATGTGACATAAGTGAGTATGGCTGCTTGTGTAGTCCAGCAGGAAGCCTGCATCAGGGAGCTCTCAACCGGAGGAGTCTTAACAATCTCCAGTGTAACAAAATCTGTTAATGCATCAAAACTGAGAAGCAAAAGAGGAAGGCAACGTTCTTGGAGACATGGAATAAATGCAGATCTAAAATTCAAAGCCCTGAAAAACTGACTCATCATCTGGTTACATCCCTGTATTCATCCATTTTCAAATGAACTTATTCAACAATAAATTGAGAAGAAAATTACCTGTTTATAATGTACACACTCTTGCTGCCAATTCTAAACCTCAGAGTTCAACATCTTATATTCACGTATTTACCTACCAAGAGCAAGGCACAGGTAGTCTAAAATATTTTCTAGTCTACAATACTGTTTCTGAAGTATTTTGATCAACCTCCAGTAGGAAAGGAAGGTAGACTGGTAAATTTCTACCTCTTTGCCATCAGTATCTGGGTATGAGATGTTGGGCCAATAGTTATTACTTCCTTAACTAAAAAAAATAAGAGGATTTGGGCTAGATGCTAACAAATCTTTCAGTCCTGAGAATTCTATGATATTATGTGTATACTGTCGCAAAATAAAATGTTTCACATGCCTGAGCCGAACCTTGGAAACTAGGAGCTGATTCCTGAATCATTTAGGGGAGTAATTGTCTCTAAAAATGCTAATGGAATTTCACAAATGCTTCCTGCCACACCAGCTCTTTTTCAGAGAATAGAAGATGGAGTGTAAATTTATGGTAATAAAACAAACACCCAAACATACTGCAGTTTAATTTTCTTTTATTATTATATTTTTAATTTACTGTGGATGACTAATACTTATTAGTATTCTTTGCTGCCTCTGACACTGGGAGCTGCTTTCTGTCTGGGTCTCTGAACCACGAAAATGAACAATTCTTTAAAATACACACAAGTCATCCCGAGAAAATTGAGAGACGATTTCAACTGAGTTTGGAGCTACTGAAATTCTGATGTGCCTTCCACTCATCTTAGGAACCTGATCTAGACAGCATATCGGAGAACTAAAAAATAATTAATTTTTAAAATCACAATGCACTGTAAATCATCTAACCAGGCTCTCCACTCCAGATGGCTTTTAATTTACCAGTGAAGTAGATCATGGGAAGTCTTAATATAAACCAGGACTTTTCAATTCAATCTGTGGAGAAGAAAACCTTCAAACAGCCCACTAGCTAGCTAACCAATGCTAGCAATGAAAGTGGGGGTGGGAAAAGGTAAAAGAAGTAGGGAAGGGGATCTGGGGTGGGTGGGTGAATGATGTTGCATAATAACACTTACACATTCACAAACAGTGCTTTAAATGAAGGGATAGGATTACATTTTAATGCGGCTGGCACCATCCAGAGGATTTTAAGTTTCCAGGACTGAAGTAGCTATGAAACTAGTTTATCAATAGTCACCATTTTTAGATTGACAGAGGACAAACAGAACACTAACAAAAAAGAAAAGATAGAGCTGATGATGACGCACAAGTTAGAAACAGAATACAGACAGAAGGCTTTCTTCACCCTAAGGATTAATAAAAATAGGAGTGTCTGCAACCATAAGGTCATATTCAGCATATTTTTCAACCAATATGCTTGAGCACAAGCCAATGAGTATTAAGGCCATGACCAACCAAAAGGGACATTCATTGTAAAGACCCAGCTGAATACCAGGGCTCCACAGTCCATTTCCCCTTATCTTCATTTTAGTAAAGAGGGAATAAAAAGGAACAGTAAGCATCACCCACCAGGAGGTAAAGGGGTTTATAGAATAGGAAGTTCTTTAGCATCCTTGCTTCATGAGTCCTAGTAATTTATAAACTCCTGTCGGGAGGCACTATGTCTACGACAACTCCTAGCAGAATACTTTGCAGAAAAAGACTTCAGTCAGTATTGCTCTCACTGCATGACAGAACAGACAAACCAACCTAAGACAGAGTCTCTGGAGTTATGTTTCCTGCTGGGGATTCAGACTCAGAATAACTGATGACTTTTGCCACTTGTTTGCTTTTAGGTGGACATAAACTGAATAGAAATATCTAACTCCTGAGCTCACTCACACCATCACTTTATGTTAGCCTAAACAAGAAAAGATGGATAAAAGAGGGAGAAGGGAGTCCAAGGAGGAACTATTTCAGGAAGTGGGAGAATTAATTCCCACATCAGAGTTCCTATTATGTATTATTAGCTCTGGTAGAGGGAAGGGATTTATTAAATAAAGAATATGTAGCCAGGCTCCAGCTTGAACCAAATTGTATATGCTAGAATTCATAGAGGCCTGGATACATGTGGTGACCTGTGGGCTTCCAGAAGTACTTTGTGGGAGGAAAAAAGAAGCTTCATAGGAAGAAATAAACCTAAAACAAAAGAAATGAGCATAACAAACTTTACCTAAGAGCAAGTCCTGGGCTGGCCGAGTGGCGCATTGGTTAAGCGCTGGCTTTGGACGCCAGCGGCCCCGGTTCGGGTCCCACATATGATGGCTAGTGACACTGCCCTCAAAAAAAAAACAACAACAACCTAAGAGCAAGTCCTAATCCTTGAAGAAAAGGAGTGATTCAGGGAAAAAAGCATTTTATTTATCATTTCCATTAAATTAAAAAATATATTTTTATAAAATATTAATAAGAAAAAATCATATTCACTTATATCTAGCATTAAGGTGAATACCCAGAATGGCTGCAGAGAGTACTTCAAGATGGCAGCATAGGGAGATCCTGTTCTCATCTCCTCCCACAGATACAACAAATCTACAACTACATTTGGAATAATTTCTTCTGAAAAGACCTGAAAACAGAATAAACAGAGTCTCCACAACAAAGAATAAAAGAGCAGCATCAAGACAGGTAGGAGGGGAAGATATATGATCTCACAAAAAGAAACAGACAGACAGATAAAAATCACACTGAGTAGGGAGATCCACAATGAGGAGAAATCTAAAAATATGAAACTCTTCCCTGAGGGGAGAGGGGTTTGTTCTCCACATTGGAAGCCCCAGCTGTTAGGTCTTGCACAGGAGAGATGAGCCCGCAAGTTGTCTGGCTTTGAAAACCAATGGGAATTATATCCAGGAAAACTATAGAACTGTTGAGGGTGGCAAACTGTCTCAAAGGGTTCACATGCAGTTTCACTCATCCCAGGACACAGCAAAAACACCAGTTTGAAAAGTACCTATACTGTACATAAAAGAATACCACCTACTAATCTTAAAACATTTGCCCAAAATGCAGGAAACTTGGGACTTTCCCCAGGTATGGAAATACTGGTGGGTGCCATTTTTGTGATCTCATTCTTTCTTACTAATGCCAACATTGGTGGTGTCATTTTGGAACTCTCCCTGTAACTGCCTACAACCAATGGGAAAGCCCCACTGAGAGGTCTGCCCACCCCCATACTACAGGAACACCCCTTGAGTTCTTAGCTCTTGTGGTTAAGGTGGATAACACTCCTGGACTCCACGGGACATGTCCTACAGAAGGCATCTTCTTTAAGACATAATCAAAATATTGAAAAGAAAAAAAACTTTAAACAAAGAATTTTTTTTTCCTGACAAGATTATCATTCAGAGCTCAAGAATGCATCAGCGGCCCCGGTTAGGTCCCACATATGTGGGCCAGTGACACTGCCCTCAAAAAAAAAAAAAAAAAAAAAAAAGAGTTGAAGAACAGAGCTCAAGAATGCGAGCTGAGCTCTGAGCAACAGCAGTTCGATGCCCAGCCCAAGCTGAGCTGCCGTTGAGCTGCCAACACGTGGCAGGATGGCTCAGCTAAAAAAATAAAAATAAAAAAAATAAAAAATAAATTATCATTCAGAATTAAAGGAGAGATTAAAAAAAGTTTTCCAGACAAGCAAAAGCTAAAGGATATTATCACCACTAAACCAACCTTACAAAAAATGTTAAAGGGACTTCATTAAGCTAAAATGAAATGGCACTAGTTAATAACAAGAAAATATGCAGAAGTAAAAATCTCACTGGAAAAGCTAAATACAGGTAGAAGATCAGTTACTTATAAAGTAAGTATGAAGGTTAAAAGACAAAAGTAGTAAAATTATCTAAAACTATAATAATTAAAGGATGAATAAAATAAAAAAGATGTAAAAAGTGACATCATAAACATAAAAATATGGAGGGAAGCAGCATGTAAAGTTAGGGAATATGTTCAAAATGAGTATCCAAATGTAAATTTAAAAAATAAACAATCCACTCATTATGGTTCTTCATTATGGCTTGTTGGATTTCTCAAAATGGAGAGAGAGGGGAGCAAATTTCAAAACTATTATTTGAAGAAAATAAAAACTACATGACCAGGATATTTTGGTTAAATTTTAAATGTCAACAATAAAATCACTGATATTATAAGCACTGAACTTATAATATCAACAAATGATCCCGAGGAAATTTGTTTGGGTATTCACCTAGAAAGCAAAAGTAATGTGCATTTGTCAAACACCTTACCTAGAAATTCCTGTATTTGGAAATATTCTTGGGGAATTATACAATTTTAAAGATAAGTATTTTTGTCATTATTATAGAAATGTGTTTCATTTTAACATTTTAGTCAGAGCAAATGTTCTAGACATAACATCACCTCCCAACTTGGCATTTAAATAATTAGCAAAAGAATTGCAATATATATTTTATAGATTGTACTAATATCTTACAATAGCATTTATTTTTCTAGACTGACATATCTAAAATTAATCAGTCACACAGGAATATTACTAGGTTTCCTATAAAAATAATAAAAAATATATATATTTTGTCATAATGTAAATAAAAACATGATAATGCTATTTAACATAATAAAAAAATCTAAAATTAATAAAATTGCTTTTTTTTCTCACCTGATATGGGAATGATAATTACTTTATATTCAGACCATTTATCTTTTTATAAAGCTTTTTTTCTTGCCCAAAAATTAGGTTTAATTCATGACTTAAATGCTAATTTAATTGATAATAAATATTTCACTTTATTTCAGCTTTATGACATCTACATTGATCATATGGCTTCAAAAATTCTAATTTTTGAAAATTCTCTGATCCCACAGTCAGTTTCTTCATGCTTTACACAGGGCATCCAAATGAACCTTGTTAGGCCTTTGATCTAAATGTCTCAAGGAAACTGGGCTAATGAAAAAGGAGGGCAGTCATTAAATTTTTTTATGTTTCTGTTTTTTTTTAAAGATTTTATTGGCGAATTGGGGGAGGGGAACAGCGTTGGGGAACCTGAGGAGGGGAACAGACAAGTTGCTGTCCTTTTTGTTCTTCAGTCTAGTTGTGGAGGACGTTTCTTCACTGGCCCATGTTGGTATCGTCATTGTGCTCTTCCCAGATGAGGCAGATCAGTTGCCGGCCTCTGGATGTCGCTCACCGTGGCTATTGGCGGCTCACGCTGGCTGCCGGCCACTCACTGTAGCCTATGGCAGACCACTGCAGCAGGGGCTGCAGCCTACATCATGGCCGGGGCTCACACAGCCCAGCTCCAGGTAGAGCTGTTGTTAGCTGTAGAGGGCAGTGTCACTGGCCCTCATATGTGGGATCTGAACCAGGGCCGCTGGCAGCCCAAAACCAGCTCTTAACCAACACGCCACTCAGCCAGCCCAAATTTCTTTATGTTTTATATCAATACATATTAATGTTACTTTAAAAATGTATGGTAATTCAAAGTGTGTCTGTTTGCATTCTAAAATTAATTATTCACTAGTAAATATGCTCAATTTCAAACATTATAACCGATAATATCCATTGTTGTTTTTACATTTGACATCTCCATGGAGTGAGTAATCAACACAGTTTGCAGTTCTGTTTAGTAATATTTATGAAAAAAAAAATATAATAAGCACCATGACTCATTTCTGATTTGTTATCATTCTGTTTGCCCACCTGGATCCCTTAAGGACCATGAGAACTTTCAGTCACAACTTGAGTGAGTCCTTTTATTGTGTTTTCCACTTAGTCAAAATAGCATATCCCTGATCTTATTATTTTGAAAACTGTTCTTTAGGGCAATCTTAACACTAAACTTATAACTAAAAGGTAGATCAAAAAGATGACTTTGGTCTTGTCATAAGACCAAATGAGTAGGTTTTTTTCTCAAAACCATATTCTCAGGAGGAGTATCTATATCCACAACAGAGTAGGAGTCAACTGAGAACTCTTAATATCTGGCTATGGTCTACGTTGCACAAGGTATAGGAAGAGAGAACACAGAGACGAATGGCTCTGAGATTCTTCATGCTAGGAAATGGAGAAAGGTAATTTTGTTTTTCCTTTATTTTATACCTCCAGGGGAGGGCTGGTTTATATGGCTCCAACTTCTATTTGTCCTGGGTCATTTGCAAACTGCTTTAGGTAGGGTGAGGGTTGGACATCAGATCCAAGGAGATGAGACATAGGTCAACTTCATTGGAGATTCCCCATAAACTTGTTTATTAGTGTATAAAACATCCAGTCATTTACTTGAAAACCTCTATAACAATCAAAATTATATGTTCCAATAATCAGAGCTTCTGCTGCTTTCAAATTACACATTGAATAATGTAACTATGTATCAATTATTTAAATTAAAAACCAGTCCTAGCAGAAGAGTCAAATTTGAATTATCATTTCTCTAACCCATCACTCTCTCCTTAAGAAATTATGTGTCTATCTTTTCTGAACACAATAAATACCTTAAACTTATTTAGAACCAACAATACTCAAGACTGAGATGGATGCAACAAAGACCACAAAGGTGAACATAAGATAGACTTTGCCCCAAGAAGCTTTCAGGTACACCCTCTTCCATCTAGCCCCACACCTTACATTGCCATCTTAAAGTCTTTGTGCTGCTCCCTAGGAATTAATCACGGTAGCAGTATGTCTAGGGTTCAGGCAGAGGCCTAAGTGCTTGACATTTCCAGATATGCCTCTCTTCATAATACCATAGTTGCTCATTCTGTGTCTACATGGCTATAGCCTCACTGAGTCTCTACCTTCCCTGCAAAACAATGGGAGAGATATCATTCTCCTGAAACAAGGCCAGTCCCTAAATCTGTTCTCCAGGTTCCATTCACTTCTGCCTACCCAGAGACCTTGCCATAACAATCAGTTCTTCACTCCCTTTATGTCTTAAACCTCCTTCTTTTTTTTAAGATTTTTTATTGGGGAATTGGGGGAGGGGAACAGACAAGTTGCTGTCCTTTGTGTTCCTCAGTCTAGTTGTGGAGGACGACACTTCACTGGCCCATGTTGGTATTGTGATCATTGTGCTCTTCCTGGGTGAAGCAGTGGCTCACCGGCCATTTGACAGCTGCTCTCAGTGGCTCACGGCAGCTCACAGCAACTCACGAAAACTCACACCAGCTGTCTGCCAGCCCCACTGCAGCCTACACCATCACCAGTGACTCACAGCAGCCCAGCTCCAGGTAGAGCTGTTGTTCACCATCTTAGCTGTAGAGGGCGCAACGTCACTGGCTCATGTGGGATCTGAACCAGGGATCTACTGCTCAGAGCTGGTATCCCAAGCCAACTCTTAACCAACGCGCCACTCGGCGGGCCCTTAAACTTCCTTCAGAGCCAGCTCTTTTTCACAAGCATTTAAACATACTCACAGTATTAAAAAATGACAGTAAAATTCTTCTTTGAACCTGTAACCTCTAGTGCCCATCTAAATTGTCCCTGTCTTTGGGGATTTTGAAGAGCATCAATAGCACCTTCACATAATTAAACTCCAAGGATACACCTGACATCTAGAAACTGTTCTGTAACATGGTTGCAATATTTACTGGACTGTGGAAGCATTTAGACTGCCTGCTCACTTTCCCCAGTACCATGCGTAATGCCTTGCACATGGAAAATATTTGAAAAAAGTCTGTTGAAATGAACTCATACAACTGGAACTATTATGTAAGGAATGGGTGGGTAATAATCTGTGAGAGTAATAGACCTGATGTTCTGACTCATTGACTCTCTCATCCTCACAGTAACTAGTAATATGTCATAGACTCAATACACAATAGATGTTTATAGTAGGTATTAATTGATATTGCTTGTAGATTGTAGCCATGTATTTATTTTTAATAGATGGCAAATTACATTTCTAATATAAGTGATGTGGTATGACAGTCATGTTTTCAATGTAAGAAAACATCTGTGTTGGCACTTACAAAATATAAAGCAGTATTGCAAAAATTCTCTGATTTATAAATGGTCATTATCTATGTTTTAATGTCTTAATGGCCAAAACTATATAATTCAGATTATCCAAAGATATTCTCAATTTACTTGGCTCTACAGAATTTCTCAAAACATAGTCAGCATCTCTCAGAAAGTATGTTTTCTCAGAGCTCGAAGTCAAGACATTATCCTGAATATAAACCAGACAACATAATTATTGAATCTGGTTACAGTAGTAGATGGGGTGTATTGAAGAAAAATAAATGATTAATTCCACCCCTTATCCCTGATGTTATCCTCAAATGCTTTGCTTTCCATGAAGATAACAATCCCACTAGGCTGCAAAAAACTCTCACCGGTTATCAGTTTGCTTGTTAAAAATCCTACTGAAATAACATACAGTCACAATGGATTAGAAACAATAAGCAATGCAATATAATTATCACATTCTTAATCCATAGTTAAGACCAATATGTGTGTACATAAACATTTGTATATATGGATATATAAACACTATATATACACTATAGATATAGATGATAGATCTAGATATAGATCTAGATATAGATACACACACCAAGGGTGCCCAAAAAAACTACACTTTTTTTAAGAAAGGAAAACTGTATTAAAATTATAATACTCAATATATACTGATAACAAAAAATGAATACAAGTCACGTTTGACTTCTACAATTACAAAAGGTGCTCAAAATGGTTACCATCAGCATCCAGACACTTCTGATTATGGTGAACTACTGTTTGAACAACACTGACCAAAGCGTCTACTTGTCCACATTTTCGTATGTACCAGGGGTCCAAAAAATGTATACAAGTGGACACTTTGGTCAGTGCTGCTCAAAGAGTAGTTCACCGTAATCAGGAATGTCTGGACATTTGACAGGTAACACTGGAGTAGTTAGGAATCACTTCCATATTCTGAATCATCACCAAGAAAGAGTTTCCATGTTCCCTCCTCATTTGGAGGAAATCTCTGAGTGAATCTGACATAGATCATCCTCAGTTGTGGATAATCCATTCATTAATGAAGAATTAACTAAATTTAATTATAATTGACTATGTTAAATGGTAGAGAAACAAAAAATAATAATAATATTTTTTTTTAAGATTTTTTTATTGGGGAATTGGGGAAGGGGAACAGTGTTGGGGAATTGGGGAAGGGGAACAGACGAGTTGCTGTCCTTTTGTTCTTCAGTCTAGTTGCGGAGGATGTTGCTTCACTGGCCCATGTTGGTATCATCATTGCGCTCTTCCCGGATGAGGCAGATCGGTTGCCCGCCTCTGGATGGTCGCTCACTGCAGCTATTGACAGCTCACGCTGGCTGCTGGCCATTCACTGTAATGGCAGCCCACTGCAGCAGGGGCTGCAGCCTACACCGTCACCGGGGCTCGCACAGCCCAGCTCCAGGTGGAGCTGTTGTTAGCTGTAGAGGGCAGTGTCACTGGCCCTCATATGTGGGATCCGAACCAGGGCTGCTGGCAGCCCAAAACCAGCTCTTAACCAATGCGCCACTCAGCCGGCCCAAAATAAAGATGTTTTAAAAGTTAATAATTTTGAAATCTTACTATGTACCAGATATTGAACATAGAACTTCATATTCATTATCTTATGTAATTCACAATATAACCTTATGACAAAAGTATTACTTCTGTTTCTAAGTGAGGAGCCTGAACTTAGACAACTTAATTAAAATCTACCCAAATCAAAGAGCCAGTTAGTTGGAATTCAAACACCTAGCTCTTTGTGTATTTTATGTTCAAATTTCAGTTAGTTGGAATTCAAACACCTAGCTCTTTGAGTATTTTATGTCCAAATTTCAGACTGAGGGCTTTTAATCAGTTAAGATCTAAAAATATGGAGCCTAGTGCCTGCCATAATCTTTGGTCTATATATTTTTAACTCATCTCCACAATTGGTCTCCTTCATAGCAGAGTCCCCAGCCTCGGTGTCATAACGCAGGTCTGTGGAATAGCAAGTAATAGATTATAGCTAGAGCTTTAAAAATGGCATGTAACTTATAGACTTTCTTACTTCTACAGCAGCCATAAGCAACACTGACTAACCCAGTTGGTGTTGTACATGTGAACTTTTGCCCGCAGACAAAAAGTGGAGACCAGGAGTTCTAGAGGCATAACAGTAGCCTATAAAAATTCTATACATTTAATTCTGAGTTTCTAAAAGATGATAATAAGGGAGACCCTCTCATGCCTATTGGCATTCCCAAATGCCACACACTGCCATCAGCACAACATAATGCTTTGGAAGTCTCACAGCTTTTTCTAAAGCCACTCATACAGACATTTAACCAACATGTTGTCCTGGATAGGAGTTAGGGAAACATATATATTTTCCTTCTGTCAGTTTTATAAATATCTAATCATGCAGAAACTAGTAGGTAGTTTATAACTGTGTTATTTGTGGAATAATAATTGGGTTAATGAGATTTCTTTATGGGAAAGTTATTTGTTGCTGCTAAATGGTAGATAATCAAAGACTTCAAAAATATCAGAAATTAGAACAGGAAAAACTAAATTCTTATACTTGGGAAATTGTAAACGTGGTACCCACAGGAAATGACATCTGGAATGCAAAAATAACTTCCTATATTATAATTGACTGAACAGCAGTTTGCATCTATCATGTCAAGGAACATAGTTACCTATTCAGAATAGTATGAAGCAAGCAATCGTTTTGTTAATCTCTTTGCAACCCACTCATAAAATGTAGAACTGAGAGACTTGAATAAAATATCTAACTTTCTACAAGGGTAAACTAATGTTGGCTACACTTTTTTTAGTTTTTCCACAAAAAAAAAATATTATACTTATAAAAGAAAAAGAGTTTAACACTATTCAAAATTACATAGTCCTAACAAAACAACCATATTCCCTTCCAATCCCTACCCATATTTGTCATTTTAAATATTTATAATTATAGCAATGATATAATAACAGTAATTCAATATCATTAACATTATATTTTGTTTTGATGTTAAATTATTTAAGAGGAACTGTGATGAACTGAATGTTTTCATCCTCCCAAAATTAATATGTTGAAGCCCTAACCCCCAGTGTGGTGACATCTGGAGGTGGGGCTTTTGGGAGATAATTAGATTTATATGCGATTACGAAAGGGAGCTCCCATGATGGGATTAGTGTCCTTATGGAAAGAAAAGACTAGAAATCCTTCTCTCTTTGCCATGTAAGGTCTCAACGAGAAGGTGGAAGCAAGAAAGAGACTTGTCACCAGAACCGGACCTTCCTTACACCCTGATCTTTGTCTTCCAGTCTCCAGATCTGTGAGAAATTAATTTCAATTTTTAAGCCACCCCATCTATGGTATTTTATTATGACAACCAGAGCTGACTAATACAGTTACAAACATAGGAACGATTCTGGCATGAATGGCAATATTGGTCTGTCTTTCCTATTACTCTCTTAGCCGTTAAGCATGATCAGCCCACTGTCTCCTGCAAGATCTATTAGGCCATCTTTTTTTCTTTTAGTATCTTTACACACTAGCTATATTCCAGTTCACTACTTCCTTGGAAAGTCTGCAACAAATACGTTCCCTTTAGTGTCAATATTCTTCAAGTTTTCACTTCCTTGATCTTTACCCTGCCGTCTCAAACATAACAATGTTAACATTTTATAAATCAGTCAACTATAAACCTAAAATATGGAACTATTATCACATTATATTTATATTCCTTTTTAGAGGATTATATAATTGTAATAAAATCTGAATGAAATATTCTATCTTATTGCTCTGAAACAGGAATATATTAGTCTCAAAGAAACACTGACCCCACAATAAATGATCCATCATCAATCATTACCATTCTCCATCTTCATTATTTCCGTATTCACCTCTCTGGCTCTTTCCCTTTCTCTCCAAAATGTGAAGAGAAGACCTCAGAGCCATAAAAGTACACATTACCCCAGCAGCTACCAACCCTCTTTTCCTGCCTTTTGCTTCCAAACTCATGAAAGAAGAAGCAGAGAGAGAGATACTAGTCAACTCTTGATGACTTCATTCCTTACTCATTTCTTCCAACTCCCCATCTGACTTCAGCTCACACCACCCTGCTGAAAATCTTCATATAGATGACCATGAACTCCAAATTGCCAAATAATTTATGTATTCTCAATCTACATGCTATTCAATCTTTCTATATCTTGTGGTGCTTTAACCACATCTTGAAAATTATTATTATTATTATTATTATTAATTATTATTATTATTACTTTTGCTTCTAGGTCACTGGACAAATGTCAAGTTTCCTACTGACTCTGTTGACCATCTCTTCCCTATTTCCCAAAAGTGTGCATTACCCAAACAAGCTCCTAGTTCCTTCACTCTCCTACTCACAGATGATTATTCACAACTCTCTTTAAACTTTCAACAGTTTCTGCCTAACCCTCAGTCTAGTTAATAACTTGATCCCAATTTCATTAAAGAAAATAATAGCAAAGTAGAAAATATCTTTTCTCTTCTTTCTCCATCATGTTTACCAAACCCTCTATTTATGTACCTAATCTCATCCTTTTTCTGCTTAAGAGTATTTCTCCAAGTATTGCCCTCTTCCTGGCATCAGTAATTTTCCCTTGTCTGGATTATTCACATCAACATAAAATTCTACTGTAACATAACCCATTTAGGTCTCAATTACCACCTGTCTTATTTTTCTGACATCTGTAGAGCAAAACTCCTCAAAAGAGTTGTCCAAACTCATAATCTTCACTTCCTGCCCTCCTCCTTGTCCTTGAATCCATTTCAACCATGACTTTGTTATCAACATTCCATGAAACAGCTCTTATTAAGTTCAACTAAGACCTCAAAAATGCTAAGTCCTCTAATCAATTCCCAGTTGTCACTCAAGTAATCAGCAGCATTCAGCAATTAATCACTCCTTCCTTTTGATACACTGTTTTCACTTGACTTCCAATACTTCCTTCACTCTAGGTCATCTTCCTGCTTTGCCAGCTGCTCCTTCTCAGTATCTTTTTCTATATAATTCTCATAACCCCAACCCAAATACTTTGGATTGGCTCCTCTTATTCATCTACAGTAACTTTTTAACTTGAAAATCATTGATACCTGAATTATATTTGCAAATCAGACCTGAACTCCAGACTCATATATAACCAACTTCTACCCAACCTTTCCACTGATGTGTCTGAATGCTTATATCAAATTTAATAAGGAAATCCTGATCTCCCCCTTTCCATCTCAGTAAATAGCAGCTTTATGTGCACACTTTCTCATAGGATTTATACAGTCATTTATGACTTCTCTCTTTCTTATAACTGACATCATTCCAGCAGAAAATCTTTTCAACTCTACCACCAAAATACAGATATCTGTCTTACCCCAAACACATCTATTACCCTGGTTCAAGCCATTATCATCTCCCATCTGGAATAATGCATTTTTCTTCTGTATAGATGTTATTGGTGTTCTGCCCAGATATCCTTTACTGGGCAGGTGCACTCACTATCCAGATGTTGTAAGTATTGATAGCTAAAGAACTTATAGCTGCACCCAGAGAGAATTGTCTCAGAAGACCCAGGGGAGCCTTCCCCAGGGATGCCTGTAAGATTATGACCCCTCTCAAATTAGCGAACAGCTAATGATCTACTGATACAGGGATACAAAAGCCAGCCCTTGTCTCAAGGTGGGACAATTTGGCAGTACCACTCATAGTCCAGAGCTCTTTATCTTATTTGGATTAGGATAAGGCTTAGCTTAGATGAAAGTACAGTTTTGCATTGCTTCTCCACATGCATTATCCTGCTGCTCTCACTTCTTAATAGGTTTGTTCTGAGAGCACTCCCCTTAATAAATCACTTGCACAATAATCTCCATCTTAGGTTGTGTTTCTATGAAACCTAATCTAAGATACCTTTTAACTGGTCTTCTTTGCATTTTCACTGCTGTTTTCTGTTCTCAATACAAAGTACAATGTGATCTCAATAAATCTTCCAGGCAGATTGCATTCTGTCTCTGGACAATACCTTTCAGTGGTCTGCATTCTCATTCACAGTAAAACCAAATCCCCTACAGTGATATAGTCAGTCTTGTATGAACTCTCTGACCTAATCTCCAGTAACTCTTTTCTTTCCTCTCTCTACCCCAGCATCATGAGCATCCTCAGGGCTCCTAAAACATGCCAGATACAAAGATAAATTTATAGAGACAGTGATATAATTTGATAGATAGAAAAGTATAGAGATAAATGTTTATAGTTGCATACTTATATATATCTATATGTGTAGCTATATCTGGTCTCTTACTTATATTTCAGAATTTAAGCTCTGTGATGGCAGATATTCTCTGTACCCCACTCATATATTCCCAGTACTGAGAAAAGTTTTTACCACATAGTGGGAATCAAAATATGTTGAATTAATGAATAATCTAGTTTACCCCTTCAGTGCCCCCTAATCCTGTTTTCCCTGTCAATGTGCAAATGAGAAATGGAATTTTACTTAGGGCAAAGAGAAGTGCTAAGAATTGAATGTCAAACCACCCTCCTAAATAACAATATAAGGGTAATGCTTTTTGTTATTGTGAGTTAAAAGTGCCCTTTAATATCTCAAAGATCCTAGCCTGAGGGAAGCAAGAGTTTGAGAAAGAGAAATAACGGGGGACATGGTTTTTTGAGTCAAAGGGGCTTTTGATTATGATTCACCTTCATTAGCTTCAGAACATTAGGTGCTCAAGTTAATAAAGCATCAAAATGCAGCCTACATTGCAATACATATTCAACATTTGACTCAAATAGTGAATTGCATATGTCAGAGCATATAAACACCCTGGGGTTTGCTACAAAAAGCTTATGACTTACTATCCCAAATTCAGCTATCTTTGAAAAATAAAATCCAAATTTAAGCCTGAGGTCAGTAATATAAGTCATGGATGCCAAAACAACATCCAAGTACCAAACAGAAAGGATTTTACTTCTAGTCTGTAATACTCTTATTTTTCATAGTAAGTACAAAAAATTATATAAAATGTTTATCACACAAATATTTTATCTGTGTATTTATTACTCCTTCTACCAAATCCCTATTCCTTTAGAAATAGATGGTTAAAAAAATGAAATGGGAATAACTTAACTTGTTATCTTCAGGGCAGAGTCTTAATCTATCAGAGAGAACCCTGCTTCTCAATGGCAACCTCATATGTCTATCTGAAATAGATACATTTACCTTTTTTATTAGGAATCAAACTGGGCTGGTCAACGAGGCAATTTTATGATGTATGTCATTAAAATAAAATATTTGAATGCCAGCCATTAACATTCAATTCAATTAAATAAATATTTATTGTAGACTCACTCTGTGCTAGATAGTAGGTAGGTAGAATTTGGGATTCAAAAAGAAGTAGCTGTTTAAAAAAAAAAAAGATGCTTATTGGATATAGTAGGCATTATCCTAGGCACTGCTGATGTAATGATGAGCACACAGACATTTTTCAGTAAATAAAAGAGATAGTAACCATTTCATCACCTACATGTGATTGAAACATCTAAGTATAGTGAAAGAAATATACAGGAGGTCCGTGACAGCGTACAGCAGAAAGTCCTGACCTAGTCGAGCAGCTTAGGGAAGGCTTCAATGGTGAAGTGAATTTTCTAAGATGAGAATGATGAGGAGGGGCTCACTAAGTAAAGCGAAAAGAAAGTTAGGAGCAAGTGTTCCTGGGAGAGAGGACAGCATGAGCAGAGGACCAGGGGCACAGAGCAGAAAGACAGTGTAGACGGTGCTCAGGGAGCGAGGCAAAGAACCCTGGGACAGACAAGGCAGCAAGGAGGCTGAAGACAACGGTGTGATCCTGATTGCAGAGCACCTGGAAGACTACACTAGGGAGATATTAATAGGCTTAGGAGCAAAGGGAAACCATTAATACATTGAAAACAAAGGTGTGTGGTAAGTGATAAGGTGAGATTTGTGTTTTGAAAAGATGACTGACTGTAATGTGGACAACAGAGTAGACGGCGGGGAGGAGAGGGTAGGGGCACGGCAAGAGCAGAATGCCAGGAAATTAGCTGTGGCTCAGGACAGAGATAATGTCAGTTTAGATTGACTGGCACTAGTAAAGATGAAGAGAGAAGGATGGATTCAACAAATAACTGCAAGATAAAATTGATAGATTTTAGTAGTAGAATGCTTACAGCAATTAAAGGAGAGGGATAAAGCTAAAGAATTGGATGAATGTTGATATTCATAGTTATAAGGTCCACAGGAGAAAAACCCTCCATGGTGAGCAGATAGTGAAAGGAAACCATAATTTCAATTTTGAATATTTTGGCCCTAATGTGGGACCCAAAATGGGGGATATCGAGACAGTGGTAAGATATATAGGTTAAAACTGCAAAGTGCAAATATGGGCTGAAAATTAGTGAGTCTTTGGTATGTAGTGGTAATTGAATTCAGAAGCATGAAAAGTATAGAGTATGAAAAAAGAAAACGGAAACTAGAACGCAGCTTGGGATGAAGTCTAATGAATAGTATTGTCCAAAAGAAAGAGGCACATATCATTATAATTATAATCTGGATGCTTTTCTAAGGATTATAGAAATAAATTAACTTAGATATGGTACAGTGTCATTTCACCAAAGAATGGCAGAGAGTCAGCAAAATTCAGGCCCTCTTTCCTAGACCCACAGCCAGACCACATTGTGAAGATGAATGGAAGCAATGTATACCACTTTGGGGCCTCCTCATAGAAAACATCTCTACTTTCCCCAACCACCTAGGGATGGGAGAAAAGTTTGAAGCTTGAGAGGACAATGAAGCCATACATTCATTGACAGAAATCTAGGTCTCTGAATGATCCGATAAAAGGCAACCCACCAACTAGAAATATTAACTGACTTTGCCTGGATAAGAGACAGATTTCAATTGTTTTAGCCACCGGAATTTGGGGACTTATTTCTACAGTAGTTAGTATTGATTTCTCTAACTAATACACTGTGGCTGACCACTTTGGAAGCTACTCTGATGGGCTGCATTTATCTCACAGTCCACAATTGCCTTTCACCCCTTGCTGATTCATTAGAGGACCATGTTTCAACAACACAGACAGAATGTTCAAAATCAAAGGGCAGCTATTTGGCTATTAAGCATTTCCTTAAATCTAAATGGGACAGAATAATTTAGAGTTGTCCCTTTTCTGGCAAACAGTATACTTTTTTGAAGTAAATTATTGCTCAGCTACATTCTTACCAAAAGAAGAAAACAAAACTCCATTTTATCCCTCTGACTGATGGTTAATTAAAAAGCCAACTCTAATTTTGTCATCAATATTGTGTTACACTGATTTAAATAGTAATTAAGCAAAATGCAAGTTTCTCACATTGCAAAAGAAAACTCCAGAGTTTTAAAATATGCACTCTTTTCTTAAAAAGGCATAAAAATATATAAAGTATGTGTTTATATGTAACAACATGCAAGTGCTCATATGACAGCTTGGCAAAGATGCCAGGTAATCTTTAGAAAAATCTCCTATAGATATGCTTCATTCTAGCTTCTTTTGGAAGTCTTTGGATGGGGGAAGAAAGGGGTAATAACAAGCACAGTGCTGGAATCTGGAGAGTTGTACAGGTGGAGGACAGACGGGAAGGAAGAAAGGTGGAACGCATGAGAGAAAGCATTACTAACATAATTGAGATGTTCTTGGGCTTCTCAACATTTTTCAGGCTTAATTTTAGTATCTAAATGGCAATTTTTAATACCCTAATCTGATTTTTATCTCTTTTATCTAGGACCAACTACATCATTTGCGGGGCCCATCTAAGTGTGGGGCCCTATGTAAATGCATAAGTTGCACAGCCATGAAGCTGGGCCTACCTTCATCTCTCTCTTTCTCTCTCAACAAATAAAACTGCAAAATAACAGACCTGAAGTGAAGATTTTTCAAGTGTGAAGAATAAAAGTACTTTGCGGCAGCTGTTAAAGTCTTTGCATTCACTGTGGCCTTTATTCAATGTTGTCCCATAAAGACATATACGATCTTTGGTTTCCTGGCTTTTTTTTTTTTTTTGCTTTTTTTTAAAATTAGTTTCAGGTGTACAACACAATGCAATAGTTATACTCTTTACCGCCCAAAGTGACAACCCCCTTCCCCCAGTTCTTCACCCCACTCCCCCCACATATCATACATATCTATTACAATTCCTTTGACTCCCTTCCACAGTATACTCCACATCCCATGACTATCAACCTATTCAGTTACAGTTGGCATACAGTATTATACAACATCAGCTTCAGGTGTACAGTGCAGTGATCAAGCCTCTACTCCATACATGAAGTGGTCTCCCTAACAAGACATGTGACTATCTGACACGCCAAAAAATTTTTACAACATTATTACATCCCAGAACTGTGTTTCATATTCCTGTGGCAATATTGTAGTTGTCTATTTATGCTGTCTAATCCCTTCCCCTTTCCCCCTTATCCCCACCCCCATCCCAACTAGCAACCCTCAGTTTTTCCTCTATATCTATGTGTCTGTTTACTTTGATCATACATTCAGTTTTTCAGATTCCACATATAAGTGAGATCATATGGTACTTATCTATCTCCAACTGACTTATTTCACTTAACATAATAGTCTCTTCACAACATTATCAATTACATTCCCAGAACTGCCCCCATATCCCTGCGGCAACATTGGAGTCACCCACCTACGCTGTCCAAAACCTTCCCCCTCTCCCTCTCCCCACTCCCTCCCAGCCAACAACCATCAGTTTTTCCTTTACATCTGCTTGATATGACTTCAATCTTCTTAAATTTTCTGAGACTTGTTTTGTGGCCTAACATGGTCTATCTTGGAAAATGTCCCATGTGTACTTGAGAAGAATGTATATCCTGTTGTTTCAGGGTGAAATGCTCTAAATATATCAACGAAGTCCAGCTGGTCTAACGTGTCATTTAAGGACCCTCTTTCTGTGTTGATTTTCTGTCTAAAGGGTCTGTCCATTAGTGACAATGGGGTGTTGAAGTCCCCTACTATGATAGTGTTACTGTTGATCTCTGTCTTTATGTCTGTCAAAATCTGTTATATGTAATTAGGAGTTCCAGGGCTGGCCGAGTGGAGCGGTGGTTAAGTGCTGGCTTGGGAAGCCAGCGGCCCCGGTTCAGTCCCACATATGAGGGCCAGTGACACTGCCCGCAAAAAAAAAAAAAAAAAAGATTTCTGTAATTAGGAGTTCCTATGTTGGGTGCACAGATGTTTATTAGGGTTATAGTGCCCTTCTTTGTCTTTTATTGTAGTCATTTTAAAGTCTATTTTGTCCAAAATAAGTATGGTACTCCAGCTTTTTTTTTCTCTCATTTCCATCTGCATGAAATATCTTATTCCATCGGTAAACAGCATATACATGTGTCCTATTTTCTTATCCACTCAGCCACTCTCTGTCTTTTGATTGGAGCATTTAGCCCATTCACATTTAAAATGATTATTGATAGGTGCATATGTATTGCCATTTTGTTATCTGTATTCCTGGTCTTCCTGGGTTAGCTTGTTTACTTTTCTTTTGTTTAAAAAAGCCCTTTTAACATTTCTTACAATGCTGGCTTGGTGGTAATGAATTCTTTAAGCTTATTCTTTTCTGAGAAGCTCTTTATTTCTCCTTCAATTTTAAGTGATAGCCGTGCTGGGTACAGCAATCTTGGTTGTAGGCCTTTATTTTGCATCACTTTGAATATCTCCTACCACTCCCTTCTGGCCTGCAGAGTTTCTGTAGACAAGTCAGCTGTTAGTCTAACAGGAGTTCCTTTGTATTTAACCTGCTGTCTTTCTCTTGCAGCCTCTAGGATTCTGTCTCTGTCTTTAACCTTTGCCATTTTAACTATGATGTGTCTTGGTGTGGACCTGTTTGGGTTCAGCTTGTTTGGAACCCTCTGCACTTCCTTGGCATGTATGTTGATTTCCTTCACCAGGGTAGGGAAGTTTTCAGTCATTATTTTTTCAAATACATTCTCGACCCCTTGCTTCTTCTCTTCTCCTTCTGGTATTCCTATGAGTTGAAGGTGATTGTGTTTCACCTTGTCCCATAGGGCTCTTAAACTGTTTTCATTGTTTTTTATTCTTTGGTCTTTTTGCTGTGTCAACTGGGTGATTTCTGCTATTTTATCTTCCAAATCGCTGATCCACTCCTCTGCTTCGTCTACTCTACTGGTGATTCCTTCGAGTGTGTTCTTCATTTCATTTATTGTATTCTTTAATTCTAACTGGTTGATTTTTATGATTTCTCTATCCTTCCGTATGTCCTCACTAAGTTTGTCAAACATTCTTATCATCAGTGTTCTAAACTCTGTCTCTGAAAGGTTGGATCCCTCTGTTTCATTTGGTTCCATTTCTAGAAGTTTCTTCTGATCTTTTACTTGTGACATGTTTCTTTGTTTCCCCATTCTGGCTGTCGCTCTGGGATTGCTTTGATGTATTAGATAGATCACCAGGAGAGCCCTGGCTGGATCACGCAGGCACACAGCTCACGGCCCAACACTCCCAGGAAAACTCCCAGTCTCAGCCTGTCCCAATCAGCCGCTTGCAGATCAGGCCCAGCAACCCGAAAACCAATCACCAGCCTGGCAACTCTGCAAGCGCAGTGCGGAGAGCGGGGGAGGTGGCTTGCACACTCCCGCGTCTCAGTGAGCAGCCTGTTGGAGCCAGAGCATGCCCACCAGGCGTTTCCCTGGCAATGCAGTATAAGCCGGGTGGAGGGTGGGGATCCAAGACCACATGCGCATGCGCACACGCACACACGCACTTCTGCACCAATTCCACCTGACCAATGAGGTCTCGGACCTGATCCTCCGTGGGAGGGCCCAAGCCCAACAAAATGGCACACTCCCTACACCATTCTCATGCAGGCTCCACACCAGGGGAACTATAGTCCAAAAACCTCCAGCCTTTGCACCAAAGGTGCTCAGTGCAGTCCGTCCTTGCAGGCTCACACAGCCACTCCCTCCACCAGGAACCAGTCAAGTGCTCACCGGCGAGCAAGCCCGGGTGCTGGCCCCACTGATTCTCTAGCCGCTCCTAGCCTCACCGAGCTGAGCAAAGAGAGTCCTCACTAATTTACTGCCAGCTATCTTGGAACTCCTCTTCCCGGCAAAGGAGCTCTTGGTTGGTGAGCTTGGAGTGCGGCCGGAGGGTCTCTCCCCCAACCAGACAAGCTTCCCACGGCTAGGGCTTCCCTCACGGGGCTCGCCCTCTCTCATCTCCGCCCATCCTACCAGACCCGACGTGGCCTCATCTTTAAGTTCTTTGTTTAGTGGTTCTTTTCCTCCAATATTCCAGGGACCTCTGGGGTTGAATGCTGTATAATTTGCTTGTAATTTTGGTGTGATCCTGGGAGGCAGTTAGCACAGCGTCTGTCTATTCCGCCATTTTTGTTTCCTGGCTTTTTTATTGTGTCATATAGATAATAAAAATGTGGCTAGAGAAATAGATCTCTAAAACAAAACAAAGCAATATCCTTTGCCCTAAACTTAGACTGCACGTAACAGGATGGTGTGCACTGCTGATTGAAATGTGTTCCTACTTGAAAGATTACTAAACAAGCTTATGGTAGAACAAAATCCTAGTGAGAACAAAGTTACTGAAATTCCCAAGACAAGTTCTGTTGGTTGATGTGAAGGGAGATGACACAAATGTGAGAACACCAGGAAGTGGGGAAAACTGGAGGCCATCATGGAGGCTGACTAAAACAGAATGTTTCTTTAGATGCCCATTTTCTATTGGTGCCCAATATTTCTATATTGATAGTGGGGGGTGGGGCATGCATGAGTAGAGACAAGCAGTATACTGGAAAGCTCTGTGCCTTCCTCTCAATTTTAATGTGAACCCAAAACTGCTCTAAAAAATAAGGACTATCTTTTTTAAAGTCTTTAAAATACTTATTTATCTATATAGTATCCCATTCCAGAAAGAATTCACTTGGATTTTCAACTAATTTAGACAATTCCTTCCCTCATTGTAAACAAAAAGATTTAACTATAATTATCTTTCAATGGACAAAATAGAATCACAGCATTATAAATACTAAATTACCTTGTAGGTTTAAGTAGGAATGAAAGGAAACCAGCAAACCAAGCAGTTATACTCATTCATTCATGTATTTGGCATTTACTTAGGATTCGCAAAATAAGGGATATTTGCTGATGAAATAAAATTGATGAGGACATGCTTATTAAAAGAGCAAGTTTTTATTCATAATACACATATATCAAAGACACAAATTTTAGTGCTGGACAGTTCTTTATTTGTTACATTTAAAACATTATTCAAGTAACTTTATCTTCATAAGGAATAGATGTACTAATATAGGTAAAGGCACTTTGAGACATATCTGTGTTGTCTAAAAGAAGTTGAAAGAGATTATATACTCTATTCAAAACCATAGTGTCTTCCATTACCTCCTTCTTGGCTTCTACCAGATGATGAACCAAAGAATGAAAGCTTCGCATGTTTCCACATAAAAGAAACATCAAAGTCAATTTCTGGTGCTACCACAAATTGGGTAACATAGAGTAAGTCACATAAACCCTTTGGAGTCTTAGATCCCTCACATCTATCAAATGATTAAAATGATCTCCAATTCTCTCACCTTTCCAATCCACCCCCAAAATTACCATCAAAATAAGCTTCAGTCATGGGCTTTGAAGTCACCCAGACCTGGGTTTGAGAACACACTCTGCCACTTCCTGGCATTAAACTTTTGGCAAATCCCAAAACCTAAATTGTCTTCTCATTAAAGTAGAGATAACCTTGTGGAATTGTTATGAAGATGAAAAGAATTAATGCATACATTGTTCCTAACACATTGTTTGTAACTGAATATCCAACACTTCGAAGAATTCAGGGGGTTGATAAATTTAGATGGAATACATTATATCTATATTTTTTCTAACTTCTAACTAAAAAATAGCATTTCCTTTCACTGTGAATAAAGTCACCAAACTACAGTACTTTGTGTAACTTTGTTATTAATGGAAATCACAGGGTTTTTTTATCTCATTAGAGTTGCTGTAAGCATCTTAGAGCATGGAAGATATTAGACCTGCTAGATATTGTTATTTAATACATTGATAAAGATGCACACATGTCACTATACCAAAATTTTGTTTTAATGTTTTGATAATTTATTTTAATATATTTACCTTTTTAATTTTATCATTTGATTTTATATTTAAAAACATTATAGTGAGAAGGCATTCATAGGCTTAGTCAGTCTGTCAAAAGGATCTAGTTCTCTCTCTCTCTCTCTCTCTCTCTCTCTCTCTCTCACACACACACACACACACACACACACACACACACACACAAGATTAGTAAACACTGCACTAGAATGAGCTGGAATAATTCCACTGTCTTTCTTATTGATGAAACCCTCAACCATTGAAAGACAAATAGCTGATTTTTCAGATGCCTTGTCTTTCTCTCTGCCTCTTCTAAACATCTCTAATTGAGCAGGCCCCCAGGCATGACTCATGGAATGCTAGTCTACAAGATTATCCATGAAAAAACTCATTTTATGCTTAAAAATGGAGGGGAGGAGGAAAGGGGAAAGTATCAAAAACCACAAGCAATAAGAAGAAAGAGAAAGTAGGTAGCTGGGAGAAGAAGCAAAGTTAAAATTACTTTTATGGAACAGAGCAATTCTGTGTCAGGGAATAAGTGAAGGAGCCATTGGAGAAGGAAATAGTCAAGATAGCGGTAGGAGAGGCAATGACAGGAGCATCATAGCCCTAGAAGGGTCAGGGGATGGAGATAGAATGCAAGTAGTTTGAGGTAAAGGCAAATCATTTCAGCACACTGGGGTAGAACATTTCACTCCTGTCCTCCTTATGTCATCCCATCTTGGACAGCTAAAATGCATATGGGCACTGTAAGACTCTAACAAGTACTTCTCAAAAGACACCTGTTGAATTTGCTTACTTAATCCTTTCCAAGCTTCTTTGACCACAGACCTTCCGTCCTCATAATATTCATTAACATTCTAAGAACTAGTGTTCTGCAGATTACACTCTGGGACTGCTCTAATGTGTCAATTAACAGGACACTTCACAGGTGGTCTGACGAGTGTTGGAGCACAATGAACTGCTAACTTCCTCATCTAGGCAACGGTATTTCAATTAATGTTGATGCTCTTTCTCTCACAGAAATATTAGAGTTAGAAGATTTTAGACATTTATCACACTGTTGGCTGATGTAGTACTGGAAATCAACTACTCTTGTTCATGAAAACTGTCCACACAATGAAATCTTTCTCATTCTATACTTGAGCTGTCACTTTTTCTTATATTAAACCTAAATCAAGACTTAATTTACGTCCTATTAGATTTTACCTTTGTTACTTCTGGCCCATCAAGTTACTTTGCTGTCAAAATCAAGAGTTGTCACATATTCCTTTCAATTTTTGAAGAGTATTGATCTTTGTCTTAGACAAACCCCTCTTTCAAATGTTAAGCAGGACATAACCAAGGGAACAGTGACTCATCAGGACCTATCCAACACTTTGGAGTTATGCTTGTTCAGCCCATCTTATATCTATATAATTTCATTGAACTAGTCTAAAGTTTTCCACCTCATCTATTTTGATGATAGCCATGTAATTCCATATCTGTAGTTTCCATGATTTTTTTCTTTTTGGGAAGCTGGGCATGTCTGTAGTTAGTTTAAAGAATGATTTCCTCCTTATAATGCTCAGGCAAATCCAGACATACATATAAGTTTAAACCATTGATCATATTGTTCTTTGAACTAAATACTGTCTCATTGAACTAAAGTATGTGTGCGTATGTATATTCTCAAAGATGTATTTCCTTAAGTGCCTACAAATGTGAAAAGAACCTCACCAAAACCGTGCTATGTGCTCTCTGTAGCCAAAATTAAAACCACAATAATCAAAATTCATATAAATGATAAGAAAAATGTACTAGTATATAAGCACTATAAGTAGCTGCTTCCAATTATTAGTCATCATTGTAATGTTGGCATCTACATTCATCATGATGTTTGTAGTGGATTAAATAAAACTGTGTTCAAGGCAGTGAAATTGTGCTGTTAAGGGCTTTTGTTTTTGAAAGCAGCATTGTATTTTAATTCAGTAATTACATTTTTTTGGAAACTAGTGACCTCTCTGTCCTAGTACAACTCTGCTCAGTCAAATATTTTCAGTAAGATCTTGAAAGCTCTGATGGTTCTAAGATCAATATATTTATCCCTAAAGGAGGGAGTTTAAAACGCCGAAATGAGGAAGCTGCTGTTATACAGCTGCAGTTTCTTCAAGAGGTTTAGCTCCTTGAGTAGGAAATATAGTTCATCACTAAGCCAAAGGGTTTCCTAAATGGACCAATTCATTCAAGGTAATTGAAGCTTAGATTTATTACATGAAGGATTAGTCACAAAATGGCAAGGTGACAGCCATTGGGTTTTTCTCAAGATATATGAAAGGAACAACAAACCAATGATTAAGTGCAATTTATAACTCATTTTAATGTACACACTCCAAGCTCTTAATAGGAGGCTTCATTATACCTTAATCATCCATAGTAGCTTCAGTGAAAATCCCTTAAATAGAAAAGCCATTCTCAAGGGATATAATGCCACCAGGTAAGTTTAAACCTATACAAGGACCACTGCCATTGATGTCTATAAAATTTCAGTGCCAGACTTGCTGCTACAAATTATATGCAATGCCACAGAATACAAAAGCCCATGGTAGAATAAATCAATACAACAGCTCTGCATGCAAGCATGTGGGCAGTGAAGGGAGGAGGAAGGGGAAAAAAGACTATTCATTGGAAACCTACAAGCATTTAGGTTCACCTAGGTCAGCTTTTCTCAAACTGCAAGATGTTAAGGTGTTCTAAGAAAAGAAGTTTTCAACAGTATTATTTATTCTAAAAGATATTTAATGCATTTAAGCACATTAATATACTTATTGCTATCATGCAAGAATCTGCATTGAAGAAATTGAGAGAAACTGCATGAATCATGTATGAGGTAGAATCTAAATGTCTGTTTCAGTAGTATTTACCCACTAATTGTACTGATACATATCGCCTCTTAATAACCATTGGTCTATGCTATGAAACTTGTCTTATTAAGATGTCAACTATTTTTGTCGTTTTTAATTTTCCCAATGCAAATGAATATGATTAATCTGTTTAATTTGTATTATTGTTTTGGTCCTGTAATTCAGTTAGAATATGAATCGGTTTTTCTCATTTCTTGCAGCAATTAAATTGTCATAGACCCTTTTTTTTGTCTTCTTTAAGTGCATATTATATTCTATGAACTTTTGCTGCTGTTCTAATACAGTCATTTCTTCCATTATCAAATAAGTTTGGAAAATATGTTTTCTGAATCAATTTTCCAGCAATTTCTATCATTACATGACATGTTCCAGAATGAGGACAAAATCATTGAATCATAATGTTTTCATGCTAGAAGGGACTTGGGTATGGTCTCCTCACTTCATTTAAAGACCCTAAAAGGCTAGGTAGCTGAGCTCAGTTTATTCAGTAAATTGAACTAAGGATGCCTTCTTGTTTCCAATTCTGTGCACTTCTCCCTGGTCCCTCACTCCTTGTGTCACAGAGATAGAAAGAAGAGAAGAAAGGGAGAAAGGCAAGTAGGAAGGCAGGAAAGCAGGAAGGAAGGAAGGAAAGAAGGAAGGAAATGGTCACCAGAATAGAAGAGTTAGCCTAGTAGTACAGTTACTACTGCAGAACTGAAAGATTAAGTAAAATGTGCTTGCTATGCAACCAAAGTATTTCAAATTACATGAAATCCCATAAATAATCAGTTTTGTAGACAAGACATTAAGGACTATGAAATATACCCTGGAGGCGAACTATAAATCCTAGTAAGGAATGTGATCATGGGGACTCAGCATAGATTAGTGACACAGCTTGAGCAAAAACAAATTAAACTTGACTTTTGAAAATGGTTTAAAAGTTTAGTTAACTCAGAATATTGTTGGGCTATAAGCAACAGAACCCACTCAGGCTAGCTTAAGCCAAAAGGAGGAATTTATTAAAAGGTTACAGGATCATTTTCTAGAACACAAGGCTGAGGAGTCAGTGAGCCTCCCATGGGATCAGAACCGAGCCACAAAGCTTTCAACAATCAAGGCAGCTATTCTCATCTCTTTTTCACTGGAGTTCTCATTTATGCATCTCTGGACACATCAGCTTCATTCTCTTCCTTTTGTGAATATTGGCTCTCCCATTTCAATCCCCAGTAAAAGGAGAGTACAATCAATGGGTCCCAAATCCAAATTCCTCAGACATGTTTGTCCACTTGGGTGATAGGTGGGGGGCAAGCAATGTAGGGCAAGACCTCCTCTCACCTCATTCACAACTGCAGAAACAGAGCCGCTGGAATAACATCATGGAGAGTCTCTAAAGAGCACTGCCAGTGCAGAAAATAACCATTGGCAGAGGAAGCATTTAGGCTCGTTCATGCTGAGCATCCCTTGGGAAGAGGGTAACTACTGGCCACAAGACAAGTAAGAATGCACAGAAAATAAACTGAGGAAGGAGTAAGTAGGAGGAATCCACACTACCCTCTTAGAGTATCATTAACCTGTTCCAGTCCTTAGGAAGGAAGAAGGGAAATAGAAAACAGAAAAACGGGAATACTTTTAAAAAATGGTATGTCTACTGTGTATTAGGCTCTTCACATATATGATCTTATTTATGTTCACAAGCCAGCTTTTAGGTAGGTATTAGTCCCATTTTACAAACAAGTTAACAGAGACTCAGGAGGATTAAGAGACTTTTGGGAAATATTTTTTAAATGGTCCAGATAAAGTGTTGTAATAGGATTGCAATAGGAAAATATTACTTTTAGCTGTGAAGTTCAAGGCTTTATGAAGCAGATGAAATTTGAGCCTTCCACACTGGATAGGATTTGGTCATTGGCTGGAACACCAGCATGAGCAAGAGGCCTGATAGCAAAAAAAAAACCCAACCATGTCTGAGGACTACTGAGCCGCTAGATCAGCTCTACAGAACTAGGCATAAAGGGAAGTAGTCTTAGGAAATGGGGTTGGGGCCAGATGATGGAGAGCCTGAATTCCTGGCTCATGAGTTGTGATATTTCTGTGGGCAGTGGATAACCACTGATGGTGAGTAGGGACATGATGCCCTCAGAACTTTGGGCTAGGCTATGCCTAAAAAAAATTGGGGTAGAAGCATATGACAATTACCAATGCAAAAGACAGTAAAGGTCTAATTTATTATAGAACAGTGGCCATGAAAATGGAGAAATGGTGAAGGTGCAAAAGGAAATTGCAGAAGTAGACTTGGCAGATCTTGCATTTGATTAGATGGTCCAGAGAGGAAACAGTCCAGATGTCATGGGTTTTGGAAATAAGAGGCTCTCACAAGTAGCTGGGAAGGAACAGAAATCAGACTCTTCTCTCTTCTACTGTCTGGGCTTTATGTTTAAGGGAAGGCTAATTTTGATGTTGTTTCTATACTAACAAAAACGAAGCATATTGTTTTCATAAACCTTTGGAAAAACTGCTGCATTTTCTGGCATGTTTGCAAATAATGCCATAGTCTCCAGACAGTTTATATGCAACATGCTTCACATTATTAACACAGAGGCATTACTAAACTAATATTCTTTAACATATTTATAAAGATCATTCTTTAAAGGCTATTTTTTAAAAGGAAATATATTTGTTCAGAACTGTTAATAATTTGATACACATTATACGCACATATATTTTCCCCACTACCAGTTTGAGTTTATTATTCACCCTCAGAACATTTAGAACAGTGATTGTCAACTCCAGATACACATTAAAAATCACCTGCAGAGCTTTAAAGTATGCTGATGCCTGAGCACTAACCCCAGGGTTTTGGTGTAATTGACCTGGAAACAAGCTGGGAATTGTGATTTTTTAGAAGCTCTCCAGGTGATTCTAATAATGTAAAGCCAGGATTGAGAACAACTGAGTAATAAGAAAAAAAAAAAGTTTTTTATACTAGAGATAATTAAGAAGTTTATGTCATCAAAAAATTATATCAGCTACAATTACATGCTTTGTACATATATGATCCTAAACCAGTCTTGTCCTAACATTAAATAAGATATGAAAAAGTAACATAAAGAAGGAGGGTTTGTTCTCCTTCCATCACCATATATTTAACCCTTTTTTTACTCTGGGTGGTAAATACACAACGCAATTTACAGGTGATATATTATAGAAGTATACACTTGAAAGCTATGTAATTTTACTAACCAATGTCACCCTGATACCTTGAATAAGATTTTTTTTAAAGGAAGATTTGGTGGCCTGAGTGGTCAGAATTGGAAGAATAAATGAATAATTAAGAAAGATGTGAAGTCTGACTTCTGAAGCATACTGCCGACTCTTCTGACTCAGCAGTGACCCCTAGCAGACTGGCTGACCCCAGAAATAGATTCCAAGTTCCTCTACTCACCATCCCTATGACAGCTGCCCTCACCAAAGACAAGACTTTGGTACACATTGAAATTAAATAAAACTGGGAAGGAAGAGACAGCTGTTGGCCCTGCTATTTCATATTTGGAGGAATGCTGAAAGGTCTGCTTATTTTCAAATCTCTTCTCTCTCCTCTCACACACTAACTAAAGGGCCAATTAACTCCATAGCTTAAGGCATTGCCAACAAAAATCCCATATTCAGTGTTCCTGTTGCCTGGGAAGAGTAAAGCCTTTCCGTCCATTGCTCACCATCGCTGAAAAGAAAACTGCTATCCTTGCTGTAGCAGACAGGGCTGTGAGGCAACAGGACAAGGTATGCAATGACAATCATGGGAAATTTCTAGGGAGCACTGCAATAAGATGACCTCTAGCTATTCTGAATTGCTCTTCCATTAACAAGCTTTTTTGTCTAGCTTGATTCTGGCCATCAGTCATTGTATTACTTCTCCATGAAGGGCCCTCTACCCCAGTGTTCACAATTGAAATTCTATCCTTTTCTCAAATCCCAGTTCAATTACTCGCTTATGCATTTCACCACACCAACCAAAATCAGTCCTCCTTCCCCCTCTCTGGAATTGTATATCTTCACACTTGTCATTCTTCTTTTCTAAGCCTCAGCTCCTTAACAGACAGAATTTTGCCTTCGTCCAAATGCATACGCCATGCAGCACCAACTGCATACTTTAAGTATAACACGTACTCAATAAATCTGGTCAATAAATTAATTAGATCCATTTAAACATCATCACGGAGTTCATGCACAACTGGAATTCTCCCAATTTTGAAATAACTAATTTTTAGAATGAAGGTGGTAAAAGTTTCATCTGGAATAGACATCTATAAAGGCATTTAATTATTCCACATAAATAATGGACTCATTCGTATTTGAAAGCAAACAGGAGTATTCTCAACGAGCTTTGCCTTATGGGATTACAGTTGTTTTATCATGACTCTTTCATAGTAGCAGATGTGCTTTTCGGAAACATTATTTACATAAGCTTGGAGTATGCAAGTCCCAGTAGTCACTTGTTATAATTATACCACTAAAATCACTATAATTCTTGGTTTAAAAAAGCTAATATGTTTTCTGTCAAGGTGACAAGAGGGTCATCACTTATCTCTGAGCCCTGCACACAGCACAGTCAAGAACAACTTCTCCATCTCCAGGGACTGGTAAACTGTATGTTTATTTATGAGATCTTGATACAAACTATCCTTAGCTCATGATTGCTAGACAAGCTATGGGGAAGAAACTAATTACCAAGGTCCTCATCAATTCTAATTTATTGAAGAGTCATTTCTACATTGCTTCCACTGAAATCCATAGAGTTTGGACTTACGTATAATTGCTTTGCTTTTTTACTTCAAGAACCTTGTTTAACCCAAATCAACTTTATGAAAACTTCACAAATTTGCAGAGGTATCTGGAGACTTTTAGTTTCCATACATCCTTTAAACCTTGCCTATCTCCCCTAGTTCCTGTCACAGAGCCTTTATAGCAATACTCAGGATAGTTGGTGAAAGCACAAGTGAATTAGTCAATGGAGTTTACATCTTGCCAGCAGAAGTAACCGAGGTCAGAATTTGAGATACTTCGGTATTTGGCTCTGAAAAAATGGTAGCATCATGGAATTTTTGGCTGAAAATCTTATTTGAAACCTAGTAAATATCTTGTAAACAAGATGTTCAGTTTTGCCTTTATTATTAGGTATCCTGGTACAAATATCCTATCTTTCAACTAGGTTATAAATTTTGGAGGACTTAAAGTTTGTTACTCAGCACAGAAGTTTGCCCCTAGCAGTAGATGTTCTATAAATGTGTGTGGTTGATTGATTGACTTCTGTATCATGCAGAACTTGTCTCTTGGACTCATATCCACCCCCACCTCCAATCCCCCAGGCACAGTCTGCTGGCTGTGATTGCTGTGTCCAAGATCAGATAGAGCCATTCACACAAGGCCAAGGCCAGCCTTTTTGGAAAACTGCAAAGTGGCAAAGAATGTCCTCGTTGACCCTTTTTCCACCATTTCCGCCTTCTCTACCAAGTACTTACTGATTCTCTACTCACTTCAGAAAAGAATCTTATTCACTCATTCCTACAAAGGTATATTACAAACTTAATATTACCCCTCACAAGTCTTATATTTTTAAAGGCCTCACAAAAGAAACATAATTCTCAACTCAAAGAAAGCGGGTGACATAACATTATAAGTGCAGAGACTGCTTTCAGTTGTGATGATGACTATGAGATTGGGCTGACCGTAGAAGGCAGTCACTCCTTCTCTCCCTCTAATGCTCTCTCAGCCTTAAGTGCTAACCAAAGAATAACTACAGTTCTTCCGTGTTCAGGTGCTCTACAGTCTGTACCTCCTAGAAGAAGGGCATGCAGTTCAGAACCTTCATGTGCAAAGGGGATCACTTAATGTAGCTCCAACATCCCGTCCTTGATCGCCAGCACAAGTTCACTTGCTGGATATTAGCTTTCTTCCCAGGGCCCCATTCTGGCCCCCATGACTCACCAGCCAGTTCCTCCCTTGGCAATTTCTAGGATTCTGCCTCATGTGGACTCCGGAACACTCCCTCCAGTTCTTTGGCCTTGCTACATTAGTGAGAATGACCCCCATTTTCTTGAGCTTAGCTTGCTTTGCTCTGCTGCCAATGCACCCTTTCCAGGCTTATGGAGGGAACACTACTCTCCCTTCCTCTAAGGGTCAGTCTCCGTTGCTCCCTGTACTTCCTAGAGGACCTGAAAAGTGCCCCCTTGAGGCTGGTGTCTCTGCAAGCATTGGATTCTACCAGCTACCACTGCCACTGACCATGGGCACTGCTTGCTCATGGCGGCCACCACATGGCCAGAAACCACACCAACCCATTCCTTGCTTGACAGACAGGTCTCAGATCCTCCAGGCACCAATGAAAGGAAAAAGTCCCTTGTTCCACACATACTGGCCTTATTCAAAAGGGGTTCTCTTTTCTAGCCTGAGAATTAGGAACTTTCTGGAATGATTGGGCGTGAAATATGCATTCTCTTCAGGAAAACCCATTCCATTTCTATGTGCTATTGTCACCAATGGTCATCCCCCAGACACAGAATAGTCCCTCACTGGAATAGTTTTCAAAATATGGATTATGTGTTGTTGTTCCATAATCAAAATGCTACAGAACAGTGGCTTTCAAGGGTTTTGACTATAAGCTGCAGCCAAAAAGTACATTTTGTATCTCATGTCATTGAGATATCCAAATATCTGTTTAGCTTGAAAAAAGCTAAATCAAAAAATAACTTACTTTATTATGTATTATTTTCTGAAATGTTTTATTCTATTTAATTTTAAAATATATTTGAATCAACTGATCAGTTGCACATTTCACTAATGAGTCCCTACATGGTTTTTAAAAACCACAGAAAATACCCTTGGCAGCCCAATACCTGGATCATTTGGGTTCCTAACAAAGAAGGAACCATAATTGTAACAAGAAAAAGATAGCAATTGTTTCTGTTTGGAGAATCCATCGATTTTATTAAGCTACTTTCACTGAAAGCAACAATGCTTATTTTATTATTTCTTTGCTATGACCAATAATCACAGTATTAAGCTTCGTTTCTTCCTCTTTCCACTTTCAAGCTGAAAGTTTCTCTCACAGATTGCTACCAAAACAAGCACCATTCAAGTGTAACACCATTTAAGCAAGCCCCACTACAGCTAACTAACAGCTGTGAAATGTACTGGAGGACCAAGAGAGGCCCTACAGCTGAAAAAAAAAAATTTAAAAAGATTGCAATTCCATGTTCATTGGCAAAGCATAATTTCTCTGTTGAATTGATTATGCTTGGAGGAAATATAAGAAAGATTTCCCCAGGATACATTAAAAATGCTGGGGCCTTTTTAACAGGAAACAAAGAAATCACTTAAAAGAAAACCTGTTTGTTTTTGTCATGAGGTTGCTTCTTGCTGTGTGGTTCACAATGCTCACCAAGTGCTAACTTTGAATGGACCACACTGTACTACTTAACAACAAGAGGAAAGGTGTAGTGACTTCCATATTTTTACTTCCAACTCTAATATACTGGGATTAACAGGGAAAGATGGCATTTTACCCTGATTAATCAAGATAAGGTACATCTTTTGTTGTATAACAAATTATACCCCAAAATAGCAGCTTAAAACAAACAAAAAAAAATCTATTATCTCATACAGTTTCTGAGGATCATGAATGCAGGTCCTGCTTTGCTGCATGGTTGTGGCTCAGGATCTCTCAAAATCCATCTCAAGGCTCAACTGGGGCTGGAGAATCCTTCCATATTCACTAATATGGTTGTTGGAAAGCCTGTGTTCCATCTAATGGCCAGAGAGCTCCATATCTTACCACGTGGACTTCTTCATAGGCTGTCTGAGGGTCCTCATGAGTTGGCAGCTGGCTTCCCCCCAGAATGAATGATTAGAGAGAGAGAGAATACCCAAGCCCAAAGCCACAATCTTTTATAACCGAATCTCAGAAGTGCCATATTACTGCTGCTATAGTCCATTGATCACAGAAATCAACCCTGGTACAGTGTAAAAGAGGATTACCGCAGGCCTGGCTACAAAAGAATGTTTCTTTAGATGCCCATTTTCTATGATGTACCCAAATAACCTGATGTTAAAATGGCTACTTTATTGCCTCCCACAACCAAACAACAGGTCCCTTTAAGCCTTTAATGAAAACCATGAATGTGCTCCTCAGGAGAATGTACAAATTACCATTACAATTCTGCAGACCATTTCTCAGAGTCCAAGGACTCCCTGAAAATTTTCCAAAAACCTTAGGTTCAGAAGAACTGCCCTCAACAGTTACCTACTTCCCTCAATCAAGGACACATCTGTTGTTGAAAACTTACAGTGGAATATACATCTAAATAATTGACTGATAGATTTACATAATCAAACTGATAAATTTACATAATCAAACCCTAGTGGGCATTTTCATTTAACCAGACATTCAAAGGGCTTTGATGGAACATGGCCTTCTTCTGGGTCAGCCATGAAGATCCTAGATCGGAAGCCCAAATCTTCACTTCTACTGCAGTCTTTGAGATAAAGAAGTCGTAGGTGCACTGATTCTTCCAGGGCAAGGTAGAGATGGAGAAAATTTGTTTTGGACAAAAATGGAATGGCTAGCCATGAGTTGATGATGATATCCAAGGGCTGCAGTCACTAAAGCTGAGCGTAATTTGATTTTTGTTGGAAGCTCCTATTCCTCTTCTTCACTTTTCCAGGGTTATATTTTGAAATCCAGACCCTGAACTATAACCACTCACCTTCAGCCTAACAGCTACTTTTATTGAATTATAATCTTCCTTTCCACTAATTTTTAAGCATGTTTCTCAAATATTACTTTCCTCCTCCAACTGATCATAGAGAATATCTAGTAGATTCTCTTTTCTGGTATCATTAATAGAAGACATTAGACACAGAGTGAAAGCTTATAACAGTCCAGTCATGTTGTTGTCCCTTCTGTGCATTCCCATGGCACGCTCTGTATATCTTAGCATAATATATACAAGAGGATAGAGGTGGCACTTCCCCATTTTAATTGCTCTGTTATTTGTCTGCACTTCCATCACTACCTGTGAGCTCTGTCAAGGTAGGCCTACTTCTATCTTGTTCACTATCCTATCTCCAACATCCAGTCCAATATTTGGCTCATAGGAAGCACAGCATATGTATTGAATAAACTAAATAATATACCAAATCAATAACTCTTATTCCATAGTCCTATATGTAAGATACATACAACCATGAATCTTCCAGGGGTGGAATAAAATAGAAAGTGATCTGGACTGAGTTGGAAAGCCTAGCTTTGATACTTCTTAGCTGTGTGAACTAAGTTCAGCCTCTGAGTGTCAGTTTCTGCTTCTGCAAAATGGCATCATACATGACAGGCACTTTATAGGATTTTGCCCAATGGGACAATTAATATGGAAAATATTTTGTAAGCCATAAAATACTAAAGTTTTTCATGTATTATTATTGCTACTATTATTAAATTGTACAAATAGTTAGCAGAGATGCTATGGAACAAGATAAATTGGTGATAATTTTTTAAAAATATCTCTTAGAGAGAAATTTATGCTCATTGGTCTGAGAGTGTCAGAAGTACTTCCAAAGGATAACTAAGCAGCCATTTCAATTTTGAAGGCTGAATTCTGTGCTCTCTGTCATTATAAAACCAGTTATTAATCTTGACAAGTACAGAAAGTGCTTTGCAGAAAAAGATATGACAAGGTCTCTGACTACTAGCTTTGCATCTAAACAAAGGTAGAAGACTTGACCTCAATAATAAAGCTCACAAACCTCCTTTGTAGAATGGCCATGCATTTTTACCTTTCTCGGTTATAACTCTGGAGGTTGGGAAATCTGTGGATACACAGACTAGGTAACCTTACGAGTTTATTATCTCTATACATGTAGGTAAAATTGTGGTGGTATTTACATGTCATTTCTCATACATGGGAACTAGGAAGAGCTTATATAGATATATAACTCTATAGGATATTGTAGCACTGACAAATAAAGACTTATGATTCTAACCTTAAAACAATTTTCAAAACTCTACTTAATCTTTTACAATGTGGAGTAAATTGTCAACAATTCACAATCTAGATGATGCGGTAAGTACCCCTAGTTATTTGTTAACTGCATAGCTTTTATTCCCTCTAACAAAATACAAGTTCCCATCCCAATGTGATTGCGGAGGCTCAGCAAATGATTAAACTCAGAGAGAAGAAAACAAAATACTTCAAAAATCTCTCTTCAAAGCAAAATATTTCCCTTTACTCCTGTGTTATGTTAAAAATAAAAGGAAAAAAAAAACCCTCTATATTCTCCATTTTGAAACATCATATGTGTTTCAGGCAGAGGATTTATTGTTTCCCAGGCATCGTAAAATCACATTAGGAGACATTCTTGGATTATGTTTATATGTTCACATGGTAAGCTTAATATTAGAATTCGATGAGTTAGTTGAAAATATGATAAAAGTTCTTTTAACTTTTAGTAAAGAATAACATATATGCCCAAAAAATGCACAAATAATAAGTGCATAGCTCAGTAAACTTTTACAAAGAGTGCATCACATAACCAGGACCCAATCAAAAAACAAAATATTATCAGGACCCCAAAAGTGGCCCCTTCTGGCCACTAGCTATACCCTTCACTAAGGCTAACCACTACCCTGATTTCTAGCATCAAAACAAGTTTTGCCTAGTTTTGCACTTTATGTAAATGGAGTCAAAAATATGATTCTTTTGTACCTGGCAATTTTATGTCTCAGAGTTTCATCAATATTTTTAACGTAATTGTAATTCATTCATTCTTATGGCTGATTAATATTACATTGTGTGAATACATTACAATTTAATCATTGGTTCTTTTTTTGATGGGCAACTGGGTAATTTCCAGCTTTTGTCTATTGCAAATAGTGCTGCTATGAGCATTGTTGTATGTTTTTTTGATGAACATCTGCGTCAATTCTGTTTGAAAAGTACGTAGGGGTAGAATTGCTGGTCCATAGGCTATAAACATGTTAAGCTTTTTAGCTGCCAAACAGTTTTGCAAAGTGAATATACTAATACACACGCTCACACAGTCAGGGATTGAGGATTTTGGCTGCTCCGGATTCTTGGTATTATCTGTCTTTTTAATTTTAATGACTCTTGTGGGTGTGTATCCTCTTTGGTGAAGCTCCTCTGAATCAGGTCTTTTGCTCATTTTCCTATTGGGATGTCTGTGTCATTCTTATTGATTTATAGTAGTTCTTTACATATTCAGGATTCAAGCTTGGTGACTTTTGGATTCTTAAATCGTTAGCATAAGGTGATATGGCATCATTACACGCATGGATTAAAAACAGAAAATGAAGTCTTTGAGATTCACTTGATAAATATTTATCAAGCATCTACTACATGCCAGATGCTATGTTAGGCTGTGTGGAAATAATTTATAACATTTAGACCCTTGCCTCAGAAAATTATTGGATAGTAGATTATAGCTGTGGAAGTTCAGGTAGAATGTATTTTCTTGTATCTTTCCTCTATCTCAACACCCAAGCTCAATTTCAGAAGCCTTCCATTTCTACAGGTCTGAGAACCAGCCCAAGACTTAGGACACATTCTTGAACCAAATCCAATAATTCGTACAGCTTTAAATTAAATGAATCAAATTATAGGAGAGCCTTCTTATTAAATGTTGTGCTTTGGCCTACTGCCCTAGTGCACTGACCGGCTTTCACAATCTCTGGTCAATGACACAGATCATGATAGAATGAGGAACTTGTGTGGTCCAGTTGGCCAATGGAGGAGTCTGGGGCAGAGCCAGAAATGGAAACGTGTCTAACAATCCGAGAATCAAAGGTACAATTGTCAAAGCTGATAGAGAAAAAGGCCAGAAAGAACTCTCTGCCTGGAACCTGGACTAGCCATGACAAGAGCCATAGTAATTGTTGCTATGACCACTTCGTGGAAGGTCCCACTGCCTTCTAAGAACATGTAGTTCAAGCCTCTCACCCTGGTCTCTGTGTCAAATTTAAATATCCTTGGCTAGTCTCTCCCGAAGCTTACTCAGTGACCATTTCACTAGTCCTAAATAAGGAGAATATATATAGTTATTAAATCAAGTAACTCAATTCTTTTCATTGACCAGATCCCAAACTGAAAACAGTTTTGACAGTTGAAAAAATATGCTAGTATTCCTTAGAATTTGGGTCTTCTTATCCATATGGTGAGCACCCACCTAGAAGTCCCAGTAATATTCTAAAATTTAATTTTACTTAGAAATTCTTAAGTTATGTGTACATTCTTAGACAATAAAAGTAACACTAGATTAGTACCACTTCTTCATGTAAATACCATAAATCCATAGTATAAAACATAATCAGTTCTATATTATCACCAGTCTAATACAAAGTTATTTAAAAACATTTTTAAATTACCTTTTCTGATTTAAATTTTCATTCTAGAAAACTTGGAAAGTAAAAGTATAGAGAAATATAATACAAAATTACCTATACTCCTCCCTGCCCTGGTCTCTGTTAATATTTTGGCATAATTTCTACCCATTATTTCCACGTATTCTTTTAAAATAATATTGTATATTCAAATTTTTATACTGTTTCTAAAATTAATTGAAATTCATGTCATCAGCTTTTCCATGTTTAAAAATTCTTAGTAAACCTAACTTCTAATGTTTATGTTATATACCATGACAGTGATGTATCATAATTAATTTAACTATACCCCCTACCTTCAGGCATTTAGGATTTTTTTAACTTGTTTTACTAAATAAAGAGAGTTGAAATAAAGACTTTTTGTAACAAAGGCTGCTTTTTAATTTTGGATTTCTTTCCTGAACATATTCCTAGAATTAAAATATGGTAGGTAGAGAAATGTCTTAAAGACACACATATTTCCAAAGTACTTTCCAGCAAGATGTTTTTCAATTTAGTATGAAAGTCTGTTTTATTTCACCCTCATGAATATTGAATATACGTCTTTTTAAATATGTTTCATACATTGATAAATGAAAATGCAAATTGTTTTTACTTGTTTTTCATTTCATTGGTTTGCAGGGTATTTTTCAATGATTTATTAGCCACATAAATTTCCTTATTTCATTTATACACTTATTTCACTTACTTATTGAAATGTTTATTAAGGATCTACTAAGTGTCAGGCAGTGTTGTAGGCTCTAGAGAAACATCAGTGAACAAAGCAAAGATATTCCCTGCATTTATAAGTTAGTGGGAAAAATAGTTCATAAACAGACTACCATGAAATGTGTCAGGAAGTATAAAGCACTACAAGAAAAAAATTTTTATAGGTAAAGAGTTAGAATAAAGGGATTGCCATTTCACACAAGTGATAAAGCAAGACTTCTCTTTAATAATAAAATTTAAGAAAAATTATTTGTGAGTTTTCTGTTTATTTCCTCCATTGATTTATTTATAGGAGTCTTCTCCCTTAAATTGTGATTCAAAAAAAGATAGTCAACATCTACAGTATTTGACACTACAAAAACAACATAATTGCCTAAATTTTCTAGGTTTTCTTTTCTTTCTTTTCAGAAAGCAGGGCAAACTTAACTACTGATCACCCAAACTCACATCACTGCTCCCAATACACTCGCTTTTTTTCTGCCAATAATAATGTGATATATTATTATATGTGTACCCAAATAATATTTATACAAGTATATGTTTACCCAGGTAGTTTTAGCAAGTTGACTTTGCTATTTACACAACACATCTGTGAAGAACTAACTGGTCTTAATTATTAACCTTGTCCACTAAATTCAGGTTTTCTCTGAATATACATGTAAAAACCAGATGGTCTGGGAATCAACACTCTGAAGAAAAAATATGGTGCTAATAGTACCCAACTCATAAGGACATTGTGAGATTTATATGAATTAATTGTATGCTTAGCTGAGTGCCTTGTATATATATTAAGTGCTCAATAAATATTTTAATATTTCCATTATTAACTAAATTAACACCCTATACTACTTAACCAGGCATATCAGCCCAAACTTTATTCTGATCTTTCCCTTGCATTGGTTTCTTGGAAATAGAGAACAAGTTTTCAGGAGAAATTTATTGTGATATTGGCTGCCACTTAAAATTATAACCACGTACAAATCTAGCCTGCAGCCAAGTTCTGTGTGTTGGGGGGAAGGGGGGGAGGGGTGCATGAGCATGCACAAATGATCATCATTTGAAATGTTATAGATTTTTTATCAAATTTAGTCATTCCTCTATTTTTTTAGTCCTCTGAAAAGCTCATGCAAACTTGCTGAGAATCTAAAATTGATCAAAGATACATCTTTGTGAGTTGTAAGAACTTTCAACTACTTCATATAAAAATACTAACAAAAACTATATTAGGAAAGGTGAGAAAACATTTTAGCTGGACCATTCATTTATTCAAGTATTTACTGAGTTGATGTGCTCATTAATACTTTTCTAAACTCATTTCAAATCTCATTGCTTCATCTCATGACAATTTTCTTTGCCCTGAAATGTAAATGTCCAAATCTACTATTTCTCCACTATCTTCAATAGTATAGCTCCATGGAATTTTATTTTTAATGAAATGCAACACATGTAACCAGGACTGTTCTCTCACCTAGCCCCCAGTATTCTCATCTTCCTCTCCACATCTCTTACTCTATGCCCTAAAATTGGAGACATTGACAAATGAAGGTTTACAGCTTTTATTCTTTAAAAGGCCGATCTGAAGTTTCCCTAAGTCATTTTTTAAGTTCTATAAAAACATCTTAAATCTATGAGTGGATCAATAAAAACATTTCAAAGCAGAGCCCAGGTAACTAGCAATCAAAATTCACCATAATGTGCTTGGCACAAAAGATTTTCTTAATGAATTATCCATTAAGTTGTCAGGTAAATTAATTGACATGGTCTTTTCAAAAAGAAAATGAAAGAAGAGGCAAATAAGTACACTGGATGCTAAAGAAAATCAATAGGCATAAAAAAAGAGGGCTGCAATACTATCATGGCTTCTTTCCACTTTCTGGAAGCCCACAAACCTGTTCTTCTGTTCTCCCAACCTGACACATTTTACTTACTTTTCTGGGAAAGTATAGATGTAAGTTGACTTCATGGTCCATTTTGGCTTTTGAATCCTAAATGGATTTTACATTAACGAAATATTAAATTACTTCATCACCCATGTGCATTCTTCTTCACTGCACAAAACTTTTTTTAAAAACTAAGCGGCTGGCCACTATAATAGTCTGGACCCTATAAAAGGAGGTAATCTCTTCCCATTTCGTTTCAGACAGAAAAACGTTGAGTATAAATCACTTCCCTTGAAAGTGTTATTTCCCACTCTTCAACTGCCCCACCTAATGGCAAGAGGCATGAATAGCAGCCATTTTCTTGAGTCCATAGTTGAAAACCCAACAAAAACTTTAACTGTGGGAACTTTCAGCCTTGGGATTGAAACATAGATTTTTCTCCTCTCTCTTTCACACTCCTACACTCCACTCCACATCAATTGCTAGCAGACAGCCCCAGGACAAAGCAATCACAAGTAAGGCAAAGAACTCACAGCCCAACTCTAGCTAGTGAAAAGACATGGGTTAGACTTCAGTGCTGCCATTTGCATGTGGAATGAATTTAGGTTCTGTTAAATCTATCTTCTTTATAATTTATCTCTAATGACAATCTTCCTCATTAGAGATGAGGGGCTATAGTGAGGTTTATATGAGAGGACAGATGAGAGTGCTTAGCACATTCTCATTCTATTTAACATTAGAGAGAGCCACAGAAATCATCCAGTATCCACTGCCCGCATTTCACAGAGGAGGAAACTGAGGCTCAGTGAGGTTAAATGATTTTCTAGAAGTCACATACAGTGCAGAGCCCATCTCTTTGAGAAAGGCTTATTCTCCAGTCTGCTGTATCCATCACCACTGGGCAGAAGCACCCATCACTGTTTTCTAATAAATAAATCATGCCATTCTTCCACTCTTAAGTAAAAAATTGTATTATGCCCTAGAGAAAGTTGGGGGGAAAAGTGGGGGGTAGCACACTTTTAAGTTTGAACCTGTAGCTAAGACAAAAGAAATTACAATACATATCCAACAAAATACAGCACAGTATTGCAAAAGGAACTTCAGCAAAATCGATTTACACAGCATGCCATATATAGGGTGGATTAACATACTGTGTAAAATTGATAATGCTTTCTGGAGCACAGGGTTTAGTGTCAATAACAAAAATTAACTATGGTCCTTTGAAAGGTTTTCCATTATCCTCCATATTAACTTCAAGTTGGCCAATGTGTCCTAGCAGCTGAGTTGGATCAGATTTCATTGTATCTCTAAGGACCTATTTAAAATCCATTACTGGGCTTTGCTTTGCTTTGTGCCATTTGCTTTGTTGTTATAGTTTTTGGGTTGTTCTGGCGTGTGCGTGTGTGTGTGTGTGTGTGTGTGTGCGCGCGCGCACGTGCGTGTGTGCACATTTAATTCTTGGTAGTAATAGCTGTGCCACGGAATACCCATCCTGAATTTACCTCCCAAATCTGTGATACAGATTTATCATTCTAAAAAACAGTGTTAGTCCAGTGTGGGCTTCAGACCACCTATGTCCAAATCACATGGGGAGCTACTTAAGTGCAGGGGTTCATTAACCCCTTCCCAGACAGACTGATGAAAGTCTCTTGGGGTGAACTTCAAGAAAATGCATTTTAAGCACTTTTTCCTGAGGATTCAAACGCACACTAACTTGTAGAAGTCGCTGCCAGGAAGATAAAAAAGATGCCACCCAGACACAAAGGGCCAAGGAAGAAATTAATTTTCTGCTTCTCTGAGAAAGCCCAGCACTTGGCACCCTTTGCACCTGGTACTACAGAGTAAATTTGTAGAACTCATTAAATTATTAATAATAAGAGGTTTCCATAGCAGGGATTTCAATGATTTGTTCCTGGTCCCTGTCCTGAGAACAAATTACACAGAAACACAAACAGATGGTTTTCAGTTATCTGTTTTTTAAACAATCTAAGTAGATTGAAAAACACAATGTGTTATTATCAAATAACAGCTGCAACAAAATCTACCAAACTAAAATTCAAGGTCATTCTGAAAGGAAAAAAAAGAGGTATATGGGCTTACACATCTCTTTTTAATTGAAAGCCTACGTTAAACCCTGAGATGTATTGTTTCATAAATTGCTTTGGACAGTTAATATAAAATGTAAGTATGCTTCCTTTCTCTTCTTCCCATCATTACCATTCTCTACATTACCTCTATTTCTATTCCTCTTGCCTTGCCAAATTATTATTCTGTACTTTTCCTCTTGAGAAATTTCTTGAGTCCATGCCTACATATTTCCTCACTGAACAGGTTTAGTTAGACACCATTCATGTCCTCTGAGCAACCTGTGGGTCTGAACCTATAAACAGAAAAGGTAGATGGACAAAGAACTGGGTGACCCCAAATTATATGGTATCTATTTTCTTCTGATGATGATGATAATTGCCCTCTTCACTTCAGGGAGGCACAGGTTTCAGGTATAGCAGTGCTTTAGAAAGACACATGGGTGAAGAGCAGAGTAGTTGACCATATTGGGATTATACAAAGATGCGTCCTTTCTTGAGCATTCCCTTCACTAGTGCTGCCAAGATTATATAAGCTTATTTCTTCCAACCTTTAATATAAGGAGGCATTATTTCTCACCCCTTCCCCAAGCTTTGAGATGAGCTGGAAAGGGGTAAGATTGGGTAAGAGAGTACTGATGCTCAATAGGAAAGAAGAAGAGAAGACGGGTCCCAGGGCATCCCCACTGCCTTGCTGGAAATCAGGACATACTGCAAAGGAGGGGAAGGTTTTGGGAAAGGCAGCATTTGAGCAGCAACCATCCAGTAGAGCCTGATCTAGTGGTTGGGGGAATCTTTCCTAAAAATGAATGTGTCATTTAAGTATATTAACCTCAAAATGCTTAAAGCGTATCTTTAATTCCCCCTTAGTTTCCAAATAACCATTTATTCTCCAGTTTATCCCATTATTCCTCTCTTTTTAATGCTCTGCTTCAAACGAAAATTATCATTTAATAAAAATACTGCTTTCCAAACTCTTAATATGAAGATGAATCAAGTACTGGGTTGATGGAAACTAATAATAAATTTATTTTAAAATTATAAATAATAATATTAACAAATATTAAATAAAGAATAAAACTAACTGTTCAAAAGAACAAAAAGCTCAAAAGAAGTCCTTTACTTAAAAGCAACAGAGAAATCACCCAGAGATATGGTTTAACGCTTAAACTTCAATTGAAAATGGAATTTTTCAGGAGGCTGAGTGGAACCTACTTTACATAACAAAAAACGAGCAAAATCTGAAAGTTAATTATTTTCCTTTCCACCTTCCAATCAAAAACTTCCACTTTCATTAAGAAAGATAGATTATTTGGTAAATGGTGCAGAAACAAGGAGAGATATCAGTTTGGGGGGAAAAAAGAAAATGACTGAATGCCTATATTCACTCCTTACACATAAATACTATACCTTGACTATAAAGAAAGCAAAATACTGGGCTGGCCGAGTAGCGCATTGGTTAAGAGCTGGTTTTGGGATGCCAGCGGCCCTGGTTCGGATCCCACATATGAGGGCCAGTGACACTGCCCTCTACAGCTTAACAATAGCTCCACCTGGAGATGGACTGTGTGAGCTCCAGCAATGGTGTAGGCTGCAGCCCCTGCTGCAGTGGGCTGCCATAGGCTACAGTGAGCGGCTGGCAGCCAGCGTGAGCTGCCAATAGCCACAGTGAGTTTCATCCAGAGGGCGGCAACCGATCTGCCTCATCGGGAAGAGCGCAATGACAATACCAAGATGGGCCAGTGAAGCAACAACCTCCGCAACTAGACTGAAGAACAGAAAGACAGCAACTTGTTCCCCTCCCCCAATTCCCCAATAAAAAATCTTAAAAAAAAAAAAAAAGACAGCAAAATACTAAATGTAAAACAAAAAATTAAACCATGCTTATAAAATGATTCAGTCACTGGAGAATTTACAGTCAAAGAAGATGTGATGGAAATCTTGGCTCACTTAGTGCTGTGGTTCCTAAGAAATTAGAGGAGGGCCACAAACCATTTGACAGAAGTGTGGGCAGCAATGCAGGTTTGAACAGGAAGTGTCACTTGATGGTGCATAGGATTATACCTCCGAAGATTGTGCAATTGGGGCCAAAGTCCCCGGACATTTGTTTTCTCTATTTCAGGTTACAAACCACCCGAACTACATCAAGGGCAATTAGGTATGGTCAAAACAAAGGGAAGCTGAAAACCCACAAATGCTAACCAAGATTTATCAGAGTTAAAAGCAACACCTTGTGAAGAAGAGTGTTATCTTTGTTGGGGATTTGGGGCAGAAGTTTTGCTTGGCATGATATCAATAAGAAGAAGAATTTGATGACTAATGTCTTCCAACTTTGTCATCCCTGTCTTTTCCTATCTCTCACTGAAAATAGTAATTCTCTTTTCTAACCAACCTTCCTCCTTAAGTCTCACTCTCCCTCATGAGACATTATGGATCTCTTCCTGACACCCCTTCTTCTGTGGACCTCTCCTGAGTAGGCAGGCTACATAGCCACATATATGTATATATGTAATTATGTGTTAGTACTTATTTACTAAAATGGCTATGTCTGGTGCCACATGATGATTGAAAAGAAAATAAAAGAAGGAAAGAATGCTATCTTTTCTCAATACATTCCCGATAGCTTTTGTAGTTTTGCTTGTTGTTAATATGGAATAGGCCTTCTTTCCCTCTTCTGTACAATAGCCCATCTGAATATGTATAAGATAGCTCACCATGCAGGATTATTAATCTTCATAAAGTGTTTCAAATAGCTGTCCTTTCAGCATCTAGCTCATTTGAAAGAAAAGTAATTTGTTTGTCAAGTTTGGTGGGCAAAAGAAAAACCATAAGAGGGCAAGAAAACATGGGTGAAATTATCCATAATCTTGAGTAGAAAAGCCTTCCTAAACAGCATACAAAACTTAAAGGAAAAAATTAAAGAACAACAAAAAAGGTAGGCTTGTACTGCTTATTATTATTTAACTTTGAGCATAGGTTTACACAATATTTAGGAATTTCAAAAAAAATCTAAAATGAATTATCCCAACGTTTTTCAACGAAACATTAAATTACCATACGAACCCCATTTTCCTCACAAAGAGCACAAGACATTTATTGCTGGGTCTGAGTCTGTGTGATAGTAGCTACTGCTACTGTAGAATGGAGAAAAGGAAAAGCTGGATTAAGACAAGAAATTAAAAAATGGGACAGTTTTCTAACTCCATATCCTTAGAGTCATTGATTAACCCACCAGTCAGTTAACAAAATTTATTTTTTCATGAAATCCTCATTAGATCAGATGTACCCATGTTGAGACATAAGCACAAAAACACTTCAAATTCCAATAAATTATATTGGTATCACCGATCTCTCTGTTCCCTTCCATTAATGCAGAGACAGAATTGGAGGAAATTGAGAGACTGCATTAAAAAGAATAAAATAAGCTATGTTGGTACCTTCCATTCCTTTGAATTTTAGCATGATTTTATATAACTTAATTTTTTGGTGGACCCACAAATTATTTTTAGTTTATACTACCGTACATGAAGGCTAAGAAACTGAATTTCACATTACTGTCACAGAAAACTGCTCACAGTTTTCATTCTATTTGCTCTTTTTCTGCTGTGTTTTTACCTTATTTATAAATTACACTAACCATAATATTTTGTCTAATCTGGGTGAAATGTCATAAAAATTTTTAAATTTCAGAAGAAATAGTTTAAGTAGCAGCAAGGAGAAGGGAAATCTAGCATTTATGATGCAACCACTATTGGTGGCATGGTGCTGTTCTAAGGCATCTTAACATGCCTTACCTCCTTTAGTTTCCATAACAACCCTCTGATGTAGTTACTACAACCTACATTATTTTGAGTGAGTCAACTAAGGCTCAGTTTAGTGAAGGACGGCTAGTATTTAATATGCTGGCCTTTGAACACTGATCTACATAATTCCAAGGACTGAGAGTGAAAGGAAACAAATTAAATAAAGAGAGAGAGTGAACAGATCTCAGGGTTTGGATTTAAAGTCTTTAATTCATATGCCTTCCTCATTACCTGATAATAGTGTTGTCTTATCTTTGAGAGGAAGGAAGGAAGGAAGGAAGGGAGGAACTGAGGAAGGGAGGAAGGAAAGGAGGGAGGGAGGAAAAAATAACACAACTTTATTACAAGGTTATCATGAGTCTCAAATAAGGTAATGTTTGTCAAAATCCAAAAACTAAAGAGCACCATAAAAATTTGTTTGTATAGCAATTATCACAATGAGGTCTCTGTACACACACACACACACAAAGAGCACTTGCTAAAAGAACTAAAATGCTTCAGGAAAAATAAGGAGAGAAACACAGATGATGACATAAATGACACATAATGACATAACAGATGAAATAACAGAGGAGGACATCTTAACTAAATTATAATAAACTGTTTATACAATTCTGAGAATACATACATTTAGCTATGACTCTAGTTACTTGTATTCAGTAATGGACACAATAAAAGAAAATATTCAGCTGCTTAATTTTAAAGAGAAAAAAACTAGGAAAGCTTACATGAAAACAGAAAGCCATGAAAGATAGAAGCACAATAATCTAATTATGGAAATATTTTCAAGTTTGGGGGTCAAAATATGCTCCTGCCAACATATTTCAGGGTCATAATTGTTAAAATAAACTATTTTCAAGATGTTGCAGAATCACTTTACCTTCAAAAGTTAAACTATAGTGAAATTTGGAACAAAAAATAGTTCATTTATCAAAGATGGAATCAACACATCATATGTGGATGTGTACATTTACTGGATGGAAATGTTAAGCAAAAGTAGCATACACAAATGAAACTTGGTGGCTTCTTTGCAAATGCAAGGTAATAAACTATATAAGGAGACAGAGATTGTTTTTAAGCAAACAAACAAACAAAATCACCTAAGTGATTCTAAGTGAGATACAATTGATTCCTAAAATGTCTTGTTGTGCAGTATATAGAAAAATAGCTTTTGCAAAGAGAGGACATTGATGAAGACTGTTGTTGACCTGGGATAGAAGGAAGTGTTAACTCATCAAAGCACTAATTTGAACAAAAGCTCCTATTATTCCAAAACCCACATGTGCTTTATAAATCGTTTTTTGTTTTTTTTTCAGGAAGAATGAAAACCTAGCTATCCACTTAGACAAAGCCTCTCAAATCTGAAAGACCGTGCTCTAATTAGAAGTGAAACATTTGGGAAAACATGTCCAATTATCTTGAAGAAATTGAGATTTGCCTACGTGCTATTTTATAATCTATTTAAAGTTATAAGAAAGAAACTGAATAACTTAATATTTTTCATCCCCACATCCAGACATCAAGTCTGAAATCCACTTATGATCAAGATGTATACATATAAAAACTGCGAAGTTTTGAAATACCTTGACTATTCAGTTCTATGATTAAAATCTACATAGACTTTTTGGTCAAAATGATGAGTGTCAGCAGAGAGTTGGTGAAAATGCTCTCACTGGAATGTAAATTTAAAAGATTCACATTTATTAACAGCAGAGCTACTCAAAATATTACACCCTTCTTTCTACCTCCCCATGGGCAACATGGGTAGGTAAACTAACAGGGTTAATGTTTAAAGCAGCAATAACTTTTAAATGATTGATTCTTTCAATTATCAGTAATGTGAGTATCTTTTCAATTCCATGCATTGTTAGAGGCAGCAAATGTCCAACAGAGGCAGGGCTTTTGCATAGTTGGCACTGGCTTAATGAGCTGAGTTCATTAATCAGGATCCTGTTAATGTTTGGAGTGGATAGTCATTTGTTAGTTTAAGAAGAACCTGTACCTTGACTATAAGTGTCATAATGTGAAAAATATTTATTGAACCTGTTCTGAGAAATATACAATCTTAGAAAATATAATCATAATCTTGAGTTAAAAGAACTCTTCCCATTCGTTTCATTTACTTACTTCATTTTATAGATGAGTAAAATATAGACCAGCAAAATAATTCACCCAAGGTCACATATTGGTAAAACTTTGTGAAATGAAGGTGCAGAGTAATTTAATGAATGATATGCATTACTCTGATGAAAACATGTAATGTTGATTTCAAATGAGCAGATGTCAAGTAAAATATGTTAATCATCCTCATTTATGTCTATATACACATATTAATGAACACATTTATAAACTTAACAGTGGAAAATTAAAAATTATAAACAAAACTATTCAAGTTTCTTATAATTCACTGTATGGTATTAACAATACACATTAAAAGAGCCATGAAGACTTGATCAGACCTTTGAAAGAACTTCATATAAGACCACTTCATAATCTTTCCCAACATTAGAAAAGACTGTCCCATTATTAGAAAACCTTGGCGGAAAGTTTTAACTTACATCTATTCTGAGCCACTTTGCCAACATCTAACTGTTTTTTTGCAGTTATTTTTGGGTTTCCCTTCTTGCCTTAGGAGATTTTCAGCACTGTTTTGGAAAATCAGAACATTACAAATGCTTTATGAGTAGACAATAACACTACCCACTAGAGGACATGCTCCTCTCTGGCTACTCTGCCAATTATTTCATTCATTTTGGGTGAGGAAATATTTGTTCTGAATTCCTGAATGAGCAATTAAAAAAATACATCTTGTTTTTCCAGTCTTTATGTGCATGCATACTAGAGACATCTCCTCCCCCCTTGTTTATCTATGAATATCCCTCTGAGATTATTGATTATGAGTAAATCTAAGTCTCTCACAGTATGATTCATGTTATGTTAATATGCAACCCTGCTGGTAAATTAATGCTATGTAATGGCCTCTTCTAAAAAAAAAAGTACAAGTTCAGCATTTAATCATATTTTAAAGTATATGCAGTGAGCAAAGATGAAGACCTCTAAATCTTACTGCTTTTTGTTTTAAATGAGTTTCTGGAAAAGATCATTTTTGTTGTGGCACTGTGATGTTATCATTTGTGTTCAGTAGTTGTAATATATTTGGTTTGTAATGCTCAGTGAGCCAAATTCTCTGCAAAGCTTCAATTCCAACCTGAAAATGAATTAGTGGACTGTCAACTCTCTGAACTTCTGGGTTACCATTTGGTGCACAGCTCCATGGGATATGGCTACTGCATGGTGTGCAGTCAAATATTTGGTGAGGGATTAATAAATATTGTTGACTGGATTAAATTCAGGATGTTTACAGATATAAGTTCAAATCATTAACACAGAAGCAAAATTGCCAAGACAGAAGTCCAGAATACTACAATAGTCATGAGCGAGTCAAAAGCCAAATGTCTTATTCTCAACGCTTATGCTATAAATGGGGCTGTATCTTCCATATGTGTAGTATGTGACTCAACATGGGTGATAGAAGGAGCTGGAACTCAGGGTCAGGGAAACTCTAACAACATAACCATTAACCAGTCTTGGCCCTGGTATCATGGCTTTTAATATGCACAACTTAGGGGAATGTGAACTGATGAGAATGACTTTTCCCAACAATAAAAGCTGGATTTTTGTTCATCTGTTTATTGATGGATCAATTCTATCATTAAAAAATCCTTAAGACTTAAGTCACTTGGTATAGAAGCATATGATACAATTGAGTATTGTAAAACTTTATTTTGAGTTTTTTTGTTTTGTTTGGTGGGTTTGACTTTTTATTTTTATTTTGCAATGTGCTTTTATTGCTGTTTCTCCTTTTACCCTTGAAACAATTATAGCAGATATTGGGAAAATTTTATAATAACCTAATTATTTATGATTTTCACCCCCTCTTCCCCCCCGCCCCGGCGACATAGATACCACTATAAGTGAGGACCTTAAGGGTCATCCCCGTGCTGCCCTTGAAAGCAGTGATCTTAGGAAGCCCTGCAAACACATCAATGATTTTCACTGAAATCATTTTTAACCTTCAGAAGCCTTGCTTATAGGTATCCATTTCAGTAGCAAAAATTGATATTTACCATAATTTTAAAAATAGAGATTTGGCGTTAGTTAAAAATTAGCCTTTATAAGTAATTGTTTTTCCTCTGGAGAAAAATAATACTACCAGAAAACTCTAACAATACTAATAGAAAACCAAATTATTATGCTTTTCTTCATAATTTCACTTTACTATAGAATGATACTGTCTGTAGGACTCATTCTTTAATATTCATCATCAATTCAACAAGACTCCTCTCCCTTTTTATGTATCTTTGATGTTTATATTGCTAAATAAAATCCACGCAATTATTTCTTAGACGTATTCATTTGGAATTCAACTCCAACTTGAAATTGTACAAAAATGAAATAGCAAACGCATGACAATACTGAAAAAAGTGAAGATTCTTCTAAGGCAACAATTTAATGATTGGCTTTAGCCAATAAAACTGTGGTGTGATCAATTTCAAAGCAAATGGTTGCTGATCAATCCCTATTCTTTCAGACCTTTCCTCCATACTCACATTGATTTATACTTTCAGCTATTCTCATACTATTGTTGATTATCTGAGAAAATTTCTTTTTAACCACTCTAAAATATTCTGCAACAATGAGCATAATTGACAATTATGGCATATTATTCACAGCTCAGAATATCTCTGCCAATGTGATGAAGGACAAGTACACAGGAGGATGGGAGGAATGGGACTTGAGATTCCCTGGGAAGAACTAAAGTTGGATAGGCTTGGTTGGTTAGGATCAGGGTGGAGGCAGAAGATAAAAGAATAAAAAGAAAAATTACAAAAATTACAAACTTATTTGTCAACTATGCTCCAAAGGAGAGAGACCATGTGTATTACTCACTGTTGGATACCCAGAACCTAGCACAGTTCCTACACAGTAGTCATACAATAAACATATGTTGAATTTCATAAAGAAAGAATACAAATCAGAAAGCAGAAATAACAACCAAAGAAATGAAACTACTAAAACTATAAATTTTCATTTCATTTTGTTGCTAATAAAGACACTAGCAAAAATGTGATTTGGGGTTTTCTTTGTACTTCGTACTTTTCAAAGCATCTTTACCTATAATATCTCCCTTGGCCTTCTTTGGGCCCTAATGAGTGACCACAAGTGAAAAATCCAGTTTCCATATATATTTAACTTTATAAGGATTCCAAGCTGAGACAACTTTGTCAATCTTCTGTCTTAGGTGGTGATTGACATAGCAGAGAAAGGAGGCCAGTCTGAGAAGGGCCTCATTATTTTTACTTTAACCATAAGACTCCCAAAAGAATCATTCTCATAGGGTAATTATGAGGAAGAATAATAAACGCAGCTATCTCTACAGTGCCATGCAAAATGTATCAACCTTTCCAAATTTCTTCTGGGTCTGCCCTCTCCAGGTAGGCACCAGTTGAATGAAATACCACATTCACCCTGGGCCATTAAAAGAACAATTGCTTCCAAAAATTCAGTATTGTAAAAGTACAGCTAGAAGACAAAATTATATTTTTAAGAATAAGGTAAATTTGGTTTACAATCTTTCGACATTTTAAAAGTTTTCTGGGAAAAGAAGTGATGCTAGGGCACCTGCTAGCATATTTCACCAAGTGGATTCCTATCTCCTCAGAACTGACAGCCCATTTAAGTGGGCTTTAAGTTCAGTATGTAAGCATTTTCCAGATTCCCTGTGCCTTCCAAACAGCCAGGACTTGCTGTTTTGAATAAACATTAAACAGCAATTCTGTAAAAAACAAAAAAACAAAAAAAAAAACAAAAAAAAAAACAGGACACCTCAATTAAAAGACATCTGGTGAGTGACAATTTTATCCAAATGTAGAGCATCCAAAAGAATTCTAAGTCAAACAGAGGGCAATTTCATCAAGAAACTAACAAATCCAATTGAACAGAAGATATCCTGAATCTCTCCAAACTGGTAGGAAGAAAATGATACAGGGGACTAGGAAAATAAGAGTATTATGTAAAATGTTATGATTCACTTTAGAATTCAATACATGAGAGAACTGATTACTAAAGAAGAATTTTAATTTATCTAGGTCATCCTCCAGATGAGAAGATTTATAAAAATTCATGAGTTCAGAGAATATCAATAGAAATATTTTAAGAAAAGTTATTTTAATTTTTTTAAATAACCCCCAATTTAAAAATACACTATATAGAAATTTTTATGTGCTTCTCCCCTTGTCTGTACCTTTAAGTCCCACTCCTGCTTAGGATAAAAGCAGTGGCATTGCTTAAGGGAATGGGGATGGCTCAGATAATCAGCTCTGAAATTTACAAGCCTCTGAAAGTCAGCTCTATGGTAAATCCATTGATCGGACAGGTATTTCAGAGACTTATGTCATCAGATTGGACGTTAAGAAAAAACAATATAAAATAAGCAAAATAAAACTAATGAAGGAAGGGAAAATATTTTTGAGTAAAATTAAAATTAGGTCTACAAAGAGATGACTAGAACCTCACAAATCGTTGAGCCCCCTAACATAAACTCTAGAAAATAGAAAATGAAGAGAAAGATGTTAACCATATCACTTTTAGTGTTATCCAATTGAGAGAATATGTGAACTCGATTATTGGTCACCATCCTCTGGGCATAAATATCAAGTGACATTCAAATCATCCCTTAAGAATCAAACTTTCTATTTATAGGTGGAATATTTGTGTCACCCAAAAATTAATATATTAAAGTTCTACTCCCTAATGTGATACTATTTGGAAATGGGGCCTTTGGGGAACAATTAGGGTTAGACGATGTCACAATGAGAAGGCCAGGAAGAGAGCTCTTATCAGGAACTGAATCAAAACAGCACCTTGATCCTGGAGTTTCCAGCCCTCGGAACACTGAAAAAAATAAATTTCTGTTGTTTAAGCCATCCCAATGCCTTGACTTTATATTTATTTGGGAATTGATCTTCAATTCAATTTCTGATTGGACACAACCTGACTTAGAATCAAGAAATTCATAACTGGTAGGAAACAGAACTCTCACCCAATTTAACCACCCATCTTATGCCTGAATCTTGTATAAGATATGGAGATTGACTAAATGGTCGTGGAAGCCACACTTGAACTCCTTTAGCAAGAAGAATATACTATATTTCCAAACGTTTTCATATGATCCATTTCTGAGGCAGATACTATCACTCTGCTTCCGTAGCTACCAAAAGGCATCTGCAAACCTCAAGATAGAGAGAATTCCTCAAGCAACTATTTTATTTCATCTTCATTATGATGAACTTTTTCTACTTTACATATAAAGACACTAAGGCTCAGAAAAAAATTAAGTTATTTACTAAAGGTCAGATCTTTAAGCACTAGTAGATAAAAAGATTGAATCCAGATCTCTGAATTCAAAACTATTATCTTTTCACAGTACCAATGATCTTTAAGCTATTTTGAATACACATCCCTATCAGTAAAAAATATTTTGAATGTATTTTCCCAATGTATGTATTTATGGATTGCACATATGTGCTACTATATATTGGGTTATTGGAAAAGTCATAATGTATTTTTTTCTGTTTTTCATTGCAAAAATGCATCATGACTTTTCCAACAACCCAATATTTAACAAATCTCTATAAAAAGTTGAAATTTTAAAGAAGTAAACATAAATTGAAGTCCTAATATATATATAATATATATATACATATATATATACATATATATATATATATATACATATATATATATATTTAAAGCCACATTGGATATTGCTGCAGTTTATTACATTGGCTGTCATACACCAGAAAGACAGTGACAAGCTAGATGAGTGAGAGCACATCACAATATTGAAAAATGGCAGACCTAATGTTGGAAGATGATTATTATTCTAAACACAAAGCATAGTAAATCTATTGTTTTAAATATTATTTTCAATGGAAGTACAAGCTGCTAGAGTTAAATCTTTAACCTAAGAAAACTCATACTGTGTCAATATTTCACTGGAGAAAGGCCAAGAAAACTTGAGTCATAATGCTGGCATCACTGTAAATGGCTCCTTTCCTATTGGGACCAGCAGATTAATAAGAGTCAATAGAGTTGACACAGGTTGTTAAAGAGCTGGAGTAAAGTTTGAACCATTATAGCAAATTGAATTATTTCATTAAAAGCAGAGTTGTTAGTATAGTTCTTTTTCATAAACATTTTTAACAGTCTTAGAAAGTATGTTCTATATTAATTACCCTATCTCTTTCGGTCCTAAATTGCTATGCTCTGCAGATAGAAAAAGAAAAAAAAAAAAAACCCTAGATGTTTACAACTAAATGCTGTTCTAGATTCAATTAAATGACTTCATGAAAACATATTTGAGGAAGGAGAAGGCAAGCTTTAAATAGAAAAATTAGGTGATCCATCACAATTTAGAACAGTAAACAAAAATAAAGCATCACTTCCACATGGGATTTTCCTGCTATGGAACAGAGTAAGACCTCACCAAGCCTCATTTTACCAACCCTGTTTTTGAGGCAGGATGCTTTTACATCAAAATTTAAAAATCTGTAATTGCTGTGCAAATGGGACTTGTTCAGTCCCGTTAAAGCAAAAGTCAGAATAGCAAGAATTGCTCCCAGCTTTCACAGATGGCAAATGCACTTTGGAAGGTTAGCACAGAGAGAAGCCTGTTCAAGCTCTGCCCTTCGGTGTATGGACAAAGAACCAGCACCCAGAAACAAACTGATGTGATCTGAAGCACCCCAACAAGGGTAAAACTCCAAGCAGTCACACAAAAACTTTGATAAGACTTGTGAAAATGAAATGTCAGTACAATAAGAAGTAGCACGAAAACTTGAAAAAGAGGTAAAGCCTTCAGATCACAAAACTTATGGGAGAATCTGCGATAACACTTCCTTTTGGAAACAAATACTTCAAGCTAAGACTTGTCTATTAGATCAAGGTGGGTTTTTTTGTTGTTGTTCTCTTCTCTTTTCTCATTATTATTAAATCAGAACACCTAGAGTTTTAAAGAAGCAGATGTTATCTAAATAATCAACATTTTTTATGACATTTTTTCATATGTTTTTCCTTTAATGTGTTAATCTTTCTAGAACTTGATCTATATAACAGGGATTTTCCATCATTGGTACTTTTCAGGCACTTGAAAAAGGTTAAAATAGTTAAGAGATTTTTTTTTTTTTTTTTTTTTAGTCCCAGCTTTGACTATATTTTAGGAATCAGAGAGAGAAAAGAAGACAAGGACTCTCACTTATAAGCCATGGAGTCTAGGGCAAAGCTAAAGATATAACTCATTAGACACCTTTGATATATCAAGCATTGTGTGTTGATATCATTCCATATCACCCTATAGAATACTGGAGTTAGTAACTGGTCAAATATCCCCCAATTAGAAAGTTGAAATAGCCAAATTTTGAACCCAATTCTGTATGGTTTTTTTTTTTCTTGTTTTTTTTGAGGGCAGTGTCACTGGCCCTCACATGTGGGATTCGAACCGGGGCCACTGGCTTCCCAAGCCAGCGCTCAACCACCACGCCACTCGGCCAGGCCCAATTCTGTATGGTTTCAAAGCCCACACTTTTTCAACTAAACCAAGCCACCTCTCAGGAGTCATTTCATCTCCACAGGCTTCAAGTGCAATTTCCTTATCAATAAATAAAAGGATTGGCTCAGATCTTTAAGTTCTCCTCCAAGTATGAGAAGTAAAAAATTATGTATCAGAAACTCTATAAACTTCACAAGCTCTGCAAAATTCAGTTACACCATTTTTATGAGAAATAAATACTAACACCATGTATTCTATAAAACAAATAATGTACTCAGTTGCAACAATTATTTAAGTCAGGAATGTAAAGCTTAAATTGTTCGCCTTCTGTATTCCCGCTTTTTAAATTTGTGGACTTCTCTCATTGTCATACATAAAGCCATATGTTGTTCTTAAGATACTTTAACTTAGATTCATTTATTATAAAAGTCTGCCTGAAAGTTCATCTTAAGATAATATTTAATAATATTTGACTCATTTAGACATTTTCAATTTAATAAATTGTATATGCACTTTGATTTATTTTAATGTAGTTTATGCTCTTTGATTTACTTTGAGTTAATTTTTAAGAATATTATTAATAATAAATTTCAATTATATATTTTATTTGGTTTAGGAACTCAATACACATTAAAGTGTGGATCAAAACTAACCAAATTATAGCATCAGAAATAATGTTTTTAAAAACCCTGTTTTTATGAACTGATGTTTGGAAGTTTCTAATAAATGAGCTGGTGCAGGTCTTGTTTTGCTTATACTTGATGAAATAGCAGCTTAAGGCTGCTATTTCTAAGAGCTCTTCTCCTCTTAATATGTTGGAGGAATGGATAGTCTTTCTTTCCAATAAATGAAAAACCAAATTAGAAATAATTGTCACTATATTTCCCCCCATTTTAACATCTTGAGTTCCTAGAGATATATTGGAGGTGCTATGTAAGAATTTTAAGTAGATAAATGCAACTTGTATATCTGGTGAAGACAGTTTGGGGTCAAATTTTCATGATTTAAAAAAAAAAAATCAAGGGACGGCCAAGTGGCTCAGTTGGTTAAGAGCTCACTCAAAAGTGCAAGCTGAGCTCTGAGCAACAGCAGTTCAATGTCAATGCCCACCCCGAGCTGAGATGCCGCTGAGCTGCCAACAGGCGGCAGTATGGCTCAGCTAATAAATAAATAAATAAATAAATAAATAAATAAATAAATAAATAAATAAACGTGTCTATTTCCTATATTTAATCAATAATTTGTTTGGGGCATAAATTTAAGAATTTAAATTTCCCAATTTACCTATTGTGTGGATTAAATAAAATTGCTCTCCAGATTCCTTTGTCTTAAAACATCCCAATCTCAACATTCTTAGACTCAGGTTCACTGTTTCCCCATTCCCTCAGCATCGCCATCTCAGTGGAGGGACCACATCTATCCTGTAAAGTAAACCAGAAGCCCAGAAAGTACCTTCCATGCTTTTCTCTTTCTTATATCTCAAATTCAACACCTTACCAAAAGCCGTATCATTTTTTTCCTCCTAAATATCTCTTAAATAGGTTCAATTTGCTCTATATCTTTTCCATTGCCATCAATGAGTTAGTGATTCTAGCCTTTAGTCCTGACACTGAAGCCATCACTTTCCCTACCACTACAGAGTTCTTGCACAGATGTTAACTCTGCCTGGAAGCCACTCCACACCTAGTCTGTTAGACTAACTCACCCTTCCAATTGCAGCTCTCCATCATCTTTCCTCAGAGAAGACTTGTCTGACCTCCATGACGAGACCAACTCTTTCTAGTACATGCTGTCATTGTACTATAAAGCTTCTCTCTGCAAGCATCACAATTTATTTATTCACTCATTTTTTTTATCTGATCTGTGAAAGGCATTTTGCTGAGGATACAGTGATAACTAAATAAGCAAGGCCCCTGTCCTTAGGAAGTCTACATTCTAGGATGGAGAATGAGGCCATTACATAAGAGGGCAGGTTGAAAAATATTTGCCCTGGGGAAGGAGATACAGTGAACTGTTATTTTACACTTATTTGAGTGATTTCTTGACTAATGCCTATCTCCCACAGTAGCCCATAAAGGCCATAGCCACTATGACCATGCCTATGTTTCATACCACCCATATGCTTAGTACCCGCCTTTTTTACACACCACAACTCCAAAACTAGCACATAGTCACTTTAAGTAATAAATGGTTTGTTTATATTTTTATAGCTAAAATTTTTCATGGATCCTTTCCCAAATAATGGAAGAATTCAGAGCATTAATCATTAAAAAGGACACTGCATCAGGTCTTGAATGTGAGGAGAAAAATATGAACACTGATTTAGTACTCAGAAATAAATAAGGTGATTGTCTGAAGGCAGTCTTTTTATTTCCTCTTTTGCATGCCTTAAGCTTTCACAGTGACAGATACAAGATATACGGAGACACGCACAGGGAGGAGCAGTGGCCATTTTAACATTTAGAACATTCTCTTTGAATTTTCAAATGTCATAAAGCTAAAGAAAAACACTGTCACATTCTAAATCAAATTAATTCTCTAAATTTGTTTCATCAAAAACAGAAAACATCTACTTCTAAGTGTACAATTTTGGATTCTGTAATGGCAAAGATTAGGGGTGGGAGGTGACAATTTTAGACCAGTTCAAAATAAACTTCTAAAACTTTAAAGTGACAACTTCTAACTCGGCAAAAAGCCTGGCTCTTTTTTCTGATAAATGGTAATCTCTTGCTAAGAATCATTTTTAAGTGGAAGCACTTTCTTTATGCCAGTGGATTTTCAAGGAGCTAAGAAACCACAGAACGAGAGCTCTGCTGTTTACATATGGACAAATGTAGGCAACTCAAGTTCTCTTAATCTGGACATTTCCACCACGATGAAAATTTTTGCATTAAGCAAATATAAATAGGAAATCTCCTAGCAATTATTAAGTACTCTCAGTTCCTTAAAGACATGGCTCAGTTAATCATTTGCTTTTAGAGTGTTTTCCTCCCAAAACAAGGAAATCTTTAACCATATATTATATTTTTAACTATCCAAAATATTCTCCCTTTTGCTGTTATACATTTTTTTTCATATCACATGTCTCTGAAATTTAATAAAACAAGAAAGCATTAAGTGAATGGTTTGCTTTTATATTTAAAATATAATAAGAAAAACTCAGTAACAGAAAGATGTGTTTGCAGTTTGGTAATTTGTATGCAGGTCACCTCCTTTTCCAATGAGCTACTGTATGATGATAGAAGGAATTCTAGGCTCCAAGCCATGGCTCTTTATTTTATGCAATAATAAATACAACCAAATACCAACCAGTGAAACAAATGAATATGCACATTCCCTCAGAGTTTATTGAATTTCCTTGATTGGTAATTAAACACAGTCAGTACTCAGACAAAAAGACTGGCACCTCTGGTATATCCTCATTTTCTAAGAAACCTTATTGGGCACACTAAACTTTACTCTCCACGTACTCCTGCATTACTCACCCTTAAATGCTGCATGGTAATTCAACAGATAGAATTAAATATAGACTTCGGCCATCACAACAGAATCATTGGCTGTAACACAAAGCGTATCCATACTAGAGAAATGTGTTTGCATTTCTGGTTTTTCTGATGACTTCAAATGAATGTTCCTACGGCACAACTCCCATCTGTTTGGATGCATGGTTTCCTCTTGGGTAAATGAACAAATTGACATGTTCTTAGAGCTTGTCTGATAAAAATTAACAATCAACTTTCATTTCTGCCTTGCATAGCTTTCTTTTAGTTGCTCTATTTGCTTATGCTTTCTTTCACTAACTAATAGAAATCTAAAAATTATCACTGACTTAGTACCTTAAGAACACTAGGTAATTGGAAATAAGGCTTAATCTCCATCAGGGCAATGAGGATGTTCACTTAAAGATTTTTTTAAAAGAGGAGAGAGATTAAAGACATATACCAGGGCAGAGATATTCACTTGAAATTTTTTTAAAAGAGGAGAGAGATTAAAGACTTGTGCCAGGTTAGAAGGATCATGGAAGTGATGCCCCACTGATTAAGTATTTGCATTATTCACTGTATATATGACCTTTCAGAATGTGATTGATTGAAGTACCCCATGATATTAAGTTCAGTTTATGCTTTTGGATTTGCCCAGAAAGTTTGATGACATAAATTTCTTCAGTTTCAATTTTTAATTATATAATTTCTGCATGCATCCAAAAATCACAGTGTCCCATATAATGCCAGCAGGCTTTCATTTATACAAATGAATGGTAAGGTACATAAACTGGCTGAAAGAGAATTCTCATCAAATGTCAACCAGGCCACAAAGATGAACAAGTCTTCACTTGTCAATAAGCCATGTACAGTCAGACAACTGAAAATTAACCAAGGGTTTCCCACAAGCCCGATTATGATAGCACAGTATTAAAATTCACAGAAAACAATAAAAAGTTATGCATACCCATTTTTTAAAAAAGAAATGAAAACAAAGGGTACTTACACTTTTGCTCCGAGAAAGCAAATCACAAGTATTTCTTTTCATCGCGGTGTCTTAAGTAATTCAAATGGGCAATAGTTGTTTCCAATGTCACTGTTCTCACTGCAACAATTATCCACTCAAAAGCCAACTGGCATTCTGAAAAGAAAGGCAAGGAAATGTTTAATCGAGTATATGATTAACATGTGCACTTCAAAATGCTGTATGAGACTAGGACAGTAATTCTTAAATTATTCATCAGAATAGGCTAAAATGGTTCTGTGTTTAAAGCAATAAAAGTAGACACAAGCAACTTTTCCAAAACAGCTTTTGTTAAATGTAAGTTAAAGATGTCAAGCACCATCTGTTTTCCATTAAATATTCAAGCCTACATTTCTAGTAGCTGAAAAAAAAAATAGGTATAGTGGTCACAACCTCAAGTCACAGGTATGTAACAAAGAAGCATACTGAATTGTGTATGTGCTGATTCTTGATGGTACAGCTAGGCACCCCACAATTTTTCACTAACTGTCACTAGGGTAGCCCTGTCCACCACTAGAGAACTCTTAGCTACACCTGAAAGCCCTCTGACCACATCACACCTTAGCATTATATTAGCAATAATCCGCAGTACACTGAAGTCATACCAGTGGCTGTTCAGTACATTTCGTGAGTTCTCTACCTTTGTGGTTCAAAGAGGTTGTAAGGAGTGGTTGGGAGGAGCAATTTACATAATCAAGCAATAAGTGTTATTTTACATATTCCAGACTAGTTCCCACTTGAATGACATGAGAGGCTCACGACCTAACCTTCATTTTTTCATTAAACCCTAAGGTGATTCTCTGTTTGAAGTTTTGAAGAAAAAGCAAATAACATAGCTATCGTGTTGTGTCCATTCTGATATTCAGCTATTTCTGGACATGACCACATATTCATAGGGCATAGTTACATGTGAGATGAAGTACCTTTTAGGAAAGAAGTCACTCTACGGGTAACAAGAATGAGGCAAACAGGCTTGACCAAAATACAAAAACTCTGACATTGTAGATGTGGGCTGACATTGTAGATGCAGACCGATTTTAAATAGCAATAACATATATTCTTATCATTTGAATTTGCCCTAAGCTTCTCAGAAGACTTGTGTCTGAAGTTTGAAGAGAAAAGTAACAGTAGCAAGGTCTGAAGGAGTTTGTTTCGCTACATTTTTGAATAATGTCAAAATACATAGTGTGAATTATAAATTCAAAATACAAACAAAGTGACTATAGATAGTTTTAAAAAGCATACAAAATAAAAAGAGGGAGGACTCCATGGAACACAGCATCTGTGGGGGCTCCTGGGGGAGGCTAGCCCTCAGCAGCAGGAGAACCCAACGGTCCCCCACACCAATGGAGGTGGACCTTCACAAAGTTTTTCAGCAACCAGCAATGGCACATTCTCAAGGATCAAATTCTTGTTTTGCACGCCTTTGAGTCACCCCTCAAAACTTACAAAAATAAAAGGGAGACATTTTTTAGAGAGGCCAGAGACCCCACAACAGCAAGGTGGAACTCGAATCAGAGAAACAATGTTTATTATTGCTAAGAACAGTCCTATATGTCACTTGGGGACACAAAGGGCATTGAGTGAGAAAGCATTGTTCTGGGGTTGATGAAAATGCTCACTGGAAGTTAGAGAAAAAAACTGCGTAATCAAATATGAGTTGCTAGGATAAATATGTTTTGTTTTGTCTTTTTGAGTGTGTATGGATTTTCATAAGGGAGGCGGAGGTGGAGTAAAGAGCTGATCCACAAATGCAAAGTTCTCAGCTAGTATACCTCCAGGAATTGAGTCACCTTTACTGAATTAGCTACAATGCCAACCATTTTCTTAATCCTCAGAAAATGTGGAAATATGTTATTCACCTAGATTAATTTAAAGAGTAGACAGAAATAACATAAACCATGAACTAAATAGTCCACGCCAAAGGAGAAAAATAAAATCCAACTAAATGCTATAGGAAGCTTACATACTTTCAGAGAAAACCTCATTCAAAATATTTAATTATTCATTCAGTATTTAATGAGTACCCTTAGAGGCAACCATGGAATAGCTGTCCCTAGTAGGCTAGTGACTCAATGGTTTTGAGTTAACAAATCAGTAAAATCAACAAATATGGTGGATTTGATCTAATAAAACTTGCTGAATTAATCAGATTTTTAACAAATTTGCATTGACATCATTTAAAGACCATCATTAAGAAATAATTTCCTGGGCCGGACGAGTGGTGCATTGGTTAAGAGCTGGTTTGGGGATGCCAGTGGCCCCGGTTTGGATCCCACATATGAGGGCCAGTGACACTGCCCTCTACAGCTAACCGCAGCTCCACCTGGAGCTGGGCTGTGCGAGCCCCGGTGACAGTGTAGGCTGCAGCCCCTGCTGCAGTGGTCTGCCATAGGCTACAGTGAGTGGCCTGCAGCCAGCGTGAGTGGCTGGCAGCCAGCGTGAGCTGCCAATAGCCGCAGTGAGCGACCATCCAGAGGCCGGCAACCGATCTGCCTCATCCAGGAAGAGTGCAATAACAATACCAACATGGGCCAGTGAAGCAACATCCTCTGCGACTAGACTGAAGAACAAAAAGACAGCAACTTGTCTGTTCCCCTTCCCCGATTCCCCAAAGCTGTTCCCCTCCCCCAATTTCCCAATAAAATCTTTTAAAAAAAAAAAGAAAGAAAGAATTTCCTATAGGAATTTGGAACCTGTAGGAATTGAAATAAGCAAATGGATTTAATTGAAAACTGACTGCTGATGGATGACCCTATATGCCTTCATAGGAGGCACCAGTGAAACAAAGAAGCACCAATGGCCTCAATGAAATGAGTATGGACCTTGGAACCAAATAAGCATAGGTTAGATTTTCAGCTCTTTGATGGCATTTTATGTCATTTTAGGTAAGTTACATGACCTCTCTGAGATTTCTCCAGATCTACAAAAGAGAAATAATACTATTCATGTGTGTTTTAAGTTTACATTAGCTAATGTGCATGAAGCAGTGTCTAGGAGAAGGCTTGGCTCTCATCATCATCATCAACCTTCATTATTACCTATTTCTTAATAACAAATGGCAAGCAACAACAATAACCCATTCTTATTTTTCCCCTGAAAGTGCCAAACTCCCTCAAATAAAACAAACTTAGGTAAACGCATTTTCAACTAGCACTAATGAATAATGTATTGGTTATGGTCCCAGGAGGAAACAGAGAGCACACACATATTAGGGTCATTAAAGAAGGGTTTAGTAAAGATACTACTGAAGATGTGAATAGGATGGAGGAATCCACGAAGGATGGTACAGTTCTCGGAGCGAGCAATAAGCAATCTTTACCACCCCCAAGCTAAAGGGACAAGGAGAGGGATGGGTCACTAATGTCTATGAGAAGAAAGTCATAGAGTGGACTGCCTTGAAAAGGGGAGTTATTCTATGGGACACAGTTAGACTCAGGTGACCTTGAAAGGAGGGAGATGAGTTGGTGAACATGATCTTATTTTCCTGCCTCCCTCTGATCTCCTGCGCCTGGGGCCTTCCCACTGCCAAGTGCATCAGAGCCAGAGGACAAACGAAGCCGCTGCTGTACACCTCACTGGTCAGCCTCCCAGGACAGAGAGCCTCCTGTGGTGGCGCAGGGAGGAGAGCAGGGCTGGAGGGAACATGAGCACGCACCACACAAATCTGATCCAAAGTCTCTGAAGAGGATTGCACTTCCTGCTATCTTATTTCATAAGAAGAAAAATATCTACCATTTATGCTTAGTCCTCCCAATACTCCTGTGAGGTAGATATTATTAATACATTATCCCAATTGTACAGAAGAAAATAGCTCCAAGAGATTAACTAAACTGCCCAGTAAAAAGCAGAACCAGGACTCGAACCCAGTTTGTCTCCCTCCAAAGGCCATGTTTTTGTCTACCCTGCCACCCTGCTTTCCTGTCAATATCATGAACTAATGCATTTTAATCATCAAGGCCTAACCGCTACAAATATCAAAGCTGTGCCAAAACCAAAGAATATTTGGTTACAAAAAAAATAAAAAAATAAAAAGGTGTACTCTCAGGAAGGCAGTTGTCTTAGTCCCCACAAATTCTTCCCTTGGCAAAGACAATGGTCTGAGACAGCGGCAACACGTTCTCCTTCCAGGTGCGTTATGAAGAAAACCAGGTGACAGAACACTCACATGTGCAGTTTCATCCCTCTAGGAATTTCCACACAAAAGTTAATTGGGGAGAAGAAAGAGGCATCTCCAGCAAGGGGAACGCTTTAGCAATAACAGTGAAGAGAGAAGGTAGGTAAGACAGATGGTGCTAGAACATTCAGAGGTAGAATCCGAGTTGGAGCACTGGAATATATTGTGCAGCTTTGATGAAAGAATAAGGGAAGTAAGAGAAGTTCTTTTGTAGAGATTAAGGATTTATATAGTGGAAAAGCCCTGAGCTGGACATCAGAAGAAATAAGTTCTACTTTCATCCTTGCGTCATATACACAAGTTGTGTGGTATTAAGAAAAGCTCTTCTCTCTTTTCTCTGCCACTTAACTTGCTTCTCTGTAGAGTGGAGAGGGTTGTTATAGGGATTAATTAAATGATGTCTCAGAAAGTTTTCTGGAAACTATAAATTTCCCTACAAATGTAGGTTAATCTATCCATTGTAACATCAAATGTGCCAATGCATATAGTAATGACTGAATTATAAATCCATCCCTACTCATTAATTTAAAATAAATTATTGAGCATCACATATGTGCCAGGCACTGTACTAATCTTGCAGATAAGCACCAACCTTTCTAGATTCATGGAAAAAGGAATGTTTGGGTGCAATGTCTACCAATGACCAAAGGGTAATCAGTTTGTCTCCAACTTAGTGTCTCCTCTACCTCATCAAGATATAGCTTTCTATACTACATATAGAGAACCCCAAAGACTCCATCAAAAAACTATTAGAATTGATAGATGAATTCAGTAAGGTAGCAGGATATAAACCAATATTCAGAAATCAGTTGCATTTGCATATACCAATAATAAACTATCAGAAGGAGAAATTAAGAAAACAGTCCCATTTACAATGACTTTAAGAACTATAAAATATCTAGGAATAAATTTAACCAATGAAGTAAAAGACTTGTACTCAGAAAATTATAAGACACTGAAGAAAGAAATAAAAAAAGATACAAATAAATGGAAATACCTACCATGTTCATGGATAGCAAGTATTAATATAGCTAAAATGTTCATATTGCCTAAAGCAATATATAGATATCAAACTACCAAGGGCATTTTTCACAGAAATAGAAAATATAATCCTGAAATTTATATGGACCCATAAAAGACCCTGAATAGTCATGGCAATCCTGAGAAATAAGAACAAAGTCAGGGGTATCATGCTACCAGACATCAAAACATAGTACAAGGCTACAGTAATCAAAACAGTACGGTACTGGGGCTGGCCAAGTGGCTCAGTTGGTTAAGAGTTGGCTTAGAGGATGTGCTCTGAGCAACAGGGCTGCCAGTTTGATTCCCACATGGACCAGTGAATGCGGCGCCCTAGCTGAGCTGTCGCTGAGCTGCCAATGCGTGGCAGGATGACTTGGCTGATATAACAACAGGATTGCCTGTTCAATGGTGGGCTGTGCTCACCTGCAACTAAAGATTGAGCTCAGCATCTTGAGCTGAGCTGCCACCTGGATGGCTCAGTGGAGAGGGCGTGCGCTCTTAACAACCAGGCTGCTGGTTCGACTCCCACTTGGGATGGTGGCTGCTCCCACCCACAACTAAGATTGAACACAGCACCTTGAGCTTAGAGGCCACAAGCTGCCAACACGCAGCCAAAAGGCGACTAGCACCCTCCACAACGAAGACTGAAGAACAACTTGGCTGGTTCCTTTCCCCAATTCTCCAACACTGTTCCCCTCCCCCAATTCCCCAATAAAATCTTAAAGAAAAAAAAAAAACAGTATGGTACTGGCATAAAAACAGGCACATAGATCAATGGAACAGAACAGAGAGCCCAGAAATAAATCCAGGCATTTACAGACAGTTAATCTATGACAAGGGAAGCAAGAATTTACACTGGAGTAAAGATAGTCTATTATATAAATGGTGCAGGGAAAATTGGACTGACACATGCAAAAAAATTAAACTGAACCACCTCCTTATGCCATATATAAGAACAAATTCAAAATGGATTAAAGACTTAAATGTAATACCTGAAACCATAAAACTCCTAGAAGAAAACATAGGGAGTACATTTGCCACATTACTCTGAGCAATATTTTTGCTGTTGCATCCCCATGGGCAAGGGAAGTAAAAGAAAAAATGAACATATGGGATTACATCAAACTTAAAAGTTTTTTCACAATAAAGGAAACCATCAATAAACCAAAAAGGAAGCCTACTGAATGGGAGAAGATATTTGTCAATGACATATCCGATAAGGGGTTAATATCCAAAATTTATAAAACACACATGCAACTCAACACCAAAAAAACAAACAACCCAATCAAAAAATGGGCAGAGGATATGAAGAGACATTTCTCTAAAGAGGACATACAGATGGCCAACAGGCATATGAAAAAATGTTCAACCTCACTGGTCATTAGGGAAATGCAAATAAAAACCACAATGAGATACCACCTCACTCCAGTCAGAATGGCTATCATCAATAGATCAACCAACAAGTGCTGGTGAGGCTGTGGGGAAAAGGGAACCCTGCTACACTGTTGGTGGGATTGCAGATTGGTGCAGCCACTATGGAAATCAGTATGGAGGTATCCCAAAAACCTGGAAATGGAGCTACCTTATGACCCAGCAATTCCACTCCTAGGTATTTATTCTGAAAAACCCAAGACACTAATTTGAAAAAATATATGCACCCCTATGTTCATTGCAGTGCTATTTATAATAGCCAAGACTTGGAAACAACCTAAATGCCCATTGGTAGACGACTGGATTAAGACTCTGTGGTACATTTACACAAAGGGGTATTACACAGCTATAAAGAAGAAATTGTACTATTTGCAACAATATGGATGGACCTAGAGAACATTATGCTAAGTTAAATAAGTCAGTCAGAGAAAGACAAATACCATATGATCTCACTTATATGTGGAATCTAAAGAACTGAATAAACAAGCAATATAAAGTCTTAGTCACAGAGGAAAAGCTGATGATTGCTAGATGGGATGGGGGTGGGGATAAGGGAGAAGGGGAAGGGACGAGGCAATATAAACTGGTAACTACAATATTGCCGCAGGGATAGGGAATGCAGTTTGGGGAGTATAATCAATAATGTAGTAAATATTTTTTAGGGGAACAGATGGACGCATGTCTTGTTAGGGAGACCACTTCATGGATGGTGTAGAGGCCTGACCACTGCACTGTACACTTGAAGCTGCTGCTGAATATTATATGTCAACTATAATTTAATACATATATAGTCATGGGATGTGGAGTACAGTGTGGGGATAGAGTCAATGGAATTGTAATAGATATGTATGATATCGGGGGTGGGGGAGGAGTGGATGAGGGAGGAGGATTGTCACTTTGTAAGGGGTGAAAAGGACAACTATTGCATTGTTTTGTACAAAAAAAAAAGATATATCTTTCTAGTGCTGCATAAATTAGACATCAAAGCAAAATCAGAATAGGTAGCTTTTTTCCTTGATTCAATGCTAATCTAAAAAATAAACAAAACAAGATATGATGCATATTAAAGAAGGAAGTCTGATCACTATAAAAGAAAAACCCAAAGAACTGCAATGAGAACACACCCAGTTTATTAAGGATCATCCACAAAAATACATACAGGCAAGACATTAGGAGGCAGCAATGTTAAAACTAAATATTCAAAAAGTTAAAAGAAAAGAAGCATATGAGGGGATAAAAAACACACTTTATACGGAAAAGTTTCAATTATTACCATGAGCTCTGAGGGGCCCACTAATTTGCCTTCCCCACACATAAGACAGGTAACTTGAACTTTTGCCCTAGTGTCCCTCCGCTAAATCTGTGCAGAGACAAAGGAAGGAAGTCCCTGATATTTCTTCATATCTTCTAAAGTACAGATTAAGAGAAAAGACTGCTTTTTGGTCCCGATCTAAAGATTCACAAAGATTTCCTTCTATTTAGACCTTCACTCTTTTCTCCAGGGGACCCTGTGAAGGCTGGCCCTTATCTGAGCCCCTGCTGGATCTGAGCTCTACAACAGCTCATGGTATAAATGAGGAAACTGAGGTACAGGGATGTCAGTAATCTTCCTAAGATCACAGAGCTACGTGGGACAGACAACGCAGGAATTAAACTAAGGCCTCTGCATTCCCTGCCCAGTGCTCTGTCCAGCTGATGATATTGCCCTGTGCACTCATTTCCCTCATACTTTCTTACAGGGTAATCTAGATGCTCCTTTCAGCATGTCCAACAAAATTCAACAATTTACTTCTTCCTACTTATATCACAGGGATTGTCCTATATAATCAGGTTGTAGCTTGTGCTTTCAAGGGCCCCTTCAACTACCTCTGCAGGGGGCCTCACAGAGGCTAGAGTGATGAGTCAACCAGTGGATACATGTGTTTTGTGACTTACATGTTTATATGACCTTAGCACACAGTCTGTTCCCCAACAGGAACCCTCCACTCTAGTCGGAACGGTCTAATCCCTCCAACACCTGACATGTTCACTTCTACTTCCTACCCCTAAATCTTAAAATATTCTTCTATTCTCCATCTTTCTGAACTTTTCTATCCTTCAAAGTCCAGCAAAAGTCCTTCCTTCTAATGGCAATTTGCCTTGCTGCTCCAAGACACACAGGTTTCTACTTTCTCTGAATTCCAGCAATAAGGCTATGTTGCCCTCCAAAATCATCTATTGCCTTCTGTACTTTCACTAATTGTATTATGGGTTTAATCTTTGCTTCCTCCACTGTAGGTTGAGTAAGTACATTTTAAGGCCTTCTCCATACTGTAAGTTGTATGATTATAAAATGCAAGTTCCTAAGATTGAGAGTGATACATTATCATTCTTTTGCCTATTCCATAGTGCTTAAAATAGTGTTGAACACTTAGCAACCACTTAATAGAAAATATTTTAAAATATAAATATAAATCCAGAAGAAAAACATGTTCATTTTAGTAGGTAGTGTAAAATGAGAAATAAAAGTACATCAAAATGTAGAAAATATTAAATCTCAAATTTTCAAAGAAATTACAGTTAAAATCTAACGTTGACTGCCTTGCTTACAAATTAGCGAAGTTAATGGTTTTTTAATAAAATATTTGAAAAAATAAATAAAATAAAATAAATTATTTCATGATGGTGCATATATGATGAAACATCAAATTTCTATATTGCTTACCAGCTTTATAATGAAATAAGTCTGTGGAAAGCAATTTGGTAATAGGTAACAAAACTGTAATGGTGTTACATCTTCTTACATAGTAATTGAGGAAGTAACTTGAAATACAGAAAGTGCTTTATATACAAAGGTATTGTCAGCAATATTACTTACAATAATGAAAATTTGGAAACTATTGGATGCCCAACAGCAAGGAACTAGCTAAATAAAATATGAGAAGCCTCATGATGTATTATGCAGATAAAATATATATATATTGTACAAGTCATTTTAATTACATAAGTGCTTCTGCTATAATGAAAAACAGGATTAAAGTTGGATAAATAGTATTATCCCATAAAAACTTATGCACAGAGAAAAGACTGGAAAGATGTATAGGAAAATATTAGTAGTTGTTCTTAGGTACAAATATTATAGATGGTTCTGTTCTTCCTTCTATATTCCTTGACTTCTTAAATTCTCAACATTTGGGAATAGAAAATACTTAAAAAATCAGATTAAAAGAAAGTATTAGATTGAATATAAAACAAGTTATTAACCATCTCTTCCTACTTAAAATATCTTTTTTAGTTGATAGGATCGTTCTAGGAGGTAGCTGCATTGTCCATTTAGTTATTTGTTTTTGAATGTCCAACTTTGCTATTTCATACATGATGTTAGACTTTGCCTTCTGTGTATGTGTAGGCTGGAAAAACGCTTAGTTGGAAAGGAATGGCAAAAACTAAGTCCTCTCTTGCTGACCCTGCTATTTCATCCTTCATTTAGGTGTTAGTTGACCTTGGTTGTTTTTTGTGTTTTTTTCTTGGGGAGGGAGGGATTGTTTGTTAGTTTGTTTGTTTGTTTGTTTTCCCCAGCAATGGTGATTATCCAAAGAATCTCTTAAGGTTCTACTTCACCTAGAAATTCAGTTATTGAGGTCCCCTATGTTAGTTTCCTGAAATGCAAAACACATGGAACTCAGAAAATGCAGATAATACACTAAATCAGCAAACAAGAGATTTGGGTTTTGTAGGACAAACAAGAGCTCAATCCATAAAATATTTTTATATGTATTATAATTCAGAAAAATGCAATGGGGAGGAAATGTCTGTCACAATTTGCAACAAAAAAAATTATAAATTAACAATTGATCTCTTTATCTGGGTTTAGTTTCAAGAAGCTTTGTTCTCTTTGCACTGTTTAGAACCACTCCTTAAGGTCTTCCTTAATACTTATCAAAAATGGCACCTCAGCTTCCTGTCTCACCGCATCCAACTTTCATCTATCTCCTTGAGAGAATGAAGGAGATTCTTCTGTCTGAGAGGATGAAGTGTTTCTTCTACATACAGTTGTGTTTTCTACTCTATCTTCCCTTACTCTACCCGCTCAAACTCTATCTGACTCCCTCCCTTCAAACTCTAATTATTGTCATAAGAGTCTCTTCTCATTTAAAAAACAAACAAACAAACCTCTCCTTAATTTGATATTCTCTCTCTCCCAAATAGCCTTCTTTCACTCCATAATCAATTTCTTTGAAAAAACTGTCAATCCACTGCAACCTAGTTTTGTTCTTTCTACACTTCAACTTCTTTCAAAAGATTCTAGACCCCCATATTGCCAAAGTTAACAAACTCTTTCCAAATTTTCTGACTAGTTCTCCCTACTGTAACATTAATTGTTACTTCTAGAAACTCTCCGCTCCCTTGTCTTCTCTGATATCACTCTCTGATGGTTCTGATTGCTTGATTTCTATATGCTTCTTGGGGCCTTCTATTGTTCACCCCTTAAATATGAACAATACCACTGCTCTTACTCCTTTTCGGTGCTTCCCAAACATGACTGCGTATCAAAATTATCCAGGGAATTCTATAAAAGGCAGATTTCTGACCCTCCGCTAATTATTCAGAACCTCCAGCAGAGGTAGAGAGGAAGCTACTTTTGAACAATTCCCCAAATAATACTCAAAGTTTACAAAGCACCATCCTATTGACTGGCACTTGGAAACCTCTGCTGTACATTATATTCCTTGGTAATTCATTAGTTTTTACTGTTTGATTTGACATATGTATGCTAATAACATATATATGTGTGCTAACAATGTGTATGTAAATATCATATCCTGACTTCTGAGCTTCAAATTTATACATTCAAAAGTGTACCAGACATTTCCACTTAGAAAATCCACAATCATCTCAAATACAACATGTCCATATATGAACTCAACATTTTTTATTTCTTCACTCCTAAATATATTCTCTCCTCTCTCTTCTCTCTTTCTCTTTCTCTTTCTCTTTCTCTTTCTCTCTTTCTCTTTCTCTTTCCCTTTCTCTCTCTCTCTCTCTCTCTCTCTCTCTCTCTCTCTCTCTCTCTCTCTCTCTCTCTCTCAATGGTCTCATTATCTACCCAAGCCAAAACCCTAAGCCTCTCCCACTTCCTGATCACCCACATTAAATCAATGATTATACCTTGCTGAAGTACCTACCAAATATTTCTCAGCTCTAGCCTCTCTTTGCAAGTCTATTGCCAGTAATCTGTTTCAAACTTTTATCTACACCATTTCAGATACCTTCTAACAGGACCCTCATGGGTACCGCCTTGTCGTCAACACTGCCTACCTGTCCCTCCATACATCGTATATCATTCGTTTTACCGAACCCTGTAATTCTCCACATACTTTATGCTGTTTCCCTCCTCCATGGCCTTGTTCTTGATTGTTGTGGTTTTTTTTCCTCTTTATCTCCCCCATATCCACTCCCTTCCTTCTTTATTTAGCTACCTGAAGTTCAAGACTCAGAGAAGTTGTCATGTTCTCCTGAGTTTTTCAGCCAGCCAATATCCCTGGCCCCTCCCCGACTGCCAGCCTGAACCAATGTCCTGCCATAATGCCTGCTGAATGCCTGCGACAGCATACTTGTCAAATTATACTAAAATGTTTTCTCTCTCACTGCCACCTTGGACTCTAAGACTCTTGAGGGTAGAAAACATTTTATGTTTGTATATACAATTACAACATAACATATGCTCAATAAAATTTTACTGAATTCTGCCAAATTGAACTGCTTCCCTTGACTAGAATTATGAGAAGAAAAGCACATTTTGTCTCTAGACAAAAAAGAATCAAATATTTTCTTTTGTAGTTTATACCCATACAAAATCATCATTCTATTCCCTTCTCCTCCCCCAAAATGATAACAACAATTCGTTCACCAGACATTTACTAGGCACTCATGATAAGCAATGAACTGTGCTAGGGTCCAGGGATGCAAAACTGAATATGATAAAATCTCTCTCTACAAGGAGTTTGCAGACTAGTGGGGGAGAAAGACAAATAGTACAAGGCACTGAGTGCTCTGACAGGCTCAGAAATAGCTGGTGTGGGACCCAGAAGCGGCAGAGAGTGATTCATATACCTAATACTTCATGTACCATATAGTTCTAAGCCTGTCTGAGTTATTCTCCTCTTGCGAACACTTTGCTTTTAGTTGTTCAAATGCCACTTCATATCCTGATGTTTTTCCCCAAGTACAAGGAAAAGAACATGAAAGCAGGGACTGGCCGTTCCTTTCATCCCTTTTGCACATCTGGTCAGATCTCTGACCCTGCAGAAGAGGTAGCCATAGAATTCAGACCCAAAAAGTATTCTGTAAATGCTTGTTGAATGAATAACGCGAAGGTGATCACACTTCTATAAGGAACACAAGCACTTTTGATGTCAATACAACTTTATAAAATAATTAACATCTTGGAAAATAAAAGTACGTCATTTGGTTTCCAAAGGAACTCAAGTCTTCACTTTCAAGGGTATGGAAATGCCCCAAAACCCTCTCTTTCAACATTCACCTTGACCAGCATTTCAAATAGTCCAGCTGAGTTGTTTGACCACAAATAAATTACCTTTCTTTCTAGGATTCCATGCTTTGTGTCCTTTCCCCCATCTGACACAATTGCAGCTCTCTAAAACACAACTCTTCACCTAAATATAAGGCTGGGGACCTTCCATGTCATCTCTCACAAGTGTGGGGGTCTGTTCCTGGAGAACACCCTGCTCTGGTTTCAGCTTCCTGCTGCAGGGAGGAAAGTTACAACAGAAGCTGCTTTTCAATAACTTTCCTGACCATGTCCTCCCACTGCTGCAGACAGTACCCTCCCAGGCCAGGGTGGCGGGTGGTGACTATAGCAGTTTTGTCCTGTGAATCATAGGACAGTATGGTGCATAGTCTGTTGGCCTGAGGCTAAGATAGAAGGAGCCTCTGGGATGTGTCATTGCAGGCTAAGTTATAACAGATCCATTGAGAGCTTCAGGACAAAAATCCCTGTGTCATCATGAGGGAAAACCAAACAATGGCAATACAATCCCCACAAAATCTCTGGTTCAAGCAGCTCACTACCTACAAAAAAAGGTGGAATTCACTGAAGCATTGAGGCTTTTTTCTTTTTCAATACTTTTCCATTCCATATCAGATTAAAGTCTACCATCTGAATACTCTTAAATTTAAAAAGTGTTCAATTGGCGTTAACATTGAAGGCAGTGGGATGTATGCAAAGACTGTGGAGTCCACAAATCATGCATTACAAATCACAGTCAGTACTTTCCATCATGAGGTGACCTGAATTGCAAAACACGAACCATTCTAGAGAAACAAGAAAAACACTACATAAATGATAGATAGATGACAGATAGATAGATAGATAGATAGATAGATAGATAGATAAGAGAGACACAGACAGAGAGAAAGGGAGCTAGAGTGAAGGAAAGGTAGTGGGAGAGATATCCATGTCATAGATCCTGAATTCCATTATATATAGCTTTCTCAGTCTGAGCTATTGAAGCAAACTTATTATTTCTAAGTCATTATGAGCAAGGCCCTTTCAGAAGTTCCTCTTTAAACCAACACCCCTTTGTTTATTAGTTGCTTCTATTCATTAATCTGCAATGAATTCTGCTTTTTATTTTCCTGTAAAATCTATACTGTGAACAGCCCTTTTTAAGAAAAATTACAACCAAATTACTTGAAGATCTAGTAATAAAACTATTTTTGTGGATTACATGGGATACAATGAGAAGTTAAAAAAAAGTAAACCAGTTAATGATAAAAGAGACAAGGGCAGCTGGCAGAGTGTCATGCAGATCTCACTTAAGGCAGGTGTATGGAAGTTGTTCTAATGAGGCTTCAAGAGAACAACTTTTCTCCTAGCGCGAAGGAGCTCAGTACCCTCAAGCTATCATTTCTCCCTGATTAACAATTGCTGCCCTAGGAGCCGCTGCCTGCTGACAATAAGAACAGAAGAAAAACAAGGCATATGATTTTAAAAGTGCAGTGTTAACTAAAAGACACATAAACAAGGAAATTAACGCAACCAAGGAACCAGAGACTAGGAGCAAAAACCCAAACCTATCAGTTTTCTGCCACTTAGGAAGTGACCACCCATCAGCATCCCTCAAAGGAGCGAGCTCACTGTGGTGGAGTCATTAACACACCCAGCGGAAACTGTACATATCCCTTAGTTCTAGTTGGAACCTAAGAACAAATTTTTAATCAATAGTTAAAAGAAGGGGGGAGGGGTATGTCTAAATTAAAACTAAATCAGAAAAGAAGCTAGAAAACAAATTTGGATTTTTTTTTCCTGTTCAAGAGTTTTATTATTTATACTTCTATTATGAGCATTAAAGGTAACAAACAACAAAGTCAAGACCTATTAAGGAAATAATTATAATACTCTTCTGCCATGACAGAGTCATTTTCATTGTATTCTTTCTCTTTCATAGTCAAGGTATATTAGGCAGATATAATCAAGTCAACCCCTTCAGCTGAGTTTTTATTCATACCATTTTCAAACGTATAAAGCTCACCCCATTCCAAAAGAAGGAAATTTAAGATATCACCTAAAGACGAAGAATTTACATTAGAAATGTTTTTTCGGAGAAGAAACAGAAAAGAGAAAAATCCACTACTGGAATATTATGAGTTTTGGAATTAGTCATGCCTGGATTCAAATTCTGTTTTTTGTCACTTCCTGATTTTGTGGCATTGAAGAAGTTATTTAACCCTTTTGAATGTAAATGTCATGGTCAATACAAATATAACTATTGAAATGCACTCTAGGGCTACAGTGTAGACTAAATGATGGGCTGATGGTCAACATATATTAAAGCACCATCAACTGGATCAAAAAAGGTATTTCTTAAATGTTAACTTCATTTTACTTTGTTTACCCTTTACTTGAGTAAGCAAGTACTGGATTTTTTTAGGATGATTTTACTAATGCTGCAAAACTGTTTCATTAAAAATGGACTCCACCGAGGATTATTATCCCACAGTGGCACTGGCACAGAATGAGAGGAGCCTGTCCTAATTCTCAGGACACTCAAGTGCAGTACAAGGTTTAATCTTCAGATTCTGTATCTAGGCCTAAGCAATTCTATGGCCTTTTGTCAAGTCAAATGAACATTTCAAGCCCTACAGCCGAGGTTTAAAATCCTTTCCACTCTGACACATTCTTCTTCAAATACACACTGAATGAGCTTCAAAATGAACCCTATCAGTTTCCATGCAAGAAGTTAACTGTGACACCCACTCTGAGCTGAAAGCACTAAGGAGCTACCAAGTTTCTCAGCAAATCTGAAAGACTCTAAATTTAGAGAAAGACAAGCAAAGAGCCCTCTGTTCACTATGATCGCCATGATTACCCACTAGCTACTCTGAGCTTGGTTGCTCTAATTGAAGCCTGTGCTGAATCATCGCTATTCATGTGGTACCCATCTGGCACCTGAAATTAGATTTCCTGTCCTCTTCATTCATAATGATGATAAGGGATGGAGGTACATAGCCGCAATACCCCTTAAAGATTATTTTGCTAATAGATGAATTTCTTAGTGAAAATGGAAAATGGCAGTTTTTTTTCTAAGGATCTGGCTCTTTTATCACCCAATGGTTTATTAGCTCAATTTTTCAAAAGGGCAATGACACTTGGGAAGCTAGAGCTTTATCTTTGAAAATCTCTTTAACTGACTGAAGAAATAATATAAGCTAAGCCGTGTAAGCTGCAAAATTTAAAAAAAAAGTTAACATCTGAAATCTAAGTAGCTAAAGGGAAAGAGACATGAGAGTAAAAGGATCTTTCAATTTCAAGCTCATCTAAAACCTTGCCATCATCAAGATGATGGCATACCCTACTATAACTTACCATACTATACCATACAAATATTTTGTTATTGGTTATCCTATTCTTAAATATTACTAGGGAGAGAAACCCCTTAACCCACTACAATACCTAGAATTCTTAAAAATCCTTTTTTTTGGGGGGAGGGGCATCTGTTTATCTCATATTTAGCAAAAATCATTGTTACAATATTTCAAATCCTTAAAAACATAATAATTACTAAGGAGGGTGGTAGACAAAGGTAAAAGTGATCAAATATATGGTGATGGAAGGAGAACTGACTCTGGGTGGTGAACACACAACATAATATATAGATGATGTATTACAGAATTGTACCCTTGAAACCTATGTAACTTTTCTAATAATTGTCACCCCAATAAACTTTATTAATTATTATTAATTCTTGGCTATTCCGCTTTTAAGGACCAAGACTATTTTGGCTTTGTTACTTATTGAGTGACTTCAAGCAGTTACCTAACCTCTCTGTATCTCAGTTTCTTGGTCTATAAATTATAACTACAATATCATGCTTCATACCACTGTTGGAAGAAATACAGAATTCATAGAGGTAGAGTGCTAAAAACAGTGACAATACATAATAAGCACTCATTAAATGTGAGTTATCATCCTCATATTTCTTTCTTACTCTTAAGAAACTATAATTTGTTTGCAATGAATGCACAGAAAATGTGTAACCAGCACCACTGTTTTGAAAATAATAGTCCAACATATTTCTTAGTCACTCTAAATCATGGTGCTCTGTAGGTTCCCCATTCATTGAATCAACTACTTTAGTCTGACCCCTGATGAGGAAGCAGAGAAAAAGATGATTAAAACACTAGATAGGTGAAGGGGAAAAACAAATCCATTTTAGGCTCTAGAAGGGATTTCCTCCATTGCTGGATTTCCTCATAGCCACATAAGGCAGGAGTATTGTTTTAGGTAGAATGGGAGTCTAGAATAGCACCTAGGAGGCTCTTTCATGGGCTGAGTGACATTAAAGTTACCTTGAAGTTTCCATGTGCCCCTAGGGGTAAAGGAAGATGGCTGACAATGCTGACTGGAGAACTTGACAGCGAAGGTTTGGAGAGAGGTCAAGTGGCACTGAAGTTGAGAGCTATAAAGTGGACTTCCCAGACTGCAGATCAAATGAGAATCACAGCCAGACCTGAGGTGAACCACAGCCCAGCAAACGTTGGGTGCCAGCCTAGTTGGCAAAGAAAGCTGAATTCCCTAAAAGCAATTCCTGTTCTTTGCGCCAAGAAGACAGAACAAAAAAGAATTTAAAAACAGTTTCAGGTCCTTCAAAAGTAGAGGTAGGAGGGACAGAGACCAAATTATTGCCGAGATGAGTGATATAAAAACACGCAATTAGAAAATTACGCATGAACCAAAGTCACCGTTACCTCAAAATGCTATGAGAACATAACTTTATTACTATAATCCACAAATATTTACTAGGCATTTATTGTATGTCAGGCAAATACACTTAATAGATATTAACTTATTCAATTCCCACAAAATTCTGTAAAACAAATACCATTTTAATGCTCAATTTTAGACAAAGAAAGGTTATACAACCAGCTAAGGTTACATGGCTAGTAAGTTTTGAACCTAGGATATGTCAGTTTTCACTGTACCCAGAGACCATTTTGGTTTTTAGGGAAGGGGCTAGTACTCACTCAAAAGGAGAAAAACAATCCTGATTTGGAGCTAAATTTTTAATTCATTGAGCACTTACCCAAAAGAAACCATACTGATCTATAAAATAACTAAAGTTTTAGGTATTTTTTTCACCCTTATGAGTAGGAACTGTAGTCTGAGATCTAGAAGATTGGTTATAAGAAATAAGAAAAGCCCCATTGTTTCTATGTCTGAATTTTAGTGAGTAAATTTTGAACCTATTATAGATGTTAGTCAGTATAAGTATACCAAGTTTCCAATATAATATAGAAATTTCAGTCCATTTATTTCATTCTCCTTGCTCCCAAATTTACTTTGAAGCAACCAAAAAAATATAGCCAATATAGGAAAATTAGGAAAGAGTGCCATCAATTCAGGGAATTTCCATAAAATTGTCCACAAGATCCAGACTGTTGAAGAGTCCATACGCTCTGAAATACGAAAAGGGTTTAATAGTAAGAAATGTGTTGAAAAAATTTATTATATCAAGGGGGCCGGCTGAGTGGCTCAGTTGGTTAAGAGCTCGCTCAAGAGTGTGAGCTGAGCTCTGAGCAACAGCAATTCGATGCCCAGTCCACACTGAGCAGCTGCTGAACTGCCAACAAGTGGCAGGATGGATCAGCTAAAAAAAAAAAAAAAAAAAAAAAAAAAAAAATTATATCAAAAGCAAAGAGAGACAAACAATCCTCTTTAAAAATGTCTAAAATGCGGAAAAAAAGAACTCAACATTGAGTTCTAATTTTTATCTTTGATAAAATAGGAATACATACCTTCCTCAAATAGCCAGTGTTCTGCTTAGTGATGAAAGATTGGAGATATTCCCATTAAAGTCAGGAGCAGAAGGACACCCACTAACATCACCCTTAGTTAACAAGGTATTGAAAGTGTTAGCTAATAAATCTTTTAAAAGGGAGTAATAAGTATTGTAAAATAGGAGGCAAATTTTTAATTATAGGAAAATCATACAAGTCTTTACTTGAAAGTCTCCCAAGGGTGAAGTGTTTAAAAAAATTTTTTTTTTTAAGTTTAGTAAGGTGGTTGATTACAAATCAACGTTTTCCTATATACCAACAATAGAAATATAGTAGCTGTAAAAAAAAAAAAAAAAAAAACACTAAAAACACTAGGCATGAGAAAGTTTTTTGGGTTTTGTTTACTTGTGTATGTAGAAAGGTATAGAGGATATATGAAAAATATTAACTATAAAAGTTTATTAAAAGACACAGAAGGAGACATGAAAAGAAATCACATGTTTCTGAAGAGGAAAGTGTGTGCAGTTCCAATCATGTACAGTCCAATCTGAATTATTTATCCATTTATTATATTTAAATGTTTGTCATAGAACTTTCATACACATACAAAGGCAGAGAAAATAAGATCATGAACCCCATGTACTCATCATGCAGCTGAACTATATCAGCATTTTCCCACTCTTGCTTTATCTACCTCCAGCATGCTCTTTCTCCATCATCTCTCCCAGCATGCATAATAGAAGACATCATATAAATAAATATGATCATTATAGCTAGAAAACTTCTGAAAAACAATAATGATAGGAAAATTTCTACAATAATTAAAATAATTGATGTTGGTACCAGAGTAGAAAAAAAAAACAATGGATGGAATTGAACAAAATCACCAAAGAGATATAATTACATATAATAATTTGATATTCAATAAAGGTAACACTTTTTAACAATGTTTAGAGCATAGGTTAATCTATAACTAGTGTCCATCAGATGGTACATTAAAATAAAATATAACAGGGCCATGCATGGAGTGTTGGTTAAGAGCTGGCTTGGGAAACCAGCAGCCCCGGTTCGGATCCCACATATGAGGGCCAGTGACACTGCCCTCTACAGCTAAGATGGTGAATAAGAGCTCCACCTGGAGCTGGGCTGTTGTGAGTCCCTGGGACAGCATAGCTGCAGCCCCTGCTGCAGTGGCCTGCCATAAGCTATAGTAAGTGGCCGGTAGCCAGCGTGAGCAGCCGGCAGCCAGTGTGAGCTGCCAAGAGCCGCTGTGAGCAGCCATCCAGAGGCCGCTGATCGATCTGCCTCACCCGAGAAGAGTGCAATGATAACACCAACATGGGCCAGTGAAGCAATGTCCTCCACAAACTAGACTGAAGAACAAAAGGACAGCAACTTGTCTGTTTCTCTTCCCCAGTTCCCCAATGCTGTTCCCCTCCCTAATTCTCCAATAAAATCTTTAAAAAATAAACAAATAACATTGAAGTTAGAGCACGTATTTATTGCCAGTGGAAATATAGTTACACACATGCCCTTTGAACTATCATTAGAAAAGGATACACAAATGTATGTGCAAACATGATGATCAAAGCATTATTCATAATAGGAAACAATGTGAACAAATTAAATAGCCAATAATAGAGGACTATCTAAACTAATGTTGCTATAAAAATGCAATGGAATATCATGAGGCTATTAAAAATAATAATGTAGGTGCACAAATAATGATGTTCATGATAAACTGCATAGGTTACAAAATTGTATTTACAGTATGATCCCATTTCTGTATTATGTCTATACATAGAAAATAATCTAGAAAGATACACATAAAAATTTAACAGTGTTTAGCTCTGAAATTGTGGGTGTTTTTTCTTTTTTTTTGGTTTCTGTGCCTAATCTAATTATTCTACAGTGAATATGTGCTATTTATATCATAAAATTTTTAATTAACAAAAAGTATGTATAACTTTAAGTATAGTTTGCAGATAAAGACCAAACAAAGTTGTAGGAAGAAGGAATGATCATGGAATTCCTTAGTCAGGATTGGGTTGGTGCTTGTAATGAGAAATATGATACAGTCTGTCCATGACTAGACTGAATATAGGATATTTCAGATCATTAACATATATGCCCTGACTCTATGAAATATGAAGCAGTGTTTGAAATTCAAGCATAGTAATAGAAATTCAAACATACAGTTCTTACAGTTAGTTCTCTTGAGTACTAACAAAGTTAATGAAAGCAAGGAGTCTTAAAAATAATAGATGATTAACATGTTTATAAAAATGCATGGTTTTTAAATTTGCCAATTATTCTTGAAAGGAGCATTAGTTTCCATGTTTCAGATGCAAACTTTCGTTGACTGAACTAACTGTATACAAAAGCACTAGCCAAGACATTTTTTCTGTAAATTAAAAAAGAGAGCAACTGTACTGTTTAACCTGAGCAAGCAGGAAGCCCTCAGTGCCATATGCCCACACTCCACAGCCTGCAAGATCCTTGATCACACCAAGCCTGGCCCAGCCCTGTCCCCAGGAACAATCCAATTCCCGATCTAGAGGAATTCAAAGAGCTCTCTATATGTAGGCATTTAGAGAGAAAGAAAAAAAAGAAAGAAAGAAAACAGACATCTGTTGAGTGGCAGCTTTTTGCCAGAACTGGTGTTACTAGTTTATATCAATTATTCCAATTAGTTCTTCAAAATCTGTAGAGTAGGTGACATGCCCCATTCTGCAGATGACAAAACCAAGTCTAAGATAAATAAAATTATTTTCCCAAAGTATCACACGTCACAAGTAATAGGAGACGGATTCAAATCCATCTCTCTCTGGCTCAAAGTTTATGCCCCTTTTGAAAGATTTTAAGGACAAATCTGATGTTGTTACCCTGTAGCAACTTGGTGGTGGGAAGGCTTGGAGGTCAGGCAGACTTTTGAGCTAGACTGCCTGGGTTGAAATCCCTGCTCTGCCACTTGTTAGATGTTTGGCTCTGCACATGCTTCTCAGCCTTCCTGCAACTCAGTGCCCTCCCCTGTAAAGTTGGAGTGATAGCAGTACCTGCTTCATGGGTTGTAAGGACTTGTAAGAGTTAAGCTGTGTAAAGGACTTGGGACTTTCGTAACATATGGTAAGCATCAATAAGTGTTAGCTATATTTGTTGTTATTTGTGAGAGGTTTCTGACCACTTTGTGCTCCATTTTAATAGCTGGGCTTTATTTTATTCCCTGCCATCCTTGAGAGCAGCTTTCTCCCTAACAGCTCCATAGGCTGCAACTCTGATCCCCATTTCAGTGGCAGGGTGCCTGCCGGCTCCCAGGCCTCCCTGTGATCAGCTGCCTGCTGGCTGCCCAGAGCATGTTGGCAGCCCATGCTCAGGCTCTGTCTTGCTATGCTCTGCCAGGCTGTTGGGTGCCACCTCTGAGTCCTTGCAGGACCTTGGCTGTGCCACTCACCATTTGTCACCCCTCTCTCAGGACACTGCTCGGCTTGCAAACTGTCAAAACATCCTTCTGTCTCTGCCAGTGGCAGCTGCCCCTCCCTTCATAATGATACTGTTTCCAGATTCTAGCGGCACAGAATTTGAAAATACTCCCGGTCTGACCCAACACTGTCCACTGAGCTTTAGCGTGCAGAGGAAGACTTAAGAGAAAGCTTCTCCAACTAGAGAATGTGGACCCTCTCCCATCTGCAGAGTATCCTAAAGGGCAGTGCAAGATAGGAATTATAAATATACTTCATAATAAAAATTGGACCAAGTATACAATATTTAATTCATGCCACCAGGTGAGATATCTCCAAACATGGTGTGATTCTGTACAAAGAAATTACATCTGAGTGTTTCTGAAGACGGCACTGCCTTCTACATCCTGACCCGCTCAGCTCTGTTTTCTGCCAAAACACATTCACTGGCTCTGAGCATTTTACCAGACTCACTTAACCAAAAAGAAGATATGGAGTGTGACACCTGATTTGAAATCACGTGCAGATCTTTCATGGCTTTTGCCATCTCTAATCTTATGTTAATAATATTTAACACTGACTCAGAAGTTCAAATCCTTCCAGATTGCCTTGAATGGTACCGGCATCTCCCTCAAGGAAACAGCAAAGTACCTTCCATAACACAAGACTGCACAGGAAAATAAAATATTCTCATGCTTCAAAGTATAGATTTCCCAACCTTCACTAGTGCTCAGAAATGGATCCATGAATTCTTTGGCCTCACCATTCGTCCAAACTTACCTGTGTTTTGTTCTAAAATTTCTAAATATCAGAATTTTCATTTTGCTTTTGCAAGAGGAATACTTTGTATCTACACTATGCCTTTCACCCAAAGTTCTCAAAATTATTTTATACAAAAATGTCAAAAATGTGGAAGTTGGTTTTCAAATAATGAAAGGGAAACAAAAATCTTTCAGTGGCCCTTCAAAAATATATCTGTACACCAAGAGCATCGAGCTTGTATTAAATTGGAAGGAACCACTGTTAGATAAATCACATTTTGCTCTCTGCCCTATAATGACATCATGGTTTTTAGCAGCACACAATAAATATTCAGGGGGAAAAGCCACACATTTCTTGAATAAATCCTAATGGCGCAACATCTACTCTAGAAACTATTGTAGCGAGGATTAAAAAACAAGTATAAGATATAAATCTCTTTAAACACTATATTGGTTAGAGAACAAGGCTGACACTAGAAACAATTACAGAACACTACAGTCTATAATTAGAGCTTAATAAAGTGTGTGGTACAACTAAATATGTTTAAAAGTAATTAAGAAAAGAAAAATGAGAGAAGCTATTATATGCAAGGGATGTGAAAAAAACAAAGTGCATAGTTTTCATGTAGACCTTTAAGAGTGGGAAGGGTATGGATGGGCAGGAAAGAAAGGGAATGGCATTTATGCCTGGAAGAACAGCATAAAGGAAACAGACATGGTCATTGCAGACAGGGCAGAGGCTAGTAAAGAGGTATATAATGGGGGAAAGGCGGAAAGAAAGTCTCCTCGACTGGAACAGAGGGTTTGTTACAGGGAGTAGAGGGAAATAAGCTGGAATAATTAGTGGAAAGGAAATTATATGGGTCCCTGAGTGCCAGTTAGGCTTGATCCAGTAGGAAACGAATGCAAACTCTTGGCAGGTGAATGGAATGGCAGGGCCTTGGTTTAAGAAGTATATTCAGCCAACAAAAGAGGAATAAACGCAAAGTAATCAACAATAATTTGTTGGTTTGTTTTCTTACAGAAGTCCTTATTTTATAGCATACGTTGGAAAAATCAATTCTCCTCTCTTATTATTCCTGAAACCTTGGGGGATTACAAAGACATTCAGACTTTTAACTACAATAGGAATAATAATGTATTTGTTATATTATTTTATAAGAATTTGATTGTGAGAGGCCATTAGTATATAGAAAGCATTTATTCAATATCAATTCTCTTCCCAATAAGCTATTTCAATGGTCTACAAATATTCAAAGATTGATTCTACATGAGATTCTGAGATTTAGACAAAGCTGTTACATGGAGTGTCTAAGGAGTTATAGAACAATCAAATTTTTTAATTAATCAATCAATGGTCTGATCTTATTTCAGTATAATCAGTGTAGACCTGGGCCTATTGCTCATTCCAAATGGCTTCGGAAATGAATAAGTATGCTGAATTTTGAATGGGGCAAGTCCTTATAGCATCTGCTAACATTTGTGTAGACTTCAATTAAGAAAAAGATACAGCATGTATGGGGCTTCTATCCACTCATTTGCTCTTTCAAAAAATATTTATTGAGCACCTACTAAGTGCCAAACATTGTTCTGAGCATTGGGAATATAACAGTGAACAGAAAGATAAAATCCTTATACTCATTTATCTTATATTCTAGAGGCAGAAGACTGATAATAAATTAACACGTAAATAGCATATGCATTAAATAAACAATTAATGAGTATATATTATGTGAGATGGTGGTATGTGCACAGACAAAAACAAAACATGTGTGGGGCGTTAGGGATTGCCATTTTAGATAGAATGGCCAAGAAGAGATTCTCTGATAAGGTAACATTTGAGTAAAAGCCTTAACAAGGTACTGGAGTGAGCCTTGCACATGTCGGGCAGTGCCCTGCTGTGTTAGAAACACAGAGTAAGCCAAGGAGAGAGCAGCTGAGATGGATTCAGAGAGGTAAGAGTGTAGTTAGGGCCATGTACAGGATACTACAGCAAATCTCTGAGAATGTGGCCCTTTGCAAAGCAGAAGAGACTAGCAGGCTAGTGGTTGGTCCTTACAGGGCACAAAAGTCACAAAAGAAAAAGAAAAGGCACCAAACCCCAACTCAGCAACAACCAGGTTTGCTCTTCAATGGCTGCCTCGTATTAAATAGCTCTTTCCGACACCCAGCCTCAGAATCCTTACTCCCACCATATACTAACATGCAGCAGCAATGAGGTATATAATAAAGTAAAAATACAGTCATCGTAGCATTATACATTATAAGTGCATCAAAGTGCAGTCCACGAACTACGAGCAGTGCCAGGTCACCCTTTAAGAGCCACTCTCCTCCAACTGACAGGACACTATCAAGCATGCAGGAGGTCCCAACAAGGGCAGAAAGTGCCAGCAAGGACAGATGGTATCTGTAGGAGGCCCACCTCACTGGGGCTAGGCTGCCAATGATAAACACAAACTGGTGAAGGAAAAGACAGCTCGAGGTTTGCAAATTAAAACTGACTTCTGAGCGTCTCCCTTTTCTATTCACTGATGTAAAGCCAGGCTGCTTGGGCTCTTGGAAGAGAAATCCACTGGAAACCTCCATCTAGAGTCAGATAACACTTCCAGGCACCGTCAAAAAGCCTGCTTCCCCCCAAACAAAGCATTTTTCTTAATTAGTGTTAGTGGCCTGGGTGCCTGGTTTGCTCCTTGCACATAGAACCCTTATACTGTATGTAATTAATAAGGAATTCCTAATCATATGTAGACTCCCATTTCCCAGAGATTACGAGAGATAATCATAGATAATCACACTGTTGAAATATTAGAAACATTGCCATGTCATTGTTTGCTCTCTGGGTAACAATGGCAATTTGGGAAAAGCTTCCTGTTGACACTTTTGACACTCACCTAAAAAACAAAAACACTAGAATTCTGCCAACATTTCAACCTAGCAAACTGCCTATTGTATGGCATTAAATAAAGCAGAGAAAAACCCCGAAATGATAGTGACACAGGATGATGAAATGTCACCATTATCTTATGGCAATTTCCTGAGCATCATTCTAATGTGGGATTTTTTTTTTCCCCACAGTGCAGTTTGAGAACAGCATTTATTTCCTAAGATATGTTTAGAGGTTACTGCACTTATACCGGCCAATGAGAAAGAGAGCTAGAAAAAGGGAGAGATAGGAAGAGAAGGAGAGAGAGGGAAAGAGAAAAAGAGAAAGAAATTGAGGAAGAGATGAGAGGGAGAGAAAGAGAGAGAGAGAGACAGAGAGAGAGAGAGAGAGAGAGAGAGACACAAGGCATAAACTGGTTGTTGTTTTTTTTTTATTATCTTGATGAGCTATAATGATGAAGTGTTTGCTTTAAGTTGGAACCTTCCCTGAAATAATTACCTTACTTGAGAATTTAATAAAAGCTACCACAACATGATCAGGAGTCTTCCTGATTAAGTAATTCACTTGTTTGTAAGAAATTACACTTCTACTTTTGCAGCTATAAGGTAAAAAAAATACTCAAAACAAAGAAAATGCATAGCAGCTCAAAGTCTTATTTCTCTCAACGTGAACTGCAAGTGAAAATTTTGAGATCCATACCTAGAACCCGCAAATGTCAAAGTACCTTCTAAGCTGAGGGGATGGGGGGTGGGGGGGAGGAGAAGCTTCTGGTTTTCATAAGAACTGAATAAATGTACTCAATCTTATGTTAATTCAACCTAAAAACCTAGAGTTTTAGAAAAATTTTTAATTGTGACAAGTTATAGCAATTTTCATGGATTTTATTTTAATCCAATAATTCTGGCAAAGAGAAACTGAGATCTGAAAAAAACACTATATGTAAACCCTCAAGTTTTCACTTGTCTCTAAAAGAGATGTTCCTTTTGTTAAAAAAAACAAAATCTTTTTTTAAACTTATGCTTGAAAAAAAGAAAAATACAACCTCATTGAATTATAAAACCAAACTTAAAATTTGAAACAGCAAAGTAATAAAACACATAAAAATTACATTAGGTTCTTAAAACGGGGAACACAACGTTGGATTCCATCAGAAAGCGATTTACATTACTCTAGGCCTATTCCTTTGAGTATTTAGCCAGAGACAGTATGATCTTTCCCCACAAATAGAAAGATCTGTGAGTTAAAAAGGAACACCGCTGTGCCACACACACACACACACACACACACACACACACACACACACAAGGTATTCGGAAGCTCTTTTGTAAGTGTCTAAGAAACCAGCTTGACTGTTTCAAGAACCATTTCAAATCCCACTGCAAATACTTCAGGACACAGTATCATTTTTATAGGATTTCCTTTGTTTTTTCTTGTTTTTCCCTTTCTTTTACAGAAAAACTAGATTACAACACATTCACTTCTAGGGGACACGAGTGTCAGGGAGGATTACAGGACAGCCTCAGGGTGACCAAGACCGGTTCCACTTTGGTGCATCTGTTTCTGACAGCTGTGTTTCTAATGAACGATGATCGCCACAGCTGGGAGGTCTGGCCGCTGCCAGTGACCCAAGCTGAGAAGTGGTACAGCCACAGCTGGCAGCAGAAGTGCAAGGCTGAGGCACCAATAGGGCACAGCAGGAGGGGACAAGTGCAGCAGCTGCCTTCCCCTCCATGTTGGCCCTGAAATCCCTGAGCCTTACTGTTCTGCTAAAATGACAGAGGAGCCCTCCCAGCACAGAGACAATTGCACAAACCAGTAACAACACTGTCATTCAGGAAACACTGCACCAATGTAATTCTCTGCACTCAGAGGCCACTTAGTAATAGCTGGTAGATGCCTGGGAGGCATTTTTCTTCCAGGGAGACTGAAACAGTATGTGGAGACTGATCACTTCCCATGATGCAGGAAGAAGGCCAAACAATCTCCATTTTGCAGATAGGACAAACAATGTATGGAGCAGTCCAGTCACAGGAGACTGGGGACAGAGCCAGAACCCATTTCACATGGCACAGGTTTCTAAGTCATCCTGAAGGAAAAACTACCTCCTTTAGAAATTTTTGGGGGGTGGTGGTTGGGGCAGAAATACATGCACTCTCTCGTATGTATTTTCCTCTTTCCATGTTATGTTAAAACCCTTTTCCAGATTTGATTTGCTACCATATACATACTAAAATTTTGAAAACAAAAGACAGAATTAGAAAAAGAACTAAAGAAAATATTTATTATATAATGTATGTGCTACCCCACCACCATTTGCTTGGTCATTTTAGTTTAGTTTTTATATTAGTTATTGGGTGGTAGTAACATCACCCACCCAGATGGAGCAGTATTTAATACTAGTATTCCAAATACTAACTGAAGGTGAGTCTTGTAATGTTTTCCAAACATTTCTTTATTTAATAGTCCCTGGAATTGTGCATAGGCTACCCTTGGACTCCATGACTAACTTGATTTCAAGGCATGAGATTTACTTGTGTTTTGGGGACATCAGAATGATTGAAACAAATCCATAAGCTCCCCAACATTACTTGTAAAGATGTTATTACATATATAATTATTTTTTTAAGATTTTTTTTTTATTGGGGAATTGGGGGAGCAGAACAGTGTTGGGGAATTGGGGAAGGGGAACAGACATGTTGCTGTCTTTCTGTTCTTCAGTCTAGTTGCAGAGGACGTTGCTTCACTGGCCCATGTTGGTATCATCATTGTGTTCTTCCCGGATGAGGCAGATCAGTCGGCGGCCTCTGGACAGCCACTCACAGCAGCTCTTGGCAGCTCATGCTGGCGGCCAGCCGCTCACACTGGCCACCGGCCACTCACTGTAGCCTATGGCAGCCCACTGCAGCAGGGGCTGCAGCCTACATCATCGCCAGGGTTTGCAGCCCAGCTCCAGGTGGAATTGTTGTTAGCTGTAGAGGGCAGTGTCACTGGCCCTCATATGTGGGATCTGAACCAGAGCCGCTGGCATCCCAAAACCAGCTCTTAACCAATGCGCCACCCGGCCGGCCCTACATACATAATTTTTTAAATGTATGTAGAAACTATTACTGTGAATTTAAAAGACAAATTCATTTTTTGTTTTTTTCCAGCTGAGCCATCCTGCCTCCTGTTGGCAGCTCAGTGGCAGCTCAGCTCGGGCTGGGCATCGAACTGCTGTTGGTCAGAGCTCAGCTCGCACTCTTGAGCGAGCTCTTAACCAACTGAGCCCATCGGCCCGCCCGAAAAATTCATTTTTAAGTGTCATTAAATTCATAGTGACTCTTTGTTATTACGTATCTTTCATGTGAGACATACTAAAAATATAATTACTCTCATGTAGAACTACCTAGATTTAATACTTGCTTCTAACAGATAGAATATAATGGGAATTATTGTTTGTGAATTCAGAGACAAACCTATTTAACTTTAACTTTAACTCAGCATTCTCCAGTCAAAGACTCTGGTGAATTTGCCTGTCTGGCATTCCTTCTCCCTTTTCTGGATTCAAAAATCATAACTTCCTGAAATTCTCTTGGGGAATCTTTTCCAAGTTTTTGATGGCTCGGACTACATTCCCTCCTTCCAGCAGGGGTGGTGATGTAACCCAGATCTGGCCAATCAAAATACCCTATCCCAATAGCCTGCTAGTGAAAGGCACATGACTCAAGATAGACTAACCAATCTCTTCCCTAAGAATTGGTGTAGGGATACTAAAAGAGAGAAAGTTCCTCTTCTTTGGGGGTCCAAAGCTGTAAGCAATAGATAAGCCTGGTTTTCAGAGATCATTTTATTCCTAGTTTTATGCAAAGAGCCTGCCTGACAATGATGTCAATAAAGAGGGCAGGTGAGCAAAACCAAAAGAGTGAGTCAGAGAAAGGCTTAGCCCGATATATCATTTAATCATCTGATGCTAGACTTGTACCCACTGGATTTAAAATTATGTGAGTCAATAAATTCATTTTTTTTTGCTTAAATTACTTTAAGTTGATTTCCTGTCCCTTGCAATGAAAGTCTTCCTAATACTAAGAGTAAACAAAATTTTTTGTCACTGAAAACGTTTCTTTAAAAATTTCATAAAAACAGAATATACATTCTTCTCAAGTACACATGGGACATTTTCCAAGATAGACCACGTTAGGCCACAAAACAAGTCTCAGTAAATTTAAGAAGATTGAAGTCATATCAAACAGATATAAAGCAAAAACTGATGGTTGCTGGCTGGGAGGGGATGGGGATGAGGGAGAAGGAGAAGGTTTTGGACAGCGTAGGTGGGACTACAATGTTGCCGCAGGGATATGGGGGCAGTTCTGGGAATGTAATTGATAATGTTGTGAAGAGACTATTATGTTAAGTGAAATAAGTCAGTCGGAGAAAGACAAGTACCATGTGATCTCACTTATATGTGGAATCTGAAAAACTGAATGAACGATCAAAGTAAACAGACTCATAGATATAGAGGAAAAACTGAGGGTTGCTAGTTGGGAGGAGGGTGGGGATAAAGGGGAAGGGGAAGGGATTAGACAGCATAAATAGACAACTACAATATTGCCACAGGGATATGAAACACAGCTCGGGGAATATAATAATGTTCTAAAAATTTTGTGGTATGTCAGATAGTCACATGTCTTATTAGGGAGACCACTTCATGGATGGAGTAGAGGCTTGATCACCTCACTGTACACCTGAAGTTGATGTTGTATAATATTGTATGCCAACTGTAACTGAATGTATAGATAGTCACGGGATGTGGAGTATACTGTGGAAGGGAGTCAAAGGAATTGTAATAGATATGTATTATATTGGGGGGAGTGGGGTGGCGAACTGGGGGAGAAGGGTTGTCACTTTTGGGGTAAAGCGTATAATTATTGCACTGTGTTGTACACCTGAAACTAATCCAAAAAAAAAATTTCATCAAGGGCCAGCCAAGTGGCACAGTTGGTTAAGAGTTAGCTTAAGACCGAGCTCTGAGCAACAGAGCCCCCAGTTCGAGTCCCACATGGGCAAGTGATGCTGCACCCGAGCTGAGCTACCACTGAGCTGCCATCAGGGGACAGGATGGCTCAGCTGGTGAGAGCATGTGCTCGTAACAACATGACTGCCTGTTCAATGGTGGGCTACACCCGCCCACAACTAAGACTGAACTTGGTACATTGAGCTGAGCTGCCACCCGGATGGCTCAGTGGACAAAGCATGCACTCTTAACAAGAGGACTGCTGGCTGGACTCCCACATGGTATGGTGGCTACTCCCACTCAGAACTAAGATTGTAACATACATAGCACCTTGAGCTTAGAAGCCACCAGCTGCCGACAGGCAGCCAGATGGTGACTGGCGCCCTCCACAACTAAGATTGAACAACAACAACTTGGTAGGTCCCGCTCCCCAATTCCCCAATTAAAAAACAAAATTCATCAAATATTTTAAAAAATTAATGATCACTGCACTACAGCAATTTTGCACTGCTATACATTTCCTTCTTCTTAAACTTTTCTTCTTCCTTGGTTGCCATAATGTCACATGCTCCCAGTTCTTACCCTAACTCTCTGACCATTCCTTCTTTGTCTTCCCAATAGCCCCTTTAGTGTTAATGTTCCATGTTTCTGTTTTCAGCTCTTTCTCTTTTCTACATAGTTCCTCATCCAATTTCATCTATCTTATGTCTACTAGACATGATGAATTGGTCCTCAGCATCCATTCCAAACTCCTTCCAAGAGCCCACCCTTCCACAGAGGTTGAGAAGATAAAGACTACAAAACCCAGACTCCCTTGCAACAAGTGTTTTGAATAGACATTAGGTTCCACCCATCTGATGTACTCCAGAGAGATATTTGGAAGACAGAAGTGAAGCAGAGGCTGGTTTCCTATCACTTTGGTTGTTTGCTGTTGGCAAGCAGGGTTGTAGAAACATGGGGTTTTCCCACAGTAGTGTCCCTGTGTGGAGTCACTGACACCATGGTGGCTGCAGAGTTGTACAGCTGTGGTTGTGGCAACCTCCTGTTCCCAGGATCACAGTCACACTGTGCAAAGTTTCAGTGGCCTCCTCCTGATGCCCCATCATCCTCTTGGGGCTAGATGGGCAGTCTTGGTCTTGGAGTCATTTCCAGAAGCCCATTTCTTCAGCCCTTCCAGTGCTTTCACAATTCTTCTGGAAAAGCGAGAGGGAGTGTTTGCCACCCAGTTTTTCTAGCATTCTCTTCATTGACAATAAAATAAATTTTTTTTTTAATAGCTCATAGGCTGTGCATTATGCAGCCACTACTTCCCAGGCCAGCCTTACCTCTTGCCAGTTTACTCTATACACCTTCACACACTGACAAGCCAGTCCTCACTATGCCCATGTCATTAGCACATGTTCCCCGATTTTCCTGCATCTTCCTAGCCTGGTAAATATCATGCAGCCTTCACAGATTCCTCGAGAGATTAGGCAGCTGTTTGTAAGCACCACAGGACTTAATGATCAATACTTATAGAACAATCATGTTAGTGTACTAGAACTTTTGTTTTCATGTTTATCTTTCCACTATAATTGAAATTCATTGAGGACATGGGTAATGAATTTTTTTTTGGTTTCTCCAAGCCTATCCTAGTATATGACACATAAACAAACAAAATGGGCATTACACCCTCCCTCGATTTATGAAATGTTGCAGCGGCTTCAATGCATTTCCCTTCAGATCCATCTCCTTAGAGAGATAAGATCAGAAATAAATTGTTCCTGATTTGAGAAGATAGTACATACATGTGAAAACTTTATTAATATTACTTCTTACAGCTTAAAGAAAGCTCTTTAATACCACGCAGCACCACTATAAGTCATGTAAAGTCAAGGGAATTTCAACTATTTCCTCAAATCCACACAACCTTAATTCTGCCCCATAACCCAGTCCACCTTTTCATTCTCTCCTTCAAATTCATGAAAAAAAAAAAGTCTACTTTGACAGTCTCTATCTTGTGTAATTATCAATTTTTTTTCTATATTGTGTGCTTGTATAATTTATAGAGTTCTCCTTTAAGCCAGATAAATGAAGGTACCCCACATTTTTTTCTGGAAGATAAAACTTGTGGGCACAAAGTACTCTAAACAAACTTAATAAAAATAAATTTAGTGCAACTACCAGACATGCCATTTCAGAAAGACTATTCTTCCCCTTACTTGGAGAAGAGTTAAATCGTACTTGTTAGTGAAAAACTGCAAACTAGACAGTATAAAATAGCGATATTAGCAGAGATACCACAAGATCATTGTATATTATGAGCATTTTAACCATGGTGCATGGTCCTCAGTAACTGAATAGAAGACAGCGTAACTTACTGATCCTTAATACTTACCTATAGAAGAAGAAATACCACATTCCAAATAGAATTGGATCTAATAGAAGATATTTAAATCTCAAAGTCTTTGAGGAAGAAAGGAAACCTCTGAAGCGAAGTTTCTAAGCCCCAAGATCCTCCAGTCCACGCAATACATAAACAACCATCTTCTGACACACACCGAGTGAACACAGCCATCACCTGAGGCAGTTGTTATTGTTGAATCTGTACTTTCTCTCTCCTTCATGCCACTCTCATCGTGATCTCAATATTTGTCAATATTGACCCAACATTACTACAGAAGACAAAAAGTCCTTGCTTCTAGGTTTTAACCTCCAAGGTAGGCTAACTGCATTCCTCAGTCATGATTGATGGAAGGAGAGGAGTGTGGTTCAGTCCTTTACAGCAGTTTCTATGACTCATCTGGTGACCAAGCCTTGAACTGAGAGAATTTAGCATTTGCCCTTTTATTCTCAGTTGGAAATGCTGTTTACAGACATCGATTCCTGGTACACACACAAGAACAAAATACACACATACACACACATACACGCGCACGCCAGAAAACCCTATTAGGCTAACTGAACAGATAACGCATTTTAGAACACAGGTGAAAGTTAATTGCAATTATCCTTGTGAGTTATCCTTAACATTACCTATAAAGATATTACTGTCTTTTTTTTTTTTTTTGAGGGCAGTGTCACTGGCCCTCACATGTGGGACTGAACCGGGGCCGCTGGCTTCCCAAGGCAGCGCTTAACCACCGCACCACTCAGCCGGCCAAACTATAAAGATATTATTTTTGTTTCTTCTACAAGTTGTATGACCTCCAAAAGCGATGCATGTAAATTGGTATATGGTTTTACCCCACACCTCATCCCTCGAGTAAATCAGAACTGCAAAAGTTAATTAAGAAGCAAATATTTTTGTTTTTAATAAGGGCCCTTTTCTGTCCAAGGAAAATTAAGTTGCTTTGAACTACGTTTCCCTAGTGAGTAAAAATATGATGTGTAAAAGTCTTATTTATGTCCACATTTTTAGAAATGTATCTTTTATCTAGGTCTTAAAGTGTGGTCCCTGGACAAATAACAGCAGTACAGTACTAGGAATTTGTTAAAAATGCCAATGTGGGGTTCCATTCCAGTTATGGAACCATAAATTATGGGAGGTTGAGTCCAGCAATCTGTATCTTACCAAACCCTCCAAGTGATTTTGATGCATGTTAAAGTTTGAGAACCACAGATCCCAAGATAAATATTTTATGGATGGAAACAGCAATTGAAGAGAGAATGAGTTACCTAAGAAGAGCTTAATGCCACAAGAACTCCACGTGGCAATGGTGTAAAAGTAATCATGTTATTTATCATATTTATCAATTACCTAAATGCTATTATTATCACCATAATTCTGTGCTACTGTTGAAAAACCTTTGGAAAGGAAGGAGTTGAGCACTGAGTTATTAAAGCTATATATTTTTGGGAATAAAGGTTTGGGAGATTCTGGGCCCCATGTTCTACCATCAGGATCATCTCCTGGATCAATAGGAAGGAATCAAGGCAGAACTTTGTTCTGACAGGTGTAATATAGAGAGCCACTTTGACCTTGAAAACTAATGAAAGTCACTTCCAAGGAAGAGCCTAGAATGCGATCTTTGATTCCTGCGTCTGCTTAGGCCTCCTATGATCCTCTCTAGGGCTCCAGTTCTGAGAGCAGGAGAAAAAGATGTTTGAGATTCCCATTAAAGTTCATATTCAACAAATAAGCAATGTGTCTTTACCTTGTTCCAGGCACTTTCAAATAATTCTCTGATTAAGCCTCTCAAAAACCAGCTCTTCGAACTTAAATATTTTTATTCCCTTTGTAGTATACATCTATTATTTGAGACTGCCCAGCACCTTATTTCCTTTCTTTTGGTGATAGCATACCTACACCTTTGTGGGAACTGTTCCCTTCTTCATCTCATCCTGGGATTGATAATAATTTTTCCTCTCCCCTTTGTTCATATGGGTAGGTAGATGACTCAGGACTACCCAGAGTCCTTCACTGGGATTATTATATAATAAAGTGAACAGGACAGAGATGCTTTCTTTTTACCTTTTGAGATGCTCAGCTGGGGTGTTATAAGCCTGAGCTTGCTACATAAAACCTTTCTGCTGTCAAAGAGAAAAAAGACAGCACAGAGAGAAAAGCAGAGATAAGAGTGTCGTAGTGGTGACTGGGCCCCTAAGGGCCCATATGCTGACAATGGTTTAGGCAGCTTTTCTGATTCTAGACTCTCTCCTCCTTCCAGGTCACACTCTTTCTTGCTTCATCTAGTTTTGTTAGTTTTCTGCCACTTGCAACAGAAAACCTCCTGGCCATACTATGAATATGGATACATAAATACCATATACACATATGAATGACTAAAATGATTTAAAAGACTAAGTATATTGCCAAGGTACACACTTAGTAACTGGAAAAGACAGGACACCAAGGTCTTTGTAAAGTCCAATATATTTTCCACTATACATACCACGGCTAGTTAACATCTTTAAAAACAAGCCTAGTGTCTGTCTAATTGAATGTATCATGTGGTGAATGGATTTTCAAATCACATATGAAACAGAACACGGAAAGCACGAACCAAGAAGAAAATGATGATCATTTGGACCTCCTTAAAATTAAAAACTTCAGTTCATCAACAGAAAGCATAAACATATTCATATATGTATCACAATAATGACATATCAATAACAAAAAGATAATAGCTAAAATATTTAAAAAGGATTTAATAGAAGAGGTTTCAAAAAGGTCAGCAAGTATATGAAAAGGTACTCAACATCATCATTCATCAGAAAATGAAAACTAAAGCTATATAATGATATCTTACCATACATTCATCAAATGATTAAAATTACAAACACTGATAATACCACATATTGACACAATTGCAGAGGAATGAGGGCTCTCATACATTGCTGGTGGGAAGGAAAAATCATGCTACCTCTTTGAGAAAACATTTGGCAGCAAGTACAAAAGCTACATTATGCCTACCATATGAACATGCAACCCTAATTCCATCTATATCTACTAAAAAATAAATGAGCACATATGTCCATCAAAATTCACAGCAGACATTCACAATAACTGAAAAATGAAAATAAACAAATACCCATCAACAACATAATTTACTCATACAGTAGAATACTGCACAGTAATAAAAAGCAGGCAAACCAAGATTTGGTGAGACAAGTGAGAATAGTGGTAACCTCTAAATGGAAGAAAATTTATAGGGAGGGGAGAAATGGAAATTTTTTTTTATCTTGCTTTATATCTCAGGGCAGGCAGTGGTTACACAAGTGTGCACACATGTAAAAATTCATTGAATTATACACTTAAGATTTATGTACTTTCCTGTCTGTGCATTCCAACTCATTTAAGGAAAAAAACAGAATTATGAAATTTCTACAAGCATATCCTAATTCTCCATTTTAAAAGATAACCTTGAAGATTCAAAAACATAGGAGGCCACAAGGGAACAGAATTGAGATCATTGTGTCTGTGCGAAGCAACTGTGAAGTTCAGATTTCTGCCTAAATGAGTTCGGCAACAAGAGTCTAGAAAATATTTAAGTATTTCAGGATTCTTTGGGTACAGGTTGTGATAAACTGGCAAGCAGAAATAATTTACACATTGTTAAATCATCTTTCCTGATCCCAGTTGAATTTCTCTGCTCCTTGAAAACAGGTGAAAATACAACGCATCCCATCTAAACTCACAAACCCTCCCTATGAACTGTATAGACCGGTGAACTCCATTTTGAGGAGACATACTGGGTTATTAAGTTAATATTTAATTTCATAAATATATCCACCTCTTCCCAAAACATCCTCAGATAAATATGTTTTCTCTGTGTTTTCAAATTACCTTAGAATAACCCATTAGTAGCAGAACATTAATAAAATAGCATATATAGCAGCCTTATTATTTCTGGCTAATCCTTAAAGTACAATAAACATGTCAAAAAGCATCTCTAGGCAAATATACACACTCACAGATATTATCCTATCTGTTTCCAAACCTCCTGCATGCTGACCTTATCAACCCAATTAGATGGCTACCCATTTCCAAAGCAAAGTTAAAAGCAGTAAACATATGATTAAGAAAAACAGGCAAAGGTTAGCTTGATGGAGAATTGTTCTTACAGTAGGGATATGATTTTTGTCAGGTTTTTTTTTTGCATGTGTCTGAAGTGACAATTGCTACTGGAATAATTCGTTTTATGCTTATTTCACTAATGTAATCTAACAGCAATGCTGAATATAACATTGTAGACCTGGAAGAGACCTCAGGAATAATTTGGTTCTTCCTTAATCAAGAGGTAAGAAAACTGAAGATCACAGAGCTTTTTTTGTTTGTTTTTTTGTTTTGTTTTGTTTTGTTTTCAAGATTTTTATTTGGGAATTGGGGGAGGGGACCAGTGTTGGGAATTGGGGGAGGGGACCAGCCACGTTGTTGTTCTTCAATCTTCATTGTGGAGGGCACCAGTAACCATCTGGCTTCCTGGCTTCCTGTCCGCAGCTCGTGGCCTCTAAGCCACAGTGCTGAATTCAGTCTTAGTTGCGAATGGGTATAGCCCACCACTGAAAAGGCAATCTTGTTGTTACACTGGCTGAGCCATCCTGCCACCTGTTGGCAGCTCAGCAACAGCTCAGCTCAGGCGCAGTGTTCAGTGGACCATGTGGGAATCAAACCGGCAACCCTGTTGCTCAGAGCACGTGCTCTAAGCCAACTCTTAACCAACTGAGCCACTCAGCCAGCCCCCACAGAGCTTTAATTATTTGATCAAGGGTCTGACAAGTGGCTCAGTTGGTTCAGAGCTCGCTCAAGAGTGCGAGCTGAGCTCTGAGCAACAGCAGTTCGATGCCCAGCCCGAGCTGAGCTGCCGCTGAGCTGCCAACAGGAGGCAGGATGGCTCAGCTAAAAACAAAACAAAACAAAACAAAAAAAAACCAAGTATAATTACTTGATCAAGTCAGATATTTGAGATACACCTAAGTTTCCTTAGAAATGTAAGTTTCCTCATAGATTAAAAATCAATCTGTGAGCTCTAAATTCTAAATGGAAAAAAAAAAAATATATATATATATATATATATATATATATATATATATATAATATATTATATATTTATATCTCACAAAGGAAATTTTAGTTTACAAATTATGAAGAACCATCTTTTCTAGTCCATTTTCATTGACACATTGGCATGGTCTTTGAGTTTACATTATGAAATACAGACTAGTGATTCTAACCCACAACAATAATTGGTTTCTAAACTAAAGAAGGGTCCCTAGAAATGATAAGGAAAGGGTATTTTTAAAATATAATAGAGGAGGGTGGCTCCTGAGTTCCCTGGTTGATGGAATACTGTGATAGTCTTCAATCTCACTTCCTACCTACATTCATTTTTCTAAATCATTTTTTAGAATGATCTTCCTAAAGCACAGGTTTTGTATTCCAACACAGCCTTAATTGCCTATCTTTTTACGGAGCAGAGAGGCGGTTTCTTGTGGGAGTGGACCCCTCTTTCCCCCTCTCCCCAACTCCAGTTGGTAGAACTAGACCCCTGTAACAGAGTGAGCTGCAAGATATATCCCTCAGACCTGGGCAGGAGACCAAAGCCTGAAAAATCTAAGAGTAAAGGAAAACTAAACTTAAAAAAAAAAAGAAGTTTGCAGATTGGCTACTTTGAGTGGCACTAGTATAGGTCACTCCAAATTGTCCTAATCAGGAAAGAGGACACTAGATTATTTATATTCCATCATCATTAATCAGTGATATGGACTGTGCCCTGGGGGTGTAGAGTGAAAACTCCCAGGCATTTCCAGATCTTGGCAAGGGGTGGAAGGAGCTCTGGCAGCCTGAGGGCAGCCTGTCCACAGGGAGATACAGGTTCTGACTATTTGCTGGGAGTCATACCACATCAGTACATGTAAAGGAATATTTCTGAAACCCTAGTACAAGGAAATAACCCTAAACACTAAAGAAAAAACTTGATGTATAACTCCACTGCATTACTTACATAATGAGAAACAACCTAAATGTAATTATTAACAGAACAGCTACATAAGCTGTGTCATATCCTACAGGGGAATATATCAGTTGAAAATGACACTTAAAAACAGTTTTGAATGATTTGGGAACTGTTTATACTGTAACCAACCAACCACATGTACATATAATCAGTTTATAAAATCTCAAATATAAAACATTCTTATTTGTTTTTCAAAAATGCATGAAAAAGGGCCGGCCGAATGGCTCAGTTGGTTAAGAGCTCACTCAAGAGTGTGAGCTGAGTTCTGAGCAACAGCAGTTCGATGCCCAGCCCGAGTTGAGCAGCTGCTGAGCTGCCAACAGGTAGCAGGATGGCTCAGCTAAAAAAAAAAAAAAAGAAAAAAACAAAAAGAAAAAAAAAAATGCATGAAAAAAGATGGGAAAGTAGATCAAACAGAAATAAATCAACAATTATTCCAGATTATGGGATTATAAATACAAAAATAAGTTAATATTTAAATTATCTATCATGACTACATTTTGACTTATTAAAAAAAATAATACAATCCTTTTTAATATTCATCTTCTCTGTGAGCATTAATTTTTCTCTTATCAATTACAATGTATCACTTATTTATATCTCAATTGTGACCTCTGTATTATGCGTTGTATTGTTTTTGAAATATAATTTACATAGAGTAAAACCGTCAGAACATAAGTGTACTTTTGACTTGGTTTTGACAAATTTGGCAGAACAGTTCCTAGAAAACCTGTCTTGTAAGCTCTCGTAGTCAACCCGTCCCCTACCCCCGTGAGAAGCCACCACTGATATGATTTATATCACCTTAGGTCCATCCATGTTGTCACAAATGGAAAGATTTTATTCTTTTTTATGGCTAAGCCATATTTCATTGTATACAACACACATTCTTTATCCATTCATCCACCTATGGACACTGCAGTTTTTTTCCAAATCTTGGCTATTATGAGTAATGCTGCAGTGAACATAGGAGTGCATACACCTCTTTGAATTAGTGTTTACATATTCTTTGTATAAATATCCAGAAGTGGAATAAGTAGATCACATGGTAATTCTATTCTTCATATTTTGAGGAACCTCCACACTGTTCTGAGTAGTGGCTGCACCAATTTAAGCCCCACCAACACTATCTGAGGGTTCCCATTTCTCTACGTTCTTTCTAACACTTGTTATTTGTTGTCTTTCTAATAACAGCCACTTTAACATGGGTGAGGTGATAGCTCACTGTGTTTTTGATTTGCATTTCCATAATAGTCAGTGAAGTTAAATATCTTTTCATATGACTGTTAACTTTCTGTATTCCTTTTTGGAAAAATGCCTATTTAGACCCTGGGTTGTTTATTTCTTTGTTGTTGTGTTGTATGAATTTGTTATATATTTTGGATTATAACTGCTTATCAGGTGTATGATTTGAAAATACCTTCTTCCATTCAGGACATTGCCTTTTCATTTTGACGATAGTTTCCTTCACCATGAAGAAGTGTTTTAGTTTAATGTGGTCCCATTTGTTTATTTTTGCTTTTGTTTCCCTTGTGTTTAGAGTCAGATCCACAAAAACATCACTAAGACGAATGTCAAGGAATTTACTACCTATGTTTTCTTCTACGAACTTTATGGTTTCAGGCCTTGCATTCAAGTCTTTAACCCATTTTGAGTTAATGTTTGTGTGTGGTGTAAGATAGTGGTCTAGTTTTATTTTTTTGTATGTGTCTGTCCAGTTTTCCCAACACTATTTATTGAAAGGTCTGTCCTTTCACCACTGTTATGTTCTTGGTGCTTTTGTCATAAATTAATTGCCCACATACATGTAGGTTTATTTCTGGGCTCTCAATTCTGTTCCACTGGTATATGTGTGTGTGTGTTTGTGCCAATACAATATGGTTTTGATTACTGTAGCTTTGTGGTGGTTTGAAATCGAGAGTGTGGTACCTTCAGTGTTGACCTTCTTTCTCAAGATTTCTTTGGTTATTTGGGATCTTTCATGGTTCCATATAAATTTTAGGATTATTTGTTCTAGTTCTGTGAAATATGCCCTTGTAATTTTGATAGGGATTTCATTGAACCTGAAGATTGCTTTGGATAGTATTGACATTTGAATAACTCTTCCAATCCTCGAGCACAGAATATCTTTCCATTTATTTGTGGTATGTTCAACTGTATTAAGGGATACTGAAGGTTTTCCAAGGTGGTTGTGCCATTTGACACTTCCAAAATTACAGCTGGTCCATATATTTGCCAGTATTTGGTATCATAAGTCTTTTTCATTTTAGTCATTCTTGTAGGTGTGCAGTGATATCTCATTGGGGTTTAATTTAGATTTCACTGGTGACTAATGACATTGAGCATTTTATGTGCTTTACTGTGTGCCTTATATTTTATGTATTTTTATACTTTTTCACAAGACTGTGAAGAAGCATTTACCATGGAGCTTGGTACTAATCAGGGGTTTAAAAATATTTCGTTAATAAATTAATGAACAAATGAACATGTTTTTCCTGTCAAAACTTGTAAATAGAGGAAACTGTGAGCTCTTTCAAACACAGAAATTACAAATTACATAATATAATTTATAGCTTAATTACTAGGTGGTAGAAATTTATGAGATGTTAGAAGTTTCCCTTTCTTTCATTTTCTAGGAGAAAATACACCACACTTCCCCTTTCTTATTTGGAATATTTTTTGCTCATTGCACTGAAAGTCTTGTAGGACAGCATGGGATAGAATCACCCACCTAGGCAGAACATGAAGGCAACAGTGGGATACAAGTTAAAGTAGTGCAATCAACATATACTAAATCTGATATTTGAGGAAATAGCCTTAAAAGCCATTATTCTTAAAGCCCAAAGAGGGCAGGCCTTGCGCATAACCTAATTAACGGTGTAAACATATCTGTAGATTAAACTTGCCATTACTGGTGGAATGGTCACATTAGAAAGAGATAAAAGGTAGTATCAGGGAGCTATAATAGAATTTGCTATAATTTATTTAATATGTATAGAAGAGAACAATACTGAATAAGGGACAGGAGACAGCACAAGAATTCTAATCACTAAAGAGGAGTTCTCTATTGTGGGGCACAGGTGGTTCCTCAGGTCTGTCATCATGACCTAAATGATAGAACTTCTCCTTTTACCTTTGTTCAGAGCCCATGATAACCAAATAGCCTAATGACTAATTTAGCTGCCCGGCAAGACTATGCACTAGAGCAGATCCAAGAGTTCTGATCAGAACAAAAGAAATAGTTCCCACTGTAAAAGAATAAATGGACCCAGGAAGAGATGAGCTAATCAGATATTGAACATATTCTAATTGGCTTACTGGTAATATTTCACATATTTAATTCATATGACACATATTGATTTCACAAGCTGCAAACTTAGTTGTGCTACAAAAATAACTATTTTCATTTTTGTATTACTGTACTTAATTGCTATCTTAAACCCCAATTTTCCTAGTGACAAATAGCTGATTTAGTCACTTGCAGGTCTTTCTTAGTCAAATCATGAATTCCTGTCATATGAGGATTTTCCCAGTGAAATCAAAGTTCCCCCACCTTCCCCCACCCTTCATATCTGAGTCTTAGAGATGGCTGGCAGGACATCATGTTGTATAACTCTGAAAACACCCAACATGACAGAATGAATGTTTGTTTCATTGTCAACATTTGTCATTCTAATGCCCACTGCAAATGAGCAAATGAATAGGTTTTTCCTGTCAACACATAGAAGCCCCTCCCCTGAGGTGTTTTAAAGGGAAGAATTGCATTATCATCTCCACACAATTTAGCCTGTAAATTCTCCTCTGATCAAAAGGCTTCTATGGGTCAAATTTACACAACTCTCTTTACCTATTTCTGCGAATTCTATGGGTATGTGAAGAGGTCTGTACCATTCTCTATTGTGGTAAAGCAAACCACCCCAAAACTTAATGGCTTACAACAATAATCATTATATTCATGACCTCTAGGTCAGATCTTCAAGGGTTGGGGTGGGTGTTTCTTCTGCCTCCCCCAAGGTCACTCAGTTTTGTTTAACTGATAGCTGGACTAGTTTGGAAGTCCACAACAGTTTTACTCACAAGCCTATTGTCTTAGTGGGAAGAGATGGCAGGCTGGGCTTAGCTGCACCCCTCTCCCTACCCAAGCAGCCTCAGGGCTTCTCTAGGTAGATTCTCTAACAGGCTTCTACCATGCAGCTGGCTTTCCCCTGAGGGAACATTCTAAGAGGTCCAGTGAAAACTGAAAAACTTCTTGTTACCTAACCTTGAAAGTCACAGAAGCTCACTTCTGTTGCATTCCATTGATCAACCAAGTCACTAGACCAGTCCACATTCAAGGGGATGGGAATTAGTCTCTGCTTCTCAAGGGGAAGTAGCACAGAATTTGCGGCCATTTTTAATATGGCTGAAAGAGGGAACTAGCAAGATTTTTCCAAGCCATCTTGGGGTCATAAGAAACTCAATGAGGTTAACTCAAATTCTTATGGCCCTGACACACCACATCATGTCATGCTATACCATCATCCTTACTCAACTGGTGTCATACCATCTCAGGATATCATGAAATCCCATCCAAGAAACAAGGCACAGGTGCTCACTGCTCTTGGAGCCCCAAATTAGTTTTGGATTTGTAGCAATGCCTCCTCAGGACTTAGCTCTGGAATAGGCTACAGGGCAGAGAAAGTTTTGTCAGGGACCAGCACCCACATTTACTCCATTTTCATCTTCCCTAGCTCCTTTGTTCTGCCCAAGCCAAGAGGACCTTTATCTTTATCCAGCAACCAGGACAAACAGGGCTTGATTGAATTTTCTTGCTTGCCTACTATTTATGCCCAGGCTTCAGAATCAGAATTTCAAAGGCTATTAATGAACTTTTTTCTCTCCCTATGGCCTACAGAAGCTTCCCTTCTCTGAGTCATGGAAACCAAGACCCAGATCAAAGAGGTAAATAGAACTACAGGTAAAGGGATGGCATGAAGAAGAAAAGAATCACCTCAGTAATTGCTTTAAAATAATTTTTCTGTCACTTTTATAAATGAGGCTTCTGTTTTCACATTAATCACTTGTGAGTTTGTTCAATTTCTTCTCTCAGAGACTGTGAGCTGATTAAATCTGGGAGCACTGATAAAAGTGAATCACTGGACCTGCAAAGCTGGGAACACAACTTTTCACTTTGCTGAATTCTAACAAGGACACTTCCTGGTGCTCTACTTCAAAATGATAATAGTAATAAAAAGCTAGCTTTTATTTAATTGGTACATAACACTGCATTAAGTTCTTTGTACATACTACTTTATTTATATACAATAAAATCCTGTGAGATAAGTCATATTATTATTTCCATTTCACAAAAAGAAACTGAGGCCCAAAAAGATTAAGCAATTCTCAGGTCACAAGGTGCCGGTGGTCATCTAATCTATGTAATGGTTTTAGAGATCATGCTCTCAACTATTGTGCTATTGATACTTTAATGTCTGTTTTAAGACTGCAGCAAAATGCAATTCTATAGTTGTAATGATTTCTGACAAAACTTTATTTTTATCATACTAAATTTTAGCTATGTTCATGTATGCTGAGTGAGGTTCTGTTTTAAACATCTATTTGCCAAAAGTCTGTTGCAAGCATTTTAATGAATCAGTTGTATGGATATAAAAGTTGAACACAGCTTTAAAAAGTTTAGTAATAGTATATCTAGAAACTAGTATATAATATATGAAATAGCCTAATGTCAATTTTACTTGTTTAAATACAAACCTCAAAAAAATTTAGATAAAGCAGGTGGATTTTTTTTTTGAAAAGAAAAATAAACCTATGGATTGAGTATTATTACTTTGCTTTTTATTGACATGAAAAGGGTTCTTTTAAGTGGCTGTGCTAAGAAATCTCTTTCTTTACATCCCTGTCACATCTGATGAAAGCAAAGGTTAACTTGCTAATCTCCAGTTGTGACTATAAAAACAAAGTATTAGGCTTCAAGAGAGCAAGGCTACAATAATAAAGTAACAATGAATCATACATCCCAAATCACAGCTGCTCTAATAAATGCCCCAGAAAAACCCAAAGAAAAGACCCAGTTGGAATCAACCTTCACACAGCTTAGTTTTATAAGTGTAGAAAAGATGTCTTGAAATGCAGTCATTTAATTTTTCAATTGAGAAAACCATTTTCTTCTTTTAAATACACTCTAAACAATCATTTTTTTTATGCTGCAAAGAAAATCACATATAGGCAAAACTATACAGACACCAACAGGTAGAAGAAAGCAGGCTGCAATTAGATAAAATAAGGCTGAATAGGCTCCCCAAAACTTGAATATAACTTTAGAAGTGGTACTGGTTTGGGACTCCATTTTCATTTTTCCCCAAACTCTCTTTATCACTGGTGCATTCTGACAACTCTCAACCCCAAGCGATCCTTCCTGGATGCCTGGATTTTTAAACTGACACAAGGAGGAAAAAATATATAAATGTATAGGCATACACACATGTGCCTTATTCATAAACACAATTTTACACCTGAACACTTAAACTTGCAGTCAAAATTTCTCTTATCAATCACAAGGGAAATATGTCTCCACAATCAGAATTAAAACTTTAAAATGGGAAGACACTATAATCTGTGCTAATGGGTCATCAGTTATTAAATCAGATAATATAAGTGGATATGCATAATATATGGTTGATATTTGGTAAATGTTCCTTTTCCCTTCCAGTTATACAAAAACATATAAACATTAAAGAACTGGGAGTATGTAAAGGGGATAGTGAAAAATCTCTCACACAATACCAAGGATGTACCTTTCATGAGGTTGGGGAATTTATTTTGTTTATTGATGGATCCTTAGCACTTAGAACAATGCCTGGCCATAGCAGAATTCAACAAATATATAATGAATATATGAAGAAATGATTGTATAATAGGAAGGAAGGAAGGAAGGAAGGAAGGAAGGAAGGAAGGAAGGAAGGAGTGAGTCTGGCTACTAAGCTGTGGCTCATGCTATAATGTTTTTTCAGTGATTCTGAAACAAAAGCTAAGAAATTACTTTTCCCCTGAAATACCTAAAAATATAACATATTCACTCTAGCTATATAGAAGAGTGATTAAGCTCATGGGCTAGGGTGTCCGACTATGGCTCGGTTCAAATCCCATCCTATCACTTTGATTTGTGTCATCTTCTTAAAGTCTCTTAACCTCTCTAAGCCCTGGATTTCTCAACTATAAAATTGTTATAGTAAGTAATGAATAGCATTTAGTATCTGTTATGGACTAATTGTGTTCCCCTAAAATTCTTATGTTGAAGTCTTACTTTTCTATGTGATTGTATTTGGAGACAGGGCCTTTAAAGAGGTAATTAAGGTTAAATGAGGTTCTAAGAATTGGGCTCTAATCTAATAGGACTGGTGTCCTTTTAAAAAAAGGAGGAGACACCAGGAAGATACGCACACTGGAATAAGGCCATATGAGGACATGGTGAAAAGGCAGCCATCCACAAGCCAGAAAGAGAGGTCTTAATAAAAACTGACCAGGCCAGCACCTTGAAATTAGACTTACAGACTCCAGAACTGGGAGATAATATTTTTTTTCTGTTGTCTGAGACACCCAGTCTGTGATATTTTGTTATAGCAGCCTGAGCTGACTAATACAGTATCTCAAAGGGCTCTTGTGAGCAGTGGACAAGAAAATAAGTGTAAGACTAGTCTCTAGCACACAGGTAATATCTATAAATACTAGCAAATGTTTTGGGGAGACAATTCTCCTTAAGTCTCTTATGTGTCTGCATATCTTCTTAGCAAAGACTCTGAGTCAGACTTTGGGTCAGAACTATCTTTTCAAGGCTGTTTGTATAGCAAATAGCCTTAGAAGATAGAGAGGAATAGTGTTTTCCTATGGAATGAAGAGAAGGTTTGTTTATAGCCAAGTATAATAAAGATAATATATATCCAGAGCAAAGATTGTTCAGGTTTGTTGTAGTCTGTTATAAAATGTTCATATTCCCTGAGCTCAGCTGTGACACAAACCCACTGTGTGTGCAGCACCCAACATGGCTGCCTCATTTTGCCCCCATAGAATTTGTGGGAAAGGGTAACTGACATAAACATAAAGTTCACATCTCTTGCGGTGCCATGAGTAGTTAAGTCTTTTGTCTCTGACCCAGGAGTATCATGTCTCCTGAGAGCATTCCTGGAACTATGCAGCCTAACATCTTAGCTTACAAGTAGATAAAACTTGGGTTCTTTACAGTTCTTGACAATTATAAGTATTACCACCTTTATTCCTGCTCTTCAGGAAACAAAAGCATGAAAAAAAAAGTGATTTAAATATTTAATCTTAAAAAGAGTAGCTACTTTTGAATTAGGTGCTTACCAGTAAATTAAGTCTTGAAGAGAAAGTGTATATTGTCCTAAAACTAATTCTTCCAACAGTGCTCTCATGCTCTCTATTCTACCCATTACCTCTTATCTCTAATCCCTCCAAAACTTCACCTTACAACCACCTTATATCTTCCTTTCACAGCCAAATCTCGTTTAAGAGTCATATTCATTGTCTTCCTTTCCTCACTGTTTCCTCACTTTTCTATCTACCTCAATATGGCTTGTTTCCCCAGCTCTACTGAAACATTTTAGAAAGGTTACCATGACCTTCTTTTTGTCAGCAAATGCAATGGGCATTTATCATCTCTCCTCTTCTGTGATTCTTCTGCAGGCATTTTACATTGTTATTCAATTCTCCTATAAAACTCTCCCTGTATTTGGTGTCGGTGACATCACATTCTTTTGAATTTCCCCACATTTTGTCTCTTTGCCTCTCAAGCTCCTGTAGTCACATTTTAAAAGGTTTAGTTACTCAAGGCTCAGTCCTAAGTCCTCATTTCTTGGGAGTCTATTGTCTCTCCCAAAGTGATCTTATTTGTGCTCACAGGTTCAATGAACACCAATCAATCACAAATTTAATCTCTGAACTGGACTTCTCAGATCCAAACTCATGGATCTAATTCAACATCTCTCCTTGAATTTATTAAAAGTATCTCAGATTAAATATATACAAATCCAAGTTCTTGATTACCTTTCCCCCTTCCCATGTTCCCATGCTAACACCTGATTTTCTTACAGAGATAGACAGAATATATGTCACACACACACACACACAACACACACACACACACACACACAGATGACATAGACATAGACATAGATATAGATAAATGGTATCACCATTCATGTAGTTCATGTAGGCAAACAAGAAACCCAGGAGACATTCCTTTACTCATCCTTTTCTCTTTTACCCGCAAACCATACCAAACCAAGTCTTGTTTATTTTGCCTCCTAAACATCCCACACATCTCTGTTCATTTAATCTCCACATCCTGGCAGCATCATATCTCACTCCTGTGATAACTTCCTAATTACCCTATCCACATTCACTCTTGGCCTCTTCAATTCATTCTCCATACAGAGACTAGATTTATTTTTACAATGTGTCAGTCTGCTTATTTGCCATCATCCCCACTCAATCTCTTAAATCCTTCAAGGGTATTCAATTGCTCTTATAAATCCTTATCATGACTGATGAGGCCATAAGTTCTCTGGCTCTCATTTTCCATTTCAGCCCCATTTCACATCACTCTTGCCTTAGATTTTTGTATTACAGTCACATTGTCTACTTTTATTCCCTTAAATACCCACTCCCCTCAAGGTCATGCTCTCTGCCACCTCAAGGTCACCTTCTAAAATGCATATCTCTCCTTTGTCATCACTTTATACGCTACACTCCTCGTCCTTTAAATTTTCATTTAAGCATCATCTCTTCCCCAGGGAAAATTATTCTGATTTTCCCAATATTCATGTATACTCATGGCAACCGATACTTTCCCTTTACCATCCATAATAATTTATAAATATAAATGCCTGTGTGTGTGTATTTTTCAATTATTTGATCATATCTGTCTCTTTTCATAAACTTTGATCTCCACAAAAATAAGATTATGCAGACTTTACTTACCATGATTGATGTATGTAAGATATTTTATAGAGACTAACAAAAGTTATACAAAACTAGATCTAACTAAATTCATCTACTCAGGACACAACAGAGTATATGTATAACTAACAGAGTATATGTTATTTCTCATAACAAATATGAAAATATTGCATGTCATTTGAATGAATCAATAAACGCCAACGCAGGAAATTGTTATTTTGGTGGCTTCCAATAAACTATACTTCCTAGTTCCACACCCTCATGTCATCCTCTGCCCTTGAACCTGGGAAGATCCTGTGACTTGGTCTAATCAATAGAATGCTGTGAAAAGTGATGCTGTGCCAGTTCTGGGGCTAAGCATTAAGAAGACCTAGAAATGTTTACTCCTGCACTCTTGGGTACCACTGTGCAAGAAGTTCCACTTCTAGAGAGATCACATGGAAAGACCATGTGAAAAGGGACAGGTCCTGAAACTACGTGGAAGAAGAGAAGCCCAGTCATCCCAGCATCCCAACTGAGCCTAGTCCCAGGCAACTGCTGCCCCACCTTCTGAATGCAGCCACATGAGTGACCACCCACAAGACTAGGAGAATAACTGCCTGCTGAGCCAAGTCCAGGTTTAAGAATCATGAGAAATAGTATTAAAAAAATAAAAACTAAAAAAGTTACTTTTTAAGCCATTAAGTCTAGGGTAATTAAATGTAGTTATAATAAAACAGCTAAGAACAAAGAATAATTAGGTGTCGATTTTTAAAAATGTCCATATAGAGTGACATCATAGAAAAGGCTGCATGAGAGCTTCTTGAAATCTCCCCTGAAATTTACAATAAATTGAACAGCTATAAATCAACAAAGGACATCCTGCGTAGTACACAGGCATGCGCCTAAGAGACCTGCAAATTGAGTCATCTAAAGGTGGGCAAATTGGGCCAGTGGGGGAGGAGGGAAGAGTGAAGACCAGTTGGGCAGCTGGACTGATGCAGACAAAGCTAGGAGCTCCAAGCTCCCTGCATTCCAGAGCTAGCGCAGTCATGAGAGAGGGAAAAATTCAGTCTGCTACCACTCCCCTTATGGCTCACACTTCTGCCTGGGGGATCAACATATAACACGGCAGGACCCAGTGGCTCCCAGCAGAGACCTCAGAGCCAAGACTAAGGGAAGAAGGGTGAAAATGGCAGTTTAAGCCCTCACTGCCAAACAGAGGATGGGAGGCACAGGCAAGGAGCCTAGCCGCCACCTGCCCACCCTCCCAGAGCTCGCCCACCCCACCTGCCCAGTACTAGAAGGGACTCCAGAAGAAACAATAGCAGTATCAGGTTAAAAACAGAATATTTACAGCTCTGAGAATGGCAGCCCCGCAGTCACAGACTCACAATGCAACTAATTCCAGCAAAAGGGAAGGAACTGTCTGGGCAAGACAACTGTGAGCTGGTAGCTGCCATTGTTCAGAGCCACCTCTTACAACCCACCTCACCCCCACCTCACCCTATCTGGGCTAATCCCTGTAGGGGCAACCAGAGCTGCTGAGACTCCCAGGCTCTGAATCTGGTGCAGGAAGAGCACTGGGACTTCAGAAGCCCTCCATATACACCCACGGAGGTGGTGCCCTGAGACCATGACCTGCTCACATAGGAGAAGCTCACCTTCCAGGAAACCCCCCCCCCCATTGCATGAGAAGCTGAAACAGAGCAAGAGAAAATATAATGCTACAGCATAAGAGAGAATAAAAGGCTGCAGCAGGAAATAAAACATTTCACCAACACCTGCTGGAAAGCAAAAGAAACACCTCTTCCTATCAACCTGTTGTAGAACCCACTTCTGTAGATGCCTAGGAAAAGAAACAATAATTCATTAATTGCCATGAATAACCACGGTAACAAGGCAGATCAGAAAGAAAATGAAGTCTCCAGAAAATGAACTTGAAGACATGGAAATATGTAACTTAAATGACAGAGAATTCAAGATTGCAATTCTGAAAAAACAACAAGAGGCAAAAAGCACAGACAGGCAGTTTAATGAATTCAGAAACACAATCAAAGAACAAAATGAACATTTTACCAAAGAGATTGAAATTTTAAAACAATACAGAATTTCTGAAGATTAAGAACTCAATAAAAGAAATGAAGAATGAAATAGCCAGCTTAGGTAATAGAGCTGACCAGATAGAGGAAAGAATCAGTGACATCGAAAACAGAAATCTAGGAATGACACAGATGGAAGAAGAGAGAGACTTGAGGGTTAAAAGCATTCTACAAGAACTTTCTGACTCCATCAGAAAAAGCAACATGGGAACAGAGAGTATATTCAAACCAATAGTCAATGAGAACTTCCCAAACTTGTGGAAAGAACAGGATCTTCAAATCCAAGAAGCAAATAGAACATCTAATTACATCAATCCCAACAGGCCTTCTTCAAGGCATATTGTACTGAAGCTGTCAAAAATTAACCACAAAGAAAGAATCCTCAGGGCAGCCAGGGAAAAGAAGACAGTAACTTATAAAGGAAATTCCATTAGATTGTCATCAGATTTTTCAGCAAAAACTCTACAAGCCAGGAGGAAGTGGAATCAAATATTCAAACTATTAAAAGAGAGAAATGATGAGCCAAGAATAATATATCCTGCAAAGATATCATTTAGATATGAAGGAAGAATAAAGACCTTTCCAAGACATACAAAAGCTGAGGGAATTTTCTAAAACCGAAAATTTCTTTGCATTACAAGAAATACTGAAGGAGGCTATTTGACCTGAAACAAAAGAATCAAAAGAATACAAAACCATGAGTAGTATTACAAACAGACAGACAGAAGCACGAAATGGCAACACCTACACAAAATAGGACACTATACATTTAAACATAACATACAGGGTAAAGAAGAAAAAAAAATTAAAAAACTAAATGAGGAAAAAGACAACTTGCTACTGCAACACAGAAATCAATTCACAGCGTAAGTAGGGATAATTTTTAACAACAAAAACACGAAAGGGGAGAGAGTAAAGGTCTGAACTGGCAAAAGGGAATGGAAAAAGAAAGTATGCTGAAGAAAAAAGTATACTGTAAATATGAAACTTTCTTTTACATCAACTTAATGGCAACCGCTCAAAAAAATCAAGAACTGAAATACATAACATAAAAAAAGAAGAATCGGAGGGAAAAATCATAGAATACCACCACACTGAAATAACAGACAGCAACAAAAAGGCAAAGAAATAATTGAGACACCGAGTTACCAAAAAACAAAAGATAGAACAATAGGAAATCCTCATATATCAATAATCACCGTAAATGTAAATGGACTGAACTCACCAATAAAAAGGCACAGAGTGGGCCAGCCCCGAGGAGCATTGGTTAAGAGTTGATTTGGGATGAACGGCCCCAGTTCGGATCCCACATATGAGGGCCAGTGACACTGCCCTCTACAGCTAACAACAGCTCCACTTGGAGCTGGGCTGTGCGAGCCCCGGTGATGGTGTAGGCTGCAGCCCCTGCTGCAGTGGGCTGCCATAGGCTACAGTGAGTGGCCGGCAGCCAGCATGAGCTGCCAATAGCCGCGGTGAGCGACCATCCAGAGGCCGGTGACCGATCTGCCTCATCTGGGAAGAATGCAATAACGATACCAATATGGGCCAGTGAAGCAATGTCCTCCACAACTAGACTGAAGAACAAAAAGACAGCAACTTGTCTGTTCCCCTTCCCCGATTCCCCAACACTGTTCCCCTACCCCACTTCCCCAATAAAATCTTAAAAAAAAAAAAAAGGCACAGAGTAGCAGATTGGATCAAAAAACTAAACCCAGAGGTGACCAGTTAGCTCAGTTGGTTAGAGCATCGTGCTAATAACACCAAGGTTACTGGTTCAATCCCCGCCTGGGCCACTGTGAACTGTGCCCTCCTTAAAAGAGTCAACTATGCTATTGTAGCATGAAAGCAATGTATAACAAGTGACCATGACTGTTCTCCAATAAAATTTTTAAAAAAAAAACACTAAACCCAACCACGTGCTGCCTCCAAGAGATACATCTCAGCTACAAGGACAAATATAGACTCAAAGTGAAAGAGTAGAAATTGACACTCCAAGCAAATGGTATTCAGAGAAAAGCAGGTATATTCCTACTTATAGCAGATGAAACAGACTTCAGGATCAAAAAGGTAACAAGAAATAAAGATGGACACTTCATAATGATAAAGGGGACTATATAAAAAGAAGAGATAACAGTCATCAATATTTATGCTCCCAATCAGGGAGCACCAAAATATACAAAGCAACTACTAACAGAACTAAAGGGAGAAATTGACCAAAACATAATTATAGTAGGGGACCTAAATACATCATTAACAGTTATGGATAGATCATCCAAACAGAAAATAAATAAGGAAATATCCCTAAATGACACATTTGATGAAATGGACATAATTGACATCTATAGAGCACTTCATCCCAGAACATCAGACTACACATTCTTTTCTAGTGTACATGAAACATTCTCAAGGAATAAGATGCATCTGAATTGGGAATGAAGAAGTTACATTGTCGCTTTTTGCAGAAGATATGATGCTATGTAGAGAAAACCCTAAAGTCTCCACCGAAAAGCTATTAGAAAAAATAAACAAATACAGCAAAGTTCGGCTACAAAATCAACACACAAAAATCCATTGGATTCCTATATACTAACAATGAGATCTCAGAAAAAGAAATACAAAAAAATTATTTTTTGCAATTGCAACAAAAAGAATAAAACACCTAGGAATAAACTTAACCAAAGATGTGAAGGAACTATACACTGAAAACTATAAGACATTTTTAAAAGAAGTTGAAGAAGACACAAAGAAATGGAAAGACATTCTGTGTTCATGGATTGGAAGAATCAACATAGTTAAAATGGCCATATTACCCAAAGCAATATATAGTGAATTTAATGCAATCCCCATCAAAATCATAATGGCATTCTTAAAGAAATAGAACAAAAAATCCTCATATTTGTATGGAACCACAAAAGGCTCCAAATATCCAAAGCAATCCTAAGAAAAAAGAACGATACTGGAAGTATCAATCTCCTTGACTTCAGCTTGTACTACAGAGCAACAATAACCAAAACATGGTATTGGCAGAAACATAGACACACAGACCAATGGAATAGAATTAAAACCCAGAAATAAACTCACATCAACATGGACAGATAAGTTTCAACAAAGGAGGCAACAACATACAAGAGAGAAAAGAAAGCCTCTTCAATAAATGGTGCTAGGAGAATTGGAAAGCCACGTGCAAAAGAATGAAACTAGACTGCTATCTGTTACCATGTACCAAAATTAACTCAAAATGGAACAAAGACCTAAATATAATACCTGAAACAATAAACTGCATAGAAGAAAGCCTAGGTACTAAACTTATGGACCTTGGGTTCAAAGAGGATTTTATGAATTTGACCTCAAAGGCAAGGGAAGTAAAAGCTAAACTAAATGAATGGGACCATATCAAATCAAAAAGCATCTGCACAGCAAAAGTAACCACTGCCAAAATAAAAAGGCAACCAACCGAATGGGAGAAGATATTTGCAAACAATGCCTCTAATAAGGGCTAATATCCAAAATATATAAGGAACTCATGCAACTCAACAACAAAAAAACAAACAATCCAATCAAAAAATGGGCAGAGGGCCTGAACAGACATTTCTCTGAAGAGGTCATACAGATGGCCAATTGACATATGAAAAGATGCTACACATCACTAATCATCAGAGAAATGCAAATAAAAACCACAATGAGAGATCACCTCACACTAGTTAGAATGGCTATCATCAATAAGACAAATAATAACAAGTGTTGGAGAGGCTGTGGAGAAAAAGGAACGCTCATATACTGTTGGTGGGAATGAAGATTGGGATTGGTGCAGCCACTATGGAAGGCTGTGTGGAGGTTCCTCAAAAAATTAAGAATAGAATTACCATATGACATAGCAATCCTTCTCCTGGATATATACCCCAAAAATCTGAAAACATTTACCTGTAAAGATATATGTGCTCCAGTGTTCATTGCAGCTTTATTTATGGTGGCCAAGATATGGAAACAATCAAAATGTCCTTCAATAGATGAATGGATAAAGAAGATGTGGTATATGCAGAGGGTGCCAAAAAAATGTATACACATTTTAAGAAAGGAAAAAACTGTATTCAAATTGTAATACTCAATATATACTGATAACAAAAAATGAATACAAGTCATGTGTATACATATTTTGGCACCCCCAGTATACACAATGGAATGCAACTGTGCAATAAGAAAAGACGAAATAGTGCCATTTGTGACAACATGGATGGATCTTGAGATTATTATGCTAAGCAAAATAAATCAGACAGAAAAAGTCAAGAACCATTTGGCTTCATTGATATGTGGGATGTAAAACTGAAAGCAATAAATGAAGACAAACAAAGAAACAAAAACTCATAGACAGAAAACAGTTTTTAGTGGTTACCAGAGGGTAAGGGGATAGGGGGGTGGTAGATGAGGGTAAACGGGATCAAATATGTAGTGATGGAAGAACTGACTCTGGATGGTGAACATACAATGTGATATATAGATGATGTATTGCAGAATTGTACATTTGAAACGTATGTAATTTTACTAACCATTGTCAACCCAATACTAATTTTTAAAAAATTCCATATAAGTTCACTAATGCATCTGGATTTTTTCATATCAATATTTTATTTTTTCTACTTAAAATAAGCAAAGAAGCCTAAGTTGAGCACTTTAGATACTAGAAGGTTATAATTTAATAATAGAATTATATGCAGTTCACCATTTAAAAATAATACACATTCTGTCAACTTGGATATATTCACTTCAGATTTCAGTCCTCTTTTAATGCCAGTATTTACCTAGTATTTTTTGAAGTTTATGATGTGTTATTTGCATTCAGAAATGAAAAAGCACAAAATCAAGTCATTCCTCTGACAAGATTAACAAATCTACTTTTCTTATAAAGTATTAGTTTGATCAGTCACAATGTTTTCCCCTGAAATTAGGTAACCAAAGTTGCTTGATTGTGAAGTTCTTGAATATTGATAAAATGGTTATTTTACAGTGAAAGATGAAAAGAAAAACATTTATTTGAACCTAAGATTGTGAATATTCAGAATATTTCAGATAAGAAGGTACAAGTATAATATCATGTCCTTAATTTACAAATGATCTTCTAAGTTCTAAAAGATACCATTATTTACCAAAGACCAATGGAAAAAATTCATACTCTCAGGCAGATCTCCTTCAACAAATATCATAATAACTAAAATGCTATCATCAAAAGCAAATTCCTATACAATTAATTTCTTTGAGGAATCTCTTGGTTGTAGCTTCTAGAACTCTAGTTTTAAAGTAGTTGATTAATTGGCAAATATCAACGCAATTTTGAATACTTCCACAGATGCGAGCAAAGCAGTTATTCAGCAAAATTTCATTAGAGAAATTTGGAATTCAGCCCAATCATTTTGGACAGAAATGGGCTTACATAACTCTTCTTCAATCTAAAGGCATTTTAGCCTCTTCACAGAAAGAGCAATTTCTGCTGAAGGGACATTTCCACTCTATTTACAATAATTGTTTGGATAGTGCTGACCATATAACACCTAAGCCCTTCACACAAAAGAGTACATCAGAATACTCAGCACAACAAGCATCGTGGGAGGCTCTGCTAGCTGCAGTTTAGATTTTATGCTTATTATTGAGTTTGTTTTTAATTAATGATAATTATGTGAAGCCAAATTCTAACAACAAAAAAAAAGATTTTAAAGTAAAATAATAATATGCAAATCTAGAAATACTACTTTAAAATTTCTTGAGCACTTTACTATTTCCAAAGGAGTTTTTAATTCATTTGAAATAGTGGGTTTGTTTGTTTTTTACACATTTTCAATGAAGTTAGAAGGGGGATTCTGAAGAAACACACAAACTCCTGAATACTACAGTTTGGGTAAAAATGGAACAACATAATGTCTTTTGCAATGGGGAAATTTATTCTACTGCTCTATTTTTCATTCCTTGAGAGCCACCCATAGTCTGAGTGCATAAGTTATTTGAAATCTTTCTTTGCCATTGGAAAAGCCACTCTGACCACCCATGTTTTGGGGGGAAAAAAAGTATGGAGCATTGATTTCATTCTGGTTCATATAAGAAAAGGAGTATTTGGGAACTTTTTTCAATATTGCAAAAGTATTTCTTGGTCTTTGTAATGATGTTTGACTAAAAAGAAGAACTTTGGGTCAATAGTAGAGAAGAAAATGTTAGATTAAATGAGTAGGAAAGCACAAGGAAAGGTCTACTTTTCTAGCATGTTCACAAAACCTTCATTCCTTGAGGAGTTTTCCAAAATTACTTGGCAGTCTGAAGTGACCTAAGTCTTGGAAAGCAATGGAAAATAGTAAACAGCATCCGTCAGAAGTAGGTTCCGGCACAGATTCTGGAAGATATCTGATAATACCCTTGGTTCTGTCATAACATGTTTAAGGTTGTTCTTGTCACTGGTCTCTCACTGCTCCCCTCTGTTTTCATGAGAATACAGTGATGACTGGGGGGAATGCTAAAAGGTAGAAGTTTGTCCAAGAGAAAAGAAGGTATGTTCATGCAGAAAAGGAAATCAGATATGTTGGGGACCGAGAGACCCTCGAGGAGCTATAAAAGAGGGGTGTGTGCAAGGCTCACCCCTCTGGCTGTTGCTTTGGCAAAGCTGGCACAGCACTTCAGCATCCGGAGGAGACCTTGGTCTCCGTGAAGATAAAGCACCTCTGTGCATGGAGGTGGATTCGATACATTGGGTGCTTGAAGGCACAGTACGTGCTGGAATGCAAAGGGGAGTCACAGGGAGATAGCCAGCAGGCACGCACTTATCACAGACCTTGGAGAGAATAATTTTTTTTCTTCCTTTGACGTTTCTTAATAAAAGCTCTGGCTCAGCCTGATTTGGGGCCTTCAGTTCTTGTGAGACTGTTGGTCCTTTTGCCCCAGCTTGTACCTAAATTACTGTCTCTCTGTATTTTTTTCCAACCTTGGCTGCCCCTTCCTGAGACTCATTGCTCTATGTCGTGCGGGACGTGACAATCGGTGCCCAATGTGGGGCTCGAGTGAAGGGGGACACCACAGAACAGGTCACCAAAACACAAAAAATTAAGAGGAAGAGTTTAAGGCGAAGGGTCCAGGACGGCAGCTGCGGCAAACTATGGAGAAAAGTAGGGAGCTTCCTAGAAATATAACCAAGGTAAAGGGGAATTGAACAAATTCTTGGTGCAAGGGAGTGAATGTGTGTGTGTTTGCTTGAAGTTCCACAGCTTAAAAAGCTACAGAAATTGAGTGGGCTCGACACTGCGGTTCCGTGATCGCTCCGATAGGCAGAATGGTGATTTGGTATTTAACGGTGCCAACCTGGTCCGGGGTTTATACGGATACATCTTAGCCGAAGCGGATCTTAAATTCTTGCAAGGGAAGCGGCCAGAGGAGCATCTGAATGAAGTCTGAGTGAAATCTTTCCCTATCTCTTTACTACTAACAGTAAAAATGGGAAAAATGCTCATAGTCAATACACACATTACATCTGCCTAATTAAACAGCTTCTTAAAGCTGGAGGAGTCAAAATCTCAAATCAAAAGAGAGAAGAACTTTTAAAAGTAATTGAAACTCACTGTCCTTGGTTTCCAGATGTAGGGGCGTTAGAATTAAAAACTTGGGAGAAAGTAAACACAGAACTCCATGAGTTATACCATGAAAGGGCTAATCTCCCGGTCACTCACAATTTGGACTACTTGGCAACTGATCCCATCAGTTTTAGAGCCTTTGCAGACTGACACAGAAGATGAAGGGGAAGAAAATGATTCACATTTAGAGGGAAAGATAGAAAAAAAAGAGAAAGGATCTCTAGAAACTCCCACAGTAATTCCAAAATCCTCATATACATCTTTTAAAGAGTGCTGTTTGCCTTCAGCTCCATGAGAGCTGCTGCCATCTGCTTTGTTTAGGGAGCGGAATCCCCCCCTCCTCTTTGAAAACAGGGAGAAAAGACACCTCCCTTTCCACAGCTACAGCTACCACCAGAAACCTTGAGCCTGCACAGCTCACTGTAATAAGAAACAGTAACCCTTTCCGTCTTGCTGCTCGCTCATTTCCCCCTCCTCCTGGAGGCTTCTGCAAGCAGCTCTCAGTAATGGAAAGAGGAATCAGACAGGCACAGAGAGATGGAAATGTAGAGGTGTTGGCTTTTCCAATAGTTATTCGTGAGCACACTGAGCTTGGTGAAAATCCAGACGATCCTCACAGAGTTCAGGAATATTACTTTGAAACGTTTTCTTTTAAAATTGCTAAAGGAAATTAAGGACGCTGTAACTCACTAGGGTCCCACTTCCCCATATACCATGGACATCATACAGTGTGTAGCAGATGGCAATAGATTGATTCCTGTAGATTGGAATGCAACGGCTAAAACTTGTCTCTCACCTTCTCAATGTTTACAATTTAAAACCTGGTGGATCGATGCTGCAGAGACCCAAGACAGATACAATCAAACGCATAATATTGCCATTACCAAAGATCAATTGTTAGGAAGTGGCGATTGCACAGAAACTCCAAGTCAGATAGGAATGAATGATCTGGCTATAGCACAATTAAAAAGGATTTGTTTAATGGGTTGGGAAAAAATGGAATCAGACTGTAAAACTCCAGAATCCTTTCAAAAAATCTTACAAGGTCCTAGAGAACTTTATTCTGAATTTGTGGCTCGCTTACAAGATACCATCAATAAACAAATAACTAATCAACAAGTGGCCGATATAATTCTACAAATGTTAGCTTATGAGAATGCTAATGAGGATTGTAAAAAAGCGGTAGGAACAATGAAAGGAAAGACAGACATCATGGCTTATGTCAAGGAGTTGGAACAGAACAATTTAAGGCTACGATGTTAGCTCAGGCTATGGCAGGAATAACAATGGGAAGAAATGAATTTGCAGGCACCTGTTATAATTGTGGGAAAACAGGTCATATCAGAAAAGAATGCCAGAAGAAAATTAAAGCTAGCTCTCAGATGCCTCATAATTTTACTTCTATGGGACCTAAGCAACCTGGACTGTATCCTAGGTGCCAAAAAGGAAAACATTGGGCCTCTGATTGCAGGTCCACTTTTCATAAAAATGGAACTCCTCTTCTGGGAAACGAGAAGGGGGCCAGCCCCAGGCCCTGACAACAACCGGCGCATACCTGACTCCAGCCATTCCACAAAATTACCAGGCAAACTATCAGGTAATCCCTCCCCAAACTTTCAGGTCAACAATTAAGTCCTGCGACAGACGGGAGTGCTGCAGTGGATGTACGTTGGGCTCAAGATATTCTGCTGCTTCCCGGGGAGTCTCTTCTCCGTGTATCTACAGGAATATTTGGACCAATTCCCCCAAACACAGTTGGACTTCTCCTTGATTATTCTAGTTTAATATCGAAAGGAGTTACAGTCACACTAGGATTATTGATTCTGATTATGAAAGAGAAATTCAAATTATAATGTCCTCATCTGTCCCCTGATCAGCAAAAAAGGTAGAACGAATTGCTCAACTACTTTTGCTTCCATATATTCTTCTGGGAAAAAAGGGAACTCAAGAAAGAGGGACTGGAGGATCAGAGAGGATCAGAATTTCCTGAGGAGGAGGGATGAAATTTTACTCTTTCTGGCCATACTTCTTTAGGATTTATGTATACACCCCTTTGTATTGGCGCTGCTCCTCCGTGTCTTTCTCTCTCTGATCAAGACTGGGTACTCCCCAGAGGAAAAGAGAATGACACTTATAAAGATTTGGTCATGATTACTGCAAAAGGATTTAAAACACAAGAATTTAGTCCTCATAGTTTTCCTCCAGCCATCCCTTCATGCCCTCAAAATAATAGTTGGATGGATGCTCCATCTCATATTCATTAGGAGGAATGTAGAGGACGTCTAGATTGGGTAGTAGCTAACAATTCTTACGGAACTATAGTTGACTGGGGCCTATGGGGCTACTACTCATACATGCTCCCAGTCAGAATGTTCTGAACCCCTACAAATAAAGGGACAGATCACTTCTTATAACTATCCATTAGTCATTAGATCTTTGAATAGAATTTCCATTTTTTGGAAGGACAGAGCTCTTGCTCCACCTTTATTGAGAATGATTAGGCCTATGAGGGGCCCATGTCAAAAGACTTTGTGGAAAGCGGCCTTAAGCCTTTTTAGAAAGGGAATCTTACTAAAAATAATAACAAAACATATACTTTTCAATTCAAGGAAACAAAAATAGTTTATTTTCAGGCATGTCTTAAAAATCCCTTTTGTCTTCTTGGTAGGAAATATAACCGTTAATCAAAAGACAAAATTACTTGAATGTCCTCGATGCCGTCTATATACACGCATTAATTATTCAGTTTATGATGCCTCCCATGAGCAAATTATGATTTTAAGAAGGAGATGTGGATTATGACTCCCTGTCCAAGCTTCTAGAGTGTGGGAAGGTTCTCCAACTGTTCATATTGTTTTACAACTGCTACATAAGATTTTACATAGAACTAAGAGATTTATTGGACTTTTAATTGCAACAATCATGGGAATTATAGCTATAACTACTGTGGTTGCTGTTTCTGGAGTCGCTGTACATCAAACAACACAGACGACTCAATTCGTACAGGAATGACATGAAAATGCCAGTAAATCCTGGAATCAACAAGTAGAAATTGATCACAAAATTAATGTTAGATTAGCTGATTTAGAGACAACTGTTGTTTTTCTTGGAGATCAAATAGAAAGTCTCCAAACTATGATTACTTTAAAATGTGATTGGAATGTTTCTACTTACTATGTAACTCCTTTTTCTTATAATCATACATGCACTCCTTGGTTGGAGGTACAAGCCCATCTTTTGGGTCATGCTCCTAATCTCACTATTGATATCCTACAGCTGCAGCAAGAAGTGGATCAGATGTCTGCTGCCAATTTACAGCTCCTCCCTGGGGAGGAAGCACTTTCCCCTGCTGCAACTCTCTGGTTTAAATCCCCTCATCTGGTTGAAAAGCCTCAGCAGAGGCTTTGCTGGTGCAGTAGCACTCCTATTAATCATTCTTCTGTGTTCTGTTTAGTCCTCAGATGTGGACACCTTGCCCTCCAATGGGCCGTAAAGGAAGAAACTGCCAAGTCTGTGTATTTCCTGCTAAAAAAGTCAAAAAAAGGGGGATATACTGGGGACCAAGAGACCCTCGAGGAGCTGTAAAGGAGGGGTGTTTGCAAGGCTCGCCCCTCTGGCTGTTGCTTTTGCAAAGCTGGCACAGCCCTTCAGCCTCCGGAGGCAACCTTGGTATCTCTGCAGATAAAGCACCTCAGTGCACGGAAGTGGATTCGATACATTGGGTACATGAAGTACGTGCTGGAATGCAAACAAGAACAGTGGGGAGATAGCCAGCAGGCACGCACTTATCACCGACTTTGGAGAGAATAAATCTTTCTTCCTTTGATGTTTCTTAATAAAAGCTCTGGCTCGGCCTGATTCGGGACCTTCAGGCCTAGTGAGACTGTTGGTCCTTTGGCCCCAGCTTGCACCTAAACTACTGTCTTTTTGTGTTTTCTCCAACCTTCGTAGCCCCTTCCCGAGTCTCATTGCTCTTTGGACGTAACACCGATATAACTGGGAATAGTTCATAATGGTAGGAACAAATTAAATCTGTCCTTTTTGGACAGGGAGGAATTCATTGCACCATTTTTCAGTAATGATATCATGATTTAACTTAGGGAACCCACACTTCCCCATCTCAGGCAGCCCTGGGGCACAACCCTCCCCTGGCTACAGTGATTGGTTCAGTGGTGATCATGGCACCTATAGAGTTCGTTGAGATTCAGTCCTGAGACTTTTATTGAAACTATTAGAACAGGCAAGCTGTCACTCCATTGAGATTGCTGAAAGGATAAGATGTAAACCTCATAGCAAAGTATGTAAGTTGGTGGCAAGGCTTGTGCATGGAATCTGCTTGAATGATGCCAGTTCAGAGAAAACCTAAGCTTTGTGATAGAGAAATGGTCCCAACGATATCTCCAAAGCCCTGGATCCAGGTCTACCCTCTGGGCTTTTTAATGATCTGATCCATTTAAATTGGATTATCATCCCTTGCAACCAGTATTTCCAGCAAAATTCATGCCTGAAACAACACATGGTAACACATCAAAGAGACAAAGTAGCAAAATTGTATGGGAAAAATACATACCCAAAAGGGTAAATATTCAAATGAGACTACAATAAACCTATCAAACCATTTTCTGCTGTGACAATAGCAGTGACCTCTCAGAATGATGACCCCCAAATCCTTCTGTCTTGAGCCATTACAACATTGGCCACTCTGTCCTACACTGGCACTATGAGGACCAATGTAAAATCGAGATCACAGTTCAGCTGTGGAGATGAGATATTATAATTGAAGCAGGTGCATATTAGTGTAAGTGATTATGTGCCAAAAGGAAGTTATACTGACAGCCAAGGTTGGAGACATCCCGCTGTGAGCTGACAGCATGAAAAGAGAACTACCTCAGTCAATCAATTGTTTAATAAATTCCCTCTAATCATTCTCGTTAGCTATTTTTAAGTCTGATTTTCACAAACATGACCTATAACCAACTCTTTCTAACTTTGTTATCTGTAAAAAAGGACCACTTTCACATTTCAGTGCTCCGTGCACAAAATGGCTCAGTAGAATATATTAATTTAAATTGCTTCAATTAAAGTAGTTTTAAGCAATTGCAATAAAGTTTAGTAACAGTAAGATGATGAAATACTGTGGGAAATGCTTTAAAATAGCAGTAGATGTTAAGCAATACTCTGGTTATCTCTATGGTTCTGTTCTCTCAACACAATCATTTAGTTGCTGACAGGCATGCAAGCAGGTTATATTAAGCCTTTTGAGTCAATGAATAATCCTACTGTCTTGTAACTTTTAATCTTTTAAGTCTATCATGAATTCTTTTTGGATTACCAAGAGGATCAGCAATAATTTTCCTGGCTCTGATGTTTTGCCCAAGTCAAACATGATGGTCCAAAATACTGTAGTTCTATTCCTTAATCTCACATGTTGGTAAATCCTAACTGGGGAAGACACATCAGAGGTGTGCTCTTGAGACGCTCAAGGACAGGTGATGGCTCAGTGCCTGTGCTCTGAGCCTCTGTCAGGCACTGCCTCCTACAGACATATTCCAACGAGAAAGACTACAAATGTGTCTCAACTGCTTGCGTGCAAAATTTGGTAAAGAGGGTTATTTCACAAAGGTCCATGGAGCATAATTATTATTCAGCATTTTTGTAGCAGTCAGTATGATACAAACTGCTCATAACACATTAGAAGGCTTAGAGTCATCCCATGGAATACAAAAGATAAACTGAAACCTGCTCTATGGAGCTAATATATTTTCAAGTTCCTCGCCAAGAAATTAAAAGTACTAATGCAGAGGGTGAGACACACAAAATTATTTCAAAGGTCTTCAGAGGCTAAACAGAATGAAAATTTAATAAAAACATGGAAATCAAAATAGTGAACATGTGCAAATTCAGCAGTAGCCACACCACTAATAGAAAACATTACTGAAAATTGAAGGAGAGGGTATTAAATAATTTCAATTATTCCTTAATATTTGGAGGAGAGGATTTCTGAAACTCAACGAAAAGACCAGAACCCACACAAATACCTCAAAGCAAAAATCTCATGGGAATAAGTTTAGTAAGAAACGTGTAAACTCACACATATCATATGTGGTTATATGGTCCATGGTTACACACACACACACACACACACACACACACACACACACACACACATTCCAAGAGCTGGTCAAACCCTTGTAATCTACTTGTGTCATTCATTCCAACCCATATTCATTAAATCTATTATGTAATAAGTATTTTACTAGGCATTTGTAGATCTATAATACCCTTCTGATGCTAAAACTTTACCGGTTATTCTTTTTCTCATAGCTGTCAAGTTCCAAGGGTCACTGGATAGAGACAGTCCTTGAATTAGTGGTTCCCAAGTATAGGAACTTATGGAACAATAAGAATTTTACATTAAAAAACTATTTTGAGATTAACATAGGAGTTACAACATTTTATTTTGCAAATTAAAGGCATCACAAAATAATTGTCATATACCTAAGATTTCCTTTTTCTAACAAAGGGAAATTTTAACAAGATAAATAGGAAGGACAGACTCAGAAGAAAAGGCAATTTCCCAAGGAATAAATACTGTGGTTCTTCAAGTACTTTTTCTAGTCCATTTACTTTCTCTTCTACATTCTAGTACTTCAATTACGCTTATGTTGCTATACTTATGTCTCACATTTCTTTGAGATTTTATTTTTCATCATTATTTTTCTCTTTGTTCTTTATTATTTATTTGTTTATTTATTTATTTATTTATTTATTTATTTATTTATTTTAGCTGAGCCTTCCTGCCATTTGCTGGCAGCTCAGCTCAGCAGCAGCTCAGCTCTGGCTGGGAATTGAACTGGCAACCTTGTTGCTCAGAGCTCGCACTCTTGAGAGAGCTCTTAACCAACTGAGCCACTTGGCTGACCCTCTCTCTGTTCTTTAGATACATAATCTCTATCAATATAGCTTTACTGATTTTTTCTACTGCCAGGTCAAATTTTCTGTTGAACCCCTCTAGTAAATTTTTATTTAGGTTATTTTAACTTTAAACTCTATGATTTCTATTTTTTTATTACTTCTATGTCTTAATAACAGTCTTTATTTGATGAAATACTGTCAGCATACCTAAGTGTACAATTCTGTAATACATCACCTATGATTACATTGTGTGTTCACCACCCAGAGTCAGATCTCCTTCCATCACCATATATTTGGTCCCCTTGACACTCATCTACCACCTCCTCTCCCCTCTTACCCTCTGCTAATCACTAAACTCTTATCTGTATCTGAGTTGTTGTTTCTTTGTTTGTTTCTTTCATTCATTTGTTGCTGTCAGTTTTATATCCCACATAAGAGGTAAGTCATAAGGTTCTCGACTTTTTCTGTCTGATTTATTTTGCTTAGCATGATAATCTCACATGATTTCCTTCAGTTCTTTGAACATCTTTATAATAGTGGTTTTGATGTCTTTGCTAAGTCTGACATCTTGGTCCTCTCAGATGCAATTTCTCTTGCCTTTTTTATTCCTGTGCATGGGTGTCACACTTTGCTGTTTCTTTGCATGCCTCATAATTTTTTGTTGTTGAAAACTGGACATTTTAGACAATATATCTCAGCAGCTCTAGATACTAATTCCTACACCCTGGGGCTTGTCATTGTTGTTTGCTTGTTTAATTGTTTAGTGACTTGGCTGAACTATTTCAGTGAAGTCTATTTCACCTACAGTTTGCAGTCTCTGATGTCATTCTTCAGAAGGTACAGCCATGGCTCTCTGACTGCTTCTTTCCTTAATCTATGTTAAGTCGTGTGACTGTTGGCAAAACACTTGGCTATTAGCTTCTGCTAATTGCAGGCTGATTGCTCTATTATTTTTCACAATGCCCTGGGAGACAGGTTGCTCTACAGTCAAATGAAATTAAATTTGGGCAACTTCCAGGGGTAGTACTTCGGACTGGGTTTTAAGGCTGGTTGCAATCCCAGAAGTACTCTTCTTAGCTGTTTCTTTCTCTAGTACTCTCTGTTATACTTATAGCTGGCCTATAGTTTATCTAGCTGCCTCTTCTTAATTGCTTACTACCAAAATCTCTGTTTTTTGGGTTTTTTTTTCCAACAGCGCTCTTAGACTTGAACAACTTCCCAGTCTGTTCCAAATAAAGTCAGTTCCTTTGGGAGGAACTATGGAGTTTTCTGTCTTATAGGCTGCCTCATTCTCATTCTCTGGAAAAAAAACCTCTGCACCGCTGCTCTGGATGGGGTGGGGGTGGGGGGGTGGGGGGTTGTTTCTCTTCAGTACCCTCTGCTGTATAAACAAGGTGCTAATCATGGGCAGTAGCTTCAAGCCTTCTAGCTTTGCCTCTTCTGGTGTGAAGCCTTGCCCTGTGAGCAATCTTGGGTCAGGGTGACTGGTGCCCACTATCCTTGCTTGGTCTGCCATGCCTAGGGTCAACCTTTTAACCTACAAGAAGGGATGGGAGCCCCAGACTTCTCAATTCTCTTGCCTGGAGTTCTACAACACAGAGCTGGGGAGAAGGGTTAGAAATGTGGGCCTGCCCTTCCAGGGTAGATGCTGTAGCCTTAGTCTGGAAGCCTGAGGGAAAGGGAGCCCCATGTTTTTTACTGCAACCCCCAGGAGTGCAGGCTCTGTTATGATGAGCTGGTGGAGCAGAGGGAGTGGGAAAAGGAGTGAATCATGATTTAAAACACCATAAATCTCATTTGAGTACATTTTCTTAAATGTTTCTCCATCTGCTATATGCCCTTAGGGCAATTTCCAGACAGTTTAGGAAAACTTAGGACAATTTCCTTCAATAGTTAGATTGTTAAGATAGTTTTCATCAGTTATGGTTGTTTTACCTAGGAGCCAGTCCACAGAACTGCTAATGATGCCATCTCAGAAGTTGATTATTAGGTGTTTGCCTCATTGTGGTACTATAGACTGTTGAAAATTTTATAATAGCCCTGAATCTGTATAGAGTGGCATTTATGGACCAAAGCCTAACAAGAGCCATTACATTTTCCAAAGAAAGGCAACTTCTTAAGGAAAGCTCTAAACTAGGATTCTCCCATGTTAGTGTTCATGACAATCACCAGGAGAGCTCAGAATCCAATCTTCAACCCAGCAGTTCTGATTTATGAGGGCTGGGGTCAGGCCAGAGATCCACACTTTTAAAGAGTACTTTAGCAGTGCTTTTCAAAATTTAATATGCAAATGAATCATCTGATCATGTGGGATATGTTTAATAAGACTTTTATTTTGGAATACCTTTAAATTTCATAACAGTTGCAAAGATAGTACAGATGATTCTCTTATACCCTTCACCTAGCGTCCCCTAATATTAACATCTTACATAATAATCATGGAATGCTGCCAAAACTAAGAAATTAACATAATGCTATTAACTAAACTACAGGCTTTCCTAGGATTTCACCAGTTTTTCCACTAATGTCCTTCATCTATTTCAGGAAACTACATTGCATTTAGTCTGGTGTATTCTTAAAATGCAGATTCTGGATTTTAGGTAATGATATCTTCAAGATTATTATGATTAGTTGCATGTATATTGAAACGTCCCTAAGTTCTTTGAAACAAAGGGCTTTTTTTCCCTACCCATTAACCTCTAGTTAATTATGCAGCCTCTACTTGGGGATATAAATAGCCTCTAAACTTTAGACTATAAGTCAGGATGACAGCCTAGGTCCCTCCCCTCATCAATTATTCTAAACGCAATGATAAGTAGTCATCACATACTCTCTGAGCATTAGCATTGCAAAGGGCTCTCGGAGGTCATCTAGTCCAGCACTCTTGGTTCACAGAAAGTGAATCTGAGTCTCAGAAAGGGACATGACCTTGATAGGAGTCTTATGGTGATTAGTCTCTGATCCTCTCTGATCCTCATCTTAACACAGCATCTCTGACCTTCCCAATACTTTCAGACTTTGAGAATGCAAATGCCCCCTTTATATCCTTGTATTATGAACTATTTCAATGCAATAGAAAAATATAATAAACAGCATACTAGCATGCCCTTACCCTTATTAAACCTTAACAGTTTATTATATTTCTCCATTTTTAAAGGAGAAATCAATTCATCTCCACACAAATAGGGTCAATTTGTTTATTTATTTACTTTGGGGGATGGGGGAGGACAATTTATTTTTGACAAAAGTTGAAAAGCAATTCAATGGAGGAATCAGTTTTCAACAAATGATTCTGGAGCAACCCATGCGAATATCCGTAGACAAAAAACAAGCAAACAAACAAACAAAAATGAACCTAGACCTAAACCTTACCATTTATTTAATAATTAACTCAAAATAGATGGTAGACTTAAATGTAAAATACAACACTTTTAGAAGATTACTGGAGAAAATATCCCAGACTTAGGGTTTAGTGAAGTTCAGAAGCATGACCCACATAAGAAAAATGTCAATTAATTGTACTTCATCAAAATTAAAAACTTCTATTCTGTGAAGGACCCTGTTAAGAGGATGAAATGACAAGTTACAGACTGAGAGAAAATATCTATAAAGTAAATATTAGACAGAACTCACATCTATCATTTTAAAAATACCCAAAAAAAAAACCAAAAACAAACAAAAAAAACTCTCAAAACTCATTAGTAATAAAAACAAATAATCCAATTAGAAAATGGCCAAAAGACATAGACACTTTACTAAAGAAGACATACCAGGTGGCAAATAAGCACATGAAAAGATGTTCAGGGCCGGCCGAGTGGCACAGTGGTTAAGCGCTGGCTTGGGACGCCAGCGGCCCCGGTTCGGGTCCCACATACGATAGCCAGTGACACCGCCCTCAAAAAAAAAAAAAAGAAAAGATGTTCAACCTCACCAGCTGTGGAAGGCAGACTAATGTCCACCCACAGATGTCCACAATCCCCAGGCACTATGAATACATTACGCTACAAGACAAAGGACAATTACCGTGGAAGATGGAATTAAGGTTGCTATTCAGCTGACCTTAAAACAGAGCAATTGTCCTGAATTATCTGGGTGGGCCTGATGTAATCATAAGAAGCCTTAAAAGTGCAAACTCGGGCCGGCTGAGTGGCGCAGTAGTTCAGCGCTGGCTTGGGAGGCCAGCGACCCCGGTTCGGGTCCCACATGTGAGGGCCAGTGACACTGCCCTCAAAAAAAAAAATCATAACGTCTTGAAAAGTGCAAACTCCAGGCAAAGAGGTCTGAATGTATTATGAGGAGGACCCACCCCATTGTTGATGGATTTGAAAATAGAAGGGAGCCATGAGTGAAGAAAAACAGAAACTGGAACAAATGCAAGGAAACAGATTCTTCCCTAGAGCATCCAGAGAGGAGCACAGTCTGTCAACACCTTGGTTTCACATCAGTGAGACCTGGTCAGACTTCCGTATCTGTAGAAATATAAAATAATAAATTGCAATTGTATTTAAGCCACTAAGTCTGTGGTCATTTGTTACAGCAGCAATAGAAAACTAATATGCTACCTATTAGAGAAACGCAAAGTAGAAATATGAGTTATTGCTACCCAGCTATTAGAACAGCTAAAATAAAAAATAGTGACAATGCCAAATGCTTGCAAAGAAGCAGAAAAACTGTGTCTCTCATAAATTGTTAAGAGAATATAAAATAATACAGCCACTCTGGAAAATACTTTAGAAGTTTCTTAAAGAACTAAACATGCACTTACCTTATGACCTAGTAATTCACTCTGGGGCATTTATCCCAGAGAAATAGGAATTTATGTCTGCACAAAAACCTATCTGCAGCTGTTCATAAAGGCTTCATTTGTAATAGCCAAAAACTGAAAAGACCAAAACGTCCCTCAATAGTTGGATGCTTAAAAAACTGTGATACATCCATTTCATAGAATACTATTAAGCAATAAAAAGGAATGAACTTATCATGCAACAATTTGGATGGATCTCAAGGATGTTATGCTAAGTATAAAAAAAAAGAAAAGAAAAGCCAATCAAACCAATTTCAAAAGAGTCAAAAGCTATATGGTTCAATTTATATATCATTCTCAAAACAACAAAAATTTATAGTAATAGAAAACAAATTAACTGGTTGCCAGGGATAAAGGACGATAGGGAAGAGGGGGTGGGTGTAACTTAGAAAAGCATAGCACAAGGGGCATCTTTGTATCAATAGAGCTGTTCTAAATCTTGATTGAGGTGGTGCTTATACAAATCCACATATGTGATACAATGGCAAAGAACTATATATACTCCTAGATACATTGGACCAATTTCAAACTCCTGGTTTTGATATTGTTATGTAAAGTGTAATCATTGGGGGAAATTTGGTGCAGGGTAAACAGGACATCTCTCTGTTATCTTTGCAACTTCCTGTGAATTTATAATTATTATCAAATAAAGAGCTGGGGAAAAAAACATTTTAGACAGATTTGAATCTTCAGTGTACCCCCCTCCCCATATGAGGATACTAATTTTAGGGTACTTTTATCCAAAATACATTGAGAATTTCCATTCTCTTTTAATTATTTTTACTACCTATGAATACATTCTTTGAAAATACAGAACATTGTTTTGCATGTACTAAAACTTTATATAAATGATATCATATCACATTAACCTTTCTGCAACTTCTTTTTGTTTTTGCTAAATTTCATGTTGTTGAGCTCTATCCATGTTGATACATCTCATAGAGTTTATGTATTTTATCTGTTGTACAATAGTAGACTATATGAATATACCACTTTTTATTTGTACTTTCTTCTATTGCTGGACATACAGAATTTTTTCCAGCATTATGCCATTAAAAATAATGCCAAAATAAATATCCTAGTGCATGTCTCCTAGTGAACAAATATAAACATATTTCTATGATATATACCTAAAAGTAGAATTTGTCCTTCAGGATATGTACATTTTTAAATTAAATTTACTAAATAATGTCAATCCACTGTTTCAGTTGGTTGTACCAATTTATTCTTCCACATCATTTCCAGTATTTGGATGGACCTTTAGTTTTTAACTGACTTTCTTATAGGAAATAATTATTTTTGTTAAATTTGCATTTACCTGATTAGTAATGAGGTAAAGTATTTATGTTTTATCAGCCATTCTTATTTCTCTTCTGTGAATTGTATGTTTATATATTTTTACCTATATTTCTATCAAGTTGAATGTTTTCAGATTTATTTGTAGAACTCCATATAAATACTAATTTTTGTTGGTTATGTGTATTGTAAATATCTTCTTCTAGTCTGAAACATCTTTTTTCATATTGCTGGTATATTTTGCTATAAGACTTTTTAGTTTTAATATAATCAATCATTATTTTTCTTTATAGTTTGTGTTTTAATGTCTTATTTAAGAAATCCTTCCCTATCCAACGGCCATAAAGATATTCTCATACATTTTCTTCTAAAGACATAAATTATTTTCTTTTCACTTTTACACCTACATTCTACATGGGATTTAGTTTATATATGATGTAAGGAAGGGATCTATGTTTATTTCCCCATATGAATCACTACTTCTCCATTTGTTGGATCCTTTCCACACTGATTTGTAATAATACATCCTCAGTCATACATGAGCCTATTCCTGAACTTGGTATATTTATTTATTGCTGCTGCAATATCTAATGTCTTAATCACTATATCTTTACAATAACTCTTGATATGTGATAGGGCTAGCCTCCTCAACTTCATCTTCAAAATGTTGTTGGTTATTAATCGCCCTTAGTGCTTCATATACACTTTTGAGTCAGCTTGTCAAGTTTCCCAAAACAAACACCTCACCCCTGTATGAGCTTTTATTAGAATTTACAAAGTAATATAGAAAGAATTCAATCTTTATGATATTAAGTCATTCATTCAAAAATAGTACATCTCTCCATTTATTGACATTTTCTTTAACTCTTAAATAAAAAATGTGTAATTGTACCATAAAAGACTTGCACATCTTTTATTAGATTTATTCCTACATGTTTCTAGATTTTAATAATTGTATTCATGACATCTGCTTCTAAACAATTTTCTGATTGTTTATTGATGGTATGTTGATGGTTTATTTTATATCCAGCAATTTTCCTGAACTTTTCTATTATTTTTAATACAAAATATTTTTTCCTGTCAAGTCTCCTTCCTATTTTGACATTCATATTAGCTCCAGTTAATGACAATTTCACTTCTCCTTTTTCTTTTCTTCTACATTTTATTTTTTTCCTTTACTTACTGCATTGGCTAGAACAACTAGTTAAATATAAACAGAGGTAGGAATCATTCTCTTCTTATTCCAGATGTAAAGACGTTATTTATAATGTATGATTGCTAGCTATAATGTTTCCAGTATTTTTAATGACTTTTTACCTTGATCAAGCCTGCTATAGGTTACCCTATTTATTAGTATTTTCAGAGAAGGAGCTTCTGGTTTTCTTTTGTTTCATTACTCTCTACTTTTAATTTATTATTTCTTTTATTATATTTTGTTTGCTCTGTTTGCTTTTTAAATTATAGAACTGGATGTTGAGCTTATTATTTTTCAACCTTCTTTTCTTCTCTAATACAGGTATTTAAGGATGAAACTCTTGTCTCAACCTTAACTACCATTTTTGTTGCTTCCTATAAGTTTAGGTATATAATATTTTAATTAATATTAATATTCAATTTTAAGTATTTTCTAATTTTCATTATTTTTTTTGCTTTGACTAATGAGTTGTTTAAACATGTGCTTAATTTTTAAATTTAAATCCATCTGGAACATTTTGTCATCTTTTGTTTAAGTTTTTACTTTAATTGTGTAACAGATATTGTCTCTTTTCAATACTTCCTATTCTCTCTTTCTGAATTTTCTCATTCTTTTCAACATGTCTCTTAACTTCTCATTCACAGTTTCCATTTATTTTCTTTTCAGTGCATTCTAGTTGATTTCTTTAATTCCAATTCAAATCACTTACAGTTAACTAATTCTCTCTTCAGCTGTGTTTAAATTGTTGTTTAACCCTTTGATAACCTTTCAATTTAAATTACTGTGTTTTTCACTTTTAGAATTTCTATTTCTTTCTTTTTGCAAACCTAATTTTTCTTATATTTATAATTTATATTTTATGTCTTCATTTTCAATATTTTGATTTTATACTCTCTATGTGGTTTCATCATATGATGGTTTCATCATTTAAATGTATTAGATTCCAACTCAACTTTTTGTTATATTTTATTACTCCTACTCATGGGGGATTTTGTCCTATGTTTTATAACTTTAGGTTATTAGTTAATCTTTAAAAGGAATTTGTAGGAAAACTGTAGATCTTGGTTTAATAAGCAATCTCCTTCCCAAGAAGTTTGCAACTGGTTCTGCTAGATGTTTCAGTGTTACCAGTGGCCTGGGGTCTTTTTGGTTAATTTCTCAGGTTGTGATTTTTTTCTCCCATATTATAATACACAAGTAGTACAGATTCAAATCCCAAACCCAAATGAGGTAAAAATCCACAGTGATATGTCTTTAGAAGAAATATTATTTTCTAAGGCAGCTTTTGTGTCTCTTCCGTGATGATGGGGAATTGTTTTTTCTAGAGCCTTCTATTCAAAAGTCACAACTTTCTACTGAAAATCTCTGTTCCCACTCACAGTCCCAACTTTTCATTTCCTATCTCCACATGGTGGTTAAAACTCAAGCCCTCGGTTTAGGGAAACTAATTACATCTCCCCAAGGGCAGCACAACATCAGTTTATGTGTTTATCCCTGTGGTTTTCAATTCCATCTTTATTTCTTGTCCTTATGATGATGCCCTTATTTCCTTTCAAGATCAGATATACATGAAAGAGGTTGATTATTTTATATTATCTATTATTCTAAGTGCTTGTATAATACAAGGCACTATATGAAGATTATCAGCCATGTTTCTAGAACTGGAAGTAAAAAATAATTTCTCTTCTCTGGTAAAAATCAACATATCACAAGTGGCCAGGTGAATCCTTCTAACTTACCAATTGGGAACCTTTTCCAGGTCAGAGTGTTTTATGTAAAACTTGTTTTATCTTTCTTAGTTCCAGTTTCAGGAAACTATATGGGAAAATATATGATTAAGGTCCATACATAGCCCAGAACTCCAATTAGATAGAAACTTTACACTACTTTACATGGATCCAAATAAGTCCTTCAATTTTCTGGATTCTTTCCAAAAATGTTCCAATCACATTTTTTTAGAATGTACTTTTCCATATAAGTTTTTTCAACTCACTGTCCAAAAAATCACATCTTTATTCTTTCTTTCCAATTTTCAATATACCTTTTTCTAAGTACCTGCTAAATCCTAGACACTAAGGATGCTGCCCAAAACAAAACTGAGTTTAAATCCCAGTGCAAGGAAAAAATAAAAATAATAAACAAATTGATAAATATACTTTAGTTTAAAAAATAAACACATTAATAAATATATTTTAGGTTACATTATATGAAATGCCTAATATTTGATTATATTTGACCCACAAAAAAAGCAATTTTATATGATTCAACTTAATAAAATAAAATAAGACAGGTGGTGATAAGTGTTATCAAGAAGGCAGGGTAAGTAGATAGATAGTGATGGAGTGAGTGTGAGTTGTACTATTTTAGATAGGACAGCCACAAAAGCATGCCTTAGAAAGTATCATTTGAACAGAGATGTAAATGAAGTAAATTGCCAGCCGAGTGGCGCATTGGTTAAGAGCTGATTTGGCATGCCAGCGACCGCGGTTCGGATCCCACATATGAGGGCCAGTGACACTGCCCTCTACAGCTAACAACAACTCCACCTAGAGCTGGGCTGCGCGAGCCCCAGCGACGGTGTAGGCTGCAGCCCCTGCTGCAGTGGGCTGCCATAGGCTACAGTGACTGGCCGGCAGCCAGCGTGAGCAGCTGGTAGCTGGTGTGAGCTGCCAATAGCCGTGGTGAGCGACCATCCAGAAGCCGGCAACCGATCTGCCTCATCCGGGAAGAGCACCATGATGATACCAACATGGGCCAGTGAAACAACGTCCTCCACAACTAGACTGAAGAACAAAAAGACAGCAACTTGTCTGTTCCCCTTCCCTGATTCCCCAATGCTGTTCCCCTCCCCCAATTCCCCAATAAAATCTTAAAAAAAAAAAAAAAATGAAGTAAAGAAGTGAGTATGTGGATATCTGGAGGAGATTCTGGGAAAGAAGTATATATTGTATATTCAAGAAATGGCCAGGAAAGCAAGGGGATCTGAGTAGAATAAATGAGAATAAGAGTGGTACAAGATGAGGTCAAATGGGGCAAGAGCCAGGCACAGGAATGCCATCAGCCACAGTAAAACTTTGTATCTCACTGCTAGTGAGGTGGGAAGCCCTTGAAAAGTTTGGACAGAAGAGTGGCAAAACCTATCTTGTATTTCCACTGGTGTGGAGGCCAGCCCCCAGGGGGATGGACGGACATAGGGAGCTTAGCTGGGAGAATACTGCATTAGCCCAGGAGTGAAGACCATGGTAACTTAGATTCAGGTGGTAGAAATGAAATAATGAAGAAAGCTGCATACTCATAATTCTTTCATGACTTTCCTACCCTTTCTTTTTCCTTTTTTTTTTAAATTAAAGTTTATTTGGGTGTCAATTGTTAGTAAAGTTACATAGATTTCAAGTGTACAATTCTGCAGTACATCATCTATATATCACATTGTGTGTTCAGCATCCAGGGTCAGTTCTCCTCCCATCACCATATATTTGATCCCCTTTACCCACATCTACCACCCCCTTTCCCCCTTACCCTCTGGTAACCACTAAACTATTGTCTGTGTCTATGAGTTTTTGTTTCTTCATTTGTTTGTCTTGTTCTTTTATTGTTTTCAGTTTTATATACCACATATCAGTGAAGTCATATGGTTCTTGACTTTTTCTGTCTGACTCATTTTGCTTAGCATTATAATCCCAACATCCATCCATGTTGTTTGCAAAGATATCCCTTAGATATGAAGGAGGAATAAAAATCTTTGTACCCTTTATTTTTAAAATCTTATTTGTCTCATCAATGTCTTATCTCCAAACAAGTATATTTTCAAGCTCTCATATCCTTAACTTGGGTTGATCCTGGTGTCAAATCATCTTGCCTGCCTGTCATTCCAAAAAGAAACTTCTAGATCATCCTAAATTCAGCACCCCCAAGAATCTACATTTGCATGTACCATAGCCTGACACATCTGCATCAAGACCTTTGTCTCTAAGCACTATTAAGACAATGGCACCATACCTGATCAAGGAGGAGCTGGCATTCGCTACACAAGAAGCATCATCAAAGAATGAACATGTGGCTCCAAGGGTCACCACCAGGCTTCTGTCTCTTCCCACAGGCTATAACCGATGAGTGGGCTGGGCCTGAGTCACAGTAGGAAAGGGCCATTCATGGTCCACTGCGATGCAAGGCAGCTTCTCTGGGCAAGAAAACGCCTAAACTGGGCCTCTGCCTCAGAAGTTTCTGTGCTTTGCAACTCCTCAGAGAGGAAGTTGTCTAAAGGGGCTACAGCCCTAAAGGGGAGAAGCTGACCACAGCCTAATGGCATGTGAATGTAACTTCTGCAACTTCGGGCCCCATTTCCCCCTCATACCCATAAAGGGCTAGGTGTGTTCTAGTAAATATTTAGGGCAAAGTAATAATAACTAGCTGAGCAAGTTCAATACCAGGTCACCATGGCATGATAGAAATCCGGTTTCTGTCTTTTAGGACTATGTATCATTTAAGAGTGAAGCATAAAATGTTTATAAAATAGTCTAAGAGGACAAGTCATATCAAAATTATTTACAACATACCTTACGTTTAAAATAAATCCTGAATTATAGCTTGTATGCAAGATGCAAATAGCCTGCTAAGGAGAGGATATGACATTAAAAGGTCTCTAAAATACTGCTCAGCTATAAGAACTCACACACTTAAGGGTTAACAGCATAGCACCTATACAGAGTCACAAGAAATAGTATTAAAATGAATATTCCAAAACCTATTTTCTGAAAAGGCATTTTGCAAAAATACAAGTAGGCACACTTTGTTTTTGAGGGGATAAAAAAAAAAAAAACTTCATAAAATGGAAACGAGAAAACAGAAATCAAAATGTACTTGTAATCCTGGTCCCTCCTCTACTTGTAAATAAAGCAGAAATTACCCATCTTAATATTCACAAACATTAAGCTAGATCTGAAGTGATGATATTTAAGACTACCAAGCCTGAAAATTACCGCCCAAATTCAACCTGCTATCAAAAGCATTTATGATGCCAGATAATGTAAAAGAAATTTGAAATATCAAAATTTCACTAATATCTTTCCTTGAATTTCATTGCTGAAAATCCTCTTATGCTAAAATTTCAAGGTTTCTTACAGTACTTCTACATATGTTCTCTGAGCCCACTAACTGAAAACCTACCTACCTTTTGGTAGACACAAACTCTACAATCAGACATTGATTTCACTGAAAATGTGAGTCAACTTTTAAAGAGTTCCCCACAACATGGATATTTTTTCCTTATAAATCACCATTCATTTTTCCTAATACTATGCAAATGATTTAACAGTAACATTGAGGAAAAAAATCTTTTTTTTTTTAGTTTGAAAGTTCATTGAGCATAAAAGCATACCCTTCTGATGTGACTTCATCAGGTCCTGAGGCCTTGATCAGTGAGAATAAGCATCTCTAGAGGCAGGCTAAGATGCGTCACCAAGCAGGCAATAGCCTGGGTCTGGCTTGGCTCAAAGAAACAAAGATTTATGCAGAAGTGACCTGTGTTCCTGGGCCTTCTCAGTCTAATAGCTTTGATTATTTTCAAACACTGAGATTAGATGGATAGCAAAGATAAAATGTATGGGGTAATGGAAAATGTAATGCTAATATACTTTTCAAACAGAGAGATAAACTTTCCTCACTTATAAATTAAATGTCTTCTTTTTTAAAAATCCCACTCCAATTGGAACAATCAATACAATTCCACAGCTCGCTCTCTCTCTCTCTCTCTCTCTCTCTCTCTCTCTCTCTTTCTCTCTCTCTCTCTCTCTTTAGATAGATAGATAGATAGAGTGTATACAGAGGGTGCCAAAAAAATGTATACAAATTGTAAGAAAGGAAAAGCCTGTATTAAAATTTTAATAATATATACTGATAACAAAAGATGAATGTAAGTCACGTTTGACTTCTGCAATTACAAGAGGTGCTCAAAGTGGTTACCATCAGCATCCAAACACTCTGATTATAGTGAACTACTGCTTGAGTAACATTGACAAAAGTGTCCACTTGTATGCACTCTTTTGGCACCCCCAGTATATATAGCATCAGTGATAGACTCACTCTAGCTCATTTAGTTTGACTCTTTCTAATAATGTTTCAAAATAGCTGAACTTCTAAAAGAGGAGAGCCTTTGAAATGCATGGTAAACTAGAGTCACTAGGCTTTGGGGAGCCCTTTGAGAATATGATGGTGGTAATGGCAAGAGTATGGACTGATAATGAGACATAGAAATGAATGATGCTACAGCATTCAATCTTTTAGTTCTAAGATTTTACTTCTATGGATGGAGAAAACTGGAGCAGTATCTAAGAGAGCAGGAACCAACTAGAAGGAGAGTAGTATACCCAATTCCTCTGGCTTGCCCCTTTTCCTCCTCAGGAATCCCTTTTATCAGTACATTTTAAATAGTGCTTATACTACTCCTATACTCTTTTTCTATCCCATGCCACATTTCACAGGCACAGCTTTAGGAAAAATATGTGGGAACCATAGTGGGATTTTGATTCCTACGGCTTGGAACTTGACTAGAATGTCAAATAGTCTGGATCACATTTTGGTGATTTTATACATTACTGGATTAAGTCAATGCTTTGAAAGGCTAGTAATCACTGGGTTATGAAGAAACAACTCCCCAGCAAATGGATCACTGTGCGTTATGAACAGCAACTAAAAAAAGCAAAGGACAACCAAAAAAAAAAGCAAAGCCAATTTATTGCAACTAATCATATGCCACAAAATTAACCAGAAAGCGCTATGGTTCAGCTGATAGCAGTTGCTCTGTTCGTATCAACCATTTAATATTTTATGTTTTTTTAGCTGAGCCATCCTGCCACCTGTTGGCAGCTCAGTGGCAGCTCAGCTTGGGCTGGGCATCGAACTGCTGTTGCTCAGAGCTCAGCTCGCACTCTTGAGCAAGGTCTTAACCAACAGAGCCACTCGGCTGACCCAACCACTTAATTTTTAACCTGGGCTCCTATAGCAAAGGCTCTTTGCACCTTGCCCCAGAGATTCTGAGTAAATGCATTTTATTTTTAGATGTTTTCTCTCTTGACACAGGGTTCCACAAATATGAAGACACAAGTCACCCCTCAAGCATGCTAGGAGTTGTTGCTGTCTCTTCTCTCTTACTCTGTGGTCTCCTGCAAGCATTTAAAATAACAATGGGCCAAAAAATGATTTCCTGCAGAATAAACCACTTCCCATGGCCCTAAAGTGGGTATGTTACAAGGACTGAGTTATTCTAAAAGTTAGGTTGGCTCTTTGTGACAAATCAAATGTGCTTCAGAGTTGAGAAGCCATCGCAATTAAACAGTAAAGAGCTATTCTATGAGAAAGAAAAAAAAATCTCAGGTGGTGTTTTTTATTAAAAACGCTATTATTACCATTCTAGCAAAAGAATTGATTGTGAAGAGAAAAGGCACACTATCTTAATATTATTCACATACCTTATAGATGCTCAGATAATACCACTCATCTGACATACCTGGAATTAGTACTAAAGTCAAGAGTGTTAAATCAAAAGGAGTCAAATGACTTGATGGTTTCCAAAATAATAATTCAAAATGGGTTTGCCAATATTTCAGAAACTATATGTTCCAGATTAACCTGGAATCATGAGACAGAATGAGAGACCTGACTCAATGATAAAATTGCTCCAGAACTATGCAGAGTGATAAAATGCTAATTCAACAAAGCCATCAACTTGGTATACCTTTAAAATTTTTCATGCTTCTGAAAATGATCGTCAGAAGAGTATATTTTATTTTTATATTTTTATTATTTTTTAGAAAAGTATATTTTAGACGTATCTTTTCTTTTTACATCCTTCTAATTTTTTTTTTTTTTTGCCAGGATGACTAGATATTATCTCTTTGTTCTTGGTCTAAGATCTCTTGAGGACTACAGAGTCCAGGATTCAACCTGAAATGCCAATATTATACTAAGGCAAGAATAGGTTTCTTCCCATCATGCCTTCATTATACCATTGAGATGCCCAGGACATCCTTTTTCATACATATGTCAGTGTCCTTAGTCCCCCAGAGAACACAACAGGTAATGTACTATTCTCAATCCATCAGTCCCCCGGGGAACACAAGGTAATGCATTATTCTGTGGATATTCAATCAAAGATGCTATCTTGTCTAGCCCCTGCCTTCAAGCAGGTGAAGCATTAGTCATTTCACTTTATAGATGAAGGAAGTGATTCCCACAACATTTCTGCTGCCAAAAGTTACCTGTCCTTCCAACTAAACCAAAAATAATAGTAATTAAAAACAATTTACAGGTCCCTTCAATATAATCCTACAGCCATAACTTCATTGGAGCTTGCAAAATCAAGTTTAAAATTATGCAGAATGCTTCAAGTGCACAAAGCAGAAGGTAACTGTTAATAACATAGACTGTATCTTCATGATACTTAGACATAAGCTGATTCATCTAGTAATGAGATGTAAGGTCTTGGAAAATTCATTAAACCTTTTTTGCCTTATGCTCTTAATCTGTGAAATGGGAATATTAATGGTATCTACATTGTATGGTCATTGAAAAGATTAAATGAGAAAACACATTAAGTACTTAATGCAGTACCTGACATATATAGTAAATGCGCAATTAGCACAGCTATTAACATACAATGAGAATGTTTATTATCAGGCATTATCCAGCTCATAAAAAATCTGCTGAAGAATAGTAGCATGGTTCCAACATTTCTAAAAAAGGACTGCTACCTCAGTATATACTCTGTTTCCCCAGATTAAACAGTGTCATACTCATTTTTCCTCCTTTCTGCAAGTCTAGTAATCATCCATGCATATTAGACCATGTCAATCACATCAGCTGACATAAGAAAGAGCACATACATTTCAGCTTTAGCAACAGTAACTTATTGAAACAACTCAGAATTCACAAGGAATCCCTCCTTTATATGTCATGAGATTCATTCATGACTAATTTTCCATTTCCTGAAAAACTTTCTAGTATCTTAAGATATTGGTCTTTGGAGTCAATGAGAAGTGGGTTCAAATCCTAATTCTGCTGCTTACTAGCTGTCTGATTGGAGCAACTCACTTCTTCTCTATGAGCCTCAATTTCCTCATTTATAATTGGACATAATTACTCATATACCACAGGAAGTTATTATGAAGACTAAATAATTTAAGTTCACAATTAATTCTCTTTATCAACATTATTATCATCAAGTCCTCAAGATAAAGCGTGCTTTCAGATATGATTTACTCCTAGGTGAAGATAGTACCCTATACAAGGTATTTTCCAACCTGACCTCAGCAAGTGATTCCTCAAACATTGCTTCTGTATATCTTTTTACATTTCTCCAAATTGATGGTATCATTTTGAATGATACTCCTGATGTTTAACAAACTTATCACCTGTCTATACATATTCATTGTCAAAGAAAGAGCTCATAATTTCAGTTTTGCATTTGGAATCTTAGAATTTAACAGATAAAAATCAAGCATCTTTACCAAGACTAACTTACATGGAATATCCAGAAAGTTAACGCCACCAGGTTCTACTGTCATTAAAGTTGGCCAAAGTGGTGCTCTCTATTCTAAACTGTTGCCAGAACTCACTCTACATGTAGAGTTCTACATAATCATTATCTCACCGCAACAATATTATTTCAAACATCACCATCAGCTGGCCCATGACTTTCATAGTTTAAATATTTTTAACATGAGCTCATCAGAGATTTGAAAACATATTTAAAAGAGAAATTTAAAAAAAACAAAAAACACTTATTTAAAAATTAAGGGTCAGACCCCCCCCAAAAAAAAAATCATTCCATTTTATTTCTAATTTACAGGATTAAATTGTGGTTTTGTTTAAAATATGAAATCAGTAATCCTAAAACAATGTCTTTCCAACCTACCTGGAAATGCGCTCACGATTTAGAATGTTTTAGAATAAAAGATAGACAAACTATATTTATTTGGATGCATGTTATATGAAAAACTTTCTAGTCAACACATTGGAAAGTATAAAGAAAATAGAATTTGTTCTCCCTTCAAGGAAAACACAACACACACATAACCAAGATGACTTTTAAGCAACACATTTTGAATATGTGAGCCAATATAGTGTGGACAAGACAGAATGTGAAGGAGATAACAGAGGGGGCAGATGTCTGAAGAGGAAGTAAAGCCCACACTGACAGAGACAGGAGTGGGTTGCTTCTTGGGGAAGAAACATAATGGGGTGGAAATAAGAAAGTTGATTTTAGTAGTGCAGAGTCTAAAATTCACATAGAAAAGATGGCCAGGAAGAATTTGGATTTAATACTACGTGCAAATAGGAGGCATTGTGGAAACTTAAGAAAAAATAAAGGATAAAAATAGCATTCAGGAAAAACTCATCTATCTTGGAATCATTTCCACCTGTTCTTAACCGTTCTGCACCAAATCTTTGCTATTAAGGTGAAAGAGCTTTTGTTTGCTTTGCTATAGGACAATTTCTGTGGCACTAGCAACATCCAAACTTTTTCTGAGTGTTTCATGAAGACAAAAAGTTAGTATACAATCTGCATGCTTTGATGCAGCTTTTAGTTTTTTAATTTTCTGTCTTCTTTTAAAAGGAGTCTTTAGCTTATGAAGTGTCTGAAGACAGTTAGAATTTAGCTCCCTGATAAAATGACAAGGGATTGAAATAAACTGCAGAAATCTTACGTTAACTGCTGTCACATCCAGTGGTTTGGGGAGTGAAGCCACTTTAGAGAGAGTCCGAGCCAGCAGATGCTGACACAACTCAGCAGCAACTCAGACAAAATGGGCATTTTCTTGTCAATATGGGCCTCTCACCTCCATGTAGTGTCTTAAGCAATCCCAGCTGCAGAGGGATGTGGGTTGCCAAATACAGACACAATCTGTCCCCTCTGCAAGAATGAGGTTGATTCTCATTATTCTTAAGGAATCACACAAGCTGTTGGCAATTTGCTCAAGTGAAGAACAAACCATATTGAGTAGTTGCGACACTTCAGAACTTAGAGAGCAGCATAAACCAAATGTGCCCACAGCCCCAATTCACTGACAATGTCTGGAAGGCTCTAATAATAGCTGAGACAAAGTGAAGAACGAAGCTGTCACACACACTTCACTAGCCAGGCCTGGCTTTTGCAATGCTAAACTAACTAACGGAAAGAGGGGACTGTTTAGTAAGTCCCTCCCTCCCCATTGCCTCATTACAAAACAGTCAAGAACAGCCTGTCTGGCTGCCCATGCTGATAGTGGCATTGCCCTGCTTCATACGCTCCCTTTAGGCATCAGCAAAAACAAGGTATGTGAATACACCTGCAGGAAATAGCACGCTTTATGGAATGACACATTCATACAATTCAATAAGAAAAATAAAAGAAAAGACATGAATGGACAATTCATATAAGAATACAAAGTGTGTGTGTGTGTGTGTGTGTGTGTGTGTGAAACAATTTTCCCATTAAAATCTGTCAATATTTTAAAATGTGAAATATATTCATTGCTGGTGAATTTGCAATGAATTTGGAATGTTCACACCTTATTTTTAGAAATAGCAGATATTCAAAAGGAAAATATTTATGCCCAAAATGTTTATATAGATCTTTATATAGCAAAATAAGTAAAAATAAAATGAGGAAATATGATAATAAAAGAGTAAATGCTTAAGTAAACCAGGCAAGAACAATTTTAAAATTCTGTCTGTGAAAACTGTTACCTGGGAGTTCTATGATTTTTAAAATATTATGGTGAAATATTCTTTATATACAAACTAGTACATATAATAATTATAAATACTATGTATAATTTCAAGTGAAAAAAATCAGGACACAAAATTATATATACCATATCACAACTATGTATAAAAATTTGCTTTGTATTATGTGTAGAGGAAAATAAATTGAAGTCTTACCAGTTGTTATTCTTTGGTAGTAAAATAAATGGTAATTTATATTTTTTTCTATTTTTCCCCTTTCAAAATTTTATTTAGCTTCTGTTGAATATAAGCTCATCATATTCACTATCGCTAACTTCAGATGCTGAACTGGAAAAATGTTGGAACCACCATACTTATCTATTTTTTCAGCAAATGTTCATTGAGTTCTTATGATCACAAAACACTAGGCATCAAAGGATAGATAAATACATATGAGATATATTTCACATTCTGGAAGCTTGTAAGAAATGCAACAGGGTGATGGAACAGAAAAGTATAAAAATAAATTCATCATAAATTTAATCAATTGAGTTGATAAGTACACAGTGGCATTGCATAAGATGAAGTAAATTTCATGGGGTCTCGTCCCTTCCTTAGGTAGTGGTAATCTGGACAAATTTCTCCACTTAACAATTCCATATTCTCAAGCAGAATCTGGAGTCAAGGTGACTGGAAATTTATCCAGACCAAGGAAAGGAGACAGCAAAAACAGCCTGCAAAGCTGTGCTCTGCTGTTCTCTCATCTATTTGCAATTATCTATGAATAATTTTATTCTGATGTTATCTTTATAACCATAGAAAATCCATAAATTCCTGATCTCAGATATCATTTTGACTACAAATTCCACCCATTTCAAAAATCTACTCTATAATAACATTTGCTGTGACAAGCATCTCAAAAATTTTCAAGGGAGTGCCTTCCATTTATGGACAGTTTTACTGAATTCAACACATTTATTAAAAAGTATCTTCTAGGTGCTAAGTGCTAGGCTAGACCCTTTTTATGCAAGATGGATAAGAAAATGCTGCTGCCCTCAAAGAGCTCAAGACACAAAAGAGAAATCATGGAATGCATAAATCTTTGTCTATCTTTTATCTACAGTTTATCTATAGAGCCCTAAATGCTAACCTGGCAATTTTACTATGTTTCTGGGGATGGGCACTAAAAAGAGAATGGCTATTTCTGCTTTGCAAATGAACCTGGTCAAGAGTGGGTAGCATTAAAGTGGTAATAAAAGGAAAAGAATGAACCATAGTTGGATAATTTTGGAAGCCTCTCTTGAAGATTTGAAGACTTACAATGTACTTTTTTTTTTTTTTTTAAAGGCTCAAGTCTTTCAGTAAAGAAATCTGTTTAGGTTCATTTGACATTGTGCCCCTCCCCCATCACCACCACCACCACCTATTTTTAAATGGAACCATTTTTCATGTTATATCTGGTAACACCTCATGGAAAACCCACTGGGAAAAGCTTCTCTAATCTGGCCACATATTTAACAGTGACAAACAGAGGCTCAGAGACACTTAGCAAATGTCCTACCCAAAGGCATACTCATAGCTATGGCAGAGACAGCTGTAGCCCAGGACTCAGTCATTCCAGTGCTAATCCTATGTCCTATAGATCACAGACACTAACAGTCACACGTTTTTAAAAGTCACATATTTTGGATATTGACTGGTAATTTTATCACAGAGCAGGGAAATACTACTAATGCAAAGATCTGGCAACAAATACTAAAGTCTAAAGTAAATGTAAGTCAATTATATAACATGAATTTAAAATTTCAAAAGGCCTGTATTCTCAGTCTCTAAGAGTGAAGACAAACTAGTCACAATGAAGGGACTGCACTGGTTGCTCTCTAGGGAAGTCAAGTCCTCTGTCTGTCAATCTGTTCCAGTGCCACAGACTTGACTTTCTACGGACGCCACTCTGTTTATCTAAAGTTGATCGTCCCAGTGGAGAAGACGAACAACAAAAATTGACAATAATGAAATCCTCTGAAAGCCATCTAACTTCACAATGAGCTCCTGAGGGAGCTTATGTCCTCTACACTGGAAACTTCAGTTAAAAAAAGGATAGGTTATCATCTTCTGGGGAAGATATGCAAATAGTCCTGCCTAAAGGAAAAGAGATGGACTTGATAAAATTTCAAAGTCATCACCAACCTTTCAAGACAGCCTGTGAGTCAGAGCCTGGCCATCCTGTCTGTGCTATCCAGAATCTTTGCCTCACATTCTATTTCTTAGTCTCACCTTTTGATCATTTTATTGTTTACTGGGATCTCTGTCTATCCTATGGGGAGACATGAAAGAAACCCGAAAACAAATTATATTGAATTCTTTCTCAGAGAGATTTATTTTTTGAACATAGGATACAGTAGAAGAAGGTAGGAATTGTGGCTAAAATATGATTCAGATTATACATGCATTTTTGTATCCCATTTCTTGATCCAATAGAAAGAACCCTGAATGTTGGGATGGTAATCACTGACTAAGTTATATTAGAGAGGACTTGTTTTAGTCAATATTCTAAACGTGGATTTTCAGAACTAATTTTTCTACTCCAAATCAGGATCTATAAAGGTTTGAACTAATTCTCTTTCTCCCGCGTGTTCTCCCCTGTGTCTTTTTTTATAACCTACTGCTAAAAGGAAATGAATCTGAGGAGCTTTCGAGTTTCAACATGTAACTAAATTGACTCCTTTCTATTCAATTTCACTTCAAATTAATACAATAGAAAAATAATCACATTAGAATCCCTCTCATTTAAAATAAGAATATGTATGCTTTGGGCTTATTCAAATTAATTAACACTGGTGGTTTAAAGATTCATTTTGCTCATCATGAAACAAAGAGGTAGACTGAGTTTAGCACTTACAATCTAAGGATACTGCCCAAGGTTTGAAGATTTTAATGATTTTATAAAAAAATCAATTTTTATCGATCAAACTTAAATCCTCCTATGAGCACTATCCAAAAGAAAAGCCTCTTCAATTGAGTACATAATAAGAAGGAAGAAATTGACAACTTCCTGGGCCCCATGTGTGCATGAAACAGATAAAAATTATGTTTCTGCAGTTTGGTATACCTTTAAATCCTCTCAACCCTGTATCCTACATCACACATTCACCAGAAAAAAAAATAAATTGAAATTCCCTGTGTCCTCTGGGCTTTATTCCTGTCCTGTAACCAGAGGACTGACAGACTTCCACTGAGTCTGTGCAACTCTGGCACAGAGAATATTATTCCCTGAGGCTCTCTAGTCTCCTCAGGAATCATCTATTTCAGTGGAAGAAAAAACGGGGAAAATAAACAAGCTCAGGTCCATCTGATCAACCACCATGACACACCAAGCTTATTATTACTTGGATTTAACAATACCGATTTCATGATGGCCCTAAAATATACTACATGAAATAACAGAACTAGAAGGGTTAGCCAACTACATCTGAGTGGGTCCTGGTCCCTCAAATGCTGGAAAGAATATATGGTCTGATAATTAATATAAATTATATGTAAATAGGGCTAAAAGACTTCGGACAAAAATCGAGCAAAAGAGCAGCACAGCATAGCTGTTAAGAACACAGGCTTTTGGAGTCAGGGAAACCTGTGTTCAAATCCTGACACTGATGCGAACCTGCTCTGGGGCCTTCACCTCTGACCCTCAATTTCTTCCTATTAAGTTAGGACCATGGTTGTTCCTCACATGTGAGTGCTGATTAAATGATGGCTACTAATAGCATTCTCTTCTTAACAAAAGACTTCCTGGACCACAGAGAGCCTCTCTTAATTTCACATTCAATATCCTGCAGCAAAAGGAGGGTTTCCTGGTCCTGTGGTTTAATCTTAAAATACAATGTTTTACAAAAATATTCAGCGAGACCAATACCATCTCCAGTTTTCAGCAGAATAGAATTAAAGTCACATTACAGAAACCAGAAATTACCTTTAAAACGCACTGACATTGTAGGTTTATTTTTAACAATATTTTCTAGCTTTGCCAGCTAACCCTTGGAGACCATCCCTCCCACATGATAGGGTGTTGTTTCACACTAACATGGGCTGTGGGGGGCAGGGTGGAGTAGAGAAAAATCTCAAATCTTGTTCTGAAAGATAACCCTGGGGAGAATAGAATAGGAGAAAAAAATGCAGTTGGAATCAAAGTAAGATGTGCCTCGACTCTCTAATTTTTTGTACTTTGGGAAAACCATTTGTTATTTGTGCAAGGAGAGGCTGTCTGGATGGGGGTGGAGAAAGAGCAGCAGAGGAGAAATCACTACAAATTATAAACAAGAACTCAGACTTTGCGATTGACAACTTCTCTGGGGACTTCCCAGGGGAGCCAATTAGCGCTCGATGCTGAGGTGGGTTTGGTATAAGCTTCTGTGCTAATGCCCACCTGTGCTACACCCACCTCTGATGAAGTGTCAAAGCCTCCATTAATGAGGTTTAGGACCAATCATCCCACAGCTCTAGAGTCCTGCTAAGGACTCCAAAACAGATGTCTTAGGGTAACCAGCAGAGAAACTCTAGTACCTTACTAGAAAGCATGATATTTTAAAATAATGATTTGGTTTATTCTTTCTGCTCCTCTTTTTCTTTGCTCCTTATCACCTGAAGCGACCAATGCTTGTATAAATTGTAATCCATTGCTCCGCTAACTGCTGGGCCCAGCTGTTATCATGAGTGGGAAAAGGGATGTTGCAAGGAGTGGATTATAAATCCAGGTAAAGAACAAATGATCAGAATTAGTAACAACTCTAGTGTCATTGTCTCCAGTAGCAGAGGGAGACACAGCTAACATGAGCTCTACAGAACAGTTCAAGCAGAGTTTAGCAACATCTGGGAAGCTGATTAGCCAAATTGTTCTTGCAATAAAATTCTTCCTGGTGGTTCTACAATATACAGAGATCAGGATGCTTTGTAGATCCATTTAGTGTACCCTCAGGCATACTGACACCAGCTTTGTTGTCTTGTCTCATGATGAACACCACTCATCCTCATGGAGTCATGCCTACTGGGTTCCTACGACCAATCAATCAAGCAAGCAGCAAATGTTGATTAAAGCCTGTTATGAGTAGAGCACTGTATAGGCACACTGGAAAGAAAAGAAAATGCCTCAAAGTCCTTGGCTTTGAAAAGCACAATGAATAAAATTAATGCATTGGGTGATACTACATGTGAAAAATAATAAACTAAAAAAATTTAGGGAGCTCTGCAAAAGAAAACAAAGAGATAAAAACAGGCAAGACTCCCTAGAGGTGATCAGATATGAGTTTAATTCTTTAAATGATAAGACTCAGATTGGAGGAATGGCTAAAATATACAGAAGCAAAGCCTTAGAAGTGGGAATGCACAAAATGTGAAACCCTAAACTGTAAGACTCAATGATCTAAAAGAGACTCAAATTCTCTTGTATTCCATGCTCAGCCAAAAATAATGACTATATCCTCCTGTGCTACAGACCAAATAATAATGTCCCAACCATTTTCCTTTAGAGCAGTCTGAGGGGACTGAAGAAAAGCTTGTGGGTGTCGTCATAATCCCCTATGGTTTCTGCCTAGGTCTCTCAGGAACTGCTTTATTCTTTCAGCTTCTCCTTTCACTAGACAGATCTTATTAAAATGACAGCAGAAAAGCACTAAACTGTGTGGCAGAATGAAGCATTATGCAAAAAGAAAACACACAAAAAAAACCTAATTAGTTAAGGAGTTAACTAATTAAATACATTTTGATTATAATTACATTAGAAATGTGCTTAGGGGAAAGGGCTGGAAAACATACAACAGTACATTAATAAAGGAAGAAAGAGAAGAGAGGAAATCTTTATCAGAGCCAGTTACTATTAATCAGATTCTACAAGGGGTTCTGGTTAGGATAGAATTGCTTCAGGCATGTGTGTGTGTGTGTGTGTGTGTGTGTGTGTGTGTGTGTGTGTGTGTAAGTCTTTCTGTATTTTTTAATTTTTATTAATGACATTATAGTACATAAATATAAATACTTAAAACATACATACACATAAGAGATAATTAGAACACTCCAAAACAATACCCCACCATTAGAGCTATTTATTATACAAGAGAAAGAGCTTGAGCTGAAAGCAGACACACTCAAGTTAGCCTCTTATTGTGTGTCCTTGGGCAAAACACTTACGCTTTGGGCCTCAGTTTCCTCACCTATAAAGATAACACCAACTACTCCACAGCATTGTCCTCAGGACTAAATATTATAACATCCATGAAAGTACAATGCCCAGTACTGGTATTTGGAAGTATTCAATAATGTTCATATCCTTACCCTTCTCTATACAATCCCTCTGTTCACTGAAGGGATTCCATCCTTGACTTTGATATGGGGCTCTCTGCAGAGATTAGATTGTGGAGGGCTTAACAACTTGCAAAAACTTATCAGACAGTTGTTTTAAGATCTGTGTGTGCAGCTTTATTGCACCAAAGAAAAACACTTTTCCTTTATAAAATCTGCTATCTGTGGCAAGTTTTATCAGGGCCCTGCAGGGTTTTCTGACAAAGTTAGGGCATATAAAATAAAGTCTGGCCTTTATTCCAGTTGGAAGATGACTCTAGTGTGTGTGCCGCTCCTGCTGGGTGTGTGTGTGTTTTGTTCATTTGTTTTGCTTTTTTTCCTCACTTACTGCCTAGCTTAAAGTGGTTAAAAAACAGAATCACCCCAAATGGTGGAGGAGGGGAGTTCTAGCCCTGCACTTTGCAGACCATTCAGGCACCAGGCAGGGAACTGCTACGACATCCAGCACAATGAATGATCCAAGCATAGACACAGAGACAGGCCTCTATCCTACCCTGCCATCACCCTTATGATCAAGATCATACAAAGAAAACTGCCAGATAATGAAAGAAAACAAACATTCTCAAAGCAAAAGTCTCTATCACCCCTGCACACAATAAAATGATAAAGTACAGGGAAATTGTTTAAGAAAGTACTAGGTACCAAATGCTGTGCTCTCAGATACATAAATTCACTTATTTCTAGGAGTCAACCATGACTAGAAGCTGTTCCTCCTGTTCTATCCAATAAAACCTGTCTTTATAGGGAGGAAGAACAAGAAAGCCACTTCCAAGACCAACAGCAGCAGCCGTTGCAAATTAAGTCCCTCCACAGAGGCAAAGAGGAAACTCCAACTGTGATCTGGGCCTCATGGGCTTTGCAATGTACAGAGTGTCCATAGGACATGACTGGGGGATGCTGGCAATGTCCAAGTCTCTTGGACAGCATAGTTTCAGGTAGGTCAGAAGCTCAAAGTCTAGACCTGGTTCTTCTGCCAGTCGCTTGTGGGAGAGGAGGCAAATATCCGGGGTCCTCCACTGAGACCTGTGCTGTTAAAGTCTTCTTCATCTAAGGTCTAAAATCCTGCTAAAACTATGTGCCAAGTTTCTGTCTATGGGCAGATGTTAGAGTTCCATGTCATTCACCAGATCCTCAAAGAGGCCCACGGTCCAATAATATATTAAAAACTAAATAATTCATAACTTCCCTTCCTGATCCCAATTATCAGAGCAAGTTTTTTCTGATTATAAATGCAATATACACTCATTCTAGAAAACTTGAAAAATGTAGCCAAAAAGAAAAAAATCTCCTGTCTCCTGTAATTAGGCTATACAGAGATAACCACTGCTGATATATATATAAAATTCTATATTCCCGATGGTATTTCAATGTTACATTCTGCTACATTCTACATTTTCACATATTAAACAATTCTTCAAAAACAGTACCTTTAATAGTCAAGTACTATTTCATCATAAATATTAAATATATATTCACTATCCCCCGTTGCTGAACATTTATGTTAATTCTAATGTTTTGCCATTATAAACAATGCTGTCATGAACATTCTTGAAAGTCAATTTTTTCTTATTATATTCTTCAGAGTAATGGGGAGCTACTAAAATTTTGGGGCAAGAAAATAGCAAAATCAATATTTGTCTTATGACAGTGCAAGAAATAAATTGAAGTGGGAGAGTCTTGGTGATAAGGTAGGTTATTATCACAGAACCTGAACTAAGAAAGGGACAGTGAGGCTAGACACAAATCCAGATCCAGAAAACATGCTAAAGGGAAATTACTATGAATCAGTGGTTCAGAAGGAAAGACAAGAATCCAAGATTAAGCTGAGGTTTCTAGCCTTCCGGGCTGCAAGATCAAGTATAACATAAACCAAGTAAGGGGAGTAATACTGAGGAGTCAGATTCAATGAAGAATTTTTGAGCTTTCTTATAACACAATAGAGCCATCAGGAATGAGAAATAGAGATTTTCTCAAAGGGAGTCTTTGTTTATCATTGAGGTTCCCACATACAGCTCTGAAATAGTAACACTGGACTTAGATTTAAAATGCCATCCTCTGTTTAAATATTTACCATGTAAAAATTTCTACATCATTGTTTATTATTGAGATATATTCTTTCCTAACACCATCTTGCCATGCAAGGATATATAATAGACGCATTTCTCATAAAATTCTTTGAAAACACCATTTTTACTGATTCCAGAATACCAAAGCAATCAAATATGTAGATAGTGAGCAATTGGCAGGGAGGCTGCTCATGTTATTTTCATTTTAGAATGAGGTTACTATTATATTTATAGCCACCACCACCTCCATGTGGTAAATCTCTTCAACAAGTATTTCTTGGAAGCCTTTTTCATGTGCCAGGTACTGGTACTATGTGCTGAATGCATTAAGCTAAAGGAAACAGAGATCAAAGTCAGAGAAATGAAATTGACCCAATTCTTTCCTTATAACTGGAAATTAAAGGAACAAAGAAGCTAACCAGTCTCTTCTAACCTCTAATCCTCCAATTTCACCTTCTAATGCTTTCCTTCACAGTCCCATACTGGGTGAGAGGAAAATTGACTAGTTACATTGAGAGCCAGAGAGGTATAATCCCCATAAAAGAAAAATCCCTGTATAATAACTCAGAGGGCCAGAGAAAATACCAGGAGAATGTTTTAATAACCACAAGTCTTACCTGTGCTAACCCAGTTTTCAGACAAGATAGTGGGAAATGTAATATGAACAACTCAATGTGTCATTTCAGATGAAACATGGCACTTAAATGGCCTCAAATTGAGTTATACACTGCATAAGGCCATAATTTTACATATAAAGTAAACAGCACAACCTCTGCTCTAAAAAAACATGAAATAATATGAGAGAATGGCACATAGCATTAAGAATGGCACAGTACCTAAAGATGTATGCCCTAATTCCAGGAGAAGAAGAAATCTGAGCTGAACCCTGAAAAATAAGAGTTAGATAAAGACAGGAAATGTAGAGTAAAAACCGGATTTGAAGGCAATTCCTGGGTGCATAAGGAAAGGCACAGAATAAACATACGTAGCTCTCATATTGAGAAGTGGTAGCCCAGAGAGCAAGACCTCACTGGTACTCAGGGTGCCAGGCTCCCCCAAAGAGAAATAGTGACATTCATTTGCACTGCAGTGTGGTCTAGAAAGGAACCATCAATTCTCCACATTGTGCTCTGCAGATGGCTAGAGAATATTACCTGATTCAACAAACATCAAAAGATGTGAAATCAGGGCCGGCTGAGTGGTGCATTGGTTAAGAGCTGGTTTGGGGACGCCAGCGGCCCCGGTTCGGATCCCACATATGAGGGCCAGTGACACTGCCCTCCACAGCTAACAACGGCTCTACCTGGAGCTGGGCTGTGTGAGCCCCGGCGATGGTGTGGGCTGCAGCCCCTGCTGCAGTGGGCTGCCATAGGCTACAGTGAGTGGCCAGCAGCCAGTGTGAGCTGCCAATAGCCACGGTGAGCTACCATTCAGATGCAGGCGACCGATATGCCTCATCCGGGAAGAGGGCAATGATGACACCAACGTGAGCTAGTGAAGCAACATCCTCCGCAACTAGACTGAAGAACAAAAAGACAGCAACTTGTCTGTTTCCCTTCCCCAATTCCCCAACGCTGTTCCCCTCCCCCAATTCCCCAATAAAATCTTAAAAAAAAAAAAAAAAAGATGTGAATCAGGTGGCCTCTATTGTGCAAAATTCTAGTGGATCATTGACCAGAAGGCCCCGGAGATTGGGTTCCCACAGATCTGTGAATCTTTTAGAATGGCATGGATTCATCTCTCACCCAAGGAGGCGTCAGCTCCATAGCCTGAAGGAGTTTCATTCTTCTCTGACCCACTGCTAATAAGGTATATATTGGGAAATTTACCACACACAACTCGGGAATGAAAGTAGAAAAAAGGGTGAGAATTTAGAATATGGAACTATATCAGATAAGGCAGAATCCCCATCTGGTTCTGGAAGAAAATGGAACTCAGAAAAAAATAACTGCTGCAAGTATATAAAGAATTTAATTGTTAACTAAGGTCCTTTCAAAATTATATTATTACACATTGGAAGAAGAAAATGTGTCATTCAACCTAATTAGCATACTCTTTGATTTATTTTAGGTACACTGTTTTTCAGATATCCTTCTATAGGAAGCTGAGAACTATGATAAACAGAGAGGCTACTAACTACAATGTGATTTGTGCATTTCTAACAGTTCCACCTACCTCAAAAGCCTCTCTCTCACTGATATGCCATGGCAAGCTCCTTTCTTCATTACTACTGGGAATTTTGTTCATTAATATTTTCTGAGCATAGACTATAATATATACACAGACCTTGATGCTAAGGATACAGTGACGAACAAGATAATCCCACTTTTATGGACCTGTTGAGGAAGATAAACCAGTAAATAGGAAATTGAAGTTCAGTGTGATAATACCAAAACAGGGGACAATAAAAGAGTATGACATTCAGCCTTGAGAGGGATAGGATCAAGGAAGGCATCTGTTCAGAGTTAGTATTTTAGCAAAAAGGAGAATAAGGATTGGGCACCTGGGAGAATGGAAAGATACTCCAAGGAGAGGCATCACCTATTCAAAGTCTTAGAGCCTACAGAAAAAATGCATCTAGGTTAAGATGGAGAGAATTCCTGGAAAGGTGAGCAAGCCCTGAACCATTAATAATATTTAAGTCATATTAAGGAGTTTAGACTTAATTCTTAGAGCAATCGAGAATTATGAGAGTGACAGAGAATCACTACAGAGTTTTAAAGATGAAAAGTGGTGAGAATAAACACTCTAGATGCCATATGGAAAATAAATAAGAGAAGGCCAGCCCAAAGGCAGAGAAATTAGTTAGGACACTGCAATTTAAGAGACGATGACTTTAACTAGAGTAGTGGCCATCATAAATGGGGGGAAATACATGGATTCAAGAGCAGTGGAATCCACAGACCCTAACAGTAAGTTCCATTTAGTGTGGGGACAAAGGGGGAAAGAGTCAAGCATGACTCCCAAGTTACTTAGCATTGATGCAGAGAATGCAGGAGGAGACACAGACGTGGGTGGAGAAGAGTTCTATTTTGGGCTCACTGTGTTTGAGGTGACTTTCTTTAGAGAAATCTAAGGAAAAATGTCCACTAAATGACATGTTAGAGAGAGATCTGAACTGGCCATGTAGAGTTGAAATGACCAGTGCATGGGTATTTCTTGATAACTGGAATAGGTAAGCATGCTCAGTCAGGATCTGTGAAATGAGAAGAGATGTTGTAAAGATATTTGTCTCAGGGCATAGTCTCAGGAGATAATTACAAGATCCATGTGACCTTACAGTGGAGGGGTCTAACCCTCTCCTAATACATTAGAATAATTAGTGCATCCCATTAGCTCATTTCTGACTGGGAATGAAAATCAAAACCTTGAAAGGTGGTGAGTCAGGCAAATGTTGATGGGTAGAGAAGTACAAGATGAAGATAGAAAGCAGGATGTTCAAAATTGTTTCTAGAAAGTAAGGGACCACCACAACTGGGATTCTTAGGCAACTGAGGAACAACTTAACGTCAGTGACCTTTAAAGAGAATAACGAGTATGTGCTATTTAATGACTCCACCACCTTGGATACAAAGCACCTAGGAAAGATTGTTCAAGTTTCATGGGCTAGTTGCAGTCTCTCATAGAGCTATCTAGATAGGTTGCTCTCAACTCTGGCTGCGTTATCACTTGGGAAATTTTAAAAATATAAATATCCAGATGTCCCATAGACGTCTGTTATTTAAATTGTGGTCAACTACCGGCATCATTAGGATCCTGAGGAAGTTTGCTAATAATAATCTCAGCCCCATATCAGACCATGAATCAAAATATGTATTTTTGTAAGATTCTCCAGATTTATATGCACATTGAAGTTTCAGACACACTGCCTCAGAATCACTTGAAGGGCTTATTAAAACATAAACTGCTAAGTCAGGAGTGGGGCTTGTGAATTTGCACTTCTAACAAGTTCCCAGGAGATGATGCTGCTACTGAAGGTCTGAGATATTTTGAGAATCTGGCCATAGACCAATTAAATCAGAATCTCCCTAGGTGGGACCCAGTCATCAGTATATTTTAAAGCTCTCTAAATAATTCTAATTTGTAGCCCATGTTAAGAACAACTAAAGATACCTTTCTGCTTCTGATTACATAAATAAGGAAATGAACATGAGAAACATCTTAGCTATCCTCTAAACACCAACTTAAACTCATGACTAAAGCATTCTTTAACGTAAGATGAATTTTGATTAAGCAAAGGAGAAAGGAAAATGCTACTTCATTTTCAGTGACTCATTTCCAGAAATACGTTTGGTTATGGTTTAAAAAAAAAGAGATCACCATAAGTAATCATTATCTTAATCATCACAGTAACCATCGACTCAATTTATTAACTTAATTTTCTTGGGATTATTATTTAAAAGGGTATTGGCATTTTGAAGACCACAGTAAGTTTTTGTTAACGTGTTTTTTAACTGAAGTAATGCTGAATAAATTATTGTTTCCAATTAGCCTGTGAAACCAATTCTTTCCTTCTTTCCTCTTGCTCTAAGCTTAGTTTTACCTTCATTTTCCTAGTTTCTTGAGGTGGGAGTTTAGATTAGTTATTTGAGATGTTTCCTCATTTGCAATGTATACATTTGGTTCTATAAATTTCCCTCTCAGAACTTCAGCTGTGTCCCACAAATTGTATGTTGCTTTTTTACTTGTATTCAGTTTGATACATATATCAAATGTTTCCCTGAGATATCATTTTGACCCTGGATCATTTAAAGGTGTGTTTAGTGTCCAAGAATTATTGATTTCCAGTTTAATTCCATTATGGTTAGAGTACCACATCTGTATGATTTTAATTATTTTTATATTGGTTGAAGTGTCTATATGTCTTAAGAAATGGCCTTTACTGGTAAAAGTTCTGCAGATAATTGAAAAAAAATGTGTACTTTGCTGTTTGGAGGTGGAATATTCCCTAAATATTGAATAGATCCTATTGGTTGATCATGTTGTTGAATTCTTCTATATTCTTGATGATTTTCTAACTAGTCATTCTAGCAATTATTGAGAGAGGTGTTGAAGTCCTCAAATATAATTGTGAAATATCTATTTCTTCTTTCATTTCTATTAGTTTTGGCTTCCATATTTTCATTTTTATCATTTGCTTCATACACATTTAGGAATGCTATGTCTTCTTGGTGGAATGACCCTTTACCATTTCTTAATGACTTTCTCAGTCTCTGGTAATTTTCTTTGCTCTGAAGTCCACTTCATCTGATATTAACATAACCACTCCTGGGCCGGCCGAGTGTGCAGTGGTTAAGCGCTGGCTTCGGATGCCAGCGGCCCCGGTTCAGGTCCCACATATGAGGGCCAGTGACACTGCCCTCCAAAAAAAAAAAAAAAGAGACCACTCCTGCTTTTCTTTGACTAATGTTTACATGACATATCTTTTTATCTCTTGATATTAAACCTAACTATATTACTATATTTGAAGTGAGTTTCTTATAGGCAGCATAGTTGGTTCATTTTTTTTATTCTACAATGTCAATCTCTGTTTTTTAATTGGTTCATCTAATAAAACAATTACTATGTTATGACTTGTGTCATTTTATTTTTTGTTCTCCATTTGTATTGCTTTTTATTCCTCTTGTACTCATTATCCTATCTTCCTGTGAATTATTTGAAGATTTTAAAACTCCATTTTGATTTATCTGCAGTGCTTCTTAGTATATCTTTTTGTACAGCTATTTTAGTGGTTGTTCTAGGTATTACATTATATACACCCTCATACATAACTTATCACAGTCTACTGGTGAGGTCATTTTACCAGTTCAAGTAAATTCTAGAAACCTTACCTCCCTTAATATCTCTTTACTCTCTTGCATTTATAATTGTCTTAAATATTTCCTCTACATACATACATTTAGAAGCCCATCGGAAAATGTTATAAATTTCATCAAACATCAAACATAATTTAGAAAACTCAAGAGAAAAAGGAAAATCTATTTTGTGTGTGTGTGTATGCGCGCGCGTGTGTGTGTACGTGTGTGTGTGTGTGTGTGTGTGTGTGTGTGTTTGTATAGTTTGTTTACCATGTTCTTTTTTCTTTCCTTAATAGTCCAAGGTTCCATTATTTCCTTTTTGTTTAGAGAATTTCCTTTAGCCATTCTTTTAGGGTGGGTTTGCTGGTGACAAATCCCTTTGTTTTTATCCAAGAATGTCTTGATTTCCTCTTCATTCTTGATGAAGGTATTTTCACTGGGTATAGGATTCTGAGTTGATAATTGTTTTCAAACAGTATATGAATAAAAGAATGCCATTTCATTATAGCCTCCATGGTTTCTTATGAGAATTCTGATGCCATTCAAATTAATTATCCCTTATAAGTAGGGTGTCATTTTTCTCTGGCTGCTTTTAAGATTTCCATTTAGTCTTTAGTTTCTAGAAGTTTAATTATGAACTGTCTTGGTATGGATTTCTTTGGGGTCATTCTGTTTCTTATGTAGATAGGTTTATGTCTTTTGCCAAATTTGGTAAGTTTTGAACCATTATTTCTTCAAGTGCTTTTCAGCCCATCCCACTTTTTCCTCTTTCTGGAGATGACATTAGATATTTTGTTACAATTATGCAGGTCCCTGAAGCTTTTTTTTATTATTATTTTTAGTGTATTTTCTCTCTGAATTCAGATTGGATAATTCTATTATTCTATCTTCCAGTTCACTGATTTTATTTTTGTTGTTCTCTATTCTACCCATCCACTGAGTTTTTTGATTCAGCTATGAGATTTTCTATTTCTTTACTGAGGATTTCAATCTTTTTTATTTTTTATTTTTCCAAAAGGGGTTCAGAATTCATCATTGAAACATTTTTATCACAGCTATTTTAAAATCTTTGTCAGATAATTCTGTCTTTGTCATCTCAGTGTTGGTATCTATTAACTGCTTTTTACTTTCAGTTTGAGATCTTCCTAGTTCTTGATATGACAAAAGATTTTTGATTGAAACCTGTGCTTTTTAAAATTATTATTATATTATGAGACTCAGTATCTTACTTAAACATTTTGTTTTAACTAGATTTCTCTGACACCATCCTAGTACTGCCTCATGATATATGGAGGCAGAAGTTCAGGTTTTCTACTCAGCATCCTAGGAGGAGTCTCCTCACTTCTATTGGGTGAAGGTGAGAGTTCTGGGAATTCCATCTCTCAACATGGTCTCCACTGTGGTACATACGGCCTTATTATTATTGAGCCATGGTGAAAGTCCTGACTGTTTTGTAGACCTCCTCTGATGACAGTCCAGTGAGGAGAGAGAGGAGGACCTTATTACTTCTAAGGGGGTTTGGAAGTCCAAGCTTCCCATGAAGCCTCTACTGAAACATTTTCTGTTTTGCTAGACTGCCCCTTTGCTGGTCCTTTGGCTAGAGAGAGCAAGTTTTTGTTGAGGACTTTTCCTGTCTGTGTCCATTGGCATCTCCAAGTTGCCAGCTTCTCAGCTCTAAGTTTGAAATACATGAGGCAAAAAAAAAGTTCCCAGGGAACTTACCACCATGTTGTTCTTTGAGTCTCAAGATCCGTAACCAGTATGCCTTTTCTCTTTTCTCTTCATCTTTCAGTGTGTGTGTGTGTGTGTGTGTGTGTGTGTGTGTGTGTGTGTATTCCAAGATTTTCAGCTGTACTTAACAGGAGAAATAAGGAAAAGCATGTATACTTTATCTTCCTGGAAGCAGAATTCTCAATTTTTTAATATGATAAACTAACAAATATGAGAAAAAGTTATCCCTTGGGGAATAGAGATTATCTGAAAATATTACCAAGTCACTAAGAATTGCTAAAATACAATAAGAAGTTTTCAAGAAGCAAATCAGGAGGGCCGGCCGAGTGGCACGGTGGTTAAGCGCTGGCTTCGGAAGCCAGCGGCCACGGTTTGATCCCACATATGAGGGTCAGTGACACTGCCCTCAAAAAAAAAAAGAAGCAAATCAGGAACAAGTGCAAAACAAAGTTCTAGATGTAATCTGAGGCAGGGAGAGCTATACCTCTTGGACTCACATGATCTAATGTTAAAGACTGCTGGAACTCTCAGCACTCAGTATCTAGGAACAGGATTTATGATGAGCCTGAGACAGTTACTTAATCCCTCCACACTAGACAGCATTGTTGTGAGACCTGAATGAATTGATAAATGCATAAAATTTACAACACTGCCTGACTCACACTAAAGACTCTATAAATATTAATTATTGCTATTAACTAAAAATATATATAGTACCTAAAAGAAGGGCTTCTGAGAACAGAGTTCTGTCCAGTGTACTTCTTAGGCCACAATTTTCCAAGGCTTGGAGGTCAATGTTAAAGAGAACACTGTGATCATAATTATTCAACTTAACATGTGGAACACACTCTGCTAGTTATGAAGATTTTTAAGCATTTCAGGTTAAAGTTTTAACTTGTTTAAGTTCATAACCAGAATTATTAAGGTAGTTTAGAAAGAAATATTGAAAAAGGGATACACAGCAGGGAGGGGGGAACTAAGTCTACCCCCAGTCAGATAGTACCTGTTTATTAGATACTAATGTTCCCCAAATATATTACAAAGTACCTCAAAATCATTAAGTAAGTCTAATACCCAACTTTTGCCCTTCCTGTTAAAACCTGCTCTTCTTGCAGATTTCTTTATTTCAATATTCCCCTAATGAACCATTAGCCTCCAAGAAAACCAAGATTCACCATGTCTTAAACATCACTAAATTTACTGATCCTATATCCCCAAATACTTTGACTTTGTTCCTCCTGCCTGTCCCCACACTCGTTTCTGTAGTAGCTACCACCTACCTGTTCCCCCTTCCTGCTCTCACCTGACGCAGTCTGTCTGTCCAGCCTCAACATCTATTCCCTTCTGCCCCCTCACCTGACTCAGGGTGGCAGCCAGATCAAGTAGCTTGTTACTTCCCTTACATCCCCAAATCTCCCCCAACTCAATGTCTTTGCACACATGGTTCCCACTGCCTGAAATGCCTTCTCCCTCTTCTCTTTTTATCCTACCTGGTATGCTCCTACTCATTCCTGAAAACCAATTTCAATAAACCTTTCCCCTTCATTTCTCCCGATAAATTTAGATGCTATGATCCCTTATAGGTCTTTGTCTGGTATCTCTATCTTCTCCCACTCTGCCATAAGTTCCTTAAGCACATGTTCATGCATTATTCATCTTCATAGCTTTAGGACTATTAAAAAAGGTGGAGGTGAACACTATGGAAGTTGAATTCAAACTTTAACATTATCATCACAGCTGTGTGACCTTCAATAGTATACTTTATATCTTGTCATCTAATTGGACTGAGAATAGACTATAGTTTGCAGAGATGTTGATCCTATCAAACTTCAGATTAGATGGGTGAGACATGGAGCCATGAAAGACATATGAATAATCTCAAGTGTCTTTCAGAATATATATATATATATATATATATATATACACACACACACACACACACACATAGACACACACACACAGACACACACACGTGTGTGTCTATGTGTGTGTGTACCGGGGGAGGGAGAGGTGCCAAAAATATATACACATGACTTGTATTCATCTTTTGTTATTGGTATATATTAAGTTTTACAATTTTAATACAGTTTTTTGTTTTCTTAAAATGTGGGGCTGGCCAAGTGGCTCAATTGATTAAGAGTGCAAGCTCTGAGCAACAGGGTCACTAGTTCGATTCCCACATGGACCAGTGAGCTGCACCCAAGCTGAGATGTGGCTGACTTGCCAACAGGTGGCAGGGTGGCTCAGCTGGTGAGAGCACGTGCTCCTAACAACAAGGTTGCTGATTCAACTGCCATATGGAATGGTGGGCTACACTCATACACAACTAAGATGAACATGGCAGTGGCCAAGAGCTGCTGATGGGCAGCCAAATGATGACTGGACTTGGAGCTCAGCTAGCTGTGCCCTCCACAACTAAGACTGAAGGACAACTTGGCTGTTCCCCTTCCCCAATTCCTCAATAAAATCTTTAAAAAATAAAAAGTGCAGGGCCGGCTGAGTGGCGCGGTGGTTAAGCGCTGGCTTGGGAAGCCGGCGGCCCCAGTTCGGGTCCCACATGTGAGGGCCAGTGACACTGCCCTCAAAAAAAATAAATAAAATAAAATGTAAAAAAAAAAAAATAAAAAGTGCACACATAACACCTAATTCAGAGTATTATAAGAAGGATTTATGTACATTAAAGGGCTCAACTAGCACAAAGTCTAGGACATGATTGGCATTCAACAAACATTAGTTCTATTCATCTTCTTTTTATTTTTTTCTCTTTAAAGCCTTTTTTCCACTTTTTAAAAATGCTCTTCCTTTTCTTTCTAAACATTCTTCAATAATTTCTACACTTCCTCTCTTTCTATTTCTTTTACTTTTCTTTACACAGCCCATTGTTCCTTTTTATTTTCATTCTATCCTCATTGAGACTCAAAAATACACACTTCAAAGATCTGGCTTTCATCACTCACTATACATGCATACCAACACTGCACCATCACCCCTATACATACCAACTTTGAATGTGAAAAACCTTTATTCAAAATTATTCCAAATAACAAAAAACATCTATGAGAAGAAGAATTTATTTTCAAGAAGAATAGATCTCGTTCAGTTTTAAAACACACAAAAGTCAGAAAAGATAAGCAAAAGAAAGGGAAAAATATAGAAAAAGAACAAAAGAAAAAAGAGGTTATATATTATAAAAGAAATAACATTGCTCCAAACAATAGTTTTCAAGATATAAAATAAAAAAGTCATTATCATTCTTGGATTGAAGAATCTAAATTGATTGCAATTCATGTGACATAGCAATAAACCTCCTACAAGACTGGCCGAGGGAGAGACCTAAAAAAATGTATATATTTCCCCAAATGAGTCCTAAGAAACATTAGTCTTAATAACTAATGTCTTAGTCACCCAAGATGATTCAGGAAAAAAAGGTGCATGGTGAAAAACACTACAATTTGCTTGCTGCCTTTTCTCTCTGCTTCACCAATGAAGATTGAAGATTTCCATTAACATATTATAGGTTGGAAGTCCTATGGTAACATGTTTAATTTAGTCTAACATAGAGCTTCCAATGCTTCAGCGACAGTGGAACCATTCTTTTTCTTTAAAGTAGCACCTCATAGAAATAATTAGAAACTCTGGTTTAGAAACCACATGGAGCCAATCATCACCAAAAATGTACCCTTTGATTCATTCATTAATGAATCATTATAGAATGTCCAATATGTGCCAGGTACTGGGATATTATGACATCAATAAATAAAACAAATAGAAATCCATGCCCTCATAGAGCTCATATGCTAGTAGTATCAATAGAGGAAGATAATACACTTAATAAATATCTAAATTGTATGTTAGAAGGAGAAAATCCACATATAATTTGTAACTCCCCAAAACTTAATTATTAATAGTCTACTGTTGACTGGAAACCTTACCAGCAACATAAGCAATTGACTAACACATATTTTGTGTTATATGCATATGCACCACATTCTTACAATAAAGTAAGCTAGAGAAAGGAAAATATTATTAAGGAAATCATAAAGAAAGGAAAATGTACTTACAGTATTTATTGAAAAAAAAGAGTCACATTTAAGTGGACCTACATAGTTCAAACCTGGCTTGTTCAAAGGTCAACTGTACTGTGAAGAATAATAGTACAGTGAGATAACAATTGCACTTTTAAATAAGAGCATTAGGGTCGGCCTCAAAGAGAGGGTAACATTTGTGCAAAGTGTTGCATGAGATGGAAGAATGAGCCAAGTGGATGTCTTGAGGCGAAAACTCTCCCAGGCAGAGCTACAGCCAGTAAAAACACCCTTGAATGGGAAATATGCCTGACATGTTATAAGATCAGCAGTGAGACTAGCATGGCTGGCCAGACTGAGGCTGGAGTATGATGTCAAAAAACTAACAGAGGGCCAGACCAAGTTGGGTGCTATGGGCTCAACTGTGTCTCTCCAAAATTATTATTTTGAAGTCCTGCCTAATCTCCAGTGCCTCAGAATGTGACCGTATTAGGTGACAAGGCCTTTGAAGGGCTGATTATGTTAAAACAGGGTGTTTTAACTTAATTAGCATAGGCCCTGACTGGTGTCCTTATAAGAAGACTAAGTTAGGACAGAGAGACAGACTGAAAAGGTGGGCATCTGTAAGCCAAGCAAAGAAACCTCAGAAGAAACCAAACATGCCAACATCTTGATCTTCAACTTATAGCCTCTAGATTTTTTGTTGTTTAAGCCATATAGCCTGATGTTTTGTTATGGCAGTCCATCCCTCCTAACTCTACAACAAGAACAAGCCAAATTAGTTCCACAACTACGTTTGCTTGTTTGCTCATTTTAATCCCAGGTAAACTGAGGATACAAAAGGAAGTTATTAATAAATGAACTGAATTCCAGAAAAGAGGGAATTCTTCCCAGCAAAGACAAGGCCCACGGCTGCTTTCATCCCCAGTTTAAGGGGAAGAAGAGCAAAGCTGCTATTGACAAGAAAGCAACCGAACTTGCAAAAATGTTAAACACTGCATGTGGGCTGGTGGGGAGGATCAGATCCTACAAATCCTCGTTCACAGAGGGACGCTGTGGTTCTGGCCCAGAGACAGACACACAGGCCTTTCCTGAGAGAAAAGCAGGAGCTCTAAAGGCTGGGGGCAGGGAAGGACAGCTGAGAAACAACTGTTCCTTCATTATCCTGTATTATTTCCTCATTCTCCCTTTAATAACTGATGAATCTGTAATAACATCACCCTCATTCCTGATACTGGTAATTTTGTGTCTTTTCTTTGTTCCTGATCCATCCTGACTAGAGGTTTATCAATAATATTAATCTTCTCAAAGAACCAAATTTTGTTTTCATTGATTTCCTCATTGTTTTTCTGTTTTCTAGGCTATTGATTTCTGCTTTGATCTTTATTAGTTCCTGTCTTCTGTTTATTTTTGGGTTTCATTTGCTCTTTTCTAGTTTCTTAAGGTAGAAGCTGGGGTCACTTATTTCAGACCCTTCTTCTTTTCTAAGATAGACATCTAACACTATAAATTTTTCCCTAATTATTGCTTCATGGGCATCCGGGGGCCGGCCAAGTAGTGCAGTGGTTAAGAGTGACGCAGTGGTTGAGTGCTGGCTTGGGAAGCCAGCAGCCCCGGTTCGGGTCCCACATGTGAGGGCCAGTGACACTGCCCTCAAAAAAAAAAAAAAACAAAACAAAAAAGAATAAAACATGGGCATCCGGTATATTTTTTGATATGTTGTACATACATTTTCATTTCATTCAAAATACTTTCTACTTTCCCTTTACATTTCTCATTTAACCCATGGTGTATTCATTTCCTATGGCTACCTCAACAAATTACCACAAACTGGGTGGCTTAACACAACAAAAATTATTTTCTCACAGTTCTGGAGACCAGGAGTCCAAAGTTAGCATGTTGGCAGGGCCACTCTTCCTCTGAAGGCTCTAAGGGAGATTCCATTCCTTGCTTCTTTCAGCTTCTGATGGCTCCAATTGTTATGTGATATTTGGCTATATAACTCCAACTTCTGCTTCTATCTTTACATGGCCTTCTCCTCTGCGGCTATGCATTCTCCTCTTCTTTCTTTTATAAGGACAGCTTTAATTGGGTTTACAGCCCACTTGGGTAATCCAAGATGACCTCATCTTGAGACCCTTAACTTAATTACATCTGCAAAGACCCTTTTCCCAAATAAGGTTCCATTCACAGGTTCCAGAGGTTAAGACATGGGCATATTATTTTGGGAGCCACAGATCAACCCACTACACATGGGTTATTCAGAAATATGCTACTTGTGTCCAGATATTCAGGGGCTTTCCAGACATCTTTCTGTTATTGATTTTTCATTTAATTCCATTATAGATAGGAAACAGTGTGTAATATGTTAATGTACTGAAGCTTACTTTTATGGCCCAAAATATAATTTATCTTGGTAAATGTTCTGTGTACATTTGAAAAGAATGTATATTCTGCTGTTTGGGGGTGAAGTGTTCCAAAAATGTCAATAGGTCAAATTAATTGATTGTGCTTTTTAGGTCTTCTAAATCCTCACTGATTTTCTGCCTACTTATTCTATCAATTAATAAGAGAAGAATAGTGACATTTTTTACTATAATTATGAGTAGTATGTACTATTGCCATGTTTTAAAATATAATCTACATCTGTGCCCAGAGGTTCCCTGCTATCTACACAGATGGATACTTCCTAACATATTCTTCCTCTCTTATATTAGGACTCCTCCCTATCTTCTGTTCTATTTTAGTTACAGATATTTTCCACAGATTTTGGATGATACAAGGAAATATTTGACTCTGCAAAAATTTTAACTTCAGTTTGTACTCATACTTTGAAATTCAATTTATATTTTTCTTGTGTTATAAATTATGTTTGTGTTCCTGGTTTCATGAGCTGTCTGCTCCTGATCATTTGACATAATTCTGCATACAATCAAAGCCACTTATAAAGTTTCGTGAGAGGTACTAAGTGCTCTACTAAAAAGTCTTCAGTCTTAAATGTTTAAATAGAAATGAGAAATTTGATAACATTTTTTTTGTCAAATATCTGTTAGCAAATTCAAAAAGCAGATTATACTAATTACCATTACTGGAAAGTTACACATTATGAACTCTAATTTCTCTTTATGAGGCTTAATGTAGCTTAATGCTTTACTGCATGGGAATTACAATATGCAAAGAAGATATAAAACATGGGGTGATTGGCTTGTGTCACAGCAGGGCCGGCAAAATGCACCAGGTCTCCCAGGGTGGCCACATTTTCTGAACAATTCACCTCTGGGCTGTTGTTGTGTTTGAATGAGGCAAGTAAAGGTCCAGGAGCAGGCCAAGGCTGCATGAATTTCACAAGGACTGAGTCAAGCTTACTACTGAGAATAAAGTAATCTGTCTCATATTCATTCAGTTCTAAGAAACCAGCTGAATGAATACAACGTAGTCACATCTCAACATTAAAATACACAGCATCATCTATAATGGCTGGCATGATGAATGGAAAGATGAGACAAGATCCAATAAATCAATATGGTAAAACTGAAATTTGTCATAGGAGACAAATTTCTATTATAATTGTCACACAAAGGTACAAAATATTCCAGTTTGGGAACTTGATCATTATTTCTACATCTTATTTTGATTCAGATGCTATGCTAGGTAGTAGAGGGAGCTATTAATATGACCATTGTTTGATCTCAAGGAAATCAAAAATTAGTTGATGACAAAAGTACATAATAATGAAAGACAAAGTAGCCTGTATTTATGCCATTATATGTTGACTCAATAATAATGTTATCACCTGAGCAAGAGGTCCTTGAGAAAACCTGCCACTTTTTGGGACACTTTCTTTAGTCACTGAACTGCTTCCTAAAGTATTGGGTTGTAGGAAAAGTCATGACGTATTTTGTCTGTGTGTTTTTCATTGCAAAAATGCATCATGACTTTTCCGACAACCCAATAGTTAATGCATGTAGACCTTAACTATAATATTAAAGTTTGAATTAAGATACAAATGCAATTTATTAAAATAGTGTGTGATTTGTTTTTATTTTATTTTATTTTTTAATTCTTGGGTTTTATTTTACTTGAAACTGATAGATTTGTAAAAACAAATATTTGTTTATTAACCAATAAGTAAAAATAATGTAATTAATTTCTAGTAAAACTGAGACAGCAAATGGGCTTGGTAATGCATACATTTTACTTTGCAATTCTATAGAATGTGTAGTGTTTTCATAGAGACCAAGTCTTACCAAGGAGCTAGGAACTGTCAGTATCAAGCAGTACGTCATTCCTAGTGGGAGTTGTGACAGCCTTGCCAATAATGGAAGGCCAAAACTCACCAGGTCACAGACAAGCAGCTGACATTTGAGCACTTGCACAAGAGCACAATCATAAAGAGAACTAGAGGCAGCAGGAATAGGCTGGAGAGATGCAGGAAGATTTTTCAGATTGGCTCATAGAGTTCATATTTTTTCCAGTTGAGTATAAATAATCTCACTGAGGATCTCACTAACATATGCCATTATTTTTTTCTCTTAGGAAACGTTATTATTATAATTAACATACCCCCGTAGAAACCTAGATGAGTACATTTAAAATGGGTTGCTCCTTCTGACTTTCTTGACTTAATGTCATTTCTCCTTTAGAAAAGTAAACATGCACACTAATTCTATATTTCCTCCCCCATCTGTTGCCATAAGCTCAAGCTCATAGACAAAATATAACTACAAATCATAGAAACTAAAAGTTTACCCTCCTTGTCACATGGAATGTATTTATGGGTGTGTGTACATGTCTGTATTTATTAATGTGTGTGATTTGCTTTTAGCTGACAGTTTGTAATGACTGGTGATTTACTTTGACATGGGCTGTGTCATAAAAAGGAGGCCTTAGTGGAATTTCTCCAGGACAATCTAAGGCAACAAGGCATCCTTTCTATTATGCAATTGATCTTGTACTTGCAGAGACAAACTGATGGCAATGCTTTCTTCTGGGTCCAGACCAGACAGGGTAATAGGAAACCCTGAGTAATGAGAATCTGTAATGCTTCACTCACCTTTCTTCTTCACATGTAGAGGGCTGACATGTTTGCAGGTGGTGACAATTTATTCTTATGTTAGAAGCCTCTTATCTGACAGTCAGAATAGGTAGTTGGCCAGTTTATCAAATAAGTATATTAAAGTCAAGAATCTTTAAAAATAATACTTGAAACATTATTTTTAAAAAACATTGAAATGACTAAGCGCTAAGACCTTTGTCTTATGTACAAATCTGCTAGCTAGATTTCTACACCTTATATAAAGCATATCCAATATACATCATCTCTGATTTCCAGTTTTATTTCATTATAATAAAATGAGAAAATTAAAGACACTTGAGAAGCATTTGAGTTAAGAATCATTCTATCATTCTTAGTCATTCACATTTTCCCTAATCTTTTATGATTGGCTCAGCCACATCTAATTCAACAATTTTTTTTTACCAAATCATCTAGCATTCTATTTTAGCTTTCATATAAACTTTTTTCTTTACTTGTATATGTTATATTAGTTTACATCCTAAAGAAATATAAAACATAATAAAATAACAAATACAATTGTCACCAACAGACTTGGGACTCCTAATAAATGTACACCACCACAAGGGAGATCCGAAGTACACAGGTACACAAAAGGACAGCCTTCTAGAATGTCCTTTCTGTGCATGACCGTGCAGAGTTTTTGGAGGAAACAGAGAGCACTGGCTCACTCACTTAGCTGATTAAAGGGAAATGGGATAAGAGGGAGTCTGCTGTACTTCTTAAGCTTGTAACTGTTTGTAAAGGCCTACTCATTTAAAAAAGAAAATTTTTAAAAAGAACCCACCTAATGTTCCCCTCGGTGACTAGAAAATTATCTTAATCAAAATACACAGATATAAACAAAAATTACAGAGAAGGAAACAATGAACTCTGGAGATTAAGAATAAGAAAATTACATCTCAGAAAATCAGGACAACGAAGGAGGAGTAGCAGAGGAAGACTTCTATCCCACTGCTTCTCTTAAAGAAAAGCTTGTGTGAATGCAACACTACTAAGTCAAAACAAAGAAATACTACCTGACTGGCCCCAGTTCGCTTCCACACAAGTTCACAGAGTGATGTTGTGCCCACAACTTCCCAATGTCACCAATGATGGGTTGCAATAAAAATGACCTTCAGAGTTCCTTTCAGATCTATCAGTACAAACTTTGACAAATAAATGGCATTTATAAATAAAGGCCAGCAGACCACATGACTGGCTTTGCATATCTATAAAACCATTTAAATGCAATCTACAGATTCCAAGATTTGAAAAGCGTTTGAAATGTCTCACAGAGCGCATGTAAAAGGGACTGAGTGATTTCAGTGTCTCTGACCAAATATTGAGCTTTGAAGAAATAGTTAGTGTCAATGAGGACATTTTGGTAGGACAACTTCAGGTAAACAGGATGCCCATTTGGTACTAAACGTGCTCATTCCTTTCACCATGAATTCAGGCCTGTTACAATCAATATGAGTCACAACAATCCAGAAAGTATGATACTTCTTAAAAGTGCCATAAGGAACTACTAAAAAACTAGTAGAATTAATCTATTTCCACAGTGACAGAGGAGATTTACACACACCCTGGTAAAAGCTATATAGTTATACCATTTGATCTCCAAAGACTTTCATACTCCAAATATACACAGAGACTTGTTTACATAAATTAAACAACCATAAATTACCAACTAGGGTAAGATGTGTGTCAGAACACCTGCAAATGATATCTTTCTAGAAAACATAGCAAAATACCATGCGGCCACTAAATGATTCGTCACCAGTTGTTTTTGAAACTCCAGTCCATTACACAGCCTGCCATTACAGTTATTTAAGCATGAAATGTTTGCCCTCATTTTTATTCATATACTTCATGGACCATTTACTGTCAGCTATAAAATCATTTGAAAGGCAATTGAGTTTACAGCTGAGGAAAATAAGAAGCCTCCTAAACAATCTCAGAATATTGACTAAGTGTCTTGTAGGTAGAGATGAACTCAAATTAAATGTGAAATTGGGGTAAAAGGTGACTTTTTAACAAGTACTTTTTAAAAAATAAATTAATAGACTGGCTTGCTTATGTTCAGGTTGTTTTCCTGCCTTGATAAGAAAAAGCTTAGCCATAGAACAATGAGAACTTAAAAATGCCTATAGTCTTCCTAGTTCAAAAATAATGTTGAGTGATATCAGAAGCATGGCAACATGAGGGGTCCCCTTGAACTCTACCCTTTTAAGTTACAAGTTAAACATCTATAATTCAACATAGGATTTCCTATGTAACAAACAAACACGTCTGAGAGATCGTGCATCAAAACATACGAAGGTGGGTGAATTAGGGCTAACAGGGAAGGAGGGAAGTGAGAAAAGCAGAAATGGGGGGCCACAAACGCAACCTGGAGCTCACTGAGGATCCCAGGAGAGGGGAGGATTTAGGCTTCAGGTGCACTCTCTGAGGTCCACAGCATTCCTGCCTGAGTGATCAGCGTATAATATGGCTGAACCCAACGATTAGGACAGAGACCGAATACAGAAGTGTGACAGCTGTGTTCTGGCAGCCACCATTGCCCGGCAGAAAACAAAGCCACAGAGCCTGGCTACCTCCTGGCGCCCTCCCAGAGCTAGAAAAGGACCCCAGAAGAAGCTGCAGAAATGAGTGTCAAGTTAAAAAGCAGAACAGCTATAGCCCTGAGAACAAAAGAGACAGTTCCCGAGTGGCAGACGCACACTGAAGCTAATCCCAGTGACAAGGGTGGAGATACAGAGGTGAGGCAGCTTAGGTCTGGCAGTCACCATTACTGGGAGGAGAACACGGCCACAAACTCACCAGAGACCACCCCAGGCCCATCCCGCCCCCACTCTCCACAGCTGATCCCAGCAGGAGCACCTGGGACAACTCAGGCAGCACAGCACTGGGATTTCAGAAGCTCAGAGCCCCATCACCCACCACATTCTCCCACAGGTGTGGTGCCCTGACATACAGGTGAGCTGATCACAAAGGAGGCCCCCACTTCCCCAGGGAATACAAGTCATCTCCTACTGCCCAGCAGAGATCCGAGAAGCCAGCCAGAAAATAAAATGCTCCAGCGACACCTACTGGAAAACAAAAGAAATACTTCTTTTTATCAACTTGTGGCAGAGTTTGTTACCATGAATGCCTAGGCAGAGAAATAATTCATCAAAACCATGAACAACCAAGATAACAAGGCAGCTCAAAAAGAAAATGAAAAATTTCCAGAAAATAAACATAAAGACATGGAAATATATGACATAACCTAAATAACAGAGAATGCAAGACTGCAGTTCTGAAAACTCTCAACAAGATGCAAGAAAACTCAGATAGGCAGCTTAATGAACTCAAAAACAAAATCAATGAACAAAATGAATACTTTACAAAGAGACTGAAATTTTGTAAAGACCCACATAGAAATTCTGGAATTGAAGAGCTTAATAAAAAAGATGAAGAATGGGGCCGGCCGAGTGGCGCGGTGGTTAAGCGCTGGCTTGGGAAGCCAGCGGCCCCGGTTCGGGTCCCATATATGAGGGCCAGTGACACTGCCCTCAAAAAAAAAAAAAAAGATGAAGAATGAAATACCAAGCTTAGGAAATAAAGTTAACCTCATGGAGGAAAGAATTTGTGACCTTAAAGATAGAAATCTAGAAATGTTACAGATGGAAGAAGAGACTTGAGAATTAAAAGAAATGAAAGAACTCTACAAGAACTATCTGACCTCATCCGAATGAACGTTATAAGAATAACGGGTATATCAGAAGGAGAAGAGAGCAAGATGGGAACAGAGAGCCTATTCAAATGGTCAGTGAGAACTTATCAAACCCATGGAAAGAACTGGATCCTCAAAACCAGGAAGCAAACAGAACACCTAATTACCTCAATCCAAAAAGCCCTTCTCCAAGGCACATTATACTGAAACTGTCCAAAATTAATGACAAAGAAAGAATTCTCAATGCAGCCAGGGAATAGAAGATGTTCCTATAAGGGAGCCCATAAGATTATCATCAGATTTTTCAGTAGAACCCCTACAAGCTAGGAGGGAGTGGAATCAAATATTCAAAATATTTAAAGAGAGAAATTATGAGCCAAGAATAATATATCCAGCAAAGTTATCCTTTAGATATGAAGGAGTAATAAAGCCCTTTCCAGACATACAGAAACTGAGAGAATTTTCCATCACAAGTCCTGCATTACAGGAAATACTGAACAGGTTTATTCTACCTGAAATACAAAGACAGAAAAATACAAAACTATGAGTAAAATGACTAACAGATAGACAGAAGCAGGAAGTTGAAACACCTATTCAGAATAGGGCACTATATACTTAAAAATAACATAAAAATTAAAGGAGGTAAAAACATAAAAATGAAAAAGAGAATAAGACAGTTGCGACTGCAACTCAGAAATGAACTGATAAATATAAATAGGGATAATTTCTGACAAGAAAAAAATAAAAGGGGAGGAGCTAAGGTCTGAATTTGCAAAAGTGAATGGAGATAAGATGCATGCATAAGAAAAAAAACTACTGTATATATGAAACTTTCTTTTACATAAACTTAATGGTAACCATGAAAAAGAAGTCCAGAACTAAGACATGTAACATAAAAAAAAGAAGAAACAGAGGGGAAAAAATCATAGAATACCACCAAACTAAAATAATAAACAGAAACACAAGAGCAAAGTCACAATGGAGAAAACAAGCTGCCAAAAAAACAAAAGATAAAATGGCTATAGGAAATCCTTATATATCAATAATCGCCCTAAATGTAAATGGACTGAACTCACCAATAAAAAGGCACAAAGTAGCAGACTGGGTCAATAAACAAAGTCCAACTATATGCTGCCTTCAAGAGACACTTCTCACCTGCAGGGACAAACACAGACTCAACGTGATAGGGTGGAAAACAATATTCCAAGCAAATGGCATGTAGAGGAAAGTGGATGTAGCCATACTTATATCTGATAAAATAGACTTTAAAATTAGAAAGGTAACAAGAGACAAAGATGGACATTTCATAATGACAAAGGGAACAATACATCAAGAAGACATAACACTTATTAAGGTATATGCTCCCATCAGGGAGAACTAAAATGTATAAAGTAACTACTAACAGAACTAAAGTGAAAAACTGATAAAAACACAATTATAGTAGGGTACCTAAACACACCATTGACAGCTATGGATAAATCATCCAAACAGAAAATCAACAAGGAAATATCAGCCTTAAACAACACATTACATTAAATGAACATAATCGATATTTACAAAACACCAAAATATACATTCTTTTCTAATGCACATGGAACATTAACAAGGATAGACAATGTGTAGGGACACAAAACTAGCCTCAACAAATTTAAAGAGATTGAAATCATACCAAGCATATTCTCTGACCAAGTGCTTTGAAATTGGAGATCAACTGCAAAAAGAAAGTGGGAAAAACTACAAATATGTGAAAATTAAACAATATTCTACTAAAGAACAACTGGATCCAAGAAGAAATAAAAGGAGAGATCAAAAGATACATAGAAGCAAATGAGAATGACAATATGACATACGAGTATCAAAACTTTTTGGATTCTGCGAAAGTGGTAATAAGGGTGAAGTTTATATCAGTACAGGCCTATCTCAAGAAACAAGAAAAATCCCAAATAAGCAACCTAACATTACATCTTAAAGAAGTAAAAAAAGAGGAACAATTAAAACCCAAAGTCAGCAGAAGAAAGAAAATCATAAAAATTAGAGTTGAATTAAATGAAATACAGAATAAAAAGACAATAGAAAAATCAATGCAATCAAAGCCTGGTTCTTTGAAAAGATTAATAAAGATGACAAATCCCTGGCTAGACTCACTAAGATGAAAAGATAAAAGACACAAATAAACAAAATCAGAAATGAAAGAAGAGAACTTATGACAGGCAACACAGAAATACAAAGGATCATGTAAGTATACTATGAAAGACTATATTTCACCAAATTCAATAACCTGGAAGATATGGAAAAGTTCTTAGAAATATATAACCTTCCTGGACTGAATCATGAACAGGAAAATCTAAATAGACTGATCAACAGTAAGAAAATTGAAACAATCATCCAAAACCTCCCCAAAGCAAAAGTCCAGGATCAGGTGGCTTCACTACCAAACGTTCAAAGATAATGTAATACCTGTTCCCAAACTCTTCCAAAATACTGAAGAAAAGGCAATGCTTCCTAATTCACTTTATGAGGCCAACATTACTCTGATATTAAAACGTGGTAAGTATTACACAAGAAAACTACAGACCAATATCTGATGAATACATATGCAAAAATCCTAAACAAAATTCTAGCAAACCAAATACAGCAATACATTAAAAAGATTATTACACATCATGATCAAGTAGGGTTCACTTCAGGTGCACAAGAATGATTCAAATTTGCAATTGTCAATGTGATATACCACATAAACAATATAAAGGATAAAAATCATATGATCATATCAACAGATGTAGAAAAAGCATTTGATAAGATACAACATCAATTTATGATTAAACCACTTAATAAAATGGGTATAGGAGAAAAGTATCTCAACATAATAAAGGCCATATATGACAAACCCTCAGATAATATCATGCTTAATGATGAAAAACTGAAAGCTTTTCCACTACAGTCACGCCCCCTCTCACCATTGTTATTCAACATAGTTTTGGAAGTCCTAGCCAGAGCAATCAGGCAAGAGAAAAAAATAACAGCCATCCAGATTGGGAATAAAGTCACATTGTCACACTTTTTGCAGATGGCATGGCTCTTTATATAGAGAACTCAAAAGACTCCACCAAAAAAACAAAACAAAAACAAAACAACAACAAAAAACTATTAGAAACAATAAACAAATACAGTCAAGTTGCAGGATGCAAAATCAATGTACAAAAATCCATTGCATCCCTATACACTAATAACGAAATTCCAGAAAAATGAGTGAAAAAAAAATCCTTTTGCAATTGCAAAAAATAGAATGAAAAACTTAGGAATAAACTTCACAAAGGATGTGAAGGACCTATACACTGAAAACTATAAGACATTATTAAAAGAAATTGAAGAAGACACAAAGAAATGGAAAGATATTCCATGTTTATAGATTAGAAGAATCAACATAGTTAAAATGGCCATATTACCCAAAGCAATATGCAGATTTAATACAATCCCCATCAAAATCCCAATGGCATTTTTTTAAAGAAATAGAACAAAAAATCATCAGATGTATATCGAATCACAAAAGACTCCGAATAGCCAAAGAAATCCTAGAGAAAAAATAAAAGAACAAGGCTGGAGGTATCACACTTCCTGACTTCAAACTATGCTACAAAGCAACAAGGAAATGCAAATCAAAACCACAATAAGGTGCCACCTCACACCTGTTAGAATGGCTATTATCAACAAGGCAAGGAATAACAAGTGTTAGAGAGGTTGTGGGAAAAAAGGAACCCTCATACACTGCTGGTGGGAATGTAAATTAGTACAGCCACTATGGAAAACAGTATGGAGGTTCCTCAAAAAATTAAGAATAGAATTATCATATGGCCCAGCAATCCCTCTTCTGGGTGTCTACCCAAAATACTTGAAAACATTTTCCATAAAGATATATGTACCCCTATGTTCATTGCAGCATTATTCATGGTGGCCAAGATACAGAAACAACCAAAATATCCAACAGGTAATTGGATAAACAAGATGTGAGATACACACACACACACACACACACACACGCACACACACACACACACACACAGGAATATTACTCAGCCGTAAGAAAAGAAGAAATACTATCATTTATGACAACATGGATAGATTTTGAGATTATCATGCTAAATGAAATACGTCAGAAAAAGTCAAGAACCATATGACTTCACTCATATGTAGGATATAAAACTGAAAACAACAAATTAACAAGACAAACAAACAAACAAAAACTCATAGACACAAAGGGTAAGGTTACCAGAGGGTAAGCGGGGAGTGGGGATAGTATAAGAGGGTAAAGGGGATCAAATATATTGTGACAGAATTAGATTTGACTCTGGGTAGTGAACACACAATGCAATATATAGATGATGCATTATCTATATATAGATAGATAGAATTTACACTTGAAACCTATATAATTTTATTAACCAATGCCACCCCAATAAATTTAATAAAAAACTAAATAATATCCAGGGTCAAAGGTGATTTTAACACAGCACTAGCTATCTTTGCCCTTGGCCACATGACACAGCAGTAAAAACTCTGAAAGTTTGCATTAGCGCGGCTGACAACATGCAGGAACATGACACCTTATCACATAGCCATGCCTATTATGTTCTATTTTCCAATAAATGCAAAACAATTATATCCAACATTCTTTAATTATCACTCTGTGTGCAAGGCACTGTTCTTGACACCACAAAGGAATACCAAGATAATAAAACCTAATTTTATGGCCTTCATGAACTTGAGGTCTAGAGGGACGATAAATATATGAATAACATTAGTAGAAGGCAGAATATAAAAAGGGTTACAAACAAACAATATGTACCCTCTGTTGGATTATGTAATTCACTTAGCTGTCAGTTTAGTTAAGGAGCCTTGAGAATGAGCCCCACCCACCCTGGTGCTGCTGTGTGGAAAAGGCACCCCATTCGGTCCTTAGGACACCAAGGACCATCCCCGAGCACACATCTCACACACCTAGTACAATCCTTATACATATGCTTCCCTGACTGTGGGGAGCTCATCAAAGACAATAAATAAAGTTCTTATTTATCCTGTGTTCCTAGCACTCAGTTTAGTGTCTAGTATATAGGAGGCAATCAATAAATGTGGAATGGAAAAATTAATAAATTAACTTTTATTCCTCTCCTCCCTTTTCTCTACACACACATTCACATTTCAGAATATAAAAATACTACCCAACTAAAATGCCACTTCTTCCTTATAGCAATATGTAATCTTGCCTCGTGTTCCCCCACCTGAGCCAGTTTTTTTATCTTTTCCTTGGATTTTTTTCAATAATTTATATCCTTCAAACTTCTAAAATGTTTTAAATGGCTGAAGTCTTAAATCAATTATTGTCTATAGCCCACATTTACCCGCCCCCCCCAATATTTTGTGTGATCATTGCTGTTTGTGTACTGTTGCTTTTATGTGCAAACAACTAGAAGGAGGTATCTGACTCTAACATTTCATCTGTGATGCCTTCAGGACCCCAAGAGAGCGTCCATTTGTTGCTTTAGCTAGAAATTGGTTAGTATCAGTATTTACCCTGAAGTTAAATGAAATTTTGACTAAATGAAATTATGTTTCTAGAAATGATTAAAAGATTCCAATTGAACAGGGATCTTCTTAACCTACACAATCTTTTGTTTACTCTAACACTGTGTTGTGTTTGCTCAAGAGCTCCTGACACCAAGAACTGTCCTAAAAACTACTCCATGTAAGTTTTGTTTGTTTGTTTGTTTTGTCCTCAAACCTCCAAGCACTGTTTTTCTCCGATTCATCTTCCTCCTGGGTAATATCACAGATGACATATATAGATGACCCTCCTACTATGTTTTATTTTATATGAAATACCTAATGTGCTTTCCCCAGTCCAAAAGTTTCAGGTCTCTTTGTTTGTTTCTATCTCTACACATAGCAAAATAAAACAAAACAAAAACAAATGAAAGAGTGCACTAAATGCACAGCTTTTAGCACATTGCTGGGCACACAGAAAAGACTGTGCTAAGAACAGTTCATTGGTAAGACATGCAAAAGAAAATTTCTAACTATAAAAAAGTCTGGTATTGGAACTGGGTATTTCGTTTCACTGATAAATCTCATGTAGTCAGAGAACGCAAAATTTAACACTCAAAAAAAATTATTTTATTAAGTTTAAGAGTCATGCTGAGCCGTCGAGAGCTGGCATTTTATGTGCTTTCATTTTGAAGTTTCTCATTTACAAGGAATCATTTATATTCTCTCCAGAGAACATAAACCATTTTTGCTACTTTGAGTCACATATCAAATTGGTTTTGTTGTTGACACTGTGACCATAACTGCAGTAGGAACATTGAGGATCACAATGGGAGAAATATTTCACTGGAATACTTCATATTCACCAGGCTATGCCATGTATATACCTTGTATTTTTGAGAATTCTACAGAAGCATCTTATAGATTTCTAATTTGCATAATAAACTAAAGCTGCTGATTCACCTATAATTAGATTGGAATCAACAGCAGCTGTACCCACTGAAATATCCCCCTGTCTCACATTGAACACACCATCGTTATGTTTTTGCAACTAAAAGAAAGTTGTTCTAAAGCAGATAATCTAAGTATCAGTCATCTTACTTTCAAGTCTTTCCCCAGAGTGGCTTAAAAAAGAAATATTTTAGAAAACATTTATAATGTGAAAATTTGTCAGTTGCTGGAAACACTCACAAAGTCTAATGTAGACTGCTTCTAAAACTCCTTGAAGACCTAAAGAAACATAAGGGTCCAGTATAACTACATTAAATGTGTCTACAGGAGCTCAAAAAAAGCATGACATGTTGCCCTAAATGGTAAAAAAGAAAAGAAAAGAAAAGAAAAAGAAAAAAGAAAAGAGAGAAAAGAAAAGAAAAGAAAAAGGAAAAGAAAAGAAAAGAAAAGAAAAGAAAAGAAAAGAAAAGAAAAGAAAAGAAAAGAAAAGAAAAGAAAAGAAAAGAAAAGAAAAGAAAAAACAAAACTGGCATAAATTTCAGACAGTTTGGGTGATACTAAAAAATTATTATAATCTTTCACCATCTGTCTCTTCTAATTTCTCCATTCCTAAATTCTGTTCTATTTTTATCATCAGAGCCCCAAAGTAAAGAACCTGTTTTGATGGTTATCAATTCTTTCCCCACCCCTGTAGGGCAGACTTTCTAAACTAGCAATAAAAAATAATTCTTGCCTACCAATTACTGAGACAGTTATAGAACCTCCTATTGGACCATCCTCTGGCTAAATGTTTAAAGCTCAACTAAAATACAAGTTAACAGCAGACAATTGAGCAATTATTGCTATAGCATGACAACAGAGAAAGTCAGTTTCATCAAGGAATAAAAATTTTTGGAACTGTAATTAAATATGTAGTTATTTCCATTTTACAGATATTTTTATGGCCTGGAAAGGAACCAGGAAACCTCAGCTGAAATAGTGCCAGATTAGAATTTTTCAATCTGGTCTGGAAAATGTCACTTTAGAGACACCACAATTTTGGCAGTACATCTTTTAATTTAATAGTACTGAATTGATTTTTCCTGAACTGTTAAATTCACTGTGGGTTAACGCAGTAGCATAACTCTCTGAGTTCTTTTGTGAAGGCTGAAGGTCACTTGGCACAGTAATTTACTGATAAGAAAGAGGTCTCTAAATAGGGTTAGAGGTGATTGCTGAATCACAAAGAGATCATTATTTGACCATCTCATATGTGAGTAGGAGTGATGTCTACTAGTGGCTTTAGTAAAATGTATACATACATACAGAACACACACGTATACTTATCTCATATGGCTAGCCATTTCATAAGACTGTGGCCAATGGTGGGGGTGGGGTGGGAGGAAGTACATAGGAAACAATAGAAGGTCAACAGCAATGAGAGTACAACAGAAGGTACAAGGCGTCAAAGAGGAAATCATATGAGAAGCAGATGATTATAAATCATAACAGACCAGACATGATTCACATTCTGAAGATCTTAAGGAGACAAACAATATGAGGATGGAAAAGAAGAAATGGCTGGCAAAATAAGAAGAAATGATAGTGAAAGTACAGAAAATTGTTAATGGTTTGTCAAAATAGAATGATCTATGTTTGAAAAAAGCTATACATTTACACGAAAAATGTATATATGTATATAACTAATGGAAGAGTATACAGACACAAGTAAAGCAAAGGTATAATGATTTTTTAAATGCTCTTTTCCCCAATGTATTCACTGTTATTAAAAAGAAAAAAGCATAGACCAGTAATGTAAATAGACAAATAGTAAGTGCTGTAACAGACAGAGACCTGAATATTTTCTAAAGAACAAAATGTTCTGTACTGTCTTGAAAGCATATAAGGAAGCACCAGAAATTGTTAGGATCCTGTTTCTGGGTCTCTCATGGGTCCAAAGGAAGCATCTTTAATGAGCAATGACCTGGGCACTGACTCAACATCTTGACATGGCCAGAAACCATCTTGACATTGCCAACCTCCACTGGAGACCAATAACATTGGTTCCACTTTTGGATATTTTCAAGGAAGTGAAAAATAAGTTAACCATCTGCCTTCCTTTACCTGTAGTTTTAAAGCAATGATATTCCAAAAATAAAAGCTAACTATATGCCACAGATAAAATATTAAACTACTAATGATATCTACTATTCAGGTAACACAAGTGTAAAATTCCATTTTCCCATAGAGTTCTTTGCACAATGTAATCTGTGTCAAAAAAATATGGTTTGACTGCATTAAAAAACTATTTCTCTGAATTAAAAATAAAAAACATAACTAAAAAGTAAATGCTTAAAAGTAAAAAAATATCTGTTACAATATGATGGACAAGAATAAAATCCTTAGGGAAGAAAAAGATAGTGTTAATCACGAAGAAAATCCTAAAACCCTGAGGATTTAGGTATGAAATACAGTATTTTAAATATGAATCTCAATAGTCACCTAAGAAACGCAAACTAAAACAATGATAACCCACCTATAACTAGAAAAAATAAAAATTACAATATGTAAGTCTGTTAAGTGGACAAGACAAGCCTACTTATATATCCCTAGTGATAGAGTACAGTGAAACTGCCTTTTTGGAAAACAGCTTAGGAAAAGCTTTTGACCTGCCAGTTTCACCACTGGGAATCTATTCTACGTTAATAATCCAAAATGCAGATAAAAATGTATACACACAGATGTTCCCAAAAATTTGTATATAATACAAGGAAATGTCCAACAATGAAAGAATTCTTAAGTAAATTATATCTAAAGACCTACAGAGTTATTAATTATACAGGAAAATGTTTACAATAAATTGCTATCTTGTTGAAGAGTGATTAAAAAGATTATTGAACATTGACTACCAGCTTACTTAAAATATTTTTTTCTGAAATATTAAACAGAAATGGAATACCCACACTCATTTTTATTGTGCAACTGTATGACAATACGTTTATGTGATGCTTTGTCAAAGGTAATAACAATCAATTAAAATAGAAGATAGCAAGAGAAGAATTCTCCAATATAAAAGAAAAAAATAACGAGGTCGACATTTTGGAGGATTGTTAAAATTAAAGATGACTTTAATTAAATGATACTTGATTCTACCTTCTTTCTAAGGCAATTTCCAACTTTGGAAATATAACTTAGAGCAGTACCATTAAAATGGATCTACAGACAAATTTTTTTAAGGTCACTCAATTGTCCCTCAAAATCTTTGTTTAAAAATATTGTGTTTTGCAGAATTTTAATTTTCTACATTTACTAGTTAGTTTTCATTCTTTAATGCTACCTGCATTTCCTCCTTTTTATATCCACCTTAGACAACCTGTTTTAAACATTTGGAAGGTAAACTCAGAGCCAAGGGACTGTTTCTACTTGATTTAAAAAAAAAAAAAGAAAAGAAACCCTGATCTGTAAGTAAACAACAGGCACATTTATAAATATGCACTGAATTGTCAAACACACTACATAATGTTTGGTTCTTAGGCAAATAAAAATTTTTAAATGTCTCCACGACATTTCCATCATTGTTTAAAGGTGAAGGCAATTTCTCAAAAGCTGCAATTTATTCATTCATTCACAAATACTTTTACAAGGGAAATTTGAAACACAAAAACAAACAAGAATATGATTTGATAAAAGGAGTATTTTCTATCCTGTGCAGCTATTGTTATTAACATCCTTAAATGTTCAGGTAAATTTAATTCATGAAAATGCACAAATTCTAACAGTACACTGACGACAAATAGATACACTTATGTAACCCACACCCTTATGATGATATAGAACATTTCCATCTCCCTAGAAAGTTCTCCCATGTCTCTTTCTAGTCAGTCTTCCTTCACAAAGGCAATCATTATTCTTTTTTTAACCTTAGTTTTCTTCTAGAACTTTCTATAAATGGAATCGTATAAGATGTATTCTTTTTATTTTCCTTTTTTTTGCCCAGCATTATGTCTGAATCATTCATGTTTTTACATGTATCAGTAGTTCATTTATTTTTATTGCTGAGTAGTACTCCACTGTATATTTGGTTATTAATTCCCCTGTTGATAAATATTTGAGTTGTTTCCAGTTTGGGGCTATTGTGAATAAACCTGCTATGAACATTCTAAATAAGTCTTTATGTGTATATAAATTTGTGTTTCTTCTATGTAAATAACCTGAGTCGAATTACTGGGTCGAAGGGTAGGTGTATGTAACTTTGCTTTTTTAAGTGCAAAATCATTCCAAAGTAATTATAACATTTAATATTCTTATCAGCAATGTATGAGATTTCAGTGGCTTCAATCATCACCAATACTTAGTGTTGTCAATATATTTAATTTTGGCTATTCTAGTGGGTGTGCAGTAGTATCTCATTGTGGTTGTAAATGCATTTCCCTGAAGATTAAAAATATTGAGCACTCTTTACTGTGTTCACTTGCCATTCATATACGAGGTATGATCAAAAATATGGTGAATGTTTAATTTTTTTTTAATTTATTACAGTAAAAAACATATTGCCATAATCTTTCTCAAAATACTCCCCCTTTCTTCAAGCACACTTATCTAATCATTCTTGCCACTTTCTGAAGCAGTTCTGGAAGTCCCCTTTCATGAGTGTCTTTAGTTGTGCTGTCGTGGCTGCCTCTATGTCCTGAATTGATTCAAAACATTTATCTTTCATGGTCATTTTGACTTTGGGGAAGAGCCAGAAGTAGCAGTTTGCCAGATCTGGTGAATAAGGTGGATGACTAAACACCATAATGTTTTTGACAGAAATTGCCATATACCAGAAGCAATGTGTGACACGGAGCACTGATAGAGGATGAAGTAAAGACACTCACAAAAGAGGACTTCCAGAACTGCTTCAGAAAGTGGGAAGAACATGGGATAAATATGTTCAAAGTGAGGGGTAGTATTTTGAGGGTGATTAGTGGAAATGTGTCTTTTACTGTAATGTGTTTTTTTTTTATTTAAGCATTCCCCATATTTTTTGATCACTCGTATGTACCTCTGTAAAGAGTCCATTCAAGCATTTTGCCCATTTTTATTGATTTTTGTGTCTTTTTCTTATTGAGCATTGAAGTTTTTAATATGATATTGATTCAAGTGCTTTGTCAGATATATTTTACCAACATATTCATCTTGTTACTGGCTTGCTTACTCATTTATTTAATCATGTCTTATTGATGGGCAGAAAGCTAATTCTGGTCTATTCAGCCCCTTACAAGGGCACTAATCCCATTCATGAGTGTCCACCCTCATGAACTAATCACTTCCTAAAGGCCTCATCTCCAAACACCATCCTATTGGGAGGGGTGGTATATTTTAATATAAATTTATTTAATTTGAATTTTGGGAGGACACAAATGTTCAGTCCATCACAACCACCAATTTGAAAAATACTGTCCTTTATTTTCTTCCATTAATGTTAGAATTTTATCTTTTACCTTCAGGTCTGTGATCCACTATAAATTAATTTTTGTTTATGGTGTGAACTAGGAATGGAGATTCTTTGTTTCTATATAGATATCATTATAGATATATTGTTCCAGCACAATTTGTTAATAAGACTCTCCATTTTCCTTATTTAATTGTTATAGTGTCTTGAAAAAATCAATTTGATATAAATATGTGTCTATTTCTGGACTCTATTCTGTTCTCTTTATTTGTCTATCTTTATGCCAAACTTTCAATCATCATGATTACTGTATTTTTATACGAAGTCTAGAATCAGGTAGAAGTGTTGTTTTTGTTTTTCTTTTTCAAGTTATTTTGACTGTTCTAGATTCTTTGCATTTTCATACAAATTTTAGAATGAGTTTGTCAATTCCTATAATATAAAAGCTCACTGGTATTAAGATTAGTTTGAGTGTATAGATAAATTCATGGAAAATTAACATTTTAACAATAGTCTTCAGATCCATGAATGTGGTGTATTTCTCCATTTATTTAAGTCTTCTTTAATTTTTCTCCGTAATGTTTTATAGTTTTCTGTGTAGAGGTTCTTCCCTAAATTTTAATAAATTTACTTTCAAATATTTTACATTTTCTGACACTATTGTTAATGGAACTTTTAAATTTCATTTCAAATTATTTATTGTAAGTATTCATAAATATAATCGAATTTGTACTAACTTAGAAACTGAGATCTTGCTCCTCTCACTACTTGATAAGGTCACTTTTACTGAAATTATTCATTATGATTATGTGTGCACATGTTCATATCATGTCATATCATCCATGAATAAAGGCCATTTTACTTCTTCCTTTGAAAACTATGCTTTTTAATTATTTTTCTTCCATAGTTGCACTGGCTATAACCTCCAGAAAAATATTGAATAGAGGTGTGACAGAAGACATTGTCTTGTTCCCAATCTTAGGGGAAAAGCAGTCTTTCACCTTTAAGGATAATGTTAGCTAGTTAACTATAGGGTTGGGCTTTTCTTTTTTTCCTTCTTTTTTTTTTTTTTTCCAGATGGCGTTGATCAAATATTCCTGCAGAAGATACTTTGCTGGATGAGTTAGCGTTAGTACCGTTCTGTGAAACATAAAATGTTTAGTGGCAGTCTTGGCTCCTACCAACTAGGTGGCAATAGCAGCCTCCCCTAGTTGTTACAACCAAATATGTTTCTGGACATTTGTCCTGTCATCAAAATTGTGCCCATTGGAGAACCACTGAATTAAACTGAGGCAGTAGGTCAGACACACAGGAGATTCTAGTTAATTTCATCAGAGAGATCTAGGCGGCTTCCTGGTGGGGACGTGTGTTTTCTGAGCTGTGCCTGATTTGCTTGATCCCACTATCTATTGTACTTATACTCCTGAGTCCATTCAGAGAATCTGGTGCATTATTTTAGATGAATTCTTAAATGGAACCGGAACAATCATCCTCAGGACCCGAAGATATTGCATTATCCCCCTAGAAAGTAAGTATTCTCAGGCCTCCAAGCTTTCCATTTCCCTCAGAAATGGCACCAAATGACAACAGACTTACCTTATCTCCATTGTTTGTTTTTCCTGAAGAGTTAGAGCTAAGGCCTTGTGGTATTTTCTCACCTCCAAGGAAGGTTATTATTTTTTTAAAGGACTCTGTAAATTTGCTTATATATATAAATTTGCTTATATATATATATATATATATATATATATATATATATATAATTTTTTTTTTTTTTGAGGGCAGTGTCACTGGCCCTCATATGTGGGACCTGAACCAGGGCCGCTGGCTTCCCAAGCCAGCACTTAATCACCGCACCACTCGGCCGGCCCAAGTAAATTTGCTTCTTAAGAGAGCCATATTTTTATATACACACTTTCTAATAATTATCATAAATGCTTTTCAAACGCAACAAACTTTGACAAACTCAGCATATCTTAAGAGACCCAACCCTACTATGTGAACTGCACAATGAGCCAATCTCTTTGCCAATATCTTTGAAATGTGCTATTGCAAGAGGTCTAAGAGTCTAAAAATTGAGTGAACTTTGTAAATTGAAAAAAATACACATTTCTGTTTTTCAAAAATTTTTAGTGTTAATAAAATGCAAAGTAATATAAAAGAAAATTTTCCTTGCTTAGTATTTTTATAATTCATAAGTACTAAAGGTAATCATTTGTATCCTGTGTGACATTCGTGAAGTTTTGTGACATTAGCACAGTTGGGAAACAAGGAACCCAAGCAAAAGCAGAAACATAAGGTAAAGAAAGCTACAAGCATGGTGAAATAGGACTCATTAGAGAGTTCGCTAAGATTCACTACGAACAGAACTGGTTAACAGAGATGGAGGAGACAACTATGAAACTTAAGACGTTGTGAAGGAAAAACAAGCAGTTAGACGGAAATTAATGTCCAGAAGTGAATTACAGCGTTTAAATGTTATAAATCTGAACATTGTCTCAACTTTACCACCAAAATGATGTTTTTCACTACTCAATCTTCTGAGGAAATTCTTTTCCATGAGGTTATACTTCCAACTTCATAATAAAAAACACGGTTCCAATTACTGAAATATACTTTATAATATAATCACTGATATTATTCTATAACCAAAGGTGAACAGGCTTACCTTCCTATAAGGAGTCAAAGCATTTTTATTTATTAAGAGGGAATTTCTATTCTAAGCCACTTTTGTAGGAAATGACAGTAATGAGAACTTATTATGGAAAGTTTAACACAATATAGCTTCAATACTTGCTTAATTTGGCTTATTCAAAGACACGTCTTCAAGATGTTCCAAGTGAGAAGCCCACTTCAACTGTTTATGATGGTAATTACCAGACTGCCAGCGCATTTAGCTGTAGAGTAGCATTTTCAGCTAGTTCAAATAAATGTGCATTCAAAATAATGTACTCCTAGAGTATCAAGTTATTTCTGTACCTGTATTCCAGGTAATCCTTCTACTTGAGTAAAAACTATGAATCTTTTATTTGGCCATGGTTTATATGTAGTTTGACAATTCTTTCTAAATCTTTCTTCAAATCAACAAACATCTACCAATAAATTAGAAGCATATCATGGGCAACATCACAATTAAGTGATCACAGAAAATCATTTGCATTAAATGTGTTATATTTCCTTAATGTCTCCTGTTTATGATGAACTACCTACCATTCAACTAACATAAATGTGACTACCTAAAAGATTAGAGAAGTTAACCACCTACATAGCCATTTTGAAGAGGAAAAATCTTTCAATTGTTTCCAAATGGAATATAAACACTTTTCTAAAGCAATTTCAAATAAATGTATTATTCCTCTGAAATTTGTTTTTTCTAAAAAATACACAACTAAAAATTACATACAGAGAATATTTAAATCATAGCTGTGGAATAAGAATTGCTTTATCTGGACACATAATTAGGTGACAAAAATGTAATTGCACACTCAAGTAGATATTTACTAACTTCCACTTTTTTTTCCTCTCCCACTCCAACGCCTCAACTTCTCCCTGTGTTTTCTATGTGAACTTTAGCTCTCATATCATTTATTTTCCCTACTAAGAACAATTTGTTGAATGGTTTCATCTCTTTAACATGTATTTCAATTATATTTTGTTGTTAATATATCTAACAGTGAGGATAAGTTTTGCAGATGACATGACCCTTCATTTTCTCCCTGTGTACCTTTGCAAGTCAATGACATAAAGAATATTCTTGTTCTCTTGTTATATCATTTATCACAATAAGAAAAATATACCAAATGGTGGAAAACATTTGGAACATATAATAGTGAATTTAAAAGTTATGTTTTAAGAGTCATCATTGGACTTTTAGGTCTCTGTTTTACTTTACTCTTTTGATATAACATTACTTCAAAAAAAGGAAAGGAAGAAAAGAAATAATTCATATTTTAATATTACCTAAAGTATTGTTTCTTAATTCTAGGAAAAGAAGAAGCTTTAAAAATTAAATGATTAGCACACAGTCTCCATATAAAATTAAAATGTTCCTTTTCCCCAGCCTCCTAATAAGAGGTTCAAGTTCAAATAGCTTCTGGCTAGCATCCTTTATGCTGCTTCTCTCAGCTTATCATTAAAAGCATTGAAGACAACCAATTCCATAATCTATAAGGAATAGCTACATTCTAACTTTGAAAACTCTAAAGGGAGTTTAGTGACTGCATGGCATACCCAGATCTTACTTTCAATCTCTAGGCTCATAGACATAGAAAACTTCTTTCCTTTATGAGAAAAGAGGCAGCTAGAGTTTTTGACTTTGGGAATTATACTCTGAGGTAAATATTCTTTCAATCCATGTATTATGAGAGCCCAGAAAGGGAGGAGAAGAAAAAAAAGGCACAAAGCTTATTTAAAGAAATAATGACTGAGAATATCTCAAATCTGGGGAGTGGTTTGGACATCTGTTTATGAAGCTCATATGTTCCCCCAAATTTTAAATTCAAAATGATCTCTCCAAGACATATACTAATAAAACTGTTTAAACCCAAAGACAAAGAGAATTTTAAAGGCAGCAAGAGAAAAAAAAAATTGCCTCTCATACAAGGAAACTCCCATAATACTATCAGCGTATTTCTCATTAGAAACCTTTCAAGACATGAGTGAACAGAATGATATATTAAAATTGCTGAAAGATAAAACTGCCCATGAAGAATACTTTACCCAGAAAAGTTGTCCTTCAGAAATAAAGGAGAGATACAGATTTACCTAAATAAACAATAGATGAATGAATTCATCACCACTAGACCTATCTTACAAGAAATGCTGAAAGGAGTTCTTCAAGCTGATATAAAAGGACACTAACGAATAACAAGAAAACATGAAAAAATAGAACACATTGATGAAACTAAGTATATAGTCAAATTCAGAAACTCTAATACTGTAATAAAGTACTATGCTAATTAATTCTAGTATCACAGCTAAAACATAAAGTATTAAAAATAACTATACCGAAAAAAAAAATTGTTAATGATACATAAAATAAAATGAGGTAAACTGTGACATCAAAAACATAAAATGTGGGCAGGAGAAGTAAAAGGGTAGAGTTTTTATACATGATCACAGTGATCAGCTTAAAATAGACTGAGATCTGTAAGCCTCATGGTAACCCCAGAGTAAAAACCTACAATAGATACACAAAAGTAAAAGAGAAGGGAATCAAAGCATACCACTATAGAAAATCAATTCACTAGAGAAAGTAACAGGGATTCATAAAACAGATAGAAAACAATTAATAATGGCATTACTAAGTCCTTACCTATCAATAAGTATTTTAAATATAAATGAATTAAATTCTCTAATCAAAAGGCTTGAAGTAGCTGAATAGATTAAACAACAACAACAGAAAACCCAAGACCCCACCAAATACTGCCAGGAAGAGACTCATTTCGGTTTCAAGGACAAACATAGGCTCAAAGTGAAAGAATGGAAAAAGTTATGCCATGCAAATGGAAATCAGAAGAAGCAGAAGTAGCTATACTTAGACTATTAGTCAAAAACTGTAACAACAGGCAAAGAAGGTCATTATATAATGATAGAGGGATCAATTCATCAAGAGAATATAACAATTGTAAATGTATATGCACACAAAACAGGAGCATCTAAAAATATTAAGCAAGTACTAACAGATCTGAAAGGAGAAATAGAAACAATATAATTATGCAAGGATGGTTCAACATCTACAAGTCAATCAATGTGATACACATCAACAAAATGAAGGATAAATATCATATGGTCATCTCAATTGATGCAGAAAAAGTGTTTAATGAAAAAAGATATACTATTCTTATTTTTATTAAAATGAAAACATAACTAAGTAAAATACTTACATAAAATCTAAAAATACATTAAAAGAGACCGACCGAGTGGCGCGGTGGTTAAGCGCTGGCTTGGGAAGCCAGCGGCACCGGTTTGGGTCCCACATATGAGGGCCAGTGACACTGCCCTCAAAAAAAATAAATAAAAATAAATAAATAAATAAATAAAACCACATAAAAAAAGTTACAACTAAATAATAGTTACAAATATTTAAAACAATAAGGCAGAGGCAGAATTATCTTCCATTTTCCATAGTAATTCTTTTTTTAATATCAAAGGAAAAAGATATGATGGAAATTAAGCCATTCCAGACACTCGAGTATGTTAGAAACCTACAGCAATAAAAGCATCATGATGCTAGTTCTGATATATATATATATATATATATATATATATATATTATGTATGATAAAATTTTAAGAAAAATGTGACATTTCAAATCATTAAAGTAGACATTAATCACAAGTAATTAAGGAAATTCGTAGATACATGTCCAACAAGTACTCATATCATAAATGGAGAGGCAAATGTCCAGAGATTAGCCTCCACATTCAGCCAGACAAACCATCTGAAATTAAACAGCTCACAGACATTGCCAATAGGACTATAAATGTGCAAAGACTGCCTGCATTTGCTAGTCTGCCTTTTTCTTTCCTCAATTTTCCCTCATTTGCCACTGTCCCTGCATCACACTATATTAGAAAAGAGGAAATAATCACAATATCCCCACAAATTATGCCCCCCCAGATTAATCAAAATATTGGGTTGTCAGAAAAGTCATGATATATTTTTTTCTATGTTTTTGTCACAAAAATGCGTCATGACTTTTCCAATAACCCAGTAGTACAGCAAGTAGGTTGATAATCTATAAAAATTGCTGTTTTGTTCAGAGGTCATCATTTATTTTCATAACATTTCAAAAATAGTGATTTTCTATTCTACTTACATAGAAGAGAGGGAATATACAACCTCATAAAATGCCACTGAGAAAATGAGAATACAAATTCTGCCTCAACCTATGAGAAATACGTTTATATCTGAAAGCCTAGTTATTTCCAAAGTCTATCATGTTTGCCTTTCCAACCAATCTTCTCTTTCAACATGTTTTATAATCTTTTCACTACATTAATTGATTTCAAGGTTTTTTGATCAAAATGTGTCAAAAATTCACAAGAAATTAAAAGTTGATATTTTGACTATTTTATGCATTTAATAATAACATTTTGAGCTGCTTTGTACATAAATGACATTGTTTTTATTTTAAACCTTTGTTATATGGTAATAAGTTTACCATTATATTGAATTTAACAAAAAATACTCAAAATATACTAAGGCATCAATTAGATTTAAGTATAATCTAATGGATTGATGATATAAAAATTTTATTACAAAATGTTATACAATATAGCATACAAAACATCTTTGTTGTTGATAATGCAAGCCACAGGAAAACATATCCAAACACTGCAGCAAAAATAATATAACCTTATATGAAACTGAATTTAAATTAATTTTATTTTGAGAAATTTCAAATGTTGCTTTGTTGAGGGCCGTGTAGCCCAATATTGAGGGGCATGCAGGTTGACTTTAGTGGGCGTGGTGAATCTGAAAGTACTGTTGATTAGACATGTGTTCCTCAAATTTGTATTCCCTTGAAGCCTGTGTTTTTATTACAAAATGTATGTTTTGTTAAGGTTTGTGATAAGTCTTTTGAGAGAACTTTAGGTACAGTTAAGCCAAAATTAAATATCAAAAGTGAGATTCTCTTTAGTATTCACACCCAGGATTACAGATTATGTAGAAACTGAGTCTGGGTCATAAAGAGATTATCATAGATGGGATTATAGAAAAGGTCACAGTGTGCCCTAAAGGAGAACAATTATAGGGACTAAAGGTCTTAAGAGAAAAATACATCAAGACCATGTGGAATTTTAACTTGTAATTGGATAATGGTCAAAAGTCCCTATAAAAAGGACATGTTATTGTAATAAAATGTGACACTTTTCTCTTTAACTCCCCTGGTGTCTCCACTGTCTCCCTTCTTTATTTTCCTCCCTCATTTTCTGCCTTTACTATAACAAAAATTTTCTGTCTTTCATTTAACCGCCGATGCCGTGTCCACCTTCTTGAACCCCGGTCAGCGGAGGCTGGTCAGCGGAGGCTGGTCCCCCGCATTGCTTGTTTAATTCTGCCATGCCAAACATCCAGGATTGGAGGTTTCTAAACTATTCTCTCCCACTCCCTTGTGGGTCTGTTTTTAATCTTGCTTTAGACATTTAAGGATTGTCTAATTTAAAGATAATAACAAATTTTTGGTAATTGGTCACAAAACTAATGCCATGATAAGATTATAAGCCTATCAGATAAAAAGAAAAGCCAGGAGCCCCACAAAGGCTTGTGTTTCTAAACAATGCTACAGGGACCAAGATGTATTCAAAGTGCAGTTTAAGATGCTTTCAAACGAATGTTACACCCTTACTCAGCATGGTTTATAATTATGGTATTATGGAAAAAGCCGAAGAAGAAAATTGCATCTGTCATTTTCACAGCCCTTTTTCCTCCAGATGACAAAAATCATTCAGATAACAAAACAAATGCCCTGTAACAGCACTGAGGGATTCGAAGTGGAAAATCCCCCTTGGCTCTCAATCTTTTTTTCTGGATAACAAACCTACTCTGCCACTACCACCATTTGCCCCCCATATTCTACTGTACTTGCTTTCAGTGATGTAGATATGGATAAAACTCTTCAATGAAAACAAATAATATAACTTGGCAGATAACCACCAAGTAGAACAGTTACTCAAGTTGTCTCTGTGTTTTTCCTTCATATATATTATAAACATATTGAGCCTTGAAAGTACATGGCTCTCTGCCTAGATACTCACTGTTTTGTTTATTCTAACGTGCCTGGTGAGATTCTGTTAATATCACGTAGGTCTCCTATGGCTGAATCTGTCAAAAAAAGGTCATTAATACCAAATCAATAAATGTTGCTTGTAAGATGCCCCTCAGTATCTTATCCCTGACAGACAACCTGGGAACAAGGACAAAAAGGAATTGAAACAGGAACAAAATTTGAATTATAATTACAATGAATTCTCTCTCTTAAAACTTCAACACCAAAGAGCAGCCACATTTACAGAAAAATAGAAGTGTGATAGTTACTGTTCACAAAAATATCCATTCTCTCTCTCTTCACAGGGTCACTAGATGAAAACACTTGGGACTCTGAGGCCACTTATGCTGAAATGGAAAGCATCAGTGCCATGTTTAATGCAGGTAAAAGTGTGAGGTGGCAGTTTGTAGTCTAGCTATAAACAATTGAACAAACAAAAACTATGGAAACCAATGGATCAGAAGCCTTCACATTAAAAACTCAATTTATAATATATATATATATATATATATATATATATATATATATATATATTTAGGTAACCACATTGTAAGATTAGAGAGATAGATCTGCAGTCTTTCTTTCTTCTAAGAATTTAGAAATAGATAAACTGTCTTCAATCAATTATTTTCTCTGATAAGAATACCCACTTAATTAGAGTTATAATATTTCTTAGCAGAGAATACTGAAAACACAACTGTTGTGAAAGAAAAGATCCATTCTCTCTCTCTTCACAGGGACACTAGATGAAAATATTTGGGGCTCCGAGGCCCCTGGGATAGGCTGAAATGGCAAGACATCATTGCCATATCTAAAGTAAGTGAAAGTGTGACTTGACAATTTTTAGTCTCTCACAGCAATGCTAGCTTGTTAACATATCATGTAACCATGTGATAGCTGACTACGTTATTGAGTATAACATTTTAAATACTTTGCAAGGCAGGTGCACTTGCTCACAGAACAATAAAAAGATTTTAATATGGAAATCTTTGGTGGGTTTTTTTTTCCATTTAAACCAATAATATAATATAAAAATAATATAATTTGAGGGCACTTCTTGAGTTCGTTTTGGAGTTTTATGGGATGAATGTGTTGATTTGTGTGTGCGCCTTGTTTCCTCTTTGAGAAGAATAGTACGTAACCACGAATGCTTGAAACAGCCGCCATGTTGAAAGGACATCATGAAGGCCCCTTTCATTCTTCAAGGTCTCTTCTTTGTGGACTTCCATTATGTGCCTTTAATTGTGAAGCCTCCCCAGTCTCGGCCTTCTCCTTTACCTTAGAGTTACTAAAGCAAACTAAACAATAACCCTACTTTATCAGCATTTTTTAGATCACATCAAGAAAACACTATTTTAGGGCCGGCCGAGTGGCACGGTGGTTAAGAGCTGGCTTGGGAAGCCAACGGCTCCAGTTCAGATCCCACATATGGGGGCCAGTGACACTGCCCTCAAAAAAAAAGAAAAAGAAAAAGAAAACACTATTTTACTGTGAAGAACAATAAAAAACAAGAATATTTGCTAACAATAATGGCCTGGCTGATAAGCGGTTAAGATTTGGGAACAAAAACATATGAATAATACCTGGTGGAACTGAAGGTGGCTCACCTTGGGGAGAAGGGGCTTTAAGGAGTCTGAAGCATCATGAATGAGAGAAAGGGACTGCAAAGTCTTCTAGGAGGCTCCAGTGGGCGTGTAGCAGAGAATGGCTAGATGCTCAACAAAACACATAGTCTTCCCAGGCCCAGAGCTAAAACGCTATTTCCTATCCATTCTTGCAGGTAGATAGGGCTATGTGATTGACTTCTGGTCAGTGGTAAGGACGGAAGTGATATGTGCCACCTCAAGGCTGGCCCTCAAAATCTCCCATGTGATCTGCCACATTCTCCTGAGAGGGCATTAGGATCAAGTTAATAGGCCTAAGCCTTGCTATTGCTATATCTCTGATATTCCTGTATCTTCCTTTCTGTTGTCACTTCCTTCTCTGACTCTGAACCTTTGCTCATCTCCTTAAACACCTGCATCTGTGAGGCTACTTAAGGTCTCTTTCATAGCTTTTGTATGGGTACATCCATCTCTAGCCAAACCAGAAATTCTTCATGAAGGGAAACAATCCTGTGTGCTCTGCTGTGCTCCCACCACCACCATACCTGGTAACATGTGCTACATGTAGGTAACTTGAAATAGGCGATTTCTATTAGCCAATTGATGTCAACTCATTAAAAATGAGCATTTATAGTGATTAGAGATACATTTCTAATCTCCAGGTGTCTGTCCCTTGTCTTCCTCAGGAAAAAAAGAAAAAATTTTAGAAAACAAAGCTCCATTTGCTGAGTTAGTTTCAGATTCAGAGAAACATCTGCTCATCTTCTTGAGTGGACAGCAATATTGCAGAGACCGAACACCAGTGGATAACAGCAAAAATTAAAATCTAGCAACTTTAATGCACATTTCCATGCAAACCCCAATATCATTTTAGAATAACCTCTAGTGATTAACTCAGCCCAGACCTCAATGTTTAATAGCTTTTTATTTTTTATTTTTTGAGGGCAGTGTCACTGGCCCTCATATGTGGGACCCAAACCGGGGCCGCTGGCTTCCCAAGCCAGCGCTTAACCACCACACCACTTGGTCAGCTCCCTAGACCTCAATGTTTAAACAAGATAAATTAGTCAATTTTCCTTATATGAAAAAGGAACTTTTTCCCTCTCAGCCAGTTCACTTAAGTACATAAACATTCAGTGATCTTTAAAATTTTTATGTGTTTTCAAATGAATATTTTCTTTATCAACCTCCCTAAACAGTCTGGAAAAGAATCATTTTTTTTCTTTTAATCCTACCCAAGTTTCTCAAATATTTTGCTCTTATTTATACAGATGTTGATAACTTGGATTTTTCATAAAACATGGACATACCATGGATTGTTTATTTAACAGCATAAAAAAATGAATGTTTCCACACTTCTGGATAATGGGCCCTCAACATTGGCCAGGAATTCCACTATTTTTCTCAAAGAGACTCACACTGACTCTTCACAACCATCATATTTCAAACTTTCTGAGCTCTCCTCACACCACCTCTCCCTCTGGTTATCTCAGCAGACAAAGATACTCTCTTGCTTTACAGGAAATAGAATCCCTGACAGGGGAACTCCCTCAGCCTCTTCATATCAGCCATGCAAACATGGGGTCTGCAAACTCTTCCCTGCTTACTCCTCTTCTCATGAGCCAACACTATTCATTATTCTTTTTCTCTCCCAAATAGCTGCCATCTTCCTATCAATTAAATCTTTACCATTGATTTTTAAATATACTCAGTTCTCTCCCATCTTATATAAAAGCATCCCCCCAAACCCCTCATGCTCTACTAGCTATTTTCTTCTCATAAAATATCTATTCTTAGCTTTGCGCAGTGGCAGTATTGTAGCCAATGAGGTTTATCCGAGGCGCGATTATTGCTAGTTGAAAACTTTTCCCAATACCCCGCCATGACGACTTGAAATATAGTCGGCAATGGCAATTTTTGACAGTCTCTACGGAGACTGAATAAAAAAAAAAAAAATATCTATTCTGACTGTATCCAATTTCATAGCACTCACTCACTCTTCACCCTGCTCTAGTCTTTTTCCTCATCCTTCCACAAAAATAGCTCTTACAAAGATCACCTATGATTCCCAAGGATTTTTTCCAACACACATTTGAGTAGCATTTGATTAACCATTCCATCTTCATAAAAGCTTATCTTCCCTTTGTTGTCATGACTCTAGTTTTCCGCCCATCTTTTGTGATGTTTTTTTGTCTCCTTGGTAGGTTGATCTTCCTTCACACAGCCATGCAATGAAGTTCCTCAAAGCTTAGTTCTAGGCTCTCTTTTTTTTATCACTCCTTAATATCTCTGTAGGCAACATCACAGTGATCATGATGTAATTTACCACGTGTACACTGAGGACACACTAAACTATATCCCCAGTCCAGATCTCTCCTCCAGACTCCAGAGATACAGATTTAAATGTCAACATAATGTTTCTGCTTGCCTCTCTCAAAGTGACCCAAAATCCATAAAGTTCAAAATTGAACTTGAAATCTGCCTCCGAAATATGATCTTCTTCCAGTGTTCCTATTCCAGTGAATGGTGTCACCAACTATTGCAGAAATTTCCTGTTCCTAATTTCACATTCAATCTATCACTGGTTTACCTAACTACTTCTGAGCCCATCCATTTCTCTTCATCTTCACAGCACCACTTTAGTCCAGGCTCTATCATATCTGGCCTTTTAACCTCTGCAATTTTTTTACTGGTCTTCCCCAAGGAGATCTTGGCTGCCCAACTATCCTGCCCCTGCTCTGAGCTAAAAACAACAGTATTTTTAAGTCACAAATCTGACTTTGTCACTCATATATTTTCAGTAACTTTGCTCTTAGATTTTCAGATTTTTACTATGACTCAAAGGCCTTGCTTCACCTGGCCTCTGATTGTGTCTCAGGTCTCATCTCTCACCTTACTCCCCTAGGGCTCTCCCCCTGAACACACACTGCTCCCCTAAGGCCATTCTGGTGTTCCTTCAGTCCCTGGAATTTTAATGCTCTGACCTTCTACAGAAGCTTTGCCTGCCCCCGCTCCATTTTTATCTAGCTAATGTCGATTTCCACTTTGGATCTCCCCTGTGAGGGAAGACATCTCTAACAAAAAAAAACTCTATTATGCCTTATGGTAGTATCGTGTACTGTCTTTCATGGTGTTTGTCAGTTCCAATTTTCTATTTATTTCTGTAAATATTTGACTGTCTGCCCCACTAGAAGGGAAGTTCTATGAGAGCAGGACCCTCCTCTGTTTCCTTCACCACTCTTATCTCCAGGACCTGGAATTGCACCCAGAACATTGCAAACACTCAGTATGATATTTCTGATCAATTAGCAAATGAATAAATTGACTATTTACTATATTGTTCTCAGGGTTATGCTATCTTTAAAATATTTTAAATGTTCTCATGATTGTAATAGAATATTATTCATAGTTTCACATTTGAGCATTTTTCACAACATACGTAATATGTGTCCTTGTAAATAAACTGAGTACCTTTACTACAGGAATCATGTTCACTAGTTTGTGCATCCACAGAACCATTTTTGAGTGCCTAAAAGATGACAGCTACCCATAAAATGCCTGTTGAAAGAAGGGAAGAAGTATCAACCCAGACTCAAAGATGCTGTATTATATAGAGGTTCACTGTTTGGGCTATAGAATTAGCTCTCTAGACTCAAATTCTGACTCTGTTGTTTACTAATTGTGTGACTATGGACAAACTACTTAGTTCCCCTAAACCTCTATAAAATAAGGGTGCTAATACCTAACCTCATACGGTTACTGTGAGAATTAAGCATGATAATCTGTATGAAACCTAGCTTTACAGCCAAAGTAATACCTCCGGGTGCACCTTATATTCATGAAGGTTATGATTATAAAGTAAACAAACTATGTACAACTGCCTTGAGCCACCTCTAAGACTCTACACCAGAGAGAACTAATCATGGTTGCTTCACATAGCCCTACCTGCCAGTATCCCTCTCAAAAGACAATGTGGCCTGAAGAACAAATATTACGATTTATCCTGCATAATGAAGTGGCCGCCAGAGCACCCTGAAACAACCCAGAATGCCATTATGTGAGTGGCCTTTCCTGAGGAAATAAACTGAAACTTAACACCCTATCTAGTTTAAGCTACTGCATGCCACCACATGCACTGCTGGGTATAAATCTTTAATGTAACAACCAACCCAGTTAAGATTTGAAGGGGAAAAAATGGCTCCACAGAGGTCCTACTGTCATTCATACCAACCCTTCTACCAATCAAATCTAAAAGTTTCCTTAGTATTATATACTTTTTTTGGCTATTCCCAAACTCTTTCCCACTTGACCCCAAAATAAAGTATAAGGATTAACTATTACTTAAAAATAACTTCAGAAAAATTTCCCTGAGGCAAATTTGCAGAAACTGCTTGATAGAATCTACTAAAGCTGAACATATGCATACATATGTCCCAGCTATTTCACTCCCTGGTATATGCCCAAAAGAAATCTGTACACATGAACAAAAAAAAACCTACAAAAACTGTATGTAGCAGCATTATTTATAATAGCTCCAAACTGTAAATATCCCAAATTCCCATCAAAAGTAGGATGAATACATAAATTGTGGCATATAAAATATGCAATAGAATACAATACAGCAACGGAAAGACACAAACTGCTGTTATATGTAATAATATAGATGAATATCACAATGTTATCAGTCATAAAATTATCAGTCATGTGAATTATCAGTCATAAAAAATACATAATGAATGATTCCATTTGTAAAAGTTCAAAAGTTGGTCAGACAATGGTAGTAAATGGAAGAAGGTAGGAGGGAGATCTGTGGGGTGCTGGTCATGGTCAATTTCTTGATCTGGATGGAAGTTACATGGATGTGTTCACTATATGAAAATTCATCATGTTGATCACATGATTTCCATATTTTACATATGCCTGTTAAACATAAAGCTTATATAAATATAATTATTTAAAGGATGAGCAAAGGTTAAAATCATGATCATGATTGTAAGTCCTTTCTCCAAGCTCAAGCAATGGTTACCAGCCATCTTGCACAAAAGTTCAATTCTGCTTAGTTGGCATTAGGATCCCAAGTTCTGGTTTTAGGAACAGTCCACCTGGCAGGATATCTGATTCTAGTCACCAAGAGAGGTGAACAGTTTGATACAATGACTGAGTAAGGGGTTCTGCTGTCAGCACCTGGAAAAGTAGATAGAACTTTTCTGAAGTTTGTTAAGATTTTAATCACTCTTTCTGAGAAGAATCAGTTCTGCTTAGTCTCAGGGAATAAAGGTCCTAGAAGCAGCATGTCACTCTAGGAGGGTACATGGTGACCACATTCCAGGCAAGTCTCCCAGCAAGTGGATGCAATTCTGTTATAGAGGAAGCTATAAGTTTTCCATGAAAGAAATCCTTGATCTCATGTCTTAACGCTAGAACTTCTTTGAAACAAGCAATTAATGATTTAATTATGATGGCAGTTCATTCCTTCATTTCACAACTATTTATTAAGTACCTTCTGTGTGCCAGGCATTTGTTAGATATGGCAATACAATAGTACATAAGAAAGACACAAAGCCTGCCCTCAAATGGGGCCATTGTCTAGCAAGCACAACAGATAAATTAGCCAAAATATTTAAGTGCATGGATAGGACCATATGGGAAAAATACCAAAAGTAGTCTGCAGTGTGCATTAGGAAAGTGTTCCAGGATATTCTGCCAATACCGGAGGATGGTCTTGGCATCTCCAATAAGTGGGAGGGAGCACAAGCGAAGACAATGCTGAGGAACAGCACAGCTGAGCATTCCAGGAGGGAGCAGCATGAGCACGCCACACAGGTGGAATAACCACAACACAGGAAAGCTCAGAATGGAGCCTCGCCAAGTGAGAGACTGTGCCAATCAACCCATGAGAGGCAGGCACTGTGACAACCCCTTTTGAATCACCTTAACATCCAGAGTTTGTGTCATTTTAAGGAAAAAAAGAAAAAACTGCAACATACATGTGTATGTTAATATTTTCTCTGAATAAAAGTTCCTTCTGGGACATCTGAGTCCATGCTAGTAATTTGCAGCAAATTACTGGGCTGACTATTGCAGACATGAGCCCAGTAAGTACACAGCCATAATACCACCTGACAAAGTGAAAACAAACATGCACTTCGGGACTGGACTCGACCACCTGAGGTTTAAATCCTGGCTGAACTTCTTACTTAGTCAGTGGCCTTGGGTTAGTGACTTAACTCCCTTCAGCCTGATTCCCATATTGTGATAATAAAACACTCCCTGAAGTGTTCTAAGTGATTGAATAAGATAATGTGTGCAAAGCACCTCATAAAAGTTTCACATCAGAATATAGTGGTTCAGAAAGAGCTGGCCCCCAGGCTCTGGTCCATCCCCTTCCTCTTGGCATCAACTCACTCCCTCACTGGGATTTGCAAACACCTATATGGATGCACGGTTTGGCAGCCAATCACATTCTCTGTCTCTGCAAATAGCTACCCTTTAGCCACCCTGGATGTGGAGTACAACCTGCTCTGAAGGACAGATCTGTGTCTTGGCTTAGGACGATTTGAGCAGGAAATCCCAGGACCACATACCTGGCCAAGACCTATATTAAAGGGAAGGGCATGAATCCTTGATCCCACAGAATCTTTACTCAGTGGGGATGGTGTGACCAGAGAAGGGCTAAGTTGGTGTTCTCTAACATGATGAGCCAGGCAGGGACCCTGTTGCCGAAGTCTAAAGGTAGTGTATGATTTTGAAGTAAATGCTACAGGAGTAGAAGATTCTTTTAAATTCATTGTTTTTGTTTTTTTATTATTATTAGTTTTGGATATACAAAACAATGTAATAGACATTTCCCCCTTATCCCCCAATCTACTACCCCTCTGACATCGTATGAGCTGTTACAATTCCATTGACTCTATTCCCTATGCTGTACTCCACATTCCATGTCTATATATATATTTATAGTCGACATTCAATATTATTCAACTTCAGCTTCAGGTGTACAGCGCAGGAATTTTTAAGGAACAGTCTTTCTACCAGACTCTTTCACTTGCTGTGTTTCCACAACAAACTGCCTCCCTAAGTTACCCCACTCGAATTTTATAGGCGCGCTACTCATGTTCTTTCCTTTTCTTCTTTGAAATTTACTCTGAATCTCTAAAAAGTCCAAGGTCTTGAGGTATTTGCTCATTGCTCTGTATATCCCACAATATTCTTCGGATTAAAAGGAATAAAATCTAACCTAAACTGTGTTCTGTATGGTTGCTGTCAGTCAGTGAGTGTGTGGATTTAAATAAATATTCTAGCTACTATTAATCATACTTTGCATAATGACAATTTTAGAGGTGGGAGAAGTTTTAGAAAGCTGATTCTAAGTCTGAGAAATGATACCCATAAAATTATAAGAAAAAATCAATGTCAGCCAAGGCTCTTGATGGACGCTTAGCTATCGTTATGGCAACATAATTGTCCAAAATATATTTATTCAAATTAGCAATAACAAAATTTTAAACAGCCAATTCAATGGCCATATATAGATACAGCCCTGACTCACACAAAAAAATCCTCACTTTGTCAAGGAGACATATGACTCATTCAATAGTCAGAAGGAGAAGAGTAAAACCCCTAACACAAAAGTCAAGGGTAGGATACCTGAGCTCAGAAATGATAATCCTGCCCTGCATCAGGGTAATCCAGGTACAGGGTCCTGATGGTCTAGGAGCATATGCAAAGCTTGGTACAACCTTCCCAAGCCAGGGCAGTAAAGTCAGTGAGCTGGATGATCAAAAGGAAAGACAAAAAGCCATGACCTTCTACTTGGTTGCATCATTCCATTGATCTTGCCATAAGGATGCTCTCATCTCTACTCCCAGTTCCACATATGTCTCGCTCTCCTCAATGAGTCACTGCAGAGATTGTCTTTGAAATACAGATGCTAACCTGCTGAAACAGTCCCAAGGCTGAAAGCCTAGAATATATGAAAGATGAAGAAGTACACCTGGGGCTCCAAGGACCAATGCCATAAAACTGTCATTATTTTTCACCGAATGTTATTTCGCCCACTCACTCGTTGTGCATCTGAGGCCCATTCACACTGCATATGGCTGTGGACAGAAAATGCCTCAGTTCAAAACGAGCACAGTTGGTCTGAAAGAGGCTTCTGCTGCAGTGTGGTCTCCTGCTTCTTTTTAGCTCCAAACCTTGTCGCCCTAACAAGCCAACATGAGGGCTCAGAAGGTTCCAAATCTGGGTTCCAACTCTGTGGCTGACTTGCTAATGTGTGACTTGAGCAAAGTGTTATTTAAAAATCTAAAATGTCAAAAGCATCTACTGTATCTCTGCTGTCTTTAAAAGTGGCAATATTTTCAACTAACCAAACAAAGTGAAGTATATTCTGGATGAAAAGACTTCAGACCTCAGTATCTCCCTGGAGCTGCTCTAGCTAGTTAAAACTCTTGCCAGGAATTCTTTATAGTCTCAACACAATGAACGCTGCCCTTTAATCTGTTTGCTTCTCTCCTGAGAACTTAGAAGACAAGGATGTTCTGCCTGCCCTCCACTCTGCCCTCATTAACAATTAAAACCACTGAGCAACGAATTATCACAGTTCCTGCTTTTCTTTGCTGAATATTATTTCAGTAATTCATTCAATGAGAATGTATAGAATCCATTTCTAGAACACTAAAAGGAATGAAAAGAACAGAAAAAATACCATTTCTATCTTTAAGAGGCTTAGAATATAGTTATGGAGGAAAAGCACATTAAAAATATAAATAACAATATAAAACAGACTAATTAAGTTCTGCAATGAGTAGTTTAAACAAGTGCCATAAGCACTGGCGTGGGAGCAATGACGATAGATGGGGCAGGGCTAGGCAGCAATGTGGAGGAGGAAGCGAGTTCCGTGGAGGAGTTGTAGGTACTTGAGCTGGGTGAAGGGGAAGGGTCTGTCAGAGCAGAGCCGGACACTCTGTGCAAGGGACACATAGCCTGACGTCTATGACATGGTATTTTTAAATACATAAAATATTTTTAAATATATACAATAAAGTAAATTGGATCACAAAGGATAACAATAATAGTCATTTCTTCTACAGTGCTTATTTTGAAAACATGAATTTGTTCCTGTGGATTTGATATGCTAGGGAAAAATTGGAGCACAATGCAGATTTCATGTTTGCCTGCGCATCATTCCAACTACAAGAAACATTAGATGAATGTAAAATGAGTACCCACTAAATCTAGCCACCTGACAAAACACTCAGACATGCTCACCCCAAACTTCTACCAGCTTCCCCAGTTCACTGTGGGTGTGGTCAACTGCACCCATCCACACCTGGTGTTGCAACTTTCCACCTGAGTTCAAATAGCCCCACTTCACAGGATAACTCACAAGCTTTGACCACTTCTACAAGTATACCTCAGGCCTTTTTTTAAGGTCGGGTGTCTTATGTATTCCAGTACTGAAGATTCTATGTATTTTTTTAAGCACTTAACATATAACTGTGTATAACTGTGCTACCAGTTTCATTAGGCTCCCAACATTTTTAATGATAAAGTGGTTTTTTTCATGTGTAATTGACAAAGTTTTTAAGCGTTATGCCCCAAACTCCATGTTTCCCATGAACTCAATTGTTTTCATTGCATGATTTTGCATAACAGAGTGATTTTTAGGAACATGTACATTGCAATATAACAGAACTGACTATACATTTAAAATATTTTAAAAAACAGATTTATAAAAGAGTTCTATGTATGTTTTATTAACACATTAAATTACAAGATCTAGTAACTGGCCAAATAAACTACCATAATCTCAATTTGTACTTGTACTGTGTCATGAGAATACCATGATTTCATTAATGACAAAGCTACAAATAGATACTACTAAAACTCCTCTAATTTGTTACCAATTGCAAATTAAAGAAGATGTCAAATTTCAGTAGCACATTGACAACAATGATATAATTTTTGCCTATCCAGTTTCATTGATGCCCTAAATTCCACTTTTACCATCAAGGTAAAGAACCTGTTAGAGACAGAGTAGAGGGTTAAGAGCATTTCTATCAAAGAAATGGAAGTAGGCAAGAGCATTATGGGATGGGAATTGTCTAGCTGAAACCAATAACATGGTGAAGAGAAAAGAGAGAACATATGGAAATACAGAATGGGTCAATATCAAGTCCAGATAAGATTTCCTCATGATTTTTACATGTAAGGGAGTTATGCCCATAGGGTCACCCTTCCTATCCCAGCCACGGTATCAAGTCACTGACTCAACTCATATCATCAACCAACACATAGACTTTGCCATCATAACTGGATATAGTCATTCCTTTCCAATATGAATTTATTCATATGCTAAAAAGACAATATGATACAATGGAAAGATCGCTTTACATTTTTTTGTTGTCTAGATATCTTACCAATTTTATCTTCTGGAAGACTAGGTTCTATAAACATGTCCTTTATCCATCATGAAAAGGCAAATTCTGATACCACACCTCTAATCCCAGGTGATTAAATAGTGTCCTGTTGGGCCAGCCGAGTGGCACGGTGGTTAAGAGCTGGCTTAGGAAGCCAGCAGCCCCGGTTCGGGTCCCACATATGAGGGAGGGTGACAATGCCCTCAAAAAAAAAAAAAAACAGTGCCCTGTTGATAACTGCTTCTAACCTGATAACAACCCACCACAGCCCACCTCCCTCCCAGTGGACCTACCTGATAATTATCGTCTTCAAATCTTAGAGGCTAATAGCATTAACTTGTTCATCTTCTCAGGTTGTGGGGGTTGGGTAGGTAGAATAGTTATTGTAATTCACATAACAAACCTTAGAAAAAGTTCACTGTAGGTATTTCAGCAACTATAATTTCTGAGTCATCTCCTGCTCTGACTCATTGCCAACCCCTGCCACCAGGCTTACACATGACATGTCCTCCCATCCCCATTTGTAGAATCCTTCATCTCTGTCCCATGTGGATTCCTGTTTGGGAGGCACCCAAGAGAGCTGCTGAGCCCACTGAGGTAGAAAGAACTCTGAAGGGGATGGACCTGGTTCTCTTGCAAATACATGTGTGACTTTTCCTGCTTCAGTTCCCAGTGCTTCTGATACTGTCCAAATAAGCACAGAGGAAAAAGGGAGAATTAATAAAACTTTGCACTCCCTACCCCTGTTTCTGTCAGTGCCTTTCAGCTTTTGTCTTCTTTATTATTTGCACAATCCCTGTCATTTTAAAAATGGATTCTACTTACAATAAAAATAGAAGGTTGAAAACCACTCAACATGATGACCTCCAAGGTCCCATCTAGTCCCAGCCTTTAGAGGAAGACACACCAAGGGCCTGTTCTGTGAGCATAAGTAATCAAAGAGCAGACCCCAAATCCCTTCTTTTGTATGCTCCTCATAATTTGCATCTTCAAACCTAGGAGGTAAAGAGCTATTTGTAAATTGCTAACTAATAGCATTAACAAGTTAAATCATGCTTAATATTATCCTTTTCATGTCAACCAGTTTGGGAGCATAGGCACTGAGGCAGAGCTATGAGGCTACAGATGGCCACGTTGGGGCAGCTTAGCTTTGGGGAGCTGGGGAGTGAATGAAGAAATACAGACAGGAGGTGCTACCACTCAGACTGAACATGCACAATGTGTTTCCAGGTAACTGTTCTGCCAAACAGGCTTCAAAACAGAAAGGTAAGGCTAATCTGTAGTATAAACAATGGACTTGCCAGAAGTATTTTTAAATAGCTTATTCTATAACATAGAGTAAGAAGAACTCACTTGAAAGTGTCTTTCTTTGGCTTTTCTTAGCAAGCCTTTCTGTTCCAATACTGTAAAAATAAACAGGGGCCATTCATGTCACATATTTTCATCTTGAATCAGGAGACTATTTTACTATCAATATATTTTTGTTTTATGGCAATCCTGAGAAATAGCAAGTACTACACTGTCTTTGATAACTCAGGAAAAGTTTATATTCTTAAGGATAGAAATCTAGCATACTCTTTACTGTTCCCATAGAATGCATTTCACCTATTTCTGAGTGCCTAATGACTTCTGAGTGGCACAGCTCCACAACACAGCTTGGAAGTAAGCTGTCTTGATAGAATCTTATATTGGTTTACAAATTGAGACACCAAGAACCTTGGTCTTCAAAACAGTCTTGCATATATCATTCAGGTACAAGCAAGTGAGTTTCTTGTTACATACAAAAATCTCATTCTCTCATCTCCTTTTAGGCTCTCCCAAAGTGTCTTAATAGCGGGTTGATATTGCTAATGATCCGTGACCGCTTCTCCTTGCATGTTCCTTCCCTTATTTCCACTTCTGTGTGCTAATTTCACACATCAACAGTTCCCATAGTGGCCATACCCAACCAAGGTAGCATTTCCACATAAAATACAGGATGCCCAGTTAAACTGGAATTCTATATAAGCAATGAATAATTTTTAGTACAAGTATATGTTATCTTAATTTGCTAACTCTAGTAACTGTACACCAAGGTAAAGACCCACTATCCAATTACTTTTCTCCTTCCATTGGAATAAAACATCGTTCTAAAAAGTTGTGGAACTATGCTAAATGCTTAAAATGTAAACTTATAGATCGGTGACTTCCAGGAGCTGGGAGTGTAAAGAAATGTTGGCTACAAAGGGGCACAGGGAATTTTGGGAGTGATCAAATTGTTCAAATATATTGATTTCAATGATATTTATATGACTGTACACATTTGTCAAAATTTATAGAACTGTACAATAAAAAGAGTGAATTTTACCGTAAGTAAATAACACCTAAGTAAACCTGACTTTAAAAAGTGGAAAATAAATTGATATTACTCAGTCTCAGATGGACCTCATACATTTCCTGTATCATTTTATTCCATTCTAGGTGTCACCAGAGTAAATGTCCCGTAACAGCTATCCCAGTTTTGAAAAAAAAAAGAAACTATTTTTAAGCCCACAATTCCAATACCACATCCCTCTCTGCAAATAGATTTGTTCATTCATGTAGCAAGCATCTAATATTAACTGAATCTTTGCCAGACTCTGAGAATACAAAGATGAAAAGAGTCCCTAGCCAAAAAAAAAAAAAAAATACGTACTGGCTAGTGGACAAAAAGACATGAATTTAAATTTTTTTAAAAAAATAAATGCAGAATAAAAAATGTATATTTATTACAAGGATGGAGGAACAGCAAGCACAAAATTCTCTTTGATAACTCCTAATAAATTCAAAATATTCGAGCTCAGCCTTCAAAGGAGGGAACTATACAATTAGATATAGGAGGACAAGTACCCAGGGAAAAGAAGAGGAAAACAAACTGAACAGGTAGTCCAGTAAAAATGATGAAAGCCCTTGGCATTCCTGTGTTATCATAATTCTTGCTTGTTACAACAGAAATTGATTCTACAATAGCTAGCTGAAACAAAAAAAAAAGTGAACTCTGTTGGAAGGATATGCTGGTTCACAGAATCAGTGGGAGGCTAAGCACCAAATATGGAAAATGGACAGAAATAAATGAAGAAACAAACTCAATGCTCTCTGGATGCCAAAGAGTAAAAATCACAAGAGCCATCCTATAGCAGGAATAATGGCTGGGATGCTGCTACTGCCACCACTGAAAAAAATGGATACCACAGCAGATACCATGAATCAATTTTAACAGCCTCTTGATATTGACAAACTTAGTACAGGTTCAATTCCAGCAGGAGAACCTGATTGGCTGATCCTGAGTCGCATGACTACACCCAGCACCTGGTTGTCTGAGGCTGAGAAAAGAACAGTCTTTCTTCAAGGTTATACATAACAGACAACTAACTGCCCAAGCTTAGTAAGGGGATTGAATCTGGGCACCAAAAAATGACACCTGTCAAAATAAGTCGACTCTCTTCAGCATAGTTAGTATCTAATAATTGGGCTTGTCTGATATTTCTAACTCTGATTTCTGCAATTGGAAAGAAAAACTCTCTTCTCCAACTCTGTGGGTCTTGTACCACCTCACTTATAGGATGTCACATTTAGACTGAATGATAGTCTCTGTGCACCTTTGGCTTGTCTTTCCAATTTGGTAGGTGCTTCTTGAAGGTAAGTATTTCATGGTAGTCTGTCTTTCAGTCCTCCCTTGTGCTCAGCACATGCCTTCCACAAACAAGCTGCCTAATGCACATCTGTGTTCTACATGGATGCGTTCCAAGGCAACTCAGCATGTGCAGTTGGAAATGTGCCACTTTCATTTGGCAGGATCAAATCCCTTCCAAATCAGACCTTTTTATTTCAGCTCACAGGAGATCCTTGCCCTCGAGGCCTTGAACTAAACCTCAGTAGGACAGATTATAAACCAGCCCAAATCACTGAAGATTATATCGATGTGCATGTGGCTTTGGAACTGCCTAAAAGCTGGCACAAAGCATCGCAGAGGCTGCCAGTAAGCTCTCTGAAGGAAGCCAAACAGGGATTCAGGCCGTCAGAGCTACACTCAGGGGATCTCAGCTTACGGTGCCTTCTCTGACATTGCATAAACTAAGTAAAAGAAAGGGTCTGAATTATCAGTTGTTTGACAAACTAAATAAAAGAACCTGTGGAGCATCCCATTATTTATTTTCTTTTTAATCCATGTAAAAGAAGCAATGTGTTTCACTTGGCTCAGGAAGAAAAGGGATTACATTTGTGGATAGTTTCACTACCTCCACATGAACACAGGAATATTTAAAGAGGTTATAATGAGAATTTTATCTCCAGCCCCAGACAGTCCCCTTGTACAACTGTTTCTCCTTTCAGCCATGATTAGCTCATGGGGAGCCTTCAGTCCTCTCACCTCTTCAGGAAATCATAATAGCTTTCTTTCCGAGGATATTCAAGAGGGAAAGAACAGAACATAGCTCCATTACTTGTATATTCCTTCACAAATCAGTGACATCATTTAAAAAAAAAAAAAAAAGCAAACAAGTATCTCAAAGATACCTTCATTGACAGCCAAGTTTAGGCTTTCACCAAATAAAATTTGCAGCTGAAGGTAATTAAGTGGAGTTTTATGAATATTCCAGATAAGAAGTATAATGAAAAGCGACAAAGTTTAGAGAAGAATTGGAACCACCATTATGTACAAAAACAAATGATAATAATATAGACAAGCACACTGTCCTCAGAAAGAGGCATAAACACACAAATATCAGCCTTTGTTCTTCTGTATGTAATAAAAAGAAGAAAGAATATTTTAAAACTTCTGTGAGTTTTTACACTGCATCTCTGCTATCACCCAGTTAGTAAGGAAATGTGAGAGTGCTCTCTAGAGAACTATTTTATTTTCACAAGTGCACCATAAAGAACCAGGCTGGCTGAAAGGCATGAAACCTGAAGGGAAGTCGGGCTCCCCATTTCATTATGATTGATCATCAACAAGTCAGAGCAGCATCTTAAAGCCGTTCTGAATAAAAAATGACTTCTTTTTTCTGTTGAACTCATGATCATGCTTCAAAAAAAAAAAAAACAACTCACTAAACCTCAGAAAATTCTAGAGCCACAAAGATCACTGATCTCCTATCATATTAGAGAAAAGTTAAGTGGGTTTAATCTGGTCACGTGACTTGCCCAAGGGCATATTCCAGAGCAGGGCAGGTGTCCAGGCCTTCTTTCTCTATCCTAGGGCCCCTCCTGTTATCTGCAGTGTTCCATCCACACTATAGTGACCATGGGTATTGCCTTTCCCAGAAGGGACTGCATCTGGGTTCTGAAAGTCCCTTTGTACCCGACAGCAGGTTCACCAGTGGTCAGCTCATGTTAACCCCAAGGTTGAGCTCCAAGGGTAATGAAGAGCTCTTATCACTGTGATTCTCTCCAGGGTCAGGTTCTCATCACACACCTCCAGGAATAACTCATCCCACTCCCCAGGTGTTATGACTCAAATATGGACATTGGGGTTCCAATTTCTGAAAGAGTCTCAGAAGAACCCAAACCAAAAACATGTAAAGACTCAAAACACAGCACCTTCCATCCTCATCACCTTGTTAATCCTTAAAACTGAGAGAAGAATCCCATACACAGAGCATTTACGAAGCAAAACCAGTGTGTTGTGAGTTCCCTCTCTTTTACAGAAAGCAAGCCTAGAAAGCCAAGGCCAAAGCTAACCTCAAAGAGGGTGGCATCAGATAAAGACATGTGAAACTCTGAACGAGGCACCAGCTTAAAAAATGCAGAAAATAGGTAGGCTGGAGTCCACTCGCCAACCAAACACAGTTCCATCTGCCTTTCACCCCACACCATTGTTTGACCAGCATGAATCAGAGACAGAGAAGAGCAAGAAGCAATCATTCCTGGGTCCCAACGATCTTAACTCCTCTCCTTATGTGACTATTTTCCTGATTCTAGCACACAATTCAAACACAAGCAATACATTTTCAACCCATAAGAAGACATTTGCTTCTTTGGACGAAAGGAAAGGACTGATGTCATTGTCAACCTCTACTTGTGAATGGCATGGAATATGGTCATATATTCCTGAAAGGCAGAGGAGGATAAGTAAGACTTGGTACTTGGTGGTTAGTCGGCTTCATTATCAAAAGGCTCATTTCTTTACCTGGAGATCAGCTTTCTTGGCAGTCAGTAAAAAAGAGGAGGCTGAACAAGATGCGCTTTAAAATCATTTCCTGCTTTGGCATTTTAGTAATCTGTGATTATGAGGTATTCTCGCACCTTGTTTTGCATTTACCTATCTCTCCCTCCATTTCTGTTTTAACATTCATATTAATGTGTTAACATTATCCCACAGTGATTAAGAGTGTGAATCTGGCAGCATGCCAATGTAAATTTGGAGACTTTAACAGTTCCGCTTCCATTTCCTAATCCTTAAAACAAGGCACCTGTTTCATGAGGTCTTTATGAGTCCTGACATCCCATTAAAATGAAAGAATGAACCCAAACTGTGATATGAAGGAAGCACTGAAAAACTATTAGCTGTTATTATCTTTTATTATCACTTACTTGAGACCTGGTCTTAAACATGAGGAATCCAGCAAAGGGGGAAATGAGACAACCCTTAACTCCTTGAGATCAATAAATGCTCTTTCTGAGAATGAGTATAATTAGAAAGCCAATGCAAAAAAGACTTAACAATATTTTAAAACCTAGAAAAGCTGATATTTTTTTTTTCATACTGATAAACATCTCTCAGGAAGGAGATTCCCAGGACTTAGCAAATTGCTACAATAAATAGTGTGATTTCCAAAGGCGAACAACTCGAGGGGGCATTTTGGCAAAGCCTCATGATAATAGATCTGGGTGGAATTTTTATTTTATGTCTATGCTTCCAAGACGTAGCTATATAAGACTTCCTGGTGGGCCTGTTAAGGCATCTTGTCAAACTTTTGATTCCCTTAAATTCTTTGGTTTTAATATCAAGCTATGGCAAACCCCAAAATAAAAAATACAAATAAATAAAAAATAATATGAATGTGCATTCTTTCAGTTTTGTAAGGCACAGCTTAACTCAAGCCCAGTGGGATTAGAATATGTGATAAAATCGTTAATTTTAAAATTAATTTCAAGGCTCTTTCCACAGGGTTATGAACACTATCATGCTTTAGAATTGGCCATGGCTCAGTTCTGGTCATCCATGACCTAGGTTTGGTCACTCTACCTTAACTCAGCACAAGGCAGATGGAAATAGATTAAAGGCGGCACATGGAACATCTGCCTGGCCAGATGCTGAAAATGCTAAAATGAATAGCAACCTGACCATGGCAGAATCCAGACAAGAGGGAGCTATACCAGAAATAATCTCCTGGCACCCAATATATTCAAAAAAAGATGTTCCTCTGCAAATGCCACTGACAGTGATGATGACAATGGTAGTGTCTATTGGGCACATATTTGCCAGACACAGTTCTAAATGCTACAGACACAACACCTCATGTAATCCTCACAACCTCTCTCAGAGGTAGGCATTTTTGCTCCTCTTAGAGCCATTCCTTTCCCCTCTCCACTCCACTCTGTACCACAAGGAGGCTGGAACAAGTTCATAGATGCTCCCTGCTATTGCTAATAGTTGGGTTGTACAGTGACCCCGCTTGGCTTCTTATCTCTTCCTTCACCTACATAACCAATTAAATTCCCTCTGGTTCAAATACTTAAGATAATTGTTGTTTTTTTTTTCTTTTTTGGACCATTTATTTTATAGACGGAGAAATTGAGAGGTGGATTGCCCAAGATTACATAGTTAGAAGATGGCAAATTCGGCTCCAATGATTCTGATGCCAATGTTCTTGGCTGCTGATTATGCTGTCACTTCTCAATGAAACAATACACAGGCATAAAGGTTAGAAGTATATAAAGGGATCCCTATCTACCCCCTACTTCATGAGCAAAGATTCACCCAGATACCTACTATCTTGCTGCCAGTCCTCCCCCAATGAGCATTCCCAGGGTTTTGCATGGGGGAGGAGGTGATCTAAATTTATACTTAAGTCAATAATGATAGAACTCTCCATTCATGAGTTTTGGTTCTTGATTTGTCCTGGGCACCTTAAATTTACTGTTATAAAGTGAACATATGATCTTATTTAACTAGATACCAATCTCTTATGGAGCAGAAGGTTATATCAGTAGTATATTAGGTACAGTTATTTATGTGACCACACTGAGAAACCTACAAAGCCCTTCTGAGCTTCCACTAAGTATTCGTTCTAAAAACATTTCTCTACAATCTATCCTATCACCTATCTAGTAAAATCTTTCTGTAAGATTTGTTCCAGTTAACCAACTAACTCAGTCTTATAGCAAAAGCAATACAAGATATAAATAGCATACAAGAGAAAGTTTAAATACATGCATACACAAACATGAATTTACTAATTTTAAGTTATCATAATTTCTGGCCAAGGATTTTCTATATAAGAGGAGCTATTTATGCAATTAAGTAAAAAATAATTTATATATATATATATATATATATATGAAAATTATGTAAGAATATATTCTTCTGTAAAAAGTTTACATAATTCCAAATACATTTTAATATAGTTCATTCACTTACTAAGATTTAAAATAAATTCTGTTGATTTTCTGATTGTCAATATAGACATATTATAGAAAAAGTAAAACTACAAACAAAATGACAATAATCATTCAAGCCCTAAAACTAACATCTATTAATATTTTGGCTTCTTTCCTTCTAGTCTTCTGGTTTTGTTCATTTTTTGTTTGTTTGTTTATTTTACATACTTGAGATTATACTATATATAAGTTTGAGTCTAATTTCTTTATTATTTAAATAATTGAAACTATTGAAATTTATTAAACAGTTGCATAAAACTACATCAAATGAGCCTGCCACAAATTCTATTACACCTATATTTGAGTACTAGGTGACGTCCAACTTTTTTTTTTATTATAAGTAGTATTGTTGTAAACATTTTTCTGCAAAATTAACAAAATTTCAGATTTTTCCCTAGACTATATTCCTCAGATAGGATAAATTTCTAAAAGGGCAGTTATTGAGCCAAAGGAGTAAATATGTTTAAATACTTGAAACATATACCAAGTTGTTTTCCATTATAATTGAAATTTTTATTTAAATGATAAAATCACTGAAGCACTTCTGAAATACATTCATAGTCTCCTAACAAACCATTTTTTTTTTTTTAAAAAAAGTAAACTTGGGCTGGCCGAGTGGCTCAGTTGGTTAAGAGCTCGCTCAAGAGTGCAAGCTGAGCTCTGAGCAACAGCGGTTCGATACCAGCCTGAGCTGAGTTGCCGTTGAGCTGCCAACAGGTGGCAGGATGGCTCAGCTAAAAAAAAATAAATAAATAAAAAATAAAAAAAGTAAACTTATATCCATTTTTATATCCAATTTACAAAGCTGCAAGTTTAACTAAGAACTTTAAAAAAAAAAACAAAAAAAAAAAACTACAGTTTTCTCACTTCTTATTTTCTTCCAGGTTGTAAAACCTTACAAGGTCAAAGATATAGATACAGATATATATGCAACATGCTTGAGTTTGTAATAGATAATTTGCCAGTATGAATTTTCCCATTTTCATCAAGATAATGATACTGATGAATCATCTTTTCATTTATCTTATTCCTACTGTCCTTTCTAAGGGAAATTCAAGTAGAATATCCTGCTGCTTGGTGCTGAGTGACTCTGACAGTGCAGAGGATGTGAGAAGATATAGATCCCACTCATGACATTCTCGGCAAGCTGAAGTAATCTGTTGACATTCAGAAAGCAATAGGAGAAAGGAAACTACAATTCTCTTTCCATATTCACCTTGCAGAATTTTAGAAAAAGGATTCAGATGCTGCTCTCTAATATCTTAAAATATAGTAGTTTCCTCCCTATCCTTGGGGAACCTGTGCCAAGATCCCCAGTGGATGGCTGAAACTGGACAGTACCCAGCATTACAATATTTTTCCCATACATACATGCCTATGATGAAGTTTAATTGATAAATTAGAAACAGTAAGAGATTAACAACAATAACTAATAAAATAGAACAATTATAACAATATATTATAATAAAAGTTACGTGAATGTGGTCTCTCTCTCTTCCTCTCTCTCTCTCTCTCTCTCTCTCTCTCTCTCTCTCTCAATATCTTATTGTACTGCACTCACCTTTTCACTTAACGTAAGCACTTTATGGCTTCTCTTTGACATATCCGAATCGCCAGTATCACTACTCTTGCACTTTGGGGCTATTATTAAGTAAAATAGGGGTTACTTGAACACAAGCACTGCAACACCACATAGTCAATTTGATAACCAAGATGGCTACTGAGTGACAGGGGCAGGCAGCACATCCAGCTTGGAGACATGCATGATTCACCCACATCCTGGGCAGGACAGAGTGGGGCTCGTGAGGTTTCATCAAGCTACTCAGAACAATGCACAATTTAAAACTCATGAATTTTTTTTATTTCTGGAATTCTTATTTAATATTTTCAGGCCACGTTTGACCATGGGTCACTGAAACTGCGAAAACAAAACAGCAAATAAGGGGAGAGGGGCGGCCACTATTATCACCATTTACTGCCTCTTTAAAAAAAAAATAACAAGAAATTTTGTTCACTCTACTTCCCATAGATTTGCAAAATCTAGAGAAAATTGCCACCCTAATATTCATTGCTGTGCCCAATTCATTGGGTAGTAGGAATGGCTCGTGGTGAAATATTAAGCAGCACACGAGTAGGAATCAGAAGTGTCTCATCTGGCCCAGCTCTACCACTCACAGGATCTCAGTTTTCACATCTGTAAAATAAGAGTGTGAGCAAAAGGAAACAAAAACTTTTTTGTGTACTAACATCCCATGATTTTAATGAGTTCTACAAAGCCATTGTTTTTTTAATGCTAACAAAGTAACCCTTCCATTTTTCTATATCCCAGTTTCCCTTATCAATAAAATTTTAAATTCTGTCCTACTTTAGGAATGACATGATATGGACTAATCATGTAATTCATTAATTCATCCCACACATATGCATTTCTTGGTATTGTTCTAGTCCTGGGCTTGAAGCAATGAATTAGAGAGAGGAAGTTCCTTCTCCCATAGAGTTTATATTCTGAATTATAAACAAGTGAAAAACTAGACAGACAAAATTATTTCAGGCATACCAACAGGATAATGGGATAGTGATTAGGTGAGGGTAAAGCATGCTACTTACAGTAGGGTGGTCAGGGAAGGTCTTTCTGAGGGACATTTTAGCTGTGGCCTAAGTGATGCCAAGAGCCAGGATGTCCATGGCAGCCAGGCAGAGGAAATGGCTGGCTCAAAGGCCCCCAGCAGGACTCAGCTTGGCTAGTTCCAGGAACAGAGAGAAGGCCAGTGTGGTTGAAAGTCAATGAGCAGAAGAAAAAGTGGTTCAGAGATAAGGTCAGTAGGAGCCAGATCATGCAGACATTTATACAAGATGATAAGGAGTTTGTTTTTAATCTAAGATCAATGAAAAGCCATAAAGGGTTTAAGCAGGGGACTGATGTGATCTGATTTTTATCTTAAAAGATCACCTGGGCTGTTGTGTAGAAAGTGGATTGGACATTGTATTTCCAGCAATACTGAAAGAACTCCTGTTTTCTCACAGCAATGTTGATAATAGTTGTTTTTGGTGAAAAACAACAAAAGTGATGAAATAAAATATTTAAAGGCAGACATGATTTAGAAAAAAAAAAAAGAAAGGGGAATGCTCAGATGCCAAAATCAGTGAGAAAGCACACATCTAGAGGTAAGTGGGCTGCTGAAGCCACTTCTAGCCTGGTAGCATCAGTCCACTTTGATGCCACAGAATGAAAACCAACTGCAGAAGAGACAGACTGCAGAAGTACTTGGAGCAGAATTAACTCATCTGTGGGGTCCCACAACCCTAAGAGATGTGAGATACACAAAGCACCATGTCTTCTTCCTTCTCCTTATCTGCCCACAGTATGGACAGGTGGTTCTCAACCTTCATAAGTACGAAAACTGCTTTTTAACTTCAAAAATCTTCTTTAATTCCCCGTTAAATACACACACACACACACACACGCGCGCGCGCGCACACACACACACACACACACACTTGAATTTTCACTTACTCAATTCACTCTGATTGCCTAGGGAACTCAAGAATTGACAGACCCTAGGAAATAAGTCTGTGCACACTAAGTAGTTCAGCTGCCATATACTAGGAAAAAGTGGAACAGAAGAAAGAAAATCAAAAGCCATCAAAATGTCAGATCTCAGAGCAAAAACTCAGCATTATTCAAGACCTCCAAAGAACAGTAATGTGGACCTGGAGTTGCGTCCTTAGTTGTTTTCTATTGATTTGGGAGTAATCACAATCAGCCTGAGAGATTAATGACTGCTGTTCAAATTCAGTAGGCAAGGCCCAGACTACTATGTGCCTGCTTTGCTGTGTGATATGCCCATGTGCCCTGTAGAGGACCCAGTGAACTCTCAAGTGTTTATTAATTTGTCTTGTCTCAATAAAACCTCAGAAGTCTTGGTATTGTCTCTTGGCCATCACGACCAAGAGAGAAAACACAGATGTGGGAAAAACTAGTTCGAATTGTCTCCCCTTCTGCCAGCAAATACTTTGCAGTTAGCAAACAAGACCTGGGGAGCAAAACTCTGCAAAGGTTTTTATCACTCCTTCTTTTCCATCGTTTCTCCTCCCAACTTCTCATCTGATACCCACAGACAAAGACAAGCCGTAGGGAGTCTTAGGCAGTATGTATGTGCTTCCTGCAAAGTAATATTAAATAAAATATATCCCTTGAGCCAGTAAATCTACATCTGAAATTCCAATTTTTAAAGAACCTTAAATATGGAAACAATTTCTACCCAAAAGTGTTCCACACAGCATTAGTCCTAGTAGAAAAAAAAAAGTTAAAAACTGCCTACGTGATCTATGACACATTCCTTGATGGAATTATACACTTATACACACACACACACACACACACACACACACACACACTCACATATATTAGAGATAAAAATTCTCACAAAATAATTTTAAGTCCAATTGCTCAAAATTCAATGTCCAATACAATTACCTTCATGGATTTCTTTCTAGGGTATTTGTCCTTTCTTTTTTTCTTTTTCCAGCTTGTCTCTATTTTATAAAAAATGCTTTAAGAAACTTGTATTACTTTTGTAACTGAATATGCATTCTAAAGACCAAAAATATGTGTATAAAATAGAAAATGTAGATATTAGCTTCAATGCCCTAACATTAAACAAGGAATAGAAAGAAATCTCAAATAAATACACAAATATTCTCTGAAAACCGAATCTATAATTCCATTTTTGTAAGATTCAAATTTAGAGATGAGAACTATTCCAAATGGTATTAACTACAATATAGATATAATAAAAGGGTATCTTCAAGGACACAGTTTCCCAAACTATATGGAAATTAAGAAGCTAAAACCTAATGTTATAAAATAAATTTAGAATCAAATAGGTAAACTATGATACAGAGTGGGTCACAGCACAATAGGAAAATGCTGAACTCATTAGGATGCAGCCATGGTAAGTAATTGTGGTAACACCAAGTACAATAAAAAGAAAATAGCTATTTTCCTCATGTGTAGATTTTAGTTTAATACACTGTGCTTCAGCCACTGAATGCATCTGATTTCAAGTACTAGAAAAACTAACCTTAAGTTGAGGGAACCCCTGGATATTTTTTTGTTTGTTTTTCTTGTTTTTTTAGCTGAGCTGAGCTGTCCTGCCACCTGTTGGCAGCTTAGTGGCAGCTTCAGCTGGGCTGGGCATCAAACTGCTGTGCTCAGAGCTCAGCTTGCACTCTTGAGTGAGCTCTTAACCAACTGAGCCACTCGGCCAGCCCTCCCTGGTTGTTTTTATATCAGCTAAATACACCCAAGAAAAAATTAAAACTCAAAGAACTGAAATAAAACTGATGTAATTTATGTCATCATTGCTAATTAACATGTTGTGGCTTTCCTAGTTATAATAATAAACAAAATCAGATCTTAGAAGTACTGACCTCCCATCCAAGGAAAATCAAATAGAGATTGCACATGTTTCTCAAGGTACCAAACAGTTTTTATTTTCCTTTTTTCCTATTTTTAGCATTCAGCAGTAGGGCAGATTTGGAGATCAGAATCATGCCACTTTAAACTGGTGACATTTACTATCTAAGGTAGAACTAAAAGATTTCATTTCAAGCCAGAGTCCAAGGATACAAATACCACTCAAATGAGTTGAGCTAGGAGAGGGCAACAGGACTTGTTCTGAAATCTATAAATATGATCCCTAAATAAAAGCTTCAAGTGATGAAAATGAAATTTCCCTCAAACATTCAGTCCAACATAGCTTGAAGGAAGCACATTGTTGTCTCTTTTTATACATAAGAAGTATCTGGGGCCAGACAAGTGGCTCAGTTGGTTAAGAGTTGGCTAAGAGCACGAGCTCTGAGCAACAGGGCCACCGGCTTGATTCCCACATGGGCCAGTGATGCTGCACCCAAGCTGAGCTATCACTGAGCTGCCAACAGGTGGCAGGATGGCTCAGCTGGTGTAACAACAAGATTGCCTGTTCCATAGTGGGCTCTGCCCACCCGCAACTAAGACTGAATTCGGCACCTTGAGCTGAACATAGCCCAGGTGGTTCAGTGGATAGGGCATGCACTCTTAACAACAAGGCTGCTAGTTCGACTCCTGCATGGGATGGTGGCTATGCCCCCCTGGAAATAAGATTAAACACAGCACCTTGAGCTTAGAGGCCATGAGCTGCCGACGGGAAGCCAGATGGCGACTGGCACCCTCCACAACCAAGACTGAAGAACAACTTGGCTGGTCCCCTTCCCCAATTCCCCAATACTGTTCCCCTCCCCCAATTCCCCAATAAAATCTTTAAAAAAAAAAAAAAAGAAGTATCTAAATCCTATAGCTTTTTAAGGGTTCTTTCTTCTTCATCTTTTGCACATTAAAATTATTTTCAAGTGAATTTTTAAGGGTTGCAAAAATGCACATACATGTATCAGTAGTAGTGTTGGGGCCGGGGTGGCTTAAAAAACAGTTGTGTGTAAGTCTTCTTTCAAAGATTCAGTGCCCACTACAAGCATTCAGATCACGATGTCAATGAACAGATTGCCAACCAGCTGGAATATAGGCCTAGGCTGTGACCCACTCATATAAGCCCTTAAGTAGGTTACAGAGTCATTCCTGGAGATTTCAGGGAAGGATTTCAAACAGCACCATCTGTTAGAATGACTACCCTGAAAATATTACCCTGGTCAATTATCACTTCAAAACACCACAGAGTTCACTCCACCTGTGTTGGAACAACTTGGCTACAATCCATAGTCACATCCTGACTCTAACCCTGGCTTCAACACAAGCCTATTCAGTCAGATTCTTGAGACCCCAGATACACAGGGGGTACAATTATGTGTCTTCCCATGGATGACCCCTGGAGTCTTCATACTAGTCCTGCTTCAGGCTCTCCTTATCAGGCTCTTCCCTTGTAGAACTCCAGCTTTCCTTACATCTTTTCTCATCTCTCCAGGGAAGGGGTCCTCCACTCATGCCTAGCACTCAGATAGTGACTGAGAGAGGCCAGCAACCAGCCCCATCCCTGGCCATGAACTGGCTGCCTTCTGAGTCATCCCTGGCAAGGGGTATAAGGATATACGCTTACAGGTGCCCAGCAGATTATATAAATGAGTGAAAAGCAGGCCAGACATAAGATACCAGGAATGTGTGGATGGCTGAGGGCCAGCTAATGCAGGTGCCATCTAATGGGGTCAGTCGCTGCCCAACCCCAGGAAGTTGTCAATATCACATGAAGGAATGAAGGATAGGTGTTTTTGAATGATCTAATTATTCAAATATATATGAAATAAACTAATTTTCAAATGTTGATTTTTTTTCCTTAAACTGTTTGGGACAAATAAAACATCATAATTTAGACTTTTATAGTAGTCAGTCTCTTTATTCTTGTTTGGGATTCTGTGGCTCTAAAATCACCTGAAAACATTCACCCACGACTGTGACCTCAAAAATATTCCTACTGTTTTCTCTTCTTAGAAGCTTTCCAGAGCTTCCATTGGTGCAGACATTTGTCTGAGGACATTAGACAAAGTTTCACAGGTGGTATGCCAAAGAATTCTCACATACACCTTCTATAGTTTCAATTGATTAAACTCTACAACAGGCATATAAAAGGGTGTCATGTGCCATTACCAATAACACACAGCTGTGTGTGTATGTACTCAGCCATTCTTGGCAATATTCTCTTGAAACAACTCCAGCTTCCCGGATCACCCAGAAGTAAAGGTAAGAAACTCCCTTTGTGGTGATATAGTCTCTAAGTTCTGACTCTGCCTTTGTGGCCAAGATCACGAGTTGCTTGCCAAATATCCACTCTCTCCTTCTTTCTTAGTAACAGAACTCGAATTTTTTAGCTAGGCATATTGCTGCTGGGCAAAAGATACTAAATTCCCCACCCTCTCTTATAGCTAAGTGAGGTCATGTGATTAAATTCTGGCCAATGAGTTGTAAGAGGGAGTACTGTTTGGACCTCTAGGAAGGAAAGGCTTTCCTGCTGGCTGGAATGTGGAGATGCTATCTAGACTCAGGCAGCTATTTTGGATCTTAAATTGACCTTGAGAATGAAAGCTATGTGTTTAGAAAATGGGTGACAGGGCCGGCTGAGTGGCACGGTGGTTAAGCGCTGGCTTGGGAAGCCAGCGACCCCGGTTCGGTCCACATATAAGGGCCAGTGACACTGCCCTCAAAAAAAAAAAAAAAAGAAAAAGAAAAGAAAATAGGTGACAGAAATCGAAGCACTACGTTGTACATCTGTAACTAATATAATATTACGTGTGAACTGCATTGAAAAGTTTTTTCAATTGAAAAAAAAAGGAAATTGGGTCCAGGATGATCTTCTGGAATTGCTATGCCAGCCCCAGATTGCCTACTTGGAGGCTTTTTGCAACAAGAGAGATCAAACCTTTGTGTATTTAAGTCACTAGAAAGGAATCTATATTATTTATTATAGCTGAATGTAATCCTTACGCAATATAGTCTCTTTCCCTGAGCTATCTTTGTACCACCCAAACCATTTATCCCTGTTAAACTCCAATCCTGTTGTGAGTTAAATTCTTCTATATGCTCAAAATGTTTCTATCATTCTTCCACATTAATCAATGTATGTCATTTGCCCTGATAATACAAATTTCCTCCCCAGGCAAGATAGTGAGGTTCCTTTTTGTCTGTCTTTCAGCTTAGCAAGGCTCACAGTTACTTATAGATTGCATTTATCTCCTCTCTCTGAGACTAACCGGTATGTACAGTCAGTCTTTCAGGTATGAAAAAGTATACTGCTGATTCACCATCACTAAAGCATCTTGAGAAAAAGGTGTGTGTGTGTGTGTGTGTGTGTGTGTGTGTGTGTGTGTGTGTGTGTGTGGTGGTGGTTGTTGTTTTGCCACCTTTCTACCACTCTCTATTTTCCCAAAGACAGGTAGTTTCAGTAGGAAGGGCGAAAAGAGTGAGGGCTGAGGCTATCAAACAGAGTAAAACTAAATGGCTCACCTGGCAACAGAATCCACTCCTTTGGCCTCTAATTGGCACTGTGCCTTAACCCACAGAAATGAGCAGCCTTTGACATTCAACCACTAGGATGTTGGTATTTTCAGTCTCTAGTTTGGACGACAGGACCCTGGAGGCAAAACATTTCCTGTGGAAACTCTGCAATTTTGCCTGCTCTTGCTTTTCTAGCTCAATTTTGCAGGGCTTCAAAGTACAGTTCGAGGGACATTTTATAAGGTAAGTTAATGGGCCTGAGGATATCACCAATGTAAATAATAGATTAGAGGAAAAAATGTGAGCTAAGCATGAATATTTTGCAACGGGTTTGAAAAAGACCCACTTATTACATTTGTGATTATTTCTCGCAGTACTTCCATAGCTTTCCTTCAAACAATATAATGGCCAATGAGTTGACCTTGGAATATTTTGGAGGAAGTACATAGTCCAGTGGGATACAGGTCCTAGAACAGTTAAAGAGAACAGAATCTACCCTAGCTATTTTTAAGAAGAAAAGCATTTTATACAGATAATTGAATGGCTTAGAGAATCATTGGGGAAGGCTGAAGCAATATATCTAAGATGAGCCTTCAGAAATAATTCCCAAGCCACACCACAGAACTGGGCCACTGGAAAAACTACGATCTCTTCTGTAATCAGCTGCCTGCCACCCTGGGATGCTGCCAGTTCTATAACCACAATGCCTCACCACAATTAAGAAATGCGAACAGGCAGGCAGCTGGATCACGAAATCACTATGATCCAGGGCCCACCCCACTGGGAAGCTACTGACCCTGCTGCTACTACTGTCTGCTTCCAAATCCCACCGTGCTTGCTATGTTCCTCAACAACATCAGCGATCCCTTTTACCCTTCCTCTTACCACCCATGTAGCTAGTGACGGGGCCCTGGCACTTGTGCCAATACTGAGAGCAAAGCAACAATACATTCCCATGGCCACTCACTCCCTTATCTCCAAGGAAGTCTTAGAGATTGTTTTGTAATTTTCCAGCTTTTGCAGGGCCAAAGGATACACTAGTAGGAGCTTAGAATGGATCATGAAAATCAATCGACCATATCTTAAAGTTTACTTTTAACATGTCATACCACTAAGTACATATAAAATACCCAATATGTATGCAATACTAACATTGCCCAGTTAGTCAATGGTATTTACTGAGAAAACCATCAGGCCAGGGTCTTCAGCTTCTATCAACTAGAGGACAAGCATTTAAACTATTTCATGTTTTATACCACCATTTATTGAACCCTAGATAAGCAGCCACTGCATGAATGCTTATGAATGAGAATCATGATCATGGTAAGTGCTCTGGAAAGCTCTACGAAAAGATATATACTTTCCCAAGAAGCTTACTATCTCATAAGAGAATGTAGTATGAATATGAATATCTATGAACAAAGTGATAACAGAAATTTAAAAATATGTTCTAAAGCAAACCCTAAATTGAGTTATAATTACTTTAGAATTAAATAATCCAGAAAGAAAATAAAGAAAAGTAGGTATATTTGATTGAGCACCTCTTTTGAATAGTTAAGAAACACCACTGACCACTTTTCTCCCAAAGCAGCAAACATAGTAGTGCAAAGGGAACAGAAGTTCATACAGGAACCCAAGTGTGTTACAGAAAATACCAAGTCACACTATTAAATACTGTGAATTGCTTTCAGCCCGGTGCTGAGATGCCGTTGAAAAGAATGGTCCGGGACATTCATTCCATTCTGTTGGACACTGAAATGAATATGCCTGGGACTGAATCTGTCCTTCTATAATCACTAGAGAAACAGTTTGACCAATGATAATGCTGCCCATTGGGCAGAATCCACTCTCCTATGTAATCACTTTTGCAATAAATTATTCAGAGAAGGCAGTGCTGGCAGTAAGAGCTATATACTGTGATTACTATTCCCACAGCAAACTCTTATTAATACAAATGAGGATTATGGAAACACCATATGATGCAGCAGGCATAAACTCATACGTTTTCTGGAAGCTGCTTGTGATTGTTGTTTATTTTTATTTTTACCACAACCAAAAAATACAAGAACAAGGAATTACAATGCTATAACTGTACTTTGAAAATACTATAAAAAATAAAAATAAGCTTAAGGGACTACAGTCAGGATATGAAACTCAAGGAAGGCCAGTGTGGGCCTCCCCACACCTTACAAATGTATCTCATTGCACATTAAAGTAGCAGAGTACTATAGCATTTGAGGGCAAATAGTTACATTACCAGCAAGGATATCTGGCTGCACAACTGGACTAGCTGGATGATGATAACCCACTCACCCCAGAGCCTCCTGGCAGAGGGCTATGTGTCCCAAGAAGTGAAAACACTGGTACCTTGACTCCTCAGAATTCAGGATGGTTCCTAAACTCCCTGAACCAGCCCTAGGACAGAGAAATATCCAGACCACAAAACACCTTTTAATCTACTACTTCCCCTCACAAATATCCCTACCCCTAGTTTGGTTCTCAGTTCACAGGAATTCAAAAATAAAGTCTGTCTTCCCATTCCCACCTTCTCTCACCTCATGTTAAGAAAGGCCTCAAGAGAGGTTCAGAAAAAGCCCCCAAGAGAGTGCAGGGGCTTGTAATTAACTTGTTGGAAGACCTCAGAGCCACCTGTAAGTCTCCTGGATCTGGAGCTGCCCTGTTTGTTATCTATCTCCAGGATCCTGAGCATTACATTCCCATTCATATTAACAGTGATCTCACTAACAAGACAGAGTAATTATTCTGTTCTCTCTGGCTTTGTTTATTGAATGGGCCAAATAATTACCCTCAACATTGGATTACCAAGATTAACATTTAGCACTGTGCCTAATGAAGATTGCCTGTGCCTTTCTTCAAATGCTATTTTTCTTATTCCTTACAATTTATATAGATTGCCCTTGGCTGCAGTTCTTATTTTTATATAATTTATAAATTTTGAAAAATCCAATAATGATACTACCTCTCTGCCTATTCATGTTTGAACAATAATTTTCCTGGACATTTTGTTTTGCTCTGGGTACCCTGACAGGTACCTATGACTTTAAATTAAAATAGCCTGTTGAAGCCATTAGGTATGGCTTATACCTTCTTCTAACTTCTACATTCCTTTTGAGAAATATGCTAGTCTTCCCACTTTAATCTCTCATCACTTACATAGGAATAAATATTATTGAATAAATGAGTGAAGAATAATGAGTGACTGACTAAATGATGTTGATGTTATTGATACCTCACACTACAAGAAATTGAGTTAATGTAGCATTCACTAGGCTTGTTTGATTAAAAGTGTATATTACCAGGGACTCCATGGCTTGGAAAGACAAGAAACAAGGAAATTGGCAGGTTGGTGCATGATATCTGGCCATGCTGGCAGTGTCTCTGTGAGCTCTGTTACATTGCTATTCATCTGGCATGAGGCTAAAGAACTAGACACTCAAGTCCATCAACACAGCTACTAGTGCCAATGGTCACAAATTCACTGGTAATGTTTTCACAGGTCAGGAAAAAACACGAGTTTGATTTTTAAAAATATAGCAATTAGAGGTAGAAATAGAGGAAAGAAGAATTCTAGCTCCAGCGGAAAACAGGCAGAGAGGGCAGAGAGAGGGCAACAGAAGACATATGTGTTTCAGAAAAAAAAAAAAAAAAAAAGAACAAGAAACAGTACTTGAAATCAGAGGCAGGGGAGCTGCCCCATGGGCTAGATGGGGTACCAAGAACTCACCTTCTTCATGCCCTGCCCCACAGAACTATAATTTGTCTCGGTAGGCTCTTCTCATATACCTCTGCTACTAATAATGTTTTTGAACATCACTATATTTATGAATGCAGAATCGAGCTACACAGTGAATTTATTTTTAAACCACCTAGCCTATTTTTCTAGGTTGTTTTTGAAAAAAAAAAAAGACAAAAATAACAACGAAAACTTCACTACTGCTTTTTTAACACCTGTAATGAATAATCCATGCCATGCCTTCCTTTCATATTCACTAATCTTTGTATTCAATGTTCTATTAGCTGCAATTTTAGTTCATTAAAAAATTATGAGGGCCAGCCGAGTGGCTCAATTGGTTAAGAGCTCACTCAAGAGTACAAGCTGAGCTCTGAGCAACAGCAGTTCGATGCCCAGTCCGAGCTGAACCACCACTGAGCTGCCAACAGGTGGCAGGATGGGTCAGCAAAAAAAAAAAAAAAATATGTCATCCTGGGACTAAAGTTTTATTCTTATTTTTTATGCCAAAGCTATTACATTTCAAAGAGTAAAATTTTAATGTGTCTTTCTACTTGGAATTTTAACCCAAGTCCTGTTTTTTGATTGCTGCTACCCCTCAGTAGAGTTGAGATCAAAACAAAACCACTTGAATAACTCGAGCACTGGGAATTGAGAGCTTTGGATAATACTATTCACCTTATATGTGAAGTAGGATTTATGGTGTATACAGAAATATTTTTTTATGTGTCCTTGGTAAAACATCAATAGTGATAATAACAACATAATAGTAACAATATATTTTTCTTCAACTTGTGTTCCTGATACATCCTTATATACCGAACCTAGGTGCCCAATAACACACATTTCACGTATTTATTTACCACTGATATGTAATCTTCCTAACCCTGTCATTATTAATAACGGCAGTATGCTAGGCAATAAATATGTATTATCTCATTTAATCTTCACACGAACCCTGTGAAATAATATCTTCACAACTTTCTCCATTTTAGAGATCAAAACCTGGGACAATGATGGCTGAGTAATTTCCTGGCTACTATAGAGTAGAACAGGAATCTGAACTCAAACACTCTGCCAATAGAGCCTGCACATTTTACCACCCTGTTGTATTGTGGTGGTCCCTTGTCTGCCTCCCAGAATGGTCAGAAGTGGGAGGCTTCAGAAATGAGTGGCCTTACACTCACAGAAAAAAAGGATGACACACAGAGGTAGAAGTTCCCACACTGCTAATCCCAGGGAATGAAAGAGATAACTAAGCAAAATATGGATTCCTGGCTGTTTTGGGGTTTTTTCTCATTCTTTTATCTTTCATTTTTCTAGTTGTCTTTTTGATCATTGCATTTGGCTTTTGGTTCTCTTAGTCAGCCCAGGTAGCTGGCAGAGGCATTGATAAATGGTCATGTTTTGGCTGACTGTATCAGACACATTATGGTACACTGTGTTGAGCCAAGAAAATATTTTATTCTGATCGAGCATTCCCTGGGTGGTAACCAAGCACTGCTATTGGCACAGTGAATTCAGTAGAACTTTACATGACAGCCATCCATCTCTTCCAATCCACCCCACATCACCATGGTGACACAGGCCTGCCATTACAGGGCCTGAGCCTTCTAAGCCAGCCCATAATTTACCCAAGCAACATGCCAAACACAGAGTTAATTTTGCACATTATTAATATAAGGATTCGTTCAAGTTTAGTTCAGTGATATTACAAAAAATAATCACCTACATAGTTTGCCTGAATTTACATAAGCAAGAAATAAAGTCAAATCACTGGTAAACAAGACATATGTGATGGTATCATATGTGATATTTTGATTATCTGATTGACGAAGAGAAGAACAAACAGAAATAGGCTTTTATTCTCTTCCTATTGGGAGTCCTGGGTCTGTCTTCACTCACTCAGTCAACCAGTCAAAAGACATCAACTGGGCACATACTATGTGGGGATTACAAGAGGGAAAATATAACCTCTGTCTTCAGGTGGCTTCCATTCTAAGTGTTAAAATAGCCTAACTAGAATATTATTATAAAAATAAGGGCCGGCCGAGTGGTGGTTAAGCGCTGGCTTGGGAAGCCAGTGGCCCCGGTTCGGATTCCACATATGAGGGCCAGTGACACTGCCCTAAAAAAATAAATAAATAAATAAATAAATAAATAAATAAATAAATAAATAAATATAAGACATCTTGAAAAACTGTGAATTTCAAGATAGGCTTTTATAAGGAAGTAGTAGCTGATTTTCCCCCAACAAAGTCTTGGATAAAACAAATAAAAAGATGGTACTTTCGATTTCTATTCCATTCTTAGACAGGGCAACAAAGAAAATTGATTATTCCCTAAAGACTTCTAAAATGATAGTCAAATCCTGTTTGAGGGATTATCCTTTCAGTAAAACACATCTAATAATATATCTTCTGGCATTTATAGAAAGCCAGCCTACATTTCCCAAAGCTGTTTTTGTGTTCATTATCTATGCACTAACATTATAGAATCATTTGGTAAACAATCACCTTTGTTTTATCCACCCATTCTCTTTTTTGCCCACGGAGATTCTCTCTCTCTCTCTCTCTCTCTCTCTCTCTCTCTCTCTGTCTCTGTCTCTGTCTCTGTCTCTCTCTCCCCTTTTCTCATGTTTCTTTTCTAACCTAACAAGACATGCTCCTTCCTAACACCCTCTCCACTTTTGTAATGCCTGTTGTTAACTTGAGAACAAGTTCGTGAATGGAATGTTTCCGTAGGGGCAAAAGTGGATGTGGTTTGTTGCTAGGAGAAAAAAATCTCTGCCGTCAGTAGTTTTTCTGTGACCTGGGAGCAGAGGTGAGAACAGGATCAGAAAAGCAGGTGCAATCGCTTACATGAAAAGCAGACAAAGAAGACTTGGGTTTCTGAAGCCGTGTACCAAAAGCATCCTCCTAGCCCTTTCTTTCTCAGACAAAGATGTAGAACACCAACCAGAGTCCCAAATTTAGATCTATGCAGAAGGAAACTCACCCAGGCGGCCCTATTTGACAGCATTAATCTGAGGAAACCACAAAAAGAATTTTCACACTCAACTGAAATGCAGTTGTTTGGGGAAACAGCTGAAGGAGGGTGTACAACTTTATAAGAAATAACCCACAATCCTCAGACAGGAGATCTGCCTTTGACACACAACGGCACAAAACCAACTTGTCACCAAGTGCACACCTACTATTTATTAAAGGGAAAATGTGGGGAATTGCAGTCAGCAGAAGGCAATGACCAAGGAACCAGAGAGTAGAAGAGAGGAGTTCAGGGTTTATGCCCAAGCAAGCTTAAATTTAAGCACCTTCCATCCATATCTAACATTGTACCTGGCTCTGCATTAGTCACCTACTAGGGACAGGGCTGAGTCACCCGTCTTCTCACAGAAGTAACTTGCATGTGTGGTTGGCACCTGTGCTCTTCTTTGTCTCCAGGACTGAACCATATTTAAGTGTCTCAACTCAGTGGACTCGAGCGGGTGTTAAGTATTCTTCTGACTCAAATAGCACAGAAAACCATACAGACAAACATACTGCCAGGGCAGTACTGAAAGCCCAGAGTAACCAGATCCAATGGGCTACTACTACTGGAGAATGTTAAGCAGAAAAGTGACACTAAGTTGTAGATATGGACACAAATATCAGTCCAAAAGTCTAACAAAATTGGTCAAACATGTCAGCTTCCATAATACAATGCTAGTTCTGCCAGTTCCGCAGGGATAGGACAGGGATCTTCCCCAAGTCTGGGGCAGAGAATTCCTGAGTTCCTGCTTCTCATTAGGGCTCCAAGTCTTACACTTGCCAGTACCCAACAGACCCAGGAGGAGTAGGCACTGGCCTTCTCAGAAAGGCACTCAAACTGAGGCATCAGGTTGAGCAACGTCCTGAATTCTTACTCTGCTAGCACGATGTGTTACCCCAGCCAGGATCTATCAGAAGATAATTGGCAGCTGCTGTGTAGAGGATGAACAGGAGGGGAAAAACTGAAATGAGGGACACAGTGTGCTTTATCATCATTGGTCTAGCATTACATGAGCCATACAGAATTTCCTGAGAAGGCACTGGAAAAATAATCAGCAGTATTAGAAAATATTAAATTATTTGTATTTAAGTATAAAATATAAAACATTAAATTTACCATAAAATATAATTGAATTTGTAACATTTCATTCTGACCCTAATAGTCTTTCATGAAACCTTAAAAGATTTTCTGCCATGAAATCAGTGAAATGCCTTTTTTCCCTCAAGCAAAATGATAAAATTCATGAACAATGCTTGTGCCAGTGCTGTGAGATGCCAGCTTGATTAAAATGTTCCCAAATTTGCTTTCAATTTGGCAAAGTGCCGTCAGTGTTTAGATGTTAAAATAGGTGACATGTCTATCAAGAAGTTTCCTATTTCTTCTTAGAAATTTAGATTAAAGTGGTTTGCTTTAAAATACTTACTCTAAAAACCAGTATACACAGAAAGGCTCTGTTCCTAAAAAGCAAAATTGTTTCCTTCCCATCCCTCTCTTTTCTCTGCCATCATTAAACTCCTTTGTAAGCCTGTGGAGGACCTCATTGAAAAGTCTTGATAGATTCCCTTCAGATAATCAGGAAGCAGTTGGGGTAATAATTATTTTTCAGAATGCCCTCCAACCATGTATATTCTGTTTAACCCAAGTAATGTAACCAGTCTATACTCCAAAAAGTAGAGGAATGAATGGATGATACCTTTACTGTAAAAGTAGAGAAGCTTCCCACTCAACTCCAAGATAATACAGGACACCCTTCTACAGTCTACATATATCCCATAGAGGCTGAGGTCACAAGCTGACACCCAAATAACTCATGGCATGCAGCAACATGAGACAAGTCTCACAATGTTAACATAGTGGTTTTTAAACATTTGAATTGGCTGTCATTATTTTTAAATCAGCAGATTCCACATCTTGATTTCCAACTTCTTTTAGAAAAGTTCAAAGATCTGAAGACTCTGGAGCTGCACATTTACTTTTCTGCAAGACAACAATTCCCTGAGGATGAAAAATGGCCATTCCACATAGATGGGGAAACACTCTATTTTCTTATTTATTTATTTTTTATTTATTTTTGATACCCATCACACCACTCGGCTGACCCAAGAGCTTTCTTATTTATTTTATTTATTTTTGATACCCGAAACGTTCTATTTTCTGATCTCTACCACATCCTATTGTTTTGTAATCCCTCCCTGCATCATTCACATATAACACCTGCCTGACCAGTGCAAGCCCTCTTTGGTAATAGAGAGACAGAAAGAAAGGAAGGAAGGAAGGATGGAAGGAAGGAAGGAAGGAAGGAAGGAAGGGAGGGATTTCATTTAAGCCCCAATAACTGACCTTCCCTGAACAGTGAAGTTCTGAGGCAAGAATTCTTTTATACCAAACATGCTCAGATTCCAAGCCTTCCCTAAAAGCCTTAGACTTTGAATCCCTCAGGCTGAGCAAACTGAGTAATAGGCTTAAGTAACTGAAACCATCTAAGAAGCCATTTCCAGAACTCTCAATCTTACCATCTCTGCCTGCTTTTTACCAAAACAGGAGATCTTAGGGGCAATCTAGGCCACTTGCTAGTCTATATGGCACCTTTGTGGGAAACAGAAAAAAGTGTTCCTTCCTCTATGTTGATACAGGCCCACATCCCACGGCATGGTTTGGCATGCAGAGTATGGCTGCCTTTCCACTCTCACCGCCTGTTGCTAGGCCCACTTGTACAGTGAATAATCTACACTGATATATATGACATCACAGCCCTGGAAGCACACTTTCCCCAAAACACAAATAAAATAGCACTCACATGCAATTCAACCAGTGAGATGTACCTGACAAGTTTAGGGATTGAAGAGACATGAAGACTTGGATGGTTTTTTTTAAATTGATGCACTGGGTTTTTAAACTCTCAGGTGAAACAGATTCTAGAATCTTTGAAAAAGGGAAATAAATGAGTGCCACAGCAGACCAAGAGAGGTGAAAATTAAATCCATACCCAAGCCATGCTGCTTAATCTTGGAGAGCATCCTGTCCAGACAAACATGTCCCCGACATGGGTAGACACAGTCTATTCAGAAAACCAATTTCTTGTTTCTTGGGGGTGAAAGTAATTTACAAGAAGCTTTGTGTCAATAACAATTCTATACCAAATGGAAACTTTGAAAATACATTATTTTTTTCCTGTTGTCCTAAATAACCCAGTCTAAGTTGTCTTACCTACTCCTTAATGGAATATGAGTTTCAACAAGTTGCACCAGCCTTACCTGAAATGACTCCTGTCCTATCTCATTGTTCAATCTCATGTGTCTTCTCCTTGCTGGGATGGTTACTCTGGGCTTTCAGGGGGAGCCCCGATGCCCTGGCTCAGTATGTTTGTCACTACAATCTTCTGTGCTATTTGAATCTGAAGAATAAGCCCTTATCACCAAATGTGTTTTTCCCTCGCCCTTTGGAAGTACCCATCAAGTGCCACTTGAACTCTTCTGGAAGAATCACCAGGACTAAGTCTCCAGCCCAAAAGTGACCTCATGCTTCCACTTGGACGAAAATAGCTGCCCTGTCCTGCCCCAGAAGAAGGAAAAGAAAAGCCCTGCCCTTTCCAAAGAAAGAACTTTTGAATTATATATGTCATCACTGAGAGTTCTTTCTCAGATAGTATAGACGATGGGAATGAAAGAAGCATATGGAGAAAGAAATTCATTTTGCCTCTTTGAAGTGCCTTTGATCCTCTATCATTGCCTGGTTTTATTCAAAGATAAAATATTTGCAAATATTTCAAAGAATGGCTATCCATCATGCTCATACAATTTTCCCTTTTATAAAATAATAACAATATTAAAGTTCTCTGTATCTAAATATGAAAAGGGTTGTGCCCTTCTCCGACAGACGGAGAGCTGATGTTTTGCAATTTGCAGGTGACAAAAATGTGCCTTTCCATTCCCAGTGATGAGAATGGAAAGGCATTATAGTTGTCCAAAGTTCTCACTGTAGTTCCTAAGACACTGCACGTGAAATGATTGATAGTAACATTCTGGGCAATTGCAGTCTCAGGATGTAATGGGGTTTCACAGGGAATATCACGACCTGTGTTGGGGGATGGCAGGATATGGGGGGAGGGAGTCTCTCCCTGTCTCTCTCTCTTTCTCTTTCTCCCTCTCTTATTTTGATCGCTTGATCCAATTCTCTCCCTCTCTGTCTTTCTTTCTTCCTCTTTCCTCCCTATCTTTCCATGACTTTTAGTTCCTCCTTCTAGCTGTCTCCAGTTCTTCCTCCCCCCTTCTTTTTCATTTGCCCTTCCACCCTGAACTACCACCTGAAATCACAGATGTTCTTCTGTCCTCCTTGTTTAAGCCACAGGGGCAGGCCCAGCTGCTTTATTGTCACCAAAGAGGTAAGTTCCTTACGGAGGGGAAATTGTGAGAAGCCCATTTGGCCCAGCCCTGTGATGAAAATATGCCATTATTAAGAAGAAATTTGGATCTTTATCTGTCTTCTGTTTTTATTTCTCCATTGGTCCAGAACCCACAGGACAGTGGGTTATGATTAAGCCCTTAGATTCCTAGCAAGTTCTTCTACTGAGAACTGAGTGCACAGACAAAAGAGTAGGTCAGCTGATCCGAAAGCCAAGGAGGAGGAATGCAGGACTCACATGAGACCCACTGATAAATGGGGAGTAGTGAACATACTGCATGCTACTGGAACTTCTTCCCTTGTCAAAAATCATCATCATCATCATCATCATCATCATCCTAGTTTTAACAAGACTGAGAGTTGTTTGCTCAATTATAAAACTCCGAAAGATGAAAGTCAAGAAAATTAGAAAATTCCGGGCATACATAAATAGAGGCTATTCTAATAGTGATATTTAGTTACGGTTTTTCACCAGGATTTTAATAGGGAGGAATTGGAAAGTTATTATCCAAAATTGGTCATGTAGTGTCACTGCTGTTGTTTGTAATTAAGCCTTATAGTTCTCATCATGAGAAAGAGAGCTGAGCTCAGTCAATGCCTGTGAATCTCTCAGTTCAGAGTGGGTGGGCCAGAGAAACATCATTCCTAATAGAACCTTCACAAGGCTTGTTCCCACCAGGAGAGCTCCAGGTGGGGCAATTATACTTCCCAGCTTGCCCAAGACAATGCTCATTCACACCTGTTGCCCGGTATAATTATTAATAACATGCCTTTTTATTTTCAAAAGATCCCAATTTGCTGAGTCAATTATAAGGCCCCTTTAGGCATGTGCTATATAATGGATTATTTAAAATCCATTAGAGGTGCTGTAACAATATGTCAGACTGCATTCAACACAATCTCCGGAACTGGGGAAAAATTATAAATGAAACTTATTTAGAAATTGTTTTCATGAACTTCAGAGATAAGCAATGTAGAAGGAAAGACAGAATACAAAACAACCCAGAAGAGAAGGAAGCAATAAGAGGGGAGAAAGTGCAACCCTGACCTTAATTGTCCACCATCCTCATTAGTAATGACTGCTAAGAGTTGGTCAGCCATGATATTTGGAAAGCTATCTTGAAAATTAATATAATTATTTAAGAACATTTTTTTTAAACTCTTGATTCATGAGACAAATGGCCTTTCTAATTTAACCAAGATACCTAGGGAACAAATAGACATTACTAAGATAAAGACTGCAAATCTAGTTTTCTGAGAAAGAAGGAAAAAAAAGGTACTTTCAGTCAATACACCAGGAAGAATGAATTGCCTCCTTCCTTTGAAAGTCACGCAGGGAACTTAACTGTTTACATTACCATCCACCTGCTGTAGTTCTCTTGCTAGGAGACCACAGATCAGGAAAAGCCAGGTTCAAGCTCACAGATGTAGCAAAAGCTTTGTTTACATTGCATGTAATTTGCTTACTATGATAATGCAGCCTTCCATTTCCTTGTACAGAGTTCTAAGACCCAGTTAATACCAAAAATTAAACAAGGCCTCAACGCTGATGCAGTATTGTATTCTCAATCCCACAATAGCCGACTTTGTCATAATAAGTTGTCACTCTGCATCCAATACCCCAAAATGCAGTGATTCTCCCTCTCCCGTTACAACCATGGGCATCCCTCATTTTTCCCTCGATACCCCCACATCCACTGTAACTGGGGACACATTAAATAAATCAGTCCTTTCTCCCGGTTGCACTTGTCAACAACTTCAATACGGCCTGTCATGATACTAGACTCCTATCCAGGACATACATTTTTTGTTCTTAATACTCTATGGAAATATAATATGTGCACAGATAAGTACAGAGAAAAAGGCAGTGAATTTTCAAAGGAAACATACCCACACACAATTCCCCCTTATGTCCCATCTCAGTCACCTTCTCCCTTGAAAATTAACCATGGTCCTGAATTCTAATATCAAAGATCTGTTTCTAAGCTTTATGCGAATGGAATTGTATGGCATGTACTGCTTGTAGCTGGCTTCTTTTCTCAACATTGAACTTTTGAGATTAATCCCTATTGTGTGACTATAACTCATTCCTCTTTATTACTATATTTTATGACCATACCACAAGTTAGTGAGTTGTTTTAATTTTTCACCATTACAAATAATGCTATTATGAGCATTCTAGCACATGTCTCTTGGTGCTCAAATGTACATATTTTTGCTAGACATACACCTGGGAACAGAAATGCTAGGCTATTGGTTATTACATATGTTGACCCTTCATAGATACCAAAAATACTTTCCCAACTTGAATATACCAATTACACTCCCACCAGCAGTCTGTAAGTGTTTCAGCTACACTACACTTTCATTGATATTGTCAGTCTCTTTCATTTTAGCCATTCAGATGGATGTAGTATAGTGTCAATGCGGTAATGGATTTAATTAGAATTTCCTAGAGACTAATGAAGTTGAGCCACCCAGCTTTCTTAATGTTTCAATTTTCACCAAGCCAACAGCCAATCTCAGTTGTTCAACTCTTCTCTGGTTACCACGTATAAAGAAGGCTGCCATAGAACCAAGGGTGTATACATTCATTCCAACTCAAAGCCATTTTGCCTGTTGGCCTTTCTCACTGCTCACCAATCATTTCTTCACCACGTCTCAATCTCCTATGCAGGTTACTCTGGTGGCCAGCCTCTTCTCTCCTGAGGTAGCCAATCGGACACTCACCCGCCTTATAAACCTATCGCTAACCTTACCAGGTAGCCTTACCTTCCACTTACGCCAAGAAAGACAAGTTCCTGCAGTGTGAGTTCCTGCGTCCTCCCCTGTAGGCCTTATTACTTCATTTTTCTCTCTAGTCCCGCAGAGGAAGCAGAGTTCCTCCTTCTCTGTCAAATTCTTAGGCACGCACTGAAAAAAAATGTGTTCTTTCCAGTTTCCTTTGTCATTGACCCTCTGTGTGACCCAGTGCAAGTTATCAGACCTCCCTTGGACTCAGATTTCTTATGTGGAAAAGGAGACTTGCTCACCTCATAAAATTGTGTGAGAATTAAAGGATCACGTGCTTATAAGCCCTGGTTCAATGCCTGCTAGGTATTTTGTGTTCCATAAATATTATTTTCCTTCCATTTCTCCTTTTATCTCTCTACCCTTATTAACCTCCTCCTTCTCACTTAGAGGCAGTAAAATGGGGGAAAAAAAATCTTGGCTTTCGTAATCACACACACTAAGACTTGGAACCTGGTGGTTACCATTGACTAGCTCAATCATTAACTTCCCTAAATCAGCTTCTTATGCTCCAAAAAGGATCCGGGGATGTTCTACTCAGAAGTGTAAGAATTGCAAGCCACTGAGAATGATTGCACTTTTAGAATAGCAGCCTCGAAACATGACTTCGTTGTCTATATGCATCCAACCGCACATGCGTTTAGGCAGCATAAGGTTTGTTTGTTTGTTTGTTTGTTTTTGTTTTTTTGAGGGCAGTGTCACTGGCCCTCATATGTGGGACCCGACCGGGGCCACTGGCTTCCCAAGCCAGCGCTTAACCACCGCACCACTCGGCCCGGCCCAGCATAGGGTTTGTTTGATTGGTTGGTTGTTGGTTCTTATTTGAACTCCCTAGAGTTAAATAGCATGATAATTTGCATTAAAATTCCAGAATGTGGGTTTCTTTTGAAAACACTAGCAAGAGTGCTTATATTCCCTCCTGGCCACAGCCACTTGGAGCTGAGCAGCCACTGCCCTCCCAGGCTTGGCAGTGAACTCTCTGTCCTGCCTGACTCCCCTCCCCTCCTTATGTTCTTCCACCGGGCCAGTTTCCCCTCTGTGCACCACCTTCCTAGACCTGGATGATTATTTTAGTTTGATAGTTCTTCAGATTCCTACTGATTCATTGCCTAAGATTTACAGAACACTTGTAATATATTTAGCATTGTTTCTTGTACAAATATGGACTCCCTGTTCTCTAGATTCTTACAACTTGTAATTGTCAGGCCTCATTAGTGTGCCACTGTAACAAATTATCACAAACTTGGTGACTTAAAACAATACAAATGTATTATCTTACAGTTATGAACAACAGATCCAAAATGGGTCTCATTGGCCTAAATTAGAGTTGCTAGAATTGCATTCCTTTCTGGAACCTCTTAAGGAGAATCTGGGTTGCTTTATTTTTTTTTGCCTTTTCCAGCTTCTAGAGGCTGCTCTTATTCTTTGACTCATGGCCCACAGCCCCACTTTCTCTGTCTTCAAAGCTGGCAGTGACAGGTTGAGTCTTTCTCATGCTATGTCATTCTGACACTATTGCCTCCCTCTTGAAGACCATTGTGATTACATTGGGCCAAATAATCTAGGATAATCCCCCCATCTCAAAGTCATTGATTAGCAACCTTATTTCCACCCGCAACCTTTATTCCCCCTTTCCAGGCAAAGTAACATATTCACAGATTATAGGAGTTAGGACATGGATATCTGGAGGGAGAGGGGGCATTATTCTGCCAACCACAGTCCTCAATACTATAATTTTTTCCTTGGAAAATACAATTGAGCTAGGATTGTTCGTTTACCTAAACGCTGCTACAGATTTTCCTTCAGTTCAAAAACAAAATTAAAAAAAAAAACAAGCAGCCAAAGTACAAACAACACATAGTTAGCATTATAACATTTCATGTCAAAACAAAGCAGATTTCTCCTGTTTGCCCATAAATGCCAATGGCATTTTTGCTCACTCCTCCCAAATACCACTACCTTTATGAATTGTTTGGAAGAAGGAAGGAGAGAAAGGGGTGTGAAAAGGAATGACACTAGTTGCAGATCTAGGTGCAATTTCCCTTGGGGATTAAAAAGAGAGGTTAAGGAGCATATATATCAAAGAAACTTCTGCGTTGCTTCAAGAACTCTAAACCCTCAGCAAATCTCTGAATAATAATTCAGTCTGAGAGTAATCCTAAACTCCTGAAGATGTCCATGAATATTCTGCCATGTTCCCCCTCAACCGTGTTTCATCAATTGTCTGGGGAAGGTCATCTGACTCATCCATGACACTATCAGAATTAAACAGGAAAAACCAAACAGAAGAAAGCAAGCAAATCTACTTGGGATACTTTCACCTATGTCTTCTCCAAATAGATCATCATTATTTCCAGTTTACAAAGAAAAAAAATTTTTAAAAAACAAATAAAAACTCAAATCCAATCTTCAAATGTCTGTAATGAACTGGGATCAAGGCTGCACTTGATACTTCAAGATTTTAAATAACAAATATTACAGGTTACATAATATATTTAAAATTGGTTCAATATATGTTGTTTTTCTTTTCTATATTTAACCTTCAGGGAATGTTTTAGCGGACCAAATAAAATCTATCTATATTATTGCGCATTTTAATTTTTATCTGAAATCATTTCTTAAATCATACACCATGTTAGCTAGGTAATCTGATGCAACTCTATGAATTCAGCTGTGAAGTTGGGCAACATGGCCGGCCTCTCCCTCCATGAAATATTTCCACAATCTTCTTGGAATCAACTCCTATATCTAATCAAAGTCTTGTCCTTTTGACTTCTAAAAGTTTTCTCAAATCTTCTGAATTGATTCTATCCCCTAAACTTCATTTTCATAACACTTAACATAGTTTTAATTCATTATCAGCGTAAATTTTCATTTACCCCATGAGGACAGGGACCATAATCTATTTCTTTGTTCCAAGTTTCAGCTCTGTGCCTGGTTCATGAGCATTGTTGAATGAATGAATGTTCCCTACCCCTATTCTCTTTTTGACACACTTATATTTATTCATGACAGGCACTAGTTTAAGTGTTTGTATGTGTTAATTCAGTAATTCTTATAACCAATTATATTATATAAGGACTATCATTACCTGTTAAACAGATAAGAAAATGAGCATAGAAAGGGTTCAATAACTTGCACAAAGTCACACAGCCACTAATAACATAATATTTATTGAATGCTTAATGTGGGCCAGGCAGAGCTGCTGCTAGACACCTAAGGTGACTGTTTGAATGACAAAGATGCCCCTTTCGGATGGATGAAGAACAAAAGGCATCCCCTCCTCCAGGATGAGTAAGTCTGGGCACAGGGCTTGTCAGGTGAGAGCAGGCTCCCATCCACATTGATCCTTCAACCAGTCTTTGAAGAGCACAGCCTGAACAAAACATAGTACAATGCCACAAACTGCCCTGAGCACTAAATGGTGATTAACCCACAATCATCCAATGAGAGGCATTCGTCTTGTCATCCCTATTTTACAGAAGCAAGAACAGAGACTCACAGAAGTAATGCAATTGCTCAGAGTTGTCCAGCTACTGAGCTACCTGGGCTGGATTCGAGCCCAGGCATTGTGGCCCCAGAGCCTACCCTCCTAACAATACTCTATACTGAGTTTCTTAGTCTAGGTTCCTGCAACAGCCTCTTAACTAGTCCCCATGCCTCCTAACTTGTCCCACAACTCACTCTCCTACTGGAGCCACAGTGGATTTCTACATGTGTAAACCCCATGGAGACCAACACCACAGAACTACAAACAATGATCTCAGAGGGGGTTTATCTTGCTTATCAATAGACATTATATGACTCCCCATTGAAGGGTGTCATAGAACACAAATTCCTCTAAATTGATAATTAAATGACTACTGATCATTCTGAAAATATGGGATAAAATGTATTCCAATATAAAGAAGCAAAAACAAAGTAAAATATATTACTTAAGAGCATCTTATAAGACTGTGGAGAAAAAGCCAGTCCTGAAAAGGACAGTTTTCTCAATGAGAAATATAAAACATCTTTTCTACATAGACTATATAAAATGGAGGCAGCATTATGTCTCATTTTGACCTGATTCCAAAAAGCCTGCTCGCACTTGGAAACAGTGACAAGATGCTTTGCGTTCTAGAAATAGACTGAAGTTTGGCCCACTGGGTGAGTCATGATGGCCAAGTTATGTATAAAGGAACTTCAGAGCAGCCTTGGGGCCCATAAATACGAAGCATGTATAGTTGTATCGTGGTAATGACAGGAATCCCAAAATACCACAAACACATTGGTATTTCATTAAACTAATAAGAATATCTTATGAAAACACAAATGCCCTTGCATTTTCTCACTAGCAAAAGGAACATGTGTTGGGTTGATCAAACTTCATTTTCTCTATAATTCAAATACAGGTCTCTTATTCTAGCCACAGATTAGCTCCACCTTCTACTTCTCATACCGAGGTTCTGAAGATAAGGATCTAAAAGTTACCTACTCAACTTACCTTTATTTAATATCCTTTCATCATCTCTGTCTTGCTGTTCAGTGTCTCATTAGTGCTTAAGTTGATACCTTAACATGAACGATACTGATTTTAATTTGCTTGGTTTACTACCTTAGTAATCTAAGGACCTAACCCCCTTGACACAAAAAAATACAAGCATAAGTAAAACATTAGTTAAACAAAAAGGAAAACCAGCATGTTGTGACAACATGCACAGTGGTTTTATCTGCTTTAAAGCTGTTCTAAGCCTGCCTAAGAGTTTACTCCCAGCACTAAAGCACTTTCCAGGCAGCATGAAGGTCCCCCATTCACAGTTACTCTGCCTTAGGCGATCGACGTACTTTTCCACCCTTAACTATTGTTCTGGCTAATAGGCAATGTTCCCCCTTTAGTACTGAATTTGGAACAGATTTCTTCTGGAGCAGGTTTTTAAAATTGTAAGCAGGGAAGAAAACTTCAAAATCACTCAACCAAAAAAAAAATCTTTTTGGCTATTTACTGCATTGCCAGAGACCGGTTTTAATTTTTAGAAACATTTTTGTGAAATACAGCTTTATATCTTTACCAAGCATAATTGATCTGGTTATGTTTCTTCATCCTCACTCTCAGCCTGATATTTTTTGGCCTCAAGAATTATTTTCTCCAGTAAAAGAGGTGCTTGCTGCCCCCAAAATAACTAAAACTTGAGTAGTCAAAAGCAGCCAAAGTCCACAGGTCCCTTCTCAGGTAGCCCAAAGCAGCATGAAGACCCGACCTCATGAAGATGTCAATAGTCACAGACATTCAAAGGATGCTAAGTAGGTGCATAACTTAATGGCCTGGAACTTGTAAATTTCAAAAAAAGCAGAGTCAAAACAACATTTTTCTCACATTGCTGTGATGATTATCACCTGTATAATCCTTTGAGGACACAAAGGTCCTATTTAAGAGGTCTTCTTTTAATATACAAAGACCCTGGAAGAAAGGCCATTGCTATACCATTCAGTGCTTTTATGTGAATTCGAAAAAGACAACCTTCCTCCACTCCCCATCTCAGGATTTGGCTTGTGAGCAAGCCAAGGTTGGATTTCAGCCTCCCTGCACCCCCTTGCCTGTTTCTCATGATCAATGAATAGCACTGGCTTTCTTTGTAACACCCAAGCAACATTTATTCTCCATTCATTCATCACATGTTTCAGGCACAACTATGTGTATGGCACTCAGGCTCTGTGGAGAATTTAAAGGGATATAAAATGGTAGATTTGTTCTGAAAAGTGTTCTCATTCTCAGTGAATGAATTTCCTAAGTGATGGTGCAAAAGGTGCTAAGATACAATGCGCCTAGTGCTGCTGCCTATTCTGGTTTCGCTGGAGAGCCATGAGTGATTGAGCCTAAAAGAGGGCTTGCATGGCTGGTCAATAGAGGACCATGAATTATAGAGAAGAAAAATAATTTGCCAACACTGAGCTTTAAAGATATAGACTTAATGATAGTCAACAGGCTAGACTGGAGTGTGTCAAGGGTAGAGGGAGCCTGAAGGCAGAGAGATCACTTAGGAAGCTGATACATTATACTATTATCCAAATAGCCACCACCACCCACCATGGAAATATTATATGTCCCTAATCCATTAACCTCAGGCTGGCTTTGTGAGTTTCTTCAGACAATAAAATGGGAATAAATAGAATATGCATCACTTCCAAACAAAACTTTAAGAGTCATTATGTGGTTCTAGTATATACGCTTTTATCTTTGCTACAATGTCTCTGACCGGGACTGCTTCTTCAGTCTGGGTCCCAGAATGACAGTAATTGAAAGAGAGCTTCAGCCAACTTAAAATGAACAGGTACAGGATCAAGAAATTCTTCTTTGTTTTGTAAACTACTCAGATTTGGGGGTTGTTTGTTATGCAGCATAACATCCTAACTAACAAACTAAACTAATGATGAAGCTGAAAGCCGTAAGGTCTTAGACTAGATAGAATGGAATTGGATAGGAAAGGGCAGAGACAACAATAATCATAATTTCAAAAAAAAAAAACTATCATCCAACATTCATTTGATATTGATAGGTCCAGCATACACGTACGTACATTAATGACACCTAGTTTAATTCTCATACAGCCAGAAACACATATCTGTTTCATATTATAGTATGTGCTCTTATCGGTTTTTCCCAACAACCAATAAAGCTTGGTGACTGTATATGTATGTAAGGTTAACCCAGCAGACCTGGACTGTTCAAATCCTGTACATTCTGAAAAAAGATTGGCCATTGGCCGGCTCCTGGAAGATGAGCTCTAAGCCCTTAGAATACTCTGCCTGGTAAGAAGTGTTGTATGCCTGAGGCCTTGGACCATGCAGTATCAGTTTGATCAAACAGTCCATAATAACTGTGATTTATGATGAATGCCTGTTTTTCCCCTGCGGATCTGGAGTCTTGAGTAGCTGAGTCATGCTGGCACTACATGTCTATATGACTGACCACCTATAAAAACCTTGAACATCAAGGCTCAGGTGAGCCTCCCTGGTTGGCAATGCTTTGCATGTGTTGTCACACATCCTTGCTCAGAGAATTAAATGGAACTCCCCTGGGAAAGAACTTTTGGAAGCTTACATCTGGCTTCTCCTGGACTTAGCCCCATTTGTCTTTTTCCTGATTTTAATGTATATCCTCACTGCAATAAACTATAACCATGAAAATAATAGCTTTCCTGAGTCCTTTTAGTGAGCCCTCAAGCCTAAGAGTGGTCTTGAGATCTTCTGACATAGCACTGAACATCAGATAGGTGAGTGTCAAAGATGTCCCCAAAGTTTTAAGCCTAAGTGGCTCAAAAATGGTGGTTCAAGAACAGCAATGGGGAAATACAGAGGAACTGGTGAGCTGAGATAAGGGATGAAGGAAGAGGCTGAGGAGGCAAGTGGAGGAAGAAAGTATGATTAATTTGACTTCCGTATCCAATTAGGAATGTGCCATGAGAAATATGGGAATATAGTTAATGGTTGAAATCATGAGAATTAATGAGAGTGAGAGTGATGAGAAAAATATTAAAGAAAAAGAAACACCAAGGAGCTGAACACAAACTTGGCTGCCTAGGGAGGAAAAACCAGTGAGAAGTGACACAACTTTTACCAGTTTCCCAATTCATCATATAAAATATATGTTTAATTTTATATAAATTTATATTAACCCAGTTATACCATAGACTTTACACAAGAAAATAACTGCTAAAGTTTTTTGTCGATATGGAAATAGAACAAAAAATATATATATCAGCAGTATTGATTGTTCTCATAGCATCTTCATTTCAAGTGTATTTAAAATTCTGTCTCATGAGCAAAGCATTCAGAATTGATTGTGATAACCACTGAAAATTCCAAATAAACTGGGGCAGAGGGAAGCTGCAGTCATTCATGATTCTTCTTCATTCATCCATGGGGCTGCTACCAGGGCTATTTTATATGTTTATTTTGTTTTTAACCACCCAGAAATTAGAGTTGATAGAAAGACCCAAATAAAATCAGTGAAGGGCCTGTGCAGCTGAGGTTTCATTTAACTTAACAAGTATTTTCTATTTTTCTGCATTTTCCTCAAACAGCAAACAGAGATAGAGGCCAAGAATATGAGGCTTAGCCCAAGCCTTTCACTTTTGCTTTTGCTTCCTCCAGGTCTGATTTGTTTTCTTTCCATTTCAGTGTGCTTTTAGATTTTTTTTTTTCTATGGAAAAATAGTTTGGGGACCATTTCAGAGGCTCCTTTAAATAACCTTGCTGTGGAAGTCAGAGTTCCTGCCTGACTTCCCCCCATTTCACCTGAAGAGACGGCCCTCCACATTAGTACTCCATGTACTTCTTACTGAGGCATCAGAAAACATGGAATCTGCCTTAAATTTTCCTTTTCCTTTTTTTTAAAGCTTTATTTAACCCCCCTTTTTTTGGCCAGAGAATACACATAATCACTACTTTTAAAAGAGAGTTATTCATTGGTTCTAGGGTCTCATATTAGACAGTAAACACTGTGCAAATGTAAATCAGTTCTACAGCCAGTCTTGCCCTATTAACAGTCCCTCCCCGACCGTGGAGAATTCCACTCCATTATCTAGGAAATCATTCAAACCAGTGTCTCAAAAGCTCCCCCATGTGGGCACGTGAAAAATAACTCATCAGAGGAAAAGAAAAGTTGATGGGGATAATTGTAGAATGAGAACCAAATTTAAGGGACTAAATTTCAGATCTCCAAATGTACTAATATACAAGAAAATACCACATTAAATAATTATTATTTTATTTACATCTGTCATGTTTAAAATATAAAAGAATAATTAATTTGCATGAGCTGTTTTGTACAGATTATGGCATCAACAAATGAAACAGATGCATGAAATTTTCTTTTCTATAAGACATATTAAAAAAGGGGAAAAAAAGATAATTGGACTTGTTCCAATTACAAGGACACTCAAAAAGAAAAGATAAGTAATCTGAATATAAAATAAGAAACTAATGTGAAAATAAACCAAAACATTTGTTGTACTTTCCAGAGAACATGTGCCTACTGGAAATGTTTTCAGATTGCCCCTTTTGCCCATTTATCTCTCCATTATGGAAAAACATACTATAGCTAACTAAGACTGCTATGTAAATCAGCTACTCCCAAACAAAAGGTAGTCTCCCAGAATATTAAAACCAAGGCCTGCAAAGATTTTCGACTCCCATCTCCAATTTTACAGATGAAGAAAGTGAGCTCAGAGAAATGAATGAACTTGTCTAAGCCCACAAGGCTGACAGACAAGCTGAGGGCAGAACACTAGTATTCTGCTTTCTAATCCAATCATTATTCCTTTACATCATGCTGTTTCCTAATTTTTAAGAGTAACAATTAATAAATTTTAAAAATACTAACAAGTAGTAATTTTAATACTGAAAGGTACTAAGGACTTACTGTGTGTCAGACATATTTTAAGTACATTACATGAATTAACTCATTTGGTATTGAGAAGAATCCTCTGGGGTTGTATTATTATCTCCATTTTAGAGATAGGAAACAGAGACACAGAGAAATGAAGTGCCTCTCCCAGGAATCTTAAAACATAAGTGGGGGAACTGCTACAATAGTTAGCTAAGCAGTCTAACTCTATAGAGATTAAGTTCTTAACCATAAGCGATTAAATAGCATATAGAAAGTGGAATTGTTATTCAAAATTCAAAGGTGCACCACATATAGGATTAAACCTTACTCTTTAGGCAACATAAAATTGAAAGCTGTGATAATTAAAATGGAAATAAGATCAACTTAAAAGGAAAAAAAATAACTGGATTAGAAAGAAAATCCTTACGTAATTAGTAGAACAAACTTGAAGCTGTGTAAGTATTCAGTTTCACACAAACCATCTAAATAGAGAGCAGCATTCTTTAGTAAGATAACTGAAATCAAGCTTATATATAATTGGAAATTAGTCTTATCTATTCATTAAGGCAATCCCCCTTCTAGGCAATTCTTGTTGAGCCTATTTTCCAAGTAATAAAACCAGGTTTCTTAAGGGGGAAAACGCTCTCCTGCCTCTCGACTTGATCCAAACTAATATGAACTTCTTAAAGACACCAGTGAGTGCCCAATTTCCAAATATAATGTTGTCTTATCTCATCAAACCTCTCTGGTGTTTTCTCCCTCTCCCAAACCCTACTCCTCATCCCGTATTCCTTATTTAATGGATTCCTTGTTTAATGGATTCCCCCAGGCAACAAGCTCAAACCTTGAACCACGCGAGACTCCTTCCCTCCCTCCCAGGATACATCCATCTAGGTTGTAATTTCTATGAATTGTACATTCTAAATTGTTCTCGAGTCTTCCCCTCTCACTTTCATTTTCATGAACACCATCTAGAGTTCATCTGAATCACCATGTCCCCCCTCCCCATACCAAAAAAACTGTCTTAGGTTGGGTTCCACCAGAAGAAGACTCTTAGCTAAGAATTTAAGTGCAAAGAGTTACTTGTGAAGTGATTCCAGGAAGTATATGTAGAGGGTATGGAAGAATGGCACAGATGGGAAGGAAGTCAATACTGGTGTGTTAATGATCAGATAACTGCTGTGAGCAAAGTGGGGTTCAATTCCACTGGGAACCTCTGGGAGACTGTAGAACTCACTGCAGATGTGTCTCATCCCAGGAGCGGAGCTGAGGCATTTATCCACCGTTCAGTTTCAGGGCTGCTCCCTAGGGTGTTACCTCCCAGCCTTTCAAGCCCTTGTCCTCTTGCAAATTTCCAGTCGCTGAAACTTGTAGTTGTTGGCTTATACAGAAACAGTGACTGCTGAGGGAATATGAGAGAAGCATTGCCATCACCTGCCACACAATCCCTCCCAGAGGCTTTAGATAAAATCCAAGTGCCTCTGCACAGCCTAAAAGACATTTCGTGATCTGCCCCCATCCTTCCCCAGGCTTCCCCGCCTAAAACTCACGCGCCCTCTTCTTACCAAGCTACCAGAGGTTCCCAGAACCCATAAGGCTATTGCCACCTCTGTGTTGAGTACTTACTATTCCTTCTAGGAATATGCACCTCCACCTCCCAATCCACCTGCCTGGAATACCCCAACTTCTTCACAAGATACAACTTGTAGTCTCTCCATTTCAAGATCTCAAGCCTTGCCTTGATTCTTTGTACTCAGGTTGAGCACATGCCCCTCTGCCTGTGCCCTACCTTGTGTCTGTCTCTCTTATCAAGCTGCCCAGTAGTGGCGAGGCCAGCCTGCCAGACTGTGAATTCCTGACAAGCAAGAACTATGTTTGATTTATGTGTTTCCCCAGTACCAAGCCCAACGCAAAAGAGAACTGGAAAAACACCAGAAAGTTCCTGAAAGGTTTGTATATCACACAAAACAAATAAGTCTCCAATTAATATAACAAATAAAACCTAGACCAGAAGGAAAAACTGGGGGAAGAAAATAGCAATTCTCCCTTTAGTTCATGTTCTTCTAAAACAAACAAACAAAAAAAACCATGTTAATTAGAGATGTTTTTCTTTACATATGGGCTATAAATCAATTGGGTTCACTCTACCTCAGCTTCTTTAGCTATGTGCCTCTTTATTGGCATGGATCTCCTTAAAGGGAATCGGATACTTAAGACTCTCTGACAGGGAAGGTCCTGAGAATAAATTCTTTACATATTCACTCATGGATATATTGTGACCCCATTTCAATCTCTCATACTCAGGATCTTTGTGTGCCTGACGCTGAGCTGCCTTCACACTGAGCCTATTCAGTTACCCTTAGACAGAAGAAACAAGTGATGTAATTACCCTCCTAAGACCTGTTTTCCAGTCCCCTCAAAGTCAGTTGCATCTGTCCCCCAGCTGAGTTGTCCCTGAAGGGGATTTCTGCCAGCTTTAATGCTGATGGGCAGAAAGCCAATGCAGCATGGGTGGGAGGGAGTCCTACCCATCAGCTTGCAGTGGATTCATCAAAAGCAACTTACTTAAACCTGAACAAACGTACTCAGATGTACTCAAACCTGAATAAAGATTAAATTCATGCCGGCCGAGTAGCTCAGTTGGTTAAGAGCTCGCTCAAGAATGCAAGCTGAGCTCTGAGCAACAGCGGTTCCATGCCAGCCTGAGCTGAGGTGACGTTGAGCTGCCAACAGGTGGCAGGATGGCTCAGCTAAAAAAATAAATAAAATAAATTCAGATTCTGGGGTATGTCTTTTGTTTTTGCGTTTTTTGTTTTTTTTTTTGAGATGCTAGAGGATAAAAAGGAGAAAGAGGTGATATTTATTTCTAAAGGCCATTTAGTTTGGCCAAAACTGACTACACTTACACTGATGTAAAAACTAAATGTATTGTAGGTAACTTTGGTCTGGGATCCTGATACAGTTTGTGTTGGGTGGCTGTTGGAGATTTTGAGATTCATTGGTCACTGTCACCTGTCTGATGAAAACTAATCCATGCAGATGTGAATTTTGCTTTTACTTCCCTGCCCCTCCCTGTCCTCATAGTTTCACAATGGAAAAGAAAACCACCATGGATCTTCCTTGCTGAAGGTTTTAACATTGGGTGTTGCCTTCCATCACCTGTGTTTTGGGTTTTGCCCTAAGCAACACTGGCATTCTTTAATCTGAGATGATAGAAATGGACAAATACAGTAACAATGCAATCTGTTATGGCAGAAAGCAAAGAAGGAATCTTGGAAGGCCCTGCTCATAAGTCAGGTCTGCTGTTTATATTTTATTTCATATTTTCAGACCCACTGCAGGCAGCCAAGGAGTTGATATTCAAAATGTTTTGCTGATCTCATAAGAACCAATGTAAATAGACTTTCTACCCATTGACGCCAATGCTGAAGCCAATGCCTGTCTGTTCTTACATTTTGTGAGGTTTTTGTGTATATTGCTTCCAATTCCTTGTGCTGGGTGAACAGAGTTTTGCTTTGGTGTAAACTGATACCAGTCTTTGCAGGCTGTTTCTCTTAGTTCATCTCCACTGTCTACAAACTAAGGATAACCAACAAAGAAAAGTAACCCTGGCGGGAGAGGGGAGGGCACTGTACTAAACTACCCTTTCCATTCCTACTCTCTTTAGTACTGTTTCCCTGAGGTCCATGCTCCAAAGTTGTTTTATGGCAAAATTTTGCTCTTAATGGGTTGGGCTACCTAATCAAGCAACGCACAACGGATAACAATAGCTAACAATTAATTCAGCAAACATCCTGTGAATACCTCTAAAGGGCAAGTCATGGCTTTTCTAAGCATATTCACTTGCATTTTTGTTTTGTTTTTGTTTTTCTTTTTAAATCTCAACATTTATTTGAGGAAAGGAAGGACAGGATTTTAATTTACATTTTACCACCCAAGAAATTGTGGTATAGAGAGGTTTTGTGCTTTATCCATGATCAAAGAACAAGTCTGTGAAAGGGCTGCAATAAAACACAAGTCTAGTAGCCTAAATTCCAGTGTCCTTTCCCTCACTGCTTCATAAGCTTATACTAAACACACCTTTATAACAAATCGTGGGGAAGAGAGAGAGTTGTCACAGACGTTCTCAACCTGGGGTCTATATGACCACAGATGAATGTAGAAGGCCCTGACACACCTAAAACAGTATTTAGAAGGTTGATATATGTGCATCTTTCTAGGGAGAGGGTCAATAACTCCAAAATGGCTAAAATTATTTTAATCACAATTTATATTATATATACTTGAAATAACAAAGCATCCCCAATCATGTATGAGACCTGACACTTTTTCTACCCATCACCTAAGATGTACCATGTTGCAATTATCCATGAAGAACAAGCTACCTCAAACATTAAAGATTAAAATAACAATAATCATTTAGTTTTATCACCAATCTGTAAATTAAGCAGAGCTCAGCAGGAACAGCTCTTGTCTGCTCCATGTAACGTCAGCTGGGCTCACTCGACTGGGACTGGTGGATTTCTGTACCTCTATGATGGCTCTCACACCTAGGTAGCCGTTGGTTCCCCTCCACATGGGCCTTTCTGTGGGGTAGATGTAGCTTCCTCACAGCATAATGACTGGAGCCACGAGCAAGCTCCTCAAGAAACTGAAATTAGAAACTATCAATTTCTTTTTTTTTTTTTAAGGTTTTATTGGGGAATTGGGGGAGGGGAAGAGCATTGGGGAATCGGGGAAGGGGACCAGGCAAGTTGCTGTCCTTTTGTTCTTCAGTCTAGTTGTGGAGGACGTTACCTCACTGGCCCATGTTGGTATTATCGTTGCACTCTTCCCGGGTGAGGCAGATCGGTTGCCAGCCTCTGGACGGCTGCTCACGAAAGTGCAAGCCAGCTGCCAGCCAGCCCCGCTACAGCCTCTCCGTCACCAGTGACTCATGGTAGCCCAGCTCCAGGTCGAGCTGTTGTTCACCATCCTAGCTGTAGAGGGCGCAATCTCACTGGCCCTAATGTGGGATCCAAACCGAGGCCCTACTGCTCAGAGCTGGTGTCCCAAGCCAACTCCTAACCAAGGCGCCACTTGGCCGGCCCAAAATTATCAATTTCTTAAGGCCTGCACCCAGAAACTGACACAGTGTCACTTCTGCCACAGTCTATTGGTCAAGCAGTCACAAGAGTATTTGAGGAAAGTAGGCACAGACCCACTTCTTGATGGGAAGAGCACCAAAGGATTTTGAGGCCATGTTTTAAAACTGCCACATAACCTCTATGGTCTTTTCTCTTCCTGTGGTTTGCTTTATTACCTCCATTCTCGTTCTCATTCTCATTCTCATTCTCATTCTCATTCTCATTCTCATTCTCATTCATTCTCTCTCTCTCTCTCTCTCTCTCTCTCTCTCTCTCTCTCTCTCTCTCTCTCTCTCATCTTCATTGTGTGAGAAACCAAGCTCTGACATTTTGTACATTCCTCATTTCCCAAGGTAAGTTTGTAGCGAATCCAATCTACTACTGCCATTTGACCTGCTTCTCTCTAGCCACACCTGACTTCTTCTTAACTCCAGGTGTTCTACCCTCTGGAAACTTCTACACTGTGACGATTACAGTGCACATGTGCATAGCCTGCTCATTTAAAGAAATGCTAGATAGCAGCTTTAAGGGGATATTGGCTATGGGTTCTGCCTGAAGAGAGAGGATGCAAGTTACCCTGAGGGATTTATATTAGGTATGAGCAATGTGAAAAAAAAGAGACTGACCTTTTTCACTCTGTGAACTGTTGGTTGGAGTTAGAGCATTCCCAATTCTGCCTGTTTCCAGTTGCAAACCAACCATGCTACTCTTTGAGAAGTAAAAGTTATTCAAATTTCCAAGGAAATGCCAACCAGTACTTACATTATTTGCATCACTTTCCCCCATTCTCTCTATTAATTCGAATGACTGATCCATAAAATTGGATTATCAGCACTGAAAAATTCTCTGATACTACCTGCTTGAGGGTCTCTCAGGCAGGCCTTTGGAAATGGTCCGCTTTATCTCTGTGGCAGAAGTGATAAAAAAAAAAAAAAATCACCAGTTGAGAAAAGGTTCCAATTCTAGGCCACTATTGAGAAGCTCAACTAGGCACCCTGGAAGTTTTACCTACATTCTTACCTACTCTCTCTTTCCCATCCATCCATACAAGGAACTCTCTGTCCTCAGTGATTTTGCATTCTCTTTGCTCTGGACAATCTTTCCCTAGAAATCCATGTGGCTTGTCTTTCCTGACATAAGTCTTCAGGTTGTTATTCACATATCACCTTCTCAGTGAACTTGCCCTGGAAGCTCCATCTAAAATTTGCAAACCACTACACACACACACACACACTCCCCACTTGCTATCACCCTACTTTCCATAATTTCCTTATCACTATCTAGTATACAATGTGTTTTACTTATTTATCTTATTTATTGCCTTTACAACGATAGGTTTGTGATGGCAGGATTTTTTTAGTCTTGTTTACTATGGGGTCTTGAATAGCATCTGGCAAAAAGAAAATGTGCAAGACATATTTATTAATAAGTAATTGAATGAACTATTGATCTGACTGTAACTGTCCCCCCACAGTGCTAACAAAGGGTCCTTAGTTGTACTGTCTGTTTTGAAGGTAGAGAGCTGTAGCCATGACTGTAACAGCCACCCCATATGTATTAGTTTCCTACTCCTGCTGTAACCAATTACCACAAACTTAGTAGCATTAAACAACAAAAGTTTATTCCCTCAGTTCTGTAGGTCAGAAGTCCAACATCTGTCTCAATGGGCTATAAAAAAGGTTGACAGGGCCGGCCGAGTGGCGTGGCGGTTAAGCGCTGGCTTGGGAAGCCAGTGGCCCCGGTTCGGGTCCCATTTATGAGGGCCAGTGACACTGCCCTCAAAAAAAAAAAAAAAAAAAAAAGGTTGACAGGGCTCTGTGCCTTTCTGGAGGTTTTAAGGGAAGATTTGTTCCCTTGCCTTTTCCAGCTTCTAGAGGTCATCCACATTCCTTTGCTTTTGGGCTCTTCCTCCATCCTCAGTGCTAGCAAGGTCACATCCCTCTGACTATTGTTCCTTAGTTATATCTCCCTCTGACTCTTTTTCTGCCTCCCCTTTTAAGGATTGCCATTGGACACACGTGATAATCCAAAATAAACTCCCTATTTTAAGGTCATCTGATTAGCAACCTTAAATCCATCTGCAATCTAGATTTCCCTTTGTCCTTTAAATTAACATATTCACAGGCCCCAGGGATAAGGATATGGACTCCTTGGACTGAGCGGGGGAGGAGGTGGTGACACTATCTTCCCACTACATCATCCTCTAGAAGGACCTAAGAAGTGGTAAGTTCATTCTCATCAATTTGATAGCTATGATGTTTCTGATCCGGACCCACATTAAGTATTTATATTTGGTCCTTTCATAAATCCTTGTTGAGGTATAGCACAAGCTTCCCTGGACATAGAGACAGAATACATCCATTCAAGACCCTCTCTGACACTCTTGCTCTTATAACCCGGGGTGACCATCTCAGCCACAACCACTGAGGCTCCATTTTTTTAAATAGAAAAATGGAAATAACAAAACTTACTAACAGGGCTACTATGAAGAGTAAATGTGGTAATGTTTATCAAAGTTCTATAAACATCAAATTCTACACAATGTAAGGAGTCATTATGATAGAGATCTCTAGCACTAAGGATACCCTGAGTTTATATGCATGGTGGTTTTGACTATTTTGTTCCTTGAAAGAAATGGCATAAATTGTCATGTGCATACTTTGGACAAATCAGAACTGAAATTAACAATGCCACCCACAATCCAAGTACTGTGTTACCATCAACTGTTTTGTGATGACAGTATTGTGTAGACAAACTAATTATAAACATGAATTTGGATTTTCCTATTTGAAGTGTAATACATTTTTCCTCAAAAATAACATTGGGAAGCAGATAACCTTTACCTTCATTTGATCTGAGAAGAAATCACTGTAGTTATTTGTATATTTCCTGCTAAACTCCTCACAGGGAGAAAAGATGTCTCATTCATTTTTGTAACTCTAATGCCAGAACTTAGTCTGGTAAGAGATACCCTTAAATTAATTCATATTTCTTAAATTAATGAATAGTTAATACATTATGATTAATTAGTTAATTAGAGATACATATTAGAACTTGTCCATGATGCTATTATAGTTACAAATGCATCTCCATCTTTACTGCTCAGTCTTCTATTTATCCCACCTCAAGGTTTCCAACATCAAGCAGAAACTGGCCTTTGGAAAGTCACTAAAATTCATCTTTGAAGCAGCTTCTTTAAATGGGGAACATCAGCCTCCAGTTTATGCTCCCCACCACCACTCTCATGACCAAATATTTCTCCCTGAAGCTCCCCTAAAAAGGCCACTACAGGAAAAATTTTGAACTTTGTATTTAAGTACGAGAAGTGAAGATCTGCAACATGTTTAAGTGGGTACTTCACCTAAGCTAGCTTTAACTATTGCTTTCCTGGATCCAGGAGAGGATTTCACAGAGGCTGAGACATGATTTTAGCGGACAAAGGTCTGATTGTGAACCTCCTGGCTTCTCAATGGCCTTGACTAAAGGAAGGCTCATATCACAGGGGTCAGTTGATGACACACCGTCAAATATGTTCCAATAAATCAAGGGCTTATATGAATCCCAGAATCTACTCTTGTGGGGTTCAGACCACAACCAATTAAACCTCCACAGGGTAGATGCTTCACACATTGGAACAATTTCACAAGAAGACAGTGGGAGTTGGACCCTTCGTTTCCACACAGCCTGATTTGCCAAGAAGGGAGAAAATCTTTTCACTGTTGAGGACCTTTGAGCATTGCACATCTGTGCTCAATACATATGGGGATTGGCTCCATTTATTTTCCTTTTTGAGCTAGAAGATTTAAGAAAAAAGGTACTGTGAATAGTCTGCTGCAGTTAGAAAACACTACTAATAGGATGAAGAAGTTAAAAGAATAATATATGTTTTATCAAAATTCCCTGAAAATACTCCTGAATTTAGAGGAAAAAGGGAAGGAGAACTTGGCAATGGGAGTTTTTGCTGGCATCAGAAAATTTCAATTTAACAGTTAATTCCACAATAATCATTTTGCCAAACTCACAGCAAATATCTCTGGATTCACCCAAACCTAATACTGCAAGGTAGTGTTTCAAACTACTTCCACTTTAGGCACTCAACTAACATTGAGATGATCAGGATATGTAATAAACTCTTACAGTAATAAATGGCTACTACATTTTTCTTTACCAACTTATCATAGATTCTGGTGTGGAAAAAAAAATCACTTCACAGTAAAATATTAATTTAACCCTGTTAGGGAACTAATTCATATATTGAAAAAGACAATTCATTAACTGTTTCCCAGAGAGTGTTATTATCTACAGATTTGCCTAAGTTTTCTAAGTTCATGTGTATTTTCAACTAATATGACCTCTTGTTTATTGAAGTTTAAGAGACAAATAGAACTTTAATCAGCAAAAGGTAAAATACATTTTAGTCATCTGGATTTTTATTCATCTTATTTACATTAATTCAAATCTTTTTTTGAATTATTTACATTAATTTAAATGTTTACGCAAAATTTTCAGCAAAATCCCATTTGTCAAATATGATATTTTCCATAATTTTAATATGAATCCTCTAAAATACACATACACACACACACACACACACACACACACAAACACAAAGAATGTTTTGGTATAAATGCCAGTTTTCCCTATCACAAGATTGTTTAGTGAACTAAATATAATTAGAAACAGGAGAGAACAATATATTTTAAATTATAATGGCAGCTCTTTCCTAGTCTTTTGAATTTTTTTCTCCACACCTTGGATTTTTATCACTGAAATGGGGATAATAATGCTCACTGTTAATTTATTTTAAAATTAATTTAGAAATTGTGTTTTTATGAAGAACTTAGAATTCTTTGGAGATTTCATATGTTGAAAAGAAAATTTATACATGTTTCCCAGAAAAGATTGGTTCAATTATTAATACCTACAGATTCACATAAATTTTATTAATCTTGTGTATGTTCAACTATTGTAATATAACCTTTTATTTTCTGCAGTTTTAGGCGTTAACTTGAACTCCAATCAACAAAAGGTCAGACAACTTTCATTATTTAGATTTTTATTCTATCTTACTTATATCAATTCAAATCTGTGGTCCCCTAAATTTTCCTTAGCAAACTCAGGTAGCTACTAAGCCCCAATGAGGTAAATACTCCCAGTTGCCTGCTACAAAATTATAAATTCCTAAGTTATCTTACCTATTTACCTATTAAGACCTTTCTTTGGGGATGGAGCAGTGGCAAGGACATTACTTTGGCAGAGCCTATGAATCTTCATGAATATCCACTGATCTGGAGTTTTCTACACACTGCTTTGAGGCAAACATTTTGTTGAAAGCAAAAACCAATTCACCAAACTAAGGAATCCTTACAGAGAAATATCAACTGTCTCACATCTCCACTTTCAGGGCAGTTCCAAACCCCAATGTTGTTTAAGGTTATACTAATCCTCCTAAAATGACCCCAGAGAACCCAAACATTCTTCAAATGGCTCAATTCCAAGCCCTTTCCTAGTGCTCCATCTCAATGCACCAATGCAGTGGCATTCTTCTAAACCAAATCCTATTCAAGCAAAGAGTGATGGAGAGGTCTCAGCAAATTCCCACCTCAGGAGAATCGCTGTACCAGTAGAAAGCTGAAAGCCTCCATTTGCTGAAATAACTTGCTGAAAGCCAATCAATCAGAGACAGCTGATTATTCTGAGATACTTTGAAAATGGAAGGTCTTTTTTTAAATTTTTGGAAACTTGACTTCAGTTATTTAAGGTGGCCCATTGCACAACAATGGTTCATAATTAGATATTTTTATTTTGACAGCCCATAGCTCCTGATAAATCCTTCTGCAACATTTTCAAATTAAGAATTTTTCCTACAAAGAACATTATTATTCACAATGTGAAATATTGAGGCTTGAAAGGGAAGTGTAATCCAAGACCACAACATAAAATTCCATTATTACAGTGCCTGGTTTTGCCTCTGCTTTCTCAATTTAAAGAGGAAGAACTGGAAGTAAATGAAATAAGTAGTGAGGTATAAAGGATAGAGAAATGAATTTGCTGATTTACATTACAAACATCTCAATAGCAAAAATTGTGCCTTTTCTGTCTCTTCCTTTCATGTCTGCAAAACATAATATATGATTTACACTGTGTCTTATTAACATAGATATCAAGGTTAAGAGGGGGAAAAAAGCAAACAAGCCAAACTCCTCTTCAGAACCCTCCCATCTTCTGTCTCAGCATCCCTCTACCCTACCTGGGTGCCGATTCCATGAGTTGTTTGAGTGCCCTTCCCAATATCACATTCCCTGGGCCTGTTCATGACCATTGCCAAGGACACAATGTAGAGTTGTATAGGTTGTTCACTAGACAAGGTACCCAGGTGAAGGGTGCAAGTGAGAGCTGATACCCAATTCGCAGTTAGCAAGAAAATCAGCTACTAGTGCCCAGCTGAGAAGCCTCCTATTTGTGGACCCCTTTGCAAATGCCCTAGATATCATGCCATCATTGAGGAGGTTACTCAACATATTGTCTAAATCAAGTCAGGAAAAGTGTCAGAGCTGCAATCATAGTGGTGAAGGTGGCTGCCATATTTATGGACCTGTTACTATTTGGGCAGGTCAACCAATTTCCATCTTGGTCTGATCAGCACCAAGTGTTGACTTTTTTTGATACTACCTGAGTGGCTGAAGTTTTGACATCTAGAGCAGGAGTAGCCCAGTTCAGGGGACTAACCTTTGTCTAAGTTGTCGAGAGAGTTACTGTTCCATAGAATTCGCCTTGAAAAGGCTTAAAGACCCCTTAGTCCATCACACCTACTCCCCAAAGCAGGAATTCCTTATACAACACCCTTCATATTATGTCAACTGATCTCCACTTGAACATTTCTTTTTTTTTATTTTTTAATTGTTAGTTTCAGGTGTACAAAACAATGCAATAGTTATGTTTTTCACCCCTCACAAATTGACTACCCCCTCCCCCAATCCACCTCCCCCCACCCCCGATATCATACATATCTATCACAATTCCATTGACTCTACTCCCACACTGTATTCCACACCCCATGACTATATACATATATATATATATATATATATATATATATATATATATATATATATAAAATTATAGTTCACATATAATATTATTCAATGGCAACTTCAGATGTACAATGCAGTGGTCAGGCCTCTACCCCGTCCATGAAGTGGTCAGGCCTCTACCCCTATGGGGGGGGGCGCATTCCTCCAAAAACAACCCCTTTATATGTTGACAAAACCAGCTTTCCCTCTATTCTCCTAGATCAAGAATTAGAATAATTAGCTACTATTCATTGAATGATTATTGTGGGCTTCACATATATGAATTTATTGAATCCCCACACCAACCCTGTGCAGTAGGGATTATCAATGCCCTTTGTCTTATGATGAATAGCCCCAGAGAATGAAGGAACGTGTCCAAGGTCACACAGCTGAACATGGATTTGCACCCAGGTCTGTCTGACTCCAGTATCATGTTCGTAATTACTAAGCTCTACTTCCACATGTTTAAGCCTCTACCTCCAAATTACAATGAAGTGTACATCCCAAAATTAAAATCTCAGGTCCTGAAATTTCATGATTTGATCATTTATACAAGAGAGGGAGAAAAAGGATAAGTTTAAGAAATATTTAAGCCTCATTTAAACAACTATTTTTTATTTCCTTCCAGCTGATCCATTCTAGGCCTATTTAATAGCTGTACTCTCAGAAGTAGGTGCACTCTTCCCTTTCCAAGTTCTTGGGGTGGGGATATGAGAGGTCAAGGGATGAAAGTGGGGGTCAGTGCAATATTACCTGTTGGTACTGCTTACAGAAACCTCAAAAAAGCCATAAAGTAAAACAATTTTGAATGTTATCTCTTTATATTTTCTTCTCCTACTTGAAATATAGAATATTAATAAATAGTTTAAAATGAAAAATAAGATGTCATCAAGAAAGAAATTAAAGGCTCAAAAGAATACCTTTTAATGAAATGAGTTGATTACGTATGATTAAACTGTGGTCTTCCAATACCTGAACCCCTTTCTATATTTGGTGAATTTCCCACCGTATGGGTCTTCATGGAAAACAAAGCCACTTTCATTACAGCAATCAAAATGGTTAGATTCTTGCTTTTCCAGCCCCTCTAGCAACTATGACACAGATCATGGGCTAGCCATGAGCAATGAGACACACTTACCCTGGGGCTTCAAACCAGTGACTCAGAGAACAGGGAGCCTTCATCCTGGTGACCATGATGGTGACAGTCAGTTGCCAGACCAACAGTATCAGCAGCACCAAGCAGCAGCATCCAAGGCCAACAGCAACAGTGGGCATGCAAGCCACCATGTTGTATTCAGCATGGGCAACAGTGATGGCTCACCAGGCTGGTACTTTGACTGTGGCTCTGCCGTCTCTTCATTCCCACCTCTATTCTAAGTCTGGTGCCTGAAATTTCACAGTGATTCTACCAGATGCCTGATATTTTTTCAATTGCTAGCCTTGAAGATTCCTAAGGGATATATTATGTAAAGAGGTGTATTTGTGCTAAGTCAGAACAACTATAATGGCAACAAGTCATATTAGGAGCTGTCACTAAATGTATATCAGCATGTGGTTTATGCTACTTTGGACCTGGGAAATCACAAGAATGGCCAGGCTCTGTTATAAGAATGCTTAATGCACATATTTCTTCATTAAACTGAGCAGCAGGGCAACATCAAAACACAGCACCTGGGGCAAAGGCCTTCTAAGCTATCTTAAAATAGAACCAGTCTTTGTAAACAAGGAAACTGCTATGGAGTTCACAGGGCTTTATTACACAAAAGCCACATCCTAATAGAGGAAAAAATTTTTAACAAAACATCATAGGTAGTAAAACTGTCAAGAAAAGCAAGGACACAATAAATACCCATTTCAAAAAGTGGTTCTGAGGGGAATGCGAAGGGGGAAGAACTTATACTCCATAAGTGAGCTGGAGATTGTCAGGAGTTCATTTCATCATTAGACATTAAACTATATATATGATATGAAATCTTGAATATATGACATGGTTCATAATGAACAATCTAAAGACACAAAGGACCAATAATGATTAAAAAAAAACACTTAAAAAAAGATCATGTTTCAAGAACACCTTTCTTCAGTCCGCTTAGTTGCTGAATCCCCAAATTGTTAAATACTGCACAGAGCAGGCACACATTGCTGCCTGAAGATGAGGACAGAGCCTACATCCTTTTCATGGTAAGACTCCCAGGCACGTAGAGACTCGGCACCTGATTATCACGTGCTGTAGAGGGGATGGCTTGACATTGATTCTAACCAAGGGCAGTTCACGGGCTCTCCGCAGCATCTCACTCCAGTAGCAGTTCAGAGATCCATATGGGAAACGTGAGCACTGACTAATTCTCTGTCTTAACAGGAACTTCCCAGGAAACTCCAACCCTGCAGAGACCTCTCCAGTTTGCCCAGCTTTAATTAACGTATCGCTTATTACAGAACATTGAATAGGTTCCCAGACATATTTGCAGTGTCTGCCTCAATCAACAGACATGTCTAGCTCAATAAACTGATAAACTCTGTCCTCTTGCTGGCAATATCTTAATAAGACATCCCGAGACCTTCTAGAAAGCTTAACCTTTTAAAACACCAGAAATGAGTCTCAATAAAAACTAAACATGAGTTCTCAAAGTAAGGATGAAACACAAAACTATAACTCCTAATCAAACAAGTGTAAAAGAAAAGAGAATCCAACAAAAACCTTACATTGAAACCCTGACAGCTTAAACACACAACTAATGACTTCAAAGGCTGCCTCTTAGAGTGATAATGATGGGACCACTGGTGGTGATTGCTTCTTTGTACCAGAAATGTCTGAAAATGCCAATAGTGTGAGAACAAGAATTGCATCCACAATGCCCACAGGCAAAGAATACTGAGCAATAACAGCAAATAATACTTATAGAACATCCTAGAAGCTGTGTGACATACTTGGGAAAAAAAGTATGCATTTGGCCATCTAAAGAACTTATGGTCAAATCTCAGCTCTACTACTTTCCTCTCTGAGTCTTGGTCTCCTCACTTGCGTCAGAAAGACAATGTCTACCTCAAGGAGATGCTGTGAGATTTACATGAGATAATGTGTGTGAAATGCCCACCATGGTGCCAGGCACATGGAGATGCTCAGTAATAGTTGGCCCCACTCCTGTTCCCTGAAACACCTACAGTCACAAAAAGCTGGATCATTCCCAATTGCCAAGTGGTCTCTAACTTCTATGGTTGCACCACCAAGTTCAGTCACGCCTGGATGCCCTGCAATTTTCTGCAGTAGCACAGGCCATGGCTGCATACGGGCACCCAGTATTGAAGATCACACTCAGAGCAGGAAACTGGCTTCACTCCAGGCGCACAGGGTTGGTGATCTTTTGTTGATGCTTAACATCCAGTAAAACTTCCATGTGATATTTATAAATCAGGGTGGCTTCAGACAAAGCTATAAACAGTCCTAAAACTGTCTTCGTTGATCCCTGTTCACCCTCATGATATGTCCCTTGTGTCCTCATCATCAGGCACCCCATGACCATATTTGGTAAATGCTCTCTGTCCTTCTATAAGCTCTTCTGTGTTACCTTCTGAAGCCCACATACCTGGACTATGCTCCATGCCTCACCTCAAAAATTTACCTGCTTAATGTCCCACTTATAGAATCACAAATCAAACCATTACAGGAGATCCACTCAAACCTTCATTTAATTAATAGGAAAAAAAGCAATGGCCCTGGGGTCCAGGGAAGTGATGTCAGATCCCAGGTAACATCAGAGCCAAGTCTGGAGGTCAGATCCTCTGGCTCCCAGGCCAGAGCTGTCCCCACTGCACAGAGCTGTCTTAGATGAGATATTCGGCAGCTAGACCAGAGCTTTGACACACAATAGCTTCGTTTATATACTCCTGTCTAAAGTAACATTTGCTTTTAACAGTGACTTTTAGCTGAATGGAACGAGCAATGCTTGAATTTCAAAAAGAACCCAGGGCCAGTGGGATGATATTTGGAGTTAGATAAGAGGCTTTTGGCCTCCCCCAAATCGTTCCACTTAGATGACCACCTACACTCTCAGGAAATGTTCTGCAGATAAAGGAAAATGTGACCTCCATCTCCACCCATCTGTCTATTCAGAAACATTTGCTGAGTGTCCAATATGTACCTGGACTGTATATGGGGACTTAAAAAAGTGACTCCTCCCCCATTTTATTTACATTCTAAGTGTCAGGTATCATACTAGGCTCTTTATTTGCCTTATCTGGCTCAGTCTTCATATGTAGTAAACCTTGTATGTCCCATTGTACAGGTAGGGAAATGAGAGCTAATAAAAGTGAAGTAAATGCCTGAAGTCCTGAAGCTAGTAAGTAGCCAGAGCTGGGATTCAAACCTGGCCTCCTCTCCTTCAGAGCCTGTGCCTTTGTGCCCTTCCTGATGCTCTCCTTCCACAAGTGCATGGCTGACCTGTGTGGGGTCATGTCAGGAAACTCAAGAAAAAGGGTGTGATGAAGTTAGCACAATCCTTGGCAAATAGTAAATGCTTTATCTTTGTAAAGTTGGACAGGACAAACCATCTTATAAAGCTTTTGTTTAGTTTGGAACTCAATGACACTTTGGTTTGCAGTGTCAATATTAATAGATAAATGGCAGAGAATATTACTCTGAACTGATCATTTTGTTAAAGCTGTCTGCAATTTTCCATGGATGTAAGAAAAAAAAAAACAACAGAACAAAAAAACAAAACAACCTAGAGGTATTCTCTGCTTCCTACAGTCTGACCAAGTTGTATTTTGTATGCCAACACTCCCAGTCATCTAATTCTTTTTTGCCTCTCTTTGTATTTATTTACCTGGAAACAGGGCTGCATTCATTTCTCATTTACGTAGTACATAGTGAGGGGGTGGTGTTCAATAAAACCATGTTGACTGCCTGGCTAAGAACCATGAGAATGGAATGTTGAGCAACCATTCTTTGGCTTGGAACAATGGGTTTGTTAACTGAGTGTAATTAAAATTGGAAGACTTCCCATGGGATTGCATTACCTCTGCTCAATTGACTACCAAGTCACTGAATGCCATTTCAGAGGCTCAGAGCTTCTAGAGCAGGACTTTCTGTGATGTTGGAAATGTTCTGTGTCTTTTCTGCCATGAATGGCAGCCATGAGCCACATGTGGCTCATGGCTACTGTATTAGACAACACAGTTCTAGAGGAACTGATGGCAGGAAAGTTGATTTGTGAAGGACAGAGTGAGGGCCCAGCAACTTGACACTGTAGTTTCTTGACAGGTCCTTAATTCCCTCGAAGCACTACCATCAAGAACACCTGAGCCACGTGGGAAAGAGGCCAGTTTGCCTGTAATGTTCTTTCTCTCTCTAACTCTGGCTCCCTCAGATAGGACCCCGACTGCCATCAGGAACCAGAGAATGAGAGAAAGCAAAGGGACTTAGGAACCCCTAAGCCATCTTTTTACAGAGGAGAAAATTGGTGTTCAGAGATGAAGCCACCAGCGGTCATATAATGGCATAATTACAGAAGCATCCTGACACAATCACTCTCTTTCAACTAAGCTTAGCTGACATCTCTCAGATCTTGTCCCTAATAAACTATGGGCACATAAGGTTTCAGGGTTTCAAGGAAACAATGAAAATGTACAAAGGATGCCAAGAGTAGGATGCAAGGACTAGTATATCCATCAGTACTGGCCATCCCATCAACTCTGGGCAACTGCCACTTGCAGCCAGTTAGTTATAGCCACACACAAATATGTTAACTGATCGTTCAGTTTTCCCAAGAGAAGCATGGAATAGAGCTTGTAATCAATCTCTGGCCTACCTTACTTTTCCTCACCCTCATAACTCTCCCCACTTCTCAACCACCAGGAATACTTGCATTATAATAGAGAACTTGGGATTTGGGAAATTTCTTCAAAACTCAGAGGAATAAACATGTAACCGGTGGAATGTGGGGCACTATAAGAAAAATGAGGTGACTTGGCCCTACACAAAATCCCTAAAACCATTTCACATAGTGGCTCCACGACATCCAGCCCAAAGTTAGCCAGGATTCTCATCACACATTGGACGAAAACAAAAGATAGCAAATCACTCACCGTTTTGAGACTCTCAAATGCTTGTAGTATTACTTATTAATTAAAGCATAGAGGCCTGTAGCCATTTGGAAAGGGATACATTGCTGAGTGTGAGGCAGACACTTTGCTAAGGACTTTATAGAAATTATTATGCTATTTTAATCTCTGAAATACCCTCACTAGATAGCAATTATTATTCTCAATTTACAGATTATAGATTATTGAGGTTAAGCATCTTGCTCAAGAACACAAGGGATAAAGGAGTAGAATATGGATTCGAAAGGAAGATGGGCCCCAAAGCCCAAGCACCTCCCACCACATCCAACCCCCTTCTCACTGCACCAACTACATCCATTGAGGCTCCCTATTCTTTCCAACAGATGGGCTCTGGGTACTTCTCTATGCAATAAATCACGTTGCCCTTTCTGTTTTCTTTCCTAAATTATAGTTGCATCATTAACAAATGATTTTAAAAAATGCTATTACCATTATTGAGAAAAATAATTGAGATATTTTCTGCTAAATCAAACTAACAACAAAATAAAATTTAATATCTACAGCATCCCCCATCCAGATTTATCCCATTTTGTCAACAGTGGGTCAGACGTATGAGTCTATGTATCTTCTTTTTAAAAATGTCATGTCTAAATATTTAAAGTATAGGACTCTTACATGGAAAATTAATTTCTAAACTAAATAGAAAAGAAGAGGGACTGGAGACAATAAACATGCTATCCTAAACTCCTTCAATTGTTTCCTCTTTTTAAAGTAAAAATTCTCTATGTGCTATTTATATCAGTCATAATTCTCTTCTGTTTGAGATGCCACATCTACAGTGATTAATGGGTACAGTCTATCTGTTGGTAAATTGATAGTCCTCCGAAAATTCCATTTGAGCTCATGATTGTCCTGTAAATATGCCCCAGAATAGCTGCAACTTTCCTAAATCCTAGACAAAATTTATGCTCATATTTCAGTATTTGATTATTGCATAGGAGCCCAATATAAAACTCCCCAAATGGCAAGTTCTTTCCTTCATTCCTGGCTGCTTAGTACTCTCAACTCTACATTAGCATACTTTTGGATGAAGATGAATTTCATTTTCTGTCGGTTGTGCTAATAAAAACACTAAGTATTGTTGAGAAAATAGGACTATGTGGCACAATTAACTAATACCCATTCCTTCTATTTCTTGTAAATTATGTTGAAATAAATGAGAGTATAAATGAGTTTGGGGATTTCGATCTGCTTCCCAATGGCTGGTTTAAAAAGCATACCCATAAACTCAGCATAATTAGCCCTTCTCAGTCTAGGAACCAAGAACAGTCAGTGAGCTAAGTGAAATGTGGACTAGAATTGGAAATAAGCTGGGGATGAAGAATGAAAAAGGCAAAGAGATGTGATAGAAAGAGAGGAGGCCAAGCAGTATGGGTTGGAGGTAGAAAAGGAGAGTATGTGTGTGGCAAAGTACCAATGAGCCGCTTCTCAACGACAAGGAAACAGCTTAATACCTATTTTATTATGACCACCAAGGATTTCAAGCAACTGCTCTCTAGTTCTCAGTTCCTGAGCACATTAGAATTGAGAAAAGAAACTTTTTTCTCTCAGAAGATCATCAAAAAGCTCTTTGTCCCCGACCACACACCCACACCCTCACCCCCCACCCACCCCCACACACACACCACACTTTAAAGGTCAGAGCACATGCACAAATAAACATAACCTGGATCAAAAGCCGATTCATAGGCCATCTCCTGTTCCCAAGTACAAGATCCAGAACCTCTCCTCTGTTTCTTTCTTTCATTTTTGAAGGAACTCAAAATGTGGCCTTTAAACTCCTAGATACTCTTCCCATCAAGATGTGGGGTCTCCCCCGCCTTGAATCTGAGTGGGCTTTGTGACTGCTGCAGGAGAAGACAATGGAGTTAGGCAATGTGGCTTCTGAGGCTGGTCATGAAAGACCATGCAACTTCTGTCTCTTTTGCGGGAACATGCATGCATCGGTCGCTGAGCTCCACGTAGTGTCTGATAGCCCTGTGATGGCATCAGACTGTGAGGAAGCCAGTCCACACAGAGATCACATGGAGTCATTCCATGTCACTGGACATGTGAGTGAACTGCCCCAGCATCAAGACTCCCCTGCCCTTCGAGGCTTCACACCCGGAGCAAAGTCAACCCATCCCTCTGTGCCCTCTCTGATTTCTTGACCCTTAGCCTTTAAAAGAAAATGGTTGTTCTCAGCTGTTAAGTTTTGAGGTAGTTTGTTACACATCAGTAGTCTCCGGAACAATCTTCTTGCTCCATCCCCACCTTTGATCTTTCTCTGTGGAGGCTCCAATCCTTAAATATGTAGTTCTTACTTGTCCATAGCCCCGAAACTCTTTTGTTCAAATGAAAATTTCTGCATAAGCAATGGCTGAGAGAAGTCCTGAGGCTCCTCAGCACATAACTTGAGGATCACTCTTCTTCCAGAAAATAAATATGTGGCTTTCCTTACATGCATCAAATAATTTCTGGAATTAAGCCTTCTCTTGAAAACCTTCCCAGTTTAATCACACAGAAGTTGATGGCCTGCAATTTCCTCTAACCCCTCTCTTACTTCCACCACCAATAACCATTGACATGTTTAGTTGTTGAGCAACTAAACATAATAAATGATATGAGAGAAATATTAGTCATGCCTCCCTTCAAAGGGCTTCTAATCTTGGTTGGAAGGTAGTGCTAGCTCTCCCAGTAGCATTATAGAACAAAATAATGAAGATAGGGAGATCCATTCTTATCACTGCATTATGCATAATAAAAATATAGAAAATCCTATTTCCGTGCTTACAAGTTATATTTGCTTCATGTATATCCATATCACCAGCATTAATGATAACAATGATTCCTTGTATCTGAAATAAGATAATACTCAGTCACCTATTCATATATTCAATAACTATTTATCAAGCTCTTTGTATATACCACGCTTTCTACTGAGCTCTAGGGCATGCACCCCAGGGAATAAGACACACACAGTCGTCATTGTCCTTTTGAAGCTTATATTATAGTGAGGGATACAGACAATAAACATGTAAACTTTTTAAAAAGTGTAACTTATGCAGGAAAAGCGTATAAAGAGTATGATGCAATATGGACAATAAGTGGAAGTCGGATGCCTATTTTCATCAGGGTGATCAGAAAAGACCCAGGAAAGTAAGTGAGGTGGTGGCATTTGAGACAGGTTCTAAAGATAAGGAGCCAGCTGGGAGAAGATACAGAGAACAGAGTTTCAGGTAATGGAACAGCAGGTACTAAAGCCCCTTAGGGAAGAAAAATCACTTCATGTTCCAGGAACAGAAAGGCCTCTGTGGCCAGAAAGAAGAGGGGACAAAAGCTGTGAGTGGAAGAGCTGGTCTGTAGCATTATGCCAAGTCCAAGTGTGCGAGTGCTCTGAAAATTGCAAAATGCCTTTGTCTGGTCTCTTCATGTCTCTGAAACAATAAGGTATCCAAGGGTAAAAACAATCTAAACAGCAATTATTTATAGTTACTTAATCATCATCATCATTGTAATAGCAAAGTTTATATTGATTATGTGCTTACTTTGAATTAATAGCTTGGAAAATGTTGCTGTGCTCTTTTCTTGCTTTTCAAGTGAAAAAAATCCTTAGCACAGAAAGAAAAAAGGAGCTGATAGTAATATCTGGCATTTAAAATATGCCTTATGCAAGTCTTACTAAAATATTTCTTGAGAAAGGATTTTTTTTTTTTTTTTGAGGGAAGTGTCACTGGCCCTCACATGTGGGACCGAACCGGGGCCGCTGGCTTCCCAAGCCAGCGCTTAACCACCGTGCCACTTGGCCGGCTCTTGAGAAAGGATTTTTAAATGCTTGTATCATATTTCACATATCAGGAGAACTTAAGAGTTCTCCCACAGTGAAATGCATATGTGATACAGAGGAGTGTGGTTAAACCATTGCCTCAGCCTCATCCCAGGGACTGGGAGAAGGAAAAGGAACAGGGAAAGAACAAAGTGGTCAGAAGTGTGTCTTAAAGCATGTTGCAGAGGTGTGAGGGAGCCCAAAGAATGAAGGATTCTGATTCTGTTCCTGTTTAGGGCTTAGAAACACATGGCCTCTTAGATTTGTATTTAATCTCAAAGTACTTTTGGAAGCATTTAGACAGCGGCCTTGGAATGCAGCTTTTCTGAGCACCTCTTGGTTTTCTATGAGAACCCAGTGTGGTAGCGCTGAGTCTCAGGGCTTTCACAGTTGCATAAGGTGGGGCGGGGATACGAAAATAGCCGAGCTGAGAGCCAGTGCACCAGGTTGGTGAGGAATGAGATGGTGCCCTACCTAAGGCTGGCTGTAGAGCATCCATCCAGGGGCACCCAGCCTCTGTTCCTGACGTGGGACAGGAATTCAGAGGGGCTGTGACATAGCAGTGAGAATGAGATGATGCAGAGAACCAGGAAGGCTGCCAGACCCTAGCCTGTCCCCAAAAGACACCAGAATCTGTGTTACACCTGCTCAGACCTCAACCAAGAATACCAGCAGACCACACAGCAAGTGAGAGGACAAGTGGGGCAATGACATCATGTCTAGAGTTCCAGACTCTTCCCTCCCACCAAAAGGCAGCCTAAACCCCTCCCCTCCTCCACACATTCGCATCTCCTCTTGGAGAGGAGCCTGGAAAAGCCTGAGACACTGAGAGACCAGCAAGTCTCAGCACTTTTTTCTAGAGACAGAGCATTATCTAAATACAATACAGCATATTAAGATTGAAAGCAACTTGGACATTTAATTAATTTTCCTTCAAAAGAGAAAGAGTTTGCTCAGAAGGAAGAACACATTAGTTAAAGTCAGAATGAAGGAACTTTGTGTTCTCTGTCTATCCAGGTGAAGTGACATTTATGACTCACAAGTGCTTTACAAATAGCATCTCATTTAATCCTCAGAACAACAATAAGACGCAGTCAATGACTAGCTTCCCCATTTTACAGGGAGTAAGGTGAGTGTCAGGTTAAACAACCTGCCAAAGCTCACACAGCTTCCAAGTGAAAGAGCAACCAAAGATTTGAGTGCTCAACCACTGTAGATATGGCCTCCCTGCCCAGGCTTCCTAGAATATGATGACAATGACCATCACAAGTTTATGTTTGTTTACTTAAAAACGCTCATGGGAACTTACCATGGGAAAGACACTGTTCTTAACTGCTTTGCTAATATGAACTCATTTAATCTCACCAATCATATGAGGTAGATACTATTATCATTCTATATATGAGAACACTGAGCTCAGAAAGTGAAATAGTTTGCATCAGGTCAATTTTTCAGGTAATAAATGGAGGAACAAATATATGAACTCAAGACACAGAGAATGAGAAATGAGCTATCAACTACTACACTGGACGAAAAGGGAGTCAAACAACTTTGGAAATTCCAACTTTTTCGAATCACAATAGTTTTAGGTTATACTAAAATCTCTAATGGTATAATCTTCATGACTAATAAAAAGAAATATAATTTCCAGAAGTGTTCATTTTCCGTTCACTGTGAAAATCTTCCTGGAAATAGTTATAACTGCTAGCTAGCCCCAAAGTAGGTTATGATGTTTAAAAGAAAAATGGAATGAAAGACTAGTTTAAGTAGAAAGCAAAGTTATTCAAGGACTAGAACTATCCTGGACTTTTATATATATTATTACCAGAGCTATATGAGGTAACAGAAGAAAGATCATAAGAGAAAATGCCACATAAGTGTTAGCTAATTTCATTATCATTATCATCATTATTGCAATTATTACATAAAACCAAGACATCAAAACACAGCAAAGTGCTTCTTATATAAAAGGCAGTTTTTTCAATCGAGGCATTCATTTCCATACCAAAAGCAAAGAATTTTATATTTGAATGTTATTTCTGAACATTTAAGTCCAAACCAAACAATTTAGTTCCGAAAGAGTAAAATGACAGTGTTAAAGATCAGCTCTAAGTCAGGGAATTAAAGAGTAGGTCTAAATGAAAGAAAATGTGAATGAAATTAACCCTAAAATCTGAAATATTTTTCTACCCCCTGTAGTAGATCTAAGCAATTACCTGGACATTTTCTACTTTTCCTACATAAAAATCTCAACATAGACACAGAGTTTATGCCACCTCCGGTCACCCAACCATCCAAGGAGAAATTTACTGGATATGTATAACACTGACCATGTTGATTGTCTGCATAAAGATTCCCTAAGGCAAATCATGTTAAAAGGGATTCATATTCTTAACTCACTGACTTAATGAAACAGTAAAATTCTTAGAGTAGCAATTTATTTTTGGCTGAGTATTTTTATCCCAGGGACAAAATCTGGCTTGCTTTTTTTTTTCTCTTTTATCTTCCTTGAGGTTTTCCCCATTCATAACTAGATCTACCTGCACAATTGATAAGACACCAACACAACTACAATTAATTATGTGTTCAAAATAACACCAGGAAAATAGTATCTCCATTATTCCCACCTTGCAAGTAGAGCAACTAAGACACAAAGAAGTTAGAGGAAAGATAGCCATAGAAGAGACTCTGACGCCAATCACCTCTTTTGCTCCCATTACGCCACACTATATTTTTTATAAGTACACATATTTGCATACTCACTTGAAAGAGCAGTCCACAAGAGACAGGAAATCAGTCAACACTTCTGGAAAGCCTCTGGATATTTGGGCGGTCTCATACATTTGAATGTAGGAGCTGTGTTTCAGCTCAATTCCTCCTGTGTGTGTGTGTGTGTGTGTGTGTGTGTATTGAATAAGTTACCTTAGTTTATTAGCATGTTGACCATATCTTATATCACTTCAATCATGTTTCTGAAAAATGAATGTGCTTTATTTCCCATTATTTTGGTTAAGACAAGAAATATGTGAGCCCAAGTGAGCCCTTTCAAATATAAGTGGTTCACTTGCCCCTCCTGGATGCCCAATCTCCAGGTAGCTGCTCTGTCCTCCCTTTTGAATTGCTAATGCCTCTTGTTGTTGTTTTTTGTCGCCAATTCCTATTGTATTTTGTCTTTTTTCTGCATTTCTGGATCACTGTCCAGGGAAAATGAATGATTTGTATTATTTCCAGGAACACAGATAATTTTCACACACCATCCTGTTTCTTTTATACCCAGTTCAAATCCTGCATATTTTGCATGTTTGTATATTGGCATTCTGTCACCTGGAATTCTGTTACCGGTCTTAGCAAAGCACAATAGTCAGTATATCTCCAATGATGACTGTGAGGCTCTCCAAGATCTTAAGGTACATACCGAATCACTTTTCAAAACAACAGTTTTTATGTTAAATTCATATTAACTATCCTGGTTATTTAAAAATAAGTGATCCACAGTATAATAATAACAGCTTGCTGTTCATGTATATTTTTTCTAATTTCCAAAGGCTATATATAACATTATTTCATGTATCCCTCATGACAAATCCTGAGGTAGGTTTTATCAAATACTTTTTATGGATGAGGAAACTAAGGCAAGGCTAGAGATGGAGTCGTTTGCTTAATCCTATGTGGTTAAGTCATGATACCAGTGTTTAAACCAGCCTCAGTGTGATTCCAAAATCATGATTGTAACCATGACATTATACAGCTTCGGGTATGGAATGCATGTGTAATTCATGTAACCAATCAATTTAGTAAATGCAATCACCCTCTTCCCCTTGCCAGCTGAGGTCATGAACACATAATTTTCATGCTATCTCCAGTTTTACTTACTCCTGGACTGTATTCCTAATGACTGGTATAGCCTTATTTTATTACATCACTGATCCAAAAACCCTCAGGATTTTTAAACAGCAATAACTATGATATTATCTCATCAGACCCACAGGCAGAAAAAGTTTGAACATCAGATCTATTTTCATTTAAATCCATCTTTCTTCCAACCTTGAAGGGCAAATATCCTTTGCATTCATATTGCTGATTTACTTTGGTCCCAAAGGTACTAACACATAATGGGCTTCCAGAGCCTTCCATTTTCTGAAAATGAGAGTAATTGTCCAAGAAAAGGGAGGGGGGGCAATACTCAGGAGACAGGAAGACTACACAGAATCAGGAACGCAATGGTATATGTTTGGTAAAAAGAATACAATGTACCTATAAATACTTTGCATGAAGTCTGGCCATTTCTCCCACCTGCATAAAGCCAGACTCCAAAGGGGCCAAAAGTAATAGCCTATTTCTGTAAATTCAGAAAGGCAATAATGTAAGATGATTTGCGGATGGTTTATTTTAATTTTTAATTTTGGGGGTAGAGAAAATAGCTGAAAAACTCGAATTTGACGCAGTATCATGAGCTCTCATGTTGGATTGTTTCAGTCCCCATTAGAATCCAAGTTAACAAATAATCCTGATATAACTACACATTGAAGGGCTAATCACAACCAGCCAGTTATAAGCATCTCCTAACTCACAGGGAAATTCTAGATTTTTCTAGCTGCTTTACTGGAGTTAAGATTTACCTTGTCAATCTTGTTTTATACAGTTCGGAGAAAACTCGAACTGGAACCCATGTTTTACACTTAACTAATTGCATGTACTTCTGTTTTTTTCTACCAAGTTTCGTGACAGTTAGACTTTGTCCCCTTTGGACATTAAGAAGAAGGGGTCATGTGTTCGCAGCACATGCCATGTTGCCAGTCCTTGTCTATCACATGCACTAGGAACCATTGAAAGACTCATCTCCTTACCACCTCACTCCAGTCAGAATGGCTATCATCAACAAATCAACAAACAACAAGTGCTGGCGGGGCTGTGGGGAAAAGGGGACCCTGCTGCACTGTTGGTGGGACTGCAGATTGGTGCAGCCACTATGGAAGTCAGTATGGAGGTATCTCAAAGAACTGGAAATAGAACTACCGTTTGACCCAGCAATTCCACTCCTAGGTATTTATCCTGAAAAAACCAAGACACTTATTCAAAAAAAGTTATGCACCCCTATGTTCATAGCAGCACAATTTACAATAACTAAGACTTGGAAACAACCAAAATGCCCATCAGTAGATGACTGGATTAAGAAACTGTGGTATATTTATACAATGGAGTATTACTCCGCTATAAAGAAGAATGAAATCGTGCCATTTGCAATGATATGGATGGACCTAGAGGCTATAATATTGAGTGAAATAAGTCAGTCAGAGAAGGACAAATACCATATGATCTCACTTATATGTGGAATATGAAAAACTGTATGAATGAGCAAAGTAAACAGAAACTGTCTCATAAATATAGAGGAAAAATCAGGGTTGCTAATTTGGAGAGGAATGGGGATGAGGGAGAAGGGGAAGGGATTAGACAGCAAAAATAGGCAACTACAATATTGCTACTGGGATAGGAAAAACAGTTTGGGGAATATAATTAATAATGTTGTAAATATTCTGTGGAATGTCAGATGATCATAGGTCTTGTTAGGGAGACCATTTCATGGATGGAGTAGAGGTTTGATCACTGCACTGTATTACTAAAGTGGAGGTGGTATTCCTACTGTAATTGAATATATATAGATAGTCACGGGATGTGGATTATACTGTGGAAGAGAGTCAGAGGAAGAGTAATAGATATATATGATATGGGGGGGTGTGGGGTGGTGTATTGGGGGTGGGGGGTTGTCACTTTGAGGGGTAAAATGTATAACTATTGCACTGTGTTGTATACCTGAAACTAATTAAAAATAAAATAAAATAAAAGAAAAAAAAAAGAAAAAAAAAAAAAGAAAGACTCATCTCCTCAAAAAACATTCCAAACCAAAGTTTCTGTACACTGAGCAATCCTTGGCTTTCTACTTCATATCAATTATGTGTTGTTTATGACATATTGTCTATCAGTTGTTTTTATATTCTTTAGGTAGTTTTTGTATGTTAATCTGACTCCCTAGATAAAGGATAGAAATATTAGTCATAAAAAAATTTGATTTCATTGAGTAATTTTGTGGGTCCAAATTTATACATTGTCGTGATATATGTTGTCCATCCAGAGATCAAGCTACTTAAAAAAAAAAATGTGTACACAAAGACAGGCAACTATAGCCTGGGTCTATTATAAAATTTCTCCCTGGAATTGTCAGGGACAAATTTAAGCTAAAGATCAGGGAACGAATTGTTTTTAGGGAGAAAGTAAAGAAGTATTCCAGAACCTGTTTCTATTGGTACAAACAAAACTATGAAGCAGTTCACTGCTCATTCAACACTCCAGGTAGCCAGTGTAAACCAATCCTAACCATTTTTTAATGCTCTGTGTATATTAAAAAAATAACCAAAAGACAAAGTGGGTGCTTCTTATGAAAACCTAGCTGTAATCTAATACATTAAAGGCAAGTCAGGAGTCATCCCAGTGACAGCCTGTATGAGGTCTGACAATTAAGTTCGCAAACTCACCCTAGTAAAAGTGCACCATACCTCACTGCTGAATATCACTTCCCTTTGAAGTACTCTCCTTGGGAAGTTATGCACCAACACCATCGCTAGTCCACCCTTCAAAGCAATTTTGGAACTCTTTTTCTGGAATGGCCATCAGAGCTCTCATCGTATTATCCTTGATGTCCTGAATGTCACCAAAATGTCTTCCTTTCAATATTTCCTTTATCTTTGGGTAAAGAAAGAAGCCATTGGGGTCCAGATCAGGTGAGTAGGGAGGGTGCTCCAATACAGTTATTTGTTTACTGGCTAAAAACTCCCTCACAGACAATGCCATGTGAGCTGGTGGTGTATTGTCATGACGCAAGAGCCATGAATTGGCAAAAAGTTCAGGTTGTTTTCATCTAACTTTTTCATGCAGCCTTTTCAGCACTTCCAAATAGTAAACTTAGTTAACTGTTTGTCCAGTTGGTACAAATTCATAATGAATAATCCCTCTGATATCAAAAAAGGTTAGCAACATCGTTGCAACAAGTTCACAAAGTTAATTGTCACACTGCATATATACGTGTGTATGTGTGTGTGTATATATATATATGAATAGTATATATATATATATATTAGTCAGACTTTAAAGAAGAAGGAAATCCTGTCATTTGTGGCAACATGGATGAACCTGGTGAATATTATACTTAGTGGGAAAAAAACAGAAAGAAAAACAAATATCTCATTGTATCATTTATAGGTGGAATACTTTTTTAAAAAGTTGAAATCATAGAAACAGAGATTATAAAATTGGTTGCCAGGAACTGGGGTGGGGGGCGGGTAGGGAAATAGAAAGAGATTGGTAAAAGGGTGCACATTTTCAGTTATAAGATGAATAGGGTTGGAGGATCTATATATAACTTGGTGACTATTGTTGATAACACTGGGTTGTATAATTGAAAGTTGCTAAAAGAGTAGAAAAACATTTTCACCAAAAACAATAAAAAAGGAAAAGGCAAATATGTGAGGTGGTTGTGTTAATTAACTCGATGGAGGGAATCCTCTCACAATGTGTATGGGATGATGAAATCATCATCTGGTACATTATAAATACCTTATGCTTTTAGTTGTCAATTATACCTCAATAAAGCTGGGAGGATCAAGAAAATGAGAAAATACCCATCAATTCCAAACCCTTCAGAACTGAAATCTGATTGCCCACTGCCTAAGCTACTGGCAGGTGACAGCCCTTATTCATACATGGTTAAAAGCAGTATGTGTCGTCTTGGGCCACCAGGATGCCATTTAATTCACTGAAGCATACGAAGCACAGAAGCACAGAACTCATGCTGATTTTAAAAGTATCAAATTAGATTCAACAAGGTAATGGGCGAAATGATGGGAAAATCCAGTGCAGATATTTGACACCTTTTTGCTAGTAATCTCTGCTAATTATCACTTTACCTCCAAAGAGGAGACAAATGTAAGAATAGTATGATCATATTGCAAATAGAGAAAAGGCTATGATATAGTTTTTAAAAAATCATTGGGTTTGAAAAGAGTTCATATTCTGACTTGACCACTCTAAAATGTGTCACCTCAACACAATCACTTTATCACTCTATTCCTTCTTTTTCTCATGCTCACTGGAACATCTACTTTATCTGGTTGTTGTAATGGTTGAACACCTGTGACTCCGTCTCAAACTATTGCTTGGCCCTTTGGAGGCAAACATTGGTTGAGCACAAGCTTTGGAATCAGACAAACGTGGCTGAAATCCCAAATCCAATATTTACTAGCTGTTTGATTTTGCCAGATCTATTAACCCGTTTCCTTCAACATAAGTTTCTTCATGTACAAAGTGTAATGAAATTACCTACCTCTCAGGCTTGCTGTAGGAAATAAGATAAAAATGTATAAAGTACTTAGCAAAGTGCTTTACATAAAGTATTTAATATATAAAGGCTATTATTATTTTATGTTGACTCTAGATCAAAAGAAAAGTGGCCAGATTGTGGTTTCACTGAAAGTTAATAGAGAGTCAACACCCCCCTAATTTTGGACTCAAAATTTCTTTCTGATTTATGCCCGAGAACCCAGGGGTAACCTTTTCCTCTGTGTATTGCCTGCAGATTTAAATACTCTTAATACACATAGGATTTTCCGTATGTTAATTTATATTAACACTTTCTTTGGGCATAAATTTAGAGAGAATATGTAAATTGAGAATATTCTCAGGTTTTTGATATCCATTATGAAAATTCAGATACTACTGCTTCTGTGGTGAAAACCTTAGAGCATTTTTTCCCAGAGTATAAGCACCCAGATAAACAAATTAATAAAAACTTTTGTTTCTCATTCAACCCTGTTGTAGACATTTTATGTTCAGGAGCCATGGAAGCTGTGATAAATTTTCATTTCCACTTTCCCTTATTAAGACAATTTTTCCAAATGAAGACTGCCTTTGTCATGATGACAAATGCCATAAACCAGTCCCATTGAGAAGCTCTCTCTCTCTTCTGTGACTGATATCAGGCATTTGTGAGATAGCTGGTACTATCTGAGAATGGATGAATGTCCTTCAGTAAATGACAGAATATTCTACACCTTTTCTAAATCAGATATTGGGAGTCCTTGTCACCCTATAATTGTAACAAATTTTAAAAGGCCTTTAGATATCATGCATTTGTTTGAACATACCAGAGAACTCACACTGAAATCACTTTAATGCAATTATTATGGGGAGGTCATCAAACAAAGCTCTAGACATATTTCTGCATCAGAGTGTTCACACTTAAAGCAAATAATAAGGAAGAAACAAGGGAAGGGGAGTACAATTAGCACACACAGATGAGAAAGAAGTAGGGAGGAGTGGGGCAGGCTGAGTGGCTCAGTTGGTTAGAGAACAAGCTCTGATCAACAAGGGTTGCCAGTTCGATTCCCACATGGGCCAGTGAACTGCACCTGCGCTGCCAACAGGTGGCCAGATGGCTCATCTGTTGCGAGCACGTCCTCCTAACAACAAGGTTGAATGAGATGGTGGGCTGCATCCTCTCACAACTATTGTAGATTGAAAGCAGCAAGTGGACTTGGAGCTGAGCTTGCGCCCTCCACAACAAAGATTGAAGGATCACAGCTTGATTTGGAGCTGATGGGTCCTGGAAAAACACAATGTTCCCCTTCCCCAATTCCTCGACACTTTTTTCTTTCCCAATTCCCCAATAAAATATTAAAAAAAAAAAAGAAGAAGAAGAATGAGGACGAGGAGGAGGAGGAGGAAGGAGTGCTTGGAAATGTGTTTCCGGTCAACCTTATGTAAAATAGCACCTCCGCTCATCCTCACATCTAAAGTCTTTCTCTGCTATATTCTTCTTCATGGTATTATCACCACCTGATATTTGTATTTTTTAAGCAAATTTATTTACAGTATGCTTTCCCTTATAGAATGTAAGCTCTATGAGGGCAGGATTTTGTGCCTATTTTGCTCATTGACTATACCCCTCCAGTGCCTAGAACAGAATCTGGCATATAGTATGCATTTGATAAATATATTCATGGAAAGAATAGGGACCATTGGCTGAGTAACCTAAGTCAGCCTCCACATGACTAGAATTTGGGCCCTCTATTCAGTGCCCAGAGAGATGTCAGGAAAAATAAGCAACTTTTTCTTTTGACATTTACCACTTTCTCATAATTTCAGAAGTTCAAGAGTAGCTAGGAAATAGAAATACTAACATGGGAGAAGTGCCCAACTGTACTGCTGATAAAAGAAACAGTAATTAAAATAACAATGAGGCATTGTTAGGATTTTTTTCCTATCCCACACTCATGTTGGTAGGATAGTGGAAGAAGCAATGACTCACAGACATTTTATAGAAGGGTGGATTGGTACAAGTTTTACAGTGACAAATTGGTAACTGTTTTATCTAAATAATTTTACTCTTAAAACTTTGTCCTACAGAAATATACTTACACATGTGTGCACTGTTGGAAGTAGTAAAACATTAAAACAACCTAAACATCCATTAGGAGGGGACAACTATATAAATGTTATGACATAGAGGCCGCAGAACACCATGGAGCCTTTAAAAAGAACAGGGCAGCTCGGTATAGTTCACTTCTCCAGAAGTTCACAGTGGATAACCACCAAACACTTTTTTTTGAATTCACAGACGACTCTACAGCTTAATTCGTACACACTGTTTTTACTCCAATAGCAAAGCTTTTATAACTGAAGAAGTATTTGTCTTTTTTTTAGGGTGATAGCCATCCCAGAAAATGAACACAAATGGATTGTGGATGGTGCCCATGAACTTTACTCCACCTCCAACAATTTTAACTTTACCTGGTTGTTCGCAGATCCATCTCAAGATACATCGTCTTCATGAACACTTCCACCTGCACCACATGACAAGCACTCCCAGGGCCTTGGTCTCAGGAGGCAGTACAGGGACTGTTCATCCTATCCCAGATGCTGTCAGACTTTTACAGTCGGGAAAAGTGGTAGCTAAGGGAATTATCTATTGTATGAAATCCTACTGAGGCCATAAGCTAAACAAGAAAAATAATGGCCACACTATCTACCCAGGTGTTTGAGCCAGAAACCTAGGGATCACACCAAATTTCTCCCTTTCTTTCCTCCACAACAGTTAATCAGGAAATCCTGTCCACTGTACTTTCAAAAAAAATCTTAATTCTACTCCCTTTTCCATCTTCGTTGCCGTCACTTGAGCTCAGGCCATGACAGTTCATAGATGGCTAACAGCCTCATTACCATTCTCCCTGCTTTCACTTATCCTCTCACTCTCCTTTCTCCTCAAAATTTCTCTGATTTTTGCCCAAGGACTCATTGCTACTATAAGAGTAATGATAAAATACGGACTAAGTATAGTGGTTTAAAAAAATAAAAAGAAGAGGGTCATCAGCTCTGCATAAGGATATCAGGAAAGATTTTGCACAGGAGAAGGCCCTTTGATTATTGCTTGAAGGACAAGCAGCAATTTTCCAGGTGGGTGAGGTATGTGGGGGAGAGCACTGTGGCAGAAGGAATAGCATGTACAAAGGCACTGAGCCATGAATCAGCAGACTGTTTGGTAAACTGCCAGCAATTCTGGGTGGGTGGGAGGCAGGAAAGATGTAGGCGAGTGGTAACACGGGGAAGCAAAGTCCTCTATGGAGAGCCTGCTCCTTATGAGCCATTCTGAGGAATCGGACCACCTTACTGCAGCCCAATGGTTATTAATGCTTTGGGATCATGGCTCTTTAAAATCTAATGAAACTATGAACCCTCTTCTCAGTAAAACAAACAAATAAATAAAAGCACATCCACCAAAGTATGTGTAGTATTCACAAGCACTCTGAAGCCCAGAAATTGCTTGGGCTTCTGGTTTAAAATCCTGCTATAGGCAACACACCTAATTTTGCTTTTTTTTAAATGGCTGGAAGTCTAATATATACACCAAGCAAGGGAGCAATAGGATCCAATTCATGTTTTAGAATAATAGCCAATTGTGTGTTTTTTGTTTTGTTTTTTTTTGAGGGCAGTGTCACTGGCCCTCATATGTGGGACCCAAACCGGGGCTGCTGGCGTCTCAAGCCAGCGCTTAACCAGCGCGCCACTCAGCGGGCCTGCCAATTGTGTTTTAAACAGATCAGAAACAAGTGAGACCAATGGTGGACTGAGCAATTAAGACACCATGACAACCATCTGGTCAGGAGAGGATGAAAGAAATTGCCAAGTCATTTTGAGAAAGATAAAAGTGATTCAAAGCATCCGATATGTAAATATATCATAGCAGTAAAATAATGTGATGCTGGTCAAAGAAAAAGGTAGAGAAATCAATGAAAAATGTTGAAAATCTAGATACAGAATTTTGTACTATGTTTTTTAAAGGTAAAACTTGAAAGGGAAAGGAGATTTATTCAGCAAACGATTGTTAGAACAAGTAGAAAACTATTTGAAAAAATATGTAAAGTTAAATTCTCAAATTCTTATATAACAAAATTAATTCTGAATGGATTAAGATTTAAATGTAAAATAAGAAACCAAAAAAGTACTGGAAGAAATGTAGGAAAAGTTTGTGTAATTTTCGGATGGGGAAATCCTTTCTAAATACAACACCAAAGGCAGAAACCTTAAAAGGAAAGCATATAAAGACACAACCACATGCACAAAAAAATTCTCATGTAAAAATATACCAAAGGAAAAAAGTCAAGAAGTAGCTAAGAAACTGGGGAAAATATTTACATTATGGAAACCCCATAGACAAGTGAAATACTATCTCTATAAAGAATTTCAATAAAATTAATTGGAAAATAAGCATCCCAAAAGAAAAATAAACAAGGAACTAATAGTTTATGCAGGGAAAAATGTCAAACTTCACTAGCATTTTAAGAAATGTAAATAAAACCACAGTGAGATACCATTTCCCTCATATCAGAGTGCAAAGCCTCTTTTTAAAAATAATACTACTTAAGATATGGGGAAGTAACTCTCTCATGTACCACTATGGGAAAATAAATTAAAGGGGAAAAAACTTTTTGGAAGGCAATTTGACAAAAAGAATCAAATTTTTATAAGTAAATAAATACACTCTTTAACCTACCAGCTCTGTTTCTAAAAGTGTGTTGTGTCCTAGGGAAATAATCTTGATTTAGCCACAAAGTGATATACGATTTTTATAGTACCAAAAAAGTAAAATTAATTGGATAAATAAATGCTATCTAACTATAAAAAGTTACCTACATATAAAAAGTTATGTTGAATATTTACAGGCATAAATAAATGTTTACACAGTTTGTTACATGGAAAAATAAAACAAAAACAGGTTATTAAACTTATTATCATACACCAGCCTGGTACAACCCTACTACCACCCCATGCTACCATACCTAAACAAGACAATAAAAGTTGGTTGAGATATTAATTTAAAGTACAATTGAGTTGCATAGACACAACACATGATAGCAAATATCAGTAGTAGTAGAAATAATAGTAGAAATAACAATAGAAAAAAATACATGACACTAAGCAAATGGCAGGCTTACTCACAGTTAACATGTCAATAACAGAATTCAGATGGGGAGCCCGTTTTTATAACCACTTCACTGGTGTGATGCAATACCCCTGGTGTAGCATAATGGACCCTGTTATGTCTCTTCATATTGGTCTCTTCATCCTAATACCATTCCCTCCCTCTGGCAAATGTTGGCCCAGAAATCAGAGGGAAGAGCACAGAAAAACAATTGTGGATGGAGATGAAAACTATGAAGGGACACAAAGGAGGTTTGGGGCGGTTGCTGCCTCCACTGAGCATCTCAGTTCCCTACGAGTGACACAGACTGACGTGAGTTGGAAAACACTGTCCCTTGGTGTAACTTAGCACAGGAGTGCTTGGATGCCATTCTGTGCCTCCAAATCACTGACATGTGCTGATTTCTAAGTGTTCCAGCTTGTATGGAGCAGGGCAAGTCCATGTTTTCATCTGTTTCTACTATAAAAGTTTTCATTTTAAAAGGTCCATATGGGGCCCCTAAAAATCTACAAATATGCAGATCAGTTTACCAAGCAATAAAACCATATCATAAATTTTAGGATAGCGTCTCTACCAACCTGTATTTCATTTTGAGATATGTCAGCATGGCAGTTATCAACCAGTAATATTAAGCATGATTTAAGTTATTAAGTATGATTTGCAATGGCTAAAGCATGTTTCTATTCAGTTCTCATTTGTAGATTACCTTTGTGATTGCTAATGCCTTTGCTTCTGATTCCCTCTCACAACTACAGAAACAAGGTTCATCAGTAGAGCTTACCCTGTGCTGAAAGCAGTTGAATGTGAGGCAAAAAAAAGAAGTAGCTTTTGAAATTGTAGGAGGGGGTGGAAACAAACACCCACATAAATGAGTACGTGTGTAACAAAGAAAGTTATCTCAAAGGTCACAGATTGGCAGAGGAAATATGTTATTTACCAATGACAAGGAAGGAAAAATCCCAAAGACACATAAAACTCACTCTAAATATTTACCATTGTTTTATTTAAGATCAGGGTGCATTAGCAAGAGAGGGCTGAGTGCACAGAGGACTTCCAGCTACAGGGTCCAGGTCCCTTACTCAGCAGCAAAAAGCTGCTCTCACCAGTACCCAACTGGTTTCCGCAGAATTACTGTTTTTATCCTGGAGAGTAACCTCAGAGGGTTTCCATTTTACTATCAATAGTTCTTTAGGGATATAACTTTAAAATTTATCTTGTTTTATTTACAGTATACTCTACTTTAATTATTTTGGTTTGATTTAGCTCATGATTTTCATTATTATCATTTGTGTAGGCTCATAAAATGTGCTTGAATTTATTTTGTTGACATTTATAGTCATTCCAAAAAGCAGAAAGTAATAAATGATACCTTGTTAAGAAAAAACGCAATTATTAGTCATTTCTGAAAGTTTGCATTGAACAAAAAGGCATCCTCCTCATAAATTATGTGTGGCTTTTCCTTTATATCTGGAAATTCCAGGAATGAGGTTTGAAAGCAAAACCATCCATTTACCAGAATAACTCAGAACAAAACCATGATGTTATAAAACCTGGCAATATTTCTTGGAACAGAATATTATTATTATTTCATAAATTTAACACAGGCACAGAGAGCCTGCCCCCCACATCACGTAAAACATTTTGCTTCAGAAAAACCTTCAGTCATGTTTTGACCACAGTCACCACTTGATAATCACACCAGTGGGAGGTTTAGGCTGTGTAAAGGGTTTTCCATTTCTCACACATTCAGGCAGACAAAGATGTACACTTTCATTCCGAAGATGCTCGTTTGTTTTCCCCCACACTTCATCAACCTATGCTTCAAGTCTGAAATTCACTTTCTGACTTACCTTAGGCATAAAAATCTAGACCGGGAGGGTTGCTGCAGTAGAGCCAGCATCAGAATGTGGCCAAGGAAAATGAAATCTCAGTTCCTACCAAAAATAAAAACCTCGGACATTCGATAGCAGGAAAAAAGGGGGAGCTAACTAACATCCATCTAATCTCGGTGCTTCATAGCAGATATTTTAATGGAAACAATTCAAGCTCCTGATGCAACCAAGGGTAGACTTTGCATAATGTTTAGTTTCTAAATGCCTCCAAAAGCTACCTGCTATTTATTCATGATCCACATATATGAGGCCTGAAATGGAAAAGCTTCTAGGATTTCTAAAAAGCCTACATAAAATTGCCTGAATAATTATTAGCAAATAAGTTGGAAGAAAACATTTTGAAGTCCCACTTAGATTTTTCTCATTATTTGGTCTCCCTACCCCACCCCCACAAACTGGAGTATGAAAACATGTTTTAAAAGAATGTAACACAGAAATCATTAATTTGATTGTTAAAATTTCCCAGAAATTCATTTTTAAAGATCACCTGGAAAACTCATAGGAGATTTGGTAAAATGTCCAAATTCAAGAAAGGAGATTTAAGTGCAAAGACCCTATGAGATGGCAAATGAGACTTCATGAGGTGTTCTGAAAGAAACAAGTTCTCCACAAGTGGAACCAAAAAGTAAGAAACTTTGTCTTCCTAATTATAATAAACTAAATACCAGCTTAATTGAAATTCAATAGTCACAAGTTCACACAACTTATTTTATTAAGTCACCTTTCATGAAAAAGAGACAAAGGAAACATAAACAAGCTGGTTCAGAGACTTATTTTTAAAAGCAACTATTAGGATATGATCAGTGGAGATTCAGTCTCATATATCTATCAAAAGGATTCTAAAGTTGTGATCCATGTTCGCGTGATAATGTCAGTATTAAGCGCATTTTATTATTTTCTAATTATTTAAAAAGTGTTTTCCACAATTTGATATAAATTCTAACCCCACATTAATCAGCATGTGTAATTATTTAGTGACCCTGTCCTCAGCTTATTTTGGACAAATTGAATCCATAACAAATGAAGAATGAGGGTCATTTATTTTATTTGGGGCAGAGGGAGACAGGAAGACTGAGTGAGCCATTATAAAAAGATAACTTTGCTATGCATTGTTTCTTTGTAGAATAATTAGATGAGAACACAAGTTTAGGGACTGAAAAGCTTGCATCTAAAATTTACTTTATATCAGCATAAATTTGGGGAAATCACTTAACTTCAATTTTACCAAATGTAAATTAGGAGAACTATTATGCTTCCTATATCTTTCACAAAACAATATTATGATATAAGTATAAGGTTCATTGGCCTGGTCAAATTGAGCTGGATAAAGATAATTGGCCATACTCATAGTAATATCTTTACCTGGAGAAAATAAGACTGACCATTGATTTGACTACAAAAAAAATAAATGTAGTCATTATGTTTTTATATGGATTTATTGGAATAAAATTCTCACCTACTAATCAAACTGAAGTTTTCTGTGAGGTTACCAGACCACTGCTATTACTATCTCCCACCTATAAATGAAAAAAATGAAAGCAGAAATCATAAAAGAAAAAAAAGAGCAAGTTGCCCAACATAGAGGATGAGATTAAAAATGGGACTTAGTATTGTTAAAGTATTGAAGATAACTCTCTTCATTCAGTCAGCACTTAACATATGTTTATAAAGTAAATGAATGAACTGATACGCCACAGTCCAGTACATCACCAGGCTTTCCAAGCACCCTGTGGAGGACAAGTCCCAGCACTTGCCACAACCTCTAGATGTTCACATATAAAAATAACATGAGGCACATATTTCAGCTACTGCCTTTGACCATCTCTTTCTGCCCCTGTCTCTCTTATTGGTCTCTTACCTCTAAGACAACCCAAGTTTGATCCAGGTGAGTTCACAATGTAATATATTCATGATAAGAGAGACCTAGGTTCTAAACTTCATCTTCCCAGCTCTCCCTAAACTGTCGGCCTTAGGGAAGTCATAATAGATGTTTTTGTTTCCCCATCCACAAAAAGATTAAAGGCTGAATTTGAGCAACAGTCTGATGACATTAAGGATGTTGGAACCACCCTATTCCTCCCAACAGGGAAAACTTCTAAGAGTTTAAATGGTGTTAAAAGATTTGGAAAAGCCAGAGAAGAGTTTCCTTTTATTCCTGATTTCATAGGACCTACTGCTGGACTCTCTACAAAGCCAGGAGTGGGAAACTGGACTGATTGCACTATTAGTTCAGTAGTATTCTACAGCATGACTGATAACAGCATCTTTACTGACCAGGATGTGTGGATGATGTCTTGCTATGCTTGTTGCAAAATTAATGCTACATAAAAATGAAATGAAATTGCTATTATTATTAAATATGTAATGACAATAATAAAGAACTCTTCTTACAACTCTCAAAATCCCAGAAAAGTGTCCAATTTTTCTCATTAACCCGAAAAAGATTCTAAATAGTTTCACAGGAAGTTTTAATTAACAGCAAAAACGCAATCATATTTTTTATTTCTTCTCTTGGAAAGGATTAATAAACAGTTAAATGAGAAATAAGAAGAATAAAGGCCTCAGGACTTGACTCTATAATCAAGAATACTCAGCCCTTAGAATTTAAATATCTGAGAAAACACTGAAAGGTTAGTCATCCAAAGAACCAAGGGCAAAATCCAGAATTTCTTCAACTAACCTAAATATCACCTCAGTTTTCACACATTTTCAATGTTATGAATTATATTGAATTATGTTTTCAATCACACTGAAAAAAAGGCTGGACCACAAAGCCACATTTTCACTCCATTTTTGCTCAAAGCACCAATATAATCTACAGGACATCATGAGCATGTTGCCTCTGAATCCTTGGGTAGGTGTAAACTGGCTGTTCAGTTATCCAATCTATAGTCAGCCATGTATTTTGTACACTCTCAGAGAGCAATGTATGTCTTATCTTCACTCACCGAGTCCACAAACATTGCACCAACCAAATGAAAGGCCTTGAGTAAAGGAGATACAGACCCTGCTTCAAAGAACTTAAAATTTGGTATGGAAGATATATTTGCAAGCCGAAGTACTATAACATGAGGTAAAAATTAATACCTGCAATAAATAAAGTTAAAAAAAACAAGCTATGACATCTCAGAGGCAACAGCTACTATGAGAAAGAGGGAACATTTCCCAGAATTAAAAAAAAAAAGTCACTCCCAGAAATACTCCAGATTACTAAACAGATCTAAGAAAACAAAGCATCCTAGCTAAAGGAGGAACATTTTAAAACTTAAAGTAGCATCTTCATTTTTTCATTCAACTACATACACTCTAGAAAAACATAAAATGAGATCAAATTTCTTCCATCAAATTTTGTCCATTCCATGTAAGAAAGCCAGTTTCAAATGTACAATACCAGCAACTTCAAGATTAAAATGTGAAGCCAGGGAACTTCATTACACATGCCTGTTGGTCAAATAACCCTTAGAATTAAAAAATTAATTTACTTTTTTCAATTAACACTGTAAGCATGCACAGTCAGAAGTCTCTTACCTTTGCTGTTTAATTATCCATCTGATTGCAGCTCAGATCAGCTATTTATAATCCAATTTTGAGAAAATGATGCATCTACTTAAAAACATAGCTTCTTTGTTCAAGTAGCAAGTTGACTGAGTTCTCCTAGACTAAAAAGAGATTGGCATGTTTGCTTGTGCATATCAGATTATTTAATTGCAAAACTGGGAATTATTCCATAGATGTGAATGGATATCTAATTTATGTCACAAAGGAGAGATTATACTCTTAGGAGAAGTTATTGACTCACTTATTTTTCTAACTAGATTTCCATGCACATGAGAATTTCAAGTCAGGAAAGCTTTGCCAACAATATTCCACCAGAGACAACCAAAAAGAGATCATAAATGTCTTGTTAGCTATTAATAATGATAAAATGGAGATCTTTGGGAATATGATTACAGCTGGTCTAGCCTGAAGAGTTTTAAATTTATATTAACACAAGTAAATTACAGTATGCTAATTTTAATTTATGCATCAAAATAGGTTTGTTTCACATTTTGCCACAAAGTAGGAGAAAGATCCACTCCTTTATTTTCCAGTTGTAGGATATGAAGCTCCTCTTTCTGTGCAGATGTTAACAAATTCACTTCTTCTGCCCTCTAACTTAAATACACTCTTCTCTGCAGTAACTTGTCTGAACTTGTTTGTCTATAGTTCTTACTGGCAATTTCTAAACTATCTTTTAGTGATCTTTTGCGGAAACAACTTATCAAAGCATCTCATATGTTCTTTTGTGTTTGTGCCCCTCCCTTTTTTTTCCTTTCCTTGGTACCACAGGAGTACATATAAATACGTCTATAACTTATGATGGCTTGTTTGTTTTTCCTTAAATATATTCAGATGCTATTTTTTCAAAAAGGACTGGACTGGGAAATAGGAGACATAGAGCCTGATCATTGTGTAGCCTTTGGACATTTATATAATTCACTGGACTTGTCTTATCAGGCACAACATGAGGAGGACCCTGTTAGATGATCAACCTCAAAGGTTCTGACAACCCTGAAACCAAGAGCTTCTCTAGCTCTTTGACTTGGGAGCTCATACCTGGATACCATTTGTTTCATTAAAAGATGGTTGGCCCTTCTCCCGGTAGATATGAACCCAGACAAAGGGCACCTATCTGAGAGAATGTAAACAAGAAAGAGGCAGACAGAGAAGGGTGTGTGGAAGGAGCAGAGTAGGGGGACAGAAAGAGGAAGAAAGAAAAAATAATGAGGAGAAAGTGGCAAAAATCTAGAGACATGGGAGTAAGAGTGGGGAGCAGGGCAAAGTACTTAGAGTAAGAGAGGAGCCACAACAAAGGTATGAATAGTTAAGAGAACTAAAGAAGAGGTTTAAATAATAGTACACAACTCTAATTATGTATAAAATTTGAAATTTTTCTCATACATTTTTTTCTATGATAATAAATTATTTGCTTCTCTCTAGAAATAAAGAAATAGGTGAAATATTTGGATATTGAAATAATTTTAAATCTCTAAATATTTATGAAGGACAAATTTATATTCTATTATAATTTACTAGATACTAGATAACGTTTTAAACAATCATGCGTTATCGTTAAAAAATAAGTACAAGAGAAATTCTAACACCAGGCCTGGGAGATAGTAGACATAAATATAACTCAGAGGGAATGAAAGAGGGACAAAAGAGACAGAGAAAGAAACATATTTTAAAGTGACATACGAATCGTCTTCCTGAGCTCAAAGACCATACATTAGAATGGAGAGAGGACAAAAGGATAAAATTGTGCCCCCCAAAGTTAAAGACTTTGAACAAGGTGTAAGTAAACATTTCAGTAACCAGAACTCAACAACTATTGGATTGTCGGAAAAGTCATGACACATTTTTGCAACGAAAAACAGAAAAAATACGTCATGACTTTTTTGACAACCCAATCGAATCCTTAAGTTACTAGAACATACATACACCTGTACTGTTCAGTATTCAAGGTCAAAGACAAATTTACAAGAAATAAAAAATGTCATTGTCCATGAAATAATAGCAGCGATCACCACCACACCAATAGCATCTCCCTAAGAAAGTCTCTAGAGAACAGCCATTCCTAGTTCTTACATCATTAATATCCACAGTACAATAAACCACTGTTGCTCCAGACAGACCAGGAAGCCATGCAAAGACCTTAGTGGTCAATTAAAACCTAGTTCCTCAAAGCAGTGTGCTTGACAGCCAAGATGAGTTGATAGTTTTTTTGTTTGTTTGTTTTTTTTGTGTGTTTTTTTTTTGAGAGCAGTGTCACTGGCCCTCATATGCGGGACCTGAACCGGGGCCGCTGGCTTCCCAAGCCAGCGCTTAACCACTGCGCCACTTGGCTGGCCCGAGTTGATAGTTTTAAATGGTTTCCTACTAGAGACTTTGAAATTCCAGCTATCCATAAAATATGTGGAGCCAAAGGCCCCCAACCAGGAACCCCTGCCCCTTCTTTTTCCCATCTTCAGTTTTGTTCTGCAATGTGAGGAGCCCTCCACACACCCAGGGGGACCCTCCAACCTGCACATTCAGGATCCACACCCAGCTCCATGCTCTTTGGTCCTCAGAGTGCTCACCCTTGGGATAACTGACCCCAAGAGAGACCTGTACAGGCTCTGGAAGTAATTTGGGGATCACGTAAGCAGGGGATAAGGTCCTGAGTGATTTAGAAGTAATGGTCAGGGTGCTTTGGATACACAACAACCCCTTGACCCTGAAGAATCCTCTCCTCGTGGGACATGGCACAGCTGAAGGAAGGCCAGAGTGGAGCCCTTTAAAGCGAGGAACCTGGAGCAAGAGTCTCTCTAGTCCAAGGTCAAAGGGTGTTACTACGGTTCATATGATATTTTTGCCTTAATCTGGGTTAGGCAGAAAATCTAACTGGCTGTATCTCATATTCCAAGCAGCCAGACTGGTTAGTACTGGTTATAATATATAGTAAAAATAACCAACCTAAGTGCTAAAATTATTTCAGCTCAGGTGATTAAATGATTTTGACTTTAATACCATGTGGAGTCCACAGTTAGCACAAGAGGATGTATTTCCTTCAGCAAGAAAATGTTAGATACAACATCCATGCTGCTTTAGAACAAGCTAGCACAAAGAAAGGCTTTGTGAGCTGTTAAGCAGTGACCAGACAGAGAGCAAAGTTTCTGTCTCAGTTTCTCCTTCCTGACTCTCAGTCTACAAAGTATCATGGGCCAAATCTAATTCAAGGCAAGAAGCCAAATTTAATGATGAACTTTCTCTCTTCTTCTCCCTTCTGTAACACCTCACCCTGACATGCCTGAGTTGTTTCCATGGAAACAAAAGAAGATCCACTTTCCCAAGAAAGTGTTCTCTACCTGTATTTCCCCCTTTCTACCACCAAACAACTTTTTTCCTCATCTTTTCCAGGTTTTATCGGGTGTGGTGAACTAACAGAATCAAGTGCCCGCCATGTACTAATAATGGGTTAGTGAGTGCTATCAGTTGAATAAGCCATTGTTAGTTAATGAGCAGTGCCTTGAGAACATGGCATTCCTTAATATGTAGGAATGACTCCAATAGAAGATGTATATATTGGCAAACATAGGATCAGGCCAATGCGGGCACAGAAGCTTCTTGGAACATCTCGAATATATCATGCAGGCAACTGCCTGCCCCACTGAGAGGCCATTGCATATGGATAGGGTACAAGAAAGAGATAAGAGAGAGAGAAGAATCTTGTCCTAACAGGTTTGCAGCCACTGAAGAAACAGAATCTATGTGAAATGAAAAAGCTTTAATAACATTACAAAGTAATACAAGGATGCAAATGGATGAGTTATAATGCTTTTCCCTCCTGATTTCTAGTCCTCTTCCAAAGTCTCATCTGCCATAAGCTTCCCCTGAAATTTTGAGTAAGAGAAGACTTGGTTTGAAGAGCAAAAGAAATAGCTTGGAAGAACATTCCCTTCCTTCTCTGCTCCCCCATTTTTCCAATCCCCAGAACTTGGACCTTTTGATTTTTTTTTTATGTGCCTTTATCTTTTTCTATTTTTTATTTTTATTTTTTAAAGATTTTATTAGGGAATTGGTGGAAAGGAGCAGTGTTGGGGAATTGGGAAAGGGGACCAGCCCAGTTGTTGTTCTTCAATCTTTGTTGTGCAGGGTGCCAGTTGCCATCTGGCTTCCCGCCAGCAGCTCATAGCCTCTAAGCTGTGTTCAATCTTAGTTTCAGGTGAGCATGTCCACCATCCCATGTGGGAGTCCAACCGGCAGCCTTGCTGTTAAGAGCACATGCTGTATCCACTGAGCCATCCGGGCAGCAGCTCAGCTCAAGGTGCAGAGTTCAGTCTTTAGTTGCAGGTGGGTGTAGCCCACCATTGAACAGGCAATCTTATTTTTTTTTACACCAGTTGAGCCATCCTGCCACCTGTTGGCAGCTCAGCAACAGCTCAGCTAGGTCACAGCTTCCACTGGCCCATGTGGGAATCGAACTGGCAGCCCTGTTGCTCAGAGCATGAGCTCTAAGCCAACTCTTAACCAACTGAGCCACTCGGCCAGCCCCTATGTGCCTTTATCTTTTAAGTCTTATTTTTATTAAAGATCAAGGTCCTCAAGAGTTAGCTTTATTCTTCTCTATATGAGGCTGAATAGTGATTCTGCTTCAGTTTTTCCAAATGCTTGTTTGCATTGCTCTAGCCCATGACTTCAAAAAGGCAGGTAATCTCTTTAGTCCTAGAACCCAAGGTTTGGAGTTAGAAGGCACACATTCCAATTCCAGTCCTAGTGTTTAGTGGCCACGAGGAAGTTGTTCAACTCTTCCTTGAGCCTCAGTGTCATCTATAAAATGGGGATTTGTTTCAGTAAAAACTATATCAAACCGTATGTGAATGTGTGGGATAGCATGCAACACAACAGTGCTCAGTATGTGTGGCTGATGTGAGCATTCGTGCCAGGTGTTCTCCACTTTGGAATTTCTCAGAACAAGATCAGATCCATTCATTCATTCAGTTACCAAACACTTTGTTGAGCATTTAATATGTCAGACTCTCCATTAAGCACATGTGGGAACTGCTAGAGCTATGAGCCATGCATTGCTATTGGATAGTTTCTATTGTCAAATTACCTCTCTTCTAGAACTTTCCTTTTTGGAAAATAGTTGAGAATGTATGTCATGCTTGCTTGCTTAAATTCTATTTGCAACCCCTCCCTGGGCTTCATAATACATCAAAATTCCCACAGTGAGTGTTTTTCAAGATACATAAAGCAGCAGTCTTTAAGAAGTTCTCTCTTGGGTTGGTAAAAGAGAATTAAAATATATCTGGGTTTTATCAAGCTTGGTTTTCGGGCTGGGATACAATAAATTATTAAAAATGGAAGTTTCCAGATAATCAAAGAAGAGAAGTAGTAACAAGCAGCACACAAAGATAATGGGTAAGCTCATACACTGCTCACCAGACCCATCTGATATTTTTTCTGCAATCCCAGTGTGACACTCTTCATTCTACCACCACTGAATACCAGAAATGTAACAAGCAAAAGTCTGAATAATAAATCCTGCTCAGTTGAGTCCCTAGTTATGATAAAATGAAGGCAGATGAGTTTCTTTAAAGCCTGGATACAAAGAACACTTTCTACTGGACAATTTCTATTACCCAAAGCAGTACGATGTGGTACCAGTTTTATTGGTTATAAATGGGCAATAACACATAGTCATTTGAAGCATACTTTACACTATTAATTCCAGGGAAATCACATACTGAACCATCTACTAAATGAAAAAGTCATAGCTGCTCAAACTACAGGGAAGCTAATGGACACAACTACCAGGACAGGGCAGGAGTTTGAAAACATATTTTTGATGCAATTACTGTCCAAAATTATTGATTATATAAAAACCCATTCTGTATATCCTTAGTGGCTTCTATTTTTCTATATCTACATTACTACTGGAAGGAGAATGAGTGCCTTCAAAAAAAATGAGAAAAAGTATAGAAAATAAATGATTTTCACCTCCATTCTGCAAACATTCATCTTCCCCATGTGTTTATGATGAGTGAGAGAAAAAGGAGAAAAACTAGGCCTGCTGTGGAGTTCAGAGCTGGGAGGAATTGATGACCAAACTGCATAAGCAGGGCTGCCACCTTTCACAATCCCATTCATACTCTTTATGAAATGTACCTCCAGGATTATGTGGTGCACAGTCTCTGGTCACCCTATGTACACAGTACCCAATAACCCACACAACGGGAAAACACTCCTAGTCCAGGAAAATGCTACCCGGCGAGCTTGTTCAGTCCTAATGAGATAAGGAGAAAAAGGAGAACGTGTTCATTGACTTTAATAACTCATTACTCAAGGAGTTCCACAAATAGACGCAGAAGTATCTAAAAGTTGTAAAAGATTTGATTCTGTAATCAAACAAGAAAGGAAAGTCTTTCCATTTGACTGATCCTCAGATAAACAAAAACACAGTGGGAATGGCTGAGCAAACAGCTTTCCTCTCTTCACGCCTCCACACCTAGTGGAACCTATCAACGAGCAAAGATAATAGTCACCAACTTTCCACTGATGAAACATACTAGGGAGAGAGCTGCCTTCCCTTTGGGTGACTTGGAAAAACAATAAGCCGTATAATTTAAGTTTTAGTTGCAACCTGAAATATGGAGTTATCATAACAATATGTCATTTAAGGACAAGCCAGCTTGAGGGTAGGACAAGGGATTTCTATCGGGCCAGACACAGGATATCCCTGGACCTCAGTCGTGTGACCAAGCGGTATAAACATCTGAAGTGTTCTTATCCCAAACACTTTAGAAGTGCATAGTGAGTCTGCTTTCCTGGGATGCTCAAGGATGTGTTAGAAGCAGAATCACTGAAAAGCAGAGGTGGGGCACACAGGTAACCCTAACGTGGGGCTTGCGCTTAGAGGGCTCCTCTCCTGCCTCCCTCTAACTATGCCTCCCCATGGGGCTAGGAGTCTGCAAAGTGGGGGTACATATCCACCTGGGGACCATTCCCCAGCTACCCATGGCCCTATAATTCCCTGCCCTAAATGGTCCAAAGCCAGCCACCAGTGCCTGTGTGGGTCTTTACCCTCCCAAGGGCAGCCCACTTCATGGCTGGTATGCACACCCTTAGGACTGAGGGGTAACCGTGGGCAGCTAGCTGTTGGACTACGGGTGTGAATCAAACTTGAACGAGCAGACTGGCTTATCCACATACATTTGTACAAGGCTTCTCCAGCTGCACAGTAGAGCCAGGACAGGAAGAAAAGGGGGAAGGCCTTGGGACAGGAAGGCCTCTTGTAGGGCCCACAAATACGAGTAGTGGATCTGGAACAGCATAAATCACAGGCTGAAATGAATGCTATTCACACATCCCAAGAAACATTTTTTTTCTCTTTCTCCTATACTCACAGCTACTGCATAACTTATTAACCAAATCAAGACACTTTGAATATAAAAGAGACGCTAACCAAATGGGATACCAGTTCAACTGGTGAAGCCAAGATCATCCTGCAAACTGTGATATAAAGTCATCCCATCCACACTAAACTATAGGTAGTCGCTTCCCTTATAAAGATCCCTCAGTAACATTGAGTTCCATAAATAATTGGCATCCATTGCCATCCATTGCATTTTTCTTCCCCATCAGGCTCCTTTTTTCCCCTCACGAGAGAGTGTTTATTCTGGGTGCACCTAAGAAGTAAAAAAGACTTCATTCTTATCATGTACGGCATGTCTATACGATAGAAAGCATCATATGTAGTTCCAGCATCTGTTGTTTATATGCAAAGGAGGTTCAATCTGTTAAATTGTAGATTGGCATTCCATTCAAAGGAGCAGAAAACAAAAGGGAGACCTAAGAAATCGGAGAAGTGTTGGACATCTGCAAACATACTAAAGAAAGTTAGATACTAGGATTCTCACATAAGGTTGAAAATCGAAACTAGATAGTAAACAGAACTTTAAAAGGAAATATTGTGATGGCCTTTTCTGGGGCCAGCCCTGCACTGGGCCTGAGTTTAGGAAGTAATCAGGACCAGTCAGGGTTTTCCAGAAGCTCACACCCTAAAGGAGGGAGTTTCTGGTAAGCCCTCAGGCCATGTCCTTGGCACCTGGTTAATGTGTCTCCCTTGCTGCTTCTTGGCAAACTCCAGCAGCCTGATTTCATCTCACAGCTGTTGCAACACACACACACACACACACACACACACACACACACTTTCTTCCTGCAGTGCTTCCGGTCAGTTTGTCCCACTGCCCACCATAATTTAAACATGATCACACATTATAATTACGCTGAGAGCTTCTCTAACATACAGATTCCCAAGCAGCACCCCCAGAGACTAAATCTGCAGGTCGGAGAGTGAGTCCCGGATAATTCTACCCTTAGTAAACAATCCAGACGACTATGAAAGCAAAACATTCTAACCCCTGGAGAAACTCAACTAGAGGAACACAGGCTGGGGACCAGGATGCAGCCATGCCCTTGTGCTCTGTTTTTTCCCAGCCTGCTCTCAGACTGGGATCTTCCCAGAGAGAACTAAAGATGTTCTGCCTGGCACCCTGGCATGAGGCGCCACAACAAACAGCTGTCCTTTGCTGCCATGGCCAAGCTCTGACCAACTGCCAAATACAACAGGTCCTGGAAGGTTTCCGTATTCATTTTCCCTTTTGTGAAAAACCTTTTGAGCTTTATTCAGAAATAAAAGTACACACATGCAGCAAGTTTATGGAAACTTTAGCATAATCCATTTTTTTTATTAATGGACTGTAGTTTCTAATCCAAGGATCAAACTGCTCCTTTCAATGAAATTTTAATTTCTTTCTTTCCCTCGTCTCCCTCTTCCTTCCCATCCCACATACACCTGTACTGTGATCTGTGAGCTTTTTGTTAAATTAATGATTTGCAATGAATGGAGGCCCCGCCCTTCTAGGAGAACACATCAACATCTCCAAGAAACCATACAATTTTCCTATTTGTGAAATGAAACAAATTTTTTCAAAGGGTAAGAAATGCTGCTAGTTTCATCTTTGATTCATCCAGAATATGGATGGGAGAAAATTATACTAATCAATCAACTTGAATTTTGTGTTCCACCAACAGCCTTATGTAATCAGAAATAAGCCTAAATTGATATTATAACTAAGATTTGAGAAATGCTATCAAATGGAAGTCCCTCCTTGTCAGCAGAAAGCCTGACCATGGGAATTCAGTCATCAGCCTGGCTGTTATCATCACAGGCAAAACCACAGATAGTTCTGCTGTTTAAAGAACAGAGGAGATAAAAAGAGCTTTACGCTCCTGGCACAGCTCTAAGGTTCAGCATTATCTGGCTAGGTAAAGTAGTATACACACTGAATGACCCTACTCCTCAGAGCAATGGTTGTCTGTCTCCAGGGATGTTCCCACAGATCTCGGGGATGGAGCTTTGACAAGAGAGCCCTCTGATCTTGACAGCTGAAAAACCTCAACATGCACGAGGGAGCAAGTCAGTGCTAAGCATGGGCTCCCACCCACCATGCTGATACGGCTTTGGAGGGAATAAAGCAGTACAACTTAAAACTAAAAAGGGGATGGCTGGTTAGCTCAGGTGGTTAGAGTGCAGGGTGCAGCGCTCATAACACCAAGGTTGCTGGTTCGATCCCCACATGGACCATTGAGCTGCTCCCTCCACAACTAGATTGAAACAACTACTTGACTTGGAGCTGATGGGTCCTGGAGAAACACATTGTTCTTCAATGATCCCGAATAACAATATTTAAAAAAAAAAAAAAAAACCTGAGTGACACTGCCCTCAAAAAAAAAATTGAAAAGACAAGACCCAAATGCAGAAAAGTTTGAAACCCACTTACATCCTAAACGTGTGCCAAACTGAAGCAATACTCCTCAATATATTTGATTAACTTACACCTCATTTGTCTTACTTTATTGTTTTTTTCACTAAGCTTTAGATAATTTTCCTAAGTGGTTTAAAACTGACGCTTGGGCTGGCCAAGTGGCACAGTGGTTAAGCGTTGGCTTGGGAAGCCAGCAGCCCCGGTTCGGGTCCCACATATGAGGGCCAGTGACACTGCCCTCAAAAAAAAATAATAAAAAATAAAAAAAATAAAAGTGAAGCTTAATGCTCATAGATCCATAGATCATGACTTTCAAAAATTATAAGACAGAAGATAGGCCATTTGTGCCAGCATAAATTTGTCATGAAATAGCTTGAAACAAAGTTTGGAAGAACGTACACAGAGATATCCCCATTGGTCAGTTTGAGATAGTTCAAGATTTCTATTCCTGTTATACTGAACTGTTTTCTATCATAAACATTTATTACTCATATGATTTTCAAGCTTAAACAAGGAGTTGGAAAATATTGAAGTTATTTATCATTGAATGTTATCAACATCAGACATAATAATTAGCTATTTCAAAACTCTAGGCACCATGTTGCTTCTTTTGCTGTGTTATCTGCCATTGCCGAAGTCCATCTACTAGTTGGCCTGAAAGTGTAATATTTGCCTACAACTGATTTGGAATCATAGGAACAAAATGAGCACAAAGGACCCCTTACTTACTCTCCCGAAATATCCACTAATTCCGCAAATTACCTGCTTGCTCAAGACAGAGACCCTCCCAGAAAAGTAAATAAGATGTCCCCTATCAATGAATGAAAAATGCATTCATTCAAAAATTAGTATCAAAATTGATATTTTGTTATATAGCTCTTCTTGCTTCCACTTTATAGAGGATACAAGGCAAGAAGTAGATACCAAATATTCCCTAAGGGGATCTAAATTGGCTCTGTTAATCTCTCTGACCTTAGGACAATGTTTGAAAATAAATGTCTGGCTTAACACTTTTACAAAAGCTTCTTTTTAAACATTAACTTTTCTTCTGTGTGCCACAAGAGATAAATTTTGTATTCTGGTTCTAAGTCAGGAGCAACTCAAGATGGAAATCACCCTAGGCAGGCTCCATGATCACTTAAAATTACCTTATCTTCAAGATCTGACATTTTGACATCTCCCTCTCTAGCTACCACCTCAAATTTTTCCTCTTTTCCTACTTTTTGCTTTCCGTTGAACTTATCCTTCCCCTTCATTGTTCTCTGCAGTTGGTTCTGCTTTTTCTTTTTCTTTTTATCCCAGGCTTCTTAAACAAGACTATTCATCCCTATCCTCACCCCAATATAGGACCTAGTCATGGAAAAACATGGCATATACTTTTTAGCTATCTATTTTACTCAGTAATAAGTAGGTTAATACTTAAATTAAAACAAATACAAGTCCATAATGGAATTTTAAATATTTTAAAGAGAAAACTCAAGACTTCAGGATTTTTCAATCTTTTAAAAAAAAATAACAATAAAGGCCTTTTAGTTGACTTTTCTGTCATTACAGAAACATGTAGCAATTTCAGCCTATTCCTTTCCCCTCCTAGATGCAGACAATTGCATCTGTTGGAAAGAGATTATTTATTGATCCTGCTTCTCCCAAAGTTCTCCCTCCTTTTATTGCCAAATACATTTTTTTAATTATTTTTTTCTTCGGTTACAGTTGACTCAATATTATTTTATATTAGTTTTAGATGTACAGTATAGTGGTTATACATTTATATAATTTATGCAGTGATCCCTGATTAGTCCAGTAGTACCTACCTGGCATTATACATAGTGCTGTTGTTGCAATATTATTGATTATATTCTCTATGCTGTACTTCACATCCTCATGACTATTTTGTAATTACCAATTTGTATTTCTTTTTCCTTCACCTTTTTTACCCAGCCCCTTATCTCTTCCCCACTCTGGCAACTATCAGTTTGTTCTCCATATCAATGAATCTGTTTCTGTTTTAGTTGTTCATTTATTTTGTTCTTTAGACGCCACATATAGGTGAGATCATATGGTATTCGTCTTTCTCAGTCTGACTTATTTCACTTAGCATTAATACTCTCTGGGTCCATCATGTTGCCAGGGATGTAAGCTTTCGTTCTTTTTTATGTATTGCAAAAATCTTGAAAGAATAATCTACTTTCCTGAAATAATTTCCTCTTCCCATTGTTTTCTTGAGCCCCTGCAAACAGGCTTCTGCCTTCACTACACCAATGCAACCATTCTCACTAAGGTCACAGGGAACCCACTCATTACTATTCCAGGTCTCCGCTCTGAATTTGTCGTGCTTTGACTCCCAAAGAAAGGGCAAGTCTTCCTTAAATTCTCATATCTCTTCCTTTCCTTTACTCCACACCCTGCTGTTGTGTCTCTTACTTCTCTGACTGTTCCTACCCAGTTTCATCCACCAGCTCCAACATGTAGTCTTTTCTTCTACAGGCTCTCTCTTAGCACACATCTCATGTCTTCAACAATCACCTCTGTGTAGAGGATTTTCATCTCTAGAACCTCCAGCCCTTATCCCAACACAGAGTCACTGGCCCACTTCTCCTGCCTATCAGGTATTCTCGTGTAAAGAGCCTGAATAAGTCTGGTATGTGGAACAAAATGAATTTTCTGTATCAACAGTTGTTTGGCTTGGGCGACCCATGTAACATGAGTTGCAGTTGGCAATAATAATATTAGTAGTTACTTTATAGATTTGCTAGTGAGGATTCAGTAATATAATGGTGTAACCACAGAACCAGCTCAAAATGGCCCTATCCTATTTAACGAGATACTGAGTAGCTTTTCAGAGACAACAGACCAATACCACAAGTCATGCAGCTAAGGCATAAGCAAAGAAGAGAAATTTGATTTCCTGCTACACTCGAAACAAAGTCTCTCCCCGCATCACACATACACACACACACACACACAGAACCAAAGGACCAGGACAGAACCAGAACTTAAACACCAGAACCCTTTTATTTTTCATTTTTATTTTTATTTTTAGCTGAGCCATCCTGCCACCTGTTGGCAGCTCAGCAGCAGCTCAGCTCGGGCTGGACATCGAACTGCTGTTGCTCAGAGCTCAGCTCACACTCTTGAGCAAGCTCTTAACCAACTGAGCCACTCGGCTGGCCCTCACCAGAACTCTTTTAGAAGCCAAAGTTCCACTGTTCAGGAGGGTCCAGTGTTGATGCCCCTGCACTATAAACAGCCAAGTTCCAAGGCCCTCCAATTCAAACTTGCCCCACCAGCATTCCTGCATACTTATTCTCCCTAAGCCCTTAAAAATCCTTAACCTAGCCCAGGGAGCAAAATGGCACCATTAGGCCTCCCATCTTCTTCGTCAGTGCCTTCTTGATCAATACTGGGCACACAAACGGGTTTCCATAGCAAACTATAGAAATCCAATTTATTTATATTGATTCAACAAAGATATATGGCATTACCTATGTGTCAGGCAATCTTGTGATATAGCCCTGTACAAATAATAACTTATTTAATCCTCACAAGGACCCTGTGAGCCAGTAGTGTTGTTATTCCCATTTCACAGATGAGAAAACTGAGGCAGAACCAGCTTAGGTGACTCTCTCAGGTCATACAGCTAGTAAATGGCAATGCCTGATTCTGACCTAGGCAGGATACCACCAAAATGCATACTCCTGACCACTATATTAAGCTGCCTCTCATTACATCACCTTTCTGCCTTTTTAATGCACTGCAGAAATACAATGACCATTATTAAATCAAACATTCAGACATACGCTCACTTTTGCACTTCAAATCTCTTTCCTGAATTCCTTGTTGGTTAATGACATCAACCCTATAAGCGACTACCTCATCATCAGCTTTACTTCCTCTCTCACCCTCAGAACCCACTTGGCCAAATCCTGTCACATCCACCTCTGAAATGGCTGTCTTATTCCCAGTGCCAGTGCTTCAGCTCCAGACTGTCATTGACACCTACCACTACTTTAAAAAAAAAACAAAAAACTCCTATATATTGGAACAATTGATAAACTTTGAATAAAGTATATAGATCAAATAACAGTTATGTATTGATATTAAATATCCTGATTTCAATAACTGTTCCAAAGTTATATAAATAAAAGCCTGTTTTTAGGAAACACACACTGAAATATTTAGGAGTAAAGAGGCATGATGTCTACAATTTACTCTCAAATGGTTTAGAAAAAAAACTCTTAGTAATATGTATATGTGAGAGAATGATAAAGCAAATGTGGCAAAATGTTAACAACTGGTAAACCCAATTAAAGGATATTTCAAAGACTTTAACTGTTCTTGAAACTTTCTTCTAAATTTAAAAAATTTTAAGAAAAACTAGGCTCCTTGCTGCTGCTAACCATGGCCCTCTCCTGCCACTCTGCCCTCCAAGTCCCCCCACCAAAGTGTGAAAGGCTCAACATGCAGACCCAATAAAGTTCAAAGAACTCAGCTGGCATGCACAGTAATCCATAACCTCCCTGCGCTTCTATTCCAATCTCCTGGCACCCCTTCCCAACAACATGCACCAATTACCTCTGTGTTGTTCGGTTGGCAATGCCCCTGACCCCATCCCCATCCTACCCTAGCCCCAGCATTTCCCCGTTTCTTTGAAGAGGCTGTTTCCATTGCCTAGATGAGAACCCCCTTTTTTCTAAAGATAAACATCAACGTCATATCCTTCCTCAAAACCCAATTTGAATCCTATTTCTTTCAAAATGGCTTCCCAGATTCACCCAGTTGGAATCTATTTATCTTACCCTGCCCTCTCAGAGCAGGTATTTACCTCTGTATATAGCTTACCTCCATTCAGCCTTGAGTTGGAAATTTTATTCATGTGTCTTTTACCCAGGAGATTATGGGTTTGCAGAGGTTGATATTAATGTGGTTTCCATCCTTACACTCCCACTTCCTCTTACATAATTTTGCAAAAATTATGTATTTCACAATTCAAAAAAACTGTGTGCTGCCAGCGCTGATCAGGGATCGGAGGCAGGGATATGAGGGGACAAGGAGAAGGTGTAGCTCTGGCAGTGAGTACTAAACATGTGAAGTTCTTATTCTTATTTGGGCATGCCCCTCCCTCCACACAGCTCCCACCTCTAGGAAGAAAGGCAAAAAAGAATGGTCCTCCGGTGCTCAGGAGCATATAGTTCCTGCTCAGTAACAATGTTCCTTTAGGAAGCTCCTGTCCCTTTCCAGGAGCCCACGTGCCCTGTCATTTCGGTCCACCTACCCTGTCTCACTCAGGGCTGGCTGCGCTCAGTCTGGCGGCTGCCAGCAGAGAATGAGTGTGTAGGTTAGGCAGGAGGGAGGGGTCCGTCACTGCCTGTCAGACAGAGCTGCACCCACGAGTCTCAGTGCTTGAATGACTGCTTTCAAAGCTTTGCCTTTGAATTTTTTTTAAGGAAAACAATTCAGGCATTTTAAGAAAACTTACCTAAAAGAACTACCTACAGTCAAGTGCCATTTAACGACAGGCATACATTCTCAGAAATGTGTCATTAGGTGATTTAGTTCTGCAAACATCACAGAGTGCACTTACACAAACCTAGACGGTATAACCTACTACTGTAACTGTATGTGTTATACATTTATATCACTCGTGGCACAGATTTTGTGTCCACCAGCATCACATAGACATGTGAGTAATGCGTTGCACTATGCTGTCATGATGGCTGCCACATCACTAGGAGATAGGAATTGTTCAGCTCCATTATAATCTTATGGGACCATGGTCATAAATGTGGTCCATTGTTTGTTACACAGAACATGACTGTATTTAACTCCTTACTTACAAAGTTCTAGGTAAAAAGCCAAACAAGGATGCCCAAGAGGAATGGAAATTGAATTCCATTTGCCTTTCAAGTCATCTTTCCCCTAATGTCATTCTCGCTAAGTATCTTGTCCTTCTCCTTCTGCCACACATAGGTGTTGGTCAGATCAGGGCTCAGATCTAGCTTCTATCTCTTCCTCTTACTGACAAAGACTGAGTCTCAAGGGAGGTTAAGCAACCTGCTAAAAGTTATGTTGCTCTAAATTGGCTCCAAGTTTGTAAGTGGGTTTATTTGTTCTATGGCTGGAGTTTAGGACCAAAGTCTGAGATTTTGGAGTTGAGCACTTAGTTATAGACAGAAAAGTGGATGCGATTTTTAAGGGAGAATAGGAAAAAATATAAGGCCAATGTTGGGATGCTGAGAAAGCCTGCATTTAGGGGACTAAGTAAATCATCTTATGGTGCCCAAATATGGACTTTCCATTAAAACTCCAGGTGATAACTTCCTAAAACTTATCCAATTGTGAGAACAGTGAATATTAACCACTCTTGAGCTGGACCTAAATAAAAGACCCATTCCTTTTTCCTTTCATTCATTCAACAAGTATTGATTGAATGTCTAAGATGTATCAGAAACTATTCTAGGAGCTGAGGACACATAACTGTACCAAACAACTAAGACCCTGTTTGCAGAGAATTTCTCAGAACTATACATTACATTTGTAATCTTGCAATAGCTGAAACTCAGAGATTCCTGAGACTCCTGAATCAAATTATTTATTCCCTATGAACTTCACTTTCCTCATCTATTAAATGGGAATATCAAACTTTATTACCTATATCACAGACTGCCGTGGGAATTGGGTAAAATATCATCTATAAAGTGCCTTGTATAGAGTCTCACATTCAGCAGATAATCAATAAGTGGTAATATGTAATTATGATTACACACTACCCTAAAACCAGAGTCATCATTCATTTATCCCTCAGAACTAAATCTTATAAATAATCCTGACACCATGTGCTAAATCTAATCATTCAGACACAACCCACACAATTTTTGATATTTCTGCATTCCACTCTGTATTATACTCAATACTTTATCCTCACTTCAAGCAATAACTATAGAATCATGGGTTTTATATACAACTTTTATATCTTGCCTAACACACATGAAATTCATAACTAATATAGCTAATATTAAAATGTAAAAGGTCCATTCATATGATGTAACATCTAAAATAAACTCAGATATCACTGGAAGTATGCTACGTCTACTTTGGGAAACACTTCTGCATATGCTCAACTTTGCAGAGCTAATCTCAATATCTAAATTTGGTTTATTTAAATGAATCACATGTTGGAGAGCTCCTGAGTCTGCCATCCTCTCACAGCCTCCACTGCTGCTCTCCTAAGGCATCACCTAAGCATCTCTCTCCAACATGACTCTCATAGTCTCCCAGCTTCTACCCTTAAAACCAGATCATGTCTCTCCTCTGTCCTGAATTCACCAATGAATTCCCATTTCACTTAGAATAAATGCAAAGAGCTGACAGTGCTCTTCAAAGGCCCTACGTGATTTGGCCCCTGCTTGTCTCTACACCACATTCCCTACCACCCTTCCCAATGGATGCACGGTTGCCACTGTATTGATTATTCAGGCAGCCTTTGCATCTGCTCTTTCTCTGCTTGCAGCATCCTTCATGGTTCACTCTCTCACTTCAGAGGGCTTCTCTGAATGCCCACTCACTTCTCCATCACTGTCTTTCTGCTTACCTTGCTTTATTTTCCTCATAACACTTATCACCACCAAACATTAAATGAGTTATTCACACATTTGTTTACTGTCTGTCAAGCCCCATTATATTGTAAGCTCCAGGAGCTTACAATAAATACATTGTACAATATATTTTGTCTTTATTGTATACTACTATGTTACTAATGTGTGAAATGGTATTGAAGCCAGTCAACAAATATTTGTTAATTGAAGATATGAGTGGATGCACAAAGTGTGGGTAATGAGTATTCTTTGAAACATGTTCAGTTTGAGGTTTCTCCAGGGCTTGCTGAGTAGACAGTAAGAAATGCAAACTAGAGTTTGAGAGAGGGAAACAAGAACAAGTGAAAGCAAGACTAAAAATACACAGACCCACCCACAAACGTACTCCAAACACTACTAGAATATTGGCCCCAAAATACAGAAATTAGCTAGAGACAGAATAGCCCTCAGGGATGGACATGGATAGAATTGTAAAAGAACCAACTTCATTATACAAGAATGTGTGGTGCTTAATTTGGTTAAAAAGAGTGAGATGGTGTGTAAGTGAATAAATAAAAATTTTATTTTAGTCTTTAACGACAAGCTACTCCCTCACCAAGCTTTAAAAAACAAATACTAAAAAGTAACTATGTAAAAATTTGGTGTTTATTTTTCTGACCAGTCTGCAGAAGTGCTAATGAACAGTAAAACTGCCAACTGGAGGCTGCTAAAATGGAGAAAAGGGGTGAAATGACATCTGGTAGCTCCAGGCCTTAATTCTTACCCTCTCTGTGTCTACCCCCTTTGACCCAAAACTTTGTATTCCTTCTCTCGGCCTCTGGGTTCCACCAGAACTTGCTTTGGCCAGTGGGATATTAGGAAATGACACAAATAGAGCTGTGAAAAGCACATGTGTGTTGCCACCTGTCTTCCTGTACAACTGAGCTTGTCTACATTTGAACCCCAGCCACTCCCATAAGAACATGCCTGGACTAACCTGCTAGAGGGATGAGAGTAGGGATGAGAAACATGTGGAAGAGTACTGAGTTTTCCCAATCAAAGATGTCTTATACTGACAGCTAACTACCAGTGCATGAGTAAAGCAAGCTAAAATAATCAGGATCTGGCTGGGATATACAGAACACCCCTGGCTAACTAGTAGACACATGAAAAAAAATTATAGTAGCTTGTTACACAGTAATTGCTAACTGATATAACTTGGATAATTACCCTCCAAATAACCAAGAGATTAAAAAGTAGAGGCTGGGGGAGAGGGGGTTGTCTCTGTCAATTCAAATTCAAGATCACAATTTTAAAATATTTTCTCTAGAAGTCAAAAGAATTAAAAGGCCATGTTACCTAAGTAGAAAAAGGTCTTAATTTTCTGGTTAGAGTTTCTAAAATCATTTGAAAACAAGATTATGAGGAAATACATTCAATGTAATTGCAATTCAAAGCTGAACCATTAGCATTTCCTTAAATAATAAAAGTGGGGTGATCTTTTACAAGTATAAACATCTTACACCCAGTAGACTGTTGATTTTCGTTGTGGGCTCCAATAAAAACAAAATATAACCATATATGTTTTCTTCATCCTTCAGTAATTCTACCCTAGTCTCATCACAGGGGACTTCTGACTTCCACAGCACTAAGAGTCTATTTTTATTAAAGGAAACTATTCCTTCTTTCATCCTGAAAAAGTTAACAACCGTCCTGTCCACATACCAAATTCACTTAAAGAACGGTAGCTAAAATAAGCCAACAATAATTTTCTTCTATTCAGACTTTTGTACTGACATAAGCACTATCTTTTTCCCCTTCCAAGGTTTTTCCTTCCTTCTTTTTTTCTTTGCATATTTCCCAGAGGTCTGCACTAAAGCGTAAACTCTCACATTAGAGAAGTGAATAACGAAGCAGACACCCAAGAAGCACACATGCTGTCTGAAGACGCTTTCTCACCCAACTTCCTTCACACTCACAGCCTCATACCCGGCCCAGGCGACAATTTTAGTTCATGCAGAATCCTTTTTTCATTCTGTTCCATAAACATATACATCTTATATGAGAAGAAAGTGGGCCAAACTGAGGACATTATTAAGGATATAAATACTAATATAAACTTGCATAGGTCTCTTCTATGCTTAGCTTCATTTGTTCCGCCTTGCATGGTGTCTTAGTTAATTCAGGCTGCTATAACAAAATACCATAGGCTGAGTGGCTTAAAAACGACAGAAATTTATTTCCCACAGTTCTGGAGGCTGGAAGTCCAAGGTCAAGGTGCCAGCACAATCAGGCCGAGGGCCCTTTTTCCAGGTTGCAGGCTTCTTATTGTACCCACAAATGACAGAAGGGACTAGGGAGCTCTGTGGGGTCTCTTTTATGAGGCACTGACCTGATTCATTACAGCTCTGCCCTCATGACCTAATCACCTCCCAAGGGACCCACCTCCTAATAACATCATTTTAGGCATCAGGATTTCGACATATGAATTTGGGGAGAACACAAATCAGCCTGCAGCATGTAGTAAGCAGAGACAGCAATGCTTACTTTTACAGGCAGGGATATTGAGGCTGGGGGTGCAATGTTACTTCCCTGAGGTTTTTCTTCTATAATGTGGCTAATCAGAATTCAAACCCAAATTCAGAGTCCTTTTCAGAGTACTATGCTCCTGAATAATACAATGTTGAAAAACTAATATATATATATATATATATGTTGTTGTTTTTTTCCCACAGGAAAGATAAAGAACAGAGAGATACTATATGTAAGAAGAAAGATAAGGAACAGATAGCAACATATATGTGAAAAAAGAGGACAATAGTGCAAGAAAACCAGCTACAAACTGGTAACATTTCTAGAATACTCTGGCACACAACAGAAAGTTACATAATTTTACATCATGTTATATACTGATAACAGTAGAGCAGCAAATACCAAAGTGAGAATTCCCACATGCCTTTGCTTGACAATCTTATTTTCACCTCCTCTTAGTATTCTCAATGTGCTTTTGCTATTGTGGGCTGTTTTTTCGTGACCCAACGTAAGTCACTGCAATAAACTCTTGTTTATCCAAAATTTTGGGTTGTCAGAAAAGTCATGACGCACTTTTGCAATGAAAAACAGAAAAAAATACATCATGACTTTTCTGACAACCCAATATATTTAGGAGAGGCAGTGCTACAGATAATTGAATATGCAGGTTAACAGAGACTGCAAAACATAGTAACATCTCATTTATTCAACTTTGCCCAAATTTAAAGTTCTAGAACAAGTCTGGCAAATTTTTTTCCTATGAAATATCAGATAGTAAACACTTTAGGCTTTGCAGTCCATAGAATCTCTATGACAACTACTCAACTCTGCCCTAATGGTGTGACAGCAGCAGCAGACAATATATAAACAAATGAGTGTGGCTGTGTCCCAATAAAACTTTATTTACACAAACAGATTTGGGCCACAGGCAGTACTTTGCCAATCCCTGTTCTAAAAACTTAACCCTCACGAAGAAGGAAAACAGTGAATTGACGCCCTAAGCAGATACCTATTCTCTCATTGTATACACTTTTTTTTTTTAAACAACTATTTTCTTGCTTACAAAAGAGAAACAGGCATTTCAGAGCAGGGATGCCAACACAGGCCAGTATGGTGAAGGCCAAAAGCCTTCAGAACAGCCAGGGAACTGAAACAGCAGAGCAATCATGACCAGCTCATTTAGGGGCAAAACACTATCCCTAAACAAATCCCTTAATATCATCTTAATCATTCCAGTATCACTTACTTACAGCAGGGTTCCATTTTTGATGGTCATAATGTTAATGATGATTGAATCAGCAAAAGATCCCACTTCACCTCTTTAAGACAGAAGAAACACAGAGAAATACAGAATCCACATAGAAAGACCCATGAAAATTGGCAACTAGAAGTTTTGAAACTAATTGAATAAACCAGTTATCAAAAAAATATATTTTATGGGCTAATCAATACACCAGATAATAATAAGAAGGCATAAGGCACTCATCTTGAGCCACGCATCATTCCAAGTGTTTTAAGTATATTAATTTATTTATTGTACACAACAATCCAACCAGATAAGTATTATTATCCTATTTTCCAGATAAGGAAATTGAGGTACAGGAAGATTTAAAAACTTGCCCAGAATGACACAGCTACTAAGTGGCAGAGCTGGGATCTGAATCCATGCAGTCTAGCTCCAAACACTACAATTTTTTCAAATACTACACTCTGCCAAGGCATAATCCTATAACCATGTGTAAGATGCCTTATTTCAAGGGCCATAAATATGATAAGGTATATGCAAAATCTCTATTAAGTCAATAAAATCTTCCCAATCTAATGACTGAGACATGTCAGTGTTTTTCAATGTCTCGGGGTAAAGACTATAAGTGTCTATTATCTTTGTTCAGTTCCACCAAAATAAAAAGACTGTTAGATGTTATGTTGAGGAGATTTTATTCTTTTCAGTGTTGCATTTAAAATTGGTTTTGGGGGCTTGGCATACAGGGTGAAAAAGGGAAGGGATTAAGAAGCACAAATTGGCAGTTACAAAATAGTCATGGGATGTAAAGTAAAGCATAGGGAATACAGCCAATAATATGGTAATAACTATGTACAGTGCCAGATGGGTACCAGTCAGGGGGTCACTTCTTAAATTATATAAATATCTAACCATATGCTGTACACCTGAAATTAATACAAAATAATATTGAATGTCAACTGTAACTGAAAATTTTAAAAAGGGGGGAGGTGAAGGGGAATAAGAGGTTCAAATTTCCAGGTATAAAACAAATAAATCATAGGGGTTTACAGCTTAGGGAATATAGTCAATAATATTGTGTTCAGTGTCAGATGGTTGCTAGACTTACCATGGTGATCACTTCTTTAGGTGTATAATTGAATAACTATGGTGTACACCTTAAACTAATGTAATATTGTATGTTAGCTATATTTTAATTAAAAATCTTTAAAAAAATAAAATAAAAAATTGTTTTTGGATTGAGCCAGGGAAATAAGTAAATGGAATTATGGAAAAATTCTTTTTAGGCACTCTTAGTTTAGACAGATAAATGTGAAGATGTCAAATGAGTTAGTCCTTTTACTTTTAGGTCAGGCTATGAAAATTAAAACAGATTTTTATTTGTTGTCTTTATTTTTTAAATAGATTAATTGTAAATTTGGTTTATATGGAAGGAAAGTAATTTGGTTGTTAAAATAACTGAGTTTACTACTGGTTTATCACCCAACAAAAATATTTGACCCTAATATATCTATAGTGAAAAACTAAAATTGGTTTATGATATTTTATTAAAAGAAATTAAAAGTTTGTGGAGAGATTTTTTTAAAATAGCAATGACTTGAAAAAATATTTTTGGTTACTGAGTAGGTATCTGTATTCTGTTTTATTTGTGATATGAATATCTTTGCTAATCTCTAGAGGTTGAGAGTAGAGAGAAATAGGCTCTAGAAAATATAGGCTCTGAACCAAGCTTACATTAGTTCAACCATTAGCTCAACTCTGAAGCAGTTCCCCAAAACAGTTCACAGTCGTTTTCCTCAATATTAAGTTAGCATTCACTACAAAACTTATAAAATACTCAAGGAACTAGGAGGAATAAATCAGTTTTGAACAGTCATTTTACTTTTGTTGCCAGTTTTTCATTTTCTTCCCACCCTTTTCTAAAACTATAAAGGAAGGAATGCAAACACATGATGTAGAAGAGAATGGGCTAGGTGGAGACAGAAAAACATCCCATTAGCACTTTCTTTGCCACAGCACATAAATACTAAATCAATAGTAATCTCTATAATCATAATTTTCAGTTATATTATAATAAATAGTCTTAGAAAATTATTAACATGTGAGATTAAGAATTTAAAAGTGAAATTATATTTCTAGTTTCTTCTAGAGGCAAAGATAATAATTTTTTTAAATTTAACTTTTAATTAGTGGTTACAAGGCCTAGATTCTACGTAGACATATTAGAAAATGAGAAGGGAAGGGAAGGGAAGGGGAGGGAAAAGAAATAAAAAGAAAAAGGAAAACAGGTATGGCAGAAATAGGTTGGTTAATCACCAAACCAACTTTCTATTTCTCCCAAACACAAATAGGACTATATGCCCTAGCTTTCCTTCAACTAGGTGGGACCATGTGACCAAACTCTGGCCAAAAGAATGTGAGCAATCCTCCATGTACTTTTCTCTTTGCCAAAGCACAAGGACCTGGAAACTTGTGGTAATGAAGTGATGACAATAACACCACTGGAATAAGGGAAATTTACTGATCAAGATATCCATTTTAGTAAATTGGTGGAGCCACTATGGAAAATAGTATAGAGGTTCCTCAAAAATCTAAAAGTAGAACTACCACATGACCCAACAATCCCATTTCTGGGTATTTATCCAAAGGAAATGAATTCGTTATCTTGAAGAAATGTATCTGTACCCCATGTTCATTGCAGCATTATTCACAATAGCCAAGACATGGAAACAACCTAAGTGTCCATCAATGGATGAGTGGGTAAAGAAAATGTCACACACACACAGAGAGAGAGAGAGAGAGAGAGAGAGAGAGAGAGAGAGAGAGAAGAATATTATTCAGACATAAAAACAGAAGGAAATTCTGCATTTGCAACCACATCGATGAGTCTTGGAGGCATTCTGCTAAGTGAAATAAATCACACAGAGAAAGACAAATACTGTATGATGTCACTTAGACATGGAACCTAAAAAGTTGAACTCATAGAAATAGAGAATAGAAGTGGTTGCCAGGGGCCAGGAGGGTGAGGGGAAAGGAGAAATGTTGGTCAAAGAATACAAACTTCCAGTTACAAGTTGAATAAGTTATAGTGATCTAATATAAAGCATAATGATCAACAATACTGTATTATATACTTGAAAGTTACTAACAGCATAGTTCTTAAATGTTCTCAGCACAAAAAGAAAAACAGTCGTTATGTGACAATGTGATGCAGGTGTTAGCTAATGATATGGTGGCAATAGCTTTATAATATATAAGTGTATCAAATCAACATGTTGTATACCTTAAACTTACATAGTGTTATATGTCAATTATATCTTAATAAAGCTATAGAGTAATGAAGTTAAAAATCATTCTTTCCTTACAATTTTAAATTACTAACGTGTGTCATCCAATCACCAAAGGCACAAGAAAGTCAGGACAATGGTCCTACATGGCAATATTCAAGCTCTACTACAAATGAAATTCCTTTTATTTCCAGAAAGTTCTCTCATGATTTGCTGGGTGGGGTGCGTAGGATAAAGATGGGAAAGGATCCATTTCATTTTTATTTGTTTTGTTTTTTGTGCCTTCCTCTTCTATGATTTCATCTAAAAAGAATTAAAAGTACTACAGGTGGTAGAACCGCTTCTGACTATATGATATTATGGTTAGGAAATAATCAAACTCTTAACAACAGTGCACTCAAGCCGTTGAAATGTAGGACACAGCTGGGACCAATATTCCAAAAAGCATGATGATCTTCCGAAGTAGAAGCAGTTAAAAAATTACGATTCAAAACTGCTGACTGAACTTTCTGAATCATTCACAAAGTCATTTTGACCATTCTTTTTATTCCTGGGATGAAAAGTCCTAGGAATAAGCAATACTTTAAAACCTACATGATTATTCCATTAATGAAATGTAATAAAGTCAAGACAGGAATTAAAAGTCTAAGGAAATCTGGCAGTCTGAATTTCCTAACTCACTTTTTCCTGTGAGAAAACTATATCCTATAAAACACCATCATTAACAGTAGACTAAATGTAGACTGTGAAAGAAGGCTTATTTGACTCTTGGCTTAGCACTACATCTAAGTGGAAGTAAAGTCACAGCACAAGCTTAACCAACAAGAAAATACATCCTGAGGGAGGCAGACAGAGCTTAGAAAGTTAAACTGATCCATAAGAAATGTATCTGATATTTTTCCGTTTAAAAATGGATCATTCATACTTTTATTAATATGCTGAAAATAGTTGTCATAAATAATATTTAAGTGGCACTTAGAAGCTGACTAAATATGTTTCCACATACAATACCACATTTAGTTGTCACAGTAACCCTACTGATATTTTTAATACTCAAGTAACAGACAGATAAGGACTGAGCCTCTAAGAGCCTTTGTAACTTTCCAAGATGAAACAGTGAAGACTTTCTTTGCTTTAAAAAGTATCCAATGCTGGGGATATGCTTTTAGAAGCAAAGGAAGGTAACTAGTGCTATCAGCTTCTATAATAATAATATTCTATCATTATACAGTATTTTTGGTATACTGTATACAACATCATTTTATATTCTTTAAAATATTAAAATATTAAAATTAAAATATGCTTTCACAAGCATTCTCATCATGTTACTGATATTCACTAATACAGTAAAATATCAGGACATTTATCATTATTTTCATTTTACAGACATAGAGACTGAGGCTTAGAAAAACACAATAACCTGAGCATAATCTAAATGACCAAGATTAATTCACTAAGCCATTCTGCTTCTTGAAATTGGAAATTAGAGAGACATAATTTTGACTAGTGACTAATACAATGGGAAATTATATCACCTGCATACGTTATATAATTAAATTGAATAATTACTTTTAAATTAAATGAAAGCTCCTCCTCCACCAGTATAGTGTTGAGCTCTGCAAAAGAAGGGAACTATACAAATCTAAAACATTTAGCTCTTTGTGGGGTTGTGTAAGGCGGGAAGGGTACTTGTTTCATTAAACTTTTGCTCTGTTTTCTTTAAAACATGCTCAAGGTGGGAAAGCAAGTTTTTTAATAAACGCCAACTAGGAATAATTAAATGTGGGGGTAAAAGTAAGAAATAAGATTAGTCTATTATATACTATATAATACTGGAAAATATGTCTTAAAGAAGAGCAAGTCTTTCCAAAAGCAAAATTCACCAAATAAAACACTGGAAAATGTAATTCAATCAAAAATAATATTTTTTTTCAATTTAAATTTATGTCATTGCTTTAGTAGGTAGTGTTAATAGTTTCCAAATGCCAATGTGTGTTCATGAACAGTTTGCAAGTTCATGATGTAATACATTCCTTTTTGGATACATCTTATGTCAAATCCATCTGTCTAAGGCAGATATGCATAGTTTTACCGAATCTTATCTACAAAAGAACTTCCACAGATAAAAATGGCTTTACAAAATAAAGAGGAGTAGAGAGAAGAAAGATCAGCTATTGCCATTTGGGAGATATTTTCTTCTCCCACAGTGTTCTCTGTCCTATGGGCACCTTCTCCACCCTTGCTTTTCTTAATATCCTTCCCATTCACAAGAAAGATTTGACTCTGGCATCTCAGGGACAACTAAAAAGATGAAGGTCCTAGAGGAAGCACCAAAGCAAGAAGTTAATATTCCTAGTATACATTCACCAGAATTTCCCTTAGCCCTACACACTTGGCTCAAAACCTGAATTGTACGGGCAGCTTATTAAAATTTGATAATTAAGCATTTGTAATTTTTATTTAATTCCTCTCCATGAGACCCCAAGCAAGTTAATATAAAGAATGAAGGCAGGAAAAGGTACGAGGGAAGGGGACGGAAAAAAACTATACAAATTCTATGACACGGAGAGGAGCCGCGTGAAAGGTCAGAAGCTAGTTCAGATAAGGCAGCTACCACCCTCACCACTTCTTACTCTAGACAGACCCCAGACCACCTGGAGGGATGAGATTATATGCCTTTTATAGATGCACCACTTTCTCCTAATACAGTTAGGGATGCAGAATGAGTGAATCAACTATTACTATTTTGTCTATGGCTATGGAAACTCAATAAATGAACTCACTTTTCTATCTCAATAAAAGAACTCATACCGTTTCTTTATAAAGCAAATGTGTTTCTCAAAGAATTTTCTCAAAGAATATATTAGAATTACTTTTTTTAAAAAGTAATACACATTTGGTTGATACAGAAAAGAATTCTATGTTGATTATTTTTCTTTTCTTTTATGAATCTTCTCAACTGGTGTGATCTAAAAGGGGTGATATCTCAGAAAGTGAAATATTTTTAACATTAAAAATGTTAACAAAACTTTGCATTTCCAGTATGATCTAAGCATAAAAGTTTTGCAAAAACACAGCTTATGTTTCTCTCCTACTGGCTAAATCATGTCAGCCATTTAAATAGGTGCAACCAAAAATAAACTGTTTTTGAGTGTATAAATAATATTTTATAGGAATTGGCACACAATTACAATAGCTGTTAGAAGTTAATATTTGCTACAAAGACCCATGATTTTAAAAACTGTTGAAAGGATTTATGCATGAGATTTATATGTAGCACAAATATATATATATATACAGTTATATCTACATGAAAAAGAGGAAAATTTAGACAAAAAGTAAACTGGAACATAACCCAAAATTATAAGAAATTACCTTGCATTGTGCTGTATTAAGAAAACTATAAAAATTATTTGGGAGACAGAAAAATGATTTCTAAGCGGTAACTTTATAGGCAAGAGCCCTATTTTTTTTTTTTTTTAATGCTAGGCTGGGAGAAATCAATGTTTTTCAAGTAAAATGTAAACTGCTTAGACTAACCAGTCCATACTCAGTATTAATTCTATCCTGTAGTGTATGCTATAGAAGGTAATAAAACGCTGATGTTTTCTAGTTTCTCCTTTCAGCTTGCTCCAGCTTCATCTTAAGCCTTGTTAACAGCTCCAATCACCCCCAACAAATTACACAAACCTAACAGCTTCCCTGGGATAATTTGATCTGCTCCAACCACAAATTCCTATCCACATACTTTCTTCTGTTATTGTTGTGTCTGTGTGTGTTTAATACACTTCTTATAAGGCTTTTAAAAACAAGCAAGTGATTTCTCATTCATCTCTCTATCACGTAAACAGAACCACTGAGGAGACTTTTTGTACATACACAAATTTTCTGGTTATCCATGAGTATGTCTTAGCTTGGTTTCAGATGACGGTGAAGAAAAGCAGTATTGCCATCATTTTACATTTCTCATTCTTTGGCGTTCTAACTGCCGTGTACCTGTGTGTCCCCAAAGGATTGCTTATCATTTGCTGCTCCCTCCCAGTTTTGGACATCGAGGGTGAGAAATCTTAAAAGTTGCCTGACTCAAGTGCTCTCTCAGCCACTGCCTTGATACCAGAAGCCTGTTCTAACCTCCTCATGTTGAACCTTTATCACTTTACTGACCCCATGAAACAAACAGGGCTACAAATGCACAGAAACAGCCGTCTTCTAAATGTAACTTGATTGTGATTCATGGCAAAAAGCTGAAGTAATCCTGCCAGGTCTTAGAAGCCTTAAGATAAATTGCATTGAACTTGCTACATATACAACAGCACCTTGAAAATGAATCATCTGCTAATTCAGTATTTTCTAATTAAAATCACTCCCTCTCAGGTCATGTAATTAATTTACTGAGTTTTAAAAAAAAAAGTCAGGATTACTCACACAGTCTTGAAGATGCAATGTCAGCTATTTAGGACAGAAACATCCAAGGCCGTGTTAGAACTCAATTACGATTACATATGCGTTATAGCAGGAGCTGGCAGGCCTCTGGACTACGGCAGCTATAGGACTCGTGCTTCTCGTACGCTGGGCTATAATTTATGAAACTGAGCCTCAGATCCAGCCAATCATTTAGCTCCTCATAACAAGTCTAACTGGCTCTGGAAAGCTGAAAGGGCTGCACTAGAACAACACAGATGAGATAGTCCACACAATAATCTGCTTATCTGGACTCACTTTCTCTCACAAGGCCAGAGAAAAATCACAGCTGCATTGTCTGAGGACAGGACAGATGACCCCAGGGAAAACACAACTATATACCTGGAGCAAGATCTTTTCTGGCTTGGTGATCCCAACCGTGCAGGCATTAAAGGACCAAGTTAGCTGGAAACCAAAGGGCAACAGCAGCAGCAAAAACCTGAGGTAATTTTCATCTTTTTATTTTTAGCAAGAGTAATGCTGAGCCAAATTATATGCATTAAGTACCTTGGGCAACTACATAGGCTTTAATTTTATTTTACCTGTTTCTACTCTGATCTTTTGTAGGATCATTTGTTATTGAGCATGAGTAGAGGGAGGCTTATTGTACCTGGAATAAACTTGAAACCAAAATGATCATTTGTGGAGAAAAAAGAGATCATTTTACAGAACAGTTTTAGAGCTACTTTGCAGACATGCAGCCCTTTCAACCACCCACAGAAACCAGAATAAAGGGGGCTGAGGCAGGCAGGAGAAAAAGGTGCATTTGGGCACAATTAAATGCTTTTCATATCTTAAAGGAAATAACTATGCTCAGAGGGGGACTTGGGAAGACGGGTTGTTGTCCAGCTCCCCCGGCCCTTGGCACGTAGGCTGTGTAAGAATGTGGGATTGCTGAGGGAGAGAATGACATGAGAAAGGTGACAGAGCCCCTGTGGTCCAGTTTTCTTAGCAGTATTTTTCTATATCCCATTACATTTTGAAGCTTTAGTTATACCAACCATTTGTTATGCCATACTTCCAAATTTGTAGTTATTAAAGAATCTATGGAAAACATTTTTAAGTCAAAAGAAGCAAAAAAAAAAATTTTTTTTTAATGGAATTGACATACACGTAACCCCAATACCACACCCTTGGATACTTGTACTTTGCCCGGTTACAAATCCTGTCAAATCCTCAGCAAATAGTGTGTTTCTTCAACAAATTTTAAAAGCAAGCATAACATTAGCAACAACAACAGAAAAACCTTTGTAATAAACTTTTAAATAACTAAATCAGTCACTATGCTTTCAAAGTGACAATAGAACCTTCACAATCTTTAAATCATGTCAGTTTTATATGCTCCCAAAGGAAGAAGCTGGAAGGGAAACTTGCTTTGTTTAGCGATGAAATACAAACAACAGTAACAGAAGAGATGTTTAAGCACTTTTTGTTTGCTGCACATAATTGACTAAATTCAACCTGAGATTTGACACCAAGAAGGAAAACAGAGCAGTACACAAGGAACAGAGAAAGTAATCCATCAGCAATTCCCCCAAGATTTGTTCTCTGAACTGTCCAATGCGTGGCTAGCCAGGGAAGAATATTTCTGCTCTGTTTAAATATTTTTTTTATTTAATTAAATCTTTGTTTATTTGACAGTGTTGTTGCCTACGGTGACTATGTGAGAACTGAAACTTCTGAGGAAGCCAGGGTGTTAAAATTGTTGTTCCCTTTATGCAAAGATAACATGGATAATCTAGTCTGAAATGAAAAGCGAGCCCTTAAGGTAATATTGTCATTGAATCCTCAGCACACAGAGCTCCCTGTTTCTCATTCCCATAATAAAATTCCATGTTCAAATCTCCACTTTCAACAGACAAGGCCAAGAATACTCTAAAGTAAGGCATTTAAGTCATTTCACATGTATTATTGTTCAGAAGTTTTCCATAGAAAGACTGTAGCTCCAACAATTTTGAAGACAGCCATCTTACCACCCAAGACAATGGCCAGTAACCATCCAAGTCTTTGAGTTAGAAGCTTTCATGGTTTCTCCACATTCTCTGTGTTAACATGTAGCTAAGTTACAGACTCACCTCTGGCTCCTTGACACTTACAAACACTAAAGGTTTTCTTTGACTCATCTTCAAGCTGTTCATCAGTTAGTAGGTACTGTTCACCGCAAAACATACTCATGATGAGAACTTCCTAAAAGACAAGCACTGCCTTCCCCTTCTATAATCATAATAATCGTGATAGCCGAAGACATGTTACTGCTTCTTGGCAATGTGGGAGGGACTTGGATATTTTGTACCTGGAGCTGTCACACTGAAACAAAGGAAGTGATGGCTCAATTTGATCCAATTTGAGCCAATTGTGCTGTTTACATTTGTTATCAATACCCTACTGAAAACAATGCAACAGAGAAGGAAACTAAAAAATACACATACCATATTATAACTTTTTGCCTAAAATTGTTAGTGCAATGTATTCGAGTCTGCTTCTAGTAGACATCAGTGTTAATTCAGCAGGGCTTGTATTAGCAGACTCTAGCTAGAGATATTACCTCCTGTCATCACCATCAATTAATATTTGTTGCTTATCACATCAGGCACTGCCTAAGAAGCTCATGGTATAGAAGAGGCACTCACACAGCTGAATTCAGTTCTTACTCATTTCCTAGATCTCAGCCTCACAGACAAAAATTAAGATGATCCCGGTAAAAGGAAAGTAGCTCAGGATTGGAAACCTTTTTCTGAACCAAGAACTGTGGGCAAATCTCAAGTAGCACAACTGCGGTTAACTGAAAAGTGTCCCTAAACCAGGCCCAGAATGATTTGTAGGCCCATAAGCTCGTTGTCCGGCCCTGCAGTTTATATAACCAAAGGAGTAGCTCCTGAGAAAACTATAAGAAATGTTCAGGCCTCCCTTGTTAGTGTATCAAAGATTGGCAAGGTAGTAACTCCATTCCAGGTGACATGGATAAATAGCCCCATTATTTTCACAGTGCTGGACTCTGCCTAATGAAGTTCTGGACCTCAGGACCAGTTCGTTGGTAGGGAACTGCTGACAGTTCAAATGCTGACACTTGGAGCCAGCCTCATACAGTATAAACCGAAAGAGAAAAATGTCAGGGAGAAGGCCTCGCTTTAACAAACAAAATAATTTTTGTTTTCATTTAAATAAGAAGGGATAGGTGCTAGAGGTGAGAGCCTATGGTCATTGCAAGGATTAAGCTTATGTTCTTTGCTCAGATAGCAAAGTACTTTATCTGGGCACATCAAACTCAAACTATTTTGCTCTTGGCCCATGGAGGGAATTTTCAGTTAGTGGTTTCTGTCGTTGTTTTTAATTCAGTCTCTCCTAAGAACATGAATGTATAAAAACATACTAATAATAAGATTGACAAGATTCTAAAACATATTATACTTAAAATTAACATAAACCTACAACCTTTTGCACGTATATACAGTCAACACTCTTCTAGGCAATGAGGCCTGAACAGAAGGATCAGTTTTCCTATGGCCTTACTCTATCAAAGTTTCTCAAAAGCCATACAACATACACATAACATAAACAAAAATGGCCCATTACTTACACTTAGTAAGAATCAAAAAGGGGGTGAAGGGTTGCATTCTTAATATTTGAGACTAAACCACCTCTTTGCTTCAAGCAGTATATAAGTATTATAACCTGGAGATTGAGAGCATAAGCTCTGAGTAGACTGCCTGGGTTCAAATCCCAGCTCCAATCTTTAACTGTGGACTTTGGGCAAGTTACTTAATAGCAGTAAGCCCTCAGTTTCCTCATATGTAAAATAGTGTCACACACAGTAACACCTCCTGGGGCTGGTGTGAAAAGTAAATGAGCAATGTATGCTTAGAAAAGAGTCTATTACATGGTGAATATTCATTAAGAGAAAACTATTATCATCATCATCATCATCATCATCATTATCATCATCAAGCTCATTTCAATAAATTACACAATACCCAAAATGGAGGTGAATTACTAAACAGCCAGATACAGTGAAATATATCTACTAACATCACATATCTCATTTCAGGTAATATTGATAAGCAAGATTTTTGTCTCCAGGCCTCTAAGATATCAGCTCAAGGAGGTATATCAGTCACTGTTAATGGTCAGTTTTCTGCCTGGTTATCACTTGGCACTTTAACCCTGCCCTACATTGTGTATCACGCAAGGACTCTAACCTAAGACATGACACAGGAGGGGGTAATTGCAGTAGACATGATTCATGTGATAGTTGGTACAAAGTTCAGACTAGTTTAAAGATTCCTGCATGAAGGCAAAAAAAAATAATGGAAGCCATTAATCTTCCGTCATGGTATCCTAACCAAAAAAGATTCAGGGGAAAAAAAAGAGTTACGTATCATGAACAGATGTGCTGATTATCCAAATACATGAACCATGTCTACAATTCATGCTGACTTCTCAGCTTAAATATGAGTGATTCCTGAAGCTAATTATCTCCTTTCCTCCCTGTGAAGGGGATTTCTCAGAGCAGAATATTAACTGAGACTTCAATCTGCTCACTAAGAAGGTACAGGGTAAAACAGTTGGGTTGGCGAGGGAACAGCCAGCCTAGGGGGAAGACTATGGACTTCTATATTCATTCATTCATTTATTCACTCATTCACTCATGAGTGGTCTTACCCCTTATCTCTCTCCAGCCACACAAACTTCCACCAGCCACATCTAACCACTTATAGTTCCTGAGGGAACCCACGTTGTCTCACACAGTCATACTTCCATAGATGTACCCCTTCATCTGCACGTTCTTCCCCAGCAACCCCCATTAAGACCAAGGAAAATTCTCTCCTTCACAGTGAACCCCTTCCTACCCACCTCCTCTCCATGGAAGGTGGTAAATTAATGAATCAGTACCACTTACCACATAAATTAGCTCTAAAGGACAAAAAAAAACATTGAAAAATTGGGAGAGATTTTCAGTTCAGCAAAAAAATGCTTTAAAAATTAAATTTGGAGCACTTTCTGCAAGATCCCAAATGAAATAAAATATTAAGGCTTCACAGTCCCTTAAACAGACTCTCTACTTGCTAAAGACTCATCTCTGGTCTTTCTTAACAAGTTAATAAAGTAATGCAAGGGAGTTCACAATTGTTGCTAGAAATTATTGCATATGTGAAAGCTTTGCATGGGGCCTGGCAAGGGGTTGAATGAGCTAAGTCTCATTGTTCTAATTATCCTGCTCCTGGCAAAGGAATAGAAAGGGAAGGGGGCCTCAGACTCAGGGGTAGGTGATTATCTCTCCATTTCCCCCTCTGCTTGTTCAGCTACAAAGTTGGGCATGACATCTCTCTTCTGACCCACTTGTGCCATTGAGGCCTTGCCACCAGCAGCATCACCGCAGTCCAGACCTGTGATTAAGGAGACAGTCATCAATGCTGGACATTCACCAAAGAGGAGGCAGATGGGATGGAATAGAGAATTTTAAAAAACAGTATTGTGGAGGGTAACCTTCAGAATCGTGACATGATTCCAGTTTGTCATTAGCCTTCTCCCATTTCATCTCTGCCTCCCTCCCACCACCAAAAACTATTGGGTTGTGGGAAAAGTCATGATGCATTTTCGCAACGAAAAACATAGAAAAAAATACTTCATGACTTTTCTGACAACCCAATAGTTTACCTCTGCTCCCCAGCTTCCCACAAAGGGGCCTGTACTCCCCTCCCATCACATGGTGTCATCCCTCAAGCAGCCAGACTAATATCATTAGTCTGTGCCAATATCATTAAATGTTTCTGTTACTTTCCAAGTGGCACTTCATCTTATTCATTTTTTAATTTTTATTTTTTTCAACTACAGTTGACATTCATTATTATATTAGTTTCAGGTATATACCATAGTGGTTAGACAGTTATATAACTTAAGAAGTGATCTCCCCAATAAATCTAGTTCCCACCTGGCACTATGCATAGTTATTACATTATTATTGACTATATTTCCTATGCTGTACTTTACATGCCTGTGACTATTTCATAACTATCAATTTGTATTTCTTAATCCCCCCAAACGCCCTCCCTTCTGGCAACCATCAGTTTGTTCTCTTTATCTGTGAGTCTGTTTCTGTTTTGTTTGTGTCGTGTTTTTTTTGTTGTTGTTGTTTTTAGATTCCACATATAAGTGAAATCATATGGTATTTGTCTTTCTCTGCCTGATTTATTTCACTTAGCATAATATCCTCTAGGTCCATCCATGCTGTTGCAAATGGTAAGATTTCATTCTTTTTTATGGGCACTTCATTTTAATGTGGATTTTCTAGAAATAGAGCTGAGAACCAACTGAACCCCCTTCAGCAGCATGACAACAAAAACATGCAGAAGACAGGCAGGGCTTTCTGGGCCCTGGGAACCACACCAGCACATCAGCCACCTTCTCTTCTCAGGAGTGGGTCAGCCCTCCATACAGAGCCCTGGGCCAAGGAGAATGCTAAGTTTCCACTCCTCCATGCAAGGCCACCAGACATAGTTGGGCAGTGCACAACTAGTACAACCACCCACTCATATCAGTCTACCATCTATGGTCCCTAAGTCTTTCCTCTCTATATCCAGAGCACAGCCACCAACAAACAAGATTTCTCACTTATTTAACCCTACCATAGTAGAGGTAAATATTTGGTGCCTCAAAAGCAATTTGGCTATGGAGACACATTTGTAATCACCAGCAGCTAAAAGAAAGGCATACGTTGCTCCATGTCTCACAGTCCATAGGATTTTTCCCCCCCTTTTTTTGCCATAAGAATTTAAGCACAGATATAAGAGGAGCTGAAGGAGAAAAGATTGCAGGTGAGTCCCATGTGCAATATAAAATAATGCAGTGCCTCTTGAAATTCATGTGCATGGGGATTACAAGAGGTGCTTGTTAAAATGGTAGATCCCTGGGCCAGCCAAGTGGTGTGGTGCTTAAGCGCTGGCTTAGGAAGCCAGCGGCCCTAGTTCGGTCCCACATATGAGGGCCAGTGACACTGCTCTCAAAAAAAAAAAATGGTGGATCCCTGACTCCCACCACAGGATGCTGATCCTGTAGGCCTATAATGGAGCCTAGGAATCTGTATTTTTCATTGGCACCCTGATGCTTGTAAAGCATCAAGCCAGTCCATTAAACCACTTAACAGAAAGCCTGGCATATTACAAGTGCTCCATACTTACTAACTATAATTATTAAGAATCAGTGTAGACTCATCTTCATATGCTCTACTTAGATTTGACCTTTTGCTAAGTGCAAATTGCACATGAGTGTGGCAGTGTGGTAGCAAGCCAGGAGCTGGTGTAGTGCAAGGAAAGAGAAATAACAAGAGGGACACAGGACAGAGACAGCCTAATTTATGTCCTTCTAATGATCTGGGAGCCTTTGACAAAAATTCTTGAGCCCGAATTACCAACCCCCATTCCAGAGTATCAATAGCTGTGAAAACCTAACATAGAGGGGTATTTGAAACAATTGTGTATGGACAACAAATTTCCAAAGTAAAAACACTCAAAATATTGGCATTTTCATTTTTCTGCCTCAGACACCGAAAGCAATACAAAGTTATTTGCTTTGCAGGGCAAAGCAGACACGGACTAATTATGGAGTTTTCAAATGGATGAGTTTCACCAACATTAACACAATCTAGAGAAGTCAATCCTGAACCTTCTTGGCTGCTGGGCTTCTGTGAGTCTTGGCCACTGTCCTCTGCTGATGATGTGGGCTCTCCACAGGTGGCTGGGGCTAACTGTCTCTACTTCCCACTTGGGATCACTCTTCACGATAAATAGGGCAGCCCTCCAGGAAGCCTTCTGTTTAATTTGAATGCTCCTGAGTAGAAGACAAAGCTCTGTTGTTCAAGGGCATAAATAACAAAAGCTTTGTTCTTCCAAACGAAGAGGGAAATTGTAGATCTATCCAAAATCACTTGGTCTTAAACTGTGTACGGATGACAAGAATGAAATATTATTTTAGGCTGACCAACAGCATCAGTCATTCAATCTCCTCTCCTGGCTTCAGAAAACAATGACTCAATATGGCCTTTTTCTGACAGGCTGCAGCCTTAGAAAAATAATTTTCCTGCATTTAAATCAATGGAAGTTATTCAAAGCCCACTTAGCTTTCCCTCTTTGAAGCATGGGCATAGGAACACAGCTGTTTGTACTCATATAATGAAAGGAAAACAGAAACTGTGAATGATAAAAATCAAAGTGTTTTCTTACTCCATCCCAGGTGCTTGACATGTGTTTTATTGCTTGATTCCCTCAATGACCTCTAAAAGGTTGATATTACTATCCCCATTTTTACCAAGAGTAAAAGTGGTTAAATAAGTTTTCCTAAGGACACAGAGTTGATAAGTGGCTGAGCTGGAAGTTAAATAAGAAATACAAGTAGCCTCAAACCTCTATGTTACGATATGAATGAAAAACCTCCCGTATTTCTATTAATATAATTTTACAGAAATGTAATCATTTTGTTTCATAATCTGCTTTGTATCACTAAATATTTTTCCACATCATATGTAAAGCTCTGCATCATCATTTTTATTGACTACACAGGATTTTCTGGAAGGTATTTACCATAATTGACTACACCAGTGCCCCAGTGATAAACATTGGAGTTATTTCTACTTTTCCCTGTAAATATGCTTTTGCAAACATATTTTTACATTTATGTAGCTATTTCCTTAGGGTAATTCCAAGACTGAAAATTGCAAAGAGACTATTCATTTTACATTTCAGTACATATCACCCACTGCCCTCTGAAAGGTTGTATCAGGAAGCTACCTGAGTGTGCCCATTTCTTCACACTCATAGGCACACCAGGTTTAACCAACCATTCACATTCCTGCCAAAATATAGTGGGAAATGATAGCATTGTTATTTTTGTTTGCATTTCTTTCATCATTAGGGAAGTTAGACGTCTTTTCCTATGTATTGGCTATTTGCAATTCTTCAAGAAATTAATTATCCTTTTTCTGCTTTTCTATTCGAGTCTCACTCCAGAATTTATTGCGAATAACTTTCTCCTGCCTCTTTCTGCTTTCTCATCCTGCTGATGTATCGGAGACTTTGATCTCTAGCCAAGAAAACTTTGGCAACAGATTGCCAGGGTGATTACTCAAGTTCCATAAAACATTTTCCAAGGAGAAAAACTAGTTAAGTCTAAAGAACAGAAAGCCATAAACTTCTCCTTGGTTGTCTGTTTCAGAAATAGCTCATCATCCCCTGACTTTATCAGCAGTTGTTTTTCTTATAAGAAATAATGATCCATTCAAACTTAATTTTGTTCTTTTGCACAGAGAAATTTGGGTAACTGAAGAGGAGCCAAGAAGAGTCTGGAGGAACATCCTCCAAATGGGGGTCTGGAATAGAGGGAGGTCATAAGGATGCCATGGGAACACACACAAACACTTCTGTGCCCTAGGCAGAGACAGACCACAGACTCATAGATTGTGTGTGCTAAGACCCAGGTTAGAGATGTTCTCACTCCAAGAAAACTGAGACCCACAGACATAAAGTGACTTGGTGAAATCAGCTGACAAGTGATTGTCCCTTGACTTCCAAAGCAGACCTCATTCCATTAGACAACACTGACCAGAAGTAAAGCACAGCTGACATTGAATCCCCAGAATTTAAGACACTAATTCTGCCTCCCACAGAGCGCTATGTTGAAAGGTGCTATGGCAACAGCACCCTCATGCTAGGCCCAGGAACTTACACATAGGGAGGCTGAACCACCAGTATGACCAGTATCTTGGCTGCTAGGATTGGGCAGCATTCTGATGGGCTGGGGCCAGAGGGCTACAGGGATAATGTTAGGCTGCCCTCTTGTTCCTCTATTCCAAAAAGATGATGACCAAATCCAAACAGCAAAACAGGGCTGATGTGCAGCTTTTGTGGTAGCCAGCTTTTTTTCTTACAAATATCACGTGTATATTTAGCTTCATTTGTTCATTGTTGTCTGTTCAGATTCAGCCAAATCCAAACTCTGAGTCAAAGAAAACCAAGCAAGGTCATGTAGTGGTTCTGTCCTCCCAGATATATGTAATGAGTTATGTCTTAGCCAAGCAGGGACCCAAATGTAACCAAAATGTCTGACAGGAGAACTGGATGAGGGCTGCTCAATCCCATCTCACCTGTGGAAAAACACATGGGTCAGTGGTCCCACATTCATTTCCCCGGGGTGACCATATAAGCAGCTAGCCCATTATGCAGTGGCATTAGCCCCTTCTGGATAGTACCCATGCTGGTCCTATCATGAAGTTCTTACCAAACCTAAACGAAGGCTATAGTCCACCCAACACACATCCTAGGTGAGGCCTGGAAAAGCAGCCTCCTCCATCTTTTCTCAATTCAAGAGCATTTTTCTTAACTCTTTAGATATCATGTGGTCTAACAGAATAAATAATTCACACTGAGATTTAAAGAACAATTGGGTGGCAGACTTGGGAAAATGGCCTAGGATTCAATAGCAATGATTGTTTTGTGCCAGGAGACACACATGCATTATGTTATTTAATCCGCACAACTACTATACTTTCTAAGGTAGGTCTTTTTATCTGCACTTGATACATAAGGAAAGAGAAAAAATAGTAAGGGATAGCTCATTTCTGGACTCAGCTGATTCTTCTACAGAATTTCCTGAACTTTTATTGTGACTTTGAACAGTTCCTCCAAAAGACCAAGGAAAAAGAATGAAGAAGTCTGTCTCGAATGTTAACCTGTCTTGGTGCATGTCTGGCTGCTGGACCAACTGGCTCCCCTCTCAGCTTCCTCCCTGGAAAAAAGAAAAGAAAAAAGTGATCTCATGCTTGTGGTTCTCTTTGGGAATAGGATGTTTCCCACAAAAGAGAATTAGTTCCAAAACTTAGCGCTTATTTTAGGAGAGTTGTGTAGATTCCCAGCCGTCTTCACACAAAGTCTAATACTCCTGAATCAACGATAGACTCTTCAAGTAAATCTCAGCAAAACTTTTGGTCATTAAAGACAAAAAATAAACAGAGAACCAGATTGGGGGGGGGCAGTTATATTGGTCCAGAATATTTGTGAACAATGAATTTTCAACAGAGATTTGCTAATCCCTATGGTATATTTCTCTCAATCCCTTTCAAATTTTCCTATCGACTCTCATGGTTTCTGGGGAGTTTATTTGCTGGCTCTGAAGGTTAGACTACATACAATCAGTTTTTGTTTCTTGAGACATTCATTTAATTTAATTAACATATTTGTGTCTTTTCTTTTTTCCCCAGAAAAGAATCCAAAAGAAACTAATACCTTCTTCCCAGGATGGAAGCGACACTATTTGGAAATATTTAAGGTTTACCTTACACAATACTACATTAAGAAAAATCCCTAATTCCATAGATTATCCAAAATGATATCTGACTCAGTACTAAGCACTTACAAAGAACTCAATAAATACATGCTAACTAATTTATATTCATCAGGATAATAATGGTGATAATAACACACATTTCTAAGGACCATTGCTATTTTCAAAATACTTTCACAAATACCATTTTAAATAAACCTCCAAATCTCATGGAGAACTGAGAACATATATATGAAGGTTTATACCCTGGCTTAGCCACTTGTTAGCAATGTGACCTTGGGCAGGTTGCTCAAGGGAAATGAACCTCAGCTTTCTCAACTGTGAAACCTGAATGACAATTATTCCTTCCTTGCAGAGTTGATGAGAGATATAAAGATAGCAAATGCCAACGACACAACAGAGTATCTGACACATGGCAAGGGCTTAGAAATGGAGATTTTTGTTATTATAAAGAAGGACTGATACAATTATCCTCTCTTACAGCTGAGGCAGCTGAGGCTAAAAGACATTAAATGATCTGACCAGTCATTATGGCCAGTAAGGGCCAGAGCTAGGACCAGAACCCAGGTTTCCAACCCACTAAAGGAAAGAGTTCCCTGCTCTATTTCAAAACCTGAAGTGTGAAAAGTAGAATTATTGCCAAAACCAGGGCGTTGATCACTGAATCTTAAAAACAGGAGATCCATGCTTTCAGCAGCAAATAAGGCAATTAAAATAAAACTCTGCCTCCTTGCTAGTGTTGTCAACAGGAAGCAGATTTAATTCAGAAGAATCTCTTCTCATTTTGACCCAGGCAAAACTTTCTAAGGATTTGATGAGTTTTTATCTTGACCATCACCTGTATCTTTCTTCCGACCTGCTTTCAAAAATTCACTAATCCTGACTTTTTGGTGTGGGTCACGTGCCCTTCATCTAGTAAATATAATTTTTGGAAAAAAAAAAAAACAGACCCAAAAGTAAGAGAAGCTTGCCATTTTAGCAATGCTGGTAGAGGTCACCTTGTTTAAATGTCATTTAAAATACGTAGCTCATCCCTCACAGCAGGAATAAAGTCCATTTTAGGACCTGGTGTGGCCTCTGATACATGCCAGGCAGAACTTTTTTTATCTTCACTTTCTCAGCTCTAGAACACAGCTGAGATGTCTTCTTCTTGGAACTGCTTTAGATTAAGTTACTACATGCAGCATTAGTGACAATAATTTGAAATGCCTCCAAGGTTAAGAAATTTTCAGAACCTTAGAACAAGAACAAAAATCGATCGTGTTCTCTGCAGTAAGCCTCAGTGAGCTTCTGTGAAATCGTTAAAATAAGCTACTAAAGTTGAGTAGCACTCACACCTCCATATCTTTTTGATGATATAGATAGAATATCTGGAGTACAGATAGCCATGCTAGTATAATATAAACCCTAGGGAACGAAAATGGGGAGAAAGAGAGGTAGAGAATCCAGGACACTCCCTCCCCCACCACCTGGTAGAAAACCAGTGAAAACATGTCATGATCTATATAGTTAGAATACTCTACCTGCTAAAAGAAACAAACACCAATGTTGTAAATATTTGACACCCTGCTCAGTGTGTAATTTAGCCAACTGTCCCAAGTTATGAGTAAACTCTTTTTCCATTTCTTTATTCTTAGCTTGATTTTCTTTGCCTTTCTTTAGTCCTTTTGCTTTTTATTCTCTGTATTGCTTCAGTATTCCTTGAATTTACTTTTACATATTCTTTCGTTTATCCTGTGTTCTTTACAATATGAAAGTGCTTTCAAAAGAATCACATGCTATAAAAATTTTAAGTTGTTGTATCATTATTACTCCTATCATCTTTATTATTTTTGTCAATACATTATTAAATGTCTTTTGCATTCTCACTATTTTACCTATAACTTGTACCTCCGGCTTTCATCTTATCTGGTCTTCTACAGCTTTTTCAGTATATTGCACGTAAGTATTAAAAATAGGAGCAAAGTTGAATATCTTTATATCAATTTTTTTTTTAACTCTGGAAGTAGCCAGTGAGTTAGGCAACATTCATTAAACACCATCTGCAGACACAATCATTGTACCAAAACTATAGAGGAAATTCCAAAGATAAGAAAGACATGTCACTTGACCTTAGTAAGCTTAGAACCAGTCAGAGTGACAAGCCACACAATGAGCAATTCAAGGGGATATCTGTCACATGTGCAAATAACTAGAGTTTAAACAGGACCAAGTTTGAGTTAGCCAGATAGAGGCGGCCATGTAAGGTTTTCTGAAGGTCAATTACAAAAGGGAAAAGAAGGACATGAAAAGTCTAGGGGAACAAGGGCATCCTATCTGACCCACCAATGTTATTAAATACTTTTCTATAGCCCTTGACAGTCTCGTAGGGAATATCCCATTTCCTGTTCCCTTTCCTATTTCTGCTCTGAATATATTATCAAAAGCTGCTTTGGGACTTAAGAGAGCTCTAATATGTCTTACTTTATACAGCTTTCTGGGGTGTGTGTGTGTGTGTGTGTGTGTGTTACTTGCATGATCTTGCACATTGCTTTTGTACAGCTACAGCCTGCTTCTCTAGGTCTTTCAAGTTCTCAGGTCTTTTTCAGCATGTATTTTTAGCGTGACATGTAAAAGCCAACATTTTTTAAAAAGCTGTTCTGTGGCACCTGCTGTTTGAGGTATGTTGTATAGCACAGCAGCATGGAGACTTTATTCCACCCTCAACAATGCTCTTAGATTGTCTCTCTGTTTCTTACTCTCTGCAAAAAAGATCAAATTACAAAACAGTCTCTTCCACGCTGAAATGGGGACACCAAACTAAAATGATCCAAATTCAGCCCGAATCTGTTAGACAGGTGATCAATGTCAACAAGCTCCAAGCCTGGAATGTAATTGTTTCCACCATCTTTTCCAACAGGCTGCACCTTCTTTTTCAAGTTTATTGGACATGAAAGTTGATGCAGTGACTTTTACTTTAAAATTAAAAATCAGTATGGTAAGAAAAACAGAAGGATGCTTTTAAACCAGAAGCCAAACCTCCAATACTACAAGCATGTCTGTCTAATTGGGTTCTTAATACCAGATAGGGTTTGAAGCATGGACTGCCAACAGAGGACCTTCGCTAAACCAGCCCGCCCCACACAGAAGCATAAAATGTGTCACCTGTCTGCTGCAGGAAACATGCATTTTGTTCCAAAACAAAGGCTATAATGTCAAATTCAAATGTCTAAATGGAATTAATATAAATCTTGTATTTGTTCAAAAGTGTGCTTGATTGATCATCCCTGAAAGCTAGCATTTCTTGTGAAGGGGGAGCTCGTAAACTGAGAGGAGAAAATGGGAGAAAGCCCTGTAAGAAGGGAGACTGAGGAAGCAGGGGAAAAGATCAGCTTTTTCACCTTATTTCCAAAGGCCAATCATGGCATGGACCCCTTATGGCACTAACATTATTCATCACCCTCTGTGCACAGCAGGAATCTTGCTTTTTAAATGCTGTTTTGGCCCATTTAGGTACCTTATAAAATTTGCATGCTTGTTTCCAATCAAATAAATTCAATAAAATTCAATTTTCACCCTTGTTACTTTGGATTTAAAAAACAGTAACACTGGGGGCCAGCCCAGTGGCGCATTGGTTAAGAGCTGGTTTGGGGATGCCAGCGGCCCCGGTTTGGATCCCACATATGAGGGCCAGTGACTCTGCCCTCTACAGCTAACAACAGCTCCACTTGGAGCTGGGCTGCGAGCCCCCGCAACGGTGTAGGCTGCAGCCCCTGCTGCAGTGGGCTGCCAGAGGCTACAGTGAGTGGCCAGCAGCCAGCGTTAGCTGCCAATAGCCGTGGTGAGCAGCCATCCAGAGGCCAGCAACCGATCTGCCTCATCCAGGAAGAGCGCAATGACAATACCAACATGAGCCAGTGAAGCAACGTCCTCCGCAACTAAACTGAAGAACAAAAAGACAGCAACTTGTCTGTTCCCCTTCCCCGATTGCCCAATAAAATCTTTAAAAAATTTAAAAAAATTAAAAAATAAAACACAGTAACATTGGGATAAAGCATTTGTCTCATTGATATTCCTTTCTCTACCCAGCTCAGTCTTTTGAATGGAGAGTGAAGAGCTCTCAACCCCAGGAAGCATATCAGGGTAGCTTTTCCTCCACTAGGAGGCACTGAGCTGAGCACTGCAAGCCAGTGTCACATTTGGCTGGTTCTTTTCATCATAGGCTTGATTTATCAGGCAGATTTTCAAGCATCCTGGGTCTACCCTGGAGCCAATTTCAAAGCCAGACCTTAGCTTTACAGAAATAAAATAAACACAGCACTTCTGTTACAAATATTTCCTTTGAATTCCAATTTACACATAGAAATATTCATTCTATAAACCCTACTCTTGATTTTTGATTCAAAGAGACTCCGGATTTGGTCCTTAGCTCCTTCCTCAGGGCATCCTTTTAATTCAGTCCTGCATCCCCACATATGTATATAAATCCAGTTCCACCATCTTGTCTAATATATGTATCTCTTTGCTAATTGGCAGGCTTTAGAAGAGATTGGAAGTCACCCTGCCTGGCTTAGAAACAGCTTGGCAGCAGCTGGAGAGCCCAAAGAGCTAACCCAATTTGCACCATCTTCATCAAAGCTTTCAAAGTATGGACACAGGCCGGCTGGTACCACAGTGAATTAGGGCATCTCCCTTCCTATGCATACAGTCTGAGCCCAGGTGTCAAGCTCTGAAAGGCCTCTAAGCAGAGATAGGCCAACAGGCTGTCAGCATCACTCGAGCGCCTGCTTCTGTGGAGTAGAGAGGAAATTACACTGTTTCTGACATGGAAAAGCAGAACATGTATTCACACACATATGCACATACTCTCACACGTACATGCACACACACATACACACTTGCACCTGAGATAGTGGGGAAATACTTGTGAAATCCCCAAATGAATAAAAAAATTTAAATTAATACAAAAGTGTTACCAAGGTTCTGAGGTTTGGAAGAGACAATTTCATAAGTGTTCCTTCGACCTTCCAAAATAAAAAAAATAAAAAAACCACCAAGAATAAAGAAACATGGGGGAAAAAAGGAAGATAGGGTGGCTATCTGAAACTGAATAGTGCACATCACAGCCCCAACAGATAAGAGGAGAAAAAGGCTAATGCTGCCAAAGAAAAGCAGACAGAATTTAAATTAAAAAAAAAAAAAAAAAGATCAGCAAAAGAACAAAAAGGAAAAGGAAAGAGACCAGAGTGGGAACAGAGGCTGAGTATAAAGGTTGAAGCTGAAATGACACCGTGGGAAGAACAGGGGCCTGTGACTGAACAAATGTGATATAACTGAGTTTCCATTTTAACTTTCAGCCAACACAGGCGATGTAACATTTTGAAATGTAGAAACTATGAGGAAAGAACAGGACTTCCCTTAGGTAAAGCATAGTTCAAGTGGATCAAAATGTTACTTAACAGGTTTTTTTCTGATTTTAAAAACATATAGTCATTTAAAGAATCTGAAAAAATACAAAAAAAAAAAAAGGCTACAGAAGGAAAAGAAACACCTATAGTCTCATTACCATGAGATAACCTCTGCTAACATACTCATATGTTCTTCTGGTCACATATATACAACTAATGATTACACTACATATGTTGTGATTTCTTTTTTCACATTGTGTCTTACCACAGAGCTTTTCACTATGTTAAATCAGTTTTAAAACAACAACTTTTAGACATTCACTTTGATTCTTAGTTTTTATATTCCAAGCAATAATGCTGTAAATATTTTCATACATAATTTTTTGTCCAACTTTCTAATTACTTCTTTAGAATAGATTCATGAAGGGCAAATTTGGTATCTAGTTCAAAAGGTGCCAAATGTCTTTTATAGAAATTTTACTAATTTATACTGCCACCGACTGTATAGGTAGGTTTGTTTTACCACACCCTGGCCAATAATGAGCATTTTCTCAAAAAAAAAAAAATCATCTACTAAATTGATAAAGGTGAAAAACACAATGTCAATGGTACTATAGTAAACTATCCAGTTTACTATTTATTTACAAAGTCAGCTTCTGAATATGCACATGCTACTTATACTTTTTAGAATTATGAACTCCTTTGAGAATCAGAAAAAAATCAATGAGCCTCTTAGAGCTCATCCTTGAACAACCTCAGACTGACTTCTAAACATCAGACCTAGGTGGAATTCTAAAACATGAGCTCATTTGTAAGCCCAAACCCCCATAATTAATTAAAACACATACAGCATACATGGTTTAGTGGGAGAGGACTCAACTTGAGCCATGGGACTTGATTTCTGGTTCTAGCTCCATATGTAATCATACCTAGGTCCTTCTCACACACGGGCACCTAAGATCCCTTCCATCTGTAAAGCCCTGGAGCTAATGTTAACCTTCGTTGACATGTTGTAGATAACGGCTCTGTGGACATTCAATGGTTATTTTCTGTACCTAGGCTGCACTCCTTTTTGTATTTGGGAAGAGCCAAGGCCTTCTCTGTCTCTATTTGTCACCTGCTCCAGGAATACGAGTATAGATTCATGTCAATGCTGTTGATTGCACTTATTTCATGGCCTCCCATGGCAGATGGGGAGCTCCTTCAGGGTGCAAACTGTGTCTAACTCTAGTGCGCCTGATTTGCTTGACATATTCATCAGCTTGACATATTCACCAGCAAATGTCTGTTAAAATAAACCAGCCTAAACAAAAGAATAGAGTACCTTCCAAAACTAAATAAAAATAGTTCTGTTTTGTTTGGGTTGACTATAATTCCACAAAACGTCTAAATATGTACAGTCATTAGCCATCTTTTCAGCTTAAACAAAACATTTATAAAGTGATTTTTTCGGTATTCACAGTACTGGGTTGTCAGAAAAGTCATGACGTATTTTTTTCTGTTTTTCATTGCAAAAATGCATCATGGCTTTCCCCAACAACCCAATAGTTATATTCGACTCAGTCACTGAGAACAATGAATTCGTGAATACTGAACCATGGTTCCTGGGGAGATACAGGGTTAAGTTCCTGCAGGTCTCTGATCACAACATTTTCATCAACCAAATAATACATAACCTTGTTTTATGTGTGTTTCTGTCTAAAGACATTTTACTTAATATACTGTCAATTCATTAATATTGAACTCATGGCCAAAAGCTCTGTAATTCCTGCCTGAACAGAGTTTATCTAACACATGTGTATTCTCTGTAAGGCACATTACAGCTCTCTTGTGCTTGGGAACACCAGACAACACGTCAGCGCTACACTTGGGGATGATTTTACACAGCGAAATCACCAGCAAAAAGCTCAGAAATGCTAAAATTGCAGTACTAAATATACCAAGAAAAGGACACGTGTTTACAGTATAAGAGCTGAAACACGAAGGCTGCTTTCTTAGAGACTCAATAAACACTTATTGTATTAGTCAGGATTCTCCAGAGAAACAGAACCCACAGGAGATATATTTTGTGCCAGGCATTGTTCTATTATTACATGAATTAACTCATTTAATTTTCACAGTAACACTGAGGAAGGCAATGTTATCCCCATTTTACAGACAAGGCAAATGAAGCATAGAGTTTGTAAGGAAGTAGCATACAGTCTCACAGCTAAAACATACTGGAGAACATAGAAAGACAAGAACTAAAAGCAAACTATGAAGTAAGAAAGAAGAGACTATTCAATTATCTGCTTGACAAAATGAGACTGTGGTTTTTCAGGATATCTTTAGTTTGCCATTAGTTAGAACTACAAGATTTCATACACAGTCAAGGTAGGTAGATGCTTGAATTCCAACTGTCTTTACCAGTCAAGTTTTGTATGGTATTTGCAAAAATCGCCAATATCAATCTCAGAGTTTTTTTTCTTAAGAAAGATACTGCTGGGCCGGCTGAGTGGCTTGTTGGTTAAGAGTTGGCTTGGGACACCGGCTCTGAGCACCAGGGCCAAAGGTTCGGATCCCACATGGGCCAGTGATGCTGCGCCCTCTACAGCTAAGATGGTGAACAACAGCTCAACCTGGAGCTGGGCTGCCGTGAGTTGCCAGCGACAGCATAGGCTGCAGTGGGGCTGGTCGGCAGCTGGCATGAGCTTTCATGAGCTGCAGTAAGCTACCGTGAGCAACTGTCCAATGGCCAGTGACTGATCTGCTTCACACGGGAAAAGCGCAATGATCATAATACCAATGGGCCAGTGAAGCAACATTCTCCACAAATAGACTGAAGAACAAAAGGACAGCAACTTGTCTGTTCTCCTTCCCCAATTCCCCAACGCTGTTCCCTCCCCCAATTCCCCTATAAAACCTTTAGAAAAAGAAAAGAAAGAAAGATACTGCTTTTGTAACTTCCAAACTAGAATTCTTATAATAAAATGTTGAAAAGTTTCTAGGGACTCACCAAGACACTAAACCAAAAAGCAAGGAGCCTTAGCATCTGATGACTAAAGTGCACCCTATGTATTTGAGACAGGTCAGTCCCCTAAATTATTTTGGGAAATCCAGCAAAAAGGCTATTTTTTTTTTTTTAGACAAAAAGTATTTTGAAGATCAACAAAATAAAACACTTAACACATGCATCCAAATTCACTGAGGTGAAAAAAGTCATCATCTCTCAAAGCCAGTGAAATATCCACTTTGGAAATGAAGCAAACATCAAACAGCTGGGCTAAGTATTGAATAGACAGTGGTTCCTCCACCAAACTCTTCAAGGAACTAAAAAAAAAAAAAAAAAAAAAAAAAAAAAAAAAAAAATCACTCAAAGTTAGGAAGATAAGGAGACAGTGTGCTACTACCAGCTCTTATTAGCAAATTTTAGTACTTATTAAAAAGAGGAAGACCTTTCAGCCTGACATTTAGACATTGCTTGTGTGATGTGTACTGTCCCATTACAGCCCTGACCTAAATCTAGTAGTTTAAAAAGACCAAAGTCCCTGCTCCCACCCACTTTCAAATGCCAGCTGAGAACTTATTTCTCAGACCCTTTTCATCCATAAGAAAAACTTAGGCACTTTTTTTAAATTTAAGGAAAAAAAGGACAGAAAGTTAAACCACAGGCATGTAGTCTTTCCTTCCTAAAATGGCCATTTGGCTAAAATCCATGATAATGAAACAGTTAAAATTCTGCACCATTAAAGAACAACCAGTTGACCTTTAAATATGCTGGTTTGAATCCAATCACCTTTCAACAAGCATGAAACCTGGCACAAGGAGTACTAACACACCAATTATTTTCATAGTGTACATGACGGAGTTCACAGTGTCCTGTTTAGAAAAAAATAAATGTTCACTTTTCAAAAGCCAAACTTAGAAGCTGAGTGTCTCTGTTGATAGGTTTGTCCTTTGGTAACTGTCTCCAAAAGTGCTGTTGGAGAAGGCGTTAGGCATTTTCTTGAAAAAGTACAGTTCCTTTAAAAAAAAAAAAAAACCCTTTTCAAGTTGTTTAAATTCTGTTATGTGAAATGATTTCCCCCAACTTTCAGTCCATGAAAAGTAAAAATAGCTGGGAAATAATTAATTACCATGCTCAGTGAAGAGCGTTGTATGCCATATATGTAAGAGGGAAACTTTACCCTCCCAGTGAACGGGCGCAATGCTGACTCCTACTCTAAGCAAATGTGTTCAAATTCAGAGATTCAACACCAACTGTTGAATGTCTGCTCCCTACAAAGCGTCTTTGCTTTTCAAAAGTAATTCCTGTGAGTGTCTTGTAAATGGTGATATTCCCTCGTGTCTTCAAAACAGAATTCCATTTTCAAAACTCTGCCACGGGGTCCTTAAGAACCTATTGCTTGGCTGTTTGGGTGCCATGTGCAGAAATAGAAGCCCTCTCTGGGGGACTGTGCTATGCCATCTGCCTCCTGTCAGTTGCAAGACTGGGTTCCTCATCACTTCCTCTGTTTTCTACCTCAAGACCCCACTCGGTGTCTCACCCCAACCCATTTCTGCCGACCAGTGACCAGTTCCATGGAATTTTCAGCCCACACCTGACCCATGTTTGAGCCTGGGTGTGCTTTTTCTTTATTAAATCTTTTGCCTTAGGACAGAGACTTCTAAGATGCCTTCCCAAATCAAAACCCTCTCTCTCAGTATCTTGCCCCAGTGAGAGACTTCTGCTGGCCGTGCCCATGTTTGCCAGCCCCTCCTTGCCATAATATTTGATTTCCCCTCATGCATTCCCTGTCACTTGTGAGTCCATAAAGAGAACAGTCAGGTCTCACAGCAACATGGGCAGTGGCTCCGGGCCAGCCACTTCTGCTTTGGGACTGAGGAGGGGAGGGCTTGATTCAGGAAACAAGAGGGCCCTCCTGGCTTGGGCACTGTTCACAGACCATCAGGCCCTGAGGCCCTGGCACAGAAGGCCCCTTGGAATTTACTGTCATCAGGACAACTTGGTGACATGTATAGTCCAGAGGACTCCTCCAAAATCAAAGGGACTCTCCTGGGGCCCTGGCAAAGTAGAGTCATTCCACAGACGTGCCAGGCAAGACTGGCAGCCAAGCCCTCCATGGGCCTTGCTCGCTGCCCCCATCCCAATTCTCACTGGTTCCTAAGAAGCAGAACTCCCTCACGAGCTTCTTCTAAGCAGCCACTAATTCCAATCCCGTTTTCCTACCTCTAGGGCTAATTTGATGTTAAAGTCCAGATACTCCTCATCGACCCCAACTCACAACTGATTCCCCACCCCCCATTTGCCTTGTCAAGATACGGGGAGCAGAGGACATGAAAGAGTTTTTTTGCTATCACCCCCAGCTCAACTGCCAGCAGAAAAGCTCATATCGCCAGAGTCCAAGATGTCAACGACCGCAAGGCCCTCACCTGACTTTCTTAGTTATTCTCCTTGCTCACAGTGAAGGATTCCCTTGGTCACATCATCCTAAAGTTGGTGACACTAAAAAAGAACCAAAGCCCCATACATTTGGAGACTTATACGGCAATATATCTAGTTAACATTTGGTATTTTATTAATCAGTGTCCACAATTCCACGGTGGATGAGATCTGATCAGGCTTCCCAGCCCGGCTGCTGTTTCCTCTCCTTTCACTTAGCACTCTGTCCACGGCAACTTCCGAAAAGCAATGTGGATTGGGGAAAAGAAAATATGGAAGATCCGAAGACAGAAGACTGAGGATTCCTTCTCAGGGTTATTATCAACTGAGAGATGGGCCAAGTCACTAAAGCTCACTGAAACCTCAGTTTTACCTTCTGTAAAATGGGGATTGTAATATTCACCTCACTTGGTGCTAGGAAGAAAGCAAATGAGACCATGAAAGTGACCATAACTTTGAATGATCCGCAGAGAAAGAGGGGAAGAAAGGAGGGAAAAAGAAAGACTGAAAAGATCTGCCTCCCTCACCCTTGCACACAAGCAGGTAAAATAAAATGTTCAGACCAGAAACCTAAAGATGATGATTCAAAATAGAATCTTCCTAGGAACTGTCAAAGGGAGAAGTCACTGTAATCTCCAAACTGGACAAGAGCTCAGCGCGAACAGAACGTTTTGAGCCCCTAAGGACCTGGAGCATTACACCAAAGCTCTAGGACTGACCTGCAGGAGAAGAACAACATGTTTTCCTCCTTTCACTCCCTGGAGTACAAAGACAAGAGCAGCTGAAGGGACAACCTTTGAGAATGGGGTGAGACAAACACCTCAGACGGCGAACTTACTTTATTCCTTTGGCAGATCAACTTCAGGAGAAAATTCCAGCTTTGTATTTTCTGCTTGGTCCCACTCAAATGGGAAGTTCTGCTCAGAGGCCCAAAATAGAAAACAGGAAGTGAACAGAACTGATTTTCCTAATTCCCCAAAAGCAAATCACTGTACTTGTTATGGATGAGAGCTATGGTAAGGTATAAATCTCAGTTTTGAAAAGAGGTCACATGTCGATTTGTCAACTGTGTACAGAAAACGACAGCCTACTCCAGGGAGGAAGGGAGTAATCCATCAGCCTCCTTCCTAAATGAAAAAAGGAAAGCCAAACTGGATTGACAGTGAAGTAAATTAAAGGCTACCCATGGTGTTCCCATCAGAACCAAACGGCCACTAAAAATAACCAAGTGCCCCGTTTTGAAGCTGAGACACTATTCTCTGAGCTAGTTCCTCTTAAGACACTTTTCTTGAAGGGAGAGTATTAAAGTGCCTTCCCTGCCAACTTCCTCATTACCATCAAGGGTATCGATATTTTCTTAGAGTCCAGTGTTTGAAACATTCAAGTTGAAATGCCAACCCCCACCCCATATGTACCTCTTCCGTCAGCTTTTGTCCTAGGCCAGCAGTTGCATCTCATTTGCGTCAAGCACAAATTCAGCTAGTTCTCCTATCACAGCTCCACTCGGGTTTGCCACATCATGCTATTTCCTCAGCCATCTCTCATAGCTCCTTAGCATCCGTCTTCCTGCCTGCTCTCTTTCACAAGACAAACAGATGAATCTTCCCAACATACTGAGAGTTCACAGTATCCCCCTTTTATAAGGGCTGCCACAGCTCCCTAATATTGCTCCAATCTAAATTGCTCCCAAGTCATCTCGCCATAGCTACCTAGCTTAGGCAGGGTGTTACAATAGAAAATGCCTGAGCTTGGGTGCCAGGTATACTCATTAAGAACCTATCCTAGGTAAGCTTTATCACTGTGGCTGTGTGAATCTGAGCAAGTTAGGAAACCTTTCTGCACTTGTTTCCTCATTTGTGGAAAGAAGATAATAACACCTCCCCCACGTAGTGATTAAGGATTAAATGGGAGAACATATACAAAGTGTGTTTCAATAAGAGAATAATTCATGCTTATGGAATGCTAATTACATTCCAAGCTCTGTCTGGATGCTGTACATATGTTTACACAGGTATTATAATCCTCATCTTACAGAAGAGGAAATTGAGGCAAGAGAGAGTGAAACCACTGAAACCACATAATGACTCAGTAGGAAAACCAGCGTTTGAACTCCAGCAGTGTGACTCCAGAGCCTGCATACTCGGTTCTGCCACCTCCCAGTTAGACTGCTTCCCCTTCCTTCCAGCTTTCACTAGCTAGCAGCCCACGTGTCTACCCCATCTCCCACATCCGTCCAGGCTTCACTCCGGATTCCAGTATCTGATGAATGCCACGCTGCGTTTTCTCTCCCATCTCTTCTGACTTCTTAAAAGGAGCTGCTATTGCATTTTCTCTCTACTCAAGTATACCATCTCTCTACTCTTTATTTTGCCTTCACTTCTATATCAGCGTCTAAGTGTTCTCCAGTTCTTTCTGTAAACTAGTCCTAGAAACTGCATCAGAAGAATAGACCACATCTCCAAATTCCAAAAGAAACAACCTTTACAGCAATGCCCCAGCTGCCATTACCAAGCCAAGTCTCCTGACTTCCATTTACTTCCCAGCAAACATTTACGAAGCATCTACCGCGTTCATTTCCATAGGTGAAGATTACATGGGTCCTTGTCCTCTGGGACCTCACAGTCTAATGAAGAGATCGTGTTTACATAGGAATTTTTAATAAGATGTGGTAATTACGAAAGGCATGCTGCTAATGGCATCCCCACCTTCAGCTCCTCCCTCTTGCATTGCCCACATCATGTCATTCGCCCAGGCTGTCCCATTGCCCCTTCCTTTTCACCTCTGCTGCCACCCCATGGCTGACTTGCTCCCTAGCTTATTCCTGAACTGCAGTCCTCTCACTGCCTCATTCTCCTGCCCCTCAAAACCAGCCCACCCCGCTCTGCCAAATAACCTATTTTGTCATTCTCCTATTCGAAAACCATAGAGGTTGATGAACCAAGTGCAAGGCCCTGAACCTGAGTAAGGCAAAGCTGCCTGGGAACAAACCCAACTTTCTACATTTGCCCTGGTCCATTCTCCTCTACCTATGTACACTTCACCTCACATACCACACCTCAGAGACACTTCTCGCAGTTGTCCAAAAATGATTCGCCTTCCTATTTCCTGTTGTTCCCTTTGACCACCCTGCCCTCCCACTCTATCAGCTCATTATTATCTCTGAAATTCAAATGCACCTCCAAGGTTCAACTCAAGTCACCTCCTCCATGAAGCCTTCTCTCATCTCCCACAATGTGTGATTGTTCCATTCTGATTTGATTTAATCATGCGCTTGCATCTCCCTTAGAGCACTTTAGTTCCATCTTGCATTACTGTCATTTGGATGATTTATATTATGGTCTCTGTATCTTTAGGACAGCACTTTGTCTTTATCGTTTTTGTTCAATACAGCACCTGGAAGCGCCTCAAGCATAACATGTGCTGAATGAATAATGAATTTGCTCTTTATTTTCTGTATGTGATATAATGGGAGAAACATCTCATGAGGACCCGAGAAGAAAGCCAAGGTTTTTCTTTTTTATTATCATCCAATCATTTATTCAACAAATCTTTTTTCATCACTAGGTAATATGTTAGTCAATAAAGGCATAAAAATTAAGATACAAAGGCCTTTACTCAATAAATACACATTCTCTATCAGGGAGACTGGCACATAGAACCAATAAAATAATAAGATACATGCAAAATGGTATAGATTGCAAAATCATGGCACTTCTACCACCACCTAGTTGAGTGTCTTTAGGAAAATCCTTACTCTGTGTAAGTGTTGATAAGTATAAAATTACAACTCATAGGCAGCTTATAAATTTATGATTCTAACCATTGTACTCATATGGCCTGCTCTGCTAGTAAATGGCCCTTCTATGTTAGTGCCAATATATTTGCAAAAATTATTAATGCTAATTAATTCTAGGGAAATAAAGTGTGCAGCAACCAAAGGAAGGTAAAAACCAGCAATTGAAATTGCTAATTAGACAGTGAGAAAAATAAATTATATGTGCTTCACCAGGCCCACCAGATAAATAAACCAGTGAAATTCAAGGCCATGAAATGCAGGGTATGCATCTCTGGGCTCCTCCACCAGCGTGTGCATGATGCCATGCTGTGAGATGCCCCTCCTCTGCCAAACCCCCCAAAATGCAAACTAGATCCCCTTCCAAGGTTCATGATTCAGACAGTTTAAAAATTAATAATCAGGATAACCATATGCTTTTTCACCTTAAAGAGAGGAGAGTCAATGGCTCCCAGATAAGTAGAACTTGCCTTATTTATAATGCAATTAAAAACACATCTCATTAAGAAAATGGCTCAGTACAAAGAGTGGTCATCACTTATATAATCATAGGAAAGTGAGACCACAGAGGCAAAGCTGGGCAGTGCTTGCCCAAGCTCTCTCCAGGTGGAAAGGAATCCTGGCCAGCAGATTTTGAATTTAACTTTTCTCAGCCAAGGCTGATCCTAAGATAGAGGGGAATGTCCCACTTTACGCCAGCATTAAGACATGAGGTCATTTAATGGACCCCTCCAGCTCTGATTCTGTGCTCATCAAGCCTGGTTATTGACTGATTTGCTATGAGGGCTGTCTGTTGAAAAAGAATATAATTGTCAAGTTAAAGAGTATTTTGGTTTTGGGGACAATTGTCTCTGTCATCCCAAATTAATATGTCACTCTCACTGATACATCATCAGTCTCATTAGCTACTTACTATGAGTCCTCCCTAGAAGAAGATGCCTCTCAGTAGACACAAAATCAAGTTTTCAGGACCTGAAAGGCTGAGGTCGAAACCTAGGAACTTGGAAAATTCTGCTGCAAAGACACCCTGCAGAGGCTCCAGAAAGACAGCTGGATGCCCTTCTCTTAGAGATTTACTTCCCCATTACACATGCCATGTACCCTCTCTTCAAACTCTTCTAATTGGTACCTAAATTAGGCAAGAACCAGGTTGCTCTTTCCTTGTGCACCGTGCAGCCAGGTTGGGAGCAATGCTCTGGCAGGGATGAGAGATGCTCTCCCCTGGATTCCCATCCTGTGCCACTGTATTTACCACAGAAACCTGGAAATACATGTGTGCAAGTCAGCCTCCCCTCTGGTACGTGGGCAAGCACCACTTTCTGCTCATTGCTGTATCCCCACACTTGGTACCTGGCACATCAAAGGTATCCAATAAATGCATGGGAATGAAGCAATCAGACAGTATCATGCAGAACTTATTGAGGATTTACACATGCTAAATTTAGAACTACAAATGATATGGTTCCTGTCTTCAAGTAAAATCAACGTAAGACCTGAACTGTGAACCATGCTCTGGTCTTAGGTAAGGGTCATTATCAAAGAGAAACAACTCAGCAGCCAAGAATTCATTTCAAAACGACAAATGCTCTTTTTCCATTTCTCAAACAAACTGTGAAATGGAATCTTAGTCTACAGCAACAATTCAGAAAGCTCTCTTTTTTACAGATGGTTACTTATATCACTCAAACTCTTTCCATGCTCCTCTCTCCCACCAAAATCCCTCTCCAGGAAATGGTCCTCAAACCTCAGTCTTTCCCTTTCCCTTGATTCTGCATCACAAAAGCCCAAAGAACTCATCTGGCAATCTCAAACCTTGCTTGAAATGTTGATACGGGAAAAAAATGAATAAGCAAAACCAGAACCATTCTTTGTAAGACAGTGAAAGAAGAATACCTCAAAACTATCCTACATTACAAATGATGAGCTGCTCATATATTGGGTTGTCGGAAAAGGCATGATGCACTTTTACAATGAAAAACATAGAAAACATATGTCCTGACTTTTCCGACAACTCAATATTTAAAGATGCCAAAATAAATGGAAAATAGTACAAAAAGAAAGTGCTTAAATTTTTTTAAGCGTCCACAATGTTTAAGACTTGTGACACTTGATCACAAAATATTTATTGAGCACCTACTATAAGAATTGTTTTGGAAAGACCACTGTGTCAGCGATACCCAAGGCCACCCCTACATTTGGACATTAAACTAGAAGAACTCAGAGAACTCAGCTTATAGTTGTACTTACAGCTAAGAGTTCTTACAGCAATAGAGTAAGGATACACAGCCAGATCATAAGGGGAGGAGACACAGTGGGCAGTCTAGAGGATTCTGTATATAGACTTTCTTATGCTGCCTCCCTTCTGTGAGAGATCACACAGAGAATGCATCCACTAGCAACAAAAATGCAGCAATATGTGTGCAATGAATCATCCTAGGGAAGCTCCTTAGAGGCTCACTGAGTGCCCGGGGATTTAACTGGGGGTTGGCCATGAAGGCACTCTCTTCCTTGAACATAAAAAAATTTCAAACTTCCAGAAGGGAAGCAAGAGTTAAGCATAAACTGTATTGTTTGTACAAAACTCTAGGCACAATGAACCACACTTACCAGTTAACTGTGGACTGAAAGCACTCTGAGAACCAAATTTCCTACATGTCAGCCAAGGGTCAACCTTGTAAGCTGGCCTTTCTAAAGGTCGCAGCTACAGGCCTGCTATTTTAACTCTTTTCTGCACAGATGCAAAGACTAAGTTCTTGCCCTTGAGGCAATTACCATTTAGAGAAATAAGATTTACACATAAAACATGCAATGCATACAGTAGGTGTTGCATGCTGTATGCAACATTGCCCAAAATGTCCTCTCGTTCACCTTTATCAGAATCACTAGGGTGCTTGTCAAACTAGTGGCGACAGCTCAAAGCGTCCTAAGTAAAAGACTGGGATGTCAGTCAAAGCCACAGGATCAAGTGACATTATAGAAGCCCTTGAATACCATAATGAGAAATTTGGATTTGATTGCATAGCCATGGGAAACTGCTGAAGGTTTTATTATTTTTCACCAACTAACAATAAGATCAAAACAGCATTGTACGTGGATAAATGTCATCATGTTATGTAGAATATAAGGGGCAGAAATAGTAGGCCAAGAAACCAGAACCTCTGAAAGAAAATGATCATAACTAATATGTAGAGACCACTAACTAGGACTTAGACACTCTACCCAGAACTAAATCCAAGGTGATTTACATGAATCATGAATCCTTATGTCAGCCTTCCAAAGTAAGTGCTACTGTCCCATTTTATTGAAAAGTTTGCCCAATGTCAGAGAATGAATTCAAACCTAGAGAGTGTGATTCCAGAACTCCAGTACTTACTTGCTATCCAACAGTCCTGTGTAACAGGAAGCCAGGACAGTAGAAAAAGAAATGAGTTAGAGGATCAGTACCTACAGCAAGGGAGAAGAAATAGCCATGGGTAACTCCCACACAACCTTTCCTCCCTTTGGGCACTTTATTCTAAGATAACAGGTGGAAAATCATCTTCCAACAGTGGTAGAAGATTGAGAGAGAGAACCAAAACCAAAAATTGTCAAATGTTTCTAAATGAGATAAGAGAAGTGAATAAATAGGAGCCTAAACTTCTTGACCCAAATAGACAGTAAGAAAGAAATGCCATGTTGCATTTCAATTTAAAGAAAGGAGTGGCAACTGATGGCATCCTTTTACCATTAATATCGCAGAGAAATTTATACTATTAAAAATTGTCCTTCCTACATATTTCCCTCTGACATACTACAACCCGAAAATCAAATAATAACTGAGCTACTGTTGAGACTACAATTTTAAGAACATCTAAAAATAACACTCCAGAACCATCACACATACATTCATTGATCACTTGATTGCATAAAAAGTTTTGGAGATGTTAGAGTGAGACACTAATCCAAAGGACTTTAGAGGACACAGAGCAGTAATTTGCTTCATCAATATCTGTCTTGGTTCTTCATAAAACCCAGAATTAAGCAACAAGACATGACAAGCCACTATATATGAGGAATTAATCTGTTGCCTCGATTGGCATTAAGCAGGAGGCCATTGGCCATTAAAACAAGTTGAAATTAATGTAACAAAATAACTCAGTCCTAGGGTACTGAGCTTATCACATTGAAAATGATTCTAAAATCTTTATCAGCCATTAACATAACTTCTAAGAGAGCTGCCTGTATCTCTCCTACTCAGAATCCCTATCAGCCAATTCAAGTACTCAGAAGTATGGCCAGGAAATGACAAAGAGGAAAAATTTGAAACAAAACCTTCAAAACCTTTGACACCACCCAGATGGTCTGTGGTATGTACCCTGCTGTTGGGGAAAATTCATTCTAATTCAAATAATTAGCTGAGTTACAGCTTGCTTGAGTATTCTTTTCCCCTAAGAGGTAATGCCAATAAAAATTTATTTGCTCTTTTATGATTTCAGAAATCTGAAATGGTATAAAAGAATGAAAAGAGACATGACCCGCCTTCTAGAAATTTCATGAGAACTATGAGACAGGCAGAGATAACAACAATATGAATGCACACAGGGAAATACTTATGAATAGTACTAAAAGCATGGGTCATAGAAGTCAAACGACCGAGGTCTGCAGCCTAACTCCCATGGTCAACATCCTCAACAAGTTTTATAACCCTCCCTAAGCCTGTTTCCCCTTCTAAAACTGAGTTAATAACACCCATCTGTTAGGGTATTGTGAAGAGTTAGCAACATAACGAACCTAACATGCTTAGCACATGAAAGGAGTTCAACAAATATGAGCTGAAATAATCATAAAATCATTTTTTGTTTGTTTTTACTACCATTACTACTCCTCCTACCACCATGGCTACTCTCATCTATATTTTGCCCCATACCTTAAAGATAAGGAGGCTCCCGGGCTGCATGAAACGGTCCAGTCCAAATGGAATAATTTCTCTCGGGTAGGGAAGCTAAGAGGCGCATGGTTTGTCAGAAATGTCAGAGACGAATACTCCAGGTGGAAGAGATGGCTGCAGAGGGGAGGGAACAGAGCCTAGAGAGCGGATAAGTCAGTTTACTCTAAATGGCTTTCTGAGCTGAAGAAGGGCACATGTTCACAGGTCATATGATTTTCAGAACTGGCAAGTGCCTTAGAAATCCTTAAGTTAAAAAAAAAAAAAAACACAAAAAAAATGGCATTTTGGATAGCCACAAAAATCATAGGTTTGGAAATAAATTCAGGACCAAAGGAAAGAAAATGGATGCAATGGTATCTTTGACAAATTTTTATTTTTGATCTTGAAAGATACTGATTTCTTCCTTCGATCATGTGGCAACAATGTGAGCGGAGAATGTGCCTGCTCACCACTAGCTTTCATTCCTAAGTAACGGGGAAAACAGAGTTCCACGCGGCTTACTCTCCATGTCAAGCTTATCTGCTGCTTTCTTTTCATACATCTGTCACAGGACACCGTCATCCTGACTCTGATACACCCTATATGAGGCCAGGACAAAGGGATCACGACACTCGAGTGACTGCTCTTAGACACACAGCTAGTTGGCAAAGGAAAGAAACAGGAATCCTGCTGAAGGAGAGGAAATTCAGAGGTGGAAACAAATGACAGCGAGGGCTTAGAATAACGTGCTGTGAGAAATCAGATGATGGGGGCAGCTCATTAGATGTGAGCAAGAAAGGGCCTTACGCAAAATGATTTTTTAGGAAAAGCATTCTTGCTCCACAATAAATTAACTGTGTCAGGTTCCTTATCCCAGCACCTTTTGCAACTGGAACCTGAAATGAAATATCAACAAAATATATTTTGGGCCGGCCGAGTAGCGTGGTGGTTAAGAGCTGGCTTGGGATGCCAGCGGCCCTGTTCGGGTCCTCGAGTCCTACATATGAGGGCCTGTGACACTGCCCTCAAAAAAAAAAAAAAATTTATATATATATATATATATTTAAAGGAAAATCCAGTTGTAATTTTTTTTTTCATTTAAGGGTTGCATCTATTTATAATCCATGTTTAAATGGGTTTAGGAATGAAGTTAAAAATGAGGTGTGTTTTTCTTTTTCCACAGGTGGTTATAACAAGCTTAAGTTTCAGTGCCTAAAAATTCTGTTTTCTTTCTTTTTTTTTTTAAGACAAAAAGGTACAAACTGATTATGCAGGAGCTTGGACTTCTAATTCTCCAAGTCAAAAGTCGAATTTTAGTCCTGCTTTCCTTAGAGACGTCCTCTTGCTCTGGCAACTTGTAGACACAGAATTCTCCTTAGCTCAGATTTTCAATTCAGGGATGTGAAGGCAGAGCATTTTCCCAGGAGAGACCTCATATCTGAACTCCTCTTTCCTTCCCAGGACAACTATGTGCATGTTGATCTAGCACAGACCTGTGCTCCTGGTAGATTCTCAGCAAATGTTTGATGATGACCCTGGCTTTCAAGAATGCCACCACCCTTAGCTTTCATAGCCTTTTCCCACAGGAAACAGGATGAAAAAAGAACTTCAAGACTGAATTTTATTCTGCTAAGCCACTGACTCTACTACTCATCAAAGGCTCTGCCTGTGGGAACACTCGTAAAGGATGATATAAACACACCCATGTTTGAGTTGCCATCTGTAACCCAAGTCAAATACACTTGAAGCATTGCATGTGCTGACCAATAAACTGCAGTGTTTTCACAGAAGAAAAGAGGACACCCCTTTGCTGTCGGAGGTGTGGAACACAGGCAGAGAGGTGGGGGCTCAAGGGTTTTACATAGGAAGAGATTGGAGCAGGACACTACCAAGAAGAGAAACCTAGGGGACTTGCTTAAAGCTGTGTCTGCAAGCACCTTGCTGTTACATGCATTGCATGTTTACAGGGCTGCTTCTTGGGTTTTATCAGGAAAGCAGCTTCAGCTGATAGAGCTGATGGTTAAGCCCTTCCATCCAAACCACCCTCTAGCCTCCCACTGGAGAGGGAATGAAGAGGTGAAAGGCCAGAGTAGGGAAAATTTGGGAAATGATGAAAATCTGTCAATTTTCATACTCTGGTATGAATCTGAAGTTGCTCTGAAGCAGTTTAGGTTCTGGGAAGCTTTCCCACATATGAGTTCTGACAATTAAGTTCGTGAACTTGTTGCAATGATGTTGCTAACCTTTTTTTGACGTCAGAGGGATTATCCATTATGAATTTTTACCAGCAGGGCAAACAGTTAACCAAGTTTACTACTATTTGGAAGTGCTGAAAAGGCTGCACGAAAAGTTATACGACCTGAGCTTTTCGCCAACAATTCATGGCTCTTGCATCGCTATAATGCACCAGCTCCCATGACACTGTCTGGGAGGGAGTTTTTAGCCAGTGAACAAATAACTGTATTGGAGCACCCTCCCTACTCACCTGATCTGGCCCCAATGACTTCTTTCTTTACCAAAAGATAAAATATTGAAAGGAAGACATTTGGTGACATTCAGGACATCAAGGGTAATAAAATGGCAGCTCTGATGGCCACTCCAGAAGAGTTCCAAAATTGCTTTGAAGGGTGGACTAGGTGCTGGCATCGGTGCACAGCTTCCAAAGGGGAGTACTTCAAAAGTGGTTGTGATGATATTCAGCAGTGAGGTGTGTAGCACTCCTTCTAGGATGAGTTTGGGAACTAACTGCCTGACCTCGTAGGTGGTTAAATAGTTCAGAGCCCTTATTGGAGTGGTCCAAGCAAATCACTCCTTACCCATCCTCGCTGTGTTTTACCCTATTCATTTCCTATGTTGGATTTGAAAAAATGAATTTTTTTTTTTTTGAGGGCAGTGTCACTGGCCCTCATATGTGGGACCCGAACCGGGGCTGCTGGCTTCCCAAGCCAGAGCTTAACCACCGCGCCACTCGGCCGGCCCCTAAAAATGAATTATATTTTTTAAGAAATAATACCATAAACGGTACAAAATTCAAGTTATACAAGAAAATACTGTGAAATATAATATCTCTGCCTACCCCATCTCTTAGCCATTAACAACTATTACAGTTTCTTGAATATTCTTCCAAAGCTGTTTTATACATATATAAGTATATCTGTACATGTATTTTTATGGAAAATTTACATATGACATATATAGAAGAGTAATTTTCAAACTATTTTATTGTGATGCACAAAAGCAAATGAATTTTCTCTTCTGTCCCATTGATGTAGCTATGTGTGCCCCAGTACTAGAGCAGTGTAATCACTTCAGCTTTATAACACATGTTCAGCAGAGCATTTATGCTTCTCATTGCTACTCTGATTCAGGACTTTTTCTGGCTATTCTTGCTCTTTTATTTTTCCATATAAACTTCAGAATCAGCTTCTCTGGGCACATGGTGCTTTCTTGCAGTGTATTTTGGACCCATTGTTGTTTTTCTAAATGTTCTGCAATTTCAATTTCAACAATTATTTTAAAACTGTAATTTGCAGAAGGTAAGGAAGTTTTTCTTTCTATCTTTATTACTAATTTGTGATTTGATTGCATTGTCATCAGAGAATATTGACTATTTTTATTTGAGAGATTTTATTGCAGTTTTCTTTGTGGTTTACTATGTATTTATTTTTTGTGACTGCTCCACCAATACTTGAAAGTATAATGTTTTCAGAGTATATAGCTTGATATTAATCTATTAGAGCTATCTTATTGATTATGCCATTTATTTATTTATTTATTTATTTATTTATTTATTTATTTATTTATTGGGGGAGGAGAACAGCATTGGAGAACGGAGGAAGGGGAACAGACAAGTTGCTGTCCTTTTTGTTCTTCAGTTTAGTTGCAGACGACGTCGTTTCACTGGCCCATGTTGGTATCGTCATTGTGCTCTTCCCGGGTGAGGCAGATCGGTCACCAGCCTCTGGACATCCGCTTACAGTGGCTCTTGGCAACTCACACCTGCTGCCAGCCACTCACACTGGCTGCCGGCCATTCACTGTAGGCTATGGCAGCCCACTGCAGCAGGGTCTGCGGCTATGCCATCCCCGGGGACTCACAGCAGCCCAGCTCCAGGTGGAGCTGCCGTTCACCATCTTAGCTGTAGAGGGCAGTGTCACTGACACCGCCGGTGTCCCAAGCCAGCTCTTAACCAATGCGCCACCAGGCCGGTCCCTTGATTATGCCGTTTAGAAAGTCCATATTTTTACTTGTTTTTTTCTTTTTTAACTTTGTCAGTAGTTAAGAGATAAGAATTAAAGTTTTTTATTATTGAAGCATTTCTGTCTATCCCTGTATTTCCTATAACTTTGGTACTATGTTTTTCATGACAATTTGTTCATCACATCATCAGTTACATCCTTTACTATTATCAAGTGCCCTTTTTATCTATTATAATGCTTTTTGTTCTGAATACATATAGTTACGACTACTGCTTAAGATCTTTCTCTCTCTCTCTCTCTCTCTCTCTCTCTCTCTCTCTTTCTGTGTGTGTTTGTTTGTTTGTTTGTTTGTTTGGTAGTCTATGTTAGTCAGCTCAGCCTGCCCTAACAAATTACCAAAGACTGGCTTACACAACAAAAATTTTGTTTCTCACTGTTCTGGAGGCTGGAAGTCCAAGACCTGGCTACCGGCATGGTCAGGTTCTGGTGAAAGCTCTCCTCCTGGCTTGCAGTCTGCCACCTTCTTGCTGGATTCTCACATGGCAAAGAGAAAGTTCTAATGTCTCTTCCTCTTGTAAGGACACCAGTTCTATCAGATCAGGGCTCCACCCTTATGACTTCATTTAACCTTAATCACCTCCTTAAAAACCCCATCTTCATGGGCCGGCTGAGTGGTGCGGTGGTTGGGCACTGACTTGGGAAGCCAGCAGCGCCAGGTTCGGGTCCTACATGTGAGGGCCAGTGACACTGCCCTCAAAAAAAAACAAAAAAACCCATCTCCAATAGATAATCATATGGGGGGCTTAGGGCTTCAACCTGCAAATGGGGATGGCGCACAGTTCAACCTACAGCAGTGTCTGCCCACCAGTTCTTTATCTTCAGCCTTCCTGGGCTTGGTTGTTTCAGATGCATCTCATACATCCATCACACAGACCAGGACTTCACTCCTTTTATAAATTTGAGTCTATTTTCATAGGCAAGTTAGAAAATTTAATTTTATTGTTATGGTTATATGTTTGGTCAAAATTTGGTACTCACTTTTTATGTTATGATTCCCTTCTCTTGCTTTATGATATTCCACTGTGTAATTTGTTTAGTTATGATGCCAGTTTGATTTTTCCTCACTTGTAGTAGTTTGTTTTTTGTCTGGATGATAGAAGATTTCTCCTTTGTCTTTGAGGGCCAGTAAATTTACTTGGATACATGTCAATATTGATCATTCCATAGCATGTTTTTCTGGATCACAGCATGCCCTTTACATTTGTAAACTCAAGTGTTACTTTATTTTCTGAATCATTTTTACTGAATAATGTCTCCAGGCTTCTTCCTAAAAGATATGCATAATGTGTATGTTGAGATTTATAGTCTTCTATATCTTTCATGTTCTCTTTAATCTGTTCTAATTTTGTTCATTTCTATTTTGCTTGTTTTTTCTTATTCTTGTCCTATTTTTTCACTGATGTCAGCAGTCTCTATTCTCCTTTGTGTTTATTCCAATATGCCTGCATTGCTGTGGTGACTTTATTTTTCTCTTCTGCTTCCTTCCTAAGCTTTAGCAGTTATTGTTTAATCTTTTTCTGTGGTATCCCTATTATTTTCCCTGAGCTCTCAGTTGCTCTGCTTTGAGCTTCTTTATTGTTTCATTAAGTTGTATTACTCCATAGCCATTCACTTGGTCATAATTTTCAACACCTTGGTGGCCACTTGTTATTGTGAGGATTTCTTTCTGCCGTATATATCCCCATCCTCTTCCTCCTTTTGTCTTTTATTATCTTTGCATAGAGCCTGTGCTGGTGGCCTCTTTATTCTCATCTTTACACGAAATGCACTCTTCTTGGACTTTGGAGGTGGCTTATGTTGGGGTGGGGATGAGCAGTTTCAGCCTAGCAGGGATTATCCCTGGTTCAGGGAGAAGCTCATTGTGACTAGGCTGTATGTGTGACTTATTTCAGCTTTTACCTCTCTCCAGCTAACAGATATTCGCAGCTAGAGAACAGTACACATTTCGGTATCTCTCCTCTACCCTGCCCCACCAGGAGACAGATCGAAGGTGGCATTTTTACAGGTGTTTTTTTGTTTGTTTTTTAATTTAGTGCTGCTTTCTCCACTTCTCTGTGGAACCAAATAGGGCCCAGGAATGTTCCAGCACCCCCCCCACACACACACATATATGCTACTCCTGTGATTCCAAAGAAAGGTTAATTGATTTTATTCCTCAGAGGGCTATTGACTTAAGAAAATGGTTTCCTGCCAGCTTTGTCTGAGATCTATATCTACAAACACCCCATCTGGGAGTCTTTATTCACCATATTTGATCCTTATTGCACTGGCAGCACTCCCCATATATTATCTCTTGTGAGTTAGTCCTCAAGTTTTGTCAAATATGACATTTAGATTTCTATCCTTTTTTTCTGGCAAACTCTGAAGAGAAGGATGGAAGAAATTTCTTTAGTCTGCCCTTTGAAATAGGAGCCCCAGTAGTTATAAAAGGTAACATGAAGTTTAAAGTAAACATACAGAGCAACCTTAAAGGGGGAAATTGTCCTGGCAGGAACATATATATCTTGAGAACTGACCGTGGAAGGGAGTGGAACAATTACTTCACCAGTGCCTCCATGGAGGATGAGGAGACCAACGTGCGGAGTGTGTATATGCTCTTCCCGCCCTGTGAAACTCCCTTTAGAATCCTTGGGACTCAAAATGTAGTCCATGAACCTACAGCATCAGAATCACATGGAACCAGTAGAGATGCAGAAACTCAGACCCCTCCCAGACCCCAGATCCAGAATAGGAACCTGCATTTCAACAAGATGCCCAGGTGAGTCACATGCAGACTTGGGAAGCACCACTGTACATTAATTCCTCACTTAACATTGTCAATAGGTCCATGGAAACTGTGACCTGAAGTGAAACAACACATGATGAAACTAATTTTGCCATAGGCTAATTGATATCAATAAGAGTTAAGTTCCTATAGCACATTTCTGGTCACAAGAGCATCATTCAACTTCTAAACAAAGACCCGAAACACTTCAATATTAAACATTGAAATAAATGTAAGCTATCCATACATTTAAGGAAGATTAATATGAACACGTAAGATCATTATTTTCCAACCTGCGTATTTCAATACAGAATCACAGGTGGCCAGAGCCCATCCCAGCATCTCAGGGCACAAGGTGAGGACTCACCCTGGATAGCACACTCTTCCATTGCAGGACACACTCACACACATGCATACACGACACTCACTCAGACAATACAGACATGCCAATTAACCTCATATGAACATCCTTAGGATGTGGGAGAAAACTGGAGCCCCTGGAGAAAACCCACAAGACATGCAGAGAACATGCACACTCCACACTGACAGTGGCCATGACCGAGAATCAATTATTTTCTTTTTTCCCTCATTGTTATAATGAACCAGCATTATTCAAGAACATGCTATAGATCTCAGGTCAATTATCACATCCCTTTGCTGAGCCAATCCCCTCAGGCTCCTTTGTTCAACATGCATAAAATGTTCCTTTTCTTCTAGCTCATACTCTGTAATTATATATTTACTAGGATTTTTTTTTCTATTCATCAGCATCTCCCCCACTAAACTAGCACCAGGCTCCATGGCTATTCCAAAGCCAATCATTAAATATTTGCTGAATGAGTAAATGAGAGTGCACGATACTATATTTGTGTCTCAGAGTATTTTTAGTGCCAGTGGCTAGCACTTGCCCATTCTCCCACCAGTGGCCTCATCCACACCTGCATCAGTCTGGAACTCCTCAAGCCAACCCCCTGACGGGCCCAACTCATCCACCACGCATGGCTTCGGACACGGCTCTGCCAGAAGGAGTGAGTAAGGGAATGAAGAAATGAATGGCATTGCTGAAAAATCCAAGGAATTACATGATCCAGACCACAGCTCCCCAACATCTTACACACTTATAAATGGCACAAACAGATCCTGTTACCTAAGTGTTATTTTGAAAAATCTGATCACGATTTCTGTGTGGAACAGAAAGATAGTGCCCATGCACTGGAGCACACCCAGCCCCACCAGCCTGGCCCACAGAGGGTGTGTGCAGGAGTAGGGTCCCAGTGAACAAGAGTCGGGGGATGCTGAGACAGGGTTCCCCTGATGCTGGGCTCACACCACACTCCAGCAATGGAATTGTTCTTGTCTGTTGCCCTCACCAGGTGTAGCTGAAATTATCATCGTCCTCTGCGGGGGTTGTTTTGATGAGCAAAGAAGGAAAGGTGACAGCTTGAAACTACAGTCATTTCCCTACTTGGATAATTAAACCTTCACTAAATGTAGTAGGTTTAAAATAAATATTCACAACATTGAAACAGAACAAGCTAATTCTAAAAATATAGAACCCCTTGCTGTGAAAGTCCTCCCGGGAAAAGAGGACACAGAAGCAAAAACAATGATTTCACCCCTCATGCCCATCACCTTCCACCCAGGGAGCCAACTGGTTCCAAGACAAGAGTCACCACACGGCAGGGGGGAAGCCAGAGATGTTACCACACATTCCATGAAGCTCTCAGGAAACTGATGGTAGAAATCTAAAGGAGGGAGGTTATTAAGTTGAATTTCTCTCCTTGGAGGATACTGCCCAGCACCACATCCAGCCAACCAGCACTAGTTATGTAAATCCAATATTCGTAAACCGCAAGTTCATAGGGGAAGGAATTTTCATTAGGTTGTTTTGCATTATACTCCAGAATGCATTTTGTTAGAAAGGAGAGACGTTCAAATGAGAGAAATTGACTTCCTTTGAAGAAAGTGTAAACTTTCTAGGAAGCTGCTTTCCTGATTAAATTGAAATGACTTTCACTCTCCATGTCCTCAAAAGCAATTCCAGTACATTCAGATCTCAAAGAAGGCTGTTCTCTGGTCATAAAATTCCCCTTCACAATTCACCTGGTGTAATCACACATCATCAACACGCCTCCTTCAAAGAGCTGGATTCACTTGGTGTCTACATTTCTCAACCTGCTTTTGTTTGAACCCACTCCAGCCACAGAAATAGTTTATATTGTGGTCACGACATCTCTCATGTTGCTCAGTCCATTGTCAGTCTCCAGTCATGTCAGCAGCATGTGATATGACTGGTCGCTCCCTTCTGGAAAGTCTTCACTTTTCATTCATTTGGCTTTCAGCCCACCATTCCCTCTTGGTTCTTTTCTGACCTCAGAAGGGACATCTTAGGTGGAAGAAAAATTCAGATTCTGCTTATGTGTGACCTCATCTCCAGTTCCCATGCATTCTATTTTTGAAAGACTTGAAATTTCAGACATCTTTATAGAAAAACTGTGTATGTGGATATGACAGAATAACAGCCTCTCTTCTCCCAAAATATGTGTATCTTCAATCCTTTACACAGGCAAAGTCTCTTTCCCTCCATTTCCTAAAAGTGCTAATTCAGCTTGATATGAATGTTGCTACAAGATAGTCTGTAAAGCATTTTCACTTAATTTTCTCTTTTCCACAAGAAAATATATATATTCCAAGTCATGACTTTTGATGATCACGAGAAAATCATGGCCACATAAAGGAAGGTGTCATCATTCATGGCTCTAAGGCTCTTTGGTAGGTTCAGATATCACAGCCACCCCCTCACCTGGTCTCCTGGGACAGCCTCCTCTCTCCAGCACTCTAATCCACCAACACACACCTAACACCTGATGGCAGAGTTCTTAGATTAGCTTTTCTACCTTCTGGCTACAAGTTTTCACATTTAAAAAAAACAACATAGATCCTATAGCTCTGAATCCTTCAGATTCTCCTTTTAGACCCTTAACTGATTCTTTTGTAGTGAACATGCAAACTTTTGGCCTGGATACAAATATGCATAAATTATACTACAATTTAGTGTAGAACAAAGACTACCTGGTACCATATCAATACATGCCTGCTCTTGAGTTTAAAAAAAATATTAGGGGGCCGGCCGAGTGGCTCAGTTGGTTAAGAGTTGGCTTAAAGCACGTGCTCTGAGCAACAGGGCCCCAGTTCGATTCCCACATGGGCCAGTGAACGCTGCGCCCTAGCTGAGCTGTCGCTGAGCTGCCACACAGGTGTCAGGATGGCTCAGCTGGTGTAACAACAAGATTGCCTGTTCAATGGTGGGCTATGCCCTCCCTCAACTAAGACTGAACTTGACATCTTGAGCTGAGCTGCCACCTGGATGGCTCAGTGGATAGGGCATGCGCTCTTGACAACAAGGCTGCTGGTTCGACTCCTACATGGGATGGTGGCTATGCCCACCTGCAACTAAGATTGAACACAGCACCTTGAGCTTAGAGGTCACGAGCTGCCGACGGGCAGCCAGATGGCGACTGGCACTGTCCACAACAAAGACTAAAGAACAACAACTTGGCTGGTCCCCTCCCCCAATTCCCCAACACTGTTCCCCTCCCCCAACTCCCCAGTAAAATCTTAAAAAAAGAAAAAAAATAGGACTTGAAGGGCCTAATCCAATGTCCTAAGTTTTAATGAGAGAACTAAGTGACTTGCCCAAGTTTTAATGAGAGAGATAATTGCTTTGCCCAAAGGCTCACAGTGGTCAGTGCAGCCCCAAACCAGGCTCTCCCGTCAGCAGAACAGGGCCCTTTCCTGCATTCATCCACTCTTCCAGGCTCCTGGCTCTGGGCTTTTAGAGTTCTATCTTCTGCTGGGGAATGCATTGCACAGAACTCCTCCCATCCTCCCCCACCCCCCCATCCCCGGGCTATTCTGTTCTTGGTCTCTTGGTGTTGGAAGAACATTTACAGATAATTCTTAAACACTGGAGTCTCTGTTTTACATCTGGTTTGTTAGGTCTCTCTGATGATCAGTGCTCCTGCCTGGACTTCTTTCTAAAGCAATCCATTCATTAACAAAACTTTCAGAAAAATGTCTCTTTGGGATTTTTAGAAGTTTATAATTAGATCTAAAGGAGCGGGGAAAGGTTTGACATAGTGGCTTGAAAAGCAGTGTGTGTTCTTGAATAGTGTGGGTTGTTAAATTTAATTTTTCCAGTTAAAGATAATCAGATGATTATTTCCTTCCATCTGCCTGGGAAAGGTTGTTTCTCTAGCACAGAGCATATCAACTCTCTGAACTAATATCAGCTGACTCCAGGCTTGAGCTACATAGATCGGATTTTCTTCAAGGAAACCTCAAGATTTTTTATTTCAGTTTCTTCCTAATTTAGATTTTTTGCCTCAAGTTATGATCTTCTGTTCTTTTCCTAATATGCTAGCAAATTCTGTGAGCCTCAGGGTATGAGCCTCATCTGTATCTAAGTCTCCAGGTTTTCATAATAAACAATCTTGCTGATTCCTTGTCTACTAAACTGCTTTTTACACAACTGTTTTATAATAGGGAAATTGACATTATGGATGAACAGAAATAAGATTTCTATCCATTCCCTTCCACTTCCTTGGGCCTAAACATGTCCCTTTCTCGCCATGAAACATGACTGAAAATGAGTTATTTTGCACTGCTTTTTAAAGTGGATCTCCCAGCCTCAACCCTGGCCACATCCATCATACAGACATTTTTATTGATGTCATTCATCTATTATAGACTTAATTTATAAGTTCTTTGGATTAGTCCTGCTTCCTCGAGGGCAGAAATCACATTTTTCCCTCATACTCACAGTACCTAGCAGGTAGTACCTACCTAACAGAGTAGTTAGTGAACATTTCCTATGTTAAATTGTTGATTTTTCTCAACTCTTTATAGAACTTAATCTTCTGGCCCAAAACAGAGCCTGAAATCATCTTCCCTTGGTTATATGTGTAAAGGAGATAAAGGAAGAAGGCAGGAACTACTACTTATGCTTTTGAAACAAATGTAATGGGTATGGATAGATTCCATAAACCCCAGGTCCATGAAATGTCATGTTTCTTTACTTTCCCAAATCTAATTCTTACTAGATGAGCCCTTTCCTATTAGGATTGAGAGACTATCCAATCTCGGTCACTTTCAAGCCACCATGTACCCCACCCACCAACATACTCGTAATAACACTCTGGCTTTTGTAATCCATTTGGGAAAAGGCCTTTGGTCTGGTCCTCTGTCCATCTTGGTTGTAGAACATTGAAGCTTATTATCCAGCCCACGTGTCTCATTCTGTGGTGGTCAGCTGTTATCCACCTTACTGCTGGAAACTTTTTTCTTCCTCTGAAAGACACAGTGTCTCTTATTCAGTCAGCAGACACCACCCTGTGGGACGGGGTGGTCCTCGGCATTTCAACAACAGCATTCCAGGTTCAACCCCTGGAACTTTCTAGTCTTCCCTCAGCATCAATCCAGTGCAATAGCTCCAAGAGCTTAAATTAACTCTCTCCTGGAGCAAGTGAAACACAGATTTCCACACAGAACCCTCTAGCTACCTTCAACTAGTAGGGATGGATGAGGAGAATGGGGGGAAAAAATGAGAAAACTGTTATTTTCTCAATCATTTCATCCCATCACAGAATACATTATTTGTACTGGTTATCACATTCGCACTTAAAGATTTGGTAAATACAACTACAAAATTATTCCAGAAGAAAGCAAGGTTGTTTTTTTCTTTTTAAAAAATTGGGGGCAAAATATAAGGGGATTTGGGACCAGGAAACTTCTATTTGAGAAATATAAAAGGCTGATCCTCTTCTCCCACCCCACAATTCTCAAAATATAATAACAAACTATCATCTTTTTTAAAATGCAAAAAGGCCACGGGCATGGTAAGCTCACTACATTTCCTCCTGTTTTAGCATCTGTTACATTCTTGACCTGTCTGTTCTCCAATCCAACATCATCAAACCAGATTGATGGGAGAAAATGAAATAATTGTGCGTATTCTAAAAGTCTTCCTGCATGGTATTTAAAGATTTTTTTCAGATAAATTTTTTTTCAGAAACTTAAATTTGAAAGGCAATTGGTTGTTTCAAAAAGCCTTTCATCTTTGTGTGTAAATTCTTTAATCTGCCAATTATTCTGTTTCCATCTCCAAATGGCAATAACTCACTTGTAATTTATAAGTTTATATAACTCAGGATTTTTTTTTAGTATAAATTACATAAAGCACATTCTTAATGTCTAAAATGTAATAGGTGCTTTATGTGATGTTTACTTTTTCTATGGGAGTTGAGAAAGAAACCTGGCACGTCTGACACTTTTAAGAGCTGCAGTTGTTCTCTGCTCTGAATCCCATTCAAGTGTTTAAAGTTCAAGAGAAAATGCTTAAAAGGAATTGGTTACAATGTATATGTATGCTACAGATGACATTCATAATATAGTATATATAAATATATAATTTATAATTGCTAGAATTTAATTACTTGGTAAACTATTCTTACAATCTATCAATATTTATTAAAAGGTAGAAAAACAGTTATGAGATGTTACATTTTGATCATTTTTTACTATACTCCCCCTTTATAAGCAGAATGTCAGCTCTCCGTTCATTGCATTAGGGAAGGTGTAAGCTGAGGCAGAAGAGAGATAAGGCGGATGAAATTTCTTGCCTTTGATTTTTGAGGGTGGTATGAAAACTAAACCCTTAAGGCTAAGAAAATAAACTGAAGTCTTTACAAAGTGTCTGAGACAAAAAAGGAAAATAATTTCCTGCCTTGCCCTACCAACACCTCAGAGGAAAAAAAGGTTTCCCTGGACTAGAGAGCAGAGACTGGGAGTGGGGTGTCCTAAAAAGAGAGTGACAAATCTCCAGAAAGAGAGTGGCTGCATCCAGGCTGCATGGAGGAATTCTGGGTCCCTCAGCACTTCAGAGAAGCAGGAAACTATAATGACACAGCACCCCAAAGCACTGCATGAACAAAGTGGGACGAGCCACCAAAAGTGAACATGCCATGTAGACAGGCGCAGGAATGACTCGACAGCATCCCATGAGGCCCAAGGACCCAGGATCACATGGGAAAACAGCCACCAACAACTGCATAGGACCGGGTGAGTCATCTTCAACATTAACAATGTTCCCTAAACCCAGACCAGGTAGCAGTTTGATGACATAGGATCTCTTCCATTACAGAGGGGATGGAGATTTGTCTTCACTGTACTAGACACATAATCTCCGGTTACAGCTTAAGCTTTCGGCCCATAATACTTCTGTTGGAACTGCCATCCACGGACTCAAAGAGTCCCCACCTTACCCACCATCATGGTACTCCATGCAGCAGTGCTCCTGATTGAGAGGCTGATCTCATAACAACTCAAGTACAGCAATGGGCTCATGCCCAGCTAATTAACTAATTTTATCTCATATCCCATCACCTGAAAGCCACTGGGATGATTGAAATGTGGAAAGGCTTGCTGAAGGCTTAGTTACAGCAACAATTCAAAGACAACACTCTGAAAGGATGGGATTTTGTTTTCTAGAGTAAAGCATGTGCCTTAAATCAGAGACTTTATATGGTGCTATCTCCCCCATAGCCAGAAAACATAGATCTGGGAATCAAAGGATGGAAATAAAAGTGGCTCTTCTCACTATAAAAATAATAATCAATTTTCATAACTTTTGCTTCCCTTCCCAGCAACTTTGATCTCTGCTGTTCTGAGGTGTAAGTTCTCAAGGAGGTAATGCTTCCACCAAGGGAAATAAGAATGGTTTCAATGAATAAGAATGCTACTGGGCCACTTTGGACTCCTTTGCCACTGAGCTGACAGACAGAAAAGAAGCATAACTCTATTTATTGGCTGGGGTGATTGATTCTGGTTACCAAGGGGAAATTGGGGTGCTGCTCCACAGTGGAGGCAAGCAGGACTGGATCTGGTATGCAAGGGCTCCTCTGAGGGCATCAATAGTAAAGATTAATAGGGCTGGCCGAGTGGCGCAGTGGTTAAGCGCTGGCCTGGGAAGCCAGTGGCCCTGGTTCGGTCCCACATATGAGGGCCAGTGACACTGCCCTCTAAAAAAAAATAGTAAAGGTTAATAGAAAACCATAGGAATTAAAAAAAAAAGGCAGGATTATTGAGAACTCGAACCCTTGGAAATAAAGGTTAGGGTCATTCCACAAGGTATAGAACCCTGACTAGAGAAGGGCAATGAGAATATGGAATAGACAGAAGGAAGAAGCCATCGATATCAACTACACTCTTGATCAATTACAGAAATGAGAACTAAAGTAGTTTTTACATATTTTCTCTTTGCATATTATGTGTATGAGTATATTTGTAAATATTAGCCATTTGCCTTTTTTCTCTCCTTCCATTATTTTATATATAAGTTGTAGAATGTAAACTAGGTAAGAGCATACTCAATGTGACTGTAACAGTTTGAAAAGTAAGTAATATACTCAGCTGCTAAAACTGACTGTTGGAACTGTGTGTCTCCTTATCTGGGGGAAGGCTTGAGAACTTCTGCATATCTATGAAGAATAGAGCTGGCTTTGTGTTGCACAAAAGTTTACGTGTAAAAGGATGCATATGAAAGCTAAGTAGCCAAAGGAGTTGACTGCCAGCTATTGATTTACTGCCTCTCAACTCCAAATCCACCCTTTTTTTGCCCTAATCAGAACTCTGTAAAGAGTCCTCCCTTTGCTAACCGGTTCCATGTTATGTTCTGCTGGTAGAGTATAGGAGGGATGCTGCAAGGTACAGCAGAGGAAGGCACATTCTTTCTTCATCCTTCTTGGTTTTTCTTGCTTCTATGGCATGCCACGTATGGTGTAAGGGAGATCCAAAGGCACCCAACCTCCAATGAGTTTCAGCAGCTCCCAGTGAGGACTTCCTACTGTGTTTTACTGTTGCTGCCATATGTAGCATACTGGCCAGTGGTATATGGGAGATCCCATGATAGCCACCATCTAACAGGCTTTGCCAGGTCCTAGTAGGCACGTTCACATTCACAGTCCTGGCCCACTGGCACCCCAGTAGACAATCACTAGCCCTGGCCTACGGCACCTCAAGGAACTTGATTATCCAGTGGGCCGCAGGCTTTCCCTCTCCAACAAGGTCTGGATCTCAGCTGCTGGGGCAGAGTCACCCTTTTCCTGGTTTATATGGGAAAAACTTCCTTGAGAATTTTCCCTCTGCCCAAGATAGTAGCTGCTCCCTGCACCTGTTATTCTTGCGTTCTTTAGAATTTAATGTACCCCATTTGTAATTAATCGCATTTTACTCCTTAATAATTCTTTATATTTTCTCTGTTCAAGAATTGAGAGCACAGAAATAAACCCACACATTTATGGACAACTAGTTTTTGACAAATGAGCTAAGAATATACAATGGAGAAAGGGAAGTCTCTTCAATGAATGGTGTTGAGAAAATTGGAAAGCCACATGCAAGAGCAACTAGACTATTATGTTAAGCCATACACCAAAATTAGCTCAAAGTGGATTCAAGATTTGAATGTAAGACCTTAAACAATAAAATACATAGAAAAAATCACAAGCACTAAACTTATGGACCATGGTCTCAGAGGGTTTTGTGAACTTGACCCCAAAGGCAAGGAAAATAAAGCAAAAATAAATGAATGGGGCTACATCAAACTTAAAAGTTTCTTCACAGCAAAAGAAACCATCAACAGCCAGCCGAGTGGCATGGTGGTTAAGCGCTGGCTTCGGAAGCCAGCAGCCCCGGTTCAGGTCCCACATATGAGGGTGAGTGACGCTGCCCTCAAAAAAAAAACAAAAAACCCATCAACAAAAGAAAAAGGCAATTAACCAAATGGGAGAAGATATTTGCAAATGATACCTCTGATAAGGGGCTAATATCCAGATAAAGAACTCATACAACTCAACAACAACAAAATTGATTTAAAAATGGGCAGAAGATCTGAATAGCCCTTTCCAAGGATGACATCCAGGCAGCCAACAGGATGCAAGATCACTAGTTATTAGGGAAAAGCAAATCAAAACCACACAAAAACTTATTCACAAATGTTCATGGCAGCATTATTCATACTAGGCAAAAAATGGAAACCATCCAAACATTCAACTGATGAAAAAAAGTGTACTATATGCATAGAATGGAATATTATTTAGCCATAAAAGGGAATGATGTATTTATATATCCTATAACGTAGACAAGTCTTAAAAGTATTATAAGTGAAAGAAACCAGAGCCAGTCATAAAAGGCCACATATGGTATGATTGCATTTGTTTGAAATGTCTAGAACAGAGAAATCTGTACAAACAGAGAGTTCATTTGTGGATGCCTAGGGCTGGGCGAAAGGGAAAGGGCAGGAATATAGAATGACTTCTAATGGGTACGGGGTTTCTTGAGGGGGGCGTGTAATAAGAATGATCTAAAATTAGATTGTGGTGATGTCTGCACAACTCTGTGAATATACTAAAAACAGTGAACTATACATTTCAAATAAATTTAAATGTCTATTTATTACATCTTAATAAAGCTGTTTTCAAAATTTGCCTTTTAAAAATGGCTTTCATTCTGTCACTATAATTCATAAAATGTATCAAAGCGAGGCTAAAATAAAAATAAGAATTAACCCACTAAGTCATGAAATCTTCATTTTAAAAAGTTTATTTGGCTGTTTCTTTGTTTCATTTTATTTGCTTCTAACAAAAATTGATTGGAGAAATATCTGAGAGGATAGTGGATGATTTTTCTCAGATGTTTTATAACAGGCTGTTTGATCAGACTGCCTGAAGGGCATGCTTTGTGAGTGTGATTTCAAGTGCAATGATTCTAAAGCAATGTTAAAGACCAGCTCGTAGGAGATAATGAGCAGGAAAGTGCAATGAGAGATGCCACAGAGTCTTTCTGCTTCAACCTCTAATAACAGAAGCTAGAACTTCCAAAGGCACCTTCACCTCTCTGGGCCTCTCTTCTCAATTATAAAATGAGGACACTGAAAAAGGGATGATCTATGAAGATCTCTGTATCTCTAACTTTGGTGGGTCTGAAATTCTGTTTTATAGATATTCACAGGGCAAGATCTAAGCAAATTTTGCAAATGGGAGTACATTTTTGATATTGAACACTGAAGTGTGATGGCTTAGAAACCATCACATTAGCCCAGAAGCGTAGTCTCTCCAAAGTTACCAATGCTAGTGTTCTTCAGGGGACTTGTCAAATTGCATATCAGAGGTTAGATGGGAATTGAAACATAACCTGACTCTTCACAATGAAGATCTTTGAATGAGATCACAAAATTATTTATTATAGTTATTTGCTATAGTTATTGCCATTTTTCCTGGGAAAACTAACCAATCCTTTTTTTGTTGTTGTTTTATTTTTATTTTATTTTTTTTTTTTTAATAAAGACCTCAGTAGTTATTCCTGGTTGAAAAAAAAAAAACACAAAAAACTGGGCAATTTTGAAATAATTAAATCCTCTGTATAGTTTCCTTTCACATTACTCATCTATTCTTTTGCTCCCTGAGGATTTTGCAAAGCAATGCACCTCAGGAAAAATACAGAAAATTCAATTCTTTTTTTTCTCATGTTTCTTTTTGTGTGCAATGAGTCCTCATAAAAGCTTTCCATCTAACTCCAAATGTACAAGTTAAATCTAATTCCAATCACTCCTTACATTTGCTAATCTCGTGTTTGTATCATGTTGATGATATTTTACCAAGGCTCTGTCAACTCCTTAAGCAACTTCTATTTACTTGAATAAATTACAGGTTAGATGTTGCTCAAGGATTTTTAAAATTTTATTTTATTTCCTCAAATTTCACCTTATTTAATTTACTAGGTATGTAAAATGGTCAGATATTCAGTGAATGAGGATCTTCTACCCACAAGATACTAGAAACTTAGGCTTTATTCATATAAAATATAAAATGAATAAAATTATAAAATATAAATATGTACTTATATAACATGAATATAAATGTACGTATAGAATATCTGATACAGAATACTATATAATATTAGGTATAGCTATATAATAATAGATGCAAAGTAAATATTTACTTAAAATGAAAAAAGAAATTACAAGTTATAAACTTTTAAAAGGTGATGATCATATTACAAAATTTGGAAAAACAAATTTTTAGTTAGCTGCCTAACACATTTCCAGAATACTTTTATTCCCTACAATTTGGTTGCCTGTCATATGACAATGGGTTTTTTTTCCTCAAAATGTCTAATTAAGAAGCTTCTCTTTTGTCCATTAGCATGTTCTGTTTGGTTCTTTGTAAATATTATGATTCTGTAAAAAGTGATCGTGATTCTGAAAAAAAGTCATGAAACATTGTTGAATGAAATATTGCTCAAATAACAAGTCAAACCACAGACGGCCATTTATCTAAATCCATGTCCTGTCACACTGCAGCCGTTGCTGACCTCCATGCCCTCTGTTGACTGTACAAATTGAACTTTTCTTTACTGTCCCTTTCATCCTCCTTCTGCTTTTTCACTTCCTCCTTGAAAAGGTCCTGTTTCCTATAAACATCTTTATGTCTTTTTCATCATTATTATCCATAACTCTTGGTTATCTTGAGTTTGTCCCTCATCTCCATGATTTTGAGCATTAGAGCTTTTAGTTGACATTGTGACACAATAAGTTTTTGATAGGTTGAAGCTTTTGTTGGTCTTTCTTTCAGTGTTTGGTTTCCTATAGGGATACTTCTTTCATATTTATATTTTTGTTTAGTGAACAATTCTTTAATAACTTACATAATATGTGTCATAACTTACACAACATAATTGACTGGAAATCAAGGCATAGACAAGGGCAGGAGTTGGTAAATACTTTAGTAAGGGGTTAGAAAGTAAATGCTTTTGGCACTGGGGGCCTTACAGTCTGTCTCAACTACAGAACTCTGCTTTTTGAGCACTAAACTAGCTATGGTCAACATGTAAGGAAATGGGGATGACTGCATTCCATAAAAGTTATCCATAAATAAGGCAGCAAGCTGGATTTGGTCCCCAGGGCACAGGTTATCAATCCCAGCCCAAGAGCTATTCAAATACATATTTTAAAGTGCTGCCACATTGTACTGAGTTATACAATTACCCATATACCAACTTTTATATGCATACACTGATTTATTAGTGAATGTTATGAGTTCGGTCACTTGAACACTTCCTTCTTCTAGCTGTTTTACTGCGTTGCTGGCAATAGGTGTGCCATTTCATCTGAACCACAGGATTTTAGCAGGACAAAGTGCATCTGAAAAGCAATACAGTCCACTGGGGAACATAAAAAAACAAAAAATAACAACAACAAAAACATTACACACACACTGCTTGTAGAATGGCAACTGGTTTGGGTCGTACATGGAACTTCTGATAAATTCTATTTTTCCCACCAAAAAAGAAAAAAAAAATGTATGGTGTATTTGTAAATGACATGGAGACATTATTGAATATATTGCTGATAGGAGAGAATTTCCATTTTGACTAGGAATCAATGAAAATAATTTTACAAGTCTAGAAATGGAAATAGTTTTTCCAGACTAACTCCTGGTTCCCTACATTGCAAGCCTCGCTACACTGCATACATGATTCTGGTGCTAAACTCATTCGTATCTTGATAAAATTCTGGCTGTATCCTTTCACATTTCTGTTCTGCTGGGTGGACTGATACAGTGGGCAGCCAAATTACGTGAAGCCATTCCAACACCAGCATAGCCAGCAATGTCAGCTCTCTCTCTATTAGCCCTCCTTGGCTGCTGCAACAACTGTCTACACACTTGGTGGCTTAAAACAACACACGTTTGGGACCACCGGTTGGCTCAGGTGGTTAGAGCACAGGGTGCAGTGCTTATAACACAAAGGTTGCCAGTTTGATTCCCACATGGGCCACTGAGGTGCGCCCTCCACAACTATTGGGTCATCGGGAAAGCCATGACGTGTTTGTTCAATGCAAAAATGCATCATGAGTTTCCTGACCACCCAATAGATTGAAACAACTACTTGACTTGGAGCTGATGGGTCCTGGAAACACACACTGTTCCCCAGTAAAATTCATTAAAAAAAAAAAAAAAGACGTTTATTCTCTTACAGTTCTGGAAATCAGAAATGTGAAAGGAGTTTCACTGGGCTGAAAATCAAGGTGTCAGCAGGGCCACACTCCCCCTGAAGGCTACAGGGCAGTCCATTTCCTTGCCTCTGCCAGCATTCCTCCGCGTGTGGCACCTTGACTCGTCTTCAAAGCCTGCAGTGTAGCATCTTGCTTCAGCAGTCACTTTGCCCTCTTTTTTGTGTCGAATCTCCCTCTGCCTCCTTCTTATGAGGATACTTGTGATACATTTAAGGGTTACCCAGATAATTCAGGATAATTTCCCCATCACAAGATTTTTTTTTTTTTTAAGATTTTTATTGGGGAATTGCGGGAGGAGAACAGCGTTGGGGAACTGGAAAAGGGGAACAGACAAGTTGCTGTCCTTTTGTTCTTCAGTCTAGTTGTGGAGGACGTTGCTTCACTGGCCCATGTTGGTATTATCATTGCTCTCTTCCCAGGTGAGGCAGATCGGTCACTAGCCCCTGAACGGCCACTCACGGCGGCTTTTTGGCAGCTCACTCCGGCTGCCGGCCAAACGCTGGCTGCCGGCTACTCACTGTAGCCTATGGCAGCCCACTGCAGCAGGGGCTGCAGCCTACACTGTCGCTGGGACTCGCGCAGCCCACCTGCAGGTCAAGCTGTTGTTCACCATATTAGCTGTAGAGGGCAGTGTCACTGGCCCTCATATGTGGGATCCGAACCGGGGCCGCTGGTGTCCCAAGCCAGCTCTTAACCAATGTGCCACTCAGCTGGCCCCATCACAAGATTCTTGATTTAATCGTATCTGCTGTCTCCTTTGCCACATGAAGTAACCTTCACAGGTTCCAGAGATTAGGACTTGGATATCAGTGTGGGCCATTATCCAGCCTATCACAGTATCTAAGTCTTATAAAAATAACAGATGTCTCACACCTAACCAAAGCTAATAAGTCCAATTCTACCCCCCATCAGCTGGATTCCAAAAATGCCTATGGCCACTTCATCACCATCACCCACAGGAAAATATTTCCTAGAAGTCAGAGTAGAAAGAGCAGTCTTAACTAAATGAAGTAAGAATATGTTACTTTTATAAGTTTATAAAACCCAAGACTTTTTGTATCAACTCAATTAAAGCTTCATAACTCTATTAGGTTTTATAGATGAAATACCTTGGTTTCAAGACATTTGCAAGAGCTCCAAAAATGAACTTAAAATGGGATCATGTAAATGAGAGATCCTCTAACCAAAGCATCAGTAGTTTCAGGGAAATCCTTCTCTAACCTATTATGTACTTTTCCCAAGGTTTGGTTTTGGTTTTTGTTTTCTTGATAGAAAATGTGAAAGACTGCCTTTGTGGTCAAAGGCATCTTCATGCAGATTTTTCAGTACTATTTTGTTTACTTTGGTTTGTTTCATTTTTTTAATTGAGGTAAAATTCACATAACCTAAAATTAACCATTTTAATATGTACATTAAGTCACTTTTAGTACATTCAGTGTTATGCAAACATATCTCTGTCTGAAACCAAGGGTCCTCATGACTTTGATTCATTTGAGCTTTAAATCCTAGCTCTAGAATCAAATCTCTCTCTGTGTCTCTCTCCACACACAAACACACACACACCACAGAGACCCAGCCTTTCCCCCAGATAATAAGCAATCCCTGAGGCAGAAGACAGTAGCCAGGACCTGACTAATGATCACAAGGTCCAGATCTCCAGCAGGCTAATAGATGACATCTTGATCTAAGTGGTTTTTCAGCTCCTGAGCCCTAAGGTGGAACAACCCCCTGGCTACTTTCCCATGAAACCGGAGAGAGGGTCACCAGAATAACTTCAGAATTGTCCTCCAGACCTAAACAAATGATTTCTTACCCTAACCCCACCTCCAGCCAATCAGCTCCCAGCCTGCCCCCGTACCCCATAACCCATGGTATCTTATGATTTTGCCCTATAGAATCTGTTAACTACATGTCATGAGGAGTTTGGACTTTTGAACATTAGCTTTCTGTTCTTCTGGGTAGCACCATTCATAATAAAATAGTCACTCTTTCTCCATTGCAATTCTTGATGTTTTGTGTTTGGATCTGCTAGCACCAGTGGACAAACTCTTTCTGTTTGATAACATATCTAGTTCTAAAACATTTTCATTACCCTAAAGAAAACTGTACTCATTAAGCAACCACTTCCCATTCTCCCCTCCTCCCAAGTCCTAGGAACCACTAATCTGTTTTCTGTCTCTATAGATTTACCTAGTTTGGATATTTCATATAAATGAAATGATACAATATGTGACCTTTTGTGTTTGGCTTCTTTCATTTTGAAAGGTTCGTCCACATTGTTGCATGTATCTTCATTCCTTTTTATGGCTACATAATATTTCATCGTATGGATATCCTATATTATGTTTATCCATTCATCAGACATTTGAGTTTGGATACTGTGAAATATGCTCTTATAAATATTTGTAAGGATTCTGCACCCAATTCCAACATGTGGGGTTTTTTTCACCTACATCACCAAACAATTCTGCAACACCAGGTGGGTATCCCACAGTTCAACTCAATTCTGACACTATCTCCCAGGAGACAGTGTCAGATTTTACAGTTTAGGGGTTCAGTCCTTACAACACTGCCACCCACACTTCAGATTCCACCTGTGCTTCTGACCAACTGACTACAGATTGGAGGTTCCAACAACCCCCTCCTTGGGTTAAATTGTTTACAGCAGCTCACAGAACTCAGAGAAACATTTTGCTTACTAGACTCACCAGTTTCTTATAAAAGGATATAACTCAGGAAGAGCCAGGTGTTAGGGCAAGGTAGGGGGAAAGGGCATGGAGCTTCCATGCGCTCCCCTAGCAAGCCACTCTCCCCAAATCTCCACATGTTTACCACCTGGAAACTCTCCAATTCCTATCATTTGGGTTTTTAATGGAGGCTTCATTACATAGGTATGATTATTAAATCATTGGCCACTGGTGATTGATTCAACCTAGCCCTTCCTTCTCTGCCCTCCCTGGATGCCAAGGGCATGGGACTGAAGGTTCCAACTCTAATCCCATTGGTGGTTCTCCCAACAACCAGCCCCCATCCCTAGGTGCTTTCTAATAGTTACCTCATTAATATAACACCTTTATTTGCTCTCATCATTTAGGAGCTCTGTGCCACAAACAGGGATGAAGACCAAATATACATTTCTTATTATAAATTAGAATTTCACATTCATGTATAACTTTTTGTTGAACACCTATTTTCAATTCATTTGAGTATATAACTAGGAGTAGAATTACTGGTTCATATGATAATTTTATGTTTACGTTTTTGAGAAACTCCCAGGGGTTTTTGCAATTTAAACCTTGTCCCTGAGAGTGGTCTTAACCTAAAATTAAAAGGTCAAAGTGAAAGAGTGTTTGAGATTTAAAATAAGAATAATAATAATAATAATAGCTATTAGGAAAGCACTGATTCAAGCAGAAACCCAAATGCTGTTCTGATTGGGGAGTGAAGGCAAGGAGTTTTTATGAGAAAGTGAATGGGAACATTTACATAAATAGAAGGAATTTCCATAGGTGCACTTAAGCTAAGTTATTCACTAGCTATACATGGTGGTGCTGATTCTAAAGAATATCTTTAATTTTCAATCCCATAGTCAGAATGTCTGCTTTCCTGCTAGCTCTGCAAACAGTTGTTTGAAATACAATGTTAGTTTGACCCAGTCCAAAGGTTATTTGATCCAAACATTCAAAAGCTTTCAGGAATAAGACGTGCAAGGCAGTTCCTCCAGAGTGGCTGTCCTAGCTCTATTTTAGAATGGCTCCACTTGTGTCAACTTTTCACATTGGGAAAAAAAGCAACTTCTCTTAATATGGTCATATAGGGTTCCGGGGAGAGGTTGGCCAAAGAAGTTGAGAAAGGAAAATGAAATTTCCTAGATCGCTTCCCACGTGGCTCAGCGCTTGATGCAGAATCAGCTTGGTAATATGTTTTTCCAAATGGCAATTAAACATTTTGAGAAAACTTGGTTTTAAAACCTTGGGAAATGGATTACTGTACCAAACATCTCCCCCGAAATGTTTAAGTGAGTGAAGTTGCACCAACCAGAGTCCTTGCTTGTGGTTGGTGGTACTGCGACAGATTCCTGCCCTCGCATATGTATAATATCTCCTCTAGCTTTGGAGAGAGTGCACATGAGATAGTCCTGAAGAAATGTGTTTGAAACTGTTCAGAACCATTTAAATTGTTCACCCAGGTAAGCATACCCTAATCCTTTGAGTATGAACTAGAATTACCAAGTAGTGTCCATATTGGTGATTTTATAATAGCAGGAGGCAGAGAATAGAAGCAGGTGGTAAGAGAGAGTTACCAGAAGGAAAGCAGAGAGGCCAAAGACAAACTGCTTTACAACATTGTGACTGGGAGTGAGATATTGTTGATTATGCCTAATAACTATTTGTTTACCTTTCTGGCTCACAGAACCCTATAGCAACCTGCCAGGCCCAGCAAAGAAATTATCACATATGTAAGTCAGCATTTTCCAAGCTATGGAATATGACTCAATTGTGAGTCCTAAAATCAATTCGGTAGATCAAAACTAACACCACCACCAAGACTTGGAACCAACCGAAATGCCCATCAGTAGATGACTGGATTAAGAAACTGTGGTACATTTATACAATGGAGTATTACTCTGCTATAAAGGAGAATGAAATTGTACCATTTGCAACGATATGGATGGACCTAGAGACTATTATGTTAAGTGAAATAAGTCAGTCGGAGGAAAACAAATACCATATGATCTCACTTATTTGTGGAATTTGAAAAACTGAATGACTGAGCAAAGGAAACAGAAACAGTCTCATAGATACAGAGGAAAAACAGGGTTGCTAGTTGGGAGCGGGGTGGAGATGAGGGAGAAGGGGAAGGGATTAGACAGCATAAATAGGTAACTACAATATTGCCACAGGGATATGAAACACAGTTCAGGGAATATAATAATGTGGTAAAAATTTTGTGGGGTGTCAGATGGTCATAAGTTTTGTTAGGGAGACCACTTCATGGATGGAGTAGAGGCTTGATCACTGCACTGTATACCTGAAATTGATGTTGTTTAATACTGTATGCCAACTGTAATTGAATATATAGATAATCACGGGATGTGGATAATATGGTGGAAGGGAGTCAAAGGAATTGTAATAGATATGTATGATATGGGCGGGAGGAGTGGGGGGAAGAATTGGGGGAGGGGGGTTGTCAGTTTGAGGGGTAAAAAGTATAACTAGTGCACTGTGTTGTACACCTGAAGGTAATTAATAAAATTAAAAAAAAAAAACTAACAACAAAAATTATGTTTGCTCAATTAGAAGACACCAGCAAATGTTAAAATACGATATTAATTTATCAGTTTTGCTAAAACATTACTACATTAAATATACACAGAATTTAGATGCATCTTAATATTTCAAAAGTAAATATATTTATCTTCAATGGTAGGATATAAAGACACTTAAATAAAAACTGGAATCAGACATTCTTATGGCCTTTGCTATACAATAACATCAGCAGGAAAGTGAGCCCTGAAAAAGAATAGCTAAATCCATCAGTCACAGAATTCCCATAGGGTAAATTTGTAAAGTATAAATATTGTGGGTGTTTCACATATGTTGTGGATAGAAATTAGGTTTTTTCCAACCCAAACTATTGAATAGGAAGGTAAGCTATTTAAGTTTTCTATCTTGGACCCCTGGATCATACAAAAATAATAACGATAGCTACTGTTTATTAAAAATTGACTTGCCAAATATTGTGGTAAGCATTTTGATTACATTAGCTCATTTCGTCCTCCCAATAACTCTATTATATTTTAAAGATAAAGAACCTTAGGCTCAAAGACATTAAATAACCCACATGTATTTACAAACTAAGAAATATACTTCTATATAACTCATAAACCCAAGAAATCAATAGAAATTAGAACATAGTTCAGTGACTTATAATAAAATTAATATCCATCAAAATTCAAGGAAGCTATTAAAGCTGTGCTTAGAGGAAAATTTATAGGCTTGTATGCATATATTAGAAAAGATGAAATTCCGGTCATTATTAATCCAAGTTTTTATCTCACAAAGTTAAAGTAACAGATTAAAGTCAAAGAAACAGAGTGAAGAAAATAAAGAACACAGTAAAGAAATAGAAAACATATATACAATAGAGAAGTCAACAAGCTGACAGTTGGTTCATCACAGAGGATAAATTGCCTAAATGTCAGGGCTGAGATATTGGGCCAAAGTTGCTTAGCTCCCTAAGCTAAACCCAGGCCATGGTCTAAAAAGCTCCTCATAACCTCCGTGTGGTCCCAAGACTCCTGAAGTGCATAATCCTAATAAAAGGAACCATTTAGAGGATACAGGAGCAACAATGTAAACCAAGTCTGCTTTCACAAATGGATTCCAGTAATGAAATCATACTTGTTACTGCAATATACTTGCAAAGTTTTTTTGAAGCTTGCATCTTTTCTATTTTAAAATAATTTTCTCCAATTATTATTTTACAGGGGGAAATGAAACGGAAAAATAGTCAATTGCTGCTTATGTGAAGTAATATTTCACTTTTCGATTGAACAAGAAATTATTAGATTACTATTTTATACAAAAGGGAGACGAATTTTGTTAAGTAACCTTCTCTGTGGAGTTATTCAAATCACTTGGAAAACAAAAACACCGTCTTATAGTTAATATCAGGATCCCAGGTGGCAAGAATTATATACACTTACCTGAAATATTTCCCAAACTCCTCTGCACCCTGTGATATTTAACAAATCTTAAGTCAACGTTTCACTGCGCTGCTGTCTCTGTTCCACTTCGGATGTATATATACCCTGTGCAGCTAAAGGTCCCAGTGACTCTCCCGGTGAAGTCAGGAGACCCGTAGCGTCAGCATCAGCATTACCTGGGAACCTATTAGATGTGCAAATTCTCAGGCCGCATCTCACACTGAATCACCCACACCCGGTGGAGCCCAGACACCTGCAGTTTCACAGGCCCTCCAGGTGCTTCCAATGCGCACTGAAGTTTGAGAACCACTTCAGTTCTAAGGTAAGTTGCGGAAATCTTTCAGAAGCATCTCCAAATGTCATCTGCAGCAGTTAGTGACAGGAGGCTGACAGGGCTCTGCACATCCATAGGTGTTGGCAGTTTATACAGTTCCTAAGGGCTCTGACTAGGCAGGAGACCAAGTATCAAAGAGGAGCTTGGCGGCTCCCTCGGAAGACAGGTTCTCCATTGCAGAAGGGGTCCGCCAACAGCACTTCCCCCACATACTGCACGCGAGGACAAGAACCTTAATGAGCTCCTAACATCAAGGGACGCCAGCCTGAGCATTTGGTCATTCACCAGGGTTGAGATGCCTCTCCCCTGAAGACATTAACGGGAAAATAGAAGCAAATGAGCAAACGGGGGTGGGGGGAGTGGGGGGACGGACACTACTTCAAAAACATCCAGTTAGAAAAATGACTGGAGGGGGCCGGCCGAGTGGCGCGGTGGTTAAGCGCTGGCTTGGGGAGCCAGCGGCCCAGGTTCGGGTCCCACATGTGAGGGCGTGACACTGCCCTCAAAAAAAAAAAAAAGAAAAGAAAAATGACTTGATAGTGTGAAAAGATATGCCAGCACTTCATCACCAATTATCCTAAAGGACTGAATTTACTCATCTACGTTTTCCCTTACCTGGTTCCTCCGTTTTGGGAAGGAAATGAAGAAAAAGGTTTCTGGAGTGTCCCTAAACTGACACTGACTTTTTCAGGTCACGCAGCCAGGAGAGGCCCCTCCCCTGCTTAGGAACAGTAATTCTCTTAACAAAGGAGAGCAGAACGCTAGCCTTTCCAGCTGTTTTTTGTTGCTGTTGAGTTGTTTTGTTTTGATTTTTTTAAATGTACGTTCTCTTTTCCAAATCAGACAAGAGGTTAAACTGAAGTTCTGAGTGGAGCTCCACCGATGATTGGGGGGGGAGAGGGGGAGGAACGTGTGCACACTTTACTACTTTCATTCTCTTTCTCACCTGATTTCTCCCACCAACTCACACCGCGTCCAAGTTATGTCACCACGTGGAGTGTTCTGAAGGTCAAGGCTCTATCGTCCTTGTGGGAGACTGAGGGGCCATGAGCTGGGGTGCAGCAGCCCTTGCTCCTCTCTCCCATATCATAGTGCAGGTATTAACTCTGTGCCTGAAACTCGAAAGAAAAACGTACCTCTCTTTTTTATAATGATTCTGTATTCTACCTTTTCATTGCAAAAGAAATTCATGCTCATTTTAATTAATTAAAATAATCCAAAGATGCATCTATAATATTAACGTTTAATGGAAACAAATTTGTAATGGACACGTGTGGGGAAATCTATTGTGTGAATTTGGGCGGGAAAGAGTGTCTGGTTCAGGGCACCTAAGCTGAGCTTGAACCAACACTCCCATCGCGGACTGGTGCATATAAAGGAAGTGGTGCAAGCCGCCATGGCCAGTTGGTACCAGTGGGGGTAAAAGTCTGATGGTGGCCATGGCAGAAGGGGCATCCTAAACCACATTGTGTCCTAGTGGGACCCCCACTGTGTCTGTCTGCTTTCCTGCCGAGTTCCCTGCCCAGTTCCTGAGCCCAGTTTCCAACAGTTTCTGTGAGACCCATTCAGCCCATTATTCAGAATATTCTCAATAGTGGTGAATTTTTTTTTTTTCCTGTAAGGGTAGATTTGAATTTTGAAACAGCTGAAAGGCATTTGGAAACAAGTGATGACACTCACTAATACTATATATGGACACACACACTGACATACATACAAATGAGACGTGATTTTAAAGTTTTGACATTTTCCTGCCTGAAAAAAGAGAAAGAAAATGATGCCAAAAATGTCTTGAACAGAGGAAACATTGTGAATTAAGATGAGTGCCTTTTAACATTTCTTAATCTCACTTTTTAAAAGGATGTAATTAATTTGAATGTCTAGTTCTGTATTTGGAAATTAAAATCACTCTCATTACTGCCTACCTAGTGTGCAGCTTATATGAGCCCAGTGTAACAAAACTCACAGAGGCTCTAGAAATACTTTATAATTGGTAAGAAAAAAATCAGGTTTACAGATCCATAATTTAATAAAATATAGTAGTAGAGATGATTGAATCCTAAAAATTAACTGATTATTTAAAATTACAATGGAGATACAAAAAAAAAGCTACAACTGTAATACATTAAAACGAGAACTTATGAAATAATCAAAAAGAAATATTTTTAGCACTGCTAACATACAGAATTTATTATAGAAAAATGTAACAAAGATGTAGGATTCTGAAACAAATATTTAAGTGCTCCCAAAATGCCACAATATTCAGTTGGTTCAGTTAAGAAGTGAAAAAGCATATACAACTAACTGGGACCATGGAACTACCATTAACATCTAAAGAGGTCACTGGATGAGCAAAATGGTGAGTAATAGGAAAGCACAGGACTGTCTTAGAGCAGAGTAACTGGTTCACGAGGTCCTCAGAAGCACACAGAGTGACTCTGAAAGATGTTTTCTGAGACATTGGTGCAACCTAGAAAAGCAACAAATAATATAAACAGCAATACAAGTCTAGCCGATTCTATCCTTTCCCACATCCGCAAACTGATGACATGCATAGTGACAGAAAAAAATTACCTTATAGTAAAAGAATATAAATGAAGCATAAAAAATATATATGAATTTTAAAAGTACAGCATTCTAGGCTGTTAAAATAAATTGAACTAGCAGAAAGCCATAGTGTCTAAGTATATGACCAATGGCGACTGCTTATAACTCAATCCCCTACTTATGTCTATAGAAGTGTATAACATTGGGCTTTTGATTATGAAAATATGAATGGGAATATTTTGTATCTTTTGGTGTGTACAAGGGCTATCAACGCAAGAACATTTTAATGAAATGAGGAATAGGTTAGAGATGCTTATTTAATACTCTCATTTTATAGTGACTCAATTAAGAGGAAAAAAACCTTTGATTTTGATTTAATGATAAAAGTTGAAACCAGGTGTCACGACAAGTCATTTGACCTGATAGGACAACTGAGAGCTCGGTGCCAGCTCTAATACCCAGCTTCCCAAGCGACTGAAAAGTGCCATGAGCATTAATAATTATATAAAAAGGGAGTCTGGCTTATATAAATGCAATACCATACAAATAGGGAAAAAGACCTTTTATTGTGATGGATGTGTTCATTGAATGTGAAAGCAAATTTTTGAAGGCAGTGTGGAAGGGGAAAAATCTATAAATATCTAGGCTCCCTGCAGTAAAAGGGGATTAACCATATGGAAATTAAAGAAAAAGCGAAAGAAAAACAGAGTTCACATGTGGAGAAAATATTAAAAGCATCTCACTGCAGGCAACAAGATTAAGGCAATGCATTTGCAGAGCCAGTTCTAATTTTCATTGAATGTGATGAAATGGAACAGTATAGACCCAGAGGCATGGAATATCAGGCTGTTCGTGGAAAAATAGAGGCAGGCAAATAAAAGGATCATTCTTTTAAATAAAGTGCAAGGAAGCTTCATCAACACCAACAATTTTTTTGCAACCATTGTAAACGTTGGTACAAACGAACACTGGCATGCCTTGTGAAAACTTGGAAAGAGAACTAAGATGTAGCAGCACCCTAAAAAGCATCCACAAGTTAATTCCGAAGAGCACTGGGATCCAGATCTACTGGCTGGAGTAAGAGGAAGGCCACTGTGGAAGCGTTATTAGAACGATGCCATTGAACTCCTCACTTAAAACAATCCCCTGCCAGCTCTGCCACAGTTCATGAAATCCCCTTATTGCCCGCTCCTTTAGAGAAAGCCACTTAAGGCTCTATGGTAAAATATTAGTATTATTTAGACAATATGGAATGGGAAATCATTTCTGGCTGCCACTGACGCCTTACTTCACGCTTGTCCCGTTGAGAGAATGAATGCCTTTTGCTTTTCCGTCCTTGCAGTGGGAATGCCCTTCAGGGTCTCCCCAGTGACATTTTCCATATCCTTCCAACTGCCCTAGAAAACATTGCCTTTCTCTCCTCTGTGCCCCTGCACTCCCTCTCCATGGCCCTGTGGCACCAAGGTCATCATCCAGTTACAGGCAGACATGTTCCCCAGTGGGCTAAGGCCCCTTCCGAGTTAGGGTGTCTTTCTTTCCCTATCATTGCCCAGCCTAGGGCTTGGCATATGAAGGCTCTAAAAATCAAATGAATGAGTGAAAGAGCGCTCACTATTTGGATAGCTAACTAGTTAGCCTTCGTGAGGAAATATAGTGCAGCTTCGATAAATTCTGCTGAGAGCAAAGGTCGGCATCACAGCGATGAACCTGAAGCAAGAGCGTAATACCGTGAGGACACTGGGCAGTCTTGCCAGCTCCTACAAGGTGTCGCATACGAAACAATAAACACATGCGCACAGCGGAGGGGGTGGAGTGGGGGTAGGGGAGCTCAAGAGAAAAGGACCACAATAAGAAAGAAGACACAGATAGAGGATACAGGGAACCAAATATAAGCCCCCTTTTCAGGGATGTGCTTGGATGTGGCCCACATACCTCTCCTGACAGTGACAGGATTTAGTGTCGTGAAGTGGAAGGGTACCGGATCATCAGGGAGAAGACCAGATTTAAAATATTGCGTTTGTAACTGGTACTTCTCTGAACCTCAGTTTCCTTATTTTATTCTGTCTGCACACTGGGATTTCAAAGGATTAAGTCAGAAAATACATGTGAAATCAATATACAAAGTGCTCTAGAAATAAAAAATATTACTTGTTTTGGTCAAACCAAGACAATGAAGGTAAAAAGCCACCTATTAGCACAAAGAAACATCATATGTAAAGAGATTACAGGTTGGCACAGTGACTACCCAAAATTCTTGAGTATTTCATCAACAACTTCAATGGAATAGGTACAGACATATAACACACAAGTAATGACGGAAAACATGTTAGCTATTGTGGATCAAACCAACTAGCTTAATAATATAAACAGGGACAAACGGCTGTTCAAGTTAAGTAGGCACAATATGAGAAGCCTAAGGACAATAAAATTTTCAGAAGAAAGCATCTCGTGATGCATTAGCATTGGCTTTAAACTTACCCTGAGTGGCTTTCTTCTATCTGATACACAACTGAGCTTGCTGATACAAGTGTTCCATGCAGAAGCAAAGGAGAAAAGATGCACACAGGAAAATAAGCACAAGGTAATGAGGGGCCAACTATGAAAAATGGTTAAAAACCAGAACTGGAAGTGTGACCTTACAAATCATCTAATGCAAACTGTCATCTCTACACATAGGATTACTTTGGCCAACATGGAGCATTTGACATATTTTTTTGTACCAAATACTTTGTTGAAGACCTGCACACTTCACTGGCACCTCCACCCTCAGCAACTTCTATCTCCCTGCCCTGAAAGATGCTGGAGTCTGTGACCTCTGAAATCCAATCCCTTCACTTGACTGAGGAGGAAACCAAAGGCCAAAGAGGCTGTGACTTGCTCAAGGCCACTTGCCCAACTGCTTACTGTTAGTGTTACGACTTAAAATCCAGAGTCTGATATCTAACCAATGCTGGTGCTACGAATTCTAGTAGGAAGGACCCTTGGGTGATAATTCAGTTCAGAAGGAAGGACTAAGTGTCGTGCCCTGAGGTTGCATGTGCAGAGCATATGCACAGCTTTTACTTAATCATGTTTGTTTAAGGTGTGGGAGATGAAAGCCTTCCCAAGCTGTTCCATGGCATCTCTGCTGTTGCTAACATGGTGCTCTTTCCACTGCACTGCCCGCCTCCACTAAAGTCACCTAGCACCCCAGTAACCTTTAAGACGTTTTCTGGGCTTGTTTGACTTCTTGTAGTGTGTTGACAACTATAAGTCAACAAGTCCAAAGACGTTATTTGTAAACTCATGTTTTATCCCAGAGTTCCATCTCTGCACTTACTATAATGTGCAGGGTTTAGAGATTCAAAGATTGGCTTAGTCTGATGAATGAGAGTAAAATAGGACTGATTTTAAGAAAAAAGCAGGCAGTTATCCCCACATTGCAGAACACAGCGAAGGCAAGGGGATGACATGCACAAAATTATCCTATCTGGTTTTTTTTCTCCTCAAACTGAATTTTTTTTCCTTATAAAAATCTAATCATCTGACATTTATCCCAAATTATCTGTTGCTACTACATTTAGATAACTTCTCACTTTTACCACTTATAGCCCACTTTGGATAGCATTTAGCAAACAATAAGGCTTCTGAGGATTTGGGGGGAAAATGTGGTAATAAAGGAGGCAAAATATTACCCACTTACCTTTGTGACAATAAAGATGATCAATTCTTAAGTTACTTCTTTCCATAATTAATGACCTACTAATTATAGAAAATATACTGGACTTTTAAATAAAATCCCTAGTTTTTCCTTTATGATACAATAATTACCAACACAAGACTGACCCCTACTGGGAATGTCTGTCCTTGTTAGATGGAACACGAGGTGAAAAGTCAAATCGCCTAAAGCAGAGATTAGTTCAATTCTCTGAAAAGGTTAAGAGGAATTTTACAAAATCAAAACCTTCATCATCTTTAAGCAGTAATTGTGTATAATTATACTTGGTATTTTGATAAGTAGGAAGTTTTAAGAAATTTACAAATGATGTCAATGTGTTTTAAATGTTAATTATTGCTTCTGACGATTAAGAGTTGCAACACCCAGACAGTATTATCCAATCAGATTTGACCACCTGTACATTTTATGTAGAAAAATCTTAAATTTTTTTCTAAGTATCAAAAAGCTTTTTTAAATATCTGAATCTTTAGGACAAACTTGCATATGGACAAAAATCAGGTTTAACAACAACAAAAAATTAAACAGAACCACTATGCCAAAAGGTTGAATTCAGTTATTTTCCTCTGTGACTCATATTATGGTCTGTTTTAAGATGTCATATGAAGTTGATTTTAGCCACATTTATTATAATCTTCAAAACAGCTTTCCCATGGTTTGACATTGCTTTTTCCAATACCGGAATCTAGAACACACCTGATTTTAAAATACAGATACATAAATATAAATGTCAGTAACTAGAGGTAAACCGGAATCACGGGCTCCCAGAAAATCAGATTGCATTTTATCCTGGCATAACTATTTTGAGCAGCAAACCTTTCTGCTATCTTGGTAAATTATCACTGATGTGCTGTTGCCAGACCCTACGAAAGGTCACACATTCTTGGTGGAGACAGTGAGCAAAGGGCCTCTTTCATTTCCATGTTGGATTAGCCTGCAACTAAGCAAAATAAAAATACTTCAATTTTAAAGGTCAATTATAATTCATTTATTTCTTATGAAAATAATCTTTAGTCCTGTTTTTTTGTTTTTGTTTTTTAATAAGGCTGTATGTGTTTTGTTAGAATCCTCAAGAAGACTATCTTGTTATTACCCTTAGAGAGATGCTGGCAGCAATGCTTAACATTTATGGGGCTGGAAGAAGAATAACTTTTGTTATAGTCTCTAGAAAAGATTCTGAATACTTGTGTTCTCAGTTTTGACAGAAGAGCCCCCAAACAAGGTATTACAGAGTGAGCAGACCTAGCCAAATATGTATATTATTTTTTGTTTTGAAATAGGCATGGTTTATGCAAAGCATAATTTTTTCTAGATCCTCAAATGAAGCAAACAATTCACTTAACAAATTCTCCAAGGTGGAATCTGCAAAAACTATAGATTTTTAACTAAATCTGACATACATTAGGAAATTATGAAACTTACATAGCAACATAAATATGCACAAAACGAAAAGTGACATTTTTTTAAAAAATTGGGCTAGTATCTTATTATCCCAACTATTGTGCCATCCCATTTTATTCTCTCAAATTGAAAGCTTGAATATTAAGATTAACTAGACATTGGAACATAAAAGAATCCATCAGAAGTGACTCATTATACTGTTAAATTTGTGGGCCAGCCGAGTGGCGCATTGGTTAAGCGCTGGTTTTGGGATGCCAGCGGCCCCGGTTCGGATCCCACATGAGGGCCAGTGACACTGCCCTCTACAGCTAACAACAGCTCCACCTGGAGGTGGGCTGTGCGAGCCCCGGTGATAGTGTGGGCTGCAGCCCCTGCTGCAGTGGGCTGCCATAGGCTACAGTGAGTGGCCCGCAGCCAGCGTGAGCTGCCAATAGCCGCAGTGAGCGACATCCAGAGGCCAGCGACCGATCTGCCTCATCCAGGAAGAGCGCAATGACGATACCAACAGTGAAGCAACATCCTCCGCAACTAGACTGAAGAACAAAAGGACAGCAACTTGTCTGTTCCCCTTCCCCGATTCCCCAACGCTGTTCCCCTCCGCCAATTCCCCAATAAAATCTTTAAAAAAAAAAAAAAATTTGTGAATATACCCTCCACTTATCCCAGGAAGTATATTTGAAAATTAAATAAATTCATAGCCAAGTTGCTACAAATAAGCAAATTCTCTTGTTTACTAATGTGAATCCCAACTTTGAAATCACTTGGGTACTCAGGAGCAAATAATTTCTTAAAGGACCAACAATCATAGTTTATATATGTATTTATTTGCCTGTAAGACCCAATGCGCAATGATGTCAAGGCATTATACTTTTTTGCAGGTTATGTTGCTTTAAGCAAGGAAATGCAAGAATGTTCCAAACGCCATAAAATTAGAATTGCCAATGTTTCATTCTGAAGTGAATACTTCAAATTTAGGCAAATACTATGGTGATGGATAGAGATACATTTGAATTGCCTTTTAATGCCAATTTTAACATGTAATAACAGTCTTACTTTACTACAGGCCTTTAACGTTTATATGTTTTTGCTCTTGAGGATAATGGTAAAGGTATAATTTAATACGGCCACACCCACACGGTAAAGACCCATTTTAACTGATTCCTCTGTTAATCATGATAAAAGATTTTTGTGACATTTTAAACATAGAAATAATTTCCTCTTCTTGTACATAAACAGTCCACAAATACCAGCCCTTTTAAAGTTATATTTCTTATAAAAATGTGCAGAAACTGTCTTCTAGATGTGAGAATCAGAATCAGCCCCTGGATAACACAAATGCTAAGTCATGACCCACATGTCTATTACAATTGCTGGATTCCAGATATGACTTCCGTGAAGGCAGATGCAGGAACACAAAGATGTGTGAGAAATCAGAATGGCTGAATTCCAACACCCTCCTCACACACAAGGTATAGTCAACCTTAAAAATGTGGGGTAGTGCTCTCAAATTTTCCGTACAGAACACTCATTTGATAAATTCTCTATTGTCTCTCAGATCAATGATAATCACTATGGCATTTTCTACTTATATCTAAAAATAAAATCATACCTACAAGGAAACCATACCTACAAGGAAAGCAAATGCATAATTGCATCCACAGAGCTTCAAAGAAATACTTCATTTTCAACACTGTTGCAGTATTTTTTTGTGGGAATTTGTGAGAAACTTGGTGAAAAATCTTCAGCAGGTATTTGCAGAAAGTGACCAGAACATACTGGAAATGAATTTGCAAAGCTAGGTTAGGACAATGACAATACTGCAAATCAAAAGGAAATTTGAGATCTTAAGTTTTAAAAAGTATAGGGTGAAAACTATCATGTGAGCTTATATGAAAGTATCTAAAATTGTTCATAAAAACCATTAAACAGTACTCACTGGGAGATAAGACATCTTGGTCAGGAGCCTGGGCTCTGCAGTCAGAGCTGGCTGTGACTCCCTACGATGTTATACTCGCAAGCAGGGAAATCTTAGGGAAGTTATCCAACCTCAGTCAATCTGTTTCCTGAGATGTAAAATGCATGCAAATTCCCTAACAGTGGATATAGGAACTTAACAGGAGACCAGACATACCTGAAGAGAGACATGCTGAAATAGAAGAAAGACTGGAGAAATTATACAGAATGCAGCACAGAAAGACAGCTACATGAGATTAAGAGATGGAGGATAGAGTGAGAATTATTTAACATGTCTAAAAAATGAAAAGCAGAGGGACTGTGACAAAGACAATATTTAAAGCGATAAAAGACTTCAATCTTGTTATTTAAGAAACCCCACAAATCCCAAACAGAATAATTGTTTAAAAAGTGTGTCATGTACGGCCGGCCGAGTGGCGCGGTGGTTAAGCACTGGCTTGGGAGGCCAGTGGCCCTGGTTCCGGTCCCACATATGAGGGCCAGTGACACTGCCCTCAAAAAAAAAAAAAAAAAGTGTGTCATGTAAACTGAAGAACACCAAAGACATGGAGAAAGTCTTAAAAAATAGCCTGCAAAAAAAAAGACATATTATCTATAAAGAAGTGACAATTAGTGTGGCAGCTGATTTCTCTACAGTGGAAGCCAGCTAACAAAGGAATAGTAACCACAATGTACTAATATAAAATAACTATCAACTTAGAGTTCTATACACAGAGGAAATATCAATTTTTAAAAAATGACACTTCACACTTAAAAATAATTAAAATGTTAAATTTTATGATATATATTTTTTTATCACTTCAAAAAATTAAAAATGTAACATACCAAAAACCACTGAATTATATACCTTAAATAGGTTAATTGTATGGTATGTCAATAAAACAAGAATAAGAGCAAAATAAATAGTTTTCAAACAAAACCAACAAACACTCATCAAAGACAAATTCTAAAGAATGTTACTTTAAGAGGAAGGAAAATGCTAAAATATGTGGGTAAGTCTAATAAACAAGGGCTATATGTAATAATATAGTTTGAGATTTCAGAACAATAAAATTAAAATACATTGCAACAGTAACATCTAATTTGGGAGGCTGTCCTTAGTGCTTTAAGGTCCCTAAGCAATCTGAGAAGAGGGTAAAAGGTATTGACTAACTTTCAACTTTGATAAATGAGTTTGCAAGATGTAATTTCTAAGCACTCAACAAGAGGATTGGAAAGACTGCTCCAGTTCCAAATTAGTAGAAAACATGAAATTATTTTTTAAATCTGAATGAAGCCAAGAAAGTGAAGACTAAGATTTAGAAAGCCATCATTAAATATGTGTACCCAAACATAGACTAATTTAATTATATTACATATAATTTGTCTAAATGGTACAGTTTAAAATAGATTGTCAAATTAGCTTCTTTAAAAAATAATCCAACTACTTGCTGTTTACAAGGGGCACAACTAAAATATAAGAATATAAGGAGATTGAAATCAAATGCATTGCTAGAGAAAGGAACATTTCATAATGAGAAAAAATAAAGGAGGAGGAAGGAGGGAAGAAATAAGAATTGGCAAGTGTATTGTCTCTATCACTTCATAACCAATTATCCCCAGATGGCTTAAAACAACAAACATTATCTCATGGTTTCTGTGGGTCTGGGATGCAGGCACCGCTTAGTTGAGTTCTGGCTTAGGGTCTCTCACAGGCTGCGATCAAGGTGTCAGCTAAGGCCACCTCCACCTCAAGGCTTGGCTAGGGGAGAACCCGCTTCCAAGATCACTCACAGGGCTGTTGGAGGGCCTCAGATCATCTCCAGGGTCACTCACAGAGCTGTTGGCAGCCTCATGTCTTCACGGGCTATTGGGCAGACATCAGTTTCTTGCCTGATGGGCCTCTCCACAGGAGAGCTCACAAAGGGGCAGCTGGCTTTCCTCAGAGCAAGCCAGAGAGAGAGGGACAAAGAGGGCAAGCAAGACGGAAGCCAGAGGCTTTTTGTAATCTACTCTCAGAAGTGATATCCCAACATTTTTGCCATATTCAGTTGGTTACAAGTGTGTCACTAGATCCAACTCAAGGAGAGATTCCACAAGGGCATAAATATCAAGAGGCTGGAATCCTTGGGGACATTTTAGATGCTGTCAACCACAGAAATGAAAAACAAAAACTGTTATCGTTTGCTTGTATGTAGTAAAGGTAGAAAATTCAAAAGAATCACACTAGATGTTTAGAATAGGAAAGTGTAGCGAGGTTGTGGGGTACAAAAATGAGTACACAAAAATCGGCTTTATACTACAATATATATGTATAAGCAACAAACAGGAAATGGAAATATTAAAACCACCTCATTCACAACAGAATCAAACATCAAGGTTTTATCAGTTGAATGATAACTGTTGAAGCTAGGGGTGTGTATGATTATCTTTACTTTTACAAATATTTGAAAATTTTAATACTTACATTTTTGAAACATAGCAAATACCTAGGAATAAACTAACAAAACATTTTCAAATCTTTACAGAGAAATTTAAATATTTTTCTCATTTATTCTAAATAAATGGAGGTATAAACTATGTTTATGGATTAGAAGACTTAATATTATAAAGATAGCAATTCTCTCCAAATTGATTTTTAAATTCAATATAATCCTAATCAAAATGTCAAGTGTCTATGTGTGTAGTTTGGTAAGCTGATATTAAAATTTGAACAAAAGTGGAAAAAGTCAAAAAATATTTGGAAATACTCTTCAACCATGCTAATAATGCAAAGTAAAACCATAATGAGATACCATTATACACCCACCACACTGGCAATTCAAACTCTGACAATAGCGCGTTTTTGTGAGGACGTTAAACAAAAAAAAACTCTTAAATACTGCTGATGGGAGGGTTAATGGTTCAACCACTTTGAAAAATTGGTATTAGCCATTCTTCAATTTCACTCTTAGGTGATGGTGATGTTTTATGATCTCTCCATAAGTATGTTATACTAAAAAGAAAAGTAATATTAAGGGGGGAAAAAAGAAAGAAAACAAACATATTTCCAAAGATAAGCAACAGAAAAGGGAACTCTGGAAAGTAAACTTTACCTTTGACAACAAACAGAGCAAAAACTGACTTATTATTTGCTGGAAACAATTGCAAGGTCAGAGAGTAAATCTTGAAACACTAAAAACTCCCATTACTTTATATATTTGCAAGGTTAAGTGGTACCCAAACCAATACAAATAACTTTTCATCCATTTTTTTTTTTTTTTTGAGGGCAGTATCACTGGCCCTCATATATAGGGCCCGAACCGGGGCCGCTGGCTTCTCAAGCCAGCGCTTAACCACCGCACCACTCGGCTGGTCCAACTTTCATCCATTTTTAAGTAAGCAAATCCTGAGTCAATTGTAGGAGGCATTTTGCTACAAAAGAACAGGGCAGAGCCCAAGTGAGAGCAAAAATCAGAACAGAGAGCACAGCAGGCCCATTAATGAGTGTTACTCTTAGCTTTTTGGGTAGTTGCTCTCAGAAGCATTCCCGATGCTCCATAATGCAAGTGTACCACTTTTTGCAAAAAACACAAAGCAAAGCAAAAGAAATAGAGCACCCTCCTAAAGGCTAGTACAAAAGCCCAAATCGTACTTCTTATTGTATCATAGAAATAAATGACTGGTGTGAGAACAGTGGCCATGGCAATGATGTTTAGTACTGGAGGATGCTTTTTAACTGACCTAAATAAATGCCAGAAAAAGAAACACCATACCCATGTACAATATTTTTAAAAGCAGCGTTTATTTACATTCCATTTACTTTCAAAAGGATGAGGAGGCTGGAGGAAATATATTTATAAAAAAAGTGGTCTCATTTTACTTAACCCATTTGTATTTTTCATGAAACAATAAAGATTTGACTTAGCATCACATATCTAAAGGGATGGAATTTATCCAGTTCAATTTTCCACCTCTAGCCAGGCTGAAATTATACCACTCCTGGCAGATGAAAACACACTCTGCTTATAGGTAAACACCAACTAATATGTACGTTATAAAAGAACCAGCTTTAGTAAAATCTTTCCTAGCATCTAACAAATCTGCAATAAAAGACACATAACACAGGACATTTAAGGATCTTTGTGCAACAATGAAAAACAGAATTTACACAGGAGATATCACAATTGGCTATTAAGTCAATAGCATCACAGTAACAGTGCCCAGTGTCTTTCTTATTCAAGTATATACTCTATTTTTAAGACCTGGTTTTAAAAAAGACATCAGTAACTAGGATGTACACACAGTTATTTCATAAACACCATGAAAAACAACAAATAAAAATACTCTTAAATTTTCTAGCAATTACAAACATCTTAACATTACCACCATATATTTGTGTAATAATTTTTAACTGATTTTTACACTTTAAAAATAGCATTGAGGTTTAGAAAAATACTGATAATGGCTCAACATTTTTTGAAGTCATATTTCATTAGTCTCTATTTTCTGCTCTTCTTTCTTCCACCATCATACTCTCTAAGCACCCACTTACTCAAAATAACAGAGATCTCTAATGGCTACGGAAGCATTACATCCGAAAGCTTCTAGTTCTGTGAAATGGTTGGAAAGGGTTTTTTAGTGCCCACATTAGCAGCTGTGGTTTGGGTTTTTCAGGAAACAGAAGTGCTTCACTTTCTGGTGTAGGAAAACGCTCTTGGTAGACTTCAGGATAGGATTTTTGAAACTAAAAAAAAAAAAAAAAAAAAAAAAGATCCAAGATAAGTCAAAAAAACAGAAAAGAGCCAACAAAATTGGGCAGTCTAATTTTAAAATTAGAGTTTCTGATCCCATACTTCCCTGTTTTTGTTTTATTTTAATGTTTATTGCTTTCCATCAGAAAAGATAACAAAGAAAAAGAAAACAGATCACAATCAAATTTACTTCAACAAAAATCCATTTCTTTTTGTAAAATCCTTTGATTCCACTCTTTAATTTGATCCAATCTTCAAATAAACTTTTCATTTCAGTCACATTTTTTAAAATCTCCCCCACTGCCAACTATAAATAAACCTTGCTTTGAAAAATATTCACAAGTAACTCTAACTTAAAAATCACTTACGTTCTGCATAGCTGAAGAAAACTTTGGCCCAACTACATTTCACCATTTCCCTGCATCTCCAAGTCGGACCCACCTGCTTCTGCCCAAACAAAAGATAAATAATTCTAGTGTATATTGTTTTATGAAAAGCTTAAAGAGAGGCAATAGGTTTTTCCTTGGATCCTCACTACTGAACTCTTCAAACTTACTGATAAAGATATGATCGAGAATCTAGAGCTCTCTGTGTGTAATCCTGTATGGATGATGTGATCAGGAGTCAAGCTACACAGGATTCAGTCTTTAAAAATAAAAACTATTCACTTAACTTTTGATCAATACTTGGGGAATGATCACAGTAAACCTATTTTGAGTTAAAAAAAAACAAAACTATTCTCTAAAACCCTAAGGTATGTTGCCTAACAGGAACTAAAAACTTAGTGATGCTTGAGGCAAAAAACCATTTTGATTCTGGCTATCTAAAACCAATGGTTTTTCAATCCTAGACATTTTATATTTGTGATTTCAGTCAGGTTTGCCGCTCATAGAAACCTGTCCTCATCTGATAGCTTCTCTGAATTTAAAGTAACTCATATCAGGCCACATATCAAAACAAAAGTAAAATACAGAGAATACTTCCATAAATGAAGAGTTTAATAATGGGGAAAGATCCACACTGGAGAATGTAGATGTGGGAAACTGACCACAACTGTGTAAATCAATAAGACTTCAGGAATATATGACCTGAATAATATACTTTCAAAACTGCTATATCTCAGAAGATAAGAGTCATATGAAACCTAATAAAATAGAACTTTTTTTAAAAAACATTAGAAGAGTAGGAAGAAATAGAAATGCCTTATAAAGAATATCCTTTTTACCTGCTTCAATTTTTTCTTCTTCTCTTTGCTGGAGAGTTTGGCATCTGTTATAACTTCCTCCAGCAATGCTGCTAGCGGCTCTTGAGAGCCATATGCTCTTTGATATTCAAATTCCTCTGGGCTGATTTGACGGCAAAATGATGGAGCAGATAGAGTGATATCCATGTCAGCTCCTGGATATTTAATCTGAGGCAAAAAGATTAGCAGTGAAAGAAAAATGTGTACTTTCAAATAAATTACAAAAATTTGTCCAAATCAAACATAGCACATCTCTTTACTAGGAATGTCATGTCATTCCTCAATTTGATTAGATGGAAATCTAATTTAATATGGAAAACTTCATATTAAAAAGTAAAAGTGTTTCCAGAACTTCAAAAAAATATCACTTAAAGCCACAGTTTTAAATGAGATTTTTACCTTTCTAAACCCAAGACCCACTATAATAAACAAAAACCTGTGCCCTCTTTTTAATAAGATCTGACATGGAAACATAAACTGAAAACGTTGACTAAAGTCATGCAAAACAGTGATGATCTTGAACCCACACAGTGAAGTACTCAGGTTCCTTCCCCTGTATGGAGGGTCTGGTCCTCTCACCCCTGGGAATGGACAGCAGTACACCCTTCGGTCAGCTGTCATGTAGACAGAAGGCCAGCAACCACCTCCAAATATGCTCACAGTGAGAATCAGGTGAAAACAACAAATGTGAAGAAACTGCGCAGGGCAAAGGGAGAAGGAAGAAATAAGAGGAAAGGGCCGGCCGAGTGGCTCAGTTGGTTAGGAGCTCGCTCAAGAGTGCGAGCTCTGAGCAACAGGGTTGCCGGTTGGATTCCTGGTCTGAGCTGAGCAGCCACTGAGCTGCCAACAGGTGGCAGGATGGCTCAGCTAAAAAATAAATAAATAAATAAATAAGAGGAAAGATGATACCAAGACCTGGGAATAAATCAGCATCCATTAAAACTATTTAATTTCAGAGTCCAAGAGGTTCATCTTCTCCAAAATATAGCACCATTTGTTATTCTACAGGAGATGAAATTCCTACTATTACATTCACTTCTTTGGTTTATGTTTTGATTTGTTTTCCCCCAGAAGCCACAGTTAAAAATAAATGTGTTGCCACGAAAGGTTATTACATTAAGTACATTTCATGTCTCAGCATCAGTTTACCAAACAGATTAACAACAACAAAAAAAATCTAGCTATAAAAATATTTACTGTTAAATTGCTTACAGCATAAGGGGAAAAAATGGAAATAATCTAAATATCAACCAAAGAAAACCATTTAAGTAAATTATGGCATAACCATATTATGGAATACTATGTAACCAATAATAACAATATTGTGGAATAATAAAACAACAATGATGATAATCATAATAACAGTTACTAATTGAGAGTTTACTACGATATATTATTCTAAGCACTTGACATGTCTTAAGCCACTCAATCCCCAAAACAACCCTGGGAGGTAGGTATCAACTATTATTATCCCATTTTACAGATGAGAAAAGAGATGTCAGGGCATCGGTTGAAGCAGAAACACATTATATAATGTGCCCAAGGTCGCATAACTAACAAAAGGCACACCCAGAACTCAAACATCTGTGCTGTTGGCCAGTCTAGTGTCAATCAAGAAAATTCAATGCAGTGGCAAATTTTTCTTGTTGTATTGTCAAGTAAGAGAAAGTATGTTATAAAAGAGAAAAAGAAAAGAAAGAGGAGGAAGGAAGGAAGGGAAGGAGGGAGGGTGGGATGGAGGAAAGATGGGAGGGAGGAAGGAAAAGGAAGGAAAGGAAGGAAGGAAAGAAAAGATACAGAAAAATACCTCAAAGACTATAATACTGCGTGAACATTTGGTGTTACTCTGATAGTTTTTAGAGTATATTTTCTATATTTTTCAAATTCCTTTAATGTATTAGGTTAATAATTACTGAAATAGAAGAAAAAATGTACTTTAATGCTTCAATTGCTCACTGGTAACAGCTAGTTATTAGCAGTTCACTGGTCTTTAATTGTGGAACCTCGAAAAGTGCTTCAGTGAAAAGAGGTCCAGTCATTCAGGAGCCAAGCAGAGCTTCACCAAAAGGCTTCTTACCAAAAGTTCCTGCTCCCACATACAAATCCCACGTTGGGGCCCACATAACAGCTATATTAAATGTCTTTTGTATCATTTCACTATAACAATAACAACAAAAATAACTCTCCCTTTCAAAGGGTAATAGTCACATTAGTGCTAGGGGTTTCACAGTATATCCTACCCAACAACTTTGTGGAGCAGGCATGGCCCATTTTAACACTTGCAGAAACTAAAATCCAGAGAGGTTAAGGGACTTGCCTGGAGCCACACAACCAGGAGCCAGGCGAGCCAGGAGCTTGGCCCAGCCAGGCCTTTCGGGATCTAAAGCTGTGCCCTCTATCCCACCACATTGTAAGGCGAGGCAGGGGGCATGGTGGTCAGGAGCACTGATTCTGGAGACTGATCTCATCAGTTTCAATCCTGACTCTGTGGACCTTGGACAAGTTACTTATCTTCTGTCCCACAGCTTTCTCATCCGAAAAACAGAAATACTGATAGTATCTGGGTCACAGGGCTTTTATGAATCAAGACCTGTAAATCATTTCCATCAGGAAGTATACATAGGTTCTGAACAAATTCATTTAAGGAATTTGCAATCAAAAGTAGGCAGTATTGGGTCAGCCAAGTGGCACATTAGTTAAAAGCTGGCTTGGGACGCCAGCAGACCTGGTTCGGATCCCCCATAAGAGGGCCAGTGACACTGCCCTCTACAGCTAAGATGGTGAACAACAGCTCTACCTGGAGATGGGCTGCTGTGAATCCCCAGGAGGGTGAGGGCTGCAGCCCCTGCTGCAGTGGGCTGCCAAGTGTGTGCTGCCAAGAGCTGCTGTGAGCAGCTGTCCAGAGGCCAGTGACCAATCTGCCTCACCCAAGAAGAGCGCAATGATGATACCAACATGGGCCAGTGAAGCAATGTCCTCCACAACTAGACTGAAGAACAAAAGGACAGCAACTTGTCTGTTCCCCTTCCCCGATTCCCCAACGCTGTTCCCCTCCCCCAATGCCCCAATAAAATCTTAAAAAAAAAAGTAGGCAGTATTGACAGACATAGCAAAACAAAAGCAAGTAGATGGTCCACAAATTTTCAATGATAACAAACACTAGTGATGCTTACTATGTGCCACGCCCTATTGTAAGCACTCTGTAGTATTAATTCACTTAATCCTCAGAACATAAAGTCCCGGAAGCCTACCAGGCTTACATGACTTTCTGCTGACAACTTCATAGGACTGATAATTCCCCTTCCTTTACCTGGACTCTTCGTAGATGAGCCACACGCTCCTCTATGGAGGTCTGCAAGGCCAAAGGGACTTTGAGAATCTCTTGGTAATTGTCCATCAGAAACGTCACCAGCCTAGCAGCTAATAACTCATCCAAGTCCACTTCATCCTTGGAACACAAGATGCTATGGGAAAATGTCTGAACCATCTAAAAAAAAAAAAAAAAAGTGGAGGGATTTTAAAATAAACACAGATGAGTATTTTTTTTCCTACTCTGAACAGGGTGCAATCTGATTTGCAAAAAGCAACTGTGACTAGCCAGTGAAAAATAGCTCACAGCAGAGGGCGCACACCACACCGGACCTGGAACCTGGCCACGCCTGGTCATCTCAGATGAGCTGCCCTTCTTCTCATCGACCAGCATTAACAGAATGTGCATCCTCTCACAGCGACTTAGCAGAGACGTCCGTCTGAACAGCTTTTAAAGGCACCCCCTTTCACAGATGGTCTCAAATATAAATATTTAAACAAATTCTGAAAATTATTATCAACACCGTGACTTGGGCCATATAGACTTTTATATTCAGTGTACTTTATAGCCATCTAGTCTAGTATCCTAATTTTGTTACTGATTTTTTAAAATCTACTAGCACAGTCTGTGTTCCTCAATCGTTATATATTTTCCTAGATAGCTGTTATTTTCTCTAGGATTTTGTATGTACATTTGATAGTCACCTTTGAAGAAAATGATGAGATTTAACAAGAAGTGCATTAAATGATGAGACTCTTTACAGTAAGCAGAAATATAAAAATATTATAGCAGCTGCTTCCACAGAATTCATATTAACTACTACATTCTTAATGCTATCCTTTGGATGGACTATTTTTTTCCTTTCCAACTAATTTTATTGTTGGCAATCTTATTTCAAAATCTATAAGCATGTAATTCCGTTTAATAAAAGATCATTTTATTAATACTCTGATGATACTTTATCTTCATTCACATTTAGCTATACAGAGAGAGAGACACACAGGCAGAGATTCTTTACCTGGAGATTATACTCCAGGGAATCCATGAATGCCTTGAAATCCTTTGCAAAATCTAACACATGTGTTCTTCTGGAGGATAGATTCAAAGTTTTCTTCTGCTTTTCAAACAGGTCGAATATCTAACTCCCCTACGTATCCTTTCTCTCCCCACCTTCCCTCCACTCCCCGCAAAAAACGGTGAAGAATACTCCACCGGGCAGACTGCCTCTCTGATCTTTCTCCAGACTTCCAGAACTGGGCCAGTGAACTCCCAGGGATACACAGGGCTCACCAGGAGATAGAAAGGGTATACAGCCCAATGAAGCATCAGTTTTTCTCTAAGACTTTTTTTGAGGAAAATTAAGAAATTTTGCCAGTAAATAATTCTAAGCATAAACTGTATTTTAAAACACATGCTAATGTTACAAAGCAGAATTCAAAATTAGCGTATGTTTTTAAGCAAAACGAGAATATTTTACGAACTACCCTCACTCGTGGACACTTACATCATACCATGAGAGACAGAAGTTCTCTCTCCTTCCAAGCTGTCAGGTTCAAAACTATATTTTACTTCTTCCCTCTTTAAACTGTTTACATGCTGCCTCCCTTCTACTGGGAATAGTAACAAAGGCTTCCCAAACCTTTCTGACCTGGAGGAGAGAATATTTTCTTGAGACCACTTATCTTTTCTGTCCACCCTTCCTTCTCTTTGTGTTGACAGCAGACAGGATGCAGCAGATAGCTCTGCACTCAGAGTCTACCCTTACTCGCTCTTTCCTTTCCATTCTGCTCTTTGGGACACAAAGACCAAAACACAATAGCAGCTGGGTGGATCCAAGCCATGGCTCTGTGAGCAAGCCTGCCATATACCCGCCTCTGGTTGCCAAGTTAATAAACTTTATTCAGGTGAATTTTATTCCGAAAACTCAAGTCATGTTAGAGGTTAGAAATCGACCTACCAGTGTTCGGGCGCCAAAGCCATCACAGAGTGGTGGCATCTCCGTATTCAAACAGATCCTTGCCATCATCCTCATCAACAGCTGTAACTTTCTCCTATTTTCAGGTGGCAGGAGGAGGCAGCAAATCTGAAATGCTTCAATGGCCATTTCCTCTTTTTGTAACAAACCTGATTTAGAGAAAAAGGTTTTAGGCTTTAACAACCTATAACCTATTTGACTCTATTATGTTCACATTTTTTACAAAATCTGTATTCCTAAAATTATATAGAACATGTTCGCGTATTCAACCATATTGGGCCAATGGATAACAGATTCACTATCACTCACAAATCAGCATAGGAAATGCAAACCATCAACTAGGGATGACACATATAGAACAAATACAGCCATTTCCTCCTCCATACCCTTAGCAGATGTAACTCAAGTTTCATGGCATTCTTTCCCACTGAACCAAGAGCAATCACATTAAGCCTAAAGGAACCCTTAACTCTCACACTGTTAATAGGTCCCTGTTAACAGTGAATGTGCCATCGCTGCCCTCAATTCCCCCCCCCCCATATTATTTCCTCATGATGGGCAGCATCACCATCTTGCACAACTCTCACAGGCTAAATAATAGGACTAATCCTTCGATGATCAGTCCACTGCCAAATGGCTCTGCTTCTTTCTAAATAATACCTGTCCAATAACTCTTCCTCCAACTTAAGAGATCTTTTTCTAGTTAAGTGTGCTGACTCAATTGTGTTGCATGCCATCTGTCCTCACCCAGTATGAGTTTGCTAAAAATTAAGGTATTCTAATGTTGTGTGCTCTTCAACCCTATTTGTCTCCAGACACAGCCATTCCAGACCTGCTAAAGAGATCAAACTGCTTTCAACAGTTTATTGGTCCAGATCCAACCTTTTGAAGTCCCCACAACTCTGTGACTTGAAGGCAAAACCATCTTTAACATTCAATAACTATTTTCTGGCCATGTATGATATGCCAGGAACTATTCTAGGTCCTGGAATTACAAAAATATGCCAGGTCCCTTCCTTTGAAGAGCATACGCACTGTGAGAAGGAGAGAACCCCCATACACACATACACCCAGAAAAAACAAGTTACAAAATATAAATGCAAGAGACATCTGCAAGGGGTATATTAGGGTAACTATAAGTCACTCAATATGACTACAGCATAGGCTGTGAGGGTAAGGGCTTGGTATAGAAGTGAAGCTAAAAAGATCAGTAGAGATGAGATCTTAGAAAGCCTTGAATGCCAGACTAAGGAGCTTGGGTTTGATCCCAAAGGCCATGGATGTGCATGGGAGGAAAGGGGGCAGGTGGAGGGAGCTTTTATGGTCCAAGTTCAGATCCTAAATGTTCACCAGAAATATTGCTGCTGATTAACATCATCATCTATATAGATTTGCTTTCAGCTCTACATAATTTAATCCACGTAAAGAAAAAACGTTTATGACCACATTTTAATTCATCTTTCATTGATCTAACAAATATTTATTAAGCCCTCCCTACATTGCAGGAACTGTTTTAGAAGAGATACAGTGGGGAATAAAACAAACTCCTGTCTGATTTCATGGTGCCTTCTTCCCAGCAGATAATAAGAGAAGAGATATATAAATATGGTGTTAGGTAGGAAAATGCCATCGAAGAAAAATAAAGAAGGAAAGGAGATGGAGAGTGATGGGAAAACACTGTTTCAGGAAAGGTCTCTTTCAAAGGAGGTGACATTTAAGCAGTCATCTGAAAGAATGAAAGTAAGCCGGAAAAATACTCAAGAGACAAATTTTTAAGGAAGAGAAATATCAATTATAAAGATTGTGATGTGGGAGTATGTTTGAAGTGTTTGAGGAACAGCAGTGAGGCCTGTGTGAAGAGGGGTGTATAATGAATATTCAAATCAGAAATGAAGTTAGAGAGGAAGAGGAAGATCACACAGAACCTAGCCGACTTGGGGTTTTATTATAGGTGACCTGAGAAGCCACAGGAAGATTCTGGGCAATATGTATACATGAAACATAATAAGATAAGGTGAAATCTGACTCTCTTTATAATTGAGAAAAGAAGGGATTTGTGGCCTAATGTGATACAAGGATTTGAGGAAAAAGTAGAAGGCTTTGTGGAGAAATAAATCTAGAATTTAATTAGTTATTACAAGTTCCAACTGTTACAGTCTCACCCAGACCTTGCATCTTCCTTTCTCCATTTGCCCAGTTACAATCAATTCCCTATATAGCTGCCAGAGTAAAAAAGTAATTCAGAAATGACAGATAAAGGAATAAGCATAAAAGTATATTACAAAAGGTTTTCTAACTATGTTCACATATTTAAAAGAAATATGAACACAGTGAGGAGAGAAATGGAAGATATAAAAGAGAACCAAATGAATATTCTACTAGAGATGAAAAATGCTAAGTCTCAAGCATTTTGCCAGGTGAGAACCATAATAGATTACATTCTGTGTATGTGGGGGGGGGGGCGGGGAGGTGCGGAAATCAAGAAACTTAAATGCATAGTGGTAATATAAACTAGCCAAAACAGAAGCAAGGAAACAAAATGTGGATAAATAAATAAATAAATAAACAGAGGTGCAGCAACTTATGGAAAAATATCAAGTGATCTAATATATGTATAATTAGAAAAGGGGGAGGAGTTGTAGAAAAAAATATTTGAAGATAATGGACCAAAAGTTTCCAAGTTTGATGAAATCTATAAATGAACAGATCAAAGAAATTTAATGAATCAAAACACAATAAACACAAAGAAAACCACATCAAGGCACATTATAATTAAGTTCCTAAAAATCAGTGATAGAGAAAATCTCAAAAGCAGCCAGAGGGCCGGCCAAGTGGCGCAGTGGTTAAGCGCTGGTTTGGGAAGCCAGTGGCCCCGGTTAGGGTCCCACATATGAGGGCCAGTGACACTGCCCTCAAAAAAGAAACCTATTAAAAAAAAAAAAAAAGCAGCCAGAGAAAAACAAAGACACATTACGTACAGGGGGAAAAAAATAAGAAATTACCACAGACTTTTCATCAGGAACTACTTAAGCCATTGTGGTTTTTATCGGCATTTCTCTGACGATTAGTGATGTTGAGCATCTTTTTCATATGTCTATTGGCCATCTATACCACCTCACACCAGTGAGAATGGCTATCATCAACAAGACAAATAATAACAAGTGTTGGAGAGGCTGTGGAGAAAAAGGAACCCTCATACACTGCTGGTGGGAATGCAGATTGGTGCAGCCGATATGGAAGGGAATGTGGAGGTTCCTCAAAAAACTAAGAATAGAATTAACATATGACCCAGCAACCCCTCTCCTGGGAATCTACTCAAAAAATCTGAAAACATTTATCCATAAAGATATATGTGCTCCGATATTCACTGCAGCTTTATTTACGGTGACCAAGACATGGAAACAACCAAAGCATCCTTCGATAGATGATTGGATAAACAAAATGTGGTATATATATACAATGGAATACTATTCTGCCATAAGAAAAGATGAAATAGTACCATTTGCGACAATATGGATCGATCTTGAGATTATTATGCTAAGCGAAATAAGTCACACAGAAAAAGTCAAGAACCATGTGATTTCACTGATATGTGGGATATAAAACTGAAAACAACAAAGGAACAAGACAAACAAATAAAGAAACAAAAACTGATACACACAGACAATAGTTTAGTGGTTACCAGAGAGTAAGGGCCGGGGGTGGTAGATGAGGGTAAAGCAGATCAAATATATGGTGATAGAAGGAGAACTGACTCTGGGTAGTGAACACACAATATGATACATAGAAGATGTATTACAGAATTGTATACCTGAAACCTATGTAACTTTACTAACCAATGTCACCCCAATAAACTTTAATTAAAAAAAAAAAAGAAACTACTTAAGCCAGAGAATAAGAGACTGACATCTTTAAACTGCTAAAAGAAAACAAACTTCTAACCTAGGATTCTATAACCATCAAAAATATCTTTCTGAATTAAGTCAAAACAAAGACCTTTCAGAGCACCCCTTCCCTTCCATCCCCAAAAAGGAGAGAATTTGTTGTTAATAGACCTATACTACAAAAACAGTTAAAGCACACTTTTCAAGCAAAAGGAAAAGGGTACCAGATGGAAACCTGGATCTACACAAAGGAATGAAGAATACCAGAAAATATTACTATGTTGGTAGATAAAACTTGAGTTTTTGTTTCTTAATTTCTTTAAAAGAAAATTGTTTAAAGAAAAAAATAATAACATGTATACTAGGGTTATTTTTTAAATAACATGTTAAAAAATACAAAGAACTAAAATGTATGAAATAATAGCACAAACAGGAGAAGGGAGAAAATGAAAGAATATTGTTGCAAGATAGTAACATTATATGTGAAAAAGTATAACATTTAAAGGTAGGCAAACACACCTTAGTTACAAAAGACATAAAAGAAAATTATAAAATGGACGTCATCAAAATTAAAAACTTTTGCTTATTGAAAGACATTGTTCAGAAAAAGAAAACCATAATTTAGGAGAAAATATTTGTAAAACATATATCTAACAAAGGACTTGCATGCAGAATATGCAAATAACTCTTACACCTCAATAATAAGAGAAGAAACCAATGATAAAAATCAACAGAAGACTTCAACCCAAACTTTACAAAAGATGATTTATCAATTGGCTACTGAGTAAAAGAATAAATGCCCAACATTACAAGTCATCAGAAAATGCAAATTAAAACCAAAAAGATATACCAATACACACACACTAGAGTAGCTAAAATTTAAGAGACTTACAATGTCAAGTGTTAACAAGGATGTAGAGCTACTGGAACGCTCATGTATCACTGATGGGAATATAAAACAACACAACTATTTTGGAAAACAGCTTGTCACTTTCATATAAAAGTAAATATACATTTACCATATGATCCAGCAATTACACTTCTAGCTATCTCCCCAAAAGAAGAAAGACATATGTTCATACAGTCTTGCACATGGATGTTCATAACAGTTTTATTCATCATAGCCCAAGACTGGAAACAATTTCACAGGTCCCTCACCAGGGGGATGGATAAATAAATTGTGATATATCCATGCAATAAGATACTCAGCAATAAAATGAAACTGCTGGTACCTGCAACAATATGAACAAAATCTCAAAAAAAAAAAAAAATTATGTTGAGCAGAAAAGGCCTAAGTACATACTGCATAATTCCAGTTGTATGAAACTCTTAAAAAGAAAAACTAATTTATACAGAGAGAAAGCTTCTATTTAGTTTTCTAGTGCAGTAATGGGGTTGGAGGCTGACTAAAAGAGTGCACAAGAGGGGCCGGCCAAGTGGCGCGTTGGTTAAGAGTTGGCTTGGGATGCCAGCTCTGAGCAGCAGGGATGCCAGTTCGGATCCCAACTGAGGGCCAGTGATGCCACACCCTCTACAGCTAAGATGGTAAACAACAGTTCAACCTGGATCTGGGCTGCCGTGAGTCATTGGCAATGGCATAGGCTGCAGTGGGGCTGGCCGGCAGCTGGCATGCACTTTTGTGAGCTGCCCATGAGCCGCCATGAGCCGCTATCCAATGGCCGGTGAGCAATCTGCCTCATCCAGGAAGAGCGCAATGATGATACCAACATGGGCCAGTGAAGCAACGTCCTCCACAACTAGACTGAAGAACAAAAGGATAGCAACTTGTCTATTCCCCTTCCTCAATTACCCAGTGCTCCCCCAATTCCCCAATAAAATCTTTAAAAAAAAAAAAAAAAAGGGTGCCTAAGAGAACCTTTAAGAGTAATGGATATGGTCTATGTTTTAGTTAAAATGGCAATTACACTAGTATAAGTTGACCAAAACTCATTGAACTGTACTTAAAATGGGTGCATTTAATTTTGTTAATTATACCTCAATCAAGTTAATTTAAAATAAATTAAATTAAGTAAGTTAAGACCTAAACCTGAAAAAAACAAAACTGAAAAATCTCAGAAGTACAGAATCTCTTCATGACAGAAAGATATAGAAAGGTTTCTTGAAACACACAAATTAATTTAACCAAAATAAAACACTAAAGCCCCTTTACCTTGTGGTTAAAATCAAAGATGAGACTGACTAGGAAATGATATTTGTCCAATTTAGGGTCCAAAGGATAAATATTCAGAATATATTTTTAGAATGACAAAAATGAAAAACCAAAAGAAAAACAGGTAAAGGACAGAAAAAGTATTTCACCCAAGAAGAAACCCACATAATTAATAAACAGCAGTAATATTCCTTTTCACAATCATCAGATTAGAAGTATTAAAAAACCTGACGAAACCAAATATTGGTAAGGAAATGGTCAAATAGAAATATAGTGTTAATAGGTATGTACGTGTAAATTGCTGGAACCAATCCAGAAAGCAATTTGCTAGTAGTAAACAGCAAACAACCTAGTAATTTTGCTTCTATATATGGAGAAACACCTGGTGTCTTTGCAACACTGGAAACTGTAGTTTTAAATTAGAGTGGTAAGTACATGGATGTCTATTATATTAGCCTCTGTTCTGCCAATTTAACACAATCCTCCCCTCAAATAGTATTTTTGGTGGAAATCTGGAAATCAAATTGCAGGGTTACCTTTTTAAGTGCTATTTAAGAACGTTTTCTTTCTATGAACAATACCTCCAATATCAGTGAGGATATTATCTAGCACTAGATCTTGGCTTCTAAATATCATGCTTTACTAAAAGGAACAAAGAATCCTTGAAGAAATGCCTTGTTTCAGGGCTGAGAAAAGAAAAGTGCAAGATGAACCTCAGTGCCAGTAAATGCTCTAAGAATGATGGGGACGTGGCAAAAGAATACGTGAGTCAGTTTCTGGAGTTTCCTTCAGGGATTTCAATTACATGTATTGGGTTGTTGGAAAAGTCATGACATTTTTTCTATGACTTTTGTTGCAAAAATGTGTCATGACTTTTCCTACAACCCAATATATTATTAGACTGCTTGACATTGTGCTATATGTCATTGAGGCTGTGCTGTTTGATCTCCAACCACCAGTCTTTTTTCTTTCTGTGCTTTGTTCAGGCTAGCTTTTATTGCTATGTATTCACGTTACTTGATCTTTTCTTCTGCAGTGTCTAACCTGCTCCTAATCCCATCCAATGAGATTTTCATTTGCAATACTGTATTTTTTTTTTAACTCCTCAAGTCCAATTTGGTTCTTTGTTCTTTTTTTAATGCGACTATCTTTTCTTAAGTGTACAGTGCAGTGTTTTTTAGTATATTCAAAATATCACAGACTATGTGCCTTAAACAACGGAGATTTATTCTCTCGTAGTTCTGGAAGCTAAAAGTCTGAGCTCAAGGTGTCAGCTGGGCGGGTTTCTCCTGAGGCCTCTCTCCTTAGCTAGCAGATGGTCGCCTCCTTGCTCTGACTTCACATGGTCGTCCCTTGGACTGTGTGTTGTCTGTGTTCTAATTTCTTCTTATAAAGACATCAGACATACTGGATTAGGCTTATTCATATGACCTCATTAATAGAAATACAGTCTCATTCTAAAATAATGGAGGTTAGGACTTCAACATATGAATATTGGAAGGGACACAATACAACCCATTACATTCTCTGGTATTCTAAACTACAAGTTCCAGCCTCTTCCTCCCATTTCTGTCTTTCCAACTGAGCGAGACTGACATGCTCTGCTTGGGCTCCACCTCCCTGCATCACAATCTGAAATGTTCTTCCATGCAGAAAGCCAGGGAATCATAGGGCTCACCTCATTGTTTCCACTTCTGTCATGGACAACAGTCCTACACTGTGGTCCAATGTCAGAAGACAGTTGCCTCCCATTTTCTCTAGTTTTCTAGTTGTTTTTTAATAGGAGGGTAAACCCAGTTCCATTTTCTCCATCATAGTCAAAAGGAGAAGTTCCCCAGTTACTTTGTAAAAAATAAAAATTTATTCAGTGCCACATTATATAGCATGCCTGTCTGCCCCCATGTACCTCTCGATAAAGACAGATCATAACTTCAATATTATGCTTATTGTATATATCCCCACTTGGCACCAAAGGATGGCCGGCTAGTCAAAGATGGGTAAGATCCCACAAGAGGGACAACCCAAGCCAGACACGGTTGTGTGGGTGCCAGTGGGTGCTAGTGGGTACCTGTGGGTGCCAGTGAGTGCCAAGGGAGAAATCAGGGAGAGGAGAAGAGGGGCATAAACCCCTTGCTTCAGGTTCTGGCAGCCTGCCTGTGAAATGACCTATTGATGTGATAATACATGTCCTCCCTGCATTCTTATCAGTAAGCCTTGGCAGAGGAAGCTTCTGTCTCTTAGAGGTGCATGACAATAACCTCATGGGACCACTGATAATGGCAGTTTGCAGGCATGGGAAATTAGGCCTGGAGGTTAACTCTTGTGTGTGAGACTCACAGACCCCGGAAGCTACATTGACCCTTGCTTATGTGTAAGATAATAAAAGGAACAGTCAGGCCCGCTTCGGGGCTCCAGTCCAGGAGGCTGAAGTCCCCTGGCCCAGCTGCATTTTTCTTTCTTATACCTTGTCTCTTCCTTTCTTAACTCTTCGCCGTCCCTTCTCCACTCCCACCTGCTCTGTCGTGCAGGAACGTGACAATTCAGCCTTGGGCTTTCAGTTGGCAGATCAATGATCTTCAAATAAAACCTAACACAAATATGTTTATTTGTTTGTTTAACCTTCATGATAAAGCCAACTCACACAGCTTTTAAGTGGAGAAGCTGGCATTTGAGCCAGTTCTAGAGACTGTGTTCTTAACACCTATGCTACACTATATTGCTATCAACTAGAAAAAAATATTCCTCATTCTCAGTCCACAATATCAGCTCTATTTGTTGTATTACAAATTAGGTTTTAAAATAGCATAGAAACTCATATAATTTCCTACAATACCTCTAATTTGTAAACTTTCTCCAAAGTTACCAAAGAGAGATTTAAAAAAAAAAAAAGTCATAAACTCAACATTAGAAAAAGTTGAGATACTGAAGGCATGGTAAGACAGTATAGAACCAAATGACTGGAAAAATTACTCATCTACTGTTTCAAATCTGCTGAAAATTTCCTCATCTGCAAATGGAAATATAATAGTAGTACCAATCTCACAGGGGTAAGGTGATGATTTTGAAAATAATACTTATACAACAAAATGAGTCTAAAATTTTGAGCAATGCCTTTATATTCATAATGTTCAAGAGAATATCTGTATGTTTATTAAAATTAAATACAGAATTAATACAGGAAGATTTAACATATTTCAAATCTTAATTCTGATAAGTGTGTGTGTGTGTGTGTGTGTATACATTTTTATTTCCTGCTCTGGTGCCAAGAACACTATATGTGCTAAATTAATGTCTTTTGAGTGACTGAAGAGACTTAGGAGCCCTATAATACCACAGTTGTGTTTGCTTATGGATCAAATGAGATTTTGAAAATCCTGTCCTCCATCTTGGAAGACTGAGTAACAGTATTGAATGCCTTCCAGTCCCCAGTTACTATATATTAAGCAATTTTATCTATTCACATTTAATCCTTTTGACTATCCTGTAAAAAAGGAAATATTGCCCCATTTCACAGACAAAGAAACCAAAGCCCAAAGTGGTTAAGACTTGACTCAAGAATTCAGCTGGGATTCAAATCTATGTGTTGTTCTTCCTTAACATATATTATCCTGCCAATAGGAGGATAGCTTTCTGAAACAACGGTAATTACCAATCTCCTCTCAATAAACTCTACTTGGTTTTTATTTGATGCTAAAACTGAATGGTCAGCAATTATTATCAATTTAAAGATTATACTCTCTACTTAATATCATGCTCTCTCAATATAAATACACACACACACACACACACACACACACACACACACTCATAGTCATACTTTTCTTGACTACTATATGTGTCCTAGATAAAAATCATTTTAACTTTGGACTGTGTTTTTAAAAGCCACCTATCATCATTGTATTATGTCTGAGGTAATCGTTTGGCAAAATCTCCAGGAAACTGAAAAAAAAAAAAACACCTTAAAGCTCTAGTAGCCATTAAATAAATCTAGATTTTAAAGAGATTAAATCTAGACTATAAAGCAGTCATAAATTAAAAGCGTTTCTCAACCACATCAAGACTATAATTTGAAATCACAAAAAATTTAATTGGTAGAAAATTTAGAAAACTGGAAGGGAAATACTGGATACATTTTTCTAAATGTTTATGAATGTTTAAAGAGGCAATAGCGAAAAAAGTCACAATCCTAGAATTCCCTTATGTATTAGAAAAACATATGCTATAGACAGGAAAAGAAATTGGGTCATAAGGACATTTAGCTGTGCCCCAATTTATCACATCATTATACATACCAAATAAAAATAGAACAGCTGAAAAAGAAAATAGGAACTATGTTTGCAGAAAGTAATGATGTGCAGCACTTCACGCTATTAATCTTGATGGGAGCACACTGTTCTACTACATGTAAAAGCACATGAATTTCACAAAATTTTTCAGAACTTGAGTAAAAGATCTCCCGCTATAGCAGAAAAGAATTTTTAAAAGTGTGATAGTCATTTTGGAGCTTATTTTTCCTTCTTTAAAAATTAGAACTAATAATAGCAGCTAACATTTACAATGACGATGATGAAAATAGCTAGCATTTGTTAACCATTTTATTAGGTACCTAATAGTGTGCTAAACACTTAATATATGAATATTTCATTTAATCTTTGCAACAATCTCTATGAGGTAGATACCGTCATTATTCCTATTTGCAGATAAAGACAGTGAGGCTTAAAGAGGTGAGTTATTTGCCCAAATCACACAGCAAGTTAGTGGTAGAGTGGGGTTTGAGCCCACACAGTCTGGGGTATGCACCCCTAGATCCCACGCTATAGTCACCTGCTTTTTCCATGTGGTCAATTATTTCCTAAGGGTAAATTCCTAGAAGTAGAAATGTTAGTTCAGAGTATCACAAATATTTAATAAACAGATAGTCAAATAAAATACCATTCTACATTCTTCAACTTGGGGCAAGGATTAGAAATGGTAAAAATAACAGAAAATTTCTAAACATACCTAAACCTGAAATGAACTCTTTTATACTAAGGAGGGCACTCAAAACCATTTTTCAAAATGAAAGCCAGGTGATAACTACTGCTAGTTTCTCTCTCATAAAGTAAAAATAGAATGCAGTTTATTCCTGAAGAAACTCTAAAATCACTTTAAAATGCTAATTCCATAACATGCATAGGGATGAAAAACTGAATATAACTCTATAAAATACGAGCCATAGGTAAGAGGTATTTTTAAGCTAAGTGTAAAGAACAAACCATGTGTTGTTTTATCTAAGTGTAAAGGACAAACAACATGTGAGAGAAGCATCTGTCAGAATTAACTATTATTACTAGTAATATATGAGCAGTACTATACTTTCTGAGAGACCTTCGCATTCATTAAATCCTCACAATCACCTTACAATGTAGGTAGGTAGAGATGAAATTTAGAGCTGGTTTTTTGTCCCAAACACTTTGTACAACTAAAATTAAAAATATACTTTATATTTATTACATATATTTTACATATTTTACATTACAAAACTATACAATACATATGCATATTCATAGGTATTTAACTCAAACCAAAAACATTTATAATACCTACTTTTACTATGTACAATACACTCTGATATTTTGTATACTACTTTATGTCTTTTTTGTTTTGCTTTTTTTAATGCTGCTCTACTACATAGAATTCACATCCAACACACAGTTTCTGAAACAATGGCTTAGGGACTACTGAGTTTTGAACCGAGGCTCTTGTATAAAAAACATCCAGGAAATACAGCCAGAAGTCAGACAGATATTCTGGTCTTGAGTTCAGGAGATAGATCTGGGGTAAGGAACTGAAAATATTCAGCACATGGGTGATTCATGAAGTGGTATGGATGTGATCAAAGAGAAGATGTACGGGAAAAGGGCTGAGGTTTGATGCAGCTGTAGCACTTTCGTCCTTCTTGGCATCCAGTCTCAAGGATGTTATTTTTCCATCTGTTCAAACGTCAAAGCAGAACTCGCATTTAGTTCTGCCTTTGAATCTTAGTCCTATATATTGCTTTTTTCAGTTCAAATATATGTAGGAATACTTAGATTTCTCAAAAAAAGTTTAATCTGAACTCTCTATTTTTGTTTCCTAACTTCTTTCTCATTGCTGACCATTATCTAAACTTTTTTCCCCCTTCAATAAAAGCTTACTGACAAAAGCACACTATACAATTCAGGAAAAAAATGATTACAAGAGAACTTAGCTTTAAAATACAGTTGAACTCAAGAGACATCTTCAGCAAGTATTTTCTGGCTCTTCAAGATCATAAAGTATTACCGATTTTAAAGAGCTCCTTGATTTTTTTAGATTCCATTTTAGAGCTTCTGAAGGATCTTAGCATTCTATTCTCATTTTATAGCCAAAGACGATTAATGTTATAACTATTTTATTGTTTGGATTCATTTCATTTTGCTAAACAGAAGCTAAAAGAGTAACTTTATCATCTTTCAATATTTCTACAATCTCAATGTCATCGTAAAAGATCTTCCTTATTTTGAGAAAACTGCAAGTGCCTTCTGTAGCCCCAGCTTCTTGCTTGTTTTTCAGGGTTATATGATAGTGCTTATCCCAATTATAGATTGTAAAGATCTATCACAAACAGTTTTACATAAAAAAATCTTCCTATCATTTAAAGAAGAAATAACTAGATAGCAATATATAATTACCTTATCTTAATCTATGCATTGTTCCAATTTTTATAGTTTTCAAAACAAAAAAACAAGATACTTAGTAGGAAGATAAGTGTATTTGTTGCTTTAAGTTTCATGTTTTCGTATCTATACAAGTAAGTATGACAGGCATTACTGCCATTTATCAATGAGAAAACTGGGGCCCAGAAAGGCATAGCAATTTATCAAAGTGACTACAACTAGGTCAACGAACCAAGTTATCTGAGTTTGGTGATGTTTCCATTGCCAAAATAAGAATAAAATGATGAAAAGATAATAAACAATCTACCAAATAACTTAAGCAATTCATCTGTGAGAGTTTTCTCAATCAGGGAAACACTTTGTTATTTAGCTGAATTGGGAAATAATAAGTGAATAAATAATTTAATACTCACAGAAACCCAACTGTTTCTTATCATAGGAATAAATCAAATCAAAATCAGTGGTAATTTATAGTGTTCTTCTGTGACATTATTAGAAGTCAGGTAGCGCTTTGGCCATGATGTCCTTCCTCTGTCGCCTTCCTTCCCACTCCCCAATGGTTACGTCAGGTATCTACTTTCAAATCATTAGGAACACAAATTTTCCATTTTGCAAAGTAGACCTGATCATTCCACTAACATATGCAATATTAACAATAAGCTATTCCTTACGGGAGCTTCAAAAAAGAGGTGAAATATGAACTTTTGAGAGGGCCTACAGTTCGCACACAGGCCACTGAGACCATGTCATGAACCGTTCGTTGCAGTTTTCAAATAACCAAAAGAATAAAAACATATGTCCCAGTTCCATTTTCACTGGAAAAGATATAAAAGGAAAAGATATATACTAAGCCAAAAGAATTCAGGCTACACATCAATTGGCAAGAACATGCTGCCTAAAGAAAGACACAGCAAGAGGGCCTGTTTCTCTAGAGGCTTCTAAGGAAAGGCAAACAAGGCGCCTTTGTGAATTGCTTAAAAATACATACATATTCACCCACGCACAAGATGATGCCCCTTCCTACAGGAAGAGTCCCAATGCTTTAGCGTTTTTATGACTTCTTTTACTTGGATGCTTAGAAAGTCCTTCGCCTACCCCAACATCAGATAAACATCAACTGTATTTTAGATTTTCATTTTTACATTTCATTCTCTAACTCACCTGGAATTTATTTTGCTGAGTGGTATGAGAAAGGTCTTAAATTTTTTCCCAAAAATTTTGTTAATTATCCTAGTGATTATCAGTGTACTTACAGTTTATGTATTTAGTTATAGCTAGGGTATACCTAGGCATTTCCCTAAATTTCCATAATTAAGGAGCTCCTAATGCCACTTTATTCCAACAATTTTGACATAACAGTAGTTCATTATATTTGGAAGTGATTCAACATCTTTACTTTGGCCTATCTGCATCTTCCAAAACTCTGGCCATAAGCGAGCCCTGGGCCCTGAGAGCAGAAAGCGCCACCAGTGAGAACAGGCAAGAGCGCTCTGCCTGGTCAAGTGCACCAACTGGGCACTCTCTGGAAAAAAGGATTGCTTTCCCTTAAGCATTATCATGGGGTACAGACGCTGAGATAACGGGAAGAACATAAGGGCAGAGTGGTCACAAGGCAAAGCTGGTGCACATCTTCAGATGATCTCCTAGAAGTCACTAGACAAAAGCAGCAAAGAACAGAAAACCTAACCTTATAGATATTTCTATGCTGAAAAACACAGAATGAGATCTCAACCTACTGAGTAAGATGATTCAGTGTACAATCAGCCTAGTGAATTTCAATAGCATTTTCTAAACTTGACATTTAGAAGAAAGGGAACAAAGAGCTACTATCGCAGTCTTCCAGCCCACTAGCAAATAAGTTAGGAGTTGCGAGCTCAACTGCCTATAGAAGCACACAAGTGGAATAAATGAGCAAAGTGGGTCAAGTGTCTTTGCTTCCATACCTGAGAAGCAATGGGGAGCACTGGAGACTTAGCAAATTAGAGTTCACATCCCTGAAACGCTTGCTCCTAGTTGAGACACTCACTACACAGCTGCAGCAGTTTATACCACTTGAAAATGCAAGCCCAGAATTGCCAAATCTTCCAGTTTTTCTAAAGAAGCCAAAATTGTAAATTATTACATGTATTTCCTGTTTCTTAGAGTTTGGCAATTAACGAAATTTCTTTTCAAAACACACAGGTCAAATCAAATGTATTTGTGAACTAGATTTGGGCCACAGATCACCAGCATGGGCTCTCAGATTAAAACATTACACAACCCACAAGTCACCCAGTTTTCCAAAACACTCTTCCCTGCTTCCAAGCCCTACTATGCTTCCTTCCTATCTGCCTCCCCATTTCCCCAATATCCCAAATTATTGCAAAGTACACAGATTCTAGGGTGTGTGTGGAATGTGAGTGAAGTATGCTATACTCTCTCATTAACCCCACTCAAGAGTCAGATGAATTCTGATCTTAATACAAGGAACTGCCCTTTTGGAAATGAAAATTAATTATTATGGGCAGTTATGTTAGGTCAGACTGCAGACTCAAATTAAATCATTTTTCAAAAATTATAAGTAAAGAATAAGTCTCCCATCTCCAAAAATGTCTTTTTCTTTTTTTTTAAAGAACTCTTAGAAGTCTTGTTTCATATACCAATAATGACTAACTGCTTTCCAGGTCACAGTTCTGCATCAAGGGAGTATTTCATGCTAGAAGCAAAAGAATAGACCTTAAAATAAATTCATTAATGAAACTGAAAATCACTTCCTTTGAAAATGCTATAGAATTTTTTAGCTTCTACGCAAAAGACACTGATTATCCACTTTAAAATACTTCTCTCTAATGGTATCCTATTCCAAAGTTAAGTCAAAAGGTTTATGGAATGAGTTAACCCCACTGAGATTCATCCTATGTATCTAGTTTGTAGATATGTAATTTCTAGATATGATATCTTCTCTCAAGGCTCTAGCAGATTGCTTATATAGTAGATAATCTTTGTTAATCATATCAACAAATTATGGTCTTCCATAATCTAGAAGACTCCTCTTTCACCACATAAGGATACGGTTTTCAATGCAGGGTGTCTCACATATATTCACTTGAGAAGGACAGGATGAGGGACAGTTAATATATTGTGATCATCTACACATATTAGTCTGTTCTTGCTGATACCTCAGTGCAATAAATTCTCCATTCTATCTATCTGTCTCTACCCTAAACCCTCTACAGATGATATTTTAGAGGGTGGCCGACTCTGACTCAATTTGTAAATAATCAGCTCTAATTTCTATCTGAATTCAAACTGAATAATTGTGGTAGAATAGACCAGCGACATCATAAATATAAACGATTCAAATTAGAATTCATTTTTAAAAGTTCCAATTCTTTGTTTCCAAATCAAATTTTATAATAGAACAATTATGAAAATGAAAATGAGAAGAAAATCTAAGAAGTAATTTTTAATCCAGTCTTTAAAATTCTTTTTAAACCAGTAGCATACTGGCAATAAGTAGCTATAAGGAGAATCAACTCAATCAGTTCATACACATATTAAACAACAGCAAGAGTTCATCATTAGGAATGATGTTTACAAGTATAGAAGTCCCTAGCCCTCCTTGGTTGAAAACAAAATACCAAGAAGACCCAGTGGCCTCAGAACCCAGTAAAAGGCCTAATCCCTTCATCTGTTTCCCACATTGGTCTCTCTGAAAACAAACTTACTCTTATGTACATGATTTGTAATTGCTGTATTTTGTTTTTTATTATCAGAAATCCTACACTATCTTAAAATTTAAAATACTGTGCTATGATATCAAGTAAATTATTCACATATCAGGTAAATTTATTCACATACCTACTTTATTTTGTTAGCATACTATGGCAGCATCTATACTTTCCAAGAATAAAGTAAGATTGAAAGAAGAAAAGGAAGAGAAGAAAAGGGGAAGATTGTTAACCCCCAACAATACTCAAATATAGGAGTATGCATAATTCCTACAAATTTACATAACAGACTATGATACCCACACAATGGTTTGGTCATTAAAGCAAATGTTTTGACAAGAAAATAATAATACAGCCACAACCACCACACAAAGAAGAAAACCTGATTTCTGAGAATGAACAATATCAGAAAGACCTATAACAATAATGTTGATTTTTTTTTCCTTTTTACCATGTTTGACAGTGTAAATTCTGAAGTATAAATATATGTGAGGAATACAAACAAGTTTTAGAGAATGATAAAGCTACTATATTTTTTTACATATCACATATAATAAATAGCCCTAAAAAAAAAAAAAACCTGTTACTTGTATAAAAAGAAATTAGATTTCTAAATGAAAATATATCTCCCATACATGACTGTTCATGAAGTCATATCCAGAGTAGAGGATTTACTCATGAACAGTAAATGTCAAATTTACATTCTTACCCACCAATAAAGTCATATTTTTGTACAAAAAGAACATAAAACATATTTTTCTTTCTTCAGAAATAAAAACTATTAGTCCTTGCTTTGAGCTTCATAATACAGCTTAACCTTTTCTTTTCCTTCTTCACAGAGCAGGACACCAACTAGGCAAGCACTCTGTCACTTTTTATTTCAAAAACGCTAGGGAAGTTTGGCTAATGGAAGTCTCAAGATAGTGAAAATGAAATGGTTCACATCAATAATGAGGAAATATTCCAACTTACCTAATACACTGACAAAGGCATCAAAAAGATGAAATGTAAGCAGAGGCTCTTTCAAGTGACCATAGTAATCTGCTATAGTTTTAAAGACATCTTTTTCAAATCCTGAGTACATAGGTTGCTTTAAATCTGAACAATTAGGCCCTGTTAAAAAAAAGAGAGATAGAAAGAGTTACATCAACAGGGCAACCACCTCTAAGTGTTAGTCTCTGTGCATACATGTAGTGTATATAGATAATTCAAGATAGAAACGTTTTTATGGGGAACACTGACATTAAATAAATTGACATACATTTTGCTTACACTAATTTACACTAAATTTGGGGGGCCAATGAGAATGCAAAAGTAATTAATTTTGTAATACTATTCAAAAAGCTGACCTTTGGCCACCTTTTTTTTCTTTGACAAATGAACAAGCATCTTTATAGATATGCCAGCCAGCCATACAGCACTGCACTTGCTATATGTGAAAATGTGTTCCTGTCCCCAAGAAATTCTACCCAATAAACACCACCTCATACACATGGAGAACATTACTAAGTAGTGTCTCACAGCTTTCCTCTCCACTGATGAGTAATTCCAGTTATTCTAACCTTTCTGCAGGAGTTTGGTGGCTTTATGGGAGAACTATACTCTTCACCACATTTTGATCATCACTGAAAATTCAACATCATAACCACACCTTAATATATATTTTACAACATGTTATAGCCTAGATTTGTTATACTGGCTTCTTCAGTTTATTCCCAGCTGATCCATTTCCAAATCCTTGGTTGGAGGGGAATTCAGAAACAGGTCACTTAACTTCCCATTTATACCTCTATCTCATCATTGCTAACTATGGGCAAAGATATAATTTAAATTTAATTGATTTCAAATGATCTACATCTCAGAGATCCCACAATATTCATCAAAAACCAATGAAAATTTTAATAGTTAAACACGGAGAAATTTGGGGTTCACACAAACCAATACTGCTATTCATATTCAGAATGATATACATAATCATTTCATATTGCCACTGAGATAACCCACAGTAAGTTGAATAGTTATATCAGTTTCATTGCATAATTTTTAAAAAATAACTTCATTAAATAAATAACTCAGAATCTACTAATTCAAGAATTTAAACACCTCTCTCTGTACATACGAGTCTCACCCAAAAGGGAAGAAAGAAATTACCTCTCTGAGGTAATCTGTAAGACTTCAAAAAGCACTTTAGACCAAATATCACCATTATTAGTCAGTTAAAATAACCAGAATTCTTCTCGTTAAAATCACTTGTTGGGGTTAAGCCATTAACAACTGGAATCCCTTCTGTTAAATGAGATACTATAATAATAACAACTCATTCCTTCACGGTGCCTATGACATCCAATAAAGTGGATATCAAATGCCTATCAAATGGGTTTCATAAGCCTATGAAAACCTCAGAGGGGCCACCCTGGTACAGGCTCCTTCATCTTACATCCAAATTACTGAAACAGTCCTTCTTGTCTCTCTGCCTGCTAGTTCTTCTCCTTCCAAACCGCCCTGCATACCAGTAAGATTAGTCTCCTGAAACATTTTTCTCCCACTTAAATGATTGCCCTATAAAAATCCATTATACAATAGTAGACAGGATCTGCTGAGCAAGCTGATGATGTAAATATAGGACTTAAGTATACATGTTTTAGGAATAAAAATACAGGTTTTAGAAATAAAAACCTATAAGCTGTAAACAACATTATATTCAATACTACTATTTTTTTTCTGTGATGAAACAGTCAGAAGGAGTCGTGTGGACTTTATCTACAGTGTGATTATATCTGCTAGAAAATAGAAGCACCAAATTCCTTTAAAAACATTCTATAACTCAGCGCTTTCACTGAGTCACAAAATTATCACTAAAAGTACAGTAATCCCGAAACAATTAACTGCCAGTCTTGCATGTGTCAAATCAAGGTTCAGGCCACTGAGCAAAAATGCTTTCTAATTCAAGACACTAATTTCTCTTAATTTCATAGAACTGGTCAATAATGAGTACTTACAATTTGCCAAACACTTCATTGCTGACAGTACCCAATGAGGAAGTTCTTCTGCAAAAAAAGAAATAAAAATAAAGAGATTTTATTCAATTGCAAATAACTCAAAGATTATATACATAGTTAGTATCATAAGAATGTACTGTGTGGGCTGGCCAAGTGGCGCGCTGGTTAGGAGCTGCGTTGGGACACCAGCTCTGAGCAGCAGGGCCCTAGTTCGGATCCCACATGAGGGCTAGTAATACTGCACCCTCTAAAGCTCAGATGGTGAACAACAGCTCCACTTGGAGCTGGGATGCCATGAGTCACCAGCAATGGAGTAGGCTGCAGCCCCTGCTGCAGTGGGCTGCATAATCTTACTGAGTGGCTGGCAGCCAGCGTGAGTGGCCGTGAGCTGCCGTGAGCTGCCAAGAGCCACCATGAGAGGCCATCCAGTGGCCGGCGATCGATCTGCTTCACCCGAGAAGAGCTCAATGATATCAACATGGGCCAGTGAAGCAACATCCTCTACAACTAGACTGAAGAACAAAAGGACACCAACTTCTCTGTTACCGTTTCCATATCCCCTAACGCTGTTCCCCTCTCCCAATTCCCCCAACAAAATCTTAAAAAACAAACAAACATGTAGTGCTTGCCCAAGTAATATGAAACATCTCTGTTAATCACAAATCACCTATTTATGTATCAAAACATTTAAAAGATGGAAATTTTTCCTTAGCAGCAGTGTTATAACACGTGCTTCTATAAATCATGTCTGCAAAATTCCTTAAGGAAAGATGCACTTTTTAAAGCTTTAGTGAAAAAAAGAAATTTGATAGTTTGTTACAAAGAAATAAACTAACAAACAGATCAATTATCCTAGGACTTATAGAAGGCAAAGAAAAAACAGAAAAAACAAAAATTTTAGTCATCCAATACATTTGAGAAACTAGTTTACCAAACACCTACAAAAAAAGTAAATTCTGTATGTCCAATGCCCAATTTAAGTACCATTTTTATATGTTTCAATTTTCAAAATGTTTTAAGGCACCAAAGTTCTACTGACATATTGATATAATCTATTGGTATTAGGACAGCTGTAAAATAATAACGGTTAACATTACTACAGAAAATCCTAGCAGAGCCATTTGGCAGGGTCTCTTCTTCCTCCCTGGCCCAGCTATAGACATCTGAAGAGAAGGGCCAGCACTCATGCTTCCACTTCTTCATCTTCTCCACTTTCAGTAAAACTGCAAAGACGCTGGATGAATTGTTAGACCTAACGAATCTAGGTCTTGTGAAATGCTCTCTTCTTTCTGAAGAATTTACTTATTAAGACAAAAGATGACTGGTTAACTGGTAGCTAAAAGTATTAATGTTTGCTGTGCTCTGAGAATGTTGAAGGATTTTAGAAGTATAGCAAAGACAATGCCCCACTCCCCCCATTCTATGTAACGTAATTTTATATGTTGATATTAACCAGACAACTCATGTAGTCACAGATCTATTTCCATTTCCTGATGTCCTGCATTCCTGATACAGGGGCTATAAAAGGGTAAGCATTTCAGGTTTCAAAAGTACAATCTGCTTCTGTCAGGAAATGTGGCCCTGAGAAACCTCTTCCCCTCTCACCACTGCTCAGGTTTCTTCTGGTACAGCTCTGTCTGCTGCCCAGGAGCCTCCAGTCCTAAATCTAATAATAAATTAGAAAAACCCAGAAGTGCTCTACCACCTTCCCACATCCCAAGGTCATCAAGGAAGGCCCAGTCAAAAAGCCCATTCATTCTAGTCCATCCCTTATCCAGGAAAGGAAGATGTAAAATCAGTTCAGAGATTTTGGCCCACTACAGGCACCGTAACCATATTTATTATTCCAAATCAAAAACCAGGATAGGTGGCTGCTAAATGTCTTTTCTTTCTGATTTGTAAACTGGCTTAGAAGGAAAGGTATAAAAAATTAAAGCACTTTCAACATTTAGAGAGCTACCTTTATTAAAAACAAAAAAATGACATAAACCAAGAGTATCCCAGAAAATCTGACACATATACACCAAAATAAATGAGAACCTAAAATAAACCAGACCCCAGGACCCACCTAAAAACTGACTCAAGCTCTCAGTTAGGTATTAAACCTACTCAGTTCTCAGGGCTTTTCAGGCATAATATAGAACCACTTAATGCCAGTCTGACTAACACTGAATTAGCCTCTGGATGGATTTTGCTGAGGTTTTCACTTCTGAATGTTCACCTTTCTTTTTTTATTTTATTTTATTTTTTTTAGCTGATCCAACCTGCCACCTGTTGGCAGCTCAGTGGCAGCTCAGCTCAGACTGGGCTTCGAACTGCTGTTGCTCAGAGCTCAGCTTGCACTCTTGAACGAGCTCTTAACCAACTAAGCTACTCGGCCGGCCCTGAATGTTCACCTTTCTATGATATTTCTTTAACCCAAATTAGTTACAAGATATTAGGAAGGGAGAGAAGGCTATATGTAATGAGGGCGTAGATTTATTTAGGGTTTAGAGAAGTGCCAAATAGAAGGCGACGGGCCTGTGCAGGCAACGTATTGGGTCAACCGGAAACAAAATGTTTTTTATGTACTTACTTGACTTGTCATCAAGGATAACAACTCCCTGCTTGCTCACACCGTATACATTATGGATGATGAACTTTGAGTTGACAAGTTTAACATCTAAAACTTCTTCTAAAGAATCCAGGCCAAGGCTTTTCTGTAAACTAAAAAGATAAATAATAATTAAATCAATTAGTTACTTTAAAAAAATGTATTATTTACCCAAAAACCTGGCACTATAAAAGATCAATCTTTAAAATGCATTGTTTTCATGCATTTCACCCAAGCATTGTAGGACAAAAAGACTAAAAATTGAGTATGATAGAACAAACTTGAAAGATATCCTTCTGACATTAACATACTACTTCACTAATTTAATGACAATACCTTGAATGCCAAGAAAATGATTTTATAAGTAAAGATATTATAAAAAACAAAAATCAGCCTATCCAATGATGAGAAACTGCTACTAGTACATCTTTGTGTGACAGGAAAAAAAAAACAAAAAAACAAAAACTTGGTACAACATCATTGATTTCAATTACCTATAGTACACTAAATATCTAAAAGACTAAATTTTCCCATTATGTTTCATTAAGCTTAAGATTTCAATGTTACTAAAAAGTTTAAGAACTTTCAAATTTCAATTATTATTTATTATACAAATGACAATAGATACCCAGAATTCAGTTAAATTATATTTGATAAGCAGCATAGCTACAAACAATGCAATCAAAGTTGAGATTTTTACACATCATTTCAGAAAACTAAATATGCAGAGAATAGTGGAGAAACAAATTAGAAAAAAAAACCACACTAAAAGGTCTCATCAAATCAAATGCACATACTATGATAATGTCATAGACTTCCATATCTCTTCTACATTGGCCTCTGTCAGCTGTCTGCGGGAAACAAGACGACAAGCCGGCACCTCTCCAATAGCAATACTGTGACGCTTGAACCACATCTCAGAATTCTAAGGCAGGGAGTAGGAAGAGAGACGGTAAATAGTTCCTTATGAAGTTCCCATTTCTGTCACCAGTGTCACTCTTTTTCTTGAATTGTCTTTAATAAAGCTTAAGCTGCCTAACTATTCTTTCTAAACTAAGATATAATACAACCTCTTCAGATTAAAAAAAAAATTACTTCTAATTACATTGCCTAAGAATGTTTACATCAAATCTTTGCAAACAAAAGTATGAGTTGGACATCTCGTCTTAGAAAACTAGATTTAAAACATTTGGTGTTAGCATACTTCTTAAAAGCTGCCCTATAAAAGTTTTTCTCTGTATTTTATTATTTAGCAGTATTTCAATACTGGTAGTCTTCTACTGGGTATATTTTAAGGAAAAAGTTTGCCCCCCAAAAAAGGAGCTCATTCTACCATGAGCCTAGGTTTTCCAAGACTAGCAGAATCTACCTTTGTTCATACTTGGTTGTAGGATTCATTCCACAATACCACAATACTCCATTCCCCAACCTTTCATTCTCAACTGGTAATAATTATAACAAAGTTGACGAGAAGGAGACAAAGAAGGAAAAGAGCAGATTATAGAACAGAAAGGAAAAGGAGATTATAAGGGAGTTTTAACAGAAAACTGCTTGGTCTGAACATATGAAAACAGCTACCATATATTCGTTCAAAATGTCAATAGACAAGAGTAAAATAATACAAAAGCCGATCTTTTGTTACTGCTCTCTTAGCCATGGACAGGTAAGGTATTATTTTAAAGTACTTTCAGAGCATCATTCAAAAGGAACTAATAGAAAAAAGTGGACTAAGCCTGGTGGTTCACAGACTGCTACTTCTTTCTCCCTGCTTAGTGCCCAGTCTTTTAGAATAACAGTAATGGCACTTACCACCACAACTGGCCTCACTGGGATGTTCTCCTGTGAAGTGCCTCGCGGGGGGTCATTCCATTCTGGAAATTTAATAATATCTTTTGGATGTGAAGGCCTCTTTGGATATGGTTTCAAGGGTGAAGAAGGAGGAAATCTAAAAACCAAAAAGAAAATCTCTATTATTGCAGTCAGTAGAAGACACAGATATTTTGTCCCCTCTTCTTGTATCCTTTATATAATTGTAATTTATACTTAATCAAATCATTGCTAATCATGGCTAATTGTGCCCAACAATATACAATTTTTAAAAAATATTCATCCATCATGCCCATCAAATAACATTTATGAAGAAAAACAGGAATCAAACATGTGACATATTTTTAAATAAGTAAAACTTGTTCTCTTATCATTTGACTTTCATGATTAAATATGCTCTTAATAGGATGCTTGGGTAAGCTATTTCTTTCACCCAGCTCAAAATTCTTACTGCATCAAACTCCAGCTGAAATTTATAGACGGTAAGTATGCAAATAAAAATTATTGAGATAATCCTCAATAATACTTGCTGAAGAAGAGTATATTAGCACAAAAATTATTTGACCTAATATTCATTTTTATAACTATTTCTAATAAAAACTAATCTTCCTTCTCTAGAATATCCAACACTTCACATTGAGATTGAAGCTTTAGTCTAGAAATCCATCTCGGAAGAGGTAGAAAGTTGTCCAATGTCCTTATTTTGCCTTTCAATAAATACTCCTTCTCCTATCCCTCCTATGTATCAACACACATACACACACAAACACACACACACACACGTAATGCTACAAATTTATTATAATACACCCCACACACACACACACACACACCACTCCAAGACTCACACATTGAAGCTTAAATACAATCTAACTCTCTTTATTTATTTTTTTGAGGGCAGTGTCACTAGCCCTCATATATGGGACCCGAACTGGGACCGCCGGCTTCCGAAGCCAGCGAGAGGGCGCCATTCAGCCAGCCCTCTAACGCTCTTTAAACTAGTCTAGACCACACTGATAAGAATAACAGAAAGGTAATTAAATACATATTTTTCTATTAGCTTGTTAGAAAACAATACTTTGCAATGCATCGCACTGAGAGAGCAATGCAACAACTGTAGTTCTTAATGTTGGCATAGAAGTCCGTAGGTAATCAATTTTCAATTTTGACTTTTTATTTATTTAAGCCAAAATAAAAACTTATAATCTTGTCCATGATATCCACAGGAAAAATAATTCAAACAAATTATAAAGATCTTATTCCTACGGCAAATGCACAAATAAAGAATTTTAAAATGTCTATGGTTTACAAAGAAAGGTTTATCGAGGTGAATCAGGATAATCACAAATAATAAGAGTACTATGGAGAAGCATTTCAATACCAGTCACAATAGACTGGTAAAGGATGACTGATGGAGAGAAGCTGAGTTTCATCTTCTCTGAAAAGAACATCCAATAACGGCACTTATTTGAAAGGTCAATTTTGAGTCAGTAAGAAAAAAATTAGGTCTGGAAATCATTAAATCAAGTTAAAGATAAATAAACTGAAAGACAGCTTGAATTTGGGGTATTAAGTTACCAAGGCAGTTATTTCCAAATAATTCCAAAATATAAATTAAACTCTAAAGCCAGTGAAAGTTATCCTAGTTTATAAGTAGAGACTGGCTTACAGAAATCCAATCATGTTTCTTAGAAGCTAATAATCACAACAGAAGTCCTATTTAGCCAAAATATAACACATATGTGTACGCATTCTCTCTCTTTCTCTCTCTCTCTCCCTCTCTCTCTCCACTCTCTCACAGGTATACACTCTCCCATTCATATATAATATTGAATATAATTCCAGAGATTCCACAGACCACCACCTTCCGTCTTTTAATAATTAAACACAATCCCTACTTCCCACCCCACCTCCCACTAATACACCGCTTACTCACCCCTCCCCATTCCCTCAACTATTGTGTGAAGACATGTGGACCCAAATTTCAGCCTTGAATCTCCCACAAACTGTCTGTGTGCCCTTTGGAAAGTAGCAGTGTTTCTAAGTCATAGTTTATTCATTTGTCAAATGAAGGAATTAAATTGGATGACCTATAATTTTCCTCCTACATTCAAAATGTGTTTTTTGTAGTTCTACACCCAGAAACAAGTACAGTTGACCTTTAAACAACACCAGCTTGAACTGCATGGGTCTGCTTATATGCACATTTGTTTTTTTTTTCAATAAATATACAGTCAGCCCCCTCCATGTGCCCAGGTTCACATCTGCAGATTCATCCAACCATAAATTGAAACATTATTTTAGATCTGAGGATGCAGAGGGCCAGCTGTATGCATTTATCTACGCCATTTTATGTAAGGGACTTGAGCATCGGCAGACTTTGGTATCTGCAGCAGTCCTGGAACCAATCCCCCATAGACACTGAGGTATGACTATCGTTAAGTTTTGGGGTGTCCAAAGTTATACACAGATGAGGTCAGACACATTCAGGGTGGAGTCACAAAATAGTCATGGGATATGAAATACAATATGGGGAATATAATCGATAACGTAAAAATCATGTAGGGTGACAGAAGGGCACTGGACTTATCAGGGGGATCACTTCATAGATTGTGTAGAAGCCTGACCACTATGCTGTACTCCTGAAGCTGATGTAGAATAACATTGAAAGTCAGCTATAATTATATACGTATGGTCACAGGATGTGGAGTATAGCATGGGGAATAGAGTCAATGGTATTATAACAGCTATATACGATGTCAGAGGAGTGGCAGGCTTGGGGGAGGTTATCTCTTTGTGAGGGCGGGAAATGTCTAATCATTACATTGTTTTTGCACACCTGAAACTAATATAACTAGAAAAAAGAGAGGAAAAATAAAAAGGAATTGGGATAGCTAAAAAAAAAGAAAAAAAGTTATACCCAGACTTTTGGCCGCAGGGGGTCAGCACCCCAACCATCATGTTCAAGTCAGCTGTAAAATCTTCCACAGATCACAGCAGAATTTCTGATGTGGAGAACTGTGAGGCAAGAGACACTGGGGAGCCACTTTGTTCTCCACCCTGAGAAGATGAGGTCTTTGCCTAACATCTGCAGCTATCAATAGCAGATGTGGTATCTTCACAGCAGTCTGGCAACCTGGCCTGGGAGGGAATGCAGAAAAGCTCCCTCGAGTGGACTAGTTTAATGTTGTGCATTGAAAGTTTTCAATTTAATTGTATGCTAATCATGTCATCTTGGGTTTGAAAGCCTGTTAGGGATGGTCTAGTCCAAATGTCACATTTTTCACTTAGGGGAATTAAGGCCCAAAAGAGGAAAGCAACTTATTAAAAGTCTCACAATTCACTGGCCAAGAGAGCAAACCTTACCCAAATCATTGGCAAGCCCTTTAATAAGAAAATCATAAAATTTTACTAAAAGATATTAAAGAACTAAACTGATAGACACATCATGTTGGTGAATAAGGAGATTCAGTATCATAAAATATCAATGTTCCTCATAAAGATATATACTTCATAATAAAATTCCAATGAAAATATAAGGAGTTTTTCATGAAACACGATAAACTGATTCAAAATTTATATGGAAATGGAAGGGGCCAAAAATAAGAAATCTTATTTTTGAGGTGACTTGTCCGACCAGCTATCAAAGCTTATGAAGATAATACGGTAGGGCAATACTGATGACACAGGCCATGGTTTCTCCACCTCAGCACTACTGACATTTGGGACCAGATAACTCTTTGTCATGGGGACTGTCCTGTGCACTGCAGGGTGCTTAGCAACATCCCTAGCCTTCACCCACTAGGTGCTAGTAGCACCCCCTTCCAAGTGTGACAACGAAAAACGTCTCTAGACATTGTCCCCTATAAAATGACCCCCAATTAAAAACCATGGGCCTAGTGAGACAACTCAAAACAAACACACAATTTAGAAATCTGATTTACGACAGAACAGACATTACAGATCAATGAGAAAGTACAGACTATTCAATAAAGAGTTCTGGCCAACTGGATATCCATTTGGGAAAAATGAAATTCTGTAGCAGACTGTACTTCCACAGATATCTTACAACAGTACCTCCTAGCCACATGTTCTTCTGCAATGTGATCTTGCCACTACCCTATCAAGAGGTAGAGTGTATTTCTCTACTCTTTTGATTCTGGGGGAGCCCTCTCTAATCGCTTTGATAAATAGAAGATGGCAGAGGTGACTGTGTGGCAGTTCTGGGCACTTGCCCTTACCTGGCCTGTAACCCCCTTTCTGTCCCTTGGAACTCTCACGCTTCTTTTACTCACTACTGCGAAGCTCCCTCTTGGAAACTAGCCATCATATAAGAAGTGCAACTACCCCGAGGTCAGCATGCCCCGAGACACCTAAGCCACAGGCGATGACCCTAAAGTCATCATGGAGGTGGGTTCTCAGCCTCAGCAAGCCCCAGCTGATATCTGGCTAAGCCCTTCCAAATTCCCGATCCAAACAAAACAACCAATATGGAAACATTGCAAGAATTGTTTTAAGCCACTAAGTTTAGGCATAGTTTTGTTACATGGCAACAGATGACCAGAACGGAAGTTTGTGGCATGAGGCCAGGCAGCGAGCAGAGGCCTGCAGGGCCTCACGGGGCCTTGTTAGTGGGGCCTGGGCAGCAGTGAGGAGCTGTCATTGGAAGCTGGAGAAAGGATCCACGTTCTGCAGTGGGGTCAAGTTCAGTTAAAACTGCCACCTACAGCAACATGGAAACTACAAAAGGTGGACCTGGCCACGAGCTTTCCAGGATGAATGTGGACAGTGCCAACTATTTTCTTTGTCCTCGATAACAAGGTAGGCTAGAGATCAACTAAAGAAGGAACTGTTCAGTTTTTAAGTAGAGTTTAGAGGAAATATAAAGGAGCTATGACTTGATTCAAAAACAAAACTATTTCTCTTCCCCAATTTCTCTCAGCAAAAGGTTCTCAAAGTGAAAATGGCCTTATAGCAAATACCAAGTTAAAGATGTTTGGTAGCAAAATATGGTCTCAGAGTAGTTACAAGTGTGCTGTAAGACTTTTGCTATAATCTCAGAAAGGTTTAAGGCAGTACCTTATAGACCATCTTGTTTAAATTAACAGTTTAAGAATCTGAAGGGTGTTACACCATAGCAGACTTACAAGCATCCTAAGGCAGAGAAGAGCCTATCTCAAAGAGACTTGTGAGTATGAGTTCGATCTAACGGATTAAATCACAATAAGACTCATAGAAGAGTCACAGCATTTTAAGACAGCAATACTAGCAGAATCACCATCCACTTGGACGAAAAAGGAAACAGTTAAAAATGAAAAGAATAGTAAAGAATCTCAAGCTTTTATAAGCAGGAGGTATCTGAGAAAGCCCTTCTGCAGCCAACATAGGCCATTTCTTATGGAAGAGGAAGAATGACTCAGAATGCAGAGGCAAGAGCCCAGGAGGCAGAGACAGGAACCACACAGAATCACTCCCAAGAAACAGAACTGTGCCCCAATGAAGGAATGGCATATATATGTTCAACTGTGTTTTAGAAGTGCTATGGGTCAGTGACTGTGATATGTGATGCCAAAATGGGATGGATTTGGGGAGTCTTGATGGAGGAAGTGAATGCAGTTTGCAAATGAATGTTGTGGCCAGACTGCATTTTCCAAGGATGGCCACAAGAAAAACCTCCCATCTGTATGCTCTTTCACAACCTGACTTTGACACTCCCCGTCAGCAGGAGATTTCTCTACCCCTTTGAATGTGAGTGGACCCTGTGATTGCTTTGACAAATAGAATATGGCAGAAGTCATGCTTTGCCAATTCCAGGTAGATCTTAGCTGCTGGCATTGTCTTCTCCTTGCCTATTGGAAATGCTTGTTCTTGGGATGCTCAGTCTTGGAAAATAACCTCTTGAAAGCCAGCACAGTGTAAGGATGGCAACTACCCTGAGACGATCATACCACAAAAAGCATAACCCACATGGAGATGCCATGGAGGATGAAACCTCATGAGAAAGGGGCCAAGAAGCACAAAGGCACCATGAAGTGAATTTTGTAGCCCAACTGATGCCTTGTGGGTAAGAGGCAAACTGTCAGATGAGCTCTTTCTAAATTCCTGACACAAAAACCATGAGCAAAATAAAACGTTTTAAGCCATTAAAGTTTGGGGTAGATTATTTCTCAGCTATTAAAAAAACAAAAACAAAAACAAAACAAAAAAAAACCCAGAACAATCCCAAATTCATACCATAAGTAAAAATCATGGGCAAAACCATAAAACTTAAAACATAGTATAACAAAATACCTCTCTGACCTTGGGTAATGAAGTGACTCTTTTTAAGCAAGATATAAAAGTCACATAGCATAAAGGAAAGGACTAATACCTTCACTTACATTAAAATTTAAAACTTCTCTGCTCACCAAGACACCATAAAGTGAAAAAATGGGAGATCTTTGTAATCCATGTAACTGACAAAGGATTAATACCCAGAATATATATCTTAAAACTCCTAAGAATTTATAAGGAAAAAAAATCCCATAGAAAAATGCCAGAGTCAACCAGGCATTTCCAGATGTGGAATCAGGAATGATGAATAAAAATATAACAAGATATTTAATCTCATCAGTAATCAAGGAAATTCAAAATAACATCACAAGGAGATAGCATTTCACACTTGCCAGATTGGCAAAAGTTTAAGCCAGTCAGTATCAAAGATTTTCTATTACTAGGGCTGGCCGAATGGCTCAGTTGGTTAAGAGCTCGCTCAAGAGTGTGAGCTGAGCTCTGAGCAGCAGCAGTTCGATGCCCAGCCCGACCTGAGCTGCTGCTGAGCTGCCAACAGGTAGCAGGATGACTCAGCTAAAAAAAATTTTTTTAAAAATATTTTCTATTACTGAATAAAAACTAGCACACCCACTATAAAAACAGTTTAGTATTACCTGGTAAAGTTGAACATGAACAAGCCCTCTAATCTAATTCCACTCATAGATAACTCTGGGTATTCGAAAGAAACTTCCACATGTGCAAAAGGAAACATGTCCACAAATGTTTATGGCAATATTGTTTATAATAACAAAAGAACTGAAACCAACCCAAATCGCCACTAACAGAAGACTAGATTATGGTATTTTGATACAATTAATATAATACAGATGAGAAAAAAGACACAAGGGAATGATTAAGACAGACATCAGGATATTGATGACCTCTGAAGAGAAGAAGATGCAAATTGTGGGTAAACAGGCATTTGCTTTATCACTCTTACATAAATTGTTCAGATATATTTTGTACACTCTTCTCTGAAAGATATTTTTCAAAAAACTTGTTTTGCCTATTGAAAACGAGTAGAGCTCCCTCTAGTGGCTATATTTGTTTTTGCTTTAAAAATCGTAAATTTAACCTTAACATGATCCCAGATCCCAGAATTATAAAGTCCCTTAGAAACAATCTAGCACAAATTCGACATCTGACCACTGAAGAAAGTGAGGCCAGAAAAGGAAATGGCCACAGCTAGTCATCTAACAAAACAACTCAAGTCTCCTACTGCCACCTTTGTTGCCAAATATTGGTTAGAAAAACACAATTAGAAAATAATCCATACCAGAACTACTATCCTTTCATGAATTGAAACAAATTAGAACTTATTATCTAATTAATTAATAAAAATATTCTAGCACGGTGGTTAAGCACTGGCTTGGGAAGCCAGCGGCCCCGTTTGGGTCCCACATAAGAGGGCCAGTGACACTGCCCTCAAAAAAAAAAAAAAACAAATTCTAGAGTATGTAAACCACAAGGAAAACACAGTTCATAATCTGAATAAATGTGACTCGTAAACAATAGAGGGCACAATGATTTAAACTCCTTGCCATCATATATGCTATAAGTATTCCTTCAGTATCAGCAGAAATTGACAGCATCTACCACTTTTGCCAGCCTGCCTCTTTGCCTTAGTATGTAACCTAAAGCCTTTGTATTAAAAAAAAAAAAAAAAAAAAGCCCAGTAGTGATTATTGCAGGAGTTGGCCTCCCTGAGACTGCCGTTTCCCAGAAACGCCTGGGGTGGGCGAACCCATTGCAATATGCTGGATTCACTGTGCTCTGTACCCATTTAATATGTTTTTCTAGCCAGTAGTGCTCTACAGTTCTGTATAACTTAAATGCTGAAAAGCTGCTAATGACTGCATTTCACAATACTGCTTCAAGATGTATCAGGAATCTACAGTGTTTGAGGGAAGGAGAATGTGCGATGAAGCTGAAAAAAATTAGTTGCCAAACCAAGGAAACCTTTGAACTCCCATCTCAGAAACTGCCACTTATTCTATATGAATAAAGATTCCATGAGTAAAGGATCACATAAGTATTCTTAAGGAGTGGGCGGGATGTGACCTGATCTGAAAGGCACTCCTTTAGATTAGCAATAGCTATTTAGGAAATAACTTCCATTTGCCTCAGAAGAAAATATATAAAATATGTAGGAAGTTTTAAAAATGTGCAAGACTTACAGGAAAACTACTACCACTGACCAAAATCCATGAACTGCTTAGCTCCAATCTAACAAAACTTGTGCAGAGTCGGTATACTTAAAGTACAACACACTCCTGAGAGATTAAAAATGTAAATAAACTGAGAGATACACTATATGTTCATGATTTGGAAGACTCAATTTTGATAAATTGTCAAATCTTCCCAAGCTGATCTACAGATTCCACAGAATTTCACTTAAAATCTCAACAGAAATTTTTATAAATGAGTCGATTCTAAAACTTTATGAAAAGGCAAAAGAACTACAATAGCCAAAACAATTTTGAAAAAGAACCAAGTTGGAGGACACATATCTGATTTCAAGATTATCAACCTACTGTAATCAAGACAGTGTTGTACTGGTGACAAACTGGACAGACAGGACTCTACATGGCGCTGTGTCCCATATCCATATGAATACATGGCCCAGGAACATTGGTGGAAGCGAGAGTCGCCCTGCTTTACCACCCTTCCCAGTGACCCATCCCCACAACCAGAGGTCCTGTCCCCAAAAGAGAAGTACTCTTGCCAGGAGACATACAGCGCAGGGCACTTTGGATTCCTCGTGGCAGGGAACAGGTCCAGAGGAGGAATCGCTAACATGGCAGGGGCAATTGATGCTGACCAGCAGGGAGAGGGCAGGCTGGTGGGGGCAGGGAGGAATACTGGCACCTCTCGCTATTTCTTTGTCCCACTGTAACTGTGAATGAGCATGTGCAGAAATCTCAGCCTGAGAAGTGCATGGTTATCTTGGGTCCCGACTCTCGGGAATGGACTTTTGGGTCACACTACCAGGTAGGCCACCCCAAACCTGCCAAGGTAACAGCTAAGAGTGAGAAAGTTTACAATGGGGAGTGGAGAAGGGGAAGGATGAGCAAGGCTGGTCATGGCCATGAACCAGCAGCAGCAGACGGGGCTGTTCTCCCAAGTAATTTCCATCTCCTAGATGTCACCTCAGGAGGGAAGTCCCATGGACGTGTGTGGAAAAGCAGATCGTGCAGCACAAGACATGGACTGTGCCGGCCATGGAGCTGCACAGCCCGCATCTCCCTTCAGGAAGCCAACAGCCTCCAGTCTCTGGTTGCTGCACCTTTCTCTCATGCTTCCCCGGGAAGCTTCCAGTACATGCATCGGCACAGTGGGGGCTCTGGAGCCAGGCCAGCCCTATCGGGAGACACAGGACATCTCTCACAGACAATCTCTGCCAAGGACTCCCCAAGGTTTGCTCAGAACTGCACCCTGTGGTGGAGGCCCTTCCTGCCCAATTCTTTGTATCCCCTCTGTTTCAGAGGTCAGACCTGCACAGTGGAAGGCTCCCCGCAACTCCTGTTCCTTTCCCCTTTATTCTTTTCAGGTGCCCCAGAACCCTGGCATTAAATCACTGGCTTATCTAGTCCCATCTTGCATCTCCTTCTCTTCTCAGAGGGTCTGAACTAACAGAATCTTCCATTAATTTGTACTCATCTATATGTGAAAACTTCACATCAGTTTAAACAACGTAAGTGTCTCCTATGTATCAGACACTACACTACATAACAGAGACATAAGAATTAATAACAGTTCTTGCCCTCAAGAAACTTAAGTCTAGCGGAGGAGTAAGCAGCCATGGCCTGCAGGCCAAAGGCCACCGCTCGCTTTAACAATCCAGTTTTCATGGAACACAGCCATGCCCATCCCCTTATGTTTGGTCTATGGCTGCTTTCGTAGCACAACGCACAACAGCAGTAAGGCAGCTGCGACAGGTTGTCTGACTTGCACATTTTTACTGTCTGGCCCTTCACAAAACAAGCTTGTTGAGCCCTGATCTGGTGGGACCAGAGATAGCCTCTAGGCAGAAATGGTACCATCCTTACTTTATAGGCGAGAACACAGAGGTTCAGGGTGTAAGCGATTTGCCTAAGGTCGCGTGGGTTGCAGTAAGTCAGAGCTGGGATTCGAACCCAGGTCTGCTGCACTCCAAAGACTGTGTTTGTTGTTATAGCCCTTCCATTACTGAGCTTGTGCTACACTTAAGGACAGCTCATTAGATGTGGGAAATGACTAAGCCACTTTAACTCAAGAACAGAGGCGGAGTGATTATTGCTTAACTCCTCACTAACCTTTGAACTTCTTTCTCAATAAAGACTAGGCATTGTGCTGGGTGTGGGGGACACAGATAAAAGCAAATTCATTCACAGCCTTATCTACCACCACTCCCTGCATAATGACATCCAACATGTTCTGACATCCTCCAAGCTCATGAGTGAGCTTTTATAAGCAACCCCTCTACCTTGATCGACCTCTCTCCCTTCCTTGCCAGGGAAACACCTGTTGATGCATCAAGACTCAACCCAAGGGGCAGCAGGTTAGCTCAGTCGATTAGAGCATAGGGCTGATAACACCAAGGTTACTGGTTCAATCCCCGCATGGGCCACTGTGAGCTGCACCCTCCCTAAAAGAGTCAACTAAGCCATTGTAGCATGAAAGCAATGTTTAACCAATCACTTTGGCTGTTCCCCAATAAAAAAATTAAAAATAAAAAATTTAAAAAAAGACTCAACCTGTCACCTCTGAAGCAAAACATTCTGACTTATTCAAGCAGAGTTGATTCCTCAGTCCTCCAATAGCACTGGATTCACATCCTCATGATGGCCATTTGTGACAATGAGTTCTGGTTTATCTGTTTTGCTATCTAAACTATAACGCTGTAGATAGGGTCTGGCATAAACTAAGCACTCCATAATGCTTGAGAAAGGAAAGGGGAAAGGAGGCAGGAAGGGAAGACAGGGACAAGCAGCATATGTAAGGACCTAATTAACACTGACCGCAGAGCACACTGAATAGCTATAAGAAAAGACCAGAATGTAAGTATTAATCAAGCAACTGGGTGCTGACTGGAATTAGGCTATGCTTTCTGATACTCACATAAAACATTTGTCTGGCCTCGCCCACTTCTACTTTGCAAGCTTATAAACTCTTCAAATGCAGAGAGTGGTATACATCACCTTTGAGCAACGGTTACAAGTCTAGTCTATAGCCTGCTTTGCAAGGCAAGAGGCCACTCCTCTGAAAAAGTTATAGTTTAGGATGAACTGAGAAAAACTGATGGACAGCTACATGATACATATTATTTCAAGGTTAACAGTATAGAGCAGTACTCCTGCTCTGTCCACCTTCTCTGGCCAAAAGAGCTTTCCCACTCGTCTAAATGGGAGCATTCAGTGGGCCATGCCCTTTGATTTTTTTGGATTCCATTGCAACATTCACTATTCACAATAACTGGGCCTCATGAATTCATAGGAAAGAAACCTAGGGAAGGATTACGGAAAACATAATTTCGGTGGCAAGTGGGTGAAGACCAAGTGGATAAAACAATTATATATATATATGGTTGTTGGAAAATTCATGACATATTTTTTCTGTTTTTCATTGCAAAAATGCATCATTACTTTATATATAATTATATATAATTTGTTTACATAAAGGGAAGAGGTACAGAAAGCTGACAGAGAACATGACATGTAAAAACTATGACCACAAATGAAGGGCTAGGGTAAGAAGATAAATCACGGGTTTGAAATTTTCACAAATTAATCATCAAAAATTCCTAAAAAAAAAAAAAAAGTTACAAAACTAAAGTTTATCAGTAACCAGAAATGGCTTTTTGTGAGACAGGGCAGTCTATTTCAACATAGTATTTAATACACCTATGTGTAATGGCATCTTTTACGCCCAAAGATGGCAGTGATAATATAACCTCATTAGAATCGGCTGGACTTGGCCCAACACAGAACTTCCAGGCCGGGGTCAAGTGTAACCAGCCTGCTTACTCTTCACTCTGAGTGCACTGCTCTCCTGGATCTCAGGGACCACCAAGATCCCAGCTGGAGTACTCCCCTATCTCTGATTGCTACAGGCCAGTTTGATCTGCAGCTTAGCTTTTGAGCAGTCCATACTCACATAAAAATTGTGGTACTATTTCATAGACCCAAAAGTTGCCCCAGCTTTGCTCCCCCTACAGGCATTCCTTGTTATATCAGCCTGAGTTCCGGGTGGCAGAAACCAATTCTGGCTAATTTAACCAGAAAGAAATTTGAAGACATCTAATAAGACACAAAATCAATGAGAGCTGGAGAACCAGGATCAGAAAGATAAAAATTAAGCTGGCACAAGGGGAAAATAGAGACTAGAGCAGCACACACCACAGGAACCACAAGTGACAGTCTAACGTAAAAGCCACTGCTGGCACCATGGCCGGTGGATGCCTTTTCCTCCATGGAACTCTGCCCTTGTCCTGCAGGCCACCACTGCCATCACAAGAAATTCTAAGCTGCCCCCTCCTCTTTGCATCCCGCACTCAAATTCAAAGTCCTAGGTAGGAAAATACCAACTGCCAAGGGTAGGATACCCCAGGGGTAGGATGCATGCCTGTACCCTAACTGCTCGGGGCAGGAAGTGGGAGTGTCTCACCTACCTAGAGTTCCCCTGGTAGGGACAGGGCCATGCCTCCCACCAAGGCTCATACAAACAGGAATCCCACAAAACACAAAAGTGTAGAATGTTTGGCTGTAAAACAAAGTCAAATTCAATTACCTCTGTTCTAGAACACAGACCTTATTCCTTCTCAATATACTAACCTGGTCTGCCCTCTCCTTTTAAAATAAGTCTCCTCCATAGCCAGGTGTTTAAGAAACTCCACCAACTATATCCCTGACCTCCTAAACCTAAAACTTCTTCTCCAGCCAGGCCCTCTCCCGGCTGCTCTCCCTGTAAAGCTGACATACACTTCTGACTGACAGCCTTGGTCTTGTCACCCGTCACCTGAAATATCATCTCCCTTCCCATCCTCTATTCTCAGAACCCAGGTTGACGTCCTCCACCTCCACTCTCCTCCACAAGGTCTCAAAACACTCCAGGCCACACAAAGTAGGTGACAAACACAATTCCTGCACGGGCCAGGCAGACAATAGATGATAGAGTCGGGTATGATGTAGGGAAATGGCAGGAAGTGTGGCAACTGGGGTGGGTCTGCCCCATCTAACAACTTTCAGGTTCATGATTTTTTAAGACACTGTATTAGAAGCTAATAACACTAAGTGCCTCTGGGGAAGGGACCTGGGTAGCTGGGGAAGAAAGGCAGAAGGGAGGCTTTTCCTTGGATATACTCATTTGTACTTTGTAAATGTTGAACCACATGAAAGTATTACTTTTACAGACTACACAAAATTGAAAAACTAAAATGAGACAGACAAAATTTTAATGGCTAAAAACACTACGCCAGTCCAACAAAACAGATGTGCCAACCCAAGGACCGCCAGTGCGGCAATTCTAATTTATTGTTGGTTACAGATTAAGTTTGATTAACTAATTAAATACTGCTTTGGTACCACTATTTATCTTTTTCATGTATACTCTATCAAAAGAGACTGCAAAGTTAGAGAGGAAAAGAATCATGTCATATTTTTCTTTTTATCTCCATCACTGCCTTGGCTTGAGAAACATGTGATAGGTATTCAATGTTTGAAATCCTAAGAGTTTAGAATGTAAAAAGTCCTTGAAGATCTGTCCATCCCTGTAATTTTATAGATGAAAAAATGGATGCCTAGGAAGGCTAGGGAACTTATCCAACTATTACAGGACAAGAGCCTAAGGCTTGGACAAGAGCCTAAGGCTTGATGAGATGAATAAAAACAAAAGAAAAACAAAAATCACAGGCACACATTCCGAGCTTCACTATGAAAACAAAGGAGTCCACTAGAGGGAGCCAATGGGCCATTAACTTAAAGGTGAGGTTCCTAAAGCAGTTCCCTTCAAAAGATCTGTAGGGTAGTAATGACGAATTTTTTCCAGGGCCCCTGAAAATGACGAAAGGGCCACATACCTAAAACAACGTAAATTCAGATTTCTTTGACTAAAGGTACAAATAGAGAATTTTCAAATCTCCAGCATTAAAAAAATGCTATAAGCATATAGTAAAATTGTTTGTTTTTTTGTTTTTTGTTTTTTTTGGTGTACAGTTCTATCAATTTTACCAGATTTGTATATCCACCAGAATCGGGGAACAGAACAGTTCCATTATACCCCAACAACAAAAAAATCCTCCCTCCTGCTCTCACTTTATAGCCACACCTTCCTGCTGTACCCACCACCACCACCACACAGTAGCTTTCTATTGTATAGCTAGACATACGGTGTTTACCCATTCGTCCATTGAAGAACACTTGGGCTGTTTTCAGCTATTGGCAATTATTAATAGAGATGCTACAAGTTTTGGTGTGAACATAAGTTTTCATTTTTCTAGGGTAAAAGCCCAGAACAGGAATACCGAGCCATATCATATAGTATTTGTTTAACTTTAAAAACTCAAACTGTTTTCTAAAGTGACTACCACTTTAGGCTTCCCACAAGCAATAAATGAGATTTCATCAAAATTAGTAACAGAAGAAGTGGTTCAGTTAATAGCTCTGGGAATTTCTCTGCAATATCTCCTCTGATTATTATGAACATTCAGATAGTAGGATCTTGCTTTCCTTTCTTACACACTAAAATTCCTTCTATCTGCTATACTTAACTCTTAGATTCTAGGGGAAAAAATCATGGTCAACAAATGTACATGCAGTTGCAGAAAAAAACATGACATACATTTTTTTTAAAACTAGCAATAAAATTAGACACATTCCAAAATAAAAGCTTAACTCATCATCTTTGTTATAAAATTCTCCAACATATGCATGTGTATGAAAATGTGTATCTTTTAAAAAATACTGTAAGAGCCTTTATATTTCATGTAGCATTCTCTAACTATGCCTTTCTATAACTCACAGACCCAGAACTATCTATCCCCTGATATTTGTATAAATATTTAGGCCGGTTATGTTTACCTTACCTCCTTTATTCGACAACTTCTTGAAGGCACTGATCATTTAATACATATTACATGGTACTTAACAATACATTACTAGAATTCTGTGAATATATAAACATGTGCTGACTGCACCAACTTTCTTATTTAGTATTCTGTGTGTTTACTCATTCATGCACTAATTTATTTAAAGAGCTAAGTCGACCTCATGTTGTGGAAATGGAGGCAGTCTGGCGTCCCATCACAACACAGGCTTCAGAGAAAGAGACCTCAGTTCAAATCCTGGCTCTTTCACTACTAGCTGAGTGACTGTGGAGAAGTTAGTAACTTTGGATTTATTAATTTCCTAATCTTTAAAGTTAGGATACCGCCTACACCTACAGGTGTTGAGTTAAATGACAATTAACGCAACACATCTGGCACATCATAGGTGCTCTAGAATTTTAGTTTCTCCCCAGTGAGAACTCTCAACTATCCATCCCAGCCTTCTTAACACTACTTATAAAGGCTCCTCTTCCAAAAAGCTTGATATTCAGAAGCCTGTTCTGGAATTTCTCTACCTTACTGACTCTCCATCGTTTTTTAAACCTAATCTTCCTCTAGCTCCTAATCTCCCTCATCTGCTTTCCTTATAATTTGGCTGTAGTACTGTTCAACTACGAAAAGCAGCTGGAAATAGAGTAAGTAGGGAAGACTGCCCCCCTCTTCCCTGGAGCTCTTGGCATGATCCTGACTGAGCACCAGTCCCGGAATCGCATGGGTACAGCAGCTGCCTCCCCACTCATTAGCTCGCTCTCAATTCAAGGCATATGCTCCAACGGTGATTTACATGTCTACATAGATTTCATTCCAGTTTACTCTGAAAACATCAAACATCAGGGGTTAACTTACAGAATTTCACTCAGGAAAATGGAAGACTAGGAGTTTTCAGGTAGTAGATAATGAAAGAAAATACTGCTCCCTCTATGGCTCACAAGTATTGTATAAGAGAAACCAGGGCGAAAATCATTAGGGTGAATTTAACTTGTGGTATACTCTGTTTTTTAAAGGGCAATACATGAGGAAGTCTTCACATTGGACTGAACATGCTCTCACCGTCAGTGCTGGGTGGTCGCCTAGAGCACGGTCCTACGTTACGTTCTGATGACTCGTAAAGCCTCATGGCACCCAATTTAAGATCACGATAGAACAGATTGGAAGTTGCTCATCCAGAGAATCTTTTAGAAGTGTGCTCGCTGAATCTTGATGGTGTATGAGCTATTCGTTTCCCAAGAGAAACGATAACTGGAGAATCCCCGGTGAAGTGCAGCCTGTGGAACCAAGGCTCGAGTTCCCACTGCCTGGAGCTGATAAGCACTATGGCCTCAGAACAGGCTAAAATCACCCATGGCCCTCATTAAACGTTGGATCAGCAAGCCAGAAATAACCGCCAAACGGAGAAACTACTACTAATTGCCCAGATGACAATCTTGATACCTAGACGCTAAAGACTGCTGCTGAAGCTCCGTGAGAATGTTAGATTCTACACGTACGGCAGCGCCTGGTCTTAAGCCTTGGCGCTGGTGAGCGCCCTGCACTGCGCTGCAGCCTTTCTCAGCAGCTGCTCTCAGAGAAGCTAAAGACGGTTCAGGCAGGAAAGTCAGGTTCTCTGTGCTTACAACAAGGTGTCCCAGTGGCCCCAAAATGCCCTCACTAAATGTGTTGTAAGAGAATTCTTTATTTTTCTGTTGGAGTAAAAGAAAGCAAATATTAAGAGTCCATATTCTCCATTTTTCTTTCAATTCTCCTCTGTTTCTTAGCACTTTGACAGGCCTCTCTGTAGATAACTCAACAATTCCTCTTTTCCAGACTTGTGTGACTTCATTCCTCTTTAGTCTTCTCGGGAGAAGGACTGGCAGGTCCCTTCCACCTCCGCAATAACAGCCTAGCATGCAGTGGGGATGGAAGTACAAGCAGAGAGGTATCCGTTTTCCACAGATTATCTGGTGGTAAGTGTCCAATCCTAAAATAGCTCTGAAAAGTGAGCAAAAATGTGTGGGGAAAAGCAGACATGCATTGGCAGGGTTACTCTGAGACACCAGGGAATTTTAGTACAATTTTTCATAAGAGCCCTGAGCTCTGCCTAAAGATCAGACCCGCTCTGCCACTAACCCCCTGAATGTACACCTTCTCATTGCTCACCACGGCCCAACCCAGAGCTACTGTTTCACCCTTTTCAGATTCTCTAAGACTAAGCTATTGTAGTCATTCTCCCGGGTTCCCAAAAGGATGAAAAGATTTCCTTACTGAAAAGTCACTGCAACAAAAGACTGCAATGGGGTGCTCTACGGAGCCAAGAAACATTGAAATCGGTTTAGTGTAACAATACATTCATTTCTCCATTTAACAAATCCCAAGGAGTAGCACCACTTCAAGGGGCAAGACAAATTCTTTCACATGAGGAAGTTTCAACAGACTCTGACCAGACTCACTCTCCTTCCCATACACCTCCCCTTGAGGATTTGCAGGTTGCCATTACCTGTACAAGTGACCATTGTCTTCAAAATCTTCCTGACCCCATTTTCCCTTGATGTCTTCAATAACATGATTCTTCAGAAATTTTTTAAGCAGCTGGACTGTTTGCTTGCGGGTCACTTCAGGGCCAAAGTTTTGACTGCACCTCAGCAGTTCGTGTAGCCAATCCACAGCTTCGGCCGCCGTGAAGCAATGTTCATAACTTTTGAAACGACAGCGATGTTTCCGCAATGGCATTCTAGCACGAAAAAGCTCAACTGTTTCATTCCACTAGGAGAAAAAAGAGAAAGGCACTTAGTAATCAACTGATTTTTTTAAAAGGTTATTACATTCAATATATTTAAGACAAATGTAATTGTTCTATTTAGAAGACTGTCTTAATTACAGATGGAGTCTGGAAATTTTTATATTTACAAGCTTTATACTCTAAAGAAAAAATAACTTTTAAAAGTGAATTTATTCATTCAATAAATATTTACTGGAGATACTGTCATCAAGTTCCCCTATTATTTAAAAATAAATTTTTACATCAATGAGAAACATATGATCAAAAATAATGGTAAAACTGAGTCTAATATGCTTGATTCACTTCTTGGAACCCTATGTTAATATAACTTTACCTCACTCAACAATTATTTGCTGTCTATTGCCTGAAAGACATTGTATGGAGAGATAAAAAGACAGATGCACAAGATACAGTGCATGATGTCAAAGCATGTTTTTAAATTCTGCAGAATGTTTTCCAACTAAAAAAAGAAAAATCTCGGGCCGGCCGAGTGGCGCATTGGTTAAGCGCTGGTTTTGGGATGCCAGCGGCCCCGGTTCGGATCCCACATGAGGGCCAGTGACACTGCCCTCTACAGCTAACAACAGCTCCACCTGGAGCTGGGCTGTGCGAGCCCCGGTGATGGTGTGGGCTGCCATAGGCTACAGTGAGTGGCCCGCAGCCAGCGTGAGCGGCTGGCAGCCAAGAGTGAGCTGCCAATAGCCGCGGTGAGCGACATCCAGAGGCCAGCGACCGATCTGCCTCATCCGGGAAGAGCGCAATGACGATACCAACAGTGAAGCAACATCCTCCGCAACTAAACTGAAGAACAAAAAGACAGCAACTTGTCTGTTCCCCTTCCCCGATTTCCCAACGGTGTTCCCCTCCGCCAATTCCCCAATAAAATCTTAAAAAAAAAAAGAAAGAAAAATCTCGACATCCACACCTTCATCATTCATCCCTAATTAAATGAAATGTTTACATGGTGTTCTTCCCACATAATTACTCCCAACATCTTTTTGGGACCCTAGGCTTCCCACCCATCTTCCTAAAAGTCTGAAAACTCTTTCTTAGCTTGTGGACCCTGAGAAAGAAGATACGTACCAAAAAAGGCTCTTGGTGGCTAATCAGGCCAACATTTAAAAGCAGAGCCTAGCAGCTGTTTCTTAGCAGAGGTCTCTCATGCAAACCGCACTTCTGGGTAAAACTATCACTGAACTGCCTGCCTGCACTGTGTTCCCAACATCTGAGCCAGGCCTTATAAAGGAGTTTCTGCAATTGTATTTCAACCAATAGGACTAAGGCTTTCCCCAGCCAATCAGAGCTGCACAGCTATATCCCCATAAGCATCTTCACTGACAAATCAGAATGACTCCATTCTACCAATCAAGGCAACGTCTTTTGGATCAATCAAATCCCAAGGATTTGGAGTCCTCATGTGCAATAGAACTGAACCAATCAGAAAACAGGGGCAGGGATTTCTCTCTACTTAAGTCAGCTCCCCTCTGCTCTGAGAGCCCACTTTCCTTTTCCACTGAACACTGAAGACTGTTTTCCCTGCTGGAACTGAAACACCAAAGATGAAAACACTAAAGATGTCTCATAGGACCAGAGCAGAGTAGAGCAATGCAGGCAGATCAGAGCAGAGCTGTCTAGCCAGAGAGAGAGACCTCAACCGAGGGCCACCTCGCCACAGGGCCGCCTCACAGCCATGCTGTTCCACAGGCATGCTTTTCTCACAGGCATGCTGTATCACAATTGCGCTGTTTGCACTGAATAAAGTTTTCTTCTTCACCATACCCCAAATTGGTGATTCCTGTTAGTGCTGAATTGGCGCTAACAACCATTGGTTGACAGTCTCATAACCATTCCCTCACTCCTCTTTCAAGCATATCACTTCACAAACTGTGAATTTTATTTTTCACTTTCTTTTCTACTAAAATCAAATATTCTGATTTCACCTTTTTTTTTTTTTTCAACTCTAGTTTTGATCCCAGCATGTTCTGATCCTGGTATATTCTTTTTATTTTGACGAACAGCAGTTCCTTGTTTTTTCTTCTGATCAGGCCTTTCTTCTAGGTTTCTCTTCATAATCTCTACTGCCCAACCATCTTTGCCATTATTGTCCCATTCCTCTTCTATCTTTGATGACAAACTTTCTCGGCCACAGTAATAATTCCTGAGTATACACCAGGTGCTTAAAGGGCTGAAGTAGGGTTATTGCAAGCATGTGCTGCGGAAGGTCATCAAGAAGACATGACCAAAAATGGCCGAATAGACATGCTGTGCTAACTACCTCCCAGGAACACACCAAAATTACAAATAATTTATACAACATTCAACCCCGGGGGTCCCCGGAGCACCGGATGAACAGAATCACTGGACAGGGAGCTTAGGGAGGAGGCCACATCGGGTCTGGTGGGTGGGCAGAGACGGGAGGGGGCGAATCCCGTGGTGGGGGGATCCCAGCTATGGGGAGGCTTCTCTGGTTGGGGAAGAGACCCTCCGGCCGCATGCCAAGCTAACCGGCCCAGGGTTCCTTTGCCGGGAAGAGGAGTCCGGGGTGGCTGGCAGTAAATTGGTGGACTCCCTTCGCTGTGCTCGGTGGTACTGAGAGCGGCTGGAGAGTCAGTGGGGCCGGCGCAGGGGCTTGCTCGCCGGTGAGCTCTTGACTGGTTCCTGGTGGAGGGAGTGGCTGTGTGAGCCGGACCTGGGAGCCTGCAGGGACGGACTGAACTGAGCACCTTTGGTGCAGAGGCTGGAGGTTTCTGGACTGTTGTTCCACTGGTGTGGAGCTTGCACGCGGATGGTGTAGGGAGGGCACCATTTTGTCAGGGTTGGGCCCTTCCACAGAGGGTCAGGTGTCGGGGGGGAGACCTCATTGGTCTGGTGAAATTGGTGCAGAAGTGCGTGTGTGCGTGCACGCATGCGGCCTTGGAACCCCACCCTCCGCCCGGCTTATACTGTGTTGCCAGGGAAACGCTGGGCGGGTGCCCTCCGGCTCCAACAGGCTGCTCACTGAGACCCAGGAGTGTGCGAGCCGCCTCAGATCCCCACCCTCCACATGGCTTGTGCTGCGTTGCCAGGGAAACGCCTGGCGGGCGCGCTCGGATCCAACAGGGTGATCAGTGAGACGCAGGAGTGTGTGAGCCGCCTATGGTCCCCGCTCTCCGAACTGCGCTTGCAGAGTTGCCAGGCTGCCGATTGGTTGTCAGGATGCTCAGCCTGATCTGCGAACGACTGATTGGGACAGGCTGAGACTGGGAGTTTTCCTGGGAGTGTTGGGCCGTGAGCTGTGTGCCTGCGTGATCCAGCCAGGGCTCTCTTGGTGATCTATCTAATACATCAAAGCAATCCCAGAGCGACAGCCAGAATGGGGAAACAAAGAAACATGTCACAAGTAAAAGATCAGAAGAAACCTCTAGAAATGGAACTAAATGAAACAGAGGCATCCAACCTTTCAGAGACACAGTTTAGAACACTGATGATAAGAATGTTTAACAAACTTAGTGAGGACATAAGGAAGGATAGAGAAATCATAAAAAACAACTAATTAGAACTAAAGAATACAATAACTGAAATGAAGAACACACTTGAAGGAATCACTAGTAGAGTAGATGAAGCAGAGGAGTGGATCAGCGATTTGGAAGTCAAAATAGCAGAAATCACCCAGTTGGAACAACAAAAAAACCAAAGAATAAAAACCAATGAAAATAGTTTAAGAGCCCTTTGGGACAAGGTGAAGAGCAACAACAAGCGAATCATAGGAATACCAGAAGGAGAAGAGAAGAAGCAAGGGGTCGAGAATGTATTTGAAAAAATAATGACTGAAAACTTCTCTACCCTGGTGAAGGAAATTGACATACATGCCCAGGAAGTGCAGAGGGTTCCAAACAAGCTGAACCCAAACAGGTCCACACCAAGACACATCATAGTTAAAATGGCAAAGGTTGAATACAGAGACAGAATCCTAGAGGTAGCAAGAGAAAGACAGCAGGTTACATACAAAGGAACTCCTGTTAGACTAACAGCTGACTTGTCTACAGAAACTCTGCAGGCCAGAAGGGAGTGGCAGGAGATATTCAAAGTGACACAAAATAAAGGTCTACAACCAAGATTGCTCCACCCACATGGCTATCACTTAAAATTGAAGGAGAAATAAAGAGCTTCTCAGAAAAGAATAAGCTTAAGGAATTCATTACCACCAAGCCAGCATTGCAAGAAATGTTAAAAGGGCTTTTTTAAACAATAGAAAGGGGTAAACAAGCTAACCCAGGAAGACCAGGAATACAAATAACAAAATGGCAATACATATGCACCTATCAATAATCAGTTTAAATGTGAATGGGCTAAATGCACCAATCAAAAGACAGAGAGTGGCTGAGTGGATAAGAAAATAGGACACACATATATGCTGTCTACAGGTGGAATAAGATATTTCATGCAAATGGAAATGAGAAAAAAAAAAGCTGGAGTACCAATACTTATTTTGGACAGAATAGACTTTAAAATGACAAAAATAAAAGACAAAGAAGGGCACTATAACCCTAATAAACATCTATGCACCCAACACAGGAATTCCTAATTATATATAACAGATTTTGACAGATATAAAGACAGAGATCAACAGTAACACTATCATAGTAGGGGACTTCAACACCATTGTCACCAATGGACAGACCCTTTAGACAGAAAATCAACACAGAAAGAGGGGCCTTAAATGATACTTTAGACCAGCTGGATTTCGTTGATATTTTTAGATCATTTCACCCTGAAAAAACAAAATACACATTCTTCTCAAGTACACATGGGACATTTTCCAAGATAGACCATGTTAGGCCACAAAACAAGTCTCAGTAATTTTAAGAAGATTGAAGTCATATCAAGCAGATATAAAGGAAAAACTGATGGTTGCTGGCTGGGAGGGAGTGGGGAAGAGGGAGAGGGGGAAGATTTTTGACAGTGTAGGTGGGTGACTACAATGTTGCCGCAGGGATATGGGGGCAGTTCTGGGAATGCAATTGATAATGTTGTGAAGAGACTATTATGTTAAGTGAAATAAGTCAGTCGGAGAAAGACAAGTACCATATGATCTCACTTATATGTGGAATCTGAAAAACTGAATGAACAATCAAAGTAAACCGACTCATAGATATAGAGGAAAAACTGAGGGTTGCTAGTTGGGAGGGGGGGTGGGGATGGGGCGGAAGGGGAAGGGATTAGACAGCATAAATAGGCAACTACAATATTGCCACAGGGATATGAAAGACAGTTCGGGGAATATAAGAATGTTGTAAAAATTTTGGATGGAATAGAGGCTAGATCACCGCACTGTACACCTGAAGCTGATGTTGTATAATATTGTATGCCAACTGTAACTGAATATATAGATAGTCACGGGATGTGGAGTATACTGTGGAAGGGAGTCAAAGGAAGTGTAATAGATATGTATAATATGGGGGGGGAGTGGGGTGGCAAACTGGAGGAGGGGGTTGTCACTTTGGGGAGCAAAGAGTATAACTATTGCATTGTGCTGTACACCTGAAACTAAAAAAAAAAAAAAAAAAAAAAAAGGAACCCCTATTTCTATTTCCCATTGTCCCACTGTCCTCATCTTTTCCACATATACACATATAGTCAAATGAGAGCTTGGATCTTAGCTCCCTTCTTTTCCTGAATATCCATTAGGCTGTATAGAGTAACGATACTCATCCCCAAGTTAAGACGTGGCCAGAAGTGGTAACAGGCCAAGGTAACAGGATGGAGGTCCCTTCCTCCCAAATTACCATTATGCTTTCATAGAAAGCTAAAACCCCCACCCCACCCACCCATGGACCTACCAAATTGTCACCACTTATTCCATTATGGTAATCCTTTGAAATAGAAATCACTAAAACTACTTGCTCTAACTCATAAATCAAGGACACCTCAGAACTCTGGACACCAAGGCTCTTCTCCCAGGAGAAAAGGCAGCACCCTGGACCACCAACGTATGCAAGGGCTCTTTGGAACCATCCAACCAGGTCAACCTCTCATGTGGGGGTGCTGACAGAAACAGAAACACAGGGCGACGGAAACGAGGCCAGGACGATCCATCTTTGTTCAGGGCACCGTTAGAAAGAACCCCAAGCGTCACCACAAGTGACACTCAGGACGGAGACACGCCCTGCCCGGACTGCGGTGAAGGGGGAGGCGTGGGTGGGTCTTTCCTCTCCAGGCTGCAGACTTAGTTAGGACACCGAAGACAGAGGCTGGAGAGAGCGGAGGGGGTGGTGACCCTGGTCTTCCCGGCGCTTTAAGTCGCGGGGTGCCGTTGATTGCCGCGACCCCAGGCGAGGGCTCGGGAACGAAGCCGAGCCCACCCGCGACAGCCTGGGTTCCAGACATGGTTAGCCCCTCTCTGGGCAGCGTGCAGACACAGGCCGCGCCAGCCAGAACGCGGTCCGCCCTGCCCTGGGGAAGCGGTCGGCGGGAAGGCCGGGGCACCGCGGGGCCGACAGCATTGCCCAGGCCTCCGCGCGTTCACTCACCAGCTTGGTGGCCCGGTACGGCCCGGGGCCCACGATGCGGTGCTCCATGGCCCGCACGGAGCGGCGGCTGCAGCCGCGACAGCTCTTTTCTCCGCGAACCCACAGCTCCCCAGTTTGAATCGCGAGCTTGCGCGCAGCGGCCGCTGATTGGGCGACTCTGCGGCACGTGACGGGGGCTGCGGGGCGGGGCCACCGGGACCCGCCGGGTGGGGGGCGGGGCCTGGGTTTCTTCCCACACCTTCTGCGGTGGAGGGAGCTGTGGGCTCCTAAGGACCTGGGCAAAGTGGCCTGCTGACTCTTGTCCCATCTTGCGCACCTCCAGGGGGCCGGTGTAGACTGACTGTAAGAGGATGTCTCCGCCAGGATAGACAAATCCCTGTTCGTCCTTCCAAGTGCACTGTGAACCTGGGATGCTGCCAAGATTGGGAGAAGTGGGTAGTGAAATGAAGCGAGTGGACAGCCTCTAGAACAATTTAGAAGCAGCTAAGAGCACTTGGCTACAGGGAGTGTCAATAAGCGTGTAAGAACATGAAGAGCTGGAAAAGCCCAGATTCTGCTCTCCATTTGTTCTTTTGGCCTGGTAGCCTCTCCCTTGAATTTAAGTACTGTATGTTGGATCAGACTGAAATTTTCAGTGGTTTGTCATAGGGCTGTGAGTCCTTTTTGCTGCTCAGAATTTTCCCTCTAGAAATTGGTGGTCTGGTGTGCAATTTTTCCGCAGGGACAAATGAGGTCACCACTCAATATCTAAGATTAGAGTTGAAAGTTCAAATCTGATCACCTCAGTGAGTACTCAGGATAAGACATTTGAAAGATCCAGCTGAATAAAAGATTCGATTTCCATTTGAGTCTATCTTCATAACACCCTTCCTCCATTTGCTCGTTTAGGTATGTTTTTATCTGCATTTTGGAAAGTCCAAACGCTTCCTGGGATGATACATACATATTTTATAATCAGAAAAGACAATAAAGATCGTTTTATTTCAGTGAGTGAATCCTTATCAAAACTTTTTCTTTGCGGGGAGGGGGAACCTCTGAATTCCAAGGAAGAGATCGGCTTGTCCTTGGCAAGGGATACTAATGGGGCACAAGAGACAGAAGGAGAAAAGGAATTTCAGAGCCTGTCCTTCCAGGACCTGCCACGCTGGTGGAACTAGGACCTGATAGAAAACATCAGGCCGTGTTCCCTGAGCATTTTCCTAAGAGTCCATCATGAGCTGTGGACAAGATAGTTCCTTTTACTGGAGAGGCCCATCGTCAAATATTCAGAGGCCATACAGATAGTCTTTGAAAATGTAGTTTAAACTGGGATTCTGATTATCAGTCTTCCAGCATTTGCATAAAAAACAATTGGGAAATTTCTCTGTGCCCTAAAAAGCAAGTACTTTCTACCTTTCTGGCCTGGCTTCAACCACAATGGTCTTCTTTCTGTTCCTTAAGCATACTAAGTGTGTTCCCACCTCACAGCCTTTGGACTGTTCCCCTGTCAGAAATGTTCTTGCCCCAGCTCTTTGCAAGGCTGTCTCCATCTCACCATTTAGGTCTCTCAGTTCAAATGCTGCCAACCCGGAAAAGTCTTCCCTGACCTTCCTGTATAGAGAAGTCTCACATTCCCACCACACTCTTGCACTGTTTTATTACCTTCATAGCATTTATCTGTATCTAAATTATTTATTTTTTGTCTTCTGGTTCTACAATCATGGTTATCAAATAAAGGGGTCCCATCTTCAGGGAGTATTTTTGGTATCTGCAGGCTTGTTTGCTGGTTTTCAAAAAAGACAGGAGGCTACTACCAGTATTTCATGGGCAGGAGCCCCAGGAACTAGGCATCCTGTAATGCTCAAGGCAGGCTGCACAACCAACTGTCCCATATTCTGCATGCCATTTAGTGTCCCAATGGGCAATCAGGTAAGTGAAAAGCCTCTTTGTAATTATCTGAGCTGAGGATCTCACCCTACATTTAAATAAAAAATGCTTTCAGCCAGTTTTAATACACACTGAAGTTTCCAGGAATAATATGCTGTTTTGCTTTAGGAAAAGTTGCTTGCCATGTCAGAAAAGTATGTCAGTAATGGCAACACAGTTTATGGTGGTTACTTTTTTTTTTTTACTTTTTTTTTGTGAGGGCAGTGTCACTGGCCCTCATATGTGGGACCCAAACCAGGGCTGCTGGCTTCCCAAGCGAGCGCTTAACCACCTTGCCACTCGGCTGGCCCCCAGTTTATGGTGTTTTAATGGCAACGCAGTTGGTGGTGTTTACGACACATATCTATGACATTTTACATCCATAATGGTTGTATCTAATTAAAAGTAAACTCCAAATTCCATGGCCCATAGTGTAGCCTAAAAAGCCCTTTCCCTCTCTGTCTCCAACCCCGTCTTCTCCACTCTCACTCTGCTCCAGCAAACACTGGCCTCTTCCCATGTTCCCTGGATATGGCAAGCATATGTCTACCTCAGGCTTTCACATGAGCTGTGATTCCATCACTGTAAACTTTTCCTTCATTTCATACAGATTGTCTACTAAATGTCACTTCATCGGAGAAGTGACATTTAGCCACCTGAGCCAAAATAGTAGGCCCTCCACACACAATGCTCTCCTTTTCTACTTTTCTCCCTAGCACTTAGTTACCAACTGACATATATATGTAGGTATCATGGATATGGTGCATATTGATGCAATACACTTATTTAGTCCTTTACTTCTCTTTAATTCAAATTATTTTTATAAGTACATGCAAGTACCTGCCCATTTCATGATATCATTAGGGGTAGTCATGCTTAGGTATTTATTTACATTTTCAAATGAATATTGCTTTATTATAAATTACTTCTTGTTATTTCACCTTTATATAAAAGGATGTTAAGTTTTAATCATGTATAGACTGATTATCTGTGAATTTCATTTTATTTATTTATTTTTTTATTATTATTTTTTTTTTTTGCTGAGCCATCCTGCCACCTGTTGGCAGCTCAACGGCAACTCAGCTCGGGCTGGCCTCGAACCGCTGTTGCTCAGAGCTCAGCTTGCACTCTTGAGCGAGCTCTTAACCAACTGAGCCATGCGGCCAGCTGTGAATTTCATTTTAACAAAGTGAAAAGGGTATTGGTTCTGATCCAGTTACAAACCATTGCTCTGGTCTAGAATATAAACTACATGAGATCAAGGACCTTTTGTTTCCCCTTGTATCCCGGTTCCTAGACCAATGTCTGATATATAGTAGATACTTAAACAAAAATTTTAAATAAATGATATATCTTTAGTTTAATGTAAAAAGGTTTTAAGTTACTCAAGTAAAATTGAAGCACAAGATAGTTTATCATATGGCTTTTCATGCCTGAGCATACCACAATTAGCCTCCGTCTCCATTAAGTACCCCAGTAGAACAAACAAACAAACAAAATGTTAGTGTTGTTGTTTTTTGTCTGATAGACTCATGACTACTGTAACTGAATATTTATCTCTGATTTATCTCATAGGAATTTAGAGCCAAATTTGTGGCCAGTTCCAAACAACTATAAAGAATGCAATGGTGAGTTATTTTATTTTTCTACCTTTATTTTCTACTTATACTATGGTATTATATGAATATACCTTTTTGGAAAGAGGTACCCACTTCTTATAAGAAATCAGTTACAATCCTTACATTTAAAAAGCAGCTTTCAAAGCTTTTTCATATTATCTCATTTGATCCTCAGAAATGTTCGGATATGTAAATGTGAATCACCCTGTTTTAAATGTTGAGGAAGCTAAGCTTCAGAGAAGTTAAGTGACTTGCTTAACCAGATAGGTTAAGTGTCCCATAGCCAGTAATTAACGAAACTTGAACCTAGACCTTCTGAGGTGAAAGCCCAGGGAGTTTGGTTTGGTTGCTTGATTGGTTGGTGTTTAGTAAAACCTTCAGGAATCAACAAGGACAATTTTCAAATATAAAGTTGAATTCTGCATTTATATTTATGCAAGATACATTTCAGGAGAGGGGAAAGGAGAAGACAGACACCTTTCATAGTCTATCCAAATGACCCTTCCCAGGAATGAGTTTCATAAAAGTCACACATTTGAATTCTTTTCAACTCTCAGATTATGGTTTGGCTTTTTACTATTTTTGTATTAACTGGGATTGATTGCATATAAAGTATAAATTTAATCAGATTACCAACACCCCCCCCCGACACACACACAAAGTTGAACTCTCAGTTATTATCTCAATTAAATTATTAAAATTCACTTCCACATTCCGAGTGTAGTGATTTTAACAAATTACTATGCATACTGTTTTCTGGCATATTTAAGTGGGAGGCCATCAAGATCCTTGTAGAAACTTGGATTCAACTTCAGAACATCTATGTAAGGTGAGTCTCTTACTCTGAGAACTGGCGGTTTCACCATCACAGCTGACTTGCCACTGACATGAGGAAATTCCAAGCTGTGGTGCAAAAAGCAACATTGTCATCAAGTACATTGTGGGGCTGGAAGTGGTATTTCTCAATCACACTGAGTAGGGAGTGGCTGGGAGCCATGCCTTCACTCTCAGTAGGATTCCTGACTGCCACATTCTTACTATCTGAAAGGTCTCCCAACTGGTTGGATGGGTCATTTCAAAAGAACTCCTCTGCTGAAACCCAAGTCACTCACTGCTCACATTAGACTGTAGCCTTTCCGATTGTACTGCACTGCATCCAGTGTGTTTGTTGGCACTTGAGCCATCAGGAGGGTCCATTTGCTGAGGTTCTTAAAAGTTATAAAATCCGTGGCTTGATTTCCTCTGCTATTGGTCTATACCATCACCACTCGATTGGGAAATGTTCTCCCTAGAACTTGTATCAATATTATTCACTAATGGGTGCATCATATTTTAGGGGATATGGGTGAACAAGAAAGGATAAAAATATGCAAAAAATATAAAACCATCCTATTTCATTTAAATGATTGAATAACACTTTTATTATACTTCAGTATTTAAAAAATAAATGCCACAAAGAAATAAGAAAATTTACATTTATTTATTCATTCATTTGTTCAGCATGCATGAGTACCTGCTATATGGTAGGCACTGTTCCAGTCACTGGAATATAGTAGATAAAACAAAGCCCTTATTTCCTAGTAGGGGAGGTGACAATAAGCCAACTATAATACATTTTTTAAAAGTATATACACAAACATGATATATATATATATATATATATATATATATATATATATATATATATATATGGTGGTAACTGAGTGCTGGGGAGAAAAGTAGAAGAAAGAGGAGAGGGTAGTAGGGGCTACTATTTTGGCTCAGGTGGCTAAATGTCACTTCTCCAATGAAGTAACATTTAGTAGACAATCTGTATGAAATAAAGGAACAGTTTACAGTAATGGAATCATAGCCGATGTGAAAGCCTGAGGTGGACACATGCTTGCCATGTCCAGGGAACATGGGAAGAGGCCAGTGTTTGCTGGAGCAGAGTGAGTGTGGAGAAGACGGGGTTGGAGACAGAGAGGAGAAGGGGCTTTTTAGGCTACATTATGGACCACAGGATTTGGAGTTTACTCTGAAGTAGTTAAAAATGCATTAGAAAGTTTTGAGCAGCAGAGCATCAAGATCTTAAATAGGTCTTTTTAAACATTACCCTGGGCCAGCCAAGTGGCGCTCAGTTGGTTAAGAGTCCTTGGGAGTTGGGAGTGAGAGCTCTGAGCAGCAGGGCTGCTGATTTGGTTCCCTCATGGGCCAGTGATGGTGAACAACAGCTCAGCCTGGACCCGGGCTGTTGTGAGTGGCCAGAGACACCATAGGCTGCAGCCCCTGCTGCAGTGGGCTGCCATGAGCTGCTGTGCTGTGTGTGAGCAGTCGTTTAGTGGCTGCCGACCAACTGCCTCACCCGGGAAGAGCACAATGATCATAATACTAACATGGGCCAGTGAAGCAACGTCCTCCACAACTAGACTGAAGAATAAAAGGACAGCAACTTGTCTGTTCCCCTTCCCCGGTTCCCCAATGCTGTTCCCCTTTCCCAATTCCCCAATAAAATCTTTATTAAAAAAACAAAACAAAACAAAATACTGACTGCTGTGTAGATAATGACTGGGATGGGCATAGGAGTGGAAGCAGGAAAACCAGTTAGGAAGCTGTTGCAATACTCCAATAGAAAAAAAAAAAATAAATTTGGTTGGTACAGTGCTTGACACGTAGCAACAATCAACAAATATTTATTAAATGGATAAATGAATGAGCAAGTAAAACTCAACTTCAAGTTTATCTCTTAAAGATTAATCAGATTCACTCTGTCTATAAGCCAATTTCTTATATGTATTCGTACTTACCACTCAGTCATACCTTTGGTCAAGGGAGAAAAATCCACTTAAGAAACTAATTAATATTTTAGAATAAATGTGTATATACTCTATTATAGCCAACTTTTACATTTTCAATTTAACCTATAAAATGTGCTTCCGAATCTACTACTGTGTTCTGTCTTCTTGTTACAAGATTATCTGTATTTGCTTCTTCCTTTTGAGTCTGGAAAGATATAATCCACACTTCATACCAGGTGTTATAATCCCTCTCATGTACACACACACCTCCTGCTACCTCAACACTCACACCATTACAGTTGTAAATTAGAATAATAAAACCTTTACCAAGGATATAGCTGAAAGAATTCTCATATTTGGGCATAAGTTCAGTTTCTGGCATATAGCCATGACTCTTTGTTGCTATAGCTAAGTATAATTCTCTCTATACCAGTAAAGTGACCTGAAGGGAAATAATTTTTTTTTAACTAACATTGAACTGGCCAAGAAATATAAGACGAATTAAGAGTAGGACGATCCTGAAGGCAAGAAAGCCATTTAGAAGGTAGTTGAATGAATACAGACATTAAATTCCAAGAGCAATGGAGTGTTATAACAATAGCTGCTTAACCTTGGACAAGATGACTCTTGTGCCTCAGTTTCCCAACCAATAAAATAAAAATAATAATAGTGGTAACTGCTTTACAGGGTTATTGAAAAACTTAACTGAGAAAATAGATGCAGATTTCTTAGAATTCTGCTTCCCTTATATGATAGGTAGAATTCTAAGGTAATCTCCAAGATTGTCAGGCCCAGTATATACACACTTTCCCCCACTTATTCAATCAAACACTAATCTAGCTACTGCTGTGAAGGGATTTTGTATGTGTGACTAAGGTCTGGAATCAGTGGATTTTGCAATGGGAAGATGATCTAGGTGAGCCAGACTTAATCACATGAGCCCTTTAAGAGAGTTTTCTCTAGCTGTTTGCAAAAATCAGATATTTGAAATGGAGCTGGATTCTGTCACCCTGGGGATCTCAGAAGCAGTTCTTTTTTTCTCCCAGAGCCTGCACAGGGGAACTCAGTCTGGCTGATGTCTTGATTTCAGCCTTCTGCCACCTGATATACTGAGCACTACTACACCATGCCAGACTTCTGACCTACTGTGAGCTAGTAAATGGGTGTTGTTTTTAATCACTAAATTTATAGTAATTTCTTATGTAACAATAGAAACTGATACACCTTGTATATACAAGTTCTCAGTGAATGTTTGTTCTAGCTACTACATGGCAATAGAGGCGATAGAAAAAAATGTCAATATTTAGTGAATGGTTGGCTATAAAGGATGAGGGAGAAGAAATAGCCAAAGATGGTCCTAACTGTCATTTGCATGACTGGCAGAAGACATCGATCCATTAACCACAATGAAACAGGAGTTGTGTGGGTAGCAAGAAGGAGCCCTGGAAAGAGACTTTACTATTCATAAGAATTACCAAAGTGGCTTGCTTAAAATTCTTTTTATGAATTCCACCCACAAAGTTATCTATAAATACCTAGATTCCTTAGGTGACTTATGGTTTGACCCTTTGCCAGAAACTGCAAAGATCCATGACATGTACAGACTTTTAATTTTGACTGAGGTAAAACCTTCAAAATCGCATCATAAAGGCCGGTATGAAAGAGAATGATATCTAGCTTGTAAGTGAGCACCCAGCCAACTAGGATCCCCTGCTCAATATGACTTTGGTGTTCTCTACTTTTCATGCCTATGCATGGTATGGGGAAAATATACTACACTGGCATTTGAGAACTTACCCGTCATTGGACCTGTTCCTCATAAATGCCAAAGGCCAGAAGACGTAGGAATTTGGACATGCAGCATTTGATTGACAGTAAAACATCCAACTAGAAATGACCCATAGTTGAAAATATAAGATGAAGAGGGCAGGTCAGAGTTGGGGAAGTAGAAACCCTGCAGATAAATGAGGACTTGGAGGAAGGAAGAATACAGAGAGAAGAACAGAGGACTTACCGCCCTGACTGACCTATCCTCTGGCTCTCCATCCTGCTGCTTCACCCCTGAACCTAGGCTTCTCTGCCCACTCCTGGCACTTCACCTGCTGCCATTCCTCAGCTTGCCCTGGGCTGGTGAGAGCTGGACAAAGGCCTTGTCCCACGCTTGGTTTCCTCCCTAGAAGTTTAAACTCTGGACATCCATCCATTAAATACCTTCTCTTCTATTTTCACTCTCGAAGTTACAAGACTCAAGTTTTTGCCTTAGCAGGATTACAAATCATTACTTGTTATTGAACTTTTGGGGAGTGACAAATAGTCAAATGATAAATTCCAATTTTAGTAGAACTGTCTGATCCATAGCACCTAAGCTCAGTTTTAAGAAAAATCTGAAAAGTAAGATAAAATTATCTCCACTTTTAGAACATTTATCACCAGTGGTCCCTGAAATAGCCAATGTACCTAATACAGTCAGAAAGAATTCAATTTATAAAAACTAACAAAAAAAAAAGAGGAGGGGGAGAATGTGCAGAACTTTTGGAAAACACCATGGCTGGGTCTCGCAGCCAGATACTTATACTCCTACGTAGTGAGGTAGTGAGGTACCCAGAGCAGGGGCAAGATATTTGACAGAGAATTTCCTACCCCTGGAGGCAACAGTGGAGAATCATGGCAGCCAAGGCCTGTGGACCATAAACAAATACAGGAGCCAAGAGAGCCCGATTTGGGACAGTGGTCAGCAGCCCTAAACCAGAGTGGGATGCAAATGAGATTGTGAGGCAAAAGCAGCTGAGGAACAAGGGAGGTCTGTGAGCTGGGGTTGGGACAGGGTGTCTGCATGTGCTAGGCAGTCTTACAGGGCTGACAAAGGCAACAATGGTTATTGTGTGTGCCTACAACACTGCCACTCTCATTTTAACTGAAACTGGCTTGGGTATAAAAAAAAAAAATCGTTTTTAAGTATTTGTCCTTACTGATGATGATTACTTTATGTTTTATATTTTTTGTTTATTTCTGACACAGATCATCTTTCAACTTTTTATTGGATGATAACACATATATAGAGACAAGCACAGATTATCTACATAGGGTGTGGGGAATTTTTACTAACTGAACACATCCTTGTAACCAGCATCCAGATCAAGAAACAAAACATGAAGGACCAGCACTTCTCATGCCACCTCCAATCTCTACCCCACCCCCAAGGTTAACTGGCACAGATCCTTTACTTGAGAAAATAAAAGAAACAAGAAAGAGTTTACCCTAGACCAAAGAGGGAACAGGAGGCAATTCACAAATTACCAGGAATTTAGTCCATCTACAATGTAACCCCAAAACCAGCTGTGAAAAATGAGGGAATAAGAAGATTTTCTTTAGTGGACAAAAAAACACAGCATTCAGTTTTAAGCTTGACTGGATATACCATTTATGGATTTTTTTCCCCTTTCATTTAAAATGAAAGAGAGGCTTTCTAGACATTAAAACCTGTTTGACTGCATTTCCTTATCTAGCTTTCTCTGTAAGTCTCTCATTGGATTGCTCCTGGAGTTAACAATAGGGCAGTGCTTTGATTCCAGCTCTAATGAGGGAGCTGGAGGGACAGTGGCTCCGCAGAGTTCTCTGTGAAGTGGCCCCAGGCCTGTCCACTTACCAGAACCTGGGAAACTCTTACTGAAACACAGAGGCCAGGCCTGACGGCAGGTGTCCTGACAGGAGTTCCTTTGGGGAGAGGAGACAGCAGAGGAATGACCTCCGATATGCCATTATTGTCTGATCCCCTCCCACAAGGAAGTGGGGGCTGGTGATAGGGTTCTGCAGGCCCTGCTGGGAGGTGTCCTGAGAACCAGGGCAGCATCCTGGGAGAGAGAGCCCCTTGCCTGTTCTGTGTTGCAGCTGAAGTTACCAGAAGTAGCATCCTAAAGGAATGTTATAAAGGTAATAAGGAGAGTCAAATCAGGTCTCCAAACTGGGCAAGTACAGAATGCAAGGAAATGGAAACAGAGAAGGTAGCATGAGGTAGGAGGCTTGTGGCAGAGCCTGGAGTAACTACAGAGCTGCAGTGCATATAGCCAGAACCAAATTTTGGCCAGGAGCTTTTAAAGAGGTGAGGACCACCCCACCATCTACCAAGAATTCTTGCCCCCAAAATGCAATCTAAACCTGACCTCAGTGTTATATTTCAACTACCAGTTTATAGGAAACATAGAGAGGAGAATTATGAGGAGTTGAAACCAGCAAAATCTAGAATGTAGAAGACTCTATAAATGTGTGCGCAATTACACATACCTGGTGTGCAATTGCAAGGAAGGGGGATGGAGGGAGAACCCACAAGAGATTTAAGAAAACAAATCAACTAATCACAGTGTGTGAACATTATTTGGGTCATAATTCAACCAACTATAAAAATAACAAAAACAAAAAATTTTAAAAAGTAATTACATAGTTGGAGGCTAGAATACTACATAGATAATGAAGATAGACAAAAATTATAGTTTAAAATGTTAGGTGTGAGAATTGTGTTGTAGTTAACTTTTAAAAGATTCCTTAATGTTTTAGAGCAGTGGTTTAGAACTTCCGCATGCTTCAGAATCACTCGGAGGACTTGTTAAAACACAGAGTATTGGGCTCCGCTCCAGCTTCCAGTTCTTCAGGACTTTTTGGGGTGCCTGGACATTTCAATGTCTAAGAAGTTGGATGATGGATACATGAATGTTCATATTACTATTCTGTCTACTTTTGTTATGTTTGAAATTTCTATTTTAAACAGTTTTTTAAGATAAGGAAAAAGAAATAGAAAAACCACTTGACCATATCCAACATCTATTCCTGATTAAAGAAAAAAAATCTCTTAACAAACTAGGAAATACAAGGGATCTTCTTCAATCTATTAATAATAAGAGCCTATGAAAATCCCACAGCTAACATCACATTTGATGGCAAAAGACTGAAACTTTCTCCCCAAAATCAGCAACAAGACAAGGATGTCTGCTCTCTCCGTTTCTATTTAATGTCGTACTGGAGGTTCTAGCTAGTGCAATGAGGCAAGAAAAAGAAATAAAAAGCAGACAGATTGGAGTTAAACTATCTTTATTTGCAGACAACCATCATCTATGTAGAAAATCCTATGAGGTCTACAAAATAGCTACTAGGACTAAACAGAAAGTTGAGCAATTCCATGGCCAATGAGAGCCACTGCAGCAGGGGAGAAGCTGGGTGGTAGGAGGGGCAAGGCCCCTCTACCTTTCTTCTCTAAAGCCCTGAGGAGCTTTTTTCCTTTTTGCCTTCTATATCTTATCACAACTTGCAGACCCCAAGTGTATTGCTTTTCTTCACTGCCTGGTGTTGGGACCAAATACTTATTCCTCAGTTAATCATTTTTCCCCATGGAAAGGCTCACCTTAACGCAGCCATTCTCAAACTTGCCAGGACCCTGGAAGCACCTGAGGAACTTCAAAAACTACTGATGCCTGGGTTCCACCTCCACAGATTGTGGTTTAATTGTTGTTCTAGGTTACGATCTGGGTAGAGGATCCCCAAGTGATTCGAAAGTGCAATCTAGTCTGAGAACCACTGCCCTTTCTTGAGGAGTATCTCTGGCCTTGTAACTTCTCTGAACAGTGAGTTTAGGAAGTAAAACTGGGCAAGCATGGCTCAGGCCCTACTGGGTTTTCTGTGGGATCTGCCTGCCTACAAAGTTTACCACATTAGTTCTGCCATTCTGAGCCGCTGATTTTATAATAACAGGCCCTGTGGCAAGAGGCAGAGGAAACAGGAAGTGGGAGAAGCCTGTGGTTGTCCAGAAGTGACTAGAGCAATGTAAGTCTATCCAATTAAGGTATAAGGAAGAATCAGCAAGCCTAAAGCCATCTTCTCGTAACCACTTACCTCCCCAACTTTTATTTGAAAAAATTTCAAACCTGCGAAAAAGTTGGAAGAATAGTCCAATGGCACCTATATACCCTCCAAATACATTCACCAATTGTTAACATTGCACTCCATTTTCTGTCTGTCTGTCTCTCTCTGTCTCTCTCTCTCTCTCTCCCTCTCCCTATATTGTTCAATAAGCATCTCCTAAGAACAAGGGCATTTTTCTACTTAATAATGATACCATTTTTACTCCCAGGAGGTTTAACAACTATATATTATCTAATATACAATCCATATTTAAATTTCTCCAATTTACCTCAACATTTCCTTTATATCTACTTTAAGGACCACGCACTGCATAATTTTCTCTTTACTCTCCATAATCTAGAATAATCTCCCTCCTTTTTACAAGACATTGACAAATTTGAAAGGGCCAGAATATCTGTGTAATATAATATGCCATAATGATGCTTCCTTATGATTAGATTCACGTTAAATATTTGGTAAGAATACTATGTTGATGATATTGTATGTTTCCAATTGCATCACATTAGAAAGAACATGATGTCAGTTTGTCCCATTATCTTGATGCTGAGTTTAATCACTTGGTGAAGATGGTTCCCACCAGACCTCTTCATTTTAAAGGTGTCTTGATACTTAATAATCTTTAGAGTGATTCTATTAAACAATATGAATATCCTACTCCCCAACAAACTTAGACCCAATGGTTTTTGTATGCATTGCTAATCTTTTATTACAATGGTAGTTGCAAATGGCAATGTTGTAGTTCTATCATTACTTCTACATGTTTCTAACTGTCGTTCTATGTGAAGAAGAATTTTCCTCCCCTTCATCCCACTTTTTGCTTTTCTGAGTATCATTATGGACTCATGAATTCTTTGTTTATTTCATTAATTATATATAAGCCATTGCTGCTATTTGTCTTTTTGAAACTTGCTTATGTCCTTTCAATATATCCCCATTAATCTTTAAATAATGTCTTCATTTCTACTGCAAGAGGTTTCAAGCTCATCTTATATAGTTTCTTTTCCAGACTGAAATCAACCAACTTCTCCAAGGAGCCTCCATTCCTTTCCACCAGAAAGGGTATTTTCTTATACTTTCTCTTCAGTACTGACAGCGAAGTTTTTACATTTCCCTGCTCACTCATGCATCTATCTCCAAGTTCATTCCAAATTCAGACAGGGAGAAAATAAGATGTCACCTTCCTACACCTAAACATCTGATCCAGTGTGATACAGAATATACACACACCTTATCTTTACATTTCTATATTGATTCAACATGTATGTTTGGAAGGCTTACTCTGTGCAGGGTTATGCTAGGAACCCAGGATAAAATTTAAAGCAAGACAAACACAGTCATGTCCCTCATGGAGTTTACAGTCTAGTAGAGGGAGCAAATATGAGTTAGATGATCATAAAAATATTTAACTAAAAATACTGTACGTGCTCTAAAAATAGACACACAGTTGTAGGCGTACAACAGGGAATCTGATACACACTGGGTAATTGGGAAGGCATCCCTAAAAATCCAAATTAAGATCGAAGATCTGAAAAATGGATAGGAGTTATTCAGTTCAAGGGTAAGGGGGTTTGCGTATAAGCTGGGGACAGCAGAGGATTAGGGAGGTGGCTGAGCAGGTTTCAGACAGAGACAAAGAGAGGAAATTAGAAGATTTGAGAAACCAAAAGAATGTTGAGGACATTATTCAGCCAAAAGCCAAGGAAAGGGGCTATTGGGGTGGCTGGAAGGCCGGGCAGATGCTCACTCCATTAGGGTTAGTTTTTATCATCCAAGTAATGGGAAGCCATTAAAGGGCTTAAGCAGGAAAGAGGCAGAATTAGATTGATATTTTAAAATGAATATTGGCTAATGCAGAAAAGATTATCTGGGGCAATGGTGCATGTCAGCATTCCAGGTGGAAGGTTCTCTGCAGTCATACACAGAGAGCATTCTAGGGTGGTGGCTGTGAACCATCACTGTCATTTCCTGTCACTGAAGCCAGCATACACCCATTTTGTGGCTCTCGAAAACCTTCTACAGAATCTCGTTAATGGGCTCCTCCCTAACCCCTTCTTGCCAGCCCCTGTTCTCTCTGTTCATCTTTTTTCTTTTATATCTGGTAGAAAAGTACAAAAATGAGATGGGAGTTGACATTCGTAGGAGTTTAGGAATGCAAAGATACACAAACCCAATATACAAACGTTTCAAAAAACTTCAAAGGAATGGAGGTCTCTGAAGGAAGGGAAAGAAAAGGGCTAGGGGTGGGAAATTTCTCTGGATTTTTGTGGGGACGAGAGAAGGTTGAGTGAGAGGTTAAGGGAGGCCAGCATCTGAGCACAGGGCTTACCTTTCCTCCTCCCTTACTCCTAAGGATCTGCCAATGGCCACGATGAGATGTGGCCTCACTAAAAACCTGGTCTATCCCAGCCCTGAAACAGTTTGAAATAAGGTCAGTGGTATGGTGAATGCAGAGCAGTAAGGTGGGGGCAGGTAAAATGTGAGACACAGAGAGTTTTAGCAGTGAGAGCTGGGATGAAGGAGTCCAGAGCATAATGTGAATGATTCCTTAAAACTATATACAATCTGTATGTTATGTGAAAGTGTTCTAAAATATTTTTTAAAAGCTTTCCAACTCCTTTTACAATGCTAGCATAACTCTAACACCAAATCTATACACACAGTAAATGTAAAGGAGGAATAACAAATGTTACCATCGTAACCATTTTAAGTGCACAATTCAATCGTGTTAAGTAGATTCATATTGTTGTGCAACATTTTTTCCCAGAACTCCTTTTAGCTTGCAAAACAGAAACTCTGTACCCATTAAATAATAACTCCCCACTCATCTCTTGCCTCAGCCTCTAGCCACCCTTCTACTTTCTGTTTCTATGAATTTGGCTACTCTAAGTACCTCATATAAGTGGAATCATATAGCATATCTTTTCGTGACTGGCTTTATTTACCATAATGTTCTCATGTTCACCTATGTTGAAGCATATGTCAGAATGTCCTTCCTTTTTAAGGCTAAATACTATTCCAGTGTGTGTAAATACCATATTTTATTTATCCATTCATCCATTGATGGACATTTGGGTTGCTTTCACCTTTTTGCTAATGTGAAGAATGCTATGAACGTGGGTGTACAAATAGCTCTTTGAGTCCTTGCTTTCAATTCTTTTGTGTACATACCCAAAGCTGGAAGTGCTGGATCATATTGTAACTCTATTCTTAATTTTTTGAGGAATTACCATCCTTTTCTCCATAACAGCTGCACAATGGTTCTCCATAACATCATCAACACTTGTTATTTTGTTTGCTTGTTTTTTCAAATAGTAGCGATCCTGATGGTGTGTGTTTACTTGTTTACAGTATAAAAGTACATATGCTTATTGTGGAAAATAGAGATATAGAAAAAATAAAAATAAATGAAACAGGAAAGTAAAAACAAAAATGTTTTTAAACACTTTTAAATGTTTCATTTTAAAATGAAAAAGCAAATGTTGCTATGTAAACGTTAAAAGAGCCTTTATTTAAAAAAACAAAACACAAGGACATTAATTAATAGAAAAATAACCAAAGGACAGGCACATGAAGACTGAAACAGAAGGGGGGAAATAGAAGTAGCCAATAAATACCTGAGAGGGTTGGTATTAGGTGTTGGGGAGACAAGGATCGAAGCCTACCCAGTTCTCTGGCTACTTCAAGTTGGTGTGGACACAGTGTAAAGGGGCCCCTGGCAGCCATCACAGCTGGAGGGGTATCAAACAGACAGACAGGCCAATGCGACACATTGAGACCCAGAAATAAACCCACACCTATCTGGGCAACTGATTTATAACAAAGGAGTCAAGAAAATACATGGAGAAAGGAAAGTCTCTTCAGTAAATGGTGCTGGGAAAACTGGACAGCCATATGCAAAAGAATGAAACTAGACCACTATCTTATATCATTATAAAAATTAACTCCAAATGGAGAAAAACTTGAATGTAAGACCTGAAATAATAAAACACATGGAAGAAAACACAGGCAGTAAGCCTCTGGACATTGATCTCAGAGGTGTTTTTGTGAATTTGACTCTAAAGGCAAGGGAAACAAAATTTAAAAATAAATGAATGGGGCTACATCAAACTAAAAAGCTTCTTCTGCACAGCAAATAAATAAATAAATAAATAAATAAATAAATAAATAAATAAATAAAATCAACAAACAAAAAGCCAACCAACCCAATGAAATAAGATGTTTGCAAATGATACTTCCAATAAGGGGGTAACATCCAAAATACATAAACAAATCATACAGGGCCAGCCGAGTGGCTCGTTGTTTAAGAGTTCGCTTGGGAGCTCGAGCTCTGAGCACAGGGCTGCCGATTTGGATCCTACATGGTCCAGTGACACTGCCTTCTACAGCTAAGATGGTGAACAACAGCTCGACCTGGAGCTGGGCGATTGTGAGTCGGGGGCGACGACATAGGTTGAAGTGGGGCTGCAGTGGACTGCCTGCCGTAAGCTACCTTGAGTGGCCATCTGATGGCCAGTGACTGATCTGCTTCAACTGGGAAGAGTGCAATGATCACAATACCAACATGGGCCAGTGAAGCGATGTCCTCCACAACCAGACTGAAGAACAAAAGGACAGCAACTAGTCTATTTCCCTTCCCCAATTCCCCAATGCTGTTCCCGCCCCCAATTCCCCAATTAAAAACTAATAATAATAAAAGTCATATAACTCAGCAAATTTTTTTTTTTTTTTTAGCTGAGTCATCCTGTCATCTGTTGGCAGCTCAGCAGCAGCTCTGCTCAGGCCTGGCATCGAAATGCTGTTGCTGAAAGCTCAGCTGGCACTCTTGAGTGAGCTCTTAACCAACTGAGCCACTCGGCCGGCCCAACAACAATTTTTAAAAAGCCCACAATCTCATTAAAAAATGGGCAGAGGATCTGAATAGACATTTTTCCAAAGAGGACATACAGGTGGTCCACAGATATAAGGAAACATGTTCAACATCACTAGTTACCAGGAAAATGCAAATCAAAACCACCTCACACCCATTAGAATGGCTATTATCAAAGAAATAACAAATGTTGGTGAAAATGTGGACAAAGGGAACCCTTATACACTGTTGGATGAACTGTAAATTGGGCATCCACTATGGAAAACAGTATGGAGATTCCTCAAAAAACTAAAAACAGAACTACCATATGATCTAGCAATCCTACTACTGGTATATATCCAAAGGAAATGAAGTAAGTATCTCAAAAGAGATATCTTCACCTCCATGTTCATTGCTACATTATTCACAATAGCCAAAATATGGAAACAAATTAAGTGTCCATCAATGGATAAATGAAGAAAATGTGGTGTGTATATACACAATGGGATATTATTCAGCTTTAAAAAAGAAGGAAATCCTTCTTTAGTGACATAAATGAACCTGGAAAACATTATTGTAAGTGAAATAAGCCAGACACAGAAAGACAAATACTATACGATCTCATTTATATATGGAATCCAAAATGTCAATCTCACAGAAGCAGAGTAGAATACTGGTTGCCAGAGACTGGGAGAACAAGGGCAGGGAAAATGTAGAGGTCAGAGGGTACAAAGTTTCAGTTATGCAAGATAAATAATTTCTAGTGATCTAATGTATAGTGTGCTAACTATGGTTAACAGTACTGTATTGTATATATGATATTTGCTAAGAGAGTAGGTCTTAAGTGTTCTTATCATCAAAAATTTTTTTAAAAAAGGAAGAAAATAGTAACTATTTGAGGTATTGGATATTAATTAGCTTGATTGTGGTGATCATTTCACAATGTATACAAAACATCAAGGTGCACACCTGAAATATATATACTCAATTTCTATTTGTCAATTATACCTCGATATGATTGGGGAAACAAAGAAAAAAATTATGTAAGCATACAGCCATGAATTGGCAAGGATAAAGTTAACTGTATTACAGCTTCCACAACCCTGAAGTGTTACAGCCTATTGAGAAATGACAACAAAGGCTCCTATACAAAAATGATAATGTGATACTGAAACATGACAGAAAGTCATGTTTGTATTAAGTAGTAGTTATATTCAGTTTGGAGAATTATGTGTATATGTCCCACCCTAGGAAGGAAGACCAAGAAGAGTCTGCATAATCAGTCCATGGTAGTCAGTAGTAGCCCAGAAGGAAGAAAGTGGCAGTTATAGAAGTGGGGAATGAGTCCACCAGATATGAAAAATAATCATTCATACCACTCCCACCATCACCATCACCACTCCCACCACCGCCGCCACCACCACCACTGCCGCCACCACCGTCATCACTATTCCCACCACCACCATCATCCAGTAGCAACACGTGCTCCCTTCCCTCCTGTAGTCAGGGGCAAGTAATTAGATGCTATTCCTTTGAAGTAAGTCTTTGATTTGTCTAGAACAAAATATATTGCAGTTTTATGCAAAAATGCTCTCCAGTGAAATAAATAAATAATGATAACAGGAACGTGTTTTAAATGATGAATTGCATGCTAGGCTACTTTGCTTCTAGGTATGGAACTGATTCATATTCTTAAAATCACTCTTAAATCTTCTCTCTTGACAACTGTGATTACTCTTACAATGGGTAGAGGAATGGTGAAAAGCGTTTATCTTGGTTCACTTCGTAAAATGGTACAAGGAAGAAAGATGGAGAGTTATACAGTACACAGGTAGGAAAAAAATATGGATAAAGTACCATAATGTAAGCCATCAGTCCCCGTGACATCACAGGGCTATCAAGTAACAGAAACCAGGATGGCAGTGCACTGAACTCAGTAGTCTTAGGCTTGGATGCCGATTCAAAGACCTCCAAGATGTGAGACCCTGGGAAGTTTATTCCAATAAAATGAAGAGAGTAAGATCAACCTTTCTGTGAGAACTAGATGTAAGTGTACCTCCATGTGTCAGGTATGATTCTTAGTCCACAAACTCATGACTCCAAGAAATAGAACTTCTATTTCTTTACAGTCCAACTTAATTTCGAACACTGATATTAACTCTTACTGGTTTAGTCCTATTTATTTTAACAGACAAAAATATACTCTCGGTTCTCCACAGTTTCTCAAGGTATGGGAAGGTGGATGGGCTAGGGCATGCTTTTTGTCATCTGACATTAGAGATGATCCTTGCAATGTCCATTGACTTTCCTTCCCACCCATGGATTCAACAGCTCCTTTCTAAAATATGAGCAGCCTGAAGGCCCAGAAATCTTTGCAGCCTCTGTCTGGTCCTGTTGGACCAGACAGTATCTCCAGAGATATTATCAGAGGAAAGGTGAAGTTCCTCTCTGCTCTCAGGAAACAAAGGTATCTCTCAGCCTCTTCAGATTCATTCCTTTCCAGTCCCTAGAAAATTAAAATACTCTATTCCCCTGATATTTCTGAGGGAATTATATTGTATATATTATTTAACATCACAGAAGAGGTTCTGGCAACACCCCATAATCAAATGCATTCGTATTCCTACATTAAAATATATGAACATTCACCCTGTATGAATGAATAAATGAACAGCTTCTCAGCGCCCAAGTCAAGTTTGGCTAACAAGTAAGTATGCTGCAAATTTACCAACTTTGGGTTCCAGAGTCTTTTGGATTGTAGATCTCTAGTTGAATTTGAGTAAGTTAGATATGGGTATGATGTAACTCCACTCTAGTGCAATAGAAATGCAAAAGAGGAAGGTGCTGCTAAGGGATAATAAGATCTGTAAAGATTCATAGAGGAGAAAGCACTTGAACAAAGATAGGAGAATGTATGGAAATATGCAAAGATCAAAAAATAAATGGCATCCTATGTGAAGAATAACAAAAACCCTCAAGTATATTAAGTATCATTTGTCATGAGGAAAACACAAACTAAGAATGTGGAACAACAGGAAGTCTCGTTCATTGCTGGTGGGAATGAAAAACGGTACAACCACTTTGGAAGACGTTTTGGAGTTTTTTTTACAAAGCTAAACGTGTCTTACTATACAATCCAGCAATTGTGCTCCTGTGTATTTACTCACCTGATTTGAAAACCTATATCCACACAAAAACCAGCATGTGAACGTTTATAGCAGCTTTATTCATAATCACCTCAAGATGTCCTTCAATAGGCAAATGGATAAAGAACTGAGGTACATCCAGACAATGGAATACTGAGCAGTTAAAAAAGAGCTATCATGCAACACAAAGACATGCAGGAATCTTAAATGTATATTTATAAGTGGAACTATCTAATCTAAAAAGACTACATACTGTATCATTCCATTTATGTGACATTCTCGAAAAGGTAAAACTCTAGAGTTGGCAAACAGATCAGTGGATGCTAGGGGTTCAGGGTAGAGAAGAGTTGAATGGGTGAAGCACAGAGGATTTTCAGGGCATTGAAACTGTTCCATATGATGCTGTAATGGTAGATACATGACCCACACACTTGTGAAAACTCAGAGAGCTTTATATTAATATCACAGAGTCAACCTTAAAGGATGCAAAAAAAAACAACACCAAAAAACCAAAACACACACACAAAAAACCTTAAATCATTTAGAATGTGAACAGGTCTCCAGATGGAATGTAGAATGTGACAAAATAATCTCACTGTATTACAAATATATGAAACAAACTCAGTGAAGAAGATGGGGGAGAAAGGTGCTGACCTAAATAACTGGAAATGAGTGGAGTCTGTAAATGAAAGACAAAAGGAACTCCAGTTGAAGAAGTAGAATAGGGGTTGACAATTCTGAAGCCACTATACATGTATACTACAATAGAATTGAACTATTAAGTAAAGAGATGGCAGAGTCAGGTTTCTTACCATTGGAGTTATAGACAAGCAAGGGGCAAAAAGGAGAATGATCCATATGGTAACAGATTAGAACTGGAGATATCAATATGAACTCATGTGTACCTTAATATAGATACATAGTTACATATAGAAATATTTATAGATATGTACATATACACCGAGTATATACACATATACTTCCTTACTTCTAAGAGGGCTTAGAAGCAATGATACTCAGTAGCAATTAGCAACTAGTGCTAGCTCTTGATTTCTAATACTATTCTCCAATCACAGGAACCAAGGCTCCTTGGGAACAGGCTGATTATAGGAAAAAGCAGAAAATATGCAAGACAAGAGTCTTCAGCATCTTATAGTACCAGAAAGTAAGGAAGTGGGGATATGTCAAAGTGACACAGGAGCCACATGGAAGACCTCCCAATGGCAAACCTGGAAGAATGTGAGTAACAAAATAAATAAGGTCATACTGGATTATAAGCCAAAGTATAAAACAGATACTCATGAGTCCATACTAATATATACATGCATGATTAAATAAATAATAGAACAGGCAACTTGCCCATGCAGAAGAATTCCAAATAATTTATGTAGATACTTTGCCCTCAGGGGGTATCCCAAAGTGTAGTTGTGCATAGTAACTCCCTTCCAAAGAACAAAGTATAAAAAGAGGGGAAAAAAATAGCATTACCTCAACCAGGTAGTCAAGGTTAATGTCAACAGTGAAGTCATATTGAAAGCATGTAACCTTGATAATGAAGTGATAAGAATACTTTACCTCTATTGTCTTTTTCCTAAAAACTAATAACCCCAGTCTAACCATGAGAAAAACACATGACAAATTCTAGATAACAGACATTCACTCCTGTAATATGCTGGCCATTGTTTTTCTATGCAATGGCAGAGAACCAAACAGACCAGAATGTCTACCCTTGAGGACACGGGTATCCACCTTTCTAATGAGGAAGACAGTGAATAAACAACATAAATAATAACTAACTACATTGGATAGCATGTTATAAGGTAATAAGTGCTGTATGGAAGAAAGAAAGAACAAGGTAAAAATAGATCAAGCTGCAAGTTGTAATAATAAACAGGGTGTGCCTCACGAAGAAAGTGACATCTGAGCAAAGGCCGGGGGGGCAAGGGGGGCTTAGCCAAGCAGTTACTTGGGAAACAGTCCCTCAGGCAGAGGCAAAAGCTAACTAAGGACCCTAGGATGGGAATGTGCTTAGCATTGTCTGGGGAACACAAGGAGGCCAATGTGACTGAGGCAGCCAAGGATGTAGGAGATATAGGAGATGAGTGACAGCAGGTGGTTGACAGGTCATGGAGGGCCTTGTAGACCATTGTAAAGACTTTGGCATTTTCTCTGGATGAAACCAGAAGCCACTGGAGGGTTTTGAGTAAAAGACTGACATGATTTAATTTATGCTGAGATAACTTTGAATGAGATGTAGACAACACATTGTAAGGAGGTGAGGGTGGAAGCAGTGAGTCAGATAGGAAGCCATTCCAGAATCAAGGCCTGACATAAGGAGGGCCCAGAAGTGGTTAGATTCTGGTTACACTTTAAAGTGAAGACTTAGATGTTGGGAGAGGGAGAGGGAGAGGGAGAGGGAGAGGGAGAGGGAGAGGGAGAGGGAGAGGGAGAGAATGAATGACTGAAGTTTTAGGCCTGAACAACTGGAAAGGCGGCACCACTGCTCCAAAGGTTTTCCCCTGTATTAACCCATCTAATCCCCACACTAAACTGATGAGGGAAGTAGTGTCATTGTTCCCATATTCAGTGGAGACACTAAGGCACAGAGAGGTTGTCCAGGTCACACAGCTAGTAAGTGACAGAGCTGGGATTTGACCAGGACTGGCTGGTCCCAGAGTCCGTGCTCTGAACCACTACACCAAGCTTCCCTCCGTGAGGGCAGCCTCATCAGATAAAAGGTTTCTGTATTGGGAAAAATGTTAAAAAAAAAACACAAAGATAATTCTACACTCTAGGCAAAACTATGTGGGGCTGAATTAGAATGTTTGGCACAGGAATAAAAAAAAGAAGAAACAGATTCATGGGCAAGAAAACACAAAGCAGGCAGAAGACACACTGACAGAGAATTGTGCAGCTTTTAAGACAGAAGACCAGCTGTGAGCTCATAGCTTTTGCATTCAGATAGTCAAATGCTTATGCCATTCCTATTGAAGTCATAAGTACTAGGCACAGAATGCCCCCCTTGTGTAGCCTGGGCACTTTAAGCCAACACTACACAGTTTAACAAGCTTTCTCCCTTTAGTAACCATATTGTCCCCTAACTTCATTGAATACTGTGGGCCCTAGAACATATACAAAGGTACGGCAATATTTTCATAATCCTGCAGTTTGAATATAGACACAAATGCTCTTTTAGATGCTAACAGTGTTGTAATTTGTAAGGATTTGGAGGTTACAGGCACATGTACAACCTGACCTGATACAAGCTGTGAATAAATGCCATGACCACCCCCAGATAGTCACATAAACGTAAGAATCCTCTGCTCCTCAATTTGGGGGAGCCTTGTATGACAGGGCGTGCTGTGAGCCCATGCCATGTGGTTGCACGGGTGGAAACACCTAGAGAAACTTTTATCTCACCCCATCTCATCAACACATATATTATTCCACCTGAAGTGGACAGAATCAGAACCTTTGCTCTATCTTAGTTTAAGAACGCACTTTCCTCCCCACTCAGCTCTGCTGAGTCTGTATTCTCTGTGCATGTGTTATTTCACATTTTTACCAATTAATACAAAGGGCTTTTCAATACATTATCTCATTTAGGCCACAGTCATCCAGCAAGGAGAACTTGTACTAGTATTCTCGTTTTACAGATGAAGAAACAAAAGCTGAGAGGTGAACTGGCAAATCCAAGGTCACTTGGCATCCACCACCCAGGCTTTCCAGCTTCAGATTCAGCCAAATTTCCACACCACCACACTGCTTCCCTGGACCCTGATACATGCCATCCTTGGACAGTCTCGGGGTCTGACTCTCCATCATAGCTTCTCAGACATCAGCCTCTTTCTACCAATCACTCGCTCTGGCTGTCTCCACTTCACCCTTAATCAACTAATTTGTCTTTGCTTTTAGTGCCTCCACCCCACCCCACCCCACCAGATGGCTCCTCTTAAGGTACCACTTGGATCACACTGTGTTGCCCCCAAGTCAGAGCCGGCCTCTCTTTCTGGCCTTCTCTGTAGCACCTACAGGAAGCCTCACTGTAATTTAGTCTATCAACCATACCCTCAACTTTCCTAATATTTTCATTCCCCTCACCTTCATTTTGTTATTTCTTTTTCATTGAGAACATCTGGCCCACTAACCCACCACCCATTTTGAAATTCTCTACATCTGAAACACAGAACTCAAATTCCTTCCTAGAGCCTTCCCTGCTTGCTAAGCAACAGGATTCTCACTAATATGGCCTCTGTCATATGTTGCCCTATAACAGAACTTCCTCTGCCAGTCCGCCAGCTCCAGGTCACAACTATGACGTAGGGATCTCCCGATTATTCTAATGTCTAGCACACAGCTCAGAACATATTAAGTGTACCACAACGGTGTAAAATGCCTTGGTTAATCAGTATTCAAGTTAAAATCCTATCCACACAAACATATGCAGTTAGAGTCTACACACACACACAACCCAAACTTTGACAATATCCAGAGGTTTCTCCAGTCTTAAAAAATTTGACAGAAAGAAGGGATAATTAAGGACATGTAACCTCATAATCTTATAATTCAGGTAACAACATAGTCTATTGAATTAAAAACTCTACTCAGTTAAGACCGTAAAATGGCAATGTTCCCATAGATACTTAAAGTTTTGTATTTCTATTTATTTATTATACAGATATAGGTTCTCAAAGATTCAAGAACCTTATGTCATAAACCCAATTTTGTAACTGGGCTCTGTACTTGTTAGGTAAGCAAACCCAAAGGCAATAAAGGCCTAAAAAGTGGGATGAAACCCCAATAGAAACTCTCCGAGGCCCACAAAGTCCTTGAATAAAACACTGCCTGTGCAAATTCTCCACCCAGTGATACGCATTTTGACCTGCTGATGTTTATATGGAGGGTGCTTCTGCCAGCTGTGACTTCTTGTCATGGAACATTCTAGCTCTCCACTTTGATTCACATTAATTTAGAATGTGGTGCTATCATGTGGTGCTGTCAGCTGACTGCAAGGTGGTTAGGAGCAGTGTACAATGCAGGTCAGAAAATATGCAAAAAAAGAAATCAAACTCTCCCGTTTTATCTTCTTTTATTTTTGCTTGGTTTTGGTCTTTACCCTACCGGGATCTTTGGCAATTGTGTGTATACTAGTACGCGTATATAACCACACCTTCACTTAGCACAGGTTGCATTAGAAGAGCCAAAACAGGAAAACATGTAAGGAATCTTGAGATCCTCAAGAGAAATAAATTAGATCTGCTGTATTCTTTTAGCTCAACTCTCCTTTCCTTTATTTTTTATTTTAAAAAATATGAAATTCCCTCCATTTCTCAACCCTCATCTTCTCATACTGTAAGCACGTGAAGTCACTAATGATCATTTAAAGGCACATAACCTTATGAATCTGGTAAGTGTGAAGACAAAAGGCCATGGTATAGATTAATGGATTGGGAGAAGACCAGAACTATAGGAGTGTATAATAAGTAAACACTCAGACTTTGTTGTACTATAAGTATCACTGTGTGTTACACAATAACAGAGGACCATAAGTACTAATTGTTTAGAGTCATACAAGCATAAGCAGCCCTTCAAAAATCGAGTATAAATATCACGGAAAAAAACAAGCTATAAGCAAAAATTCAGAAATGTCCAAATATTGCTGTTCTTGGACAAAACTCTACTAACCATTAGTTTGAGTTTTCCAAGAAAATGTGAGAACAAGATAATTTTAGAAAGTAGCAATGTTAAAGAAATGAAACCTATGCAAAATGAATTTTAGTCCTTCATTATACAGTTTATAAGTTTGAAAAAAGAAATCCAGGTTGTTAATTAATAATTCTGGAAAATATTTTTTTCATGCAGTGTATTTATAACAATAACTATTATGCAGTCTCTCTTTATTGAGAGAGATCCTTATATAACTAAATCCTCCCTGGATAATCTCTGTGTCACCATTTGCCTCCAATTGCTTCATAAGCAAGCTACTCTAGTAATCTGGAAAAACTGTGTGATGGGTGGTCTAAAATAATTTAGGATTTGGGCCGGCCGAGTGGCGCGGTGGTTAAGTGCTGGCTTGGGAAGCCGGCGGCCCCGGTTCGGGTCCCACATATGAGGGCCAGTGACAGTGCCCTCAAAAAAAAAATAAAAAAAAAAAAATTAGGATTTAAGGGTATCTGCGGTATGCTAATAATATGAACATTTACACATTTAACCAACATATATTTAACCAAGATAATCCCTTAAACTGTGAGAAATATGAGAAAGTGCATTATAATACAACAGACAATAGATTTTCCCCTCTGAACTACACAGTACTTCTTCCATTGACAAATTCACCTCTTTTCAGAAATATACAAAGTTAATTACAAAACAGTAAGAGCAAAGTGTTCATTAAGCCATTCGAACAAATCATCTTTTTTCAAAGTATTAACATAATCTTAGTGTCAAGTGCATCAGTGTACTAACCAAAGGATTGTTATTTTTAAACACTTTCATACAACAAAAGGTTGCGAGGAAGTCTTCCTTTTATCAGCAAAACTGGCAGTGGTTACTCAAGAGATGCATTACAAATTATTGTTAGGGATTGTAAATGATAACTTACCAAAAATTCACTTAATGTTCACCTTTGTTAGTTCTTTAGAATAGGAATTTATCTCTAGAGTAAACATAGTGTCTTCTGAATATAGTAAACACACTATAAAGCCAGAGCCCATAGTGAGAGGTTTCCAGACCTGGCAGAAAGAATCCATTGTACAGCATGGATCTCTGTCCGTGCTCAAAATATCTAATGATATTTTTCATGTATACTGAACTTCTTTGAAAAGCACTGTACTGTTTCACATCTTACTGTCATTGTAACAAAATGTACTAAACAAAACCTTTGGATTAGATTTAAAAGCAGCTAAAAAACTGGCTGCTTTAGGTTCTAATTATCAGAAGACATCTGGGAACTTTGGGCTCTCAAATATCAGAAACCCCAATAACTTATCATAAAAATACAAGCTCTAGGTTTTGAAAAATATACAAAATGCACTGCACATGGAAATATCTCTTGATTGTCAAGGAAGACAAGATATCATAGCTTTAGAGATTCATGTTGTGCTTCAGTGATCTTTGTTTTTGCAGATTCCATTTTTCACAGTTTTGGGCAGCCTCTGACCTTTGGTGTAAGCACGGTACCAAAAATGGAGAAAGAGCAGCAGAAAGATGCACCCATAGCTCATAATGATGTATAGGAAGACTGGAAACTGGTACTTGCAATCCTCCATGAAGAAAAACTGGCCTATGTGGATGGTGACAATAATGAACTGGACCTGAGAGATGAAAGAATAAAAAATATTGTTCGATAGGAAGAGTCACAATGGAGCAATTATTTAATGCATTCTTTGCCTGCTTATGTTTAAACACTCTCCAGCCACACGCCAGGCTACTGTGGGGTAGGGAATTTTATCTTTCAATCTAGCCTCCACGGGAGTGGTAGTGCATGGAATAGTATTAAAATCCAAATGGGGACATGGAACCACTATTCAGTCCTGCCAAACTGCACAACTCCTGGGGACCCAATCCACATGTCCCTGGAGCTGTGCAGTGCCCTTTCCTACTCAGAGAACCGTCAGAGCAAGTTTTCTTTGCAAGGCCTCGACTTGAGTTCTTGACTAATAAAATGCACATGGGACCACTATCTTCTGGCCTAATTTTCTAGGATAGTTTCAATTTCAAATATTTTTTTTGTTCAACCAGATATTTCAATTTTAGGGAAATAAAAATATTCTAATCAGAGCCTTGCTAATTCTGTAGGAGCCAAAGCATCTCTGAGTCCCCACATCTGCCATCTGTCCTCTACTATCATAGACAAAAATATCTCCTTATCTGCCAACAGCAGCAGCAGAGACTCTACAAGGAGTGGGGAGCATTAGGGGCCTTCCCAGTGATGCCCCAGTGTTCTGTGTTCTGGAGGATTCTACATAGTCTAAGAGTGACTTTCGGGGCTAATGTCCAGTCCAGATTTCTTGGATGTCTTTGTTCTCCTGATTAAAAGGCAACATGTGTTCCGTGGAAATTTTAGAAAAGTAAAAATCTATTAATAAAAAAATAACAATTACCCACAATCCATACAGTTATAACCATAGTTAAGATTTTCACATAGTTTCTTTGATTATCATCATGAACTTCCCTTACATTATCTTAAGGAACTTCTATGATATTCCTGTGCAATAGCTACAATTATTCCTCTCATTTTGCAGATGAGGAAATGAAAAGTTAGGAAGACAAAGCAACATCTTCAACATTCTGTGCAGTGTGTGTGTGTATAATCGATACATTTGAAATAATAATGAACAAACATCTGTTCTTTCTATAGAAGTACTTTCCCACATTATTAAAGTCTTCAAACATTTAAGAGTATATATATTAAGTGAAAAAAAGCCTAATACAAAATTGTATCTGTACTACAATATGAATCATACAAAAGGCCAAAAAATGTATACAGGTGGACACTTTGGTCAGCATTGCTCAAGCAGTTCTCCGTAACCAGAAGTGTCTGGATGCTGATGGTAACCACTTAGAGTACCTCGTGCAATTGCAGAAGTCAAACATGAATTGTATTCATCTTCTGTTATTGGTATATACTGAGTCTTACAATTTTAATACTGTTTTTTCTTAAAATGTGTATACATTTCCTGGCACACTCTGTATATGAAGCTAGAAAATAAATCAGCTCTGATTATCCCTGGGTGGTAGAACTATGCTTATTTTTTTCTCTTTCTTAATTATAATTGATGTTCTTATTTCTCTGCAACAAGCATATATTACTTTAAAATCAGAAAATCTACTTAAAAATAAAGGAATTGTAAATAATTTTCATGACTTCATAACATTCCAAGGCAGGAATTAAGATTATTTATTTCACCATTTCCTTATAACTGGTTATTTGGGGTGCTGTCAATTTTGGATGCAATAAGCAATTCTGCAAGGATATACTCTGATATTGATTTAACATCCTTCCAGACTAAAATATCAGTCTCTCTCCTGGGAGAACACAGTATGTGACTATTCAGAATTTCATTTAACAAATTGTACGAGTTTCATAGAAATTAAGCTTTAACAGGCTATCTACACCTAAATTCATATTTTCTGTTTAGTGTTATTGGCAGAGTATGACAGTGATTTGTTATAGACTATAAATTTGGAAATATGAGAATCACAGAATTCTTCTTTTAATAGAAGACAAAATTTAAAGCAAATCATCATCTTAATCCATGGTTACTCTTCAAAAAAAATGATTTGACATATTTTTAGGATTAATGCTTGGAAACTATTATTAAATCTCAATTGAGTGCCTCTGCTCTTTTGAACATTGTTTACTTGAGGACAGTACTCTAATTTATGTTATCAGAAAAAAAAAACATTTAGAAAAGCAATTGTAAATAATTTTCATGACTTTGTAATATTCCAAAGCAGGAATTAAAATAATTTATTTCACCATTTCCTTATGTTTCCTTATTTAGAGCACTGTCAATTATATATATATATAAAATATCACAACTCTACATCTTTAATCCTCACAGTACTTTTACCAATTGGAGGAAAATAGACTTATAAATGTGAGGACTACATAGGCAGACAAAGAAGGAAGCCTCAAAACTTTCACAAGTTACATTCTCTCAATTTCATTTAGATCTAGAGTATGGAATTTCTAACTTCTAATTTAATGTTATACCTACTGAGGTTCACATAAGTTTGAGACTATGTTGATCACAAATGTTTTACATAAATACATAAAACAGTATAAAGATACACATTTTGGTTTAACTGTCTGAGCCTCTTGGCTACCAAATACACTTTATTTTCAACAAAATTACTGACAGAATTTTAAATAACATAGAAAGGATAATAATATGATGCCATACAGAGGCCAGACACTTTATATCCCTATTGTTTTGTAAGCTTTGTTCTTTATTTAGTTAGTATCCTAATTCACAGGGGAGACAAGTGACTCTAGTTTACTCACAAGCTGTAATGTCGTCAAATATTTTTTCCACCACAAATACTTCTGGTAGGCTGGTCCCAATGCACATAGTCCATAGTAGAAATACATGACTACGTGCACAGCTGTATTGAGAAAGGCATGGAATGTTCCCAAACCACCTGGAAAATAAGATTATTATAAAATGGGGGCACTGTTCCTTACAATGAGACATATTTTTGACTGAACTGAGATTTAAGTATGTATTTCTTTTAATTTCAGTAGGAAGAAAATCAAGCAATATATAAAACATCAATCTTGTTAAACAGCTATCAAATTAAAGGGAGCTGGATAATATACTCATTTAGCAAAACATAAGAAACAAATCTTAGAAAATAAATTAGCATGTCTTTGTTTAAGATGGTCTTATGATTTGTGTTTACTTTCACAAACAAGGATGAGTTTTTTATTTTTTAAAGACTTTATAGGGGAATTGGGGGAGGGGATCAGCACTGGGGAATTGGGGAAGAACAGCCAAGTTGTTGTCCCTGTCTTAGTTGTAGAGGGTGCAACTAGCTCAGCTTCAAGTTCAGTCGCCATCCGGCCACCTGTTGGCAGCTCAGGGTAGCTCAGCTCAAGGTGAGGTGTTCAATCTTAGTTGTGGGTGGGCATAGCCCACCATCCCATGTAGGAGTCGAACTGGAAACCTTGTTGTTAGGAGCATGTGCTCTCACCAGCTGAGCCATCCTGCCACATGTTGGCAGCTCAGCAGCAGCTCAGCTCAGGTGCAACCCACTGGCCCATGTGGGAGTCGAACCGGAGACCCTGTCGCTCAGAGCTTGTGCTCTTAACAAACTGAGCCACTTGGCCGGCCCCTTGAGTTACTTTTTTTTTTTTAAATATTTTATTGGGGAATTGGGGGAGGGAAACAGCATTGGGGAATCGGGGAAGGGGAACAGACAAGTTGCTGTCCTTTTTGTTCTTCAGTCTAGTTGTGGAGGACGTTGCTTCACTGGCCAATGTTGGTATCGTCATTGCACTCTTCCCGGATGAGGCAGATGGGTCGCTGGCCTATGGATGTTGCTCACCGCGGCTATTGGCAGCTCACGCTGGCTGCCAGCCACTCACGCTGGCTGCTGGCCACTCACTGTAGCCTATGGCAGCCCACTGCAGCAGGGTCTGCAGCCTACACCATTGCCGGGACTCACACAGCCCAGCTCCAGGTGGAGCTGTTGTTAGCTGTAGAAGGCAGTGTCACTGGCCCTCATATGTGGGATCCGAACCGGGGCCGCTGGCATTCCAAAACCAGCTCTTAACCAATGCGCCACTAGGCCGGCCCTTGAGTTACTTTTTATATTGCTAAATAGTAATCACATTTATTTTTTAGTGAGTATTAACATATATAAAGTACACAAAGGATATTAATCTTAAATGTAAAACTTGATGATTTTTACATATAGATATGTAGATATAGATATAGATATATTTATATCTATATATACCCACATAACTATTACCTAATTCAAGATATAAAACATTTCCAACACCAGGTAAGGTTCCCATATCTGCCTTCAAAAAATACATCCCTCCCAATTTAACTTTTATTCTGACTTCTATCATCAACTATTAATTTTGTCTGTTTTTAAACTCCATATAAATGGAATTATACTGGCTATATGCTTTTGTGCCTTTCTTTCAATCAATATGTTTTGAAGATTCACCCAAGTTGGTGTGCATATTAGTAGTTTGCCTTTGCACTGCTATGCAGTATTCCACAATATGAATATATTACAACTTATTTATCCATTCTCCTATTATCCTATTAAAAGATATTTGGATTCTTTCCAATTTTGGTTATTATGAATAAAGCCGAAGAATTTTTCTGCACATGTCATTGCGTGAAATCAAATTCACTTCTTCCACTCTCAATTTTGCAGAAATATTTTTAGTGCCACAAAACTTTGGCAGTAAAACCACAGGCTTTCATTAGCAAACTATGCTAGGTTTGCTGTAATCAATTACTGTTCTTCCAAAATAAACATTTATTAATTGTTAAACCATCTTCATTTACTGCCTCCATTTGATTATTATGAACTGTGCCTTCCTGTCTTGGTTGTCCTCTTCCAGTTTCATCACAGCTCCTACTGATCACATTCAATTTAGAATACAAGCAAAGAACTCTGGGGAAATATAAGCAAAGATCACTTCCACTGCCTTAGCTGGACCACAAGTACAGTGGAAGGGATAACGGGGTGATTAGCTGTGGTGGTGGGAGGACACAAAACTCTTCCCTGGCATCTCTTTCTAATCTAGAAGAATGTACATTTTTTTTTAATATAGTATTTTTTAAAACTTTATTGGGGAACAGTGTGTTTTTCCAGGACCCATCAGCTCCAAGTCGAGTCGTTTTCAATATAGTTGTGGAGGGTGCAGCTCACTGGCCCATGTGTGAATCGAACTGGCAACCTTGGTGTTATGAGCACTGTGCTCTAACCAACTGAGCTAACCAGCCACCCTGTACATTCTTTATGTACAGCCTGATTTAGCTTAGTAATGTTGGCCTGAAATTTAAATTTTTCTCCATAATATTGTTTTTTATCCCAGTATTCTTTAATTCCAGAAATAAAGGAAAACATCACAAATTTGGACTAATTATGTTAGAAGAAGGGCCAAATTCATAAACACTATGAATTACAGAAAAATTAAAGCAAAATAAAAATTGGTGTGTAATAGAAACTAATTACTTTTTAATAATCTTCATAATTGCAGCAATTTTTGATATTCCCACTACTAAAGTATTCCCTTTAAAAAAAACCTGTTTTAAATAATTATTTTAAACACTTTAAATAGTCCCCTGATGCCTCATTTATGCTCTACTCTGCTTCATAAACTTTCCCTTCCTGAATACAGTAAATCAAATTTCAGTTAATCCCTTAATTATCACAAATTTCAAATCAGGAGACACTGAATAAATGAAGCCTAACAGCCTCCCAGCTTTTATTATTTACATTTGGATTAGTGTTCTCTCCCAAAAGAAACTTAAATAAATAAATTATAGTGGTGTGCAAACACCTTTTCTAGGGTAATTTTAAAATAGAATAGTTGTCTATTTCTGATAGTTTAGGAGTCAAGCTGCTTAACAGGGGGATGAGCCACAACTGAAGCCTATTTGTGTCTCATGATTATATACATTCAGGAAATCTACTGCACTCTTGCAGTAGATCAGAAAACAACCTATATCAGGGTTGGCCGAGTGGCACATTGGTTAAGAGCTGGTTTGGGGATGCCAGCGGCCCCTGTTCGGATCCCACATATGAGGGCCAGTGACACTGCCTTCTACAGCTAACAACAGCTCCACCTGGAGCTGGGCTGTGCGAGCCCCAGCGATGGTGTAGGCTGCAGCCCTGCAGCAGTGGGCTGCCATAGACTACAGTGAGTAGCCGGCAGCCAGCATTAGCTGCCAAGCGCCGCCATAAGCGACCATCCAGAGGCCGGCGACCCATTTGCCTCATCTGGGAAGAACGCAATGACAATACCAACATGGGCCAGTGAAGCAACGTCCTCCACAACTAACTAGACTGGAGAACAAAAAGACAGCAACTTGTCTGTTCCTCTTCCCTGATTCCCCAACGCTGTTCCCCTTCCCCAATTCCCCAATAAAATCTTTAAAAAAAAAAAAAGAAAGTAAACAACCTATATCAGAGCCTGTCTCACTAAGACACCACTTTGGTTCTTGGTAGAAAAGTGTCTATTGTCCATTCAGAAGCTTTCACCATTTAAATCACCTAAAAAGATGATCCTATGGAAAGGATCATCAAAACACTAGTGTAGCTAAGAGTGTTTAGTAAGGATTACTGATCAAAATAAGCCATCAAATAAAATTAACTTGCATATTTTCTCCAGTTATTTTCTAATGAGTTATTTTAATACAATTGTTCACAGAACAATCACTTTAATTAGCAATGTTTTTCACATCTTTGGAAGGCTTTTCTAATAAAGTATTTTCTGAGCTTGCTTTCTTCTTTACAATAACAGTGCTGAAAAGCAAAAATCTTAGAATGAATCACAATTCGAGTCATTACATTTTACTTGTTTGGTTTGGAAAAAATAAAGGAATTACCTGGGTAATTACCATAATTTTCCATATCTCTGGATGGGAGTTTGTGCATAATTAATATAAAAACCTTCCACAGAAATATTTTCATTACATTCAAAAGAAAAGCTGAATTGCTATTATCCCAGAGAGCTACAACAGGCAAACAGGAAATTAAATACTAGATAGAGATCAGCTGTGTTCAAGTTTTCGAAAGACTAGTTTAAAATGGACAATTTCATTCTATTAATGGAAGCCAATGCCCAAGCACATTTCTGGAAATAACTCAGCTCTCATTGCTGTGCTTATCACTGAACAGATATCAGGTGTTTACTACATTCCACATGCAAGACTGAACAGAAACACCAACTCATGGAACATATCAGAAAGAAGGAAACATTATTTTCTACTACTTACATTTTGTAAAGCACAAGGGGTATTAAGTTGTGGACAATGAACCCACTAAAGTGCTTCATGTCTGTAGGCGTGGTAACAGTGAAAAATTGAGGTATATCATGTTTAAATTTTCATTATTGAAAGCATTGCTTGTTTTGAAATGGAAGCTGGACTATCAATGAACTCAAAGATAGAAGTCAGAAAAGTGCTCAATTCTATTCTTCAAATAAAATTTATTTTTCCCATTATAGAATGAGCCAATGTTCAGTATAAAAAAAAAATTAGAAAATATAGAGAAGGACAAAAAAGGAGAGGGAAACCACTTTTTGTGCCAATATCTCTATATCACTATAGTTTGGGGTATTGCCTTCAAATCTTTTTTCTATTTAAATATATTGTTCAGTGTTGTGCTATAATATTCTGATCTCCTGGGAGAAATCTGAATAAAAATTATAAGGGTGTAAAAGAACCTTTTCTAGTATACTCTAAAAATAGAATAGTCACCTGTTTCTGATAATTTAGGAGTCAAGATGATTAAGAGAGAAGATAGCTAAATGTCTCTCAAGATCATTTGCGTTTCACAATTATAGACCATAACAAATCATAACCATTCTATTCTATTAGTGGATGTTTGGGTCTTCTTCAATTTTTCATCAACACAAAAAAAAGTATCAATGAGTATCACTGTAGAAAGAACTGAGAGGCGCAACATGTGAGAGAAAATAAAAACATAAAAAGTAAAATAATGGAGATTAAATAATATGGCTGGCCTTGATTGTGAAATAGACACAGATGAGACTATCTTGTTTTAGAGTCAACTAAATTTTTATATTAACATACATGATAAGGAAAAACAGCTAATTTACTTTTTTAAAATCTTCAACAGATAAATACCAATTTGAGGCAAAGGGATACTTTACATATGGATAATCCGATGCCCACGGCCATGGTAGGAACAGCCGTCCTGGCTTCTCTAGGTTCTGGCATCTCTTTCATGCCACTGGCTTATCCATGTCCTCTCTTACTCTGCAACATGAGATATGCAGATATTTTCCCCATGCCTAGAGTCTAAAACTCAAACAATGGTTCCTCAACTGTGGTTCCTCTTCTCTTTTAGTCTTGCAGGGTCAGAATGCCCAATAGTGGTGAGCTAGTTACAGAAATGTTAAAAGCATTATCTAACATGGGCTGCAGGCTCACTTGAAGATCTTAAATTTAAGAACTAGCATAAGTAAATACCACAACCAGCTTAGGCTAACAAGAATATGTCCTTGGAGATACCGCTTATTTAAAACTTTATGATAGGGTAAAATTACTTAACCTGTTTTTTTCTAGTTCAAGATGTACCAAAAGCATAAAACCAAAACCAAAGAAAAGGGCCTGTTTGCCAAGCTTCTTGTTATTACTATTTTTCATTTTTATTTATCTTTCAAAATTATTTTTTTCAGTTACAGTTGACATTCAATATTATTTTATATTAGTTTCCAGTGTACAGCATAGTTGTTAGGCATTTATATAATTTATACAGTGATTCCCCCAATTAGTCTAGTACACACCTGGCATTATACATAGATGTTGCAACATTTTTGACTAGATTCTCTATGCTGTACTTCACATCCCCTTGACTATTTTGTAATTACCAATCTGTATGTAATCCCTTTCACCTTTTCCACCCAGCTTCCCATTTGCCCTCCCATCTAGTAACCATCAGTTTGTTCTCTGTATTTATGAGTCTGTTTCTGTTTTGTTTGTTCATTTCTTCTGTTCTTTAGATTTCACATGTAAGTGAGATAATATGGTATTTATCTGTCTCTGCTTGTCTTATTTCACTTAGCCTAATGCCCTCTAGGTCCATGTTGTTGCAAATGGGAAGACTTCATTCTTCTTTATATCTGAATAATATTCCATTGTATCTATCTATATCTATCCATCTATCTAGCTATCTATTGAGAAAAACTATCTCTATCTAATCATCTATTGATGGGCACTTGAGTTGCTTCAATATCTTGGATATTGTAAAAAGTGCTGCAATGAACATAGGGGTGCATATATTAGCATTTTATATTAATTAGTGCATGTATTAATTTTCAAATTAATGTTTTGGATTTCTTCAGATGAATACTGAGAACTGGAACTGCTAGGCCATATAGTAGTTGTATTTTTCATTTTTTGAGGAACCTCCATAACCATTTTCCATAGTGGCTGCACCAATTTGCAATCCCACCAACAGTGCATGAGGGTTCCCTTCACGTCACATCCTCATCAATACTTGTTTGTTGATTTATTGATGACAGCCATTCTGACAGGTGTGAAGTGATATCTCATTGTGGTTTCAATTTGCATTTCTCTGATGACCAGTGATGTTCAGCATCTTTTCATATGTCTATTGGCCATCTATGTGTCTTCTTCGGAGAAATGTCTATTCAGGTCCTCTGCTCACTATTTAATTGGATTCTTTAGGGGTTTTTTTGGTATTGAGTTGTATGAGTTCTTTATAAATTTTGGATACTAACCCCATATCAAATGTATCATTAGTGAATATCTTCTCCCATTCAGTAGAATGTCTTTTTGTTTTGTTGGTTTCCTTTGCTGGGCAAAACTTTTTAGTTTGACGTAGTCCCATTTATTTATTTTTTTCTTTTGTTTCTCTTGCTAGAGGAGATAGATCAGAAAACAATATTAACAGAACTGTCAGAAAGCTTACTGCCTGTTTTCTTCCAGGAGTTGTATGGTTTCAAGTCTCACATTTAAATCTTTAATCCATTTTGAGTTTATTTTGATAGTGTTAGAGAGGGGCCCACCTTCATTTTTTTGTATGTATCTGTCCAGTTTTCCCAACACCATTTATTGAATAGACTGTATTTATCCTGCTCTATGTTCTTGCCTCTTTTGTCATAGAATAAATGACCATGTAGACTTGAGTTTATTTCCGGGTTTTCTATTCTGTTTCATTGATTTATGTGGCTATTTGTTTTTATGCCAGAACCATGCTATTTTTATTACAATAGCATTGTAGTATACTTTGATATCAGTTAGTGTGATACCTCCAATTTTGTTCTTTTTCAAGATTGCTGTGGCTACTTGGAGTCTTCTGTGGTTCTATATAAATTTTAAAATTATTTCTTTTATTTCTGTGAAAAATGCCACTGGTAGTTAATTATGGGTTTGTTGCATATGGCCTTTATTATTTTGAGGTATATTCTCTCTATTCCCATTTTGTTGAGTGTTTTTATCATAAATGGGTGCTAGATTTTGTCAAACACTTTTTTCTGCATCTATTTGATATGATCATATGATTTTTATCTTTCATTTTGTTTATGTGGTGTATCATGTTAACTGATTTACAGATATTGAAGCAACCTTGCATCCCAGGAATAAATCCCACTTGTCATGGCATATGATCTTTTCTTAATATTTGCTGAATTCGGCTTGCTAATGTTTTATTGAGGATTTTTGCATCTATGTTCATCAGGAATATCAGCCTATAATTTTATATCATTTTTTAGAATATCTTTGTCTGGTTTTGGAATCAGGGTAATAATGGCCTTGAGATTGGAAGCTTTCCCTCCTCTTGAATTTTTTGGAACAGTTGGAAAAAGATAGGTTTTAATTCTTCTTTAAATGTTTCATAACATTCACCTGTGAAGCAATCTAGTCCACGACTTTCATTGGTTGGGAGTTGTTTGATTACTGGTTTGATTTCATTAGTAGCAATCAGTTGGTCCAGATTTCCTGTTTCTTCTTGATTCAGTGTTGGAAGATTGTATGTTTCTAAGAATTTAACCATTTTCTACAGATTGTCCAATTTTTGGCATATAATTCATAATATTTTCTTATAATTATTTGTATTTCTGTGGTGTCAGCTGCAACTTCTCCTCTTTCATTTTGGATTTATTTGGATCCTCTTTTTTTCTTGATGAGTGTGGTTAAAGGTTTATTAACTTTGTTCATCTGTTCAAAGAACCAGCTCTTGGTTTCATTGATCTTTTGTATTGTTTTTTAGGCTCAATTTTGTTTATTTCCACTCTGACGTTTACTATTCTTTCCTTTTCACTTTGGGCTTTGTTTGCAGTTCTTTTTCCAGTTTTTTTAAGTGTAAGGTTAGATTATTTATTTGAGATTTTTCTTGTTTCTTGTATTGCTATGAATTTCCCTCTTAACACTGCTTTTACTGTGTCCCATAGATTTTTAAATCACTGTGTTTTAATTTTCATTTGTTTCAACAGGTATATTTTGATTTCTTCCTTGACTTCATGGTTGACCTATTCATTATTTAGTAGCAGGTTATTTACCTTCCATGTATTTGAGTGTTTTTCAGTTTTTTTCTTGTAATTGATTTCTAGTTTCACACCGTTTTGTTCAGAGAAGACACTTGATATGATTTCAATTTTTTAAAATGTATTGAAACTTGTTTTGTGACCTAATATATGGTCTATATTGGAAAATGTTCTACGTGCACTTGTAAGGAATGTATATTTTGCTGCTTTGGGATGAAATGCTCTAAATTTACCAATTAACTCCATCTGGTCTAGTTTGTCATTTAGGGCTACTGTTTCCTTGTTGATTTTCTGTTTGGAAGATCTGTCCATTGATGTCAAGGGTATTAAAGTCCCTTACTATAATTGTATTACTGTTAATCTCTCCCTTTGTTGGTCAATATTTGCTTTAAATATTTAGATGCTCCTATGTTGGGTGCCTAAATGTTTACAAGGGTTATATTCTCTTGTTGGATTGAGCCCTTTATCATTATGTAATGTCCTTCTTTCTCTTATTATAGCCTTTATTTTAAAGCCCAGTTTTTTCTGATGTAAGTATTGCTACCTCAGCTTTTTTTCATTTCCATTCATATGAAATATCTTTTTCCATCCTTTTACTCTCAGTCTGTGTGTGTCTTTTGATCTGAAGTGGGTCTCTTGTAGACAGCATATGTATTGGTCTTATTTTCTTATCCATTCAACCACCCTATGTTCTTTGATTGAAGAATTTAATCCATTTACATTAAAGTGATTACTGACAGATATAGTTACTGCCATTTTATTATTCATATTTATGTTCTTTTTCATTTTTTTCTCATTCTTCTTAAAGAAGTCCCTCTAATATTTCTTGTAACATTGGTTTGCTGGTGATGAACTCCTTTAGCTTTTTCTTGTCTGGAAAGCTCTGTCTCTCTCCTTCAATTTTAAATGCTAGCCTTGCTGTGTAGAGTGTCTTGGTTGTAGGTCCTTGCTTTTCATAACTTTGAATATTTCATGCCAATCCTTTCTGGCCTGCAAAGTTTTTGTTAAGAAATCAGCTGACAATCTTATGGGAGCTCCCTTGTAAGTAACTAGTTGCCTTTCTCTTGCTGCTTCCCAGGCTTTTGATTTAAACTATTTCTGACTTAAAAAACCACTATCAACACATCTTTTAACATGGTAGGATATTTAAAGGAAGTTAGGAAAACTGCAATTTGACACATCTGTAAAGAGTTGTTAGGGGTTACGGTCTGTATCAGCTATTGGAAACTTGAAGGCAAAGAAGACTTAGAACTTGAGATAAAGTATCATTTCTAGGAAACACATACGGGATCTATATCTAACTATATTCCTATAAAATCAAGGCTTTCATCATTTTATTTATTTAATAGAACTATATGGGAAATGAATAAAATCCAAACAAAACAACTGAAAAATGTATATAGAAGACTGTTCCCAAAAGTCATGCATTTCTAAAGAATGGAGAGTTAGGGAGGGATTTAGGTAAGAGTCCTACATATAGGTTTCAAGTAATAATGAAAGTCAGAAGTTTGATCAAAGTGACTCTGATGTTTTGAGGGGTTTTTTAAATTAATTTAAGGGTAGATTTTGTGTTTACAGCATACAAAAATGTTATTTATAACACATGATCCCAACTCTCCCTTGGCTACCTGCAGCAAATTTGACTCCAAACCACCAGGTCCATGGCATGATGGTATGATGGAAGACATGCAGAAAAGTCACTTGGGTATTTTTCTTACGCAGAACAAAAAAGATCTGAAATAATTTAAAGAAAATCAAGTTCATATAAAATCATGCAGTAATTTATCTAATGTTATAAAAATATTGGCAAAGTGCAAACTATTTCACATCATAATTTGCTTTGAAAGGATTGCCTTATGGAATGCTCATAGGAGCAGCTGATTCTCCAAGGGGCAGTTCAAAGGCTCATTAGTATGAAAGAACTTAGGAATGATGCCTAGTCATGGGAAAAATCAATAAAAAAGTAAAAATAAATTGTAAGCAAACATGAAAATCAAAGACACAAAGTGAAGAATATGGCCAAAACTTATTGAAAGAAATGTGATTAATAGAAAAAAAAACAAAAAACAACCCCACAGGGATTTTTAAGTATATGAAAAAGCAGGGAATCCTAATTCTTACAGCTGAAATTATTCTACATTGTTTTCTAATACATCTTACCCATTTACACAAGGTTTTAAGCAAACTGAAAGAGGGCTTGCAACAAATTAAAAGTTAGCTAATTATGATTAAAGAAAAATAACGCGGAAGAACTTAAAGAGCTTATTGGGGAAACAGGATAGAAGAAAAATACAATGAGAAGGGCAATGCAGGCATCACCCAGATTGAATGTACACAGTGGCTTGCAGAAATTCTGCAAACAAAGGAATAGAATAGAAAAGATTGGGGGAAACTTTTGTTTTAAATATTTTTGAATATTTTTCAAAAAATATTCAAAAGCAGAATTAAATGTTCAAGATTAAATGGAAGCTAAAACTGAGAACATACAAAGCAGAAACAATGAAGCCAGCATGCATTTACTGAAGCACATGGAAAGAGGCAGAATGGTGCAACAGAAAAGAACATAAAACAGAAAACTAGGGTCCTAGTCCCAATCAGTAGCAGCATTTCTTTGGGAAAGTCACTTAACTTCAATGTATTTTCAGACGAGGGCTTTGGACTTTAATGCCTCAGTAGTTCTCAATCCTGGCTGCATATTGCAATGTCCAAGAAACTTTTTAAAAAATAGCCATCCCTGGTCTCTACTCTGCGCCATCTGGCACCAAATCTCTGGGGATGGGGCCCAGACTTTTTGCTTTCTAGTGCAGTTAAGTCTACTGGACCATGAGGGTTGAGAACCACTGGACTATAGAAGGGGTTCTCAAAGTGTGGACCTTGGACCAACAGTAATAACATCACCTTAGCACTTGCTGGAAATACAAGTTCTGAGCTCCACCTAAGATCTACTGAATCAGAAACTGTGTTTTTAACAAGCTCTCCAGGAGATTCTAGTGCATATGAAAGTTTCAGGACCACTGGACTGATTCTATGTTTCCTAAAGTCCTTTCCAATTCTAACATTATGCATAGTCATCTGAGAAGGTTGAAGCATGTTGAGATTTGCTACAAGAAATGTAGTGAGAGAGAAGAGAGAACATAGTTGTCTGTCTAAGGTCCAGGGCTGATTCCAAATAACTAAGACCCACATGCCACAAAGATACAATAAGTATCCAGCTTTTCTACTCTGGAAAAAGAGGAGCATGGCTTTCTCCTCTCCTTCTGGACCCTAATCCATGGCACTTGTTTCTCCCAGGGTCCAGTCGCCTAGATTCAGAGTTGATCTTCAGGCAGAGAGAAGACCCAGTAAGCATGGACTTCAAGGGCAGTTGGAGGTAGTTTTGCTATTACCAGAATTACTGATATCCCACGGGTAACTTAACAGTCTAGTATGTTTATGAAATTGGAAGCATTGATCCTCTTAAAGTAGTATGGATGACACAGTGCTCTGATATGAAGAACCAAAGGTAAAATGTTCTCTGCTCTTTGTTTTCTAAACTTGCTTCACAAAACAACTGCCATCGATCTAAATAAATATACAGTTTTGTAGTGTATGTGACAGTTACATGCTTATCTTAAACAGGTGGTATATATTTAAGGACACCTTTTGGAGTTTACAAGGGACTGAAAAATAAGCGTATCGTATCTGTTCTCTAAAATTACTGATAATAAAAGGTAATAGATAATAGTAGATCTGCCAGAGGAGGAGAGATAACCAAAGTTATCAGACAACTGAACTCATAACAGTTTATTGCTTTCATCGAAACATCAAACATTTACTAAATGTGGTGACTACATACTCACAGTGTCTAAAAGCTCGATGAATTTGGAGAAGTAATAAAGCCAACAAGTGCGTGCCATCTGCAGAAACCACATAGATATGAATGTGTTTATTTATTTTTCACATGGAAGAAAATTTTCTTTTTTTAAATTTTGGCAAAATACACATAATATAAAATTTACCATCTCAACTATTTTTAAGTGTTCATTTCAGTGGCATTAAGTACATTCACACTGTTGTACAACCATCACCACCATCCATTGATAGAACCCTTTTAATCTTGCAAAACTGACACTCTACCCATTGAACAACTCCCCATCATCCATTCCCTCTAGCTATTTACAACTACCATTTTACTTTCTCTCTCTGAAAGAAGACTCCTCTAGGTACCTCATATAATAATAGAATCATACAGTATTTGTCCTTTTGTGCCTGAATTATTTCATTTAGCATAATGTCCTCAAGTCTCATCCATGTTGTAGCATGTGTCAGATTTTCCTTTCTTGTGAAGGCTGAATAATATTCATTACATGTATATACCACATTCTACTTGGGTTGTCTCCACTTTTTGACTATTGCAAATAAGGCTGTTTCATATAAACATGGGTATATAAATATCTCTTTGAGTCCTGCTTTCAATTCTGTTAGGTATATACCCAGAAGTGGAATTGTGAGATCATACAGTAATTCTATTTTTTATTTTTTAAGGAAGCAGATATGAATTTATCTTTAAATTCAAGAAATTAAAAAAAAATTTTTTTCATTTTACAGAAAACAATACACGTGACTTTCTTTGATTCTTTCCAATAATGTTTAGCTTTTATCTCTCAATACTTATAGTCTAATAATTGAGTGATTTACTCATTCAGAGTTTACATGAAGTGTTATAAATAGAATCCAAATAGTTTTAACGCTGATTTTGAATTACAAGTTTTTCCAAAGAGAAACTTACCCTCAACGCTGTAGGTGACCTGGAATAGTCGACAATTTCACATCGAAATGAATAACCTGTACCCCAGCCAGACATCACAAACTGTAAGACAACACATGAATATTAAAGAAGGAAGCACTTGCTCAACAGCTAAAACAAAGGTAGTTTTGTTTTTTGGTTGTAATTGGGGAACAGCTATGGTCATTGGTTACACATTGCTTTTATGCTACAATGGCATAGTTGACTCTTTCAGGGAGGGCGCAGCTCACAGTGGCCCATGTGGGGATTGAACCAGAAACCTTGGTGTTATCAGCACCACGCTCTAATCAACTGAGCTAACTGGTCACCCCCAACAAAGGTAGTTTTGATTGTTTATTATGTTCTCAGCTGAGTCAGAAGTCAATGCAAAGGGAAAGAAAGGCAGGCTAGAACAATTACAAGCTAGGAATTCACTTGATATCAAAGCAACAAGAATTTTTAAAATTTTAAACACATGTTATTTATATAAACTATAGCTGGACTAAGATGTCCATTCATTCTAATATAGTAGAAAACAAAATGTTGAGAGTGCTTTGCTTAAACAGAAAAACTGGTAGGTATACGCTAGTATATGTACATATATATCTATCAATATATGCCCGTCCATATGTTTATATGTTCTAAAGGGAATAACTGGATCTGAAGTCAGTCTTCTCTTGTGATTCTCAATCTTCCCAATTCATCAAATAAATGGGCAAACCAAAATTCCTCCGTGTACTCACTCATAAGATGTTTGTGATGACTGGGTTTTTCCTGTCCTTGGCTAGAGGGTATAATGTGAAGTGGTAATCCATGGCTCTGAAAACCAATGTTGACCAAACATAAGACTCATTTTGCTTTGGGTTCACATGACAATAAGAAAGGAAAATCTCAACAACAAGGGTGCAATCTAGCAAGCCTTAATTCCAATACACCCACGAAGCGACCTCAGACTAATAGAAGAAAAAGCCTATTGTTGATAAGTCTGAACTGTAATTCAAAGATTATATTGACATTCTCTCAGTATGATGGTGGGAAGGTCTTCCTTTAAAACAGTAGCTGAAAATGAAAAACTAAAGGCTATAAATTTAAATCAATGCTTATATTAAATGTTTGGCTTAATTTAGAGTTCTGATAATGTGATTATTTCTTCTCTCCTCCAACATCCTATTCTCACAAGTGCCAACATTTCCCTACAAAGTCTCCTTTCTCGGTATAATGGTTACATCATTTGCTGCCATGAAGTACATTTTAAATTCCTATTTTTAATTCCTATTAAAGCTAAAATGACAACTACAATACATTAACTTCTAAAAGCGAAGGTTTGTGAGGCATTATCAGAATGATATTTTAATGGTGAAAATAAAAGAAACAGAGAAGAAAAAAAATTATCTAGATTGTGATATTTTAAAACACCATCCTTATCAGATGGGCATTATACTTATTTGGGTGATTGCTCTGTAAGGTATATAAGTATCTAATCACTATGTTGTACACCTGAAACTGATATAATATTGTATGTCAACTGCAATTGAAAAATAAATTTTAAAAAATTAAAAATAAATAAATAACAACACAATATCTTTCTCTGAAACAAACTCCTGGCTTAACTCATAAGATAACAATCACACTGTTAACTTGGTAAGATATGAAATCTTGAAAATTAAAATTTGAAAAATACAAGACATATTTCATGGGTGAGAAAAATCTTACAAGAACAAGTCAATAAATTTTCTTTGAGTAACTAGTATATGGTACAGAAATGACTACTTCTGCTCCACAAAATCCTGATGTGTCAGTGAGCCTCGTCATATTCTCCTGAGCTCAGACTTAACTTCTGACTGATGCAAGTAACCCTCTAAGTCCATTTACTTAAACTGGAATGACTGATTCTCCACTTTCCCTACCCACAAACAAGCACTGTGCTGAATGGGAGAAACTGTGTGACTTGGCCTTCTGTGGGGTGAGTCTTCACTGGTCTCTCCTCATTAGTGTCTGATTGGTGTCAAATAACCAGGACATTCAAACCATCACTATAAAATAAGGCCTGGGGGTTGCTTTAGCCTAATGTACCTAGGTTTCAGCTTGTTCATATTTGCCCTGAGATCCCTAGCGGAGGTGTTTACTTTGTAGACCAAACTCAGATGTTCGGATGTACCCTGAGATACATATTGCTCAGATGTCAAAAGTCTTTGTTTAAACAGAGAGAGGAACTTAATGCTTTCCTGATACTACATTTAAAAACATTCTAAAAGTCTGTGGAGCTTTTGACATATATATGTCTACATTTTGAGCTATCAAGAAGAAAAAGTATTATAATAATCTATATTTAGCAGGTAATAAACCCCAAAATGGGCATATAACTCTAGTATTAGAGGCTAATGGGAGATAGAAACTCTCAAATTCAGATATTTTCAAACCTTCTTTTATGCTGTAATTGTGATATTAGGAATCAAAACTTACTGGTTGTAACTGAATTACATCCTAAGAAATATATTTGAGGACATCACATTCAATACACAATCAGACACAGAGCATAAAGGGAACTGAGAGACAATTTGGTTCAATCCTGAATCAAAAAAATGTGAGAACTGAGGCCCAGATAAGTTAAATGACTTGCTCATCATAATCAGGGAGCTGGTTAGTAGCATACCTGGGACAAACCATTCCCTGGTCTCCTGGCTTCCAGGTCTGGCCTTAATACTGTCCTGTAGTAGGCCATATCCTATCTCTACTAACATGCCAACAGCATGTATTTTCTCTGCTCCCTCTGCCCCGCCCCATTACTCCTTCCCTTTCAGTTATTCATGCTCCAGAAAGGACCGTATGGTGGCCTTTGAGTTAATTTGCGGAATAGAGTAGAAGAAATGGAAGGCAGGAAAGTAAGTCCAGACTTCAGGGATGCCTGTGAGAAATGAGACCAAAAGAGATTTAGGGTGACCAAATCAGGGGGATACACAGAAGGAACCAGGTTGGAAGGATGCACATGCAGATGCTACAGTATCGCGACAGGCCAGAGTGATCATGCTGGACTCTCATGAGTCCTCAGTGTCAGAAGCCCAGACTGTGTCACATAAGAAATTACTCAGGATCAGAGGTAGAAAAAGCCAGCTGGTACTGGGAAAGAAACAAGGACGCTCCACAAAGCAGGGGAGTGAGGGTGGCTGAGGCAAGTCAGTAGCAGAGTGAGAAAAGAGAATGTATGAGTCTGCCTTGGGTCCTGAAAGATCGCCATCTCTCTTACTGACATAGGGACAGGTTCCCTCACTTGTTACTTTGTGTGAGTCTAAGTTCTCTATTTCCCCAAAGCCCAGCTAAACCAAACCCAAACAATGCCCTACCTTATAGCTCATCAGAACACATAGAAACCAAAGATTCCTACCGTGATGATGATAAGTTATCAGAGACAGGATTAGCTCTGATGTCAGACAGACCTGGGTTCAAGTATCTGTCCTCCACTTACCAGCTGTGCTACTCTGAGTAAGTTACTTAATTTCTCCAAGTATGAGTTTCCTTAAAACTAAGGAAATGATTCATTCAATCATTTATTAAGGCTAAATGTTGCAAGTCCCTGGACTTAATTTTTCTCACTACCTGTGAGTAGACTTTACTGAGATCATCTAAAGAGTTCAATGTCTGGTCTATACATAACAATTTTTGGCAAATCCCTGTTCTAGTGAGCTAAGTTTCTAAACTTCTTTAAATCTCAAAGAGTTTTACAGTCATAACAAGAAACATAGGGCCAGCCGAGGAGTGCGTTGGTTAAGAGTTGGCTTGGGAGCACAAGCTCTGAACATCAGGGCCCTGGTTCGGATTCCACATGAGGACCCAGTGATGCTGCGCCCTCCATAGCTAAGCTGGTGAACAACAGCTCAACCTGGAGCTGGGCTGCCGTGAGTCACTGGCAACAGCATAGGCTGCAGTGGGCTGCCTGAGCTACTGTGAGTGGCTGGCAGCCAACGTGAGCTGCCAGGAGCCACTGTGAGTGGCCCTCCAATGACCAGTGAGTGACTGCCTCACCCAAGAAGAGCACAATGTTCACAATACCAACATGGGCCAGTGAAGCAACATCCTCCACAACTAGACTGAAGAACAAAAAGGACAGCAACTTGTCTGTTCTCCTTCCCCGGTTCCCCAACGCTGTTCCCCTCTCCCAATTCCCCAATAAAATCTTTAAAAAAAAAAAAGAAGAAGAAACACAATGACAGATAAACAGGAAGACTCCGGCAGAATTCTCCCATTAGGAATACTGAAGACACTTGCCTCATAACACATATACACAGAAAAGAGTACTATGAAAAAATTGTACGTTATCATCACTTTCTTGAGTTCAAAGGGCTTTCGATTCTCCATGAGCTTTGGTCCCAGAGAAGTGACAAAATAGACATAGAGTCCCAGGATGATGGTTTGTGGTAGAGGTGAGGACATGAGGAGCCAGTCTTCAACTCGTGGATCTAAGAGAAAAACAAGATGTCAGGGCACATCCACTTAGCCAAAAGATAACTGATAGCAACCAGCATTTCTTTATGTGGGCACCTAGACCCTACCATTGGCAATGGATTATCTGGGCAAGGATCGCTACTCTCTTCAGGAAGGGGAAATCACCAGGGATAGTGGGGGGGCTGGAAACAGTGAGTCTGTTAGCACCCTAGGCCTCAAAGAGCAAGGGAAGTAGTGGTTACAGAACCAGGGGAGTCCTATTGAGAAGCCCTCTGGAGAGGAGCTGTGACGTCCCGTGGAGGGTTTTGACCAGCACAAAGTAATTCTGCAAGTAAGGGGATGGGGGAACCGACACCCCAACACCACCGTCCTCTCTCTCTCTAGTTTCCTGGGACTCTCCACTGGCTGAACCCAACCAGAAACCAAAGGGCAGGGGAGCAAGCCCACGGGTATAGTCCACACTGGTAGTTGCCCAGGGCCCAGCACAATGGGCACAGTGGAGCTGGAAGACAGAAAACACCCAGCAGGGTCCCACCATCCATCTATAACCACTAGTAGGATTTTAGAGTTTCTCCATCTAGACATTCTTTTATATATGAAAATGTTTGTTTTCTGTTTCTTAACTTTCTTCCTTCCCCAAGAAAATTGGGACATTTCCATATATACTGTATCATAGAATGGAAAGTGACCCTAGTATCACCGTATTAGCCTCTCAGCATGTAAAATGAAATGCACCCAGTCACTGCAGGTTCCAGGCCAGGAGAGCTTGATGAAGTCAAAATTGCAACTCAAGATGAAAACATGTGATTAATTCTATAATAATCTTAACTAGCTCAGGGGTAATTTTACTATATTGACTCATGAAGTCAGGGTATTATAAAGGAAAATACGCGTGTACAAATTTCCAGGTGCAAGACTCAAAATTGAACTTCGGTTGCTAAATACTATCACTTTTATCAACTGGAAAAAGAGAGATGAGAGATGAGATTAAATTGCTCATTTAAACTGCTGATGTAGCCAATTACCGAAAAAATTATGACTGCCCTTCAAGTCTGACTTCCTACCCAATGTAAACATTTCTCCATTAGACTCCATGATGGATGACTCAGCTGGCCTCGATTTTATTGCTGGAGAACACACTCACTCCCATCAGACACTCAAATATTCTAGGGCATGGCTTTAGCTATTAAAGATAATTTATCCTGTATGCAAGTGGGCTTTCCTCAAAAATACCAACAGTATGGATGTTTTATTTTTTATTTTTTATTTTTCTTTATAAACAATTTTAAATGTTTCTGTTAACAGACATCATTTGTATGGTTGCTTAGGGTTTTTAAAAAGTGTGAGTAAAGGAATCCCTGAATTAGAGATATATTTCATTTTACTCTTTCATTGACTCAGCAGTGGGAAGGAGAAAATCAAATGACATCATCTTTCTGTTATTCTGCTGGTGGCAGTAGAAACAAAACAAGCCAGGAAAAGCATGCTGGGCTGGCTCAGGAAGCAAAAGAAAATAATTTTAAAATAAATAACTATTTCCTGTAATCTAACATTTTAAGCACCCACCTTTTTTTTTTTTTTAATCCTGTGTGTGACTTTCAAGTTCTATTGATTAAAAAAAAAAAATCATTACATCCTTTGGGGAAAGCCAGTTAATTTGATTTCTTGTTATTTTAAAGTGAATAATAAAACAAAACTGTAAGCTTTTTAATCCTATTTCAGCAAAGCTCTTGAGTCAGCTGGCTTGTGTTTTGATCCTGGCTCCCCTACTGACTCCCTATGTGACCTAGGGACGTTGACCTAACTTCTCTTTGCTTGTTTCCTCATCTGTGAATTGGGCATAAAACAGCATATATCTCATAGAGGATTTAGTAAGTTCTTGTATGGAAAGAGCCCAGCACAGCCTAAATGCTTAGCAAGTGTTGCTACTATTGTTACAGCAGATCTCAATCCTGTCAGCATAGCAGCATCGCCTTGGGAGTGTTTAAAAATCAAGTGGCAAAAAAAAAATGACCCTAATCCAAAGGAATCAGAATCCTAGGATATGGGCCCTAGGATCCATATTTTGATAAACTTGCCCAGAGACTGTGATGAACTGTCAGAGTTGAGAAGCGGGGGTTCCGTGAGCTTCCTTCTCCACATTCGGGGCCTCAGAGTCCGTCACCAAGTGCTCTGCAGTAGTCTTTTGCGTGGTTTCCCTGCCCCCTGACCCAGTCTGCTACATCTAGTCTTCCACACAACTGCCAAATTCACTACCTCCAAGTACAGCTCTGCTGGACTATTCTTCTGCTTAAGTTAGCTCTCCCCACTGAGCAGATAAAATTCAAAGTCTTTAATATTATGTTCATGACTCTGATGACTGTTCATTTCTCCTGCCTTTCTTCTCTCTCAGCAACAGTTACACCTTTCTGAATAGGGGGCCCACCTCCCTGTGAGGCAGTGGGCTCCCTATGATGAGGTATTTACAAGTCAGATGGTGACTTGATGGGGGAGGTGTTGCAGAGTGGACTGCTTGACAACATTTAAAGTTAATCCTGACTCAGTCTGTGATTCCACGAATTACAGAAGATTCAGGGGTGAGGTGAGCTTTGTTTTCCCCAGAGACAAGAGGCTGATGATATATTTTATGACTGGCATCAGAGTTGGCGTAAGCGTCATGAGTAGAGCTGGGATGAAAGCACAGGGTGGGAAGGCAGGCTGTCTGAGAGCCATAGCCCAGAGATTATCAACGTGCTGACTTAATACTAGCCAGGTTATTCTTTTCTAAGAGTGTTCTAGAAAGAGAGAATACAGGTGAAGAAGTACATATGTAGAATATTAATGAACTTATCCATCAGCTACTTGTAAGGGAGTGTTCTCTTCTTAAGTAGCACGTACTAGCTCAAAGAGTATATATACCCTCTGACATTCCAAGCACCAGTCAGATGAAAAAGCTGGACGGAAAAGCAAGCATGTACTTTGTGAAGCACCAAAGGTTCAGAATGGCAACACTCACTCAGACTCCATCTTCTTGCAAAGAGATCACAACTAAGTCTGACAGGTCATTATTACTATCCAATATAAGGAGAATTGCTTTTCAACATTAAACATATTATAGTATTATTTCAAAATTGGACATTTCATTTCTAAGAATCATAGTAAATACACTTATAGCTTAAACAGTAATGAAACCAATTTCAAACTCTGGAGCTGTGGAATTTTCCACATGAAATAGCTATGCATGGCTACCACTTCTCTAGCAATCAGAAAACCAATGAATATCAGTAAGTTTCCCAAAGGCTACTCAGGATTAGGGCCAAAGCCAAGAATACACTTGAAATTTTTGGCCCTTGATCAAGGACTCAGACCTTCCCAAAGAAAGCAAAGTAAAACAGAACTAAGCCAGCCAGAAATGATTCCTAATGGCCTTCAGAGATCAATACCATACTAAGCAGAAGCAAAATCCTCTCCTCTTATATCAGAAAGTGTTCTTATAAAGATGTAAATCTCAATCCAAAACTTTTAAACCTTTCTAGATCCCAACAGGGGTAAAAAAAAAAAAAAGGTGAAAACACTTTTTTAAAGGGTGATATGCTATATTAAAAGTATTTTAAGATGAAAATGTTCTGTCCATCACTTGTAGCCACCACCATCCTCATTTGTATCGGCATATTTCCAAAATGACAGAGCACTTTCATACATATTATCTGGTAGCTGGTAGGTACCAGGCTCATCCGTGTTTTGCTAACAAAGAAACTGAGACTCAGACAATAAATCATTTGTTCAAGATCACCTAGCTAGTCCACAGTATTGTCAGAACTTAAATTTACGTCTTCTTATTGCACTTCCCATACACTCCGCCCCTTCTGTAGCTCTGCCTGCCTCTTCCTCCCATCCTCCCTGCACTGTTTATACTGTTTCCTGTGCACTCCTTGTCTCTCCTTACCCACCCCCAGCCTTTGGTCATTCCTTTTTCTGGCCTAATATTATTCAGATTTTAAATGCAAGCATTCCTAATCAAAAGTAAAGAGCTGATCGATGGATAAAAGAAGTAGAATTCAGAAGTAATTCACTTTTAAATATTTTATACTTCTAGCACTATATAGATATTCACCATTCTCTAAATTGATTTGGCTCTTGAGCTAGCATATTGATTATGTGAATCTCTTGGGTTCCTCCACTTAGAAGAGTGAAGAGCAAGAGGTAGATAGCAAACGTTCTATTTCCTCCAAACAGGTCTATTTCAGAAACTGTACCCAAATCTACTTGGTTCCCAAGTTCAAATTCTTGGGAGTTCAGGTAGCAAGGGACACCTCTGCTTTGAAAAGCCATTAAAATATTAGTATGTTTAAAAATTGATAAATAAAAACAATCAGAAGAAAACAAAAAAAAAATTAGTTAAATTAAGTACTAAACTATGAGAACAAACTTCTATAAACCTTCAGCAAAGGATGACTTCTACAGAAACCTCTATGTTCTCTGCATCATTACATAAGTTGAAAAAACTGAAAAAGAAAAACGAAGAAGAGGAGTATAATAAGAAGAAATGGAAACAGTCACTCTCCAGCTCCTACCAGAATGAAGCTTCTCTATTTATGGGGTCTTTTTTACATTCCTGGCATTCTTCAGGGGTAAAACTATTGGGACCTTTTCTAGTGAAATAAAATTGGTCTGTAGCAGTCTACTGAAAATGACAGCAACCATGAAACAGTGTATCTTTGCTGAAATCAGTGTAAATTGGAATATAATTCCAATTGTGGTAGATGCCAAGAGGTGGCACTTTTTCCTCCTGAATTTGGTGAATACACGGTTTCTAGCTGATATGTAAAAACTGATCTAAAATGGTGCTAGTGGTGAATATGTGCCAAATAATTCATTGTGAGATACCGGAATACTAAACCTAATCAGAAAACAAAGGTTCTAGTTTTTGGGTTTTTTTCTGCCAAAAACTAACCATGGGGTTGGCAAGGTCACATCGCTGGGCCCCACACATTTGGTGATTTTAAAAAACCTGGATTGACATAGATAAGTAAACGGATGCTACCAATAATTCTACCACACAGAGATAACTGCTAATCCTCACAAAGGAAATATATTTGATGTTTTATAACCTGCTTTCATTTAATGTATTTTAAACTTCTTGCTGTGGTATTAATTGTTCTTCTATAACATTGTTTGTTTGTTTGTTTGTTTGTTTGTTTGTTTGTTTGTTTGTTTAATGGGCAAGGGGAGAAGGCAAGCATTTCAGAATTATTCCTGGGTTACCTCTATCATTATATGTATTTGCAATGAAACCCTTGAGACTTCCTCTTCACTAACTAGTAATAAAAATCAACATTTGGGATGCCTGTGAGGGTACATTAAGGTGCAAATTCTCTCATGCAGTTTCAGCGAAACCCTATTAAATTGGGACTCTGACATAAAAAGGAAGGATAAGACTCAATTAGGAAATTTGGTTACTTACCAGCATCTTTGATCAAATTATCATAAAAACGCACGGTCCTCGATGTAAGATCACTGAAGGCCATTTTCCACAGGATTTACTGGCGCTTACAATGGGTTCTTCAGTAAAATAAAACAGAATACGTTTGTGATCTATGAATACAAATAAAGCCAAGTTTCTAGCAATTCAATATTAAAAATGCTAAAAATTTAATAGGAATAACTGGCAAAACAACAAGCTGCTACTGAGGTTAAGTGCATTAGTGAGTCACATTAAACCCTGATGCAGCTGCAAACATTTAAGACTTTGCATCATCATAAGAACAATGCTTACTTTGCTGAAAAGGGCTGATATTCTGTACAAGATACAAAAGAAGTAAATGATTCTAAGAACTTTTATGGGAGCATCTCCCTTTTACGTGACAATGCAGATCAGGAATGGACTGTACCTCTTTGGCAATTAAAAACCCAGGAGCATAAAGTCGAGAAGATACATAAATTTTCAGAGAAGCCACTCTGTCTGATCCAGACTTATAGCTGAATTTCAGGCATAAGGTCCTCTATACACAAGTTATTACAATTTATATGGAACACAGGTAGAAACAGAAAAGGAAAAGATTCACAAGAGCCCAGCAGAAGCTGTCTGGTTTATCTAAACAGACAGACAACAATAGTTGGGGAAAGAAGCCTTCTGAAAAAGACCAGTAAAGCAAAACTACTTGTATTATGCAGTAAAAGATATTCTAAATCTTCAGTAATTAAAACACTGTGACACTGGCACATGAAGAAGCAAATCAATGAAATATTATAGAACAGAATGCCCAGAAATATACCAAATATATTTGGGAATTTAGAACTGTATTTCATAAACTCTAAGACGTACGGTTTCCCACATTTTAACATCTCTGAAAGCAGCACGCACCTTACAAAATGGACGGTATATCATAAAATTAATAGTATATTTGATTCCAAATCACACAGTGAGAAACTGAAAAAGTTCTAGAGATAGACGGTGGTGATGGCTGCACAACAATGCAAATGTACTTAATGCCACTGAACTTTACACTTAAAATCATTAAAATGAGACATTTTATGTTATGTATATTTTACCACAATAAACAAAAAAACCTCTAGCTCTAAAAACAGGAAAAGTGAGACTTCCTTTTAGCATTATAAAATAAAACCACACATATATATGTGTGTGCATGTACCAAGGGTGCCAAAAAAATGTATACAAGTGGACACTTTGGTCAATGTTGCTCAAGCAGTAGTTCGCCGTAATCAGACATGCCGGGACACTAATGGTAACCACTTTGAGCACCTCTTGTAATTGCAGAAGTCAAAAACATGACTTGTATTCATCTTTTATTATCGGTATATATTGAGTATTAGAATTTTAGTAGCTTTTCCTTTCTCTCAAAACAGTGGGCACTAAATTACCAGCACTTATGTCATTAACAGTGTGGTACAAACTGGGTATCCTTCTGGAAAAATAAATGAGTTGGATCCAAACATTATACTATAAACCAAGATAAACGTCTAGTAGATCAAAGGTTTAAATAAGAAAAACAGTGCCGTGAATGTACTGGATGTCAACACGGAAGAACACTCTATAACCTATGAGTGGGAAAAACCTTCCTAGCTTTGACTTAAGATCCTTTAGAGATAAGAAAAGACTAACAAATTTAACCATGTGAAAATCAAGAAGAAAATTAAAAAGCCAAATGACCAATGAACAAAAATATGTTCAATTTATATCACAGACAATTGCTTCTCTCCCTAATATAGAATGCCTAAAAATTGATAAGACTTATAAGGCAAGAAAAGCTGTGGACAAATTTCACAGAAAAAGAAACACAAATGGCTCTTAAAACATATGAAAAGTTGTTTCCTTTTAATCATAGTAAGAAATCTACAATATTTTACTGCATTGGATGGGCCAAAGTTGAAACATTTTTATCAGTCAGATGGGCCAAAATCCAAAAATGTGTCAACTCTGTTGGCAGGACTGTGGGAAACTCATATATTGCTGGTGGGTGCAAATTAGTCCAACCTTTAGTGAGGGCAATTTGGCATGATCAGTAAAAATGATAAATGCATATTTTATTTTTACCCAGCAGTCCTACTTCTGGAAACTTATCCTATTGATATATATGCACCTATGAAGAAGGGCATATATTCAAGGTATTCATTACATCAGTTAGTAAGAGCAAAAGACTGGAAACAAGCCAAATGTCCATTAAAAGGGGACTGGTTAATAAATGATAACACATCTAACATCATGAAACAGTATATCATTATAAATATTAATAAGAATGAGGAAGCTCTCTGTGTGCTGATCCGGAAAGTTATCCAAGATATATCTACGTGAAAAAAAGCAAAGGAAGGTACAGAATTTTAAAATGACTACCTTTTATAAGAAAAAAGAGGGAAAGAGTAAGAATATCAATTTACATGTAGTTATATTAGCATAAAAGGAACCCTGAAAAGATATCCATAGGAAAAGGGATAGAGTCCCAACTGGGCTGAAGAAGTGGAAGGAAGATCTTATACTGTTTGGTTTTTGATTCATGTGAATATATTACTGATCCAAAAATTAAGAATTAAAATATTTTAAAGGAAGAAATAATAGAATCAGCTGCACCTTTCCTGGGACAGTTCCTATTTAAATACCCACACATAAGCACACATACACACAAAAGAGATTGTTTTCTTAATTCCTCAAGGGTCTGTTCCCTCCAGAGGATCTCTCTCCAAGTCCAGGAAGACATCTCAGCATGGCCTCTGCTTTGGTACATCCTGTGTCCTCAAGCTGAGTTCACACTCAAGATTGGCTGTGGTTATGCCAGCATCTTGCCAGAGTCGGGCTGGACTCTTGTTTTCCAATGGATCATTTCCATAGTGAAGGTCTGGTGTGGGGTTACGAGTGGGGCTCTGAGGTCACAAAGACCTTGGTTTGAATCCCACCAAATAATAGCTGTGTGACCCTGGACAAAATTAAAGCCAGTTTCCTAATCTGTAAAATGGGAATTCTACAACTTACCAAGATAAAATAAACTAACTCACAGAGTTGTTTTGAGGACAGAATCTGATAAAGAATGAACATTCAATCAAAGTCAGACATTATCATGTGTAAAGACAAACTGAATATATTACTGAATGTATCAATTTAATTGGAAAACATGTGGCCAAACTCATTATCTTGTAACGCTGAATGGCAGTTTATGGAACAAATTTGGAGAAAACTCTACTACTTTCATTTGAAGAACTGGTATGTCACAGATTGCACATGATTCTTCCCTTATTGTTTTCCAGTTGTTTAGATGTGAGCATTTTAGACCATGCTAATAGCTTTTCCCCTCACCTTAACCACTGGTGTTACAGACTTCAAGCCATTATTTTACTAATTAAATCTCCAAAATAATGCTGTTTCAATTATTCAGAATCAGAGTGAAAGATTCTAATTATATAGCATATGGTTGAATTACATTTCAAAGTATTATTCTGTTTTCTGTGCAATTCCCACCTCCTCGTTTTTTTCACTCATTCCACCATTTTCCTCACCCCAACACTTACTGAAGCACAAGGACTGAAAGAAACCACACTCTAATGCAGGTTAAAAATAGTCAGGGCAGCAAACAAAACTAGCTTTTTAAAAATTATTATTTATTTATTTATTTATTTTTTAAAAATTAGCTTTTCTAATCCCAAAGACTACACAAGGCTGAAATGGAGGAAGAGGGCAGGTGGTCAGAGGAGCAATCGCACTGGAGAGGAACGAGTGGCAGAAACACATCTTCCAAGCAGGTAAGAGATGGAAGACTGGGGAGGTAGGGAAGGAATCCATTAGCCCAAGGTTTCTAGAGTAAAGACGCTCTCACTGATCCTTAGTTTATAGATAACCTGCCATCCAACAGTTCTGAACACTGTGGGTCCAGCAGAAGAGAAGCAACAGCCATAATTGCATAAGGATAGGGCATGAAAGGAAAAATCTGATCTCTTTACCTTGTTGAAACTGAACAGCTGAGAATTTCCTTCTAAGCTGGGACAATGATGGACTGGAGGCCAACGTTACATTGTAGGGACTGGTCTAGAAAAGTAACAACTGAATTTGAGGCCACCTGGGCTGCTCCACAAATATAGTGCTACCCCTGAACTACAGCCAGGCACATCTTCCCCCTCCATGCCCTTTACCAGGATTTAACATGATTGCTAGACAATGGTACAGAGATGGGAAGAAACGTATTCTACATGGTGTAGGTATAGAGATACCTTTTAGCTGATAGCAGAACTGGGACCTTGACAACCAATTTAAATATTCAATGGCATAAAAGTTTGGGGCTGGAGATGCCAGAAAAGTCAGAGCTCTTGTGAATGTGAAGCCAAGACTTAAAACTCAAAAACAGTAGACAAATCACCACACTTCCATTAAAGGTGGAAGAGACAAGGGAGGTGCTACAGGGAAAGAGAAAAAAGCCCCCTGTCTGAGCTGGGCCTGACTCCAAACGCCTCACATCTGAGGCAGGATTAGAGTAAACAGAAGTTTTTTCATGGGAAACTGGTGCTGGCCTCCATTGCCCAGGATCTGCAACTGACCCATGGATTTTGCTCCTTGTTTTTGACAGTATCACATGGTGACTAGTTATTTGGTAAAGAAAGGACTTAATCTGCCCAGACTAGCTTCTTTAGGACTGCATTAAAGATGTCAAGTTCAAATGTGAGAAATATGCTTGCTGCCTATAGGAGAAGGCCCTTCCCACAGGGCAGCTTCCCAAGGTTGCTTATGTCAACGCAACATAGATACTAACCTTGAGGTATCTGATCACTTTGTCCATTTTGCTCAAATCCATTTCAACAGTACAAGGAAGACCTCATCTGGGAGAACTTGCTGGAATTCACTCCAATGAAGATGGGACCTTAGAGTTGCTTGAGGTAAGAAGTACCTAGTAGAAGTCCAGAAATCTAAAACCATGGCCGACCATTTTCACGTAGTCCCTCAAATGTTGAGATTTATCCAAACACTGTAAAATGTGTTGGGAACACTTTCTCTGGGGAAAAGGGGTGGTAGAGTCAGCCTATGACTTTCCTAGGGCATGTCTATGATGCAAAGACAAGGTCATATGGTTTCCCTTTTTCTTTTGATGTTTGGGAGGTTCTGGGCTCCTCATTGTTCTCTGCTTTGGAAATCAGAGATCAGGAACAAACCTTCAAGAACAGACTTGTCTCTGGGTGCTGAACATACAATGCAATATATGGATGATGTATTATCGAAATGTATACTTGAAACCTATATAATTTTACTAACCAATGTCACCCCATTAAATTTAACAAAAATTAAAAACAACAACAACAACAAAAAACAGACTAGGCTAGCCACAGATGCTTGGTCAAGGACACATAAACCTAAATGAGCTACAAAAAGGTACCAGCATGGGATGGAGATCGGAAATGGGGAAGTTTTCTGTGGAAAGTGAAGTCTGGCCTCATATTGGGGTGGTGGTTTGAAACTTGACCCTTGTACAAAGTAAAGAAGTGGAGGTCGGGGCAAATGAAACTGTTTATCTGAAATAATAATCACTCATCAGAGAACTGATAAGGGAAACACACCTTCAAATGCAGATGGTGTGGCAAGGAAGTTAGAGCAGGGCCAGCTCAGAGAGCAAAAGGAAAAAGCAGCACCTGGCTCCTGGCAAAAGGGCAGGGCCAATCAGCAGTGAGGCAGAACAGGCGGGAGGAGCGCTGTCTGCCGGGTGGTGAAAGGACTTCCCGGGGGAAGGTATCACCCACAGCCTCTTTCTGAGTTATGGCTTTGGAAAACCAGGGTTCAGGGAGAGTTTCTACACCTGCTGTCTTGGGGAAGAAAAACGCTGAAATAAGTAATACATTTCCCAGTAAGAATTCAGATTGTTAGGGAAACATCCACTTAGATGTTAATCTGTGTGTTCCCTGTGTATTTCCCTGGCCATTTCCTTACAGGAACTGAGTGCTCCCTCCCATTCCCACCCTTGGTAGTTAAGCAGAAACAGCCTCAAAGAGGTTGTGAGCCTGACAGAAAGATTTGGGTGACTGACTTTGTTCTGCCCTTACAATTGAAACCCATATAATTTTACTAACCAATGTCACCCCATTAAATTTAACAAAAATTTGGGGCCGGCCGAGTGGCGCAGTGGTTAAGCGCTGGCTTGGGAAGCCAGCGGCCCCGGTTCGGATCCCACATATGAGGGCCAGTGACACTGCCCTCAAAAAATAAAAAAAGTGGAAATTTAACAAAAATTTAAACAAAACAAAAACAACAACAACAACAAAAACAGACTAGGCCAGCCACAGATGCTTGGTCAAGGACACAGAAACCTAAATGAGCTACAAGAAGGTACCCTGGGGAAAGGGGATCAGAAACTTTTAAGTATATTAAAATGTGAAGGATGGCTATAAAGGAATAATTGGTTTGTTTAAAACAGAGTTTCTCAACCTTGGCTGTACTGACATTTTGGACCAGACAATTCTTAGTTGTGAGCATTGTAGGATGTTTAGCACCAACCCTGGCCTCTACCCACTAGATGTCAGGAATGCCCCTTTGCCAGCTGAGACAACCAAAAAGGTTTCCAGAAATTGCCAAATGTCCCCTGGGGGCAAAGTCATCCCGAGTTGAGAACCACTGGTTTAAAATAAACTACCAACATTTATTCATCTAAATAAGAATACTTTGCTTCAGAGTAATCACTTTGGCAATTATAGTGGTTCCCCCTTATCCATGGGGATATGGTCTCAGACCCCCGGTGGATGCCTGAAACTGCAGATAGCACAAAATCCTATATATACTAGTTTTTTTCCTATACATCCATCCCTATGACAAAAGTTTAATTTATAAATTAGGCACAGTGAGAGGTTAATAACAATAACATAATGAAATGGAACACATAACAATATGCTGTAACAAGTTATGTGAATGTGATTTCTCTCTCTCTCACTCTTGCTCTGTACACTCCCTTCCACCTGTGATGATGTGAGATGATACAATGCCCGTGTGATGATTGAAATGAGGTGGATACGCTCGCTGGACAAAGGGATGGTTACAAACCAGGTGGGACAGAGTGAGACAGCAGGAGATTTCATAATGCTAGTCAGAACAGCAAGCAATGTAAAACTTAGAAATTGTTTAGTTCTGGAATTTTCCATCTAATATCTTTAGACCGTGGTTGACCGCGGGTAACCGAAACCACAAAAAGCAAAACCAAGGATATGGGGGGGGACTAATGTATCTATTTACTTCAGTGAGGCTGTTGTTCAAAACAATATTTGAGCTTTTCTTTACAAATCAACTTCAGAGTTTTTCAAAATTTCATTAAATGGCTTTAGGGAGAAAAATCTTTGTCTGTTGCTTCTAAAAATCAAGTTCATAACTAATCATAAGTTAAGACTGGGTCAAGCTAAGCTACATCTTGATATGTGAGATGGAATATGGGAGTGGAAGTGGGTTTAGTGATAATTTACTACTAACAATTTCAACTCAGGGTTTCGAAAATGAGGACAATTCCAAAGGAACAAATCCAGAAATGTTTAGGGCTAGTAGTCCAGGGTGACTATTTTAGAGGAAACACTCATTAGATGTGTATATTACAGCATATTAGTTTAAATCCTTTTAATCTTTATCATTTATTATAAACTCTAATTCAAAGACAGTGAATTTAGAATGTGAAACAGACTCAGTGAAAAACTACTTCAAATGACAGATTTTCAATTTTGTTAATTACTATGTATGTGTGTGTATATGTACTGCAACACACACATTCATACACACACATATTGCAGAAGCAAAAATACATGTTTGTTATACCTACAATACAGGATTTTGCATTTTATTTCAATATCTCAAATGCATATGTATACATACATGTATGTTTCTCCTTGGGATTTCCTTTATCATCCCCCAGCCCCACTTTTGTCATTTCTATTTAATAGCTAGGCTGTGCAAATTGCCTTGGGAATGAAACAGAACAGCAGAAGGCAGGGGGAACATAAAATCTCAATCTAGCTTTAAAGAGTTTAGTCACTTAGCTATGCAGAAGAACTTGAGGGCAGAGATAAGAGATTTGGAGAAACCCCTCAGAGGTTTTCATGCCTCCTAGCACAGGAGAGTATGCTTCAGGCTTGAGGAAGGGGAAAGTGAGAGAGAAAGCAATTAGCGAGAAGGGTAATAGCCCTGACAAGAAGGGTAATAGCCCTGGCAAGAAGGGTAATAGCCCTGGCGAGGTGCCATGCAGAATTATGGGAACGGAGAGCAGAAGGAGTCAGGCTCTCTGTTTGGGTAGAGCTGGAACAGGTGGCTGATGCGGCCTGAAGCAGCCACAGAGAATTTCTCTTGCTCCAGCATGGTGCAAGAGCGGCAGATAAACTTCAGAGTCCGCTCAACAGATGTGAGAATATTGCCCAAGAGCTGTAGAAAGTCAGATTCATGTAACTAGCAAGAACATAGGCCTGCATGGACAAGAAGCCAAAGACCTGATGGGACCATGGATAACACAACATAGACAGAGGACATCAAGGACTGAAAGAACTCCTCCCACCTAACTTAATATTATATAAGCTTTATCTAACTTTCTGAGAAGCAAACAGAAAGGGGTGGTAGTAATTACAGTTGACTAAACCAGGTTCCTACTACCCCAAAGAATAAAGAAACCTGGATTAAAAATTAAGCTATAGGGCTGGTTGAGTGGCTCAGTTGCTTAAGAGTTGGCTTAGAGTGTGAGCTCTGAGCAATAGGGCTGCCGGTTTGATTCCCACATGGGCCAGGGATGCTGCGCCCGAGATGAGCTGTTGCTGAGCTGCCACCAGGTGGCAGAATGGCTCAGCTGGTGTAACAACAAGATTGCCTGCTCGATGCTCGCTACGCCCACCCACAACTAAGATTGAACACAGCACCTTGAGCTTAGAGGCCACGAGCTGCCGACAGGCAGCTTGATGGTGACTGGTGCCCTCCACAATGCAGACTGAAGAACAACAACTTGGCTGGTCCCCTTCCCCAATTCCCCAACACTGTTTCCCTCCCTCAATTCCCCAATAAAATCTTAAAAAATAAAATAAAAGATAAAAATTAAGCAATGAAGAAATACAATTTTGTTCTTACATAGCTGACTTTGTCAAGTGAAATTTGAAACCATTTACTTTAGGTCTGGGATCAGGTCAGTATAAGTTTTCTCTCTGCCATATCTCTTATATCAGTGATTGCCAGACCTGGTGGATAATCAGAATCACCTGGAGAGAGATTTGGATATAGTTAGTGTGTTTGGAGAGAGTCTGATGATGGGCCAAGGTTTGGGAACCTCTTCTTAATACCATATAAACCATTCTCAGACATGGCAATACCACCGTATAAGGAATAGGCATAAAATTCCTGACAAAGGAGTCAGTTAATGAATGTCCCCTGGATATGATAAGGCATATATGGGTCAAGAAGGGCAGGAACAAGGGGTGCAATCAATGCTAGGAAGTTCTCTCTGGTGATTCAAAACAACTTGCGAGAGATATGAAATCTTTGAGTCAGCACCATACACCCAGGGTGTAAGAAAACTAACTCCTTATTTCAAGGGTGAAATAAGCTTGAAGTTTTCAAGCATCTGTAGGAGAGAAAATCAGTGCTATATCTGAGGTCTTAGTAAATTACAGAAAATTAGAATATAAGCCTTGTCTTTTAGGCAAAGAAAACTGTCAACACAAATATCAAATAAAGATGCTAAACTCCTAACTTTTTATTTGTCACATGGGAATGTTATCAGGCAAGATGCTTTGGTCTGCAAGTACCAGGCCACTGAACTCAGAGTGGCTTCAGCAGGGAGGGGATGCATTGTCTCACAGAAAAAGTAGTCCAAAGGTAGGGAAATTTCTTCTGAGTTGGTTAATTTCTGTTTTGATGTTTCTGAGGGGAAATGCCACATTCTCATACACCTTCATTCAGAGCACTGAAAGGGTCTTGTGTCTCTTTTTAAGACTTCAAAACCCTCCCCAATGCTACCCAGAAGCCCCTTAAACTCCCCTTCCCAGAATTGTGTCACATGCCAATATCTACACCGAGCACTGAAAAAGAATTAGGACTGCAGTGGTTTCTTCTGGATGATAGTACCATATTTACCCCCACCCCTCAGTCACATGGGGAAGCACACAGCTTCAGGGCGGGAGGAAGGGCCTGACACAGGGAGAAGAGTAGTAACCGCACAAGGAAGGAAAGAGGTTATCTCTGAGAAACTATGTCTGCTGTAACTGTGACATGAAGAGATTACTCTGCAGTGACATTTCAAATATGAGCTGAAGCTCAGACAGAGTCCATCCAACCGAGTGCTCACTGCCTGTCCTGGTGACATGTGCTGAGGATAAACTAAGTTTATTTTTTTTAAAACAAAAAGTGATTAATAAGTTAAGCACGCTGTGGGGCTGGCTGAGTGGCGCATTGGTTAAGAGCTGGTTTGGGGATGCCAGTGGCCCCGGTTTGGATCCCACATATGAGGGCCAGTGACACTGCCCCCTACAGCTAACAACAGCTCCACATGGAGCTGGGCTGTGCGAGCCCCGGCGATGGTGTAGGCTGCAGCCCCTGCTGCAGTGGGCTGCCATAGGCTACAGTGAGTGGCCGGCAGCCAGCGTGAGCTGCCAATAGCCGCCGGGGTGAGCGACCATCCAGAGGCAGGCGACCTATTTGCCTCATCCGGGAAGAACACAATGATGATACCAACATGGGCCAGTGAAGCAACGTCCTCCACAACTAGACTGAAGAACAAAAAGACAGCAACTTGTCTGTTCCCCTTCCCTGATTCCCCAACTCTGTTCCCCTCCCCCAATTCCCCAATTAAAAAAAAAAAAGTTGTGCAGCACCATACAAGATTTTCTAGTGACTTTTATATATCTGCTATTTAGAATCATCTTGTGCCAAGGGCACTTTGATGATATCTATACACTATAAACCCATAAACACAGACAGCATAGGGTTCGACTCACACTTGTTAATTGTTGTTATACCATGTCCATGAACGTATGTTGTTCTGACTGGTGTGCGGCACATTTAAGTAAAATGAGTGTTTCCCACCCCCAATAACAATAACATCAGAGTACATATCTTGTGTGTACTGTATGAATAGACACAGGCCTGCCCTTCAATCAGGTACAAGAGTTGTAATTTCCATGTCAAGCAGGACCTCAAAACAAATATCTTTACTATCCCCTCCATTTCTTATTATTCCATTATGTCATCTTGATTTTCACTACTTCGTTTTTCCTTAATAGAAGGACCTATTAAAATTAGATGTCTCTGGGAAATATAACACTATATATGCTTGGCCCTTCAGACTAATTCAGACTGCATTTCTGTTTGGTGTGAGCTCTGCAGCACAACCCTGACTCATGAGTTTGATCAGAGGCAGACAAACTTTAGTTTAGGTGTTCACTTAACAGCCTCTACATGTTACTATGACAACCTGTTAGAATGAAGGAGTCCTAGAAATCAGTGATACTAGCAAAAGGTCTCACAAGGAAATACAATTCATGCTGAACCTTTAGCAAAACGTTACATGTGCTATTTATTGTGCTTATTATTACTCTTATGATAAGAGAACGCCTCCCAGGCTGAGCAGAGCAATCAGTATTCTTGCCAAGTCTCTGGTCCCAGTGCAGCATTCTATAATTAGAGAGACAAAGCAAATTTAGAGAAGTCAGAGAACAGTTAGGGCAAATAAGGGAACTGCTCAAATCACCAACAGATATAAAGTGGTGCTAGGCAGTAAAGAAGGATAAGACGATAAAGATGGGAACTTGATCTCAGGCAGCCTCGACATGTGGAAAAATTCTACAATAGAAAATGGGACAAATAAGTCTGAGAAGAGAAAAGCATCTGAAAAACTGTCCGGATTAGATGCCTCTGGGAAATACAACATCATGTATGATCCACCAGACGAACAGACGAAAGAGACCACTGGAGCCAATGTTTCTTGTTTTTCTGTCAGAGGAAGTGACAGTTTAATTCCTATTTGTAATCTAAGTCCTACGACAATGTCTTGAGTAAAACAGGTGCCCAATAAAACTCGGCTGAATGAATTTGAAAATGTAAAATCAGAAAAACAAGACAAAACAGGGACAAACAATCCATTCCTGACGCCTTCTTCTCCACTTTTTTTCCCAAATGCATGCAATACATCTCTCGTTTATTTTCTCTTCAAACAAGAGGCATTTTTTAAAGAATCTATTATTGTGCAAGAAAGTGATGAGCAGTACATAATATTCTTTTTAAAAGATAGTCCCTGAATTCAAACAACTTTCAGTTTGGCAGGAAAAATAAACACCTACACAGATATCTAAAATGCAAAGCAGAATGCAAGGTCATGCAAACAGTTCACATAGAATCCTAGAGTCCCTAGAAATGAAGTTTCACATCTGGCATATGACCTGGAAGGAAGGCATCATGGAGGAGAGGATACATGAACTGAGTCATGAGAATAAGATTTCAACAGGCAAACATATATGCACCTGGGAGAGAGGAGAGACATGCATCACAAACAGAGAGAGCCCACCAAGGGAAAATTCATTCATTTGTTTATTCAATGAATTTTCTTAAGCATCTGTTATATGCCAAGCACTATTAGGTGCCAATGAAACAGTAGAAAATAAAACAAAAATCCTGCCTTCATGAAACTCCAGATGTGTTTCCAGAATGTTTGTTAGTCCATTTTGATTATGTCCAGAATCAAGGAGGGGAACAACAGAAAGATCAAGAAAGGAAAGGTAGATTCCAGAGGTGGCATTTGATTATGGAGGAACCAGGAGCCAGGCTAAAGAATTTTTTGAACTTAGTTCTGTTAACAGTGAGGTACCACTGCAGGTTTCTCAACCAGGGTCTGCCTTAATCAAAGTGATGTTTGGAAAAATTAGCTGGGTGGTAGAGTACAGGGCTGGGTGCCTGACAGTGTGGTTTGGAAGCAGGGAGAGCAATCATGCAGTTATTGCATTCTTTTGGGAAGACTCCAACATAAGTATTACATCCTCTGAGATGTTATCCCTGATTCAATCAGATCAGTCAGGATCTGGTGTCCCGCTAAGGTTTCTCATAACAATTGGTCTCATCTATGATAGCATTTATTGCACAGCATTGTGAATGCCTGTTTATTAATTCTTATCTTTCCACTTATCAAAACAGAAGAGACTAAGCCTCATTATCTTTATGTTCTCGGTGCCTAGACTAGTGTCTGGCATGCAGCAGAAAATATTTGTGGTCTGAGTGCATAATCAAATGTTATGGGTACAATTGGGTCCCCTCAAAATTCCTATGTTGAACTTCTAACCCCCAAATAAGAATGTGAGCTTATTTGGAAGTAGAGGTAATCAAGTTAAAATGAAGTCATTAGGGTAGGTCCTAACCCAACATGGTTGATTGACATCCTTTCTAAAAGGGGAAATTTAGAGCCAGACATGCATATAAGAGGACATGAAGATGACTATATCTTTTCCAGGAGAAAGGCCTGGAAGAGAGCCTTTCACAGCCACCAAGAAGGACCAACCCTGCCTTTGCTTTTTAATTTCTAGCCTACAGAACTGCGAGGTGACAAGTTTCTGCTACTTAAACTACCCAGTTTGTGGTACTTCATTACAGCAGCACTAGCAAATTAATAAAACAAGTGAAAATGTTCAGCCAACTTGAAGAAACATCCAGAACTGGAGCTCAAGATTAAGGGCATCATTAACTATAAACAAAGATAGGTGATAGCATGAGAGCAGAATAAATGTCTGTGGGAAATAATATAAAAGGAAACATAGCAAAGGGCAGCATCTCAGGGAACACACATGTTTAGGAAACAGGCAGAGAAGCCAGGGACAAAGATAAAGAAGCGACAGCCAGAGAAAGCTGCAGGATAAAGCTGCCTGGTAGAATTTTCCTCTAGATATTAAAAAAAGTAAAATAAATGGTCAAAAGATGCCCACAAAATTTCACAAAAGCAACAAAATAAGGAAGGGCTACAGAAAGATGTTCTACATCTTAGAGTTGTGGCCCAGGAAAGGCTCTGGAGCAGGGTGACATCCATGGCGTGGCAAAGCTCCTGTGCCAACATGGCCTTTTCCCAAAGGAGCCTGAGAATTCTCACAAATTCCCTCAAATTTGAAGAGAAACAAATGCACTAAGAGTCTCATTTTCTCTCCTTTAGCTGGGATGGAACAACAGAACAGACTCTGATGACAGAGGCTTAACACTTAACAGGTAACCAGGTAAAGGTGCCTTAAAGGTGTCCCTTGGGAATAGGATATGCCTTTGAGGAGCAGTGAATTTTAGCATACTTATCAACACTTTGTAAGTGAGAATACAACTCAGGTACAGCCTGCCTTGAATTCTTTCTTTCACTTTCCATGCCCCCAGGATATAGAAAAAAAATGTGTATACACTGAAATTCTCATCTTTCAAACCGTAGTTCAGTGGGAAAAAAGAAAACTGGACTCAAAAATACTGTGGGAAAGGGACAACAAGGCATCCATAGTATATCAGAGTAAATAGATGGTGGTCTGATTAGAGGTGCCAACTATTGAAAAAAATGGGGGGGGGGGAAGTGACTGAAAAATTTCACAAATAGAATATGAAAGAAAAAGTAAAGCAAAAACATATAGCAGGCAAAAACCCAGCCAAGAATAAAAAAGATAAAGTAATGAATGGAAATGCTCCACAAGTGCTTTGAGTTTAAAACACATATTCACAAAAAGAAAAAATAAATAAAAAAGAATGCAATGGAACTGGAGAAACAAACTGAGGGCCAAGGCATTATTATAGCACTAATAAATAAATCAGAAACAGCCAGAAACAGATAGTTATAGCTAAATAGTGAATTCCTGATACAGAGGGAGGCTGAAATAATCAAATGAAAATGACAAAGTTCAAACAAGAGAGAAAAGCTACTAGAGCGGGCAAAGATGATCCAATATGAGAATAATTGATATTTTTAAAGTACAAAATTCAACAAATAAATGTAACATTCAAACAAAAGAAAATTTCCTACTGATTTTACAGATAGACTGAGAAAACTAGATTGCAAAAAAGTTTAATGCATAACCATCGCTATCAAGACAAATTCTGGTTAAACTGATGACCTGAAGAAATAAAAAGATTATGCATGCATGCAGAAAAAAAAAAATTAAAGAAATCAAAGAAGACCTAAATAAATGGAAAGTTATACCAAGTTCTTGGATTAGAAAACTCATTATTATTAAGATATCAATTTTTTTCAAGTTGATCAACATGATCCCAATCAAAATCCTATACGCTTAGTATATGACCTACCACTCTCACTCCTTGGGTATCAACACAAGAGAAATGAAAACTTATATGTACACAAAAACCTGTATATAAATGTTTAGGGCTGGTCGAGTGGCGCGGCGGTTAAGCGCTGGCTTTGGAAGTCAGCGGCCCCGGTTCAGTCCCACATGTGAGGGCCAGTGACACTGCCCTCAAAAAAAAATAAAAAATAATAAAAAATAAAATAAAATAAAATAAAAAAATAAATGTTTAGAGTGACTTTATTCATAATCACCCCAAACTGGAAACAACTCAAATGTTCCTCAACTGAGGATAAACAAACAGTGGTATATCCGTTCCATGAAATGCTACTCAACAAGAAAAGGAAAAGGACTATTCATACTCAAAACAACGCGAATGAATCTCAAATACATTTACGCTAAGGGAAATAAGCCAGACTCAAAGAACTATACACTCAATGATTCCATTTAAGACATTCTGGATAAAGCAAAACTCTTAAGAGACAACAGATCAGTGGTTGCCAGAGAATGGAATTTGGGAGAGGGGTTGATTACAAAGCACAGCCCAAGGAAATTTTGGGGTGATGGAATTGTCTGTATCTAATTGGTAGTTACATAATTCTATGCATGAGTCAAAATTCATAGAACTATCAAACAAAAAGTGAATTTATTCAATGTAAATTTAAAAAAATTTAAAACACACAGAAAAGCAAATCATATACAAGAGAAAAAATTTAGGCTGCATCAGACTTCTCTAAAACAACATTCAGTGACAAATTAACATTTACATTTTGAAAGAAACGAAAGCATAGGCTCTAGGAAATGGTGACATTCAACACAACAGAAGGTAAGAAAACACCTTTCCTAGGGCCTCAAGACAAAATTCGTGTGGGTATATCTTATACCCAGAGATCTCACTGTGCTCTGAACACCCCCATACAACTATCTACCAAGGCCATAATACCATCAAAAATGGTCCAAATATACAATTACCTAATCGCTCAATCAACAAACATCAAATTATGAAGTTGCAACTCATGTTGGCTAGATACTGGAAAGAAAACAATTTCATCATTATTTACAATAACAATAATTCTTAAACGTTAATGTGCCTTCGACTTTCCTGAGACACCTGTTGAAAAGGCATTTCCAATGCGTCCCACACAGGCATCCGATCCCAGTGGTCCTTCCACCATGCTTAGGGAAACACTGCGCTATGATTTTCTGGTTTTGTTTTCTGGTACAATACTTGGTACCACAAGTGAATTTTTTTTTTTTTGAGGGCAGTGTCACTGGCCCTCATATATGGGACCCGAACCGGGGCCACTGGATTCCCAAGCCAGCGCTTAATCACCGCACCACTCAGTAGGACCCACAGGTGAATTTTTAAATGAGTGTTTTAGTTTTATTTCACTTAAGAAAATGAAATAAAGCATTTCTTACAGTATGAAGGACAACGTTTCAGGGCAGGCAAACTGTAAAGGCAGGCTGACCCCGCTTGGCGCAGTGCACAGGATCCTTTCCAGGCTATGTATTAATACCTAACACACATCTTAATTTCACATTTGTGGGACAGGACACTGACACTAGAATCACACACTCATTCATTCATTAAAGGTGTTATAAGGGTTTTTCTAAGCCTATGGCTTAGTTATCATCTACTTCTTATCTAAACTTCTGCTTGAAGAGATTTAATGGAGAATTCATGATGTAGAAATATTGTGCTGTCTAAAACTGATAGTATATGCATCCATTACCATACATTATTATTCAGCTGAATCAATTACTAAATTACACAAATTATATGCAATCCTACGGCACAGTATATGTAACCAGTACTGACATTCCACTCCTGTGCATTGGGACAGCCAGTCAGGTGTTTCCTGCCTGGCATCCATTCTGATTGGCTGGACATCCATGCCACACTGCTTTTTAATTATTTTGGTTCTCACTCCAGCTTATACGTCTATATTTGGTAGTCATCATACATTTGATTTGATTTGTAGACATGTCTTAATGTCACTTAAGTTCGGTAAGTTCTTGTGGGGTAGGGTGGGAAGTTTGTCATATGCAAACTTATGTATTACATAGAACTAACCCAGGGGAGATGAGGCAAAAAATAAATGTTGTGATATCAACAGTCAATCAATAAAGAAAATTATCATACCTGATGATCACATTATGCAACTAGCAGAAAAGCCCAAGTTTCTTAGCTTCCAATTTAAATTAGAAGCATAAGCAAATAAGACATATTTGTCTCTAAGAAACTCACAGGACAAGGTCAACTTCTCAACTTTTTGCCATTTAACTATTCTGTTTGTGCTATTGACTTTTACCAGTAGGCTTCACTTGATCTTCTCAAAAGATTTTCTTTAATAGGATTTGATTCTGAAAAACTTGAGGAATGTGTTTTCTTTAAGGTCAGTTGCACTTTTTTTAACTCTAGGAATAAGATTAGTTGCATTTTATTCATTTGAATTATGAGCATTTAACCAAATCCTCATGGCTTAAAGGAAGACATAATACATTTAAATTAGATTCTTACTATGAGTATCTATCTACCTACCTATTGAGAATGCGTCTCTATTCACCTAGTCTTAATCTTAATGTAAGACACGTCCTAGAAAAAAGCAAAAATGTGAAATATAAACAATAAAAACTTCTCTTGAGGGAAAAGGGAAGAGCACAAAATAACAGAGGGATACTTGCCAATAAGTTTGACAACAGACAGCAAAACTTATTGTTTGGTATATACTTAATTTTCATCATAAAACATGTGTTGTGATAAGAAAAAGTTTAACCAGTTGTGGTCTATGTTGATGGATCAATAGAAATAGTCACAAGACCCTGGATGGCTGGAACAGACAAGCTGCTAAACCTAAGTGGGGAAAAAGAAAACAAGGAATAGGCATATGATAGTGAAATAAGGGAGAGGGACTGTTCTTGAGTAGAGCCAACATACTGTGATTTGTACAGTGGGGATTCTGGGCCCTAGCATCTGTCTCTAAGGGGTGCCTGATGGAGTTTGTGACTGTCCTTAGATAACCATCTCACTTGGTTAAAGGTGTCCCATCTCACTAGAGCTATGCATAAAGGTTAGGAACCTCCCTGTTGCTAAACCCAAAGGTTTCTTTCTGAGTTCTTACCTATCTTATTTCCCTGCAGTCCCATATTGCTGATCTCTCCTTCCTTCCTGAAGCCCTGACTTTGACTTTCAGAAGATATCATTTTTCTAACTGGTCTCATGCCTTTCCATTGTTCAGCCTTTAATCATTTGTTCTGTTGGTGCTTTTCTTCATATTCCTGCACTGAGATTTCTCCCCTCAATCTTTGGCATTTTCTTTTTCCTTTTATCTACTTACTCCTAATACTATGTTAATAATTCCCAAATCTGCATTCTGGCCCCAATCTTTCACCCATGACAGAGGCCACTGTTTCCAACTGCCAATAAACATTATAACTTGGATATTCCACTGTCACAGGAAACCAAAGTCATCACAAAAAGAACTCATCTTGCCCAATTTCTACCTTCCACCAATTGGCTTCTTTATCTAGTGATGTTCATGGCTTGACTTTTCTTGTGATCTATTATTGGATTGTTGGAAAGGTCATGACACATTTTTGCAATGAAAAACAGAAAAAATACGTCATGACTTTTCTGAGAACCCAATAAAATACTAGAATCATTTTTGACTCTGCACTTTCATTTCTAATCTGCAAGCTGTTACAAATTCCTTTCACTTTTCTTAGATGAAAACTTTCTCCACCATTTTCACTGCTCACAGCCAGAAAGAACCCCACTTCAACCTGTGTTGCTGCAACTGGGCCTGGACAACTTGTGCCTCCACTCTTATTTCCTTTAAATTCATGGTTAGGGTTAATGTTTTTACCAGAAAAAAAAAAATTCTAAAATACTACTTTCATCATCTTTTCTCCTTCTCAAGAACCTACAATGACTCATCATAAATCACATCAAGTCCCACATTCTCAGTCCGTTATCTGACTCCGCTCTCCCCATTCCATCTCCCACCCCTCTCCTTATTACCCTCTAATGTTAAAATCTCCTTTTTTCCCCAGTAAGCTATTTCCCACCTATTCCCTTCCCCTGCTACTAACTCCAAAAGGCATCAACTGTTTGGTTTTGATCCTATCACATTTTTTCCTACTTACAGAAATGGGGATTTGGAAACGTCAGAGGGCGCCTGTTAAAGACCATTAGTCCAGTTGTAGTACATAAGGATTTCTAAAGGGGAGAAGCAGCAGCTACAACTGGACAGGTAGATGGGGGGGGGGGGGCGGGGCGGGCTGAATAATGAAGATCCCTAAGGACAAGTGTGTCACATTTGTTTCTCTTAGAGGCTTAGTTCTCAGGTAAAAACACTAAAACAATCATGAAATCACAATAAAGCGCAAGCAAGTATAACAAAATACCAAAGTTTCCCTTGTGACCACCATGGATGAGATTTGTAAGAACAAATACTTCCTGCCAGGGGAATTTTACCACTGTGTACCTCAGATGAAAGCAGTTCCTCTGCTTTCATAAATTAACCAGGAGGTTCAAAAGCAAGGCGGCTACAAGCTCTGCTGAGCAACTTCCCTGACAAAAGACGGAAAGACGTTTTCCAGTTTCCCAAATCAAACTGTGCCAACCTGGAATCTTCGTTATTAGGGGTTTTTGCAACTAGAAAGCTGTCTTGATTAAAATTCTAAAAATTGGTGCTTCTGAAAAGAATACCATTTTAATAATGTGTCAGTAGAAGCAAACCTACCTGTGAAATGGATCAGTTAAAGCTTAAGTAGAAATTCATAAGAAGAAGCTGAACTACAGATGACAATCAGTTTTCTGATAAGGTCTCAGCAGTTCTCTTAAAATATTGCTCAAAAACGAAAGAGGTGTTTACAGATCGTGTGAGGAGATTTACAGGGAGTTTTCTTGAAGGAGCAAAGGAGCTGACCCGGCATACCACAGGCAGAGCAAGGAGGCACATCTGAAATCAAATGTTGCCTATTTCCTGAGGCAAGGGAGTAGAGCAAGTTGCCACCCACCCAAGTTATCCAAGAGAATAACAACAGCACCCACTTATCAAGGTCTCCAGGTCAGGTACCCTGCTATGCATTTCATTCACATTATCTATTTAATCCTTAATAGCAACACTATGAAAGAGGTATCATTATCTTTATGTCACAGATAAGGAAACTAAAGCTCAAAGAAGTTAGTATTATGTTGCAGAGTAGGTATTCACAGTTCAGCAGGACTCTAGTTTATGCTTGTCCACTACGGCATATAGTTTTCTAGTATGAAGGGTGGTAAGAGGAGCAAGATGGCAAGACAGACTTAGTTAATCGACCAACATACACTGACACCACAGCAGGCCGTATGCTGGCAAGTCAAAAGTGGACCAACCGCTTCCCACCCACTAGAATGTCTATAATCAAAAGGACAGACAATTATTAGTGTTGGCAAGGATGTGGCAAAGTTGGAATGCTCATACATTGCTATGGGGATGGGAAAATTGTGCAGACGCTGTGGGAACCAGTTGGGCAGCTCATCAAAATACTAAACATAGGGTTACCATAGGATTCAGTGTATACCCAAGAGAATGGAAAACGTATGTCCACACAACTTGTACCTAAATGTTCATAGTTGCATTATTTATAGTAGTCAAAAAGTAGAAACAACCCAAATGTCCATCAACTAATAAGCCAATAAATATGTGGTATATCCATACAATAAAATATTATTAAGCAATGAAAAGGAATGTACTGATTCATGCTACAACATGGAAGAACCTTGAAAACATTATGCTAAGTCAAAGTAGTAAGTCACAAAAGATCATATATTATATGCTTTCATTTAAATGTGAAGAATAGGTAGATCCATAGAGACAGACAGTAGGTAATGGTTACCTAAGAATTGGGGAGAGGGTCAGTGGGGAGTGACTGCTAACGGGCATTGGGATTCATTTTGGGGTGATGAATATGTTCCAAAGTTGATTGTGGTGCTGCTTGTACAATTCTGTGAACATACTAAAATCCACTGAATTGTACACTTCAAATGGGTGAATTATATGGTATGTGAATTATAGCTCAATAAAGCTGTTTTTAAAATGTGGACTAGATGAAGTGCTTACCCTCTTAGAGTTCATATACAAGTGAACAGTTATAATATATAGTGTATACTGTACAATAGCAATAAGCCTAGTGTGCTTTAGCCCCAAAAAGGAGAGGTTACTTACTCCAGCCTGGGAGCCAAAATTATGCAGAGATCAAGAGAGTTTTCCTGGAGAAAGTGATATCAGAGCAGGCCATTCAAAGAATACGTAGGAGCTAGGCTGGTGAAAAAAATACAATATCCTGCAGAATGTAACCTGGGGATATCTAATAAGAGAAGGTTAATATAACCTATTCTGTCTGTCCCTGATTATTGAACACTAATCAGACTGACTTTTTTTTTTTTTTTTTTTGAGGGCAGTGCCACCAGCCCTCACATGTGGGACCCGAACCGGGGCTTCTGGCGTCCCAAGCCAGCACCTGACCACCGCGCCACTCGGCCAGCCCCAGACTGACTTTTAAACCTGAGATGGCTTGTGGTTCACATTATTGCTAATCTCCCTAGCCCACCGTGAAAAAAAGTCTCAGAACGTTCTAACGGTGCACTCGGGAATAGAAAGTTCAGGCCCTGCAATGTGGTAAATTTCCACATTCAGGGACAAAAACTAAAAGTTTCAACCACCCACCTTCACCGATTTAAGGCTAATATAGAGTTGAAGGTCTTTGCATGAAGAAGTCTGGCTATCCTATAGACTGGGAATGAAAGACAGCCAGCCTACTGGTAACAACTGGGTGCCATCCTTCACATAAAAAGAAATAAATATGTTGTGAATAAACTTTAGTGGGTTATGATAGTTCTGTTGAAATTAAGGATGGTGATATAAAACTGAATGCAAACTGAAAGGCAGAGGTCCCATCAAAGTCTCAAAAACACAGTTTGTAACGCACTCACCAGGGGTTTCCAGCACTGCATAGAAGGGTGGTGTGAACAAATGTTTTAAAAGACACAATCACCTCTAGAAAGGAGAATGGGATTAGTCAAGCTCTTTTTGCTTTAATTTTACCAATCTTCTCACCCAGACCTGGATCTCCTGAGCACAACTGTCCACTTGCACATTTGCTCAATCTTGGGTTTGTCTACATACACAACCAATTTTAAATGAATGACTTGGGATTTTAGTGGATGAACCAGTTTCTTGGGAAGTGGAGGGCCTTGTATTAACTCACTAGACCCTAACGATATATTCCTCCCCACCAAACACACTCATGTATGTAGGTATCCAAACTGGCCAGTTTGAGGGCTGTCCATGGAGACCCCACACAGACGTGGCTTCTAAGAGAAGTGGGCGAAATCATCTGGAAGACAGTACTTTGCTACAGTGATAACTCCTAACAGTAAGTGGAAAATCAGAGCTGGAAACAGACCTGCTTCACGTCTCCTAAAATCCCCATCCCATGAAAAGCATCACATGGACTACACTGCAGCTAAAATAGGAAGCTATAGGGGGACCTCACAGGGTGTGCAAAGTGATAACTCAAAACACATACAGAATTTTAAGTAGTAGCGTTTTAAATATATGCTAGCGAGCAAATATAATGAACTGAAATTAAACTACTATTATATTATACAATAACCAGCCTACACGACTTCACCGAACAAATGTGATTTTTAATTGGACTGAAGAATTTTTAGCATGTTTTCCCTCTAAATAACCCACATGCAAATACTTGTCATTCTTTAAATGCTTTTGTTCACTCCCTCCTATATGAGAACATAAAACTATGGGAAATATATATATATATATATATCACAGATATGAATCATAGAGCTGGGAAAGGATTTAAGAATTATCTAAACCTACCCTCTAAATTCAGGTAACTCAATAAGCAGATGAGTCATCTGTCTTTGTTTAACCTTTTTATTAAAAAGCAGAAACGAAAAATGATGGAAGCCTTTAGGTGTGCTAAAGCAGATAGGGAACAGTGGAGCTATTTTGTGGCCAAGAAGCTATGGTGGTTTTTATCTCAGATCAATGGAGTGAAAAGTCATCCCATGCAGATCTCAGGCATAATCTGGAATATAGTGTGGGATACTAATCACATGGCCAGAACCTGTCTGAACTCTGCTGTCTTGCTCTATGACCTGAAGTCTGGGCAATTTTAATCTTTCTGAATCTCTACTTCCTATATACAAAATGGGTATAATACAGTATATCCCTTAGGAAGGTTTTGTGAGGATTAATTGCATGGTTAACCTTAAGCATACATAATCTCAAGGCTTTACCTTAATAGATTGTGATCAATAACCTAAGATGAACTCTTGGAAGCCAAGGAATAGAATGCAATTCATCTGTACCCCAGCACAACCCACAACACTTGAAAGTCAATTCTAGACAAATGGGCCAAATTACACCATAATAGGATTTTTAAACAAGGCTAGCACTGGTCATCTCAATATGCAGCTCTTGAAAAAATACGCATTTACGGTTCAACTTCTCTTCAAGTTGTGATACTTTCAGTATTTTAAAAAAATTAACCAGTATATGCAGAAATTGAGCACATGATTGATACATATGCATTTAAATTACTGGGGAAAATATAAATTATTCAATAAATAATGTTAAAACACACGGGTAACCAATTAAAAGAATAAATTAGAATCTATAATCTCATCTTATACCAAAATAAATTTCAGATGGATCAAAAATGTAAATGTATAAATGAAACTATAAAAATACATAGTGGTTGCCAGATATTGAGTGAAGGGTACACAGTATGTCTCTGTGCTAACTTTGCAACTTCCTATGAATCTGAAATTAATTCAAAATAGAAAGTTAAAAAAATAGTGAAAACCAAGATAATCATTTTATAATACTGAAATGAGAAAGGCTTTCGAACTGTGACACAAAGCACAGAAGTCATAGATTTAAAGATTAATTAAATATGCCCATCTAAAATTAAATGGTTGTGCATGTCAAAAGCCTAAGTAAGTATACAAAGCCAGAAGACAAATAAAACAGAAAGAAAATTACATGCAACTCATATCCCAAAGAACCATTTTCCTTAATATACCAGAGGTGCCAAAAAAATGTAGACAAGTGGACACTTTAGTCAACGTTGCTCAAACAGTAGTTCATCATAGTCAGAAGTGTCTGGATGCTGATCAGAACCACTTTGAACAGCTGTTGTAATTGCAGAAGTCAAATGCGACTTGTATTCATCGTTTGTTATCAGTATATATTGAGTATTACGATTTCAATGGCTTTTTTCCTTGCTTAAAATGTGTATACAGTTTTTTGGCACCCTCTGTATAAAGACTGGCAGCAAATTAACAAGAAAAAAGCCAACAACCCAACAGAGAAATGGATAAAGGATATGAATAGTTTATAGAAAAGGGAATAGAAATAACTCTAAAGTATATACAAAGAAGATGCCCAACCTTACTCAGCAACGTGACAAATGCAAATTTAGAGTGAAATATCATTTTTACTTATCAGATTGACAAAGACTATAAAGTTAGATAACATTATTGACCAAGGTGTAGAGAAACGCACTCTCATACATAGCTGGTGAAAATATGAATTGGTACAACCTCTGTGGGAGTGATTTGGCAATATCTGTTGCAATGTAAATGTCCTATGTGTATACTTAATACTTGTGTGAAAGTTGAATGTACAAGATTTTTACAACAATCTTTTAACAGCAAAAGAAATGGAAACTCTCCAAATGTCCTCCAACATGAAACTTGTTAACAAACTGATATATTCATACCAGAGAATACTAATACTGTGTAGTTATTAAAAAAAATAGCTTTACTTATGCTGCTATGGAATAATTGCTAAAATACATAATTAATGCCAGGTACAAGACAACTACTTCCTTATAGCTGCACAGAATGCCTCTAAAAAGATCAATAAGAAATTCGTAACACTTGTTACTTATCTGAATATAGTTAAAAAGTAAAACAACAATTATATATATTTATTAATAGTTCCTAATTTTATGGCCACACATAGAAGGGAGTGAACCAAGTATTAATAGTAATGATCATAATTACATACATTTACTGAGTCTTTGGTACAGGGGTTGAAGCCACAGCACACTGAAAACAGATTATTCAGTAAGCAGGGAAGAAAATAGCACCCACACAAGTCAAACTCATCAGTAGGTAGCATGGGTTTAAGAGAATTTGATGCAGACCCCAATATATGGAAAATGCACTGAAAAAAATCAGTGTTATTTATTTATCTCTGTAGCTCATTCTCTAACATAGACTCTTAAAACAAAGAAGGTACTCAAATATTGATGAATGAATGAATGAGTGACTAACTGGATGAATGTGGAATGGACAGAATAGATGAACAGATAGATGGATGGTTAGAAGAAAGGGTGTAAGTTGAAGGGCTTGCTCTACCTGTGCTCCCATTACCTTCTAACACTGGGCAAGCCTTAGTCTCCTGTGAGTCCCTGTACAAATGGGAGGTGCTGGAATGTGTAGGTGTTTAAGAACCATGGTCATGTCCCTACATGACTTGCTGGATAAATACTATCATGGGTGGCAAAACAATGCTGCCCCCCCCAAAAAAAAACAAAATGTCCATGCCTTAATCCCTGGAATCTGTGACTATGTTACATGGTAAAAAGGACTCTACAGATGTAAATAAGGTTACAGGCTTTTAAACTGGGAGATTATACTGGATTGTCCATGTGGGCCATATAACCACATGAGCCCTTAGAAGCAGACAGCTGTCTCTGGTTGAAAGAAGAGATGTGGCAGAAAAGGAAAGCAGACAGATTAGAAGCATAAGGCTTCGATGCACTGCTGCTGGCTCTGAGATGTAGGGGCTCACATTCAAGGACTGGAGAGAGGCCCCCTGTAGCTAAGGGTAGCCCCTAGTTGACAGTCAGTGAGGACACAGGGACCTCAGTCCTGCAACCACGAGAAACTGGGTTCTGCCAGCAACCTGAATGAACTTGGAAATAGATTCTTTCTAGAGCCTTCTGATAAGAGCCTTCTAGAGCCAGCACCAAGTGAAATGCAGAGCACTCATCATCCTTGACAACCTGGGTTTCTGACCTATAGAACTGTGAGATAATAAACTTGTGTTGTTTTAGTCCACTAAGTGTGTGATGACTAGTTATGGTCGCAGTAGAAAACTAATACTCTATCTTTCTGTTCAGTTTAAGAACCATTTGTTGAGCTTGTTCCACATGTTAGGCCCTGTGCCAAATGTGTAGGAAAGCTGAGTATGTATAGGTTCTCAGGGAGCCCACAAGAAGCACAAAAGCTCATTGAACAATTCTATGATAGACGTATCACAACCCTCTACGGGAATACAGAGGAGGTGCCTAACTAGTGTGATATCCTCAAGTGCTTTACTTCTCACTTCTCCAACCCTTTCCCTTTCTACCAATGAATTGGACCACCAACCTTACCACGAGTCAGAAATTGCAAGCCATCCTAAAAGCTACTGACCCCCTCTAGGCCTGTGATTTACAGCACCCTAATATTTCTCCTAAAATTCCCTTTCTCTCTCTCACCCCCTCACTTCTTCCCACGAACCCCTAGCTTCTACTTCCTGCCCCTAATCATCTCTTATTCTGGACTATTCTAATAACCTCTCAACTAACTTTCCGGACTCAATAGCCATCCACTTTCCATAGTCCACCAGAGTGCTCTTTCCAAGGATTAAATTGATCATGCCATGCTGTAGCTTAAAATCCTTTGAAGGCTGCAAGTCAAACTCCTTGGCTATCCTTAGCAACCCTTCTAAACTCTACTAGGGCAAAAATTTTGCCCTAGTAGAGTTTGTGATAACTGTCTCTGTTTGGCTTCTAATCCCGGTGCCTAGGAAGAATCCAGCACATAGCCAATTCTTGGAAAGTATTTGCTGAATTAGAATAAAACTAACCCCGCCTGTCTCTCCAGCCTCATCTCTCGCCTCATAGCAGCCTGTTTGTCCTAGTCTTAGTCCCAGGCTCCATTTTCCCTCTCTCTCTAGGCTCCAATTTCTCCTCTTGGTTAAAAATCCTGGTTTACCTGGCTGGTAAGCAGATCTCATTTTTTTTAAGATTTCACCCACCTCTAACAGGGTTTCTTGTCCCCTTACAGCTCAACCATTCAAGAAGACAGCTGCTGATGTAAACTGTCCCCTCTCCTACCAAGGCATCTATAGCAAGCCCTCCAGTGTGGAGTTACTCAAAGACGGCCTGTGGACTGATGCTGATGTACAAATGGATCCTTGCCAGTCTGGCACAAGGCAATCCAGAAATCAAGTGTAAGCGTTTAGAAATGTTTATGGAAAATTGATATTGCTGTGACAGCCAAAGTAGGTGATACTTGATAAACCAGTTTGGGTGTTGCAGAGTTTTTGTGATGAGTCAAGTGTGGCACAAACTGCATTTTAATTATGTGCACCAGGACCACTTTTTGTCTATGACAGAGCAGAAACAAACACGAAAACCCCAACTGCCCCACCACAACATATTCTGAGGAGCACTGCTCTAATGTACTCAGGTATGTTCTCACCTTCCACCTTTTGAGAGGCTGTTGCTGCCTGAGACAATGCAGATGTCCAATAACTATCAGAATTATGTACATAAAGATGTAATGATACAAAGACTTCCTGAAAGACGTGATTGGTAGGAACTGACCACTTGGGGGTAACAGGATGGGCAAATGCACTGAGGAAAAAGTGCAAATGAGGAGTAGTGAGAAATATGTTTAAAGAGATTGCACAGGCAATGGGAAGCTTTTACAAGGTGAACTATTATGCAGAAGCACAATTATGTACAAGAGCTCAACCAGAAGGCTCTGCCAGAGTCCTACCACCCTGATCCCCCCAAACGTACCCCAAAGCACCTCCTTGGTGCAGAGCCCCTAAGCCTTAGCAATAGGCAGAGAGACCTTCTGACCGGGTCATCACCCAGTGTTGTGACCTGGCTGTGTGAAGGATGAATATGAAAGAGTGAGCCTGAGGGCAGGAAGGCCACAACTAGAATTTAACTGCAGTCATCCCAATGAGAAATGCCTAAAGGCCTCCACAAGGGCAGAGAGAGTTTGGGACAAGCAGTGGTGGTAGACACACAGAAATATTTATGAGGCAATATGGGAGGGCTTTGTGATTCACTAGACAGGATAGCATGAGTAAAGTTTCTGGTTAGGTTTGGGTGACAATGTGCATGATGGTGTCACCAGATGAAATAAGGAGCAAAGAAAATGGGCCAGGTTTGGGGGAGGGGATTCACAAATTTCAGGAAGACAAGCCTGTGGGACATTCAGGTGGAGACGTCCAGCAGGCACTTGGGAGGAAGGTCAGCGATCTCAAAATACAGATTTTGGAAGCTTTCACATCTAGACGGTGATTAAAATCACAATGGATAAATGAAGCAAAATGTGCTCTAAGGACAAACCCTTGAATAACACCATCACTGGGGTAGGCTGAGGTAGGGACTCTTACAAAGATGATGGAAATGGAGGTCAAAAAGACATGAGGAGAACTGAGTATATGCAGGATCACAGAAACAAAAGTTGGGAGAATTCTGAAGGAGGGGGCAGTGATGAACAGAGCCAAATGCACAGAGAGGTCCAGTGTGACAGGGCTGAGTGGTCTCCGCCAGCTTAGGGGAACTGGACAGCCCCTGCGACTTTTGGAGAGGAAAGTGAAGTACAGTGATGAGGCAGAAGCCAAAAGATAAAGGCAAGTGAGGAACACGACGCATTGAACAGGTCACTATCAAGAGACCTGCGTGTGAAGGCTAGAAAAGAGGGGCAGGTATACAATCAAGCCGTGTCATTTTGAGTAAAGCCTTAAGTATGTTTGTAGTGAGAGGATGAAATAATAGAAACAGGAGGAACAACTAATGAAGGTCTGAAGGAGGAATGAAGAGGAGGGAGACAGAGGCCTGCAAGGTGTGCCCCTCCTCCCCTGGAGCAGGGTGACACCTCATCCTCCAAAAGGAGAAGAGAGAAAGGAGGGCACGGCATAGATAAGTTAATAATGGGGAAGAAAGCCAGGCCCACGTGTGGATTAGGGCCCTTCCTATATGCTCCAGTTAACATCTTAATTGCCTCACCATAGCACTTACCATGTGCTGTGGTTGCCCCATTTACCTGCCTGTGTGCAACTCCAGGAAGGCAGGGGCTGGATTTGTCCTGTTCACCACTCTCTGCCCAATGTCGAACACAATGCCCAGTACACACAATTAAATGTTTAATTGACTAAACAGGGACAAAAAATTAAAAGATTCACCAACAAAAGCGTTAATTTTACTAGTAACATAGGCCAATTGCTAAGAGTTTATAAAATAGGGTTAGGTAGGAGGTTTTAGTGAATAGTGAAAAATGAGGACAGCTTTGGGGTGGCTGGGTGGCTCAGTTGGTTGGAGCACCTGCTCTTGGCAACAAGGTTGTCAGTTCAATTCCTGCACGGGATGGTGGGCTGCGCCCCCCCGTCCCATCCCCCACCCCCCCGCAACTAGAATGAAAATGGAGAATGGACTTGGAGATGAGCTGTGCCCTCCACCACTATTGGGTTGTTGGAAAAGTCATGAAGTATTTTTTCTACGTTTTTCATTTGCAAAAATGCGTCATGACTTTTCCAACAACCCAATAGACTGAAGAACAACAACTTGGCTTGGAGCTGATGGGCCCTAGAAAAAACACAATGTTACCCAGTAAAAATTAAAAAACAAACAAACAAAAAACAAATAGGATAGCTTTTACGAAGAATAAAAAAAAATGAAAATCCTTCAAGGACAAATTTAAAGCAGTGGTTCTCAGTCTTGATTGTATGTTGGAATCCCCTGAAGAACATTAAGAAATACTGATACTTTAGTCTCACCCCAAAATTTCAGATTTACTTGGCTTGGGCAGCCCTGGAACTGGGGTATTTCCAAGTTCCCAGAAGATTCTATCATGCACCCATTTGTACCCAGATTAAAAGTCACTGAGTGAAAAGATTAAGTAATGTTGGTTGGAGTTTAGCTGAAACTGGACACAATTAATTTGTAGATTATCAATTCACCATTTCACCCAGTTTTCCACAGATTATACAGCTGCCTGGGTATCTATGCAGAGGACGACTGCAGGGTTAATTTGGCATTAGGGCTTTGCCAGATAAATATGGAAGTGAGACAAGTGAGAGCTGACAGCCTAAGAAAACTCAGCTCTCTAAGAGTAAAGAGAAGGAAATGGAAGCAAGCTGAAAAGCCAGAGGCTATGGTTTGAAGATGGGCTAGCAGAGCTAATGATTTCTTCTCAGCACATTTCCAGGTGAAAAGACCCAGAGCTTGGCTATGAAAGCAGGTGGTGGTTAGCATTGTAGAGGTTATCATAGTTGGGTCAGACAAGAAGCTTTGTTTGATAAGGCTACTATCCGGAAGGGCTTTGGAGTCTCCCAGAGCAGCTGCAGGTGTGGGGAGGGAGAAGTGGCCGAATCAGGTGCCAAAGTCCACAGGGCACGTGAGACTGAAGAAGAAAAGGATAAAGAGAATTAAGAAAGGCAGAAAGAGCAAAGCTCAAGAGGGAGATGTTCAAAAAAGCGGAGTTTTGTTTTATTTTCCCATGGAAGTGTGAAGTAACAGTTTGATTCAGATGTGGCAACGGGAAGAGGGGATTTCTGGCTAATCCACCCATACATGTACTAACTTTGAATATGGGGAAAAGCCTCCATTCCTCTCATCCCTCCATCAAAAGCCATCACTAATCCTGACAACTCTATCTTCCAAATACATTCTAGAACCCAACCACTCTTCATTCTAATGGCAGTCCAAGTCACTGTCCTCTCTTATCTGAATGACGGCAAGAGTCTCTCACTTGGTGGCCCTTATTTAACCTTTGTCCCTCTTCATTGTAGTCTTCAAATTAAAGAAAAAGCAAAACAAAATAAAAGACACTCAAGTCATGTCACCTCTCTTCTTAAAATGTCCCAATGTCGTCCCACCTCACTCGCACGAAAAGTCAACGTTCCAGTTACGTGATCGGGGCCCTCACTCACTACCTCTCTGGCGCTTCCTACTCTCTTTGCGTACTAAGCTTCTGCCACATTGGGCTCCTTGCCCATCTTTGCACACACCAGAAATGCTCTTGCCTGAAAGCATTTGAAACCCTGTCCCCACAACCAAGAATCCTCTTCTTAAAGATATCCGCTGTGGCTACTGTTTCACTTCCGCCAACTCTCTGCTAAAATGTCACCTTCACCACCGCCACCAACATGAACTTTCCTATCTTCATTGCTTTATTTTTCGCTGTAGCACTTTTCATCATTTCATATTCACATATATTTCACCAATATGCTATATTTATTTCTTTGCTGATCCTCTCACTCCCCAATAACACTCTAGACACATAAGCTCCTCTGGGGCGGGAATCTTTTCCTGTTTTGTGCACTGCTGCTTCTCTAGCACCTGAGACAGTGTCTGGGACATGGCAGACACATAAACATTTGTTGAATGGATGAACGGATAAGCCTTCTCTTAACCAGTGTGTGGGCATTGGGTGCAGGGTTAGGTCTGGAAGCTGATGGGATTGAGAATATAAGGGAGTTTGAACACAACAGAACACAGATTTCAAAGGATAAAGGACAGAGCTGAAAGTGTAGTTAATGGCAGGAGGAGACAACAGAAAGGCTGTAAAACCTAGTAAGGGGTTTTTCTTTTAAACAGTAACCAAGAATTACAAGAATGAGAGGAAAGGTGGGAATCAACTTATCTCAAAACCTTGCCTTTGGAACATGCCAGAATTGGCAGTAACAGGCTCAGTGCAGGTGGGAAAAGGAATAGGGCATAGAGCCCCATCAAGGGAGCAAGATGGTACCCAAAGCTGGATGAGTAGGTCATGTGGATTAATTCTGGAGAGAATAAAAATGGTCCTCAAAGAGAAGTGTGGATAAGTTAAGTAACGAATAGTAAAATCATATTAATCCATCCTGTTTCTTTCTATTTATGGGCACAATTCATTTATTTAGCCTCATCTACGAATGCAGTGTTCCAGAGAAGTGAATACTTTAGATAAATGAAATGTTTATCTATAAGTGCAATCACTTTAATTTAATTTTCTGATAAAAAAAAAAGTAAAACATTTTTTGAAAGATTTCATCATCTTACACACTGAACTTTTCTGGATGATTCAGGGATATCATTAAGAGCGGTAATAACAGGGCCAGCCGAGTGGCTCAGTTGGTTAAGAGCTCACTCGAGAGTGTGAGCTGAGCTCTGAGCAACAGCTGTTCGAGGCCAGCCCGAGCTGAGTTGCCATTGAGCTGCCAACAGGTGGCAGGATGGCTCAGCTAAAAAAAAAAAAAAAAAAAAAAAGAGCGGTAATAACACAGCTGTGCCTTCTGGGACTATCCATGTCTAGGGCTATGGAACTTTGCCCTACAATAAAAAATTCCAAATTGTCAGGCATGTGCTTTTAGTAGATTTCCTGCCTCTTCCCATTAGCGTGTTAGCCACTACCTGTCACCAGCATTCCTGTTTCTGCAAGACACCATTCATTCTAATCTGCTGTCCCTATTTGTTACAGGATGGGAAATTTGATAACCAGTGATGTTGGATGTAAATGGGCTGTGATTAAAAAACAAAGGGTCTCTCTATAAGAACAGATTTACTCAGTGGACTTAGGGACACTGTTTTCTCTGCTCAAGGACCATTTCTCTGCTTTCTTACTGCTTTCCAGCAGCATTTTGGGTCATGAAACTTCATGATAAATGGCCTCTGGGTTAGCTCGCTGTTCCTGTGTCTATACCACCTTCTTCAGTTCTACAAAAATGATTATTATTATTATTTTTTTTTTTTAAACAATGTTTTTTTTTTTTTGTTTTGTTTTGTTTTTAAAGATTTTATTGGGGAATTGGCGGAGGGGAACAGCGTTGGGAAATCGGGGAAGGGGAACAGACAAGTTGCTGTCTTTTTGTTCTTCAGTTTAGTTGCGGAGGATGTTGCTTCACTGTTGGTATCGTCATTGCGCTCTTCCCGGATGAGGCAGATCGGTCGCTGGCCTCTGGATGTCGCTCACTGCGGCTATTGGCAGCTCACTCTTGGCTGCCAGCCGCTCACGCTGGCTGCGGGCCACTCACTATAGCCTATGGCAGCCCACACCATCACCGGGGCTCGCACAGCCCAGCTCCAGGTGGAGCTGTTGTTAGCTGTAGAGGGCAGTGTCACTGGCCCTCATGTGGGATCCGAACCGGGGCCGCTGGCATCCCAAAACCAGCGCTTAACCAATGCGTCACTCGGCCGGCCCAAAAAAATGATTATTATTGAGGTGTCTCAATCCTGTTTCATAAATTAAAAATTAACACATTTAGAACAACAAGGAATATGTATTTATTCAATGTCTGCAATAGACTTCACGATTGAGACCAAAATTTATAATTTAATTATTTTAACCAAAGAAAATATTTTCCCAAGGAAGTGTGGTTATACTTCTAGGCTATTAGACAAATTGATTTAATGCATAATGTATGTAAAACATTTACACATTTATAATAAAGTACAGTATTGCTAAATAACATTACTTAATTTTTAAGTTTGAGAATTTTGATATGAAAGAGTCCAGAAATGACAACTTAGAAAGACTAACATTTCTCACCACTATTTATCGGAATAGAAAAATGTGGAGCTGGATGAATGGCTCATTGGTTAAGAGTTGGCTTGAGAGTGCGAGCTCTGAGCAGGAGGACCGGGGTTTGGATCCCACATGAGGGCCAGTGATGCTGCGCCCCCTACAGCTAAGATGATAAACAACAGCTCAACTTGGAGCCGGGCTGCTGTGAATCACTGGCGAACGCGTAGGCTGCAGCCCCTGCTGCAGTGGGCTGCCATGAGCTGCCACGAGTGGCTGTCCAGTGGCTAGAGACCCATTGCCTCACCTAGGAAGAGCGCAATGATAATACAAACATGGGCCAGTGAAGCGATGTCCTCCACAACTAGACTGAAGAACAAAAGGACAACAACTTGTCTGTTCCCCTCCCCCAATTTCCCAATAAAATCTTTAAAAGACAAAAATGTAATTTAGTTCAATATCGTCTCCATGTGGGCCGCTTCCAGGTATGGCTGTTTCAAACAATAGCTCAACTTCAACAAACAGAAATTACAGATAATATAAGATTAAAACAATGACTGCCCTATGAAAGTGGTCATATAAATATTTATAAATGTTTACCTTTATTTATCTAGGTAAATGAATAAGTATATTTTCTTCCTAGTCAATTTTACATGAAACACTTAATTAACTTCCATGGATTTTCCTCCTGGTGAGAGAAGAGAGACAAAGGAGAAAATTCTAGTTACTTTGGCTTTATCTACCATTGAGTTTTAATCATCTGATCTTGGAATATCTCAACAGTTTCTAAATCTCTAAATGCCCCATCATAAAGGAATTGGCCCAGAGGAGGCCAGCTTGGTTAAAAGTTTCAAATTCTACAAATGAACACGTAATTTGTTCACTTAACTTGCAATGATTAATGAGGAATAGAAATTAAGGAATTTCCAGAATCTCAACCAAAATAGTCCCCTGACCCAGTTTCCCTGGCACCACAACCCACCCGTGTTTCCAGGCTCCAACCTTGGCCATCTCTCCTTCCTTCATCTCAGACCTTCCTCTTCTTCACTTTCCCTCCAGTTCTCTGCCCTGCTCCTTCTTTTCCATTCAGCAGACACCCATCTAGGCTGTGCTGGACCAAGGGATTAACCTCCTCTGTTTCACACCTTGGTTTCCTCTCCACTTGACAGTATGACAAAGCCAGCAGCCTGAATCACCCAGCTCAAAGAACCTCTGATCAGGTCCCTTCCCTTTTCAGAAATTTGTAATGGGGTTGTGAGTCAAGCTGGAATTCCTGTTCATAGACTTCATCAACTGGACTTTTTACTTTTTACCTCCCTCTCACTTTGATTCCTGATAAACTAATCTCAGCCATATAAACTTTGTTGCTGTTCCCTGAGTTCTCTGTCACACCCTTACAATTACTGTAATGGGAATAAGTTATTCAGAAGACTTTCAGGATATTGCTTTTTTTCTTTCCTTGAAAAATTATCATATACCTGTAAGAGCATAAAAATTATTTCTACTACTCAAATAAACCCTAAGAATGGATTTGCTCTGCTTTATTAATTTAACAGAGCATATGCTTAACATTGTCTCATTTTTACCCCACTTCAGGTAAAGTATTTATAGCTTTAGGAAAAATGTATTAAATGCATCACAGTAGGGGATGACATATGGAAACTTTTTTTTTTTTTTTTTTGAGGGCAGTGTCACCAGCCCTCATATGTGGGACCAGAACCGGGGCCGCTGGCCTCCCAAGCCAGCGCTTAACCACCACGCCACTCGGTCAGCCCCATATGGGAACTTTTTTGATTACTGACTTTTATGTTCCCAATTCACACTTTTCCCCTGTATTGGCACCCAAATTGTAGGAGAGCTTTAAAATTCATTTGCTATAGGTGGACACTGCATTTTAAATTAAACACTGGGAGTAAAGAAATAGCAGTGTTATTAAAATATAAGTTGTCAGGTTGCTTAATAACATTAATGTTTATCTACAGGAAATAAGCACTACTAAGTGAATTTCTATTGTTTTTAATCTTTTCTCATGACTGTTTATACAATTTATGTAGACTGCATATCACCTTATTAGCCAAGAACCTCTACACTAATACCCTGTAGTCAGCATCCCAGTTACATTAATCTTTTTATAATTTTCCTGTTCATTGAATATTTCATGGCATTCATGTCATATTTTAAAATGTTTAGGTGTGATAATAGTATCGTGATTATTTTTTTTTGTTAAGTCCTGGTCATTTGGAGATACGCTGACATATTTATTGATGAAATAAGATGAGCCATGAGTCTGGGTGATTGTGCATCCTGGTCATTATATCGTTCTCTCTACTTTTATATCATTCTCTCTACTTTTGGAAATTTCCATAATGTTTTTTAAAAAGGAAGAAATAAAATTTCCATGTTGAAAATGCTTTATAAAGTTGTTTGTTTTTCTTGTTTTTTAAAAAAAGTATACTAGATGTTTTTGTTTCTTTATCTAAATAGTTCCCAGTTTTTTCCAAGAAAAACTTTGACAAACTTTAAAAAATGCCTACAAAAGTCTAGAAAGAAATTTACCAAAATGTTAGCAATGGTAATTTCTTCTTGGTGGTGTGGATGAAAAAAGGGATCCTATGGAAAGTAACCTCACAGGGTGATCTGATCATAAATTCCTAACTGGGCAGGTCCTGGTGGGCAGTCACACCAGGTCCTATAACTTCTTTAGTGAAAGGTTTTAAGCCAGCCCTGTCCATTTTTGCTGTGCATCTAGGTTAATACATCTTTGAAATGCTAAAATTAATACCCCTTGAAAGGGGTATTGACACTCAAGAAAGCATAGAATCTTGTTAACTATCCTGTAATCCAATCTTGGTTTTGCTTTCTCCAATCTTCCTTATGTCCCCTCCTTAATTTTAAATGTGTAAAAGAAACTGCAAACCTGTTATTCTTTGGAGCATTTGAGATCTTGCTCCCCAGCATACATCATCAGTTTGTCTCAAATAAACTCTTACAAGAATTCTTTACAGGTTTGGACAGTTCTTACAACAGTGGGATTATGGGTAACGTGTACCTTCTTATTTGTGACAAGTTTTTGTTTTGTTATTTTTTGTTATAAGTTGTCCATATTTCTAAAATCAGGATGTACTATTACACTAGTCAGAAAATAATCTGATTTTCTGATTATATGGAAGTGATTTCAGATGCCAAACACCGGAAATCTGTCTATCTCATAAGTCTCTATACCTTTTCCTATATTTACCGTGAAAAATATGTACATGAAAGTCCAGCTATCCACAAAACTACCAATAGTATGACAACAGGAAGGAAAGGGTGAGTTATGATAGTCATTGGGGAAACTTGTGCTAGAGCAGATAATTCTAAACTGAGAAGTTGATAAGATTTTGGTCTCATTTTGCCAAGACAGTCTTACTGACTAATACAAGTGAGTACTCATAATGAGCCCCCTAAGAGCAAATGGTCTAGAGGAGTCAGGAGTTTCTGGGAATGTGGTATACGATATCTTACACAATTTTCATTTGACACTTGTCTTGAGCAGGGTTCACACTTAGATATTAATACAAAGCTCTGTTTTTGTTTTCTCTTGTTTTTCTTTTAGATGGGGCGGGAAGTAGAAGAGAGGAAACATTTCTCTCCATCCTTGAATAAGAGGAAACAGTTTATATGTTTTTGACACTTTTGCTCCCAGCACTATTCTCTCCTCCTCCTCCTTCCCCATAATCATTTTATTTTGGGCAGCTGCCCATTCTCTGTGTGAGACCTCCCCGAGAAGCTCTCAAAGACCTCGCTCATAACCACAACTCAGGGTTCCTGAGATTCAGGATCAGGAACTGCAAGGTCTGTGGGGGAAGGGACCATGTTCTCTACTCATTTATTCAATAAATATTTGGGCACCTACTATGTGCCAAGCACACTTCTTGACACTGGGGACACATCCAGCAAGATCCCTGTCCTTGTGGGAACACACACAAATAAACAAAGATGAACACAAACATAAATAAGACAAATCGTGGCAAAGTTATGAAGAAATGACACATGACAGAGTGATGTGACAGGGTCACCAAAGGCATAGGACCGCAACTGTTAAAATATAGGACGATCTAGAACATTTGAGAACATCTGAGGAGGGAAGGGTCCTGGAGGAGACAACAGAAAGGGCAAAGGGATGAAAGCAGGAACAAACTTAGTATGTCAGAGAATAGAAAGCAGGGAACAACAGGAGTGATGCTAAATGACTGGGAGAAGTGGACAGGCAGGGCTTGAGGCCTCAGTTAAAGAGCTATACTTTTATTCTAGGTGCAATGGGAAACCATCAGAGCTTTTTTTTGTTTTGTCAGTATGACTATTTCTCTTTTTTTATAAATGGTAAAATACACATAAAATTTACCATCTTAACCATTTTTAAGTGTACTGTTCAGTGGTATTAAGTACATTGGATGTGGGCGTGAGCTAAAGAAATGAGGGGAGGAGATGACGTCTAGCTTTTTACATCACCAGTGTTTATAGTTAATGTTTACTTCATAAATGAGTGAATACTGACCTAACATTTAAAAAGTAGAAACCTTTGGGCCGGCTGAGTGGCGTGGTGGTTAAGCGCTGGCTTGGGACGCCAGCGGCCCCGGTTCAGGTACCACATATGAGGGCCAGTGACACTGTCCTCAAAATAAATAAATAAAAAGTAGAAACCTTTCTTCCTTGAACTAGAACAACAGGCAGGAAACTACCATGGATGCAGGAGGTATCTTTTTTCTAGGGTCGAACTATCTGTGCTAATTGTGTCCTTATAGCATAGACAAAGTCTCCACAGGTGGTTCATGTCAACATTATGTTTAATTCTAACATTAACATTGGTGCCCGCCGAGTGGCATGGTGGTTAAGAGCTGGTTTGGGAAGCCAGCGGCCCTGGTTCGGGTCCCACATATGAGGGCCAGTGACACTGCCCTCAAAAACAAAAAAAACAAAAACAAAAAAACTAAAACTAACATTAACATTGAAGGCTAATCTGTTTCATACATGTAGTAAGTTAAATTTTATTAAGCATCTTACATATATTATTTCATGTCTTTCCTAAATAGCTTTAACCTCTGAGACTACGGCGCTATGGACTACGTCTCCAGAGATCACATGTATACACAAATTTGATGTTTTGGGGAGTTTATGGACTTCCAAAGTCCATCCATAGTCCAAGCTCAGGTTAAAGAAGCCCTGTTCCACCGAAAGTGAGTTGTTACTGTAAATCACGATGAAAATCTACACTTTATTAACCTTTGGAGAAATGCTTTCGGAGAGTTTCCCTTCATTAATGTCCATAATAAATGAGTTATCAAGAATCAATATTAATTTAAAGAAAATCTTTGCATTTTTTTTTTTTTTTGAGGGTAGTGTCACTGGCCCCGAAATGTGGGACCCGAACCAGGGCTTGCTGGCTTCCCAAGCCAGCGCTTAACTACCGAGCCACTTGGCTGGCCCAATCTTTGCATCTTTAGCGAAACTGTTATCCAAAGTATTATACATGAAGCAATTCAAGATCCTCTTTACAAGAATCTACTTGATAAATCCCTTTTACAATTCATTTCTAGGAGGGAAAAAAAATGCTACCTTACATATTTATGTTTTATGTTTCAAAACCAAACCATTAGAGTTATGGAAACATTCTTTTACTGTTTCAATATGAGCTCCTGGCTAATAGTTAAAATTTAGTGTTCCATTTATCACAACTACATTACCTAGATTTTCCCCTTCTAGGCTTAGATCGTAATGTATTTATTGTGAGCATCTCAAATCTTTTTTGGAAAAAAAAGTGGAATGTAAATTATATACTATCCCATGCAAAGTTTTCAATGGTCCTATTTCATAATCATATTATCTGCTCCCCCCATGTTTATTTCCTAAAGATAAAAAAGGAAACTCTAAAGGCACATGTAGTAGGTGGCAGGGTGTGTAGTCAGAATATCTGTATTCTAGACCTAGATCTGCCACTCACCAGGTGACCTTGGCAAAGCTCTCTTAAGTGTCTTGGAGTCTCAGATTTTTGGTCTCTAGAATTGAGTTCAGAGCACAGATCACAGAGGGTTGCGATAAGAACTGAAATGATGCATGCAAAGGCTTTTTGTTTTGTTTTGGTTTTTTAGGGCAGTGTCACTGGCTCTCATATGTGGGACCCAAACCGGGGCCGCTGGCTTCCCAAGCCAGCGCTTAACCACCACGCCACTCGGCGGGTCCACAAATGCTTTTTTCATGGCATGTGAAGGCCAAAGAAAGGCAGGGAAGAGAAATAGCTACGGCAGCTGCAGCTCATATTTGTCTCTTAATAAGGAGATGGCTCACAGCCTCTCCTTGCTCTGTCTACTAATGAAATGGTGAACACCAAAGGTTGGGAACTGACAAGTTTTTTAGGGGGTGCCCAGCAAAGCAGTGAGCACCAACTCTCCTTTGACCTCAGCCCCAGACCCCAAATGCTAATCTATGTCCATGAGATTCTCAGGTAGTCACCAGAAGTGGATGAACTTGAGCTATGGATGTAGAATAAGGATGGGTAGGGGTATTTAGATGAGAGAGCTTTGGCTTGGGCTACATGGTTTAGTTATCTTTGCTGAGATACTGTGTTTTTCTTCTTTTACACTTTCGGTTGTAGTTTAGGGTTAGGCGGGCCTCAGGACTAAGTATGACATTACACGGCTTTGAGCTTCGGTTTTCCCAGCTGTAACACAGGGAGGCCCCTTTCAGAGTCTACAGTAAAGTATAAGGAGTAATTTTGTTACTTATAGACAAGGATGGGGTGGGGCAATTTAGGAACTTCAAAAATTCAGTAGAGGGCTGGCCGAGTGGTGCTGTGGTTAAGCGCTGGCTTGGGAAGCCAGCGGCCTGGTTTGAGTCCCACATGTGAGGGCCAGTGACACTGCCCTCAAAAAAAAATAAAAAAATTCAGTAGTAACACATATTCAGAGTTAAGTCTAATGAATAAATCATAATTAGTAAGTTAGAAAAGCACTTGAACTCTATTTAGAACTTGCTTCTGGTTCCAGCATGCTAACTAGGCCTGTGGCATTGGCCACACGGCTTGGCCCCTCTGGGTTTCCGTTTCTTCATCTGTAAAAGAGGAGGTTGGCCTAATGACCTTGAAGGTCCTTTCCAGCTTGAAACACTTTAACATGTCTTTAAAAAATTCTTACGTAAGAATTTTTTATTCTTATCTAAGAATTCTTATCTTTAAAAAATTCTTATCTACATGGGTTTGATTACAGAAATTAATAAAGTATTCTCTAAAAAAAAAAAAAATTATCTGCATACTCATGCCCCACCAAAGCTTTTGCTTCTTTGTCCCTTAGGTGGGATCACTCTGAGACATGCTCCAGTAAGGAGTGAGGCCAGGTGCCCGCAGCGGTGGTGGTAGCATCTTCATCAGCACACCCTATGCTGGCTGCTTCCCTTCCCTGTCTCTGCTGGTACTGCCTAGGATCACCTCTCAGATTGATTTAAAAAAACTATATTAGAAATTTAGATTAAAAGTCCTATGCTATAAAGTGGTAACAGCACGGGACTATGAACCCTGACATTCAGACTAATCTGGTCTGATTCCCAGCTCTGTCACTTACTAACTACATGACTTAGGGCAAGTTACTTAACTTCTATTTGCATCAGTTTCTTTGTCTATAACATGAAAACAGTATCACCTTCCTGGTAGGGCTTTTGTGAAGAATAAATGAGATAAAGCTTATGTAGAAATTAGCATGGTGCACAGCACATAGCAAGTGTTCAGTAAATGCTATTATTATGAAATGTACTTCTATTTTCTCATTGCATAGGTTCAGTCTTTTTTCACTAACTTATAAAGCTTTAGCAACTACTATATTTTTATGATTAGTATTTGAATCTAGAATAAGTTTTATCTTGCCCAACTCAACTTGTTAGTTTAATAGCACTAAGAAGTTTATCAAGTTTAACAGACTCTAGCCGATGCTGTACTATGTATGTTTGCTTTCAATTTTTATGGAAGTCATTTAAGGGAGGTAGGAACCAGCCCTAGTTTCTACATGTTGGTTCACATTATTTAAATAAACTTAAATGTTACATGGATGCTAAAAGCCTAATTTAAAATAAGAAGTATGAGTTGATTATGTACCATTAACATGGCACGCTAAGCAAAGAAAAAGAAGTCTCCATGTAGTCTGCTCTTTACATTCCCAATGACAAATTTCATTTTGTCTTTATTAATGTTATGTCCTTAGAATGACTACAGAGACAGAGGTTCTGATTACTTACTATGCGCTGGCATAAACTATTCTAGTCAGACTAGTAGCGGGAGTAATTTTGACTGGTTATGGTTGGCTAATGAAAAAAATTGTTTACAGTAAAGAATCAAAAAATTAGGTACATACCATAAACATTTACTTTACCTTAAGATATATAAATATGCCTTCATTCCCAATTTTCCAAAAGTAGTTTCAAATTTTCCTTGAGGGGGAATACCTCCCCAATATTTTTCTAATATAAACCACACTCGGATTTTATTTTCTACAATTTCCAGTTTTAACTTTCTAAGTGGATTGAAAACTAAAGAACAAAAACAAAACAAACTTATAAAGCAAAGTCAAGATGTTACTTTTTAAGCTTTTACAATTTTCTCTCCAATTTTTTATCGTTATCCTGCCTGTTTTTTTAGTCACTTTACAAAGAACTCAACATTATTTTCACAGAAACAATAATACTCTCCGTTTGCACTTATGTTTCATAGATATACACACTTACTTACATTATCTAATCACAATAACGAGTGTAACTGGCATCAACAGGTTTGCAATAAATACAACAGATTGGGCCAGCTGAGTGGCTCAGTTGGTTAAGTTAGCTTAAAAGCAGGAGCTCTGAGCAACAGAGCTGCCGGTTCGATTCCTACATGGGCCAGTGACGCTGCCAACAGGTGTCAGGATGGCTCAGCTGGTGAGAGCATGTGCTCCTAACAACAAGACTGCCTGTTCCACGGTGGGCTACGCCCGGCAGCAACTAAGACTGAACTCGGCACCATGAGCTGAGCTGCCTCCCGGATGGGTCAGTGGATAGGGTGTGCGCTCTTAATAACAAGGCTGCTGGTTCGACTCCAGCATGGGATGGTGGCTACACCCACCCACACTAAGACTGAACACAGCACCTTGAGCTTAGAGGCCACGAGCTGCCGATGGGAAGCCAGATGGCGACTGGCGCCCTCCACAAGTAAGATTGAAGAACAACAACTTGGCTGGTCCCCTTCCCCAATTCCCCAATTTAAAAAAATAAATGAATAAACAAATAAATACAACAGATCATTGTTGAACCAGTAACCCAGCAGTTGGAGCAAGAAACAGGCTATACAGCAGCCTGGGCAGCACTCAGTCAGCACTCAGTCTGCTGTGTGAGGAAAAGAAGAGTAGCGGCTCATTGGGTCAGCTGGTTAGATGACAGGCAAATTGTCCTTATAGTACCATGAACCACATGCAGTTGTCAATATCCAACTGTCTTTTAGCTGGAAAAATGGTAAGTGTGTTTGTTCACCCTAAGATATATTTTTTATTCACTACTGTTAAATATTGTATCTACTGGGGTCTGCCGAGTGGTGTGGTGGTGAAGCGCTGGCTTGGGAAGCCAGCAGCCCTGGTTTGGGTCCCACATATGAGGGCCAGTGACACTGCCCTCAAAAAAAAAAAAAAATATATATATATATATATATACATATACATATATATATATATATATATATATATATATATATATATAGTATCTACTACCAATTTTTTTCTCCTGTTGAACAATGAGCACTGGTTTTCACAACTTTATTTTTAAAGTTCCATTCCACATTTACTCAGTAACTCACCTTAAGCTACTAATTAATCAGTAATTGGACTCTGGTTTCCTAAGAATGCTATTTCTACCTTCTTTTCTTCAAGTTAAAGTCGCATCTGTTAGAATTTCAAAGTGGCTGAAGGCATACAGTTGTGCTGCTAGCTAACTCAATGATGAATTAAAATGTGAGATCAGCATTAGTTTGTTTATTGGTTTGCTTCTGAGACAAAAATCTTTTGGGCCCACAGGAATCAACACAGCACTGCCTGCCCAGAGAAGGCAGGAAAAAGACAGATACAAAGGGGAGTGAGCAGAGAAACTCCTGGACACACAGGATAAGTCACCCTTGAATTCAAGCACCCTTTACTTTTTGTTCTGTCCTTGTTATGTCATTTAATTATAATTTTAAAAAAGTAAATCGCAAATGTGCTATTAAAACAAAACCCAGCATGTAGGACAGAAAGGAAGGAGAGGCTGTATTTAGATGAGGGACTATGAGCAAACCCTCTTTTTCTAGTTTTCACATTTTACCACACACCCTAAAATGTCTAAGTCAGGTTTATGCTGAACTTCTGCTGGCACAAAACTATAGTAAATGTAATATCAGAGCTCTAGCATCTCTTATACACTGTAAAACATCACCCCACAGAGTTAGTATGCAGACTGCAAGAGCCTAAACATTGTAACTATACCTGAGTTTAAGTCCTGGCTGCATACTTCTAACAGTGTACAATGAGCATTTTTGCTGCTTTTTTCACCTGAGCACCTGTCTTCACTTTCCTGCACCAATGTGTAGTATGAGGATTACGGTTCACACCTTGCTGCTTCAGAGGACTTATGAGAAAATGCATAACAAGTGCCTTCCTGCAACTGTTGCTAAGATCCAAAAGGTGCCAAAACTTGTCACCTCATGATTGTCAGCAAAGGGTTTAAAATAAGTGCAAGCATGAGCATTCTATAAACGTGTGGCACAAAGGATGGCCATGAAACTTATGTTTTAGTCCAAAATTGCTACCACAAACTGAGCATAATCAAGATATCTAAGATAAGCAGTGAAGGTAGCTGTCCTTTCCAGATCAGATAGAGAAATGAGACAAAACCTCCAACAGGAGAAAGCGAGGTAAAGCTGTAAATGCCAGAGGGGTGCCTTTAAAATACAAATCAGAATAGGTCTCTCCCCTTCTCATGGGTCTCCAATGGCTCCCCATTAACTGTGCGATAAAATCCAAAATCTTTAGTAGTTAGTAGGTCAAACTAGGCTCTTAGGACCCCGGCCATGTACGTCTAGCCAACTTCCTCAGAATTAACTTCACAGTATTTCTAGTTCTCTGATCACACCTACATTGCCTTGGCCTGAATTTGATTTTCTGCCCTCACCCCATTTCTCTGCTGCCATAACTCTACCTTCCTTCACCTCAGGAGGATGACTTCACCTTACTCTGCATGGCTTCCCCAACCCCCTGGCTGTGTTAATTGTCATTTATCACACTGCACTGGAACTGGTTACCTCCCTCGAACCCACACAGACATGGACTGGCTTTAGCATCCTACAAAGCTGACGCTGAAAGGTTTTTTGAATATGGAATTTCTGAAACGCCTTAATTTGGAGGCGGTTTGGTGCGATGATCTTATATTAAAGGGGACAAAGAAGGTGGGCTGCTGGTGCTCCCGGCCAGAGTGGCTGCTTCTCCAGGTGGATGAAGATGGAAGACTTATAAGTTATACAGTATCTGATTTCATTTGGATAATAGTCTGTTTAGAAATATTTACGATGGTGTGCCTACTTCTGTCATTTAAAAAAACGATAATTATACTTGGCAATGTAAATGCTTTCAATATATCAAAATCAATTAGGAATAATTAGACATCTCAATTTTTTTTTAAATAAAGTGCCAAGTTTGCATTAGTTTTCAACTTTTTTTATAACTTGTGGTCCAAACTTCTTGCCATGTTATATGATTTGTACTGCTGAACTTCAAGGTTATCTCTCAACTTAACATGCTACCATATTTACAAATGCTCCAAAATGATTTGTTTGGTAAATAGCATTCTTCTGATGTTTACCTACCAAGGAGAATAGAGAATTAAACACATTAGGAAAAGTCTTATTCGAGAGAATTAGGAGTTAATACAAGTTCTGAGAACAGTGCCCTGCACCTAAAGCACTCGATAAATATCTGCCCTTGGAGGAAAAGATTTTTTTTTAGTTCTCAGTGACCTTGGGGAGAACAATTTCTGGCCAGTAGTAAGAGCAGAAACTACCAAGGAAGGGAATGAATAAGCAAGTGAACGGTAATAAGACGGGGTCCACAAAGTATCCATGACTTTCACAGCAGTTAAACAGCAAAAGTGAGAGGTGACATAATGACTAACCTGCCGGTACAGGGTTAAGTGAAAACGCTTTCCGAGAGGATATCTCAGCAAGAAGGAAAAGGCTTGGCTCGCCCAAACTATTCTTCAGTCGCTGTGGGACGAGTTTCCCCAGCGCACAGAGAGACGGACGGAGTAGAGACTCGGACCCTTCCTATCCCAGCTCCCCAGGGAGCTCAAAGGAGCGCTGTCCCCGCATCCGGTGAGTTCGGGTCAGCGCTGAGGAGGGGGAGAGGCCCATTTCCTAACGAAAGCTACCTTGGAAGGTGAAACAACAGGCTCCCCCATTTCCTGGTTCGGCACGACCTGTTCCACGCTCGGTGCTACTCATCGCCCCCTCCTCGGCCCCCCGCAGCCGCCGGGACAGGATGCAGCTCGGGGAGCCCAAGAGGCCGCGCCCTGCTGCAAGAGCATCACCCCCAAGTTCTTTCCGACCTCAAGGACAAAAAGGCGTCCCAGAGGGGAAGGGAGCAGGAAGGACGGGGTTCAGGAATTCTGGGGGTGGCCAAGCGAGGCCAGGTCCCGGAGCTGGGAAAACGACCTCCGTGGCCAAGGTCGAACAGGTCCTTCTCTCCGCCAGTCCCACCGGCGAGCGCCCGGAACAGCAGGGCCCACGCCGCGTGGGAGCGCTTGGGGGAGGCGCAAAGCCCCGCGATGGCCTGGGATCCCCGAGCCTTTGGGAGTCTAAGGGAGGCGGGGGGCTCCCCAAAGAGGGCGCAGGTGAACATTGCGGTGCCGCCCTGCAGTGGGGAAGGGACTTCGCCCTCGGCACTGCAGGCCGTGGGGTGGGAACTTCCGAAGGGCCCCCCACCCCCGAGCCCCGGGAGGGCCCTGCGGGGCTCCCCGCGTCTCCCGCACCCGGATCCCACTCCCCGCACGCCGCGCCCAAGTTCTTCCATCCGGCTGCTCCCGACCCGTCCTCAGGGTCTCTCTCCCTCCTCCCACCTCGTCCTCTCCGCGCCCGGGAAAAGTTTGGACCCGCCCGGGGGCTCAGAGCCCCGCACTCACCCTGCGGGGAGCGGAGCCGAAGCGCCTGGCGCGCGTGAGCACAGAAGGCGGCGGCGCGAGCGCGGAGCTCCTCTCGGCGGCCCTGGCTGTCCCGGCCGCCGGCCAAGCTGGAAAAGGGGAGGCGGCCGCCGGGATGTCACCTGCCGGCTGTCCCACCCAGCTGCGTGACGCCACGCGGCGCCGCCCCCAGCCCGCCCGCCTCTGCCGCCTCCGCGGCCGCGAGGTACCCGCTCGGGGCTGGTGGGAGGGCGCGCGTCTGGGAACCCGCCTCCGCCGGGCGCTCGGAGTGCGGCCCGGGACCCGCGGCTGCTGGCCGCTTTGCCATATCGGCTCTGACCCACAGACTTATTACATTTCTTTCTGAGCACGCATGTCATCATCACCTGAGGTCACCTCACCTGAGGTCACCTCGAGGCTTACCTTGAACTATGAGAAAATCGTCAGGCATGACTCAGGCGTGAATGGTAGAAAAATCTGAAACCAGGAAAACCTGGCCGAGGAGTGATGCTGTCAGCGGAGAGGGAGGAAAAGGGCGTCCGTGCTCCTGAAAACAAGGCTTAATTCTTAAATAAAATGGAGGCCAGACCCAACCAGGGCGAGAAGCCCAATTTAGGTCACCTCCACCCCTTCTTATTAAGGAACTGGAGGATTGCTGCAAATTTTGGGGGAGTGGAGAGGGCTTTCAGAGCAAGGAAAATCAAATGGTCTATCATCTAAGTTAACTTCTTTCCTGATTGGTAACAGCAGCTGCTGCAGGGAACACAGATTAGCAAACTTTCTCCTCATCTGCTGCTGTTGGGCTGGGAAGTACGGTGAGGATGAATGTCAGGTGTTTGTATGTGCACTCCCTTATTTTTTTTTTAACTTACCTGGCCTTGTATTTGGTTATGATCTTAACCACTGTCAACGTTTTGGAAACATGGTATCAATAGCTGGAAGGCTAAATCATGAACTGGAATTGAGTTATCTTTCAGAAATTTGAAAAATAACCTCAGGGGTTGCAGTCCTGACCCAAGCATCTCACAAACCTGGCCTGTGGATTTGTGCTGTGAGTTTTAAGCATGGAATCACAACAAAAGGCTCAAGATCACCAGGGAGGGTGGATGGGGAGGACAATAAAACAGATTTTTTAAAACCCACCTTTCATAGATGTCTGCATAGCTAGCTAGCTCCCTCACTTTGGGTCATTACTCAAAATTCATCTTTTTCAGTGAGAATTTTTTCTGGCTGTCCTATCTAAAACTTTAATGATGTTTCCTGCCCCCCCCTTCTCATTCCCCCCGTTTTTTCTCCTGTGCACTTTTCAATAATATATCTGATTTTTCCTACTCACTCTGTTGTCTTTTTCCTCCACTTCAGTATGCCATATATTCTCTTTCAAAAACTACATTCCTCTCATACCATTTCCATTTCTTCAGTTTCAATTTTAAAGTCATGCTAATAACATCCATTCTCAATGGAAATATTTAAGCATAACAAAGAATTTGGTTTTGTTCACTGGCACATAGTTAGTACCCAAGAGAATTGAGTCATATATCCACACAAAAACTTGTACACAAATGTTCATAGCAGCATTATTCATAATAGCAAAAAAGTGGAAATAAACCAAATGACCAACTAATGAGCTGATGGATATAATGTGGTATAGCCATATAATTGAATATTATTTGACAATAAATAAGGAATGAAGTACTGATACATGCTTCAACATGGATGAATCTTGAAATCATTTTGAATCACAAGGGGAAAGCTGCTAATAGAGGGTTTGAAAGCAACAAGGTAACGAAGTGCCTAGTTTCATGATGATCTTAGAAGCAACATACCAGCTGAGGACTTTTATCAAAAGAAATGCATTTATATTTTATCTAAACTATGCTATAGGGCCGGCCAAGTGGCATGATGGTTAAACACTGGCTTGGGAAGCCAGCAGCCCCAGTTCGGGTCCCACATATGAGGGCCAGTGACACTGCCCTCAAAAAAAAAAAAAAAAAAAGTCCATTAAACTATGCTATATTGGGTTTTCAGGTAAACCTAATTCTAATTCCTAAAAGGTGCTGCCATTGGGCAGGCGTTTTCAGGTTTATCATAATTCTCATCACTACCTAATGTCACCCTAACATTGACCAGAAGTTGCCAGTCATCATCATATCAGGCTTTTTGTCTCTATCAAAAACAGATAAATGAAAGACAGACATAGCAATGTGTTTCATGAGAAGCAGAATAGTTTATGTCATTGTGGAAGGAGAGGCTATTCCTATGTGACTAATACTGCACAGCAACTATTAACGCACATAGTAAAGTGTACATGACTTCCAAAGCTATTGGGTCGTCAGGAAAGTCATGACGCATTTTTGCATTGAAAAACATAGAAAAATACGTCATAACTTTTCCAACGACTCAGTATTATGAAACTAACCACAGTAAGAATTATGACCAGAATAGCAAAGACATGTAATGACAAAATTCACTTAATGAAAAACTTAATGGACTGAAAACACAGACTGGCATCATAGCGGTGATAGTGGTGTAAAATGTATTAAATAAAAAATTTTCTTAGCATGAAAACCATTTGCCAGTGGTGGTTTTACAAAAAGGTTGATTGCAACAGGAATTGCTTCCTGAACAGAAACTAACATTTGCAAATCTAAGTTTAACTAGGTATAATATGTCCTAGCATGCTGAAGCTGGGGAGAAAGTACGAAGTTGTGTGAAAAGGTTAAAGCATTTACATCACCCTTTCCCCAACCAATGAGAGAACTGATATAAAAATATAACCACTGGGCTCGCAGAGTGGCGCGGTGGTTAAGTGCTGGCTTGGGAAGCCAGCAGCCCCAGTTCAGTCCCACATATGAGGGCCAGTGACACTACCCTCAAAAAAAAAAAAAAAATATATATATATATATATATAAAACCACTACTCAATTAGCTATAGTATTTGTAGTTTCTACAAAGTTTTAAGTGTTTGAATAGCTTTTGGACATCGTACCAGTAAGGGGCATATCAGGACATTATTTTTTGTGTGATGAGATAATTGGGGAAACAGGATGGCAGGAAGTGATCCAGTGCTAACACTGACTGGATTTGTTTTACAAAACGTAAATCTATGGTGGCAGTTAGCACAAGTCACACAACATGCTTATTTTAAAATTCAATGGGAACCATGTTTAATTTACAAAAAGAGAACATGTCATGAATGTAGTAACGAATACTATGAAAGGGATGTGCTCCCATAGTTTGAACTACAGGAGACACATCAATGCTTCTGTACTTGGCGAACAGGCCAGTAGATGTGGCGCCAGATGGAAGAGATTTTTTTGGATGGTTGTAAGAAATGGGTTTGTGTTATCTAAAGAAAGTGTCAGCTGAACTTATTAGTGAAGATTTAGTCAAAGATTGAGACTTTGGTTGACCATAGATATACTTTTTCTCTACAAGTGGGTTCATGGGTTCACAACCAGTTACACAAGGGAATCAATCATCCATTTTATTCATCACATTTCTAACCAGATTGTGCCTTTGGGAAACTCAGTTAACCAAGGAAAACTCTGGCCTACTTTTTCATATGCAGAAATTATTTTCCAGAAATTTAAATGATGATTACCCCTTGTGGAGCTAAGTAAGCAATGAATTCTATAAAAGTTATTTCAAATATTTATAAAAATGAATAAAACTTGGATCAGTTTGCCTTTTTGCAGTTAATGTTGATAATGTGAATAAAGAGCTAAAAAATGGTAGTATATTGAAGTGTAGATCTGAAAACCATGAATTGAATTCTATAGACAACTCAGATATCTTAAATATATAAAAAATTATTGAGCAAGGATTGATTTAGAAAAACCATATCTCTGAAATATCTTTTACATTAATTTAATAAAATTAATATTGTTCCCATATAATATAGAAGAAAAATGTCAAATTTCTTTGGTTCAAGATAAAAAATGAATTATAGAAGAAAAACAACCAAAATATTTACTTTTAATTAGGTATTTGAATTTTAAATTTAATCTCTAATATTATATATGTATGAGTATTGTTACATGCTGATGATACTAAAGTACAATAAAAACAAAGGGTATGATTATAATTCTTATATTTGATTCTTGTTACCGCCACGCCTCCACTCATTTATCATGTTCTCCGGCCCTTTGAAAGTATCTTGCTCTTTCTGCATTCCTTCTGGATACAAAGATAATCAATGACCTGAAAAACGTAAAATTTCCAGAATATTTGTTATTTTTCCATAACTTGGGTTATAAGAGAAGGAAGCTGAGAACTTTTGAGCCACAGGCAATGAAGAAATTCAGTCCAGTCATAACATTACGAGGTAGGACTGGGCTTGAGTTGGAGAACACTATATTTAGTAATCTAAACTAAAGGTTTCAAAGATCCCCTAATTTTGTTTAGCTATTGAGAGTCACAAAGCAAGTCTCCAGTATAACAGTAGCCCTCTAAAGGATTCAGGAAAGATCTATGTTGGGCCAGCAACAACCTTGAGAATAGGACCCTTTGCCGTTTGGTGAGAAGAAAGACTACGAGATTAAAGTAATACCCAGGGTATTACCTAATATTTAATAAGTTAAAATTTTATACATAGTAAATTACAAAAAATAACACAATTAACCACTTAATCATTTACGAATTGTGAGTGGAGTTTGTTTTGCAGTTAAGTGCTTCAGAATGGTGTTACTCACTAATTAATTCAATACATAAATATATATTTTTTTGTCTTCTATTTGCCAAGCGATGTTCCAGATCTCGAGGCTACAGCAATAAACAAAATAGACCAAATCCCTGCCCTATAGAGTATACTTTCTAGAAGGAAGACAAAATAGATAAGGAGGTAAAATTTGAGAAAATTTTAGTAAGAGTTCAGAACCCAATAATCTAGAGATTTTAAATAGTACGAGTTCTATTAACTGAACAATTCTTATATATCAGAACTTTATTTCTACTCTGTAAAGTATATTTTATTCCCTTTTCACAAACTGCTAAATAGAACAGCTAATCAGTGGTGTCTCCATAATAATTTGGAAGGAAACTTTAAAAGTTTTAGTTTGGAGGGCCGGCCGAGTGGCGTGGTGGTTAAGCGCGGGCTTGGGAAGTCAACGGCCCTGGTTCGGTCCCACATATGGGGGCCAGAGACACTGCCCTCAAAAAAAAAAAAAAAAAATAACCTACATTTGGGGCCAGCCGAGTGGCTCAGTTGGTTAAGAGCTCGCTCAAGAGTGTGAGCTGAGCTCTGAGCAACAGCTGTTCGAGGCCAGCCCGAGCTGAGTTGCCGTTGAGCTGCCAACAGGTGGCAGGATGGCTCAGCTAAAAAAAAAAAAAAAAAGTTTTAGTTTGGGCAAAACAGCATTCTCATTCCATTAAAATTTAAGGTAATTCAAGAAATTTTTATAAAGACACTCCACCTTTGCCTTCAATGAACTCAATCTTGAATAAAAATCTTTACTTATATATTTCACACAGTCAATACCACTTAAAAATGCTTTGTAAGTATTACAATGTGTGATTTTGGAGCAGATTGAATGTAACAATTTTCTATTTCAGTTTTCTGTACTCTTCCTTCTTTTTTTTTTAACTAATGAGAAAAAGAAAGTAAAAATATATGATTCAAATTCACACATTTACTTGGTGGTAAAACTAAGATGAAGGCCCAAGTCTTCTGGTTTCCAGTCCATTGTTTACTATTTATTTCTTTATGAAACCATTACAGTTATTTTCTGATAATCTTACCATTCTTTAATGTTCATAGTGATCGTCACTGAGTTATTTTTGATACTTTTTTCCCACCGTACTCACTGAAACTCTGACAAAATTTTGCATATATAATGTACACAGAAAAACAATAACACAATACAATAAAAATAGCTAACTCACTACTCAAGGACTTATTAGGACCATTATTTCCTCATTTGAGCACAACTCTAACAGTATATTTACATAGCAAATGTACAGGCTCATACAAGAGAGGATGATGCCACTCTGCGGGGGTGAAGAGAAGCTGGGGAGTGAGCCATCTAGGGAGTGGCAGCTCCCAGGCCCCTGCTTGACCAGGGAGGTGTTAATAGGCCCTAATTTAGTGCTTTCCTAATGCTGGCCACCAAGGATGAGATGAACAAAAGAGAAGCCACCTGAGCACTCATTTGTTGACTTTAAGAGTTGACCGCCAAAGCCAAGGAAACAAGGCCTCTGGCCAGGCTAAGGCTCCACCCTGTGCAAAAACTACTGACAGCACATCAAGGCACAAAAAAGTGAGGAGCTGCGGTAACTTGGCTTCAAACATTAACTCACTTATATTTTGTGGCACGATAACAAACCACATTAGGATTGTAACATTCATTTCTTTGTAAGCCACGGGAAAGCATAGACTGGGAGACTCATATTAACCTATTAGCACATATTAACCTATTAGGAGAGAAGCACTGTATATTTTGAGAAGTAAAATGTGTCTTGGTTATTATAGTAATGTCTGCAACTCGGAATGTAATACAGTGTCCTGGCAAGGCCTTGTACTGTGGCCTTGATGTATGTGGAGATATATGATTTTGACTTATAAATTTTGGATATCTGTGAGGCAAGAGAGTCCTAGTTTGTTTGTTTGTTTCTTCTGAAAGGGACTATTCTTAAGCAATGGCCCAGTAGTTTATAATAAATGTGAAGATGGGGCTACTTGTTGGCCAGGGTATGCAGCACTGAGATGACTGCTTGAAGTTTGGCCAAGTGTATTTCTTGGGTCCCATCATTTATTAAGGACATCCTGGTTAAGAGATGGAAAGCAGGAATATCCCACTGAACTCCATCATGTATGGTGGTTAGCAATGCCATGTACATAGTCTATTACTCCCACTGCTGTTGATTCAGTTAATCCTAAGGGGATTCCCAGGTAGCAGTATGATCTGGGGGAGGGATGGCATCCTCCAGCACCTTGGCCTCTGGCAAGAGACAGAGGACAGGGTAAGCCGCATCCTCCTGCAGGTGGAATATGCCCGGGTGCCCAGGTGTGGCTCCATCCTGTCTTAAAGTGGCCTTAGTAGCTGTGCCACCTTTCTGTTTCCATAACTGAAAGCTCAATAGGCAGCTGGTTATGGAAGATCACAGTCTGAGAGCCTCTGTTTTCCAGAGAACCCAGCATGTATTTTACTTTTTGTTTGAATGGAGTATAGTATGAGGCTAAGAGGGGCAGTTTCTTGCATCAGAAGCCCATGGGCAACTTATGGCCATCCTAAGTGGTCTAGAGATTCCAGGAGGCATGACAAGAGGTGTGCCAAAGTCTTTTTATTGAAGGTTTTCTTGAGGGGACTAACTGGAGTTGATTTTAATTTGGAAGTAAATATTGTAAATAAAGAAAATGTTGCTATAAGAACCCCAGAAATATTAAAAGATGTTAGACCTGTAGATCCTAAATGAGTGTGACAAATGAGTCTCCTTGGAGAAGGGTATCATCAATGTGATACGATACCTGCTCTCCTAGAAGGTAGACATGGCTGAGAGCTTGTCTGCAAAAAACGTGTGCAATGGCAAAGCTGTTGAGGTGCCCTACAGGTGGCTTGGAAAAGGTGTATTGTGCCACTCTGGGGTGAAGACAAACTGCACCTAAGAGGCTGCAGAAATAGGCACTGAACAGAGCATGTTAGCCATATCTACAAGAGCAAAACACCTACTTGTTGTTGATTGAACAGAAATCAGTCATTTTAATAATATTGGATATTGGGTGTGGAGACCCCAATGGATTGGGACTATATGAACATCACAATAATCCACCATAAGTGTCCTTTTTATATCTGTTAAATAAATTCTTTAGTATATTGGTATATCCATTTTGGATTTCTAATTAGATCCAACTATAAAACTTTGCTTTAATATTGTGTATGTATTTATTGGATTACTTTTTATTTTCTCCCCCTGTACCATGGGTCTAGTTTTGTTTTGGCTTCTAAGTCAGGAAGTAATCTAGGACTAGCACGGTGTCTGCGGGACCGGCCCCGGTTTAGAACCTAAGACTGAAGGTTCCCATTTTCCCCCCTGGGCTTGTAGCCATAGATAGGGACAGTCTTTTTTCCCATTTTCTTCTTCCTGTTTCAGGCTTTTGCCCCCTGAAGAGAGGAAAGGGAGGAGGCTGAGGGTCCAGGTGCCTCTAGGTGTCCTCTCCCAGTGATGACCCTGTCCACAGAATCAGTCCCTTCACACCCTATCCCTTTTAAAACAAAATCTTTTGGAACAGCTCATATTTCTAAGCAACTACACTGTTTCCCTTTTTTCTTCTTTTGAATGTTTACCAAAGCTACTGGTGGTTCCCATTGGCTTCTGCTATGAGCTGCAGCACCCTTCACTAAGGTGTCCCAATCGATTTTAGAAGCAGTAAGCCAACATTTAGAGCGAGGGTGGCATCGGCTTTCACATGTTTTCTTTTGCCCAAGACTCTTTTATGCTGATAATCAGCAGCTCTCAAAAGAGCCCAGGGACATGGATTAGATGTTTCGCACTTGTTATTAACTGGTCACCTCTTCAGGGGTGGGAGAGGGCTGGAACCAGCTGCCTCTTTCCCTTCCTACCTTTTGAGCCACTGCTGTCCAGGGATGGGACATCTTACACCTCCCTGGGCTGGGGAGCAAGTCACTTGCTACAGCAGCAAGCAGACACTAGACAGAAGCTCACACATGACCTGAACAGTAGGATCTGTGGGAGCCATGACCTCCTGAGGAGGCCCTCACATCAAATCCACTGGCTCTTAGCACACGATGAACAAACGGTCAGGGGAAGCCATCTCCTACTATTCCGAGGAACTGGCTGAAATTTGACTCAGAATAGCTCAGAGCAGAAAAGGGAAGTGGTTGAAGGAATGACTTCAGGAGCAGGTAACTTCTTGGACACGAATTACTTTCATCTAGATGACTCAGGTGGCCCAACTGCTTGTCACTGCTGCCAGGTCAGTGGATTAGATCCCATGACACCAGGAGGTTGGTCACTCCTCATGCCCTTTGGAGGGAACTTTTTGAGTTGTGGCCAATTACCTATATACCCTCCAGGGATTCTTTCCTGGACGTTGGGTACTCCACCAATGTGGGGAAATATGCTGAGTGCCCACCCCCTTTAGGTTCAGCAATCATGGCAACACCCTACAATCAACAATACAATGCAGTAGCCACCAGAAGCAAGCGCACCAACAACCAGGGGAGTCCTTTTGGGCAGTGGCCACTAACTTCTGGATCCAGTTAGTCAGCCAAGAGCAGTTTAAGGACATATCTCCTTGTGGTGTCAAACCACCCGGCTTGCTGTGCCAACTATGTTAGGATTTGTACCTGGGATGTGTTCTAATCAGGTGATAAGACACGCAGGCATGGACATGATTGTCATGAAGGAAGAAGTTTATAGGGCTGGCTAGGTGGCGCACTGGTTAAGAGCTGGCTTGGGATGCCAGCTCTGAGCAGCAGGGACCCAGTTCAGATCCCACATATGAGGGCCAGTGACACTACCCTCTACAGCTAATATGGTAAACAACAGCTCCACCTAGAGCTGGGCTGCTGTGAATTGCTGGTGTAGGCTGCAGCCCCTGCTGCAGTGGGCTGCCATAGGCTACAGTAAGTGGCCGGCAGCCAGCGTGAGTGGCTGGCAGGCCCAGTGTGAGCTGCCAAGAGCTGCCATGAGCGGCCATCCAGAGGCCGGTGAGCGACTGCTTCACCCGGGAAGAGTGCAATGACCATACCAACATGGGCCAGTGAAATAACGTCCACCACTAGACTGAAGAACTAAAGGGCAGCAACTTGTCTGGATTGGTTGGTTTGTATACCAATTCCACAATTCTTAAAAAAAAAAAAATTTTATATGCACAGATCCCTAGAATGTGGACACAGGCACATCATATCATGCATGGCTATAGGGAAAAGGACCAGGGTCTGTCAGGCCTCCTCTCTAGGGAGAGGGCGGAGCATGGTCCAGAGCCTTTATGGAGGTTTTTTGGGAAGGAACTAGCAAGACAGGGTAGGTGTACTGAGCACATTTAGGGTTGGATACTTTGAATAATTTTGGTAGACTCTGGGCTATGGTGATGGTCCCTAGTTGTCTGGTACTAGCCCTGGGGTGAGTTAGGGCAGGGGAATATTGGCTTGGAGTGTGAGTTTGATAATGGAGATTCAGGAGTGTGGACTCCAGATTGGTTGGTTTGTATACCAAAGGCTCGCTCCCAAGGGAGGCAACTGTTATCTCTGTGAATTAGATGGTCTTGGAAGGGGCAGTCTCACCAGGATCAAGGTCCCAAATGCCACAGTAGCCAGAACACAGAGTATAAGAAAACATAGCCAATACACTTAGCTACACCAAATGAGAGGGATTTCTATGAGCTGTAACTGAAAAAAAAGAAAGGGACAGAATTCTGTATATCCCATTTTTGCCAAATAAAAATACTTCCCCATCTATGTCTACGTAGGTCCATATAGGATTGTAATGTGAAAGAACATACACTTGGTTAGTAACTGGATTTGTAAGGAATGGGGAGGAAAGTGTGATGTGGGAGGAGTTTCCATGGTAACAACGGCATGTCCAACATCCCATTATGTGTAGTTATATATCATAAAGAGATGCTTGGAAGAATGACCACCACAACCTTAGTAGTGGTACCTTAGGGTAGTATATATAATTCCACGTGACCATGACATTTTTCGTAACTTTTTATATTGCTTGAATTATTTACAATGAGCATGTGTACAGTTGTCCCTTGGTGTCCATAGGGGATTAGTTCCAGGACCCTCCATGAATCTCAAAACCTGAGGGTGCTCAAGTCCCTTATACAAAATGGCATAGTATTCACATCTGTATACTTTAAATAATCTCTAGATTACCTATAATACTGAATTCAATGTAAATAGTTGTTATGATGTATTGTTTAGGAAATAATGACAAGAAAAAAATCTGTATGTGTTCAGTACAGATGCAGCCATTATAGGCCTAACCACATAGTATATATACATAGTATATGTTAGCAACAACATTTACAAAAACAAACATTTAGTAACGTTTGTTTGGAGTATTTTTGCTCCACAGTTGGCTGAATCTGCAGATGTGTAACTCATAGATATAGAGGGCTGACTATAATTATATACCTAGAAAGAAGTAATACAGTTATTTGCAATTTGGAGGAAGACTTCTTCCTTAAAATTAAAAAAAATAATTTCCAATTTTAGTAGATCCTCAAAGGTCATAGGCATCCTCACCAAGGTGGGACAAAAGTGAGAGTAAAATGATAAGGGCTTAAGAAAAATCAACTATAAAGTAAACGTATGTAAAACATTTGGCCAAAAGTTCTGATATGAGGCCTAACACTTACCCACTTAAAACTTCAACTGAGGCCGGCCAGGTGGCTCAGTTGGTAAGAGTGTGAGCTCTGGGTTGCAGGGCTGCTGGTTCGATTCCCACATACACCAGTAAGCTGTACCTTCTACAGCTAAGATTGTGAACAACAACTCAACCTAGAGCTGGGCTACCGTGAGTGGCTGACGACAGCATAGGCTGCAGCGGGCTGCCACACGCTACCGTGAGTGGCCAGCAGCCAGCATGAGCAGCGAGCGGGCAGATGCCATAAGTGGCCATCCATTGACAGGCAACCAACTGCCTCAGCCAGGAGGAACGCAGTGATCATACCAACATGGGCCAGTGAAGCAGAGTCCTCCACAACTAGACTGAAGAACAAAAGGACAGCAACTTGTCTGTTCCCCTTCCCAATTCCCCAACACTGTTTCCCTCCCCCAATTAAAAAACATCTTTTAAAAAAAATAAAAAAAAATAAAAAAATAAAAAAATTCATCAACTGTACACTTGGTATTCAAGCTCAGAAAAACCTCTTTGACTAGTCTCCTGCTGATAAGAATCAAGAAGGGAATATAAGATTCACTTCATAATAATCACTTGTGGGTTGTGACACAAGAAGAATAGACAGTAAAATAGAAATTTTATTATGACAACATTTCATGTTTAAGCCAGATTCCCTGTCAGGACATTTTCTACTTTGATGAATGACGTAGGACTTGGTCACATTTTAACAAAATTCAGAGAAAGGGAGTTCAAGTATGCATGCCAGTTGCTATCTGATGCATGAAAATAAAGGCAACATGGGACTTTCCCCAAGTTAAAAAACTCCTGTGATACACTTTTTGGATTATGGGAGGAACTGAGTACAAAAATACTTAACATAAAGCTAGACAATGGTTAACAAAATAAAATCATTGCAAAAACTAAATACATGAATAAGAAAAAATAAAGAATTTTTGATGTTAACTTTTCGACTACTATTTTTGATATAATCATCCTCAGTAAATTCACCCTTGAAAGTGAAAATGAACAGGGTGATGGTACAACCAGCAGGAGAAAGTCAGTGCTGATGACCTCCACTTGCTCATCCAGGGAGACGGCGCCCTCCAGTGCCACAGTCTCCCTGGAGACACACACGGAGGTGCCAGCTCGCTTCCTTGTACTGCAGCAGCAGGGGCTTCCCAGGCCGCGCCAACTGGGATCAAGGAGACATGCTCCGATGAAATAAACTATACACAAGTTTGTTTCAGGGTTTCATGCAAATATTAATCTCCTTTTAAAACATGGTGTGTGTGTGTGCGTGGGGGGCGGAATCACCCAAATTCAGGGCTAATGTAGCTGTCACTGGACAGTTAAAAAAAAAAGTCCCATTGTAAACATGTCTTCAGTAGACACAAGGTACTTAGGACTGACAGTCATCCTTCGTCATCACTGCTGCTCCAGGCATCTTGGAACGCCGGATTCAACTGTGATTTGCTTGTAGTCTAAAAAAAAGGGGGGAAAGGGAAGATATGATTAAGCTATCTCATAATTTTAGGCTTACAATACGGTTATGAAATATATCAGATGAAAAGCAATTAGACTTTGAAAGTAATGTAAGAAACACCCCACATACAATATAATGTAACTTTATTTCAAATAAACATACCTGACTTTATTCAAATTATATTACACACACACACACTGCTATTATTTAAGGCATTTCTGCAACTCTTTGGAACTCAGATTTACAATCTGACTTGACAACCCAAAATATTAATGTTGGCAGCTTTTTATTATTTGAATGGACCTGACTTTTATAAATAAGCAAATATCCATATATAGGGGTAAAGTGTTCATCAAACTGAGCAATATCAGTTTGGGTTCAAAATGTAATGTGGGTTATTAAGTTGTAGGGTTTATTTATTTTTTTATAGCTAGTAAAGTAGTTCAGAAGCACATGCAAAATGTGACAGAACTGGTTAACATGTTTGTCATTAGCACAAACCCTGGGAGATTCCTTCGAAAGGCAGCATGCATGGAGGTGGTGTTTATTTAAAACAACAAAACATCACAGTATTCTTTTTTTTTTTTTTAAGGTTTTATTGGGGAATTGGGGGAGGGGAACAGCGTTGAGGAATCGGGGGAAGGGGAACAGACAAGTTGCTGTTTTTCTGTTCTTCAGTCTAGTTGCGGAGGATGTTGCTTCACTGGCCCATGTTGGTATCATCATTGCGCTCTTCCCGGATGAGGCAGATCAGTCGCCGGCCTCTGGATGTCGCTCACCGTGGCTATTGGCAGCTCACGCTGGCTGCCGGCCACTCACTGTAGCCCAAGGCAGCCCACTGCAGCAGGGGCTGCAGCCTACTCCGTCGCTGGGGCTCGCACAGCCCAGCTCCAGGTGGAGCTGTTGTTAGCTGTAGAGGGCATTGTCACTGGCCCTCATATGTGGGATCTGAACCAGGGCCGCTGGCATCCCCAAACCAGCTCTTAACCAACGGGCCACTCGGCCGGCCCAAACATCACAGTATTCTTACAACTTTAGAGCTGTGCCTAATAAACGTAACCAGCAACGAGAGGAAGTTTAATTATCTGTGATATTTCAAATCAATTCACTTTTTGTAGAATCGTTTTGAATGGCTACCTTTTTACTCTGGCAGATGACTGAAGGGCTTTAAGATGGTCTCATTTTTTTGAGTATCTGGATATTATAAGCCAGGTTTGCTTCTTATTCTGTAGCTCTTACATTTGCTACAAGTTTGTTCAGACCACAAATCCAATAATGCATCAGCACAAGGTTACTCTTAAAGTATCTGACATTACATGTATTGCCTTTTACAACATATAGCAGTATTTTTTTGATAATGGTCATTCTTACAGTATGTCCGAGAACGTTCATTTCCTTTTGATGAACATGATGATTTAGAGTCTTATAATTCAAACAATTAACAATAGAAAAAGTAGGTGTTTCCAGTAACTACCCCAAGAATTGGCAACGATAGTTGGAAAACAATATATTAATTTAGGTATCCTTCATAGCTGTTAAAGCTATAGATCACATTACTAAACATAATGTTGGCTTTAGTCACTCTTACCAAACCTCATGTTGCCTATCATCACTTAATTGTACGAACACAATTTCATTATACCCCAAATGTCCAGGTACAAAATTATGACTGAACCTCAGCTAACTATTCACTTATTTCTAGCAGCAGTCCATGGATTTGCAAGAGTAGCAATCATTTATTCTTTCATCCAAACATTTACTGAATTTCCTACCTTTCTGGGTTTATAATTTAACGACTAGGTTAGGTTATTTAGTGAGAGTTTATTCAGAGATGTATTGTCCTTGGGGGTTAGGTGATCCTTCTTTCCTACTCTATCTTTAGAAGCCTTTAACTCTGTCTTAGTTATCTACCAAAAACACCCCTGGGTAGATAAGCCATACAAAAGTCATGCCTCCTAATTTCACTATGTAAGCCCACTATATTACCTATAATCATTTTAATTTCATTTGCAGGCTCAACAGAAAAGCAAAATCATATTTTATTGTAAATTATTATTGCTATGGTGAGCAAAGAAACAAAAATAATGAAGTGAAAATCAAAATGCAACTGAATATAAATTTTACCATTCATACTAAAGTATAACAATATGAATTATATGAAATGTTGTTGTTTTTTTGTTTTTGTTTTGAGGGCAATGGCACTGGCCCTCATATGTGGGACCGAACCGGGGCCGCTGGCTTCTGAAGCCAGTGCTTAACCACAGCACTCGGCCGGCCCTATGAAATATGTTTTATTGCTAAAAGATCCCACACAAAAAAAATCATACTTAGTTAAAAGCTGTAGTAAAAATGATGTGTATGGAGGTGGTACCCATATTATTGTTTGAGAGCCAATGATCAAGTGTAACTGCCAATTATTACTTCAGTTTTCTCTATAGTGTCTCCCCTAGAGGACATCCTGTCTATGCTTGAACATATCCACCTTTACCTTACCACCAGGTTGCCTGTTCTACTGACAGACAGTCGTGAATGTTACGGAGATAGGGAAGCATGAGTTTAGAAGGGATATAGTAGTCCAGGTCCAAATAAGGTGAAAAAACAACAAAACCAAACTTAACATCTACCACACATGTATCTCGATAAATTCAAATTTCTTACTGGTAATTACTGGAAGTCTCCATAGGTAAAACACAGGATTGTCTATGTCAGCAGGTAATTATACACGTACATAAGTGGTAAATAAAACAGCTGGTGTGACTGTCAAAATAAAGTAAGGGTCTTGGTGAGAAGTAGATTTAAAGTGTAATGTAGCTGACTTATAGATCTCGGAAAGGAAAAACTGATTGAGGGGCCGGCCGAGTGGCTCAGATGGTTAAGAGTTGGCTTAAGAGCACGAGCTCTGAGCAACAGGGCTGTCGGTTCCATTGCTGCGCCCAAGCTGAGCTGTCGCTGAGCTGCCAACAGGTGGCAGGATGGCTGAGCTGGTGTAACACAAGATTGCCTGTTTGATGGTGGGCTAAGCCCACCTGCAACTAAGACTGAACTCGCAACTAAGACTGAACTCGGCAGCTTGAGCTTAGCTGCCACCTGGATGGCTCAGTATACAGAGCGGAGTGCTCTTAACAACAAGGCTGCTGTTTCAACTCCCGCATGGGATGGTGGCTACGCCCACCCGCAACTAAGATTGAATACAGCACCTTGAGCTTAGAGGCCACCAGCTGCTGACTGGAAGCCAGATGGCGACTGGCGCCCTCCACAACTAAGACTGAAGAACAACAACTTAGTGGCTGGTCCCCCTCCCCAATTCCCCAGTACTGCACCCCTCCCCCAATTCCCCAATAAAAAATCTTTAAAAACAACAAAAACTGATTGAAAGTTATATAGGCTTGCCTTGACCATGACTAAGTTTTAGGAAGGGGCAACAGGAAGTCAGATTCTTCAGAATAGAATAAAACAGCCTGAAATTAAATAACAGGATTTATGCTTGAAGATCATAAAATCTCCCAACACCCTTCAATGTCTTATGATAGAACTAAATTTCTCCTCTTAGATCTCAGAAGAAACACCTAAAAGGGATTATTATATCTTGGTTGATGGGGAAGTAAATCTCATCTCAAGGGTGGATTTGAAAGAAAACCTAAGAAAAATTTTGCTTTGGAAATACCATAAACTTGTCCCAGATCACTAAAACATGGCAAAACTGGGATTTAAACCCACTTACCAGTATTATTATTTAGTTTACCTGAAACTAAAACTGAGTGAGTGTGTATGTATGTATGTATGAGTATGTGTGTATTTTGAACTGTGTTATGTTGCCTCTCTGGGAAACTGCAGCATTGATTTATTTTGATAGTTGAGATGAAAACCTTTTAAATATGAGTCAAGCAGTAAATATACATGTAAGAAATTGGGGCGTGTGAAGACGGACTTCTCTTCTGGAATCTGCACCATGATCACATTCATTATCTACCTATATTCACAGGAATCTTTCAAACTAAAATTTTGTGAAAATAATCTTAGCACATGCCATTTTATATTTAATACGAGAACAACAGCTATCTTCAAGTTAAAATGTAAAAGTATAGTTCTAAAGAGAAGGTTTTATAACTCTAAAACTTAAAAGTAAAGTTAACTTATGTATCTCTATTTGATTTTCTACTCATGTATAAAAGTTGTTCTAGATGTGTTCAAACTATCACTATAACTACATAATAAGGAAATACACCATCAGAATCACATACTACCTTTATAAATTAAGCATTTTAGTTTTCTTCTAATATCCATTTTCCAAATATAAGTCATAGTAGATTTACTTTTATTTATATTGTTTTCATTTGCTAAATAATTGTTATACTTCCTAACAGGACCTATAGTATTGTTACTTTGATTTAATGTACGTAATAATTCCCAAAGAGCAGGAAACAGTAATTAAATAATAATGCGAAATAAATGGTTGAACCAAACTATTTGACCATAGTAAGCTTTCTACAGAAGAATATTCAGTTATTTAAAGCAGTTGTACAATAAAACTAATTAAAGCCATAATAAACCAAATTAGACACACATGATAAAATCTGAAAGTATTCATACAGTGTTTGGCCAACTGATTGAGGATTTATCATTGTGCATTTTTTCTCTCTTCCATTTGGTAGGACCATAAGAAAATAATTCACAGGCTTTACAGTGCACTAAACCTTAAGCAGTTACAAACTTAGGTATGAAATATATTGTCAATAGGTGTAAAATACTATCAACTACCCCTATAAAAATTCATTTTCATGTGGTTTTGGACAAAGTTCTGTTTTTATAAAGGAACTAAATATACAAAAAATATTTTTAGAATTTCAAACGTGCTCTAGCAACCACTTTTTCCCATCTCCATTTAAGGTGCTTCATTTTTATTATACTATGATCTTAGGTAAGATTAGCTTATGGTTTTTCTAACTACATTATTTCTCCTTCCAACTTAAAAAAAATTATATATATAAATATTGATTTTCAGACATTCGATTTTTAATATCCTAGAAATTAGGATGAATGGGGACAATTAACAGTGCTTAGTAAAATAATCTTTGATAGGAAAGATATCACCTATAGACTGCTTGACATAAAGGTAAAATAATATAGAAGCTACTACAAAGACCAGGGACATCTTTTTCATCTCTGTTTACCTATCATAGTTTTTAAGGCTCTTTATTCATACTGTCATATTTGTACCAATTTATGCTCCAAGATAGGTGCTAACAGATTGCTGGTAGGAATGTATATTGGTAAAAATCTGACAGTGTGAATAAAGAAACTTAAATATGTCATACATGATAACTCAAGAGATAAATCTATTTCTAGGAATCTATCTGAAGAAGTAATCGGAAATATAAACAATTTATGAACAGGTATTTACCTCCATTTGTTAATAATGATCAAAAGAAATGTCTCCAAGTCAGTAAATATTTAAGTAAATTGTGGTATATAAATGACAGAATGCTATATTATTAAAAACAATAGTTATTAATGACATGGAAAAAGGCTTATTGTACATTAAATGGGATGCCAAGTTGTATGTCCAAACATCATGTTAAAAAAAAACCCATATGCATAGGAAAACAAGAATAAAGTAAATCAAAATAATAAAAATTAATTCAACTTTAGAAATTTATATTCTTCTTTTAATATTTTTCTGAATTTTCCAAATGTTATAACAGGCAAATTATTTTTAAAATCAGAAAATAGCAAGAAATGCTTTAAGAGTTTCTCCCATATAAATTAATAAAACTTTTAGTTTATGATATAGAAATCACTGTACAATCTGTACAAATAATATCTACCTCATCATCATCAGGAACTGGTTCATATAATGATGGTACCCAAGCGAGAATATTGCAGTCTCTGCTACCACTATAAAGTTCCTATAACACAGAAAGCAGATTGTGGGTCAATTTAAAGCTGGTACCAATCTGAAACGAACTACATCAATTTTTAAATGATTAATTCTTAGGTTAGATCAATTTAATTAGTTATACTTTTACTGCAAAGAACTTGGGCTGATGCCCTTTTTTGTTTTTAAGATGTAGTAAGGCCTTCTTTTGTATTTAAAAACAATATTATGGCATGCCGAAACTTGCTAACATGAAAATTTACATAAACACTCAACATCCCAGTAGTTTTAATCAACTATAGTATCCATTTATTTCAAATGTAAGAGAAAGAAAAAAAATGGAATAGTTTGTCCTTTTCTGTCAATAACTGAGCTTTAATTAAGACTCCAATGAAGAATTCAAATGAGTTTCTAGCTCAAATAGGCCAAAAATTCACAAAGTTTTACTTAACTCACAACTGCTTAACTGGCAGCTGGCCAACTGAAGGAGCTTTAAGACCCATAAGCCATGTTTGTTGAGTGTATTTTATAAAAGGAAACTTGAGTTGATACACAGTCTATGTCAATGTCATTATGGATATATGCTGTTTGCACATGGCAGGCCCATGTTAATTTCCCTCCCCAACAAAACTTAAGGAATATGTTATACTGGCTAGCACTGAAAACATTCCTATGGGGAAGTGAAATAATAGAATCTCTCAGATACGAGGAGCATAAATTGGTATAATCTTTTTGGAGAACAGACTCTCAATATACATCAAATGTTTTTATATGCATTTCTAAGAAGTCATGCCAAAGATATACATGAAATTTAAGGATATCATCATTATTTTATAATAGAAAATAGAAATAATTGTCCAAAAGTAGGGTAATGATTTATATATAAATTAATGTTGCATTTATATGAGTTATTATATAACCATTAAATTTATTTTTGAAGACTATTTAATGACATGGGAAAATACTCATAATGTGAACAGAAGAGTAAGATATAAAACAAATATTCATAGTGTGAAAGGAAAAAAACAGGATGTAAAACACTAGATCCATTAAAACAAAAAAAACTACTATCCAAAGGAGAAAGGGATAAAAAGAAAAAAAATAACAAAATGTTAAGTGGTTGTAACTCTGAATGACTAAGTGATTTTCCCTCCCTCACAAATATATTTCTACACAAGTATTTTTAACAATATAACTCTTTTCCTGCTCTGGTATGCAATTATTTATTTTTATAATTTTTCATCAAAAAAACTATTAGAAGCCTGGTACAATTAATAGTTTTCTAAAAAACAAGTAAGGGTTCTGAGTAAAGGGAAAATAAGATTATAAAGTTATTTATAGGACATATAGATGTAAAAAATTAAAATAAATTAGGTTCAGTTGTACATGATCAAATTTGCTAAATGGAACAAAATTCTATAAACTGTATTGTTAAATCTAGAATATATGGTTACATTAACTGTGGATAATGCAAAAACATTTTCTGATGGTCAGTGCCCTTGAGCAATTTAGTTTTCTGAGAAAGCAAGATATATACCCAAGATAACTTGGTCAGATGAGTTTAAAAGGCAATTCATGAATAGTACCGCTTCATTGATGGAGATATAAAGGAAATTCTATAGATGTTCCAAAAGGAGACCTTGAAAAACACAGAACTTCAATCAGACTGAATAATAAAGACTTCACTTAAATGGAGGTATTTGCATTGAGTCTTGAAGGTTTGGGGGCAAGTGCAGGGGTTCATTTGGGAAATTAGGTTTTTAAAAAAACAATCTCAAAGTTTACAGAAAATTTGCAAGTGCAGTACAAAGGATTTTGTTTCCTGAAACATGTGAGAAAGTTGCCAACATGAGGTTCTATCACCCTTGAACAGATGAGTGTATATTTCCTGTGAACAAGGACATTATTTTACATAATTACAATGTTACCAACAAAATCAGAAAATTCACATTGATATATTACTACCAGCTAATTCTAACACTCCATCTAAGTTTCACCAGTTGTCCCAAAAATTATTATTATTATTTATTTTTTTTTGAGGGCAGTGTCACTGGCCCTCACATGTGGGACCCAAACCAGGACCTCTGGCTTCCCAAGCCAGCGCTTAACCACCGCGCCACTAGGCCGGCCCAAAAAATTATCATTCTTTATAGCAAAAGGGTCAAGTTCAAAATTACATGCTACACTTAGTTGTCACATCTCTACTTTCCCTCAGTTCTTTAGTCTCTCCTTGGCTTTCCTGACGGTGACAATTTTGAAGATACACATTAATTATTTTGTAGAACGTCCCTCAAATTTTGTTTGCCTTATGTTTCCTCATGACTAAATTCAGGTGATGCATCTTTGCCAGAAATATAACAGAGGTGATGTCCCATAACTACGATACTAACTTTGATCATTTGCTTCAAGTAATTATGCCAGGCTCTTTCGAGGTAAAATTACATTTTACTTTTTTAATTAATATTTTGTAGGGTGGTACTTTGAGATACATAAATATCCTATTCCTCATCAGACTTTAAATTTATTAGTTTACTTATACCAGAATGGATTTGTGGATCCCTATTTTAGTCAGTGAGTTACAATCTATTATTATCACTACTTATTTCAACATTGGGTACATCTTGTCAGATTTTTATATTTGTGATAGGATTATTATAAGTCTTGTCGTCAGAAAGTGAGTTTTGTGTGTAATAATTTCAGAAAGGGTTCTGCTACTAAATGGATCGAAAAGTACCACCCTCTTTTACTTTTGAGATTTATTATTATCTTCCTTTTCAGAAATAATAGATAAAATGGGATAAGAGTTGGAAGCTTTCTGATGTAGTGCAGTGATTAAAATCTTTCTGAATACACAACACACATAGAAAGGGTATTTGTCAGGAGGAAACAGGCCCCAGGTGTCTGGCTGTCCTAGGCTCGTCCCAACTATTCCAAGGACTGAGGGGAATCCATATCTCGACACACTTTTAATCCACTGTAAGCAGAACTGTTATGGAGCTCTGCTTTATGGGAAAACAATAATTTATAGTCAAAATAGTTGGGTTAAAATATTGGCTGTGTCTCTAAGTGACTCTGGACAAGGAAAGGGGTACAACACTACTCTAAGAATTTCTTTTGAATGGATAATCACTCTGTCAGTAACTGCTTGCAGGTTTGAGGCAAGTCATGGCACGTCTCTGGTGGCTTTAGTTTTCTTCTCCCAGAAGTACCACCAAAAATGTTTAACAACTGGTCCATCAGGACACTGACTAATCAGAAGAGATGCTGGCCATAAAGCAGGTCTCTTTTAGTTGTTGGGTTGAGGGGAAGTCTAGGAAGCTGCAGGCAAGGGGGTGGAGCTGGCGGTCACTTTGGGGGCTTGGTGCAACAGCTACATAATAAACAGTAGGACACGTATTTGAATGTTTTAAAAGGAGATATTGCCATACTGATGTGTGCTGGCTGAAAAATCAGCCCTGTATATCTTACAGCACAGTATCAGGCACAAATTAAGTAATCAGTATTAATAAATGAATGAATAAGAGCTTCACCAGGTGGCACTTAAAAGTCCCTCCTATCTCAAATGATGCGTAATTTTCATTCTATTAGTATTTAACTTTCATGAGCCTCATTTCCCTTACCTATAAAACAAGGAAAGTAACAACAGTCTTGCTATATTAGAGACTCATTTAAAGGAGCACATGAAGTAATTTGTGCAAATGTTCTCTGAAAAAACAATCTGCTCCATTGATAACATGAATGAGAAAGGTTGGGATGTTAAACAACAGTCATAGGTATGTATTTAAGAAATGATGTAAGTTGGGCTGGCCAAGTGGCGCGGTGGTCAAGAGCTGGCTTAGGAAGCCAGGGGCCCCGTTTCGGGTCCCACATATGAGGGCCAGTGACACTGCCCTCAAAAAAAAAGAAATGATGTAAGTTATGTCAACTCAAAAGCAAACTTATTAACCACTAGCAGAAAATAAGAAATACAATTTTATTTTTTATTTATTTTTTTGAGGGCAGTGTCACGGACCCTCATATAAGAAATAAAATTTTAGACTCACACATCCATAAATCAAGATACACAAACTATATTTTGAGATCAGTACCATCTAAAAATATACCCTGTATTATCCTCTATTAAATAAATCCTAGTTCAAATGTGGGGTTAAAAGTAAAATTCCTCAGAATGAAATTGCAATTTACTCTTATATACACAACTAGTCTGGCAAGCTAGCTTTCTGAACATTTTAAATTCCCTTAAGTATCATTCTTACCTGGAAATTAGACTGAAATACGCAGCAGTCAACACTTTTATAATGTCCCTTAAGCATAGTTATCTGTTCTCCGAAGTAAATTGTATAAACAGCAATGGTGCTACCATATGGTACAAAAACAAATTCTGAACTGCAGCCACAGGAGACAGTGAATTTCAATCCTTTTCTACTGTCATTAAAAACTTTTCCATAATTCACCTGTAAGGTAAAATCATAAAGTTACTGACTTCTTAAATCTGAGTTAAAAAGACAATAAAGATTAGAAGAAATATTTACTGAAAATACTAGAATATACTATAAACTTATAAATCTAAAAAAAAATGACCACTGTCCTAATATAAATAAGGGATAATGATATAAATGTAAATTTCATATAAGAGGGAAACACAAATAGTAAAAAAAACTAAAAAAGCAAATGTTCACTTTCAACCTTGATAAAAATAAAAATGCAAATTAAGGCAATCTTGCAGAATCATTTTCAACCATTTAACAAAGACATTAAGAAACCATAAGAATACTGGTATAAGTGAGGTAAACATGTTGGTGGCACTGTATTTTAGTCATTCCTTCTAAAACGCCAAATGGTTTATTAAGCAACTAAATACAAAGATATTCTTTTGGGGGGTGGACGGATCACCTTTTTATTTTAAAACATTTTAAATTGTGGTAAAATACACACAACAAAATTTGCCATCTCAATTATATTTAAGTATACCGTTCAGTGGCATTCAGTACATTCACATCTCCAGAACTCTTTTTCATCGTGTAAAACTGAAACTCTGTACCCATTAAACAACGAAGATATTCTTAGTCCTTGACCTAATAACTACTCCTGGAAATTTATCTTAGGGAAATAATGAAACAGCAAAACAGCTATATGCCCAAAGGAATTCAATGCAGCATTAACTAGAATGGCGAAATAACTGAGAATAGATGTAAATTCCTAATAATGTTATATTAACTACTATATAGTTTATATAGCGATTAAAACTCCTAACTATGAAAATTATGCATGAAATAGGGATGAAAGCTCAGTATAAAAAAGCAGAGAACACAAATAGTGTGTATACTATAACTGCAGCTTTACATAAATAATTATGCATGGGGACAAAAATTAAAATTCTCCACCTGTATGCCAAAGGTGCATGCCCAACAATATCAACATCATTCAAAACGCTGAGTTCCAGGCCCTCTCCCAATCCTACAGGTCTAGAATCTTCATTTTAAGAAGATGCCTAGGTGATCTATAGGGTCATTAAAGTCTGAGGAACTTTGGACTAAAGAAACCGACTGTTGTTTACTTCCTGGTGATCATTTAGATAAGCAGTTTAGGGTAGCTTCTTAACCAGTAGCTAATCAGTTGGGGATTAAGAGCATGCAGATCAGCAAAATCTCTCTTCACTGTGGCTGTCATTGGAGTTTGAAGACAGTGATCTGCCTTTTTCTAAAGGTTGGGTGGGGTCTGCCTGTGTATACATATCTGAGGACAAAATGAATATATGCTGATAATCTGCACATACTACACTTGGCTTACCCAGCCCTTCAAATTAACATGTGACAGAAATGATCACAAGCATTCAGCCACCCCACTGTCCCAGTGGTAGTGTGAAACGGTAAAGGATCAAAGCTATAGTCAGTAGACTTGGGTTTTTGAAACCCACTCTGCTCCCCCATCGCTTTTCTTTTGCCTCTATGGGTAATGAATTACCTATTTAACCTCTGAGTTTCATTCTTCTAATGGAAATAACATCATTTACCAGAGTTACTGTGAAAAATCAAATGAAATAATGCATATGAGAGGGCCTAACATAAAGATATTCAGTGAGTCTCTAGACTATTAATTCCTATATATATTTAAAAGTGTAATATTCATCCCCATTTGCGTCTTTTGATCTTACAATGTGCAACAATTTGTAGAAGGACATGGGCAGTGGGGATGGAGAAAAACCACAAATCTTCTCAACTAGCAATGCTCTGTTTCTCCTCCTTGAAAAATTATGAACTCCTAGACTAGGTGGTCTTATTCAAATTTAACAGAGCACCTAGCTACATACCTATGTTTTACAAAATGTGGACTGGAAAGTGTTGAATTAGGTACGAATATTGAACGAGCTCACTAATCTTTATTTCTGTCCTTAGGTAATCCTCCTCCAATCTATTTTGCAATCTATTCTCCTATTAATCTTTGTAAATCACTGCTGCGACCAAATCACCTGTGGGCTCAAAACTATCAATATCTTTTCGATGCCTATGGAATGAAGTTCTAATAACAGATTAAGGAAAGGAGGGATCTACCATTTACTATGTGCTTACTATGTGTCATACATTGATAGCTGATTAGCTAAGGTCCCCATTTTATGACTCTAAAGCTTACCATAAAAAGCAGTGTGTGATAAATGGCATAATCTGTATTATTATAAAAGTACTGTAGAGGAACAGCCTACTTTTGGCTATGATGTCTTAAAGGTGGTATGTGTAGGCTTCGAAAAGATTTTGATGGGGAGAAAGATTTCATAGACTTGGGATATGATGATGGTAAATCCAATTCCCTATCTTATGAATCCTTTTTATTGTCCCAGGAAATATATACATCGAGTCACTAAGTGAAAGCCTTCAGTGATGCAAAGAGATTTTACTGTCAAACAATGATCAGCATAATAATAATGACAGGTAACATTTACTGAAATGTCAACATTTGCTATAAGAAAATGTTCTAAATATTTTACATGCATTATTTCACAAAATATTCAAAACGATACTATGAGATACGTAGCGTTATTATACAAAAAGAAAACAGAATGGTTAAGTATTTCAATCGAGGTCTCCTGGCTAAATGACAGAATCAGAAACTGAATCTAGACTACACTAATCAAAAAAGAATTGTGCACATCGTTGTAAATCAATTTTCTTTCAATCCATGGAAAGATGATCACAGCACACTGTAAAACAAGTAAGCACCGAGTACTCTGGGAGCATTTAAACTAGACTAGAGGAGTTAAAGAGGGGTTGTGCCTGAAATGAATCTTGAAAGATGAGGAGGAGCTAGGAGAGGAAGAAGAATGGTGTCCTAAAGTAAATGGAAGGGCGAGAGAGCATGGTATATTTGAAGAACTCTAAGTAGTTCAGTATGACTAAGGACGGCGGAAAAACCGGATAGTGGCAAGAGGAGTGTTAGAAAGTACGGCTTATAAAAAGACCTTATGCGTGCCGCCTGAGTGGCGCGGTGGTTAAGCGCTGGCTTAGGAAGCCAGCGGCCCTGGTTCAGGTCCCACATATGAGGGCCAGTGACACTGCCCTCAAAAAAAAAAAAAAAAAAAGACCTTATGCACAAGACGCAAAGACATTCAGTTTTAACAACCTGAGTGTACCGAGGAAACACTGAAAAACTTCCACTGGGAGATGAGTTGGGGGAAGGATAGAAGAATATTAGAGTAATTTAATTAAATAGAGAAATCATAAGGACCCAGAGTGAGATTGGAAGGGAAAAGAGAAATGAAAAAAATTAACAAGGAAGAATTAACAAGAATTGTAATTGATTTAATAGCTGGGATGGTTGACAGGGAATACAGACTCCCAGTTTCTAGACATTGGTGAAGGTGAATGATAATGTGAGCAACTAAACCGTATGCATAGAATGGCTACTTTTGAAATTCGTTTTTCTTTTGTTGGTACCTCAAAAGCTACCTCTCTGTGAATTTTCCCTGCAGGTACTTGTTCTGTACTCTAAGGCAAAGGTCTCCAAAGTGCAGTTCCCACGCCTCAGGGAGTCTGCAAGGTGATTACAGTGTGAGAGGAAAATATAAGAATTTCTATTTCATTTTGATCTAAAAAATAAGAAATTAAGCTTTTATAAACTATAGAGACTTACAATAGTATTTGCATATAATTCATAAATGATTATATTGGAAGCGTGTACTTACACATCTTTTTTAAACTAATAAGGATGCTACTAAGGCAACACCATACAATATCATTTATGGTACACCTATTATTTAGCAGGTATAATACTACTGTTTACATACTTTCATTTTACCCTTACAGTTACTGTTTACGTAAATAATAATTCTGGTTTAGATGATGGAGACACTAAAAATCCTTCATGATGTCACTATACATAAATTGCCTAATGTCCCCTAATTACTAAATGGCAGAAATACAATTTGTTTCTTACTCTAAATAGGCCTTTAATATTTGAAGACATGGGCCGGCCGAGTGACACGCTGGTTAAGAGCTGGCTTGGGACGCCAGAGGCACCGTTTTGGATCCCACATATGAGGGCCAGTGACACTGTCCTCCACAGCTAAGATGGTGAACAACAGCTCCACCTGGAGCTGGGCTGCTGTGAATTGCTGGTGTAGGCTGCAGCCCCTGCTGCAGTGGGCTGCCATAGGCTACAGTGAGTGGCCGGCAGCCAGCGTGAGCTGCCAAGAGCTGCTGTGAGCAGCTGTCCAGAGGCCGGCGAGTGACTGCCTCACCTGGGAAGAGCGCAATGATGATACCAACATGGGCCAGTGAAGCAATGTCCTCCACAACTAGACTGAAGAACAAAAGGACAGGAACTTGTCTGTTCCCCTTTCCCAGTTCCCCAGTGCTGTTCTCCTCCCCCAATTCCCCAATAAAATCTTAAAAAAAAAAAAAAATTGAAGACAGTATGTTTCTCCTGAGAGTTACTTTTACTGGGATCAGTGTCCCAAATTCCTTTAAGTGTCCTTTGTAGGTGAGTTTTGGGGGTACGCTTGTCATCTTTGTATGAATGACTTTTACTTTGATCAAGTCCATTTAAAAATGTTATTATCCATTCTAAACACAGTATTCAAGATATGGACTTACTAGCAAAAATCCATAGAGTATGAATATAATCTTCAAGGAGGAAATGGAATAAAATCACACTAACAATTTATGTATACACTCAATACCATTTATATGTATCACATCCACCTTTGACACGTCTACTTTCCAAAGTGACTGTCATCTTCTCTACGCAAGAGCCTTGAGTGGCTTTCCACCTCACCCAGAGAAAATGTCTAAGCCCGTCTAAAGGCCTAGGAGCCTGTATGCTCTGGTGTCCTCTTCTGTTCCTCCTCTATGACTCTCCTCCTCGCTTACTCTATTTCGACATAAGTGTGTCTTAGATGTTCCTTGGGTTCTTGAGGCATGCTCCCACTTCAGGGTCTGTGAAGTTTCTTCCCTCCTCTACATGGAATGTAAGCTCTATAAGGATAGGAATTTTCTATGTTTTGTCTACTGCTGTATAGTACTGCGTAGCACATAGGAAGTACTCAATAAATGTTTATTAAACAGATAAATGAGAAAAGGAAGGTGTGACCTAATTAGGGGCATGGTATAATGAATGTAAGTCTAAATTAAAATTCCCAATGCCTGATTTTCTAGCCTGAGATATGATGGTGAAGCACTTTATAAAGAATATGGAGGGGCCAGCAGAGTGGCTCAATTGGTTAAGAGCTCGCTCAAGAGCGTGAGCTCTGAGCAACAGAGTCGCCAGTTCGATTCCCGGCACGAGCTGAGCAGCCGCTGAACTGCCAGGATGGCTCAGCTAAAAAAAAAAAAAGAAACGTATATGGAGGATTACTCTAAAGTAATCTCATATAAACAATTTTGTCCTTATAGTAAAATTAATATTTAATACTGAAAGTGAGTATCTGAAAGAGAATTAGCTAGAAAGGATGATTAAAGACAGAAATACGATTAATATTAAATATCTACCTTAAGTTATTAAGTAAATGCTTTAAGAGGTCTTTCTAGCTGTGTAAACTCAGGCAAGTTACCCAACTATTTTATGTGTGACTGTTCTCATGTGTAAAATGGGTATTATAACAATAACTACCTTCATAGTGTTGACATTATGATTAAATAAGACCATATTTGCACTAGCACATATATTAAATGTTACTTTTTATTAGCATGGTACCTGGCTCGAAAGTTCTCAATATTAGCTATTATTATTATCTTCAAATTATAAACTTTTGGTAGTTTATTCTGAAAGTTACTAAATCACAAGTATACCTGGTTAAGGACCATAACATAAATTTTTAAAAAGTACAAGAAATTAATTACCACATAAGAATCTAGCACCTTTAAAACACATTGATTCCAGTATTAAAGTACAATATGTTCCGGTCCCATAACATTAATTTTGGATTTTGTTTATAAGTCATATATAGTATGAAATTTGACCTTTTAACTTGGTAACTTTAATTTATGTCAGTTCTGCATCTTTTATTCTTCTTCAATAATTAAAACACATTGATTCCAGTATTAAAGTACAGTATGTTCCGGTCCCATAACATTAATTTTGGATTTTGTTTACAAGTCATATATAGTATGAAATTTGACCTTTTAACTTGGTAACTTTAATTTATGTCAGTTCTGCATCTTTTATTCTTCTCCAATATACCTGAGAGATATGGTGCACTCCCTTTATACACAGTGGCTCAGCAGAGCATGTTTCTGTGCTAAGAGGGAAGAATGTGGTGGGGGTGTGGTGGGGTAGACTGTCCTGAATTGAAAATTACTAGTTCACACAACGGGAAAATGTTATAAAAAGCTGTGATTCAGGGGGAAGAAAGAGAGTTAAGTCTACAGAAAAACATCAAATGTATGACATAGATCCATTTCTTTAACTTATATCCAAAAGGTTGGAGGTATTTACAATCTCTTACTAGTGTGTTTTCTCCACTGGAGCTATTCCAGAGCCTCATTCGATTATCTGTACCAACGGTGAGTAGGTGAAGCCCATCACTTGTAAAACATAAGCCATTAACTTTCCCATTGTGAGCAGTATTTGCTGCAATGAAAAATGCAATTCAGTTTATCTGTTCTTGTCATCGGCATACATTTAACGCTTGATGATCTAGTTATTTAAACATATTAAAGGACATTTGAATTTTTATATATAAGTTGATTATATTAAAAATTAATCATCCCTTTGGATTATTTGAACATAACCTATATATATTAAAACCATAAAAATAGAGGAAAACTGAAAAACCAAAGACAAAAAAATCCTGCCAAGTATATTTTTCTTCAGGGAGTAAACTGTGCTATCAGATTCAATTAAATGAATAGTTTAACAGTAAAATTTTAAATTAAACACCTTTCAAACATCTCATGTACTATTTTCAATCTAAAAATCATCCCATGGACTATTAATAATCATTAATACTAGTATTTCCTATTAAAAAAAACTTTACCAGGGGAAGGACAACTGTTTATAGTCTCAAAATTTATATTACTTTCAAAATAAACATATTTGAAAAAGTATAATTCTCATAGCCTAATTGATTTAAGTAAAACAAATATTAAAAGAAACAGATTTCATATAGCTCATCCTAATATATTTCTGATCCAGAATTCTGAATCAGAATTTTAAACTACACAGAAATTAAATTCTATTGTAAAAATGTAGTTGAGGTGCACCTGGGGTGCAGCTGACTCACATGTAACACAAGTTACAAATTTTACTGTGACATGTGGCCATGAAATGTTACAATTCCTTTATTGTAACTTCCTAAGTGGCACTGAATTTGTATTAGTTGGCATCACTGGAAGAAAAAAGGTAACATGTCCCAGAGACGTTCTTACACTAGAAAATTCAGGAACAGATGGAATGCCATACTTATTTGTATCCTGAAGAAAGACAACTATAATTTAGTTTATTTAGATTTAGTAACTGATTTATTGTGAATATCTTCTTTTCAAATCACAAAATTTGTAATCTGTCATATTTTTATTATTTGGTTTCATTCAAAATTTTCAATATAAAAATACTATCACTGTTATATTTGTATATTAATGCATTCTTTATTACCTGATTCAACAGCCTGTGACATTTTCCCATTATGCTGATCAAGAGTAATCAGACATCCTGATGCTCTCCTCACATCCCATAATTTTACCCTACTGTCAGCACTGAGAAGAAATAAATGTTACATTGACATATATAATTAGGATAGTGACTGCACTCCTCACCTGCCTTTCTCATGTTATGACACAAAGAGGTCTCAGTATATTTGTACATTTGGGTTCTATTTTTGCCTCTTTAGCAAATAGTCAATGGTAGCACAAAGAAGTCAGAAACAGAAAGAAACAAAAAGTAACTTTCTTAGATCAGAATGAAAGAATTCTGCAGCTTTTGATGTTGATTTTAATGTCTTGAGCATCTTTCTCCTCAAGAACTATACAGGCTTAGAGCCTATTCCTTAAAAAGTTTGTTATTACATCCTTACTATTATTTGTTATTCAAATGTTGTCTAGACGATCAAAAGTTAACTAATTTCATTTTGGTTAAGAATCCATTTGGCATGAATTTGGTGGTTTTTTTTCTTTTTCTTTTTCTTTCTTTTTTGAGGGCAGTGTCACTGGCCCTCATATGTGGGACCCGAACAGGGGCTGCTGGCTTTCCAAGCCAGTACTTAACCACCGCGCCACTAGGCCGGCCCTTTTTTTTTTCTGTTTTATATGACGAAAAATTGAGAATGTTGAATAATAAGGATAACATACTTTTATTTGGTTTCCTGTACTCAAATCAGCCATTGCCAGATACAAAAACTACAAATCTCCTAAAAATTAGACACTTCTTTTTGTTTTAAGGAAGTGAAAAGAAGAAAGGCAGAACCATGATCGCACATTAACTGCAGTTTCTAAACTACTCCTAAAGAAAATATTGGGTTGTCGGAAATGTCATGACGCATTTTGCAATGAAAAACATAGAAAAAATATGTCATGACTCTTCCGACAACTCAATATAAATCAGTTCTACAGATGTTATCATATCCTCACAGAAACCTCAACAATATTCTAATCGATTGGGTTTATCCAGGCCATTTTAATCAGAAAGACCAGTGCATTGCATTTTATAAATTCTTTTCTCATTTATAAATCTTTTAAAATATATTGGGTCATCGGGAAAGTCATGACGCATTTTTGCATTGAAAAACATTGAAATGTATGTCCCGACAACCCAATATATTCCGGGTTTATATCCTCCTATTTCCTTGATTGATTTCACAGCTCACCATCAAACCTAGCCAATTAGAATAGCTAGCAAAAAGCTAGCCTTTCCTATTCTCAAGTTGGTTTTCTTCCTTTCCAGCTGGGGAAAATGTCTGCAATGGGATGAGTCTGAGGATTTAAGTCTCTTCAAAAACAGATTAGATTTAGACATATCTGACTCCTAACACTGATTACTAGGTCCATTCTGGTACTGACCCAAATTCCTAGGGTACTCTAAGAACTGAAAGCCTTCTTAGCTTCCCTCTGATTAGAGGAAAATCCAGTTAGGCAGAAACCTTGTCCATTTACCCTAGCATGGACCCACAAACAGCACCCAATTCTTTGGCAAGCCTTCTTACGGCTGCATACTAGACCTTGTTCTATATTACTTCAGAAATTGTGAATTTCAACAACACATTCTACAAACTATTAATGAAAGCTTCTCTGGGGACTAAACCATGACAGAAAGGGAGAGCTGGCAGCTTTACAAAAATCCAGACACGTTAACTTCATAAAACTAATCTGAATAGCTTTTGTAATACTTCTTCTGCAAGAAGTTTTATTAAAATGTATCAAAATCTTTGACTACTTCCTATCCTTTCAGTTTTTAATTTTCTTACTCTGACACACCATTAGGTCCTTGATTCCTCCTCTAAGGCTATAAGCCTATGATTTTATTTCTTTCCTCAAACCCATGACTTGAACAATTTTCAGACAACAGTAAGTCTGTGTCTTAATTTAATGTTTTGATTTCTGTGTGAGCACAGTTGTGGTCTACACCTTTAACTTAGCACACACAGCACTGCCCAACATTCCTATGTGCCCCTAACCAAGCTGATTCATTAAAATGGTTACTCCAAATTTTTCCTATGTTCCCTCAAAACTGCATTCCCATTCCAGTATTTTCATCAGATGACATGAAGTTCTACTCCATTAAAAAACAATGGAGGGGGCCGGCCAAGTGGCGCATTGGTTAAGAGCTGGCTTGGGATGCCAGCGGCCCCGGTTCGGATCCCACAATTGAGAGCCAGTGACACTGCCCTCTACAGGCTAACAACAGCTCCACCTGGAACTGGGCTGCGAGCCCTGGCGACGGTGTAGGCTGCAGCCCCTGTTGCAGTGGGCTGCCATAGGCTACAGTGAGTGGCCAGCAGCCAGCATGAGCGGCTGGGAGCCAGTGTGAGCGACCATCCAAAGGCCGGCGACTGAGAGCAATGACGAAACCCAACATGGGCCAGTGAAGCAACATCCTCCACAACTAGACTGAACAACAAAAAGGACAGCAACTTGTCTGTTCCCCTTCCCCGATTCCCCAATGCTGTTCCCCTCCCCCAATTCCCCAATAAAATCTTTAAAAAAACAAAAACAAACAAAAACAATGGGGACCATTAGGTTTGCATTTCTTGAGCTTCCCTGCAAAGCCACACATTTAACCACATTCATGTCTACCCTTTTCCTCCTTCCATTTAGTCTCATGATGCCTTTCCTGTGTCAAATCAAGTGTCCCCTTCTACCTGGGCTCTTGATACTATCATCCTATGCAGTCTGTTTGAAGACTTGATATTCCTTGCATTTCTTATCTTGACCAACGTCTCTCTATGGGTACTTTCTCCTCAGCATGTACATATGCAACTCTTCCCTCCAACACACAAAAGCCCCCAAGCCCCTTGGTTGTCTCTGAGTTAAGTGCTGTTGCACTCTTTTTTCCAACTTCTATCCCTAGCACAATGCTTGGCACATGGCAGGCAGTAATTAAATATTAGTAAACTGAATCAATGAATGGATGATTATGTTGAATGAGATTGAAACTAATTCTGGATTAAAGAAAAAGAATAAAAATGCTACTATTTCTATATTAACAGAGTGCTTATACTTTTCCACGGAAAAACAACACAACACAGTTGCTTTACTGTTTTAATGGCAGTACTAGATTTGCATTGCTACACAGATTCACTTGTTTTCTGTTTTAAAAAGTGAGCAGTTTCCAGATAGTCAGGATTACAATTATGATAAAAAAGAAGATATCCTCTAGTTATTTGAATTAAAATCTGTAACTCAACTATTTTTATTTTTATTTTTTAAATTTTTTTAATTTTTTGTGAGGGCAGTGTCACTGGCCCTCATATATGGGACCCGAACCGGGGCCGCTGGCTTCCAAAGCCAGCGCTTAATCAACTATTTTTATTTTTAAGGGCCTAATTAATAACTAAATATGTATCTTACATATAATCTTTCAAAATGCTTATCATTGCTAACTTCAAAGCCAAACAATTTGCATTTTTACCTGGCAGTTGCCAAGACATATTCAGAACGCGGTGACCAGGAAACTGCCAATACTTCTTGTCTGTGACCTGCAAATGTATGAAAAGTCTTGCAAAACATTTGAAAAACCAAAAGATACAGTGCAATTAATTCTGTTTGATTCTGAAGTGAAGACTAAATATTAAAAATAAATTTATATGATCATCATTTTTTCCCTTTTATAATAATGTATGCTTAAATACCAATGTGAAGTCCTTGGGCATTTCTCACACATGGCATTTTATTATAAAAGACCTGATTTTGCTTTGGAAAGAACAAGCAGAGCAAGTGAGTCTTTTATTTTAAATAGAGCTGTTGGCCTAGTAAGTCAATCCATGAGTAACTCAGCTCACTCATTTATCTACACAACAAAATCCACTGCAACAAACCATACAAGATAAACATTCTAAGCAATAAAAATGTTTTCTAACTTTTCAGAGTTCTAATAGAAAAAAATTATTTTAATTCATTATAAAACAGCATTGTATGAAAATTTTTTTCTATAAAGCACAGGTAATAAGTTTAAGGATAAGTGATTTCAGCATTTTAATTCACTTTTACCTTACTGAACTCTTCAAATCAGTTTTCATCTACTTAGCTTATAATAGAAATTCATAATATAAAACAAATGCTATCCATTTTACCAAGTTTTCCTTATAATTTATAACTATTATGTATAATAAGAATGTGTATTTCTGAATTATACCACACCTTTTCATTGTTTAGGATTAGATGGTCTAATATTGATTTAAAAAGTAGCAAAAATAATTTAAATATACTTTACCCAAGTATTATTTCAGTATCTTTTTCTAAACTATTTTTACTGAGAATAAAAGCACCTAAATATTAAGAACGTTTACTCCGCGAGAACAATATTAGACAATGCTCATGAGACAAATGCACTCACGTAAGTTTCATAAGTAGTTTATTTTTTAGCATGTAGCAATAACACAAGGTTTCTACTTAGATCTTCCATATCCTTTGTGCTTCCCCTATGGCCATTGTTCATATCAATGTCTCCTCAATAGTTCAGTTTTATAAGAATAATGCACAGAAGGATCTTTATTTCCCTGTTGACTTATAACAAGTAGCACAAAATACATCTGTCATGTTACTTACAAAGAATACATTGTTAGTAATGTTTCTTTTTATTGAATGGTTTACTCAAAGTAATTGTTACAAATAAAAAAAATACCCTGTAGAATGTGGGAACAGGATCCAGACTTTAAGTCACAAAGTTGTACTTTGTGCCCTCTAGTACCAACTGTAAAACAAAAACAAAAATGGTTAAAGATAATTTCATTATAAATCATCATCAAAAGGAATGACACTACTATTATGAATTCACATTTTTATTGTATCCATGCAGAAATATAAAAATGTATGCCAAAAATACACCTCAAATAAGTTGCAAAGAGGCCCTGTGTACCCTTCACCCAGGCTCCCCCAATGGTTATCTGTTAGGTACTATAGTACAATATTAAACCCCGGAAATTTGTATTGGTACCATGTGTGTATATAATTACATGCTATTTTATACATCAAGTTTTAATAGCTTAGTTTTTCCATGATAATGAATACGTCCATTTACTAGTAATAGATTCACAGTAACTTTGGACACAGACTCAGTGGATCTCAAAGACAATTTAGTGCCCAGCTCTTCTTTACAGGTGAAGTAGCTGACTGATGTCTGTATGTCAGGAGATTCAAGCAGTGCCACAGAATAATGAAATCACAGGGATCTGATATCCGATACCAGAATATTTTTTCCTCCACATACATGAAAACTGTTATTCCAGGTGCTTTCATAAAAACGGATGCTTAATTTGAATCACACACTTTTAGAGAAAAGGAAATAATTTCCTTGTTTTATTGTGTCAAATTGAAATAGTTGCCAAATTTTGTTCAGTAAAATCTTCGAAACTTGGGTGGTTTAAAAGTAACTCTTTGGGAACAGAAATGTACTTTCTTAATTAATCTCTGAATCCTAGCCACTAGCACAGTGCCTGGCGTTGCAAATCTGTTAGGTTGACTATAAATAGTAGCATATACTTAAGTCTCTAAAAAAAAACAAAAGAATTGTGATCTTCATTTGGGTTAAAATGTCTATATCAAAACTAAGTAGACGTTAAAAGGGAGAAAGTTTTCAATATGTTAAAAAACAAAAGAATACATGTACAAACCTGCTACTAAACAATGCTTGGTGGCCACTGGAGACATATGATGACTATAAACTGTTTCTTCAAAATTAAATATATCTGCAGCCTGATAATCAAAAGACATTTTAAAAGTATAAGTTCTAATTATTCACAAAAGTAACAAATTTTCTATTTACTTATATTTACTTATATTAGCGATTTTTAAATACATTGTTAGCAATTTGACTGAAACACAGGAATGTTAATACACTCAAAAAACTGATAATTTTAAATCCTGATCATTATAACACTTTTCTTCCTTTTATGAGAAACAAGTTTTTCTCTAATAAATCCCAGAGATTAAGTAAAGACAACTATCTGGTTTACTATCTTCCTCTCTACTCCATTCTGGGGACTTCGGAACCTACACAGATGACCTAGGCAGTATTCTGCCTCAGTTTCACACAACCTCAGGTACCTCACCGGGACACTCTCAGTCACCTAGGGTTGCTCGTCCTTTAACACAGTACATTTCAGTTATATATAACCACAATCGTCTGTCATTTTCAACTTTTTTTGTTCCCAAGCACTTCCACGACACCCAAATAAAACTCAGAACTCCTATAATTCCTTCTGTCTTCCCTTCTGTTCCTTCTTGAGCTTAGATTCCTAAGTACAATATTTCAACTACCAACATCTTCAACTCTTTTGTCCTTATCCTTGCACGTGTCAAGGATACTTTTTTTTTTTAAGCATAAATAAAGGTTTTATTGGTTAGTTTGGGTGAATGACATACTGACACACCCACAGTTCACTATTCCACGCACCCAAGGCCTTGAGGAGAAGCTAGGCCCATTGATGGTGAGCAAACAGTGGGAGGTGGAAAGAACCTGAAGTCTTCTGAGGGTTAACAAGGTTACCGGGACGGGAACCAACGGCCTAGGAATAAATCCAGGATGGAAAAGGCATCATCCAGGGCTGGAGGTGTTGGTGATTCTGGATCATCTCTAGGGCTGCCATCTGTTTCCTGATGGGTTACTGTGGTCACTGTCTGGCCCTCACTGTCCACCACAGTCCGGCGCTCCTCTACTCTCCCATCTGGCCTAGTGATCTTGGTCACAAGAGACGCTCTTGAAATAGGATTTGGGCTGGGGCTGCAGAACTGGGCCGAGGCCCTCCTGGGAAACCTTGGAATCAAGATCCTTGTCCTCTCTGGCTCTAGAATGGGGATTCACGGGCCACATATCATCAAACCTATGAAAAGGTCTCTGGGATCCCCAGTCTGGTGCTGGTTTTGGGGAGTCATCACTCTCCAAGAACCCCCCCCCCCCAAAGATCCTGGGCTGGTTACTATCTGGATGCTTAAGCATTGAGTCCCGAAGCGTCTGGCCCTCCTGACGTCTCTCACCAGGTGTCTCTAACTCAGGACCTGGAAGCTCAAAAGGACGGGCAGGCAAGGTCCAGGCACCCATCTCGCTGAAGATGTTATTGAAATCCCGTACAAGGTCATCAAAGCCAAAGTTATCGTGGAAACGCATTCCTCCTCCTGGGCTGAAGCTGAAACTGAAGGCAAATTCCTCCAGGGACCGGAGACCCTTAAACCTCGAGCCTTATACTCTGGATGACTCCAAATGTCTGCCTTTTGTGCACCTATATTCAGGTTGATCTACAGCAGAAGTCAGCAAACATTTGCAGTAAAGGGTCAGATTATAAATATTTTGGGCTTTGAGGAGTAACTACTCATTTCTGTCACTGGTGCTTCAAAATGGCCATAGAAAAGCAATGAACATATCTGTGTTCTAATAACACTTTGTTTACAAAACGAGGCCATGATCCACGCCTGGCCCAGAATAGAGATTTGGCTTGTTGGTTGCAGTTAGCTGAGCTCTGCTTTACAAAGTTGAAGGAAGTTTTAAAGCAGGGAAGACTGATAACGCTATAAAAGATCATTCATATCAACTTTTAGAACTGAGTGCCAGTCCTACAATATCCCACCAATATTCTCTGCAACATTTGCAGCCACTTCAAACTTGCACTCTCCATAAACATCTCCACTTGGTCACAACATATGATCTGATCTTTTATTCCAAAGAGAAATAGGAGCCAATCAATAAGAATTCCTTTAATATCTTGTCAACAAACTTACAACACATTTGCTTCCACTTATCTTTTTTCCTTCTTCACTCCTGTTATCATGGAAAAATGATCCTTCCTCATATTTAAAGTTAATCCCCTCACCCCATACATTATTTCTTCTATCTTTGTGATATCTACAACCTCACCCTCCCTACTGACTCATTCCCCACAACACCAAAAAATGTTCAAGTCTCTTTCATCTTAACAGTATACTCTTCCCCAAGACACAACAAAACCAATCAACCAACCAATCAAACAAAAAACCTTTTTGCCCAAATTCCTCCTACTTTTCACAGAAATAGAAAAGAAAAATCCTAAAATTTGTATGGAACCACGAAAGACCCCGAATATCCAGAACAATCTTGAGAAACAAAAACAAAGCTGCAGGCATCACATTTCTTGATTTCAAACTGTATTACAAAGCTGTAGTAATCAAAACAGTGTGGTATTGGCATAAAAGCAGACACACAGATCAAAGTGACAGAAGAGAGAGCCCAGAAATAAACCCAGGCATACATCATCAGTTAATTTACAACAAAGGAGCCAAGAATTACAATGACAAAAGAAGTCTCTTCAATAAATGGTGTTGGGAAAACTGGACCACCACATGCAAAAGAATGAAACTGAACCATTATCTTATACCAATAAATTAACTCAAAATAGATTAAAGACTTCAGTGTGAAATCTGAAACCATAAACTCTTAGAAGACAACACAAGAGTAAGCTCCTTGAGTGGATCTGACACCAAAAGCAAAACTAAACAAGCAAAAAAGCTCTCAACAGCAAAGAAAACCATCAACAAAATGAAAAGGCAGTCTACAGAATGGGAGGAAATATTTGCAAATCATGCATCTGAGAAGGGGTTAATATCTAAAATATATCTAAATATCTAAAATAAAAAGCACTCACATAACTCAATAGGAAAAAAACCCAAACAATTCAATTAAAAAATGGGCAGAGAAACTAAATAGACATTTTCCCAAAGAAGATATACAAATGGCCAACAGGTACATGAAAAGGTACATCACTAATCAACAGGGAAATGCAAATCAAAACCACAATGAGATATCACCTTGCACCTGTTAGAGAATAATAGGTTATTATCAAAATGATAAGAAATAACAAGTGTTGGCAAGGATGTGGAGAAAAGAGAACCTTTGTGCACTGTTGGTGAAATGTAAATTGGTGAAATTTTCATACTATGAAAAACAGTATGGATGACCCAGCAATCCCATTTCTGCATAGCCATCCAAAGAAAACACACTAATTTGAAAAGATATATGCACCCCATGTTCACTGCAGCATTATTTACAACAATGAAGGCACAATGCTAAGTGAAGTTAAGTCAGAGAATGAATGACAAATACCAGGTGATGTTTCTCTTATATGTGGAATCTAAAAAACAAACAAACAAATTCATAGACACAGAATAAAATGATGGTTACTAGGGGCCAGGGGATGGAGAAATGGGGAGATGTAGGTCATAGGGTACAAACTTCAACTTAGAAGACAAATAAGAGAAGGAAAAAGTTGCCTAAGGAAGAGGACTTGAGGCAGGGAATACCACACAAGCAAAATGTGATCAGAAGGCAAAAGGAGACCAATTTAGTGGCAGCAAATCATTTATGTTGAAAAGAAGAAGCTAAGATTGAGGGAGTAGGGAGTGAGAGTATGGAGAACTTAGAATGCCAGGCTGAATTCACAGACAATGGGGGTTACTCGAAGGGTTGGGTAGAGACAGGATGAAACTGCTTTATAATAAGATTAATTCTGGGGTAGAAGTTACTATAGAAAATGTGAGAAGAAAAAAAATGCAGGAAAACTGGTTAGGAGTTTTTAGTAGTGGTCTAGGTATACGGTGATGGTGAGGAAAATAGAAAAGAGAAATGTGAGTCTCAAGAAAGACTACTAAGATTTGAGGACTAAATGGATGTGAGGAATGATCATGTTCAGTTTGTAACATGTTAAGTTTGAGATAACACAACATTCAAGTAAGAGGTTTGGGAGACAGGTAGAGAAATATGGGACTAGAGCCAGGGAAAGATTAGCACTAGAAATATAAATTTGACCAGATATAAAAACTATTATCTACTGTCACCCTTTGCTAAGCTGTATTAATAACTTTCTTTTCCTTTAAGTTTTTATTTTAAGTTCAACAGGAGATAAAACCAATTTTCTTCCTTATACCACTATACCACAGTTGTTTTCTTTTTTTTTTCCTTTTTTTTCTCTTTTTTTTGTCTTTTTCTTTTGTTTTCTTTCTTTTCACAGTTGTTTTCAAATAATAAAGATAATAATTCCTAATGGTTTTTGAGCACTTACTATATGGTAGGTACTGTTCTAGTTTCTTTAGTATATGTGCTGCCGAAGCGAGCACTGTTCTAGTTTCTTTAATATATCAATCTTCTTAATCCTCTCAACCACTCCAATAAGATACAATCATTACCCACATTTACAGATGAGGAAACTAAAACAGAGAGGTTCAGACACTTGCCTAATGTCATACAGCCAGTTAGCAGCAGACCAACATATGAACTTATGCAGTATAGCTTTTTAACAACTATTCTGCTTTCACATCTAACATACATCATATCTTAGCAAATAATCATACTAAGAAAGTTTAGGATTAAATTCTCCTTCAACCTGCAGAGCCATTTGGAAAAGTTACTATAATGTACTTACTTGTAATGTATTTGTATCCCATACTTTCAGCGTTTTATCAAATGAGCTTGAGGTGAACATGCCAGTGTCATGAGGATACCACTGCACAGTCTCCACACTGTATTTGTGAACATCAGGATGGTTTCTACAAAACAGCAATCAAAATTCCGATATCACTGACTTATGTGAATTTGAAGCTGATCCTATTGTATATTAACAGCAGTTGCAGAAAGTATGATATGAATGGCCAAATCTAGATCACAAGCCTGTGTCTTGTTTTCACCTGGAGGGATCATACAGCCACAGTGGACCTACTCATGGGAAGGGCAGTGTGAGTTTTCCTTACTGGAAGAGATACCTATAATCTTGTTTCGGATTTGATATTCCCAATATCATTTTATCAGAACTATCTATCGTTGCTGAATGCCTCACGTACTTCCATGGTACCCCAAACAGTATTGCTTTTGATCAATGAACTTAGTCTATGACAAAAGACTGCAACTGGTAGATGCCCATAGATCTGCTACTCTTATGTGACCCATCACCCACAGAAACATGGTCTGTTGATGACTCAGTTATGATACCGGCTGCAATACCCCTCTTTGTGCGAGTGCTGTGCTGTCGTGAAGGATGCAGTACATGCTCTGAACCAGGGCTCAACACAGTATGTGTCACTTTACTGAATCTTAATTCAAACAAAATGGCTCTTAAGAAGCACTTATGAGATAATGGAGGGAAATTTGAACACTTACTGGATATTTAATATCTGAATTACTGTGTATGTGAGTAATGTGGTTATGGTTACAAAAAGTATCTTTTAGAGATACAAATAATTATAAATAAAACAATATGATTCTGGATTTGCTTCAAAATAACCCTGAGTGGTTGGATGGAGTAGATTAGTTATGACTGATAGTTGTTGAAGTTGGCTGATGGGTACATGGCTCATTATACTACTCTCTACTTTTGTATGTTAGAAATTTTCCATAATAAAAGCCAACAGAAGGCTACTGCAGCCTTGTGCAGACAGGACCATCACAAGTTCTGATTCCTTAAGGTGAAGGTCTGGATCATAATACAGGGTAAAGGACCTGAAACACTTGTGCTACCTGAAGGAATCAGAACATGAAGGAAAGGGCAAGTCTTATGGATCACTTCTGACCTGGAGACAGTTGCAAAACACAAGGACTCTAGTGCCGACCTGTATTTCCTTTCTTTCTATGTCATGTCTTTATTTATATATTTTAACTAATTTAATTTCTCCTTTCTTCTCTCCATTGATTTTATACAGGTTAACTATACAATTGAGTCCACAGGTTGTATACTACTGACATAAGATCGTGTAAAACTGGAAAAATGGGACATTACCTTCAACTGGAGCTGGATGTGGTGACTGGGTAATAAACTGACGGTCATCCCCTTTGGGGAAAGGGGTGATATATTTTTGGTTGTATGGTGGATACTTGCATTAGTTTAGGCTAGAACTATTTTTTATTGTTGTTTTAGAGGCAGGGTAAATATGGGAAGAAAGGTGTATATGGATGTTGGATAGCCAAATGTGTGGATTGTGGCACACATGTGCCCTTTTCTTGGCTGCTGAGCACCCAAACTCCTCTTGTTTGGGGGACATCCCCTTTGTTTTACTAGAAGGTGAGATCCTGACTCTTGTTGCAGAAAGGGAGTCCAGAAATTCTCTTTCCCTTCCACTTGACGGCAAGGGCATGGACATGAGTCCTGGGTTTCGTTAAACTCCTGCCTGGGACTCTTAAACTCCAGCTAGTAATGTAAATCCCAAGAATAGTTAGCAATTATTTATAGCTGTGGAGTTGAGTCTGTGTTGGTGACATGTAGCAGAACCCAAACTAATTTGATCCGTGGTGTAACCTTGACTGTGTCCTCTACCCTAGTTTCATTTACTTTCTGCTCATTTTCTACATTTCATTTTGACACCTGCCTGCCAGTTATGTGAGATACTAATTATCTTCCCAATAAATTTCTACTTACGATAAGCAGAATTGAGTTCTATCTGCTCCTTGGAATCTTGATCTATACAGATGTTTTCCAGTTTTAAATAAAACAAATCTTTAAAGTAGTGATCACAAATAAAAGCTAATTTATATTTCAAATTTTAATTTTAATTTAAAATAGGACAAAATAGTATATTATTCTTTACTATATTTGACCTGTTATTCTCATTCACAGCTACTAAAAATTTTGGTAGAGGAAAGGAATCTTTTTAGTGTTTCAGAACAAATGCATTAAGTAAAGCCAAAACCCATAAATATCAGGAAACAGCATAAGCCACATTAACACAATAATGACTTTTAATGAAATTATTTTTTAAAGTTAGATGGTAGTCTTTGGATGGATGTAAATATGCTACTTTAACTCATTTTGTAAAGACGTTCACTATATGCCCATTTACATTCAAAGTCATACTTTTTAAGACAGAGTTTGAATTCAAAATGAAAATCATAGTAAAGCAAAAGACTGATGCATTGAACATTTACTTGACCTTAAACACCAGAAAAGTAGCTCCTTCATGGAATAACATTATACAGTATGTGGCATATATGAAAATACTATTTTGCTATAGCACAAATTAAACAAGGTTAAAATGTTAACTAAGATAAAATAAGATAAAAATGAAGTAAATATGTCTTACACTTTAGAATTTAGTGTTTTTGGTTTTTTGGTGGGAGTGGAGAGTATAAAATGGTATAAGCCTCTTAGAAACCTAGTTTCAAGAATATTTGGGGTAGTATTTTGCTTTGTATCAAGTTTCTCTATAACTATATATATACTTCCCATCTACGCAGTGGTTTTACAGTTTCCAAGTTGCTTTTTGAAAGATACTTCATTTAATTCTCACAGAAACCTTATAAGAATGTCAGGTTCAGAGAAATAGTTTCCCAAGCTGGATTTCCAAAGTGAAGCACCAGAGCCCAGAAAAAAACGATTGATCTCCTCACAGATATTCCATGCACTTACACACCTATCCTAGTGCTTTGGGAACAGCTCTGATACAGAGTGGTTGTTGATATTAATGTTCATGAAGTTTTTCCTCTTGAAAGGATTTCTCAACACCTATTCTCTCTGTAAATGCAAAGGTCTGCTCAATATCAGATCAGATACAGGTAATAGGAAAGAATTAAGTGACCATTATGAATAAATTACAACAAAGTCACAAAATATTTTATTAAAGACCTAAAAATAATTCTCACAAAACTGGAAAACAGTCAAGAATAGTCAAAGAACTCAAGACAAAGAGAGGTATGCTTTTAAGTTAGGAAGCTTTGAGTAAGTAGGGAATTAGGAGGGCTGTGTGTGCATGTGTGTGACTGTTTGGTGAGGGACTGCCAGTATATTTAGTTTCTAGCCATTAGTCTTTTTGTTCTATTACTATCAGCTGAAAGATCTAATTTGTGTTTATAATAGTTGAAAGACTAATAAATGAATCTTATACTAAGTGGTACTAAAAACTATAATCAGTGAGGTGTGCTGTGTAGGTATAGAATAAAAAGGACATAATCAAAAGCAGTTAAATAAAATCCTTTCCAAAACTGTTGTCAAAGTTGTTTGGGGAAAGTCACGTTAAAAACAGACCTGAACTTCAGTTATTATTTTCAAGAAAATTTCAAGAGATATCCATGTAAATACATTATAACAATTTGCTTGAGACATTCATATGACTACTTGCATACTTTGCATTTGATGTAAAAAATATTCAACTGTTTATAATTTCATGAACTATATTTTTAATACATACCTGTCAACAGAACACACTGCTTTACATGTATAATAAGGTTTTCTGCTGGAGTTCTCAAGATCATAAAGTACAATCACACCATCTGAACCACCTGATAACATGCTAATAATAAAAAAGTTAGTATCAATATATCATTTTATGTAGTTCACTTATTTATGATTGCATATTTCTGAAAATTACTAATCTGTAAACAACCGAATGTATTATGCCAATAAATACCAAGTAAATCTTCATTAATATAGACCTCAATAAACTAAATTTTGTTAATTTAATATTTGTAGAAGAATGAATATAGAAAGATTCAAATCTGTGATCATTTAAAAATTTACCTTCATGATATCAAAATGAAAGGAGAGTAGAAACAAGATGGCAAAAGGTATTTCTTACTATAAAGTGAAATATTACCAAGTTATATTAAATGTCCTAATTATAATTGTGCTAAATGAAAATGGAATTAGACAGACAGCTATTACTAATGCTAGCTAGCTATCTGATCCTGGGCAAGTTATTTTGCCTGTTTAAGCCTTTTATCATTTTGGAAAAGGGGGACATTTTCATCTAAATCATAAACTTAACGTACATATAAAAATAATATGCAAAATTCCTTTTACAGCACCTGGCAAAAAAAAAAAAAATCCACAAATATTAGATTTTCTCCCCCTTCTATTATGAACACATTTACTCAATTCATTCAACTTTGAGAAGTACAATAAGCCAGGTACTCTACTAATACAGCTGTGAACAAGACAGGCATGGTTCCTTTCTTCCCAGTTTAAAATCTAGTAGGGAAGACAGAGCTACAAATTTATATACCTACATAAAGTGTTGTTATTTGCTAATATCATTGCTCACCACCAATCCTCATGTTGCTGTCTCTATTCATTGTGGTTCTCTGATTTTATTCTCTGGTAGATTCCTAAGACAGGGCTAATGAGAACCATATTCCCTGAATTCTTGAAAGTTATTGACAATTTTTCTGTCCTTTTGTACTTGAAAAATCAGTCTGACTGGATATAAAAATCTTTGATTCATTTTATTTCTTTGAACATTTTAGATAAGAAACTTCATTTCTTTGGGTATAAAGCCCAAAATCAAAGTCTAGTTACAATATGATTTTTTTTTCTTTATGTATAGTTTCAGATCTTATTTATTCTAGGAAAGTTTCCTTGGATTATAATTTTAATATTTATTCTGTTCTCTTCATTTAGGTTCCTTCTCTGAGAATTCCTACTAAATGTGTGGTAGATCTCCTTTGTCTATTATCTACATATGTCACTATCTCTTGAATCCTTTTTTCTCTACTTTATTTAAAGAAGTTCTTTCTTTCTACCTTCACCTAAGGACTTATCTCTTGTATTTAATTGCTTGTGTTCCTTATGCTTGAGGCTTCATTTCTTAAACATTTTTTATTTATTTATTTATGTATTTATTTACTTATTTTTTAGCTGAGCCATTGGCAGCTAATGCCAGGAATCGAACTGGCGACCCTGTTGCTCTGCGCTCACACTCTTGAGCAAGCTCTTAACCAACTGAGCCACTCGGCAGACCCTGAAAAATTTTCTTTTATTTCTAATTTTTTCTTGAGTTGGTACAAGCTCCTTATCTTGTGAACCAGTTACAAAAGGTTCATGAACTAGCAGCATGTCCAAGTAGCAATGACAATTTGTAGAATTAGGTTAATTTAAAAGTAGTTCTTCAAAGTTCTTTGCTTAAATAGTTCTGAAGTCCAACTGATGATGGGCAGTAAAGAAGGACAGCAAGTAATACCACACTGAAGTATTTTTTTTTTTTATATATTCGTTATCTTCTTACAAAGATTTTGTAGTTCTGTTACTCTAATTGTGTATAGAGAGAAATACTTGTAAATTTTAATAACTACAACTTTATCTTGGTTGATAAAAATATTGCATCTTGTTTGGACACAGATATGAATTACATGTGTACCATAACCAATTCCAAAAACATTTATACTTCATGTATGAACTTTGTGAAATATATTTTTTACCATGGCACTACATGTATTATCAAAACAAAAACAAATATTTTCAAAGTGGAATTTTTAAACTGAATTTAAATGGTACTCACAATAATGCCAGATATTTCATCTCTGCTAAAATGACTTCCAAAAAGGTATTCTTTGCTAGAATGACTTCCTTTGATTTCATTAATTGGGTGAAAAAACTGATTCATTAACGGAATTAACTGACTGTATTTGAAGTATATGATGGCACTCACATTATTTAACTGTGAGGTTATTAGTCTGTAACAGAGCAAATTAAGAGATATGGCTTCATGTTTTTATATGGACAAGATAACCTGGTATTAAAGATGAATGAAATTAACTTAGAAGAATTGGAGGTATAAAAGAAAAGTCAAGATTTACAGAACGAAATGCAAAAGCACTGTTTGAAGTTGCACATCTTAAAATAACTCCTACCTTTGGAAATAAATGCTTTTTTACCAGATCTGTGTATTCTGTTTTCCATTCTGGTTTTACAGCTTTCAGGTGATTGGTAAATATTAACTACTATTTTGAGCAAGTTTCATGTGCACTGATTTTCTTAAGAAAAAATAAAATTAGTATATAATTTTCCATTACATACATTTCCCTTTTTATTTCTCTCTTTTCTGCCAAAACGGTTTAATGCAAAATACAAGTCTTAGCAAACAATGAAATAAACAGTTGTAGATTTTTATCATGCACTAAAGGGAGAAACCATTTTAATGAGAATCTTGACTTTTCTCTACATGCTCTGCAAAACTCTTCAGCCTGTATTTCTCACACATATTTCAAGCATACATAATCTATAATTTCCCACATTTCTCATTGACTTTGCTAGCTGGTAGCCTACTGGCTTCGTGTACTTCACAGGTCAAACAACTGATCACTATCCAAAATGGCTGACTGGAGAAGTAGTACTGAATATTTTTTCCACCAGCACCCAAGACCAAAAATAATCAGCTATCCCTTGCTGTTCATGTCTGCATTATTTTATAAGCAAATGCCCCACAGCTGTCCTTGAAAGGGAGGTGTTATGTTAAGCCTGAACAAGTTCAGGAAAAAGAAAAGAGTTATCGCTGGTCATCTTTTAGATTTAACCATGTGTTAACATGAGCATTTGTTCACTGTTCCTGTTTCTCATATACTACTAGGTGAGACCATGAAGCTAGAAATAAAAAAAAACAGAATTCTATCAAATCTTTCCTGGCTCATTTTAATGTAAATAATAATAGTAATAATAATACTTCATTATAATAGAAAAATTGTGGGGCAAATGCTAAACATAATATGATACAATAAACCTCTTCCTTTTATACTAGTTGTAATTAAGGGACTACATGAAGAGTTTTGAACTTTCTTGTAACAGTCATGTGGGGGTCAAGATGAGTTTTAAATAGAGGGATAGCATGTTTGGATTTGCATTTTTCAAAGCACTTCAGCTACTGTGCAGAGGATTTACTAAAAGGAGTAAAAGTATAGGTGTTAATGCTTTTGATTAATAACAGTGGTAATCATTTATGGTATGCCAGGTCCTATGCTAATCGTGTTAAATATATAAACTCAATGAATCTTCACAACGAACTTGTTAAGTATTATTGTCCCATTGCACAGCTAAGGCAACTGAGAATTAGAAAAGTTAGGTAAATTGCTCATAGTCACAAAGCTGATAAAGTGGTAAAACCAGAAGGAACTCAAATATAAGTCTGGTTTGCTTTAAACTTAATTCTCTAAATATACTTCTGCTTTCTAATATTTGTTTCCCCATTAGACTCCTTGAGAGTAGCAGCTATGTTTTAAAATAGCATCTAGTTACATACCCCAGCATTTAAAAGCCTTCTACATCTAAAAGAAGTTTAATGTTTCCTGATTTAACAATGAATATACTTGTATTAAAGTGTTTAGAAATGTTTATCTGGAAACATTTTGTAGGTTTAAAGTTCTGTATTTATTTGAAATTAGAGAAGTATCAGATTAAAAATGCTGCAATTTAAAATTTTTACTAATATTTATGAAGCTTTACATAATCTGAAAGCAAGACTTTACTGCATCTCATTTATAAAGAAGTATGTGTAAGTATAATAAACTTACTATCTCCCTTCCACAGGTTCAATGTCAAGGGTATTAACTCCATTGCCATGAATCCTTTCAACATCTCTGTCTTTGTTTAACTCCAGTCCCAAAACCCTTTAAGAAAATGTAAAAATTAAATGGGGGAAACAGATAAACCTAAACAATAAGAAAGTAATTTAAACATAAAAATGTCCTTACCATACCAAGATTACATATAGTACAAAAATCGCAATTAATGCTTAAATCTCTTTCTATCGTACATCCAAAGGTATTTTGATTTTTAAAGATCTTACAGAAATTTTAAAAATATCAACAGTAATAACAATTGCATGTAAAGAATTTATCCTGAAGCATTATCCTAAATTTCATTTACAGAGTGTATTTTATTAAATTATTATGATATTTGGAGACAAATTTTCACGAAAAGTTAAATTCTGCTAACTTAAACTTAACTGAGGACACCTAGTGGACAAAAGCTTAAAAGACAGTATTTTTAAAAAATTCCCAAGAGTATTTCTTATGCCTGAGGTGTAAATAAAAAAAGAGTATGTTCAACAATTAGGCACATTTAAATAAAGCCAATTAAATATGTATAAATAAAAATATTTAACAAGTACTTTCACAAATTAAGACAAATGAAATTTCCATAACTATGAACCATCATTATTCTGGTGAGAATATTAAGACTAAATGGGTTAATACATTAAAAAGTGCTCATTAAAATTCCTACACATAGTAAGTGCCTAGTGGATATTAACTATTAAAGTTTGTTTTAATCTACTGCATGTCAAAAGGAATTTAAATTAATTTAACCAGAGTGATTTTAAAATTCATTATTAATCAATATGATGCTAATTAATGCTAATTAATATGAAATTTTTTAGCCTATCAAATTATTAGCTTAAAAAAATAACAATACACAGTGCTAGAAAAGGTATAAACTGATACTTCTACACATGGCCATAGCAGTACTAATTAAAAGCATTTTGGAAATCATTTTAGCAGTATCAAGTGTTTGATTTAAAGATATACATGGCGGGCCGGCCGAGTGGCGCAGTGGTTAAGCGCTGGCTTGGGACGCCAGCAGCCCCGGTTCGGGTCCCACATATGAGGGCCAGTGACACTGCCCTCAAAAAAAACAAAAACAAAACCCACAAATAAAGATATACATGGCCCTTCTTATTCTGAAAGACACTTTTTCCTTAGGTTCAAATATCCAGTCTAACACTTTCTAACACTACTTCTCTTTTATTGATCAGTAACAACAGTTAAAATTAAGAGCCTACTATTTGCTGACATTGTAATCTGTGGTTAAAAAGTGGGAGATTTACTAGATGGTACGTTACAGTATTAAATGCTTTTCCTGATTATAAAACTAAAGACATAAGTCATTTGTCCAAGGTTATTCACCTAATAATTGTCTGAGCTGCATCGGAGTGCTGACATTTTTTCCCTCCAGACAATTATGTTGCCCTGCCATTTCTGAGCTTCACTATTTCACCAGGAAATAATTTTTCATATTTTCCTATTGAAATTTCCATTTCTTCTTAAAATATTTTCCTATTTGATGATTGTTCAAATTACAACAGTAATATGTGCTTCTTGTAACAAGTATCATACAAACGTCTGCAAAAGTAATTGTCCCTTCTTTGAGTTCTCTTCTAACAGTGGGACACATGCCGCCCATGATCATTAATGGATTTATTTGACCAATCCCCCTGTATATCACTAATCGTCCATCACCACTACCATGCCCTCCTCCTCCCAGGATGCTGCTCACCAGGCTTGGGCTCTGATTTCAGTCTCCTGCAACACCCTTTGCTGTCAGTCCCCACACGTCAGACTCCTTTCTCAACCTGGTCGGGCTCTGAAACATGACTCTAGGCCGACCTTATCCCTGCCCGTGCCTGGAAGCCGACCTCTGCCTCCCTACAGACTTGGGGACTGAATTGTTCAGGAACTAGGAAGGGTGACGATGAAGGGGAAAAGGGGATAGTTTGTGCGGAAGAAGGCAAGGTGTGCAAAAAACTGTGCAAAAAGAAGAGTCGGGGCCGGCCGAGTGGCGCGATGGTTAAGCGCTGGCTTGGGACGCCAGCGGCCCCGGTTCGGGTTCCACCTATGAGGGCCAGTGACACTACCCTCAAAAAAAAAAAAAAAAAAAAAAAGAGAGTCCATATAGCAGGTCTGAGACTGCTATCCTTAGAAAGGCTTTGCTTGCAAGACTGGGCCTTGACTGGTTCCTGAAATTTCAGGATTCCCATTGTTCTCGGGTAAGAATGGTTCACTGGGACTCAACTATTTGGAGCACACAAAGTTTACTTTATGTTAAACACTCGCTTTCCTTCTGGGAGTCTGAAATTTTGGTACATGCTAGGGATTTTGGTACATGTTCTAAAAGAAAAGGAAAGCCGGGTTTGGTGGAAAGAAAGTGATAACGAAGCGCGGAAGTGTGAGGCAAGGCTAACGCAACCATTGGTCCAAATTTTAACTGGACTGATAAAGAGTAAGATTTTTCTATACCTTCGTGTGGCCTCCACTCTTCGTAGACGAAGAGGGTTGTCTAATCCGGTTTGTCGCGCCGACAAAAAGCCTAGCATCCTGTTCCTTTACACTGGCTAGAGGCGTGGAAGCCGCCATGACAAAGCTCTGAGATGGGACTGTCACAACGGCATCTCCCATTGGTAGAGCCATGATGCCATTTGACCAATGGTGAGCGCCGTTACTGGTGGGCCTGTTCTGGGCCGGTAGGCGGGGTCAGCGGCAGGGGCGTTCCTGTTACGGTCGCGTCGGATTCCGCCGCTCGCGCCCGAACGTCAGCGGCAGGCATGGGTCGGTCTCAGCATTTGTTCCGTGCCCTGTGGCGAGCGCTGTCAAAGGAAGTGAAGGAACACGTGGGCACAGACCAGTTCGGGAACAAATACTACTATATCCCGGAGTACAGGAACTGGAGAGGTGAGGTGAGAGCGAGAGCAGAGGTGGCGTGCTCAGCGAGTGAGTGGAAAGAGCGCATCTGGGGAACTAACGCCGCGCGCGCCCTTGTGACGTCACGGGCGGGGCCGTCCTAGTTTGTTCACCCCGCTGCCCCTTCCCTCCGGTGGCCTTCGCGTAGCGGCCTCGCGCCCCGCGCCGTGGCCCGCGCGAGCTCAGCCCACACCTCTCGCGTCCCCGCGCCGACCACCCCGCGCACGGAGTTGTCCCCGGGGTTGGTCCTGGCCATTGGGCGACTCGACGGGGACAAGACCACGGAGGTTTCCTACCAGAGGTCCCCGGAGGGGCAGCAAAGGGGACTTGCCTCCTGTGCCCCTCTCGGGATCCCGTAGGAGGGATGTAAGTGAAGAGGTGGATTGTAAGCGCCTCCGCTTTCGTCTTGCTTGGTGTTGACCTTGCTCAGTAGCTCCGGGGCTGGCTCCAGGCAGTCACCTCCCTGGCATCCAAAACTTCAGAAGTAGGTCCATGCGCCGTGTGGAGAAGATCTCTCACACACACACACACACACACACACACACAGACACAGAAACACAGACACACAGAAACACAGACACAGAAACACACAGACACACACACACAGGAACACACAGACACAGACACACAGACACAGAAACACACAACCACACAGAAACACAGACACAGAAACACAGACACAGACACACAAACACACAGAAACACACAGACACACAGAAACAGACACACACAGACACAGACACACACAAACAGACACAAACACACAGACACAGACACACACAGAAATACACACACACACAGATACACACAGAAACACACACACAGACACTGACACACAGACACAGAAACACAGACAGACACACAGAAACAAACACACAGACACAGTCACACACAAACACACAGAAACACACACAGACACAGACACACAGGAACACAGAAACACACAGAAACACACTCACACAGAAACACACTCACACAGAAACACACTCACACAGAAACATACACACAGAGCTCCAGGTTCTTTTCCCACCCCGATGAGCTCACTTTAACATACCTGGCTCTAATGGTGATGTTTCTATGCAGGATTCTTGCGAAGTCTGTAGTGGAGTTGGGGGTCGTTCCTGTGGGTTGAAATCACACCATGTGGCAGCCGTCATAATCTCTTCTGTGCGGTTCCCACACCGCGAAGCAAAAGATCTCAGGCTTTGGGGGTCAGAAAGCCTTGGTGTAGCATCTCAGCTTTGACATCTAGTAACTGACGGATCACGGACGGAGTATTTGTCCTCCCCAAGTAGTAATCTGTTGTTACTTTTCATAATGCTGAGCTTTCGTGGATGCTCCCCAAGTGGAATAGATTGGGAGCAAGGCAGGGATAGCAGTGGACAGAACTTAACAGTGATGCCTGCTTTTAAGAATGCAGGACAGGGGCCGGCTGAGTGGCTCAGTTGGTTAAGAGCTTAAGAGCAGTAACACTGAGCAACAGGGCCGCTGGTTCAATTCCCACATGGGCCAGTGACAATGCACCTGAGCTGAGGTGTCTCTGAGCTGCCAGGTGGCAGGATGGCTCAGCTGGTGTAACAACAAGACTGCCTGTTGGATGGTGGGCTTCTCCCACCTGCACCTAAGACTGAACTCGGCACCTTGAGCAGCCACCTGAAAGCTGCCACCTGAAAGGATAGAACTCTCTCTCTTAACAACAAGGCTGCCGGTTGGGCTCCGGTATGGCGCCAATGAAAGATGAAAGAACAGGAATGCAGGGCAAATGTTTCATCAAATATTGTAGATTTACTTTTGGGATACATTTTTAAAAACTGTATAACCTTCATTAGGTTATTCATCTTTTGCATGGGAAATTGTGTACATTAGGTTGCTAGCAGTGATTTTCAAACTGTTCATTTTTTAAAATTATGGAATCGCTTCAAGTTCAACATTTTCTTAAAAATTTTATATTCTAATAGTTTTCATTCGCTCAGTGTTTTAATGAAGTATTGTACATTTTATAAAAATTCTGAGCAAACAAAAATTCATGCTAAAGTTTTCATGAAAGCATTTACTGCCAAGTTATATTTTCTATATAGGCGTAAATTTATTTTTGTTTTTTAACTGAGCCATCCTGCTACCTGTTGGCAGCTCAGTGGCAGCTCAGCTCGGGCTGGGCATCGAACTGCTGTTGCTCAGAGCTCAGCTCACTCTCTTGAGCGAGCTCTTAACCAACTGAGCCACTCAGCTGGCCCTTATATGCATGTGTATATTTAGACTCACATATATTTGGATTATCGTTGTGCCAAACACATTATTTTAATAACATTTCCTAAATTTCATGTTTCATGCTTTTTTGGTTTTAAAAAAAAAAAGTTAGAACAAAAGGTAAAATTCAACTAATATTCTTTTTTAAAAGGGAGGTCATAGAAATGGTATAAAAATAACCTTCAATTTTAAACAATATTCAGTTTTATATTCACAAACCTCAATTTTAAATTACACCTTTAGAGTTTGGTTTATATTTCTGATTTGGCTTCCCAAAAGTGTTTTAGAGCTCCATATTCAAAAGCCGTCTGAGAATCACTTGTGTGTTATTTATCCATTTATTTTAAACTATTGAATTATGAAATATTTCACACATAAAAAGTAGGGCAAATGATGAAAGAAACCTCCATATATCCGTTACTCACTTTCAAGAGCTATCAATTCATGGCTAAGTTTTATTTTCTCTTTACCCCCACTCATCTCTCTTATTTTAAAGCAAATACCAAATTTCATGTCACTTTACCTATGAACATTATAATATATATCTCTTAAACACAAATTAAATATTTAATATTTTTTAAATATAATACCATCATCACATAGAAAGCAACAATTCCTTAATATCATCCTGTCCCTCCCATTTTCTAGACTGTCCCATAATGCTCTTATTTAATGATTTATTTATTTATTTATTTATTTTTGCAGTTTGTGTGAATTGAGCTCCAAAATCTTTACATTATGATTGCTAATATGTATTTAAACCTCTTGTAATTTAAATGTTCTCTCTCATGTTGATTTCCCCTGCACCCCCCATAACTCTTTCTCATACACACACCTCTGCTTTTTTGGGAGTAGGTGCTACAGATAGTTTTGTGTTTTTTTTAATAGCAGCATTAACCCACTAACATTTGTTGTAATAAGTGGTACTTCAGTCATCTTATTTTTTATGTTTTCTGTTATTTAAGTTTTCTTATTCCTGACTACCCACCTTAGATGCCTTTTGCAGCATAGCCCTCATTTTACTTGAAATTGTACCAAGTGAGACCTAAGTGAATGCTACAGGCCTGTGGCTCCCCATAGGGCTCGGGCAGAACTTCTCTGGAAGAACTAAGTACTGAGTACTCAGGATGCTTTCACTTTCAGCTCCTGCAAATTGAAATCTTAAGAATGTCAATATCAGGTCAGAATTGTAGTTGCCTATGAGAAATGGGAAAGGAGCACGTTGGGATACTTAGAACACGCTATTGTTGACAGGTTTTTTTTTTTGAGGGCAATGTCACTGGCCCTCCTATGTGGGTCCAAACCGGGGCCGCTGGCTTCCTAAGCCAGTGCTTAACCACCGCGCCACTCGGCCGGCCCAAATGTTTGTTTTTGTTGTTGTTGTTTTTACCTATTTTGTGACATCTTACAAGCTGTTCACATTAGTGATAGTAGACCTCCCTGTGGGAGCACTTGGTGGCATTTCTAAATTTCTTTGACTTCACCCTTGCTATTATTTATTTGCCCCTTGTTCTCCTGGGCCAACCTTAGGATTTTCTCAATACTTCTTGTTGGGAAACCCATGTAGATTCTTTCCATTGTGGCCTTTATGTCTGTGCTGATTCACAGGCCAGTCAGCATTGCTGAGTTTGCCTTCCAACTAATCCTGTACCTTTATTTAATTTTCCCATGGAACAAATATTTACTCAGCACTGCTTTATGCAAAACATACCAATTATATATGTTTTACATCTTCTGGCCTATTAGTACCTTTATCAGTTTTCCAGTATAGCAGCATACCCCCTTATAAGTTCTTCAAGAAATTCAATAGGATTTGGGAAGATAGATGAGATAAACATGAATCAATGGCTATTTTAAACTGAACTTTACATATTTTATTTGTAACAAATTAGAAATATGTTTTTCTTCCATTTTTGTTCTCAACATAGCATACTTTCCAATCTTTTTAGTAATGCTTACATTAATGATAGATAACATTCATTGAATGTTAAGTCTGATTGTTTCATGTCTTTACAACAAACATGTAACTAGGGATTATTATCGTCATAAGAAACATGGGTGATTATTTCATTTCTGAATACTTAAATGAGCTTTATGTATACTTGGCTGGGTACAGAGTAGGTACTCGAAAAACAGCTGTTAAATGAATTGAGAGTTTTATGGGCCTAGAATTATAAAAACAAAAACAGCAAAAAAATTTTAAAACAGCAGGAAATGATAGTGTACTTTTACAAAATGTTAAAGTAGGTGATTAAGGTATATTTTTATTTATAAGTGGGCCCAATTATTCTTTAGGGACTAAATACTCTCATTAGCAATAAAAGTATCTTTTCCATACATCTAGTATGGTTCCTATTTGGACTTAGCTTAGTCAGTGACCTTCTAAATGTAGTTCATTGCTAGAATCAAACTTCCGTTAAGATACCCACCCTAATTTTTTTTTCCTTTCAGGAAGGATATATCATCATTTGATAATTCAAAACCTGCCTCATGCACTGTTAGGTGTACTTACAGAACTGCAATTTTTTGATGTTGTCACCTCAAACTATTTGTACTTAAATATAGTAAAAATTATAATGAGTTAGCATGCCATTAAAATGTATTAAGAATCAGACAAATGGTCAAAGTTATTAAGAAGGTGTTGTCTTGTTTCGGTAGGTAATAGGAAGATCATGATAGGGATATCATGAAGACATTACAGATTTTTCCAGCAGGTGGCAGCATTGTTTTAAAATATTGTAGGTTGCCGGTTTATCAGGTATTTTTCTTTGAGTTAATTTGAGGGAGGAATCTTTAAAATAATCGGATTTGTATTTTTTCCTCCAAATAAACCCAGCATTACTGCTTTATAAACTACTAACTCTTAAGGCAAGGATTTTAAAATGACACTACAGATTATTCATAGTCAGTAATGCACAATGATGTAAGTGGCAGTTACAGTTTGAAGAATTGAGCAAGTTTTTTCTTTAATTGTACACATAATTTTTCCAACAGTAAGTAATAATCTGTCTTGAGTTGTCAGTGATCACATAATCATCACCATGAACATCATCAAATTGATAGAATATCCTAAAATGTCTTATGATTTTAGCTTAAACTTGCCTTGTGTTTAGGGATGTCTCAAAAAAGTTGAACTTTAAAATACTTGGTTGAATATAAAATAATAATTATAAAATTTTTATACATTATCTGAAGGTTGGACTTTTAATTTTCTGATCTTCATTGTAAGATTTCATTTCTTAATTGTGTTATCCTTTAAGAGTATATCAGTTGCTTATTGAAGTCTCTTAATTTGTATTTATTTGCATGCATGTGCTTAAACAATTGTATTTCCGTGAAGGGAAAATGCCAACAAATACCTGTAGTTCTTGATTGCATTTCTGTTTCATACTAGTAGAACTACATGTATATCATACTTTCCTCCAAGAGAAAAATGGGGATGAAATGTGTTCACACTCACATATGTCAATCCTTTATGCTGGTTTTAAAACAAATTTAAGCAACTTTAATCTTGAATTCTGCCTTTCTCTGCGAGGGAAATATGGGACCTTTTGAGAAGAAATGAAAACTAGGAATGAATGAGTGACTAAGCTATGTTATATCTGTTTGTAAGTGACACTGAAAATATTTCACATAAGAGAAAAGAAGGACTTGTCCACTTGTCCACTTTGAGGGTTTCATAATGGTTTTACATTAAGAATTATAATGCCAATGACAATAATGATAATTAGTATGATTAAATACTATGTATTAGACACTATTCCTAGCAGTTATGATTCACAATATTTGTGGAATAATTATAACACATGAGGAAAAAGAATATATCTAGTGTTGATCCATCGAAGTCATTTAGTGATGAACCCCATTTGTGTTATCTGCGTGGAACCCAGTTTCTCCGTGTCAATGTCAATCAGATGAAGCTGTTACTTTTCTTACTTATCTCCCTCTCTTTTCAAAGTACTACTCAGTACAATAATTCATTTTTGTTACTATTTGAAAACTTTCTGGGTGTTAGTTACTCTACAAGAATTACAAAATGAAGTTGACATGGCTTGCTTTTGAGTTGACAATTGAATGGGGTTTGGTAGAGAATTATCTTCAGAACCATATTGCAGGCTTCACTATTTGATTGTTAGAATAAATTTCCATTTTTTGAATGACTTAGAAATGTATATGTTATTTTAAAATATTAGTTTTGTAATTTTAACACTGAAGAAGCTATTGTATTTCCTTTTATCTTGATTGCCTTCTCAATGACTGGTGTCTCCACCTTGTGGTCCAAGTGACAAATTGCACCTTTGCCAGGTATTCTAATTAAGCTTTTCTTTTAACTCAGCTAAATGTATCATATAAAGCATTTAGGTTTTGTTTTTTTTAAGATTTTATTGGGGAATCTGGGAGGGGGAACAGACAAGTTGCTGTCCTTTTTTGTTCTTTAATCTAATTGTGGAGGACTTCCCTTCATGGGCTCATGTTGGAAGTTATTTATTTTTTAGGCTGATAGTCACCACACTGGGTAGCTGCAAACCCAGTCCGCTGCTCAGTGCCCACTGCTGGGCACCCGCTACCCGGCACAAGCGCTGCCAGGATGTTGTGCAGAGGTTGCTCCGCCACCCAGCCCGCCACAGATGAGATCCAGTCCATCACTGACAAGGTGAAGTCCCAGCTGGAGGAGAAGGCAAACAAGAAGTACCCCCTTTTTAAAGCTCTGGAGTTCAAGAGCCAGTTGGTTGTGGGGACCAACTACTTCATCAGGGTTCAAGTTGATAATGATGACTTCGTGCACCTTCAAGTATTTAAAAGTCTACCACACTGAAATGCGCCCCTGGCCTTGCACAACTGTCAGACCGACAAGACCAGGTATGACGCGCTGATGTATTTCTAGTTCCTGATTTTGAACCCAGTCGGTCGTCCCCATGGTTCTCTCTCTCCGTGCTCACATCTGGGATCATACATGAACGTCATCTCTACGCTGTGCCACTTGAAGTGGAGGGGACGTCACACACCTGTCTTGTGTCCTTGGCTTTCATGGTATTGATTTTCCCCCAATCAATGGTTTTAACTAAATTGCTTTCAAAGAGTTTATATTATCTCTAAATACATATATTTTTAAGTAAAATTTTTTTTTAAAGTTCTTTATTTTGTTTTGTTTATTAAAAGCAAAATTCCTATTAAACATTGATCCAGTCTTCCTTCCAGAGCTTTGTTCTGGAAGTCATCTTCTGTTTTTTTCAGTTGTTTTCCATCTTTCACTCTTCATTGTTTGCTCACCCCCAAGGAAGGCAGAAGGGACTCAAAAGGCGCCCCTTAAAATGACCTGTGTAACTATGAAGTGTTCTGGGGCCTGCCAAGTGGGGCGCTGGTTAGGAGTTGGTTGGGGAGCGCCAGCTCTGAGCAGCAGGGCCCTGTTTCAGATCCCACATGAGGGCCAGTGATGCTGTGCCCTCTACAGCTAATATGGTGAACAACAGGTCGACCTGGAGCTGGACTGAGTTGCTGGCGATGGTGTAGGCTGCAGTGGGGCTGCTTGGCAGCTGGTGTGCACTTTTCTGAGCCGCTGTAAGCAGCTGTCCAATGGCTGGCAAGAGACTGCCTCACCCTGGAAGAGCACAATGATGATACCAACATGGACCAGTGAAGCAACGTCCTCCACAACTAGACTGAAAAACAAAAGGACAGCAACTTGTCTGTTCCCCTTCCCTGATTCCCCAATAAAATGTTTGGAAGAAAAAAAAAGTGTTCTAGAAAAAGAGCTATTGTGATGGTGGTGGTGGTAGTGATTTTGCATGTGTGTATGAGAGAGAGAGAGAAAAGTTGGATTAGCTTTTAAAAAAATAAAAAAAAGATTTTATGAGGGCCGGCCGAGTGGCGTAGTGGTTAAGCGCTAGCTTCAGGAGCCAGCGGCCCCGGTTCGGGCCCCACATATGAAGGCCAGTGACACTGCCCTCAAAAAAAAAAAAATTTTATGAGAATTGGGGGAGGGGAATAGACAAGTTGTTGTCCTTTTGTTCTTCAGTCTAGTTGTGAAGGACGTAGCTTCACTGGCCCATGTTGGTATCATCATTGCGCTCTTCCTGGGTGAGGCAGTCGCTCGCCAGCCATTGGACGGCCACTCATGGTGGCTCACAGCAGCTCATGAAAGCACATGCCAGCTGCCGGCCAGCCCCGCTGCAGCCTATGCCGTTGCTGGCGACTCATGGCAACCCAGCTCCAGGTTGAGCTGTTGTTCACCATCTTAGCTGTAGAGAGCGCAGCATCACTGGCCCTAATATGGAATCTGAACTGGGACCCTGCTGCTCAGAGCTGGCATCCCAAGCCAACTCCTAACCAATGTGCCACTTGGTAGGCCCGAGTAGATATTTAAAGTAGAATAATATAGATTTGTATACAAGTATTTTTATTTATGTTGAAACTATTGCTTTCTTGCATGTACTGGAAACTTCAGATTCTCTGTATACAAAGCCAGTGAGAAACTCCTGGACTTAAATACCTCTGGAATTTTCCTTCTCACTGGCAAGATTTTTGAAAATATAGCCAGTGTAGTTATTTTAACATTTACCTAGAATTCACCATTCTCTAAGTGCTGAACTTTGTATCATGTGCCTCCATTGTGTTGTAGGTTTGCTTTTGTAGCGATTTCCCTGACTGTGTTCTGAACAATGTCTGGATTGTAGCAGGTGTTCAGGAAAGTGTGTTTGTCTGTTTGATTGGCAGTTATTGAATACCCACTCTGTGCCAGGTACAGTTCTAGGCATTTGAGATATATCAATAAATAAGAATACTCAAAAGCCCATGCCTTTTTTGAGTTTACATTGGAGCTAAGGGAGTCAGATGATAAAAAGTACACATAAAAAGTAAATTATGAGGGTCGGCTGAGTGGCACGGTGGTTAAGCGCTGGCTTGGGAAGCCAGCGGCCCTGGTTCATTCCCACATATGAGGGCCAATGACACTGCCCTCAAAAAAAAAAAAAAAAGTAAATTATGGACTGGCCGAGTGGCTCAGTTGGTAAGAACCTGAGCTCTGAACAACAGGGCAGCCGGTTCAATTCCCACATGTGCCAGTAAGCTGTGCCCTCTACAGCTAAGATTGTGAACAACAGCTCGGCCTGGAGCTGGGCTTCCGTGAGTGGCCAGTGACTGCGTGAGCTGCTGAGAGCCGCTGTGAGCGGCCTTCCAATGGCCAGCGACCGATCTGCCTCAGCCAGGAAGAGCGCAATGATCACAATACCAACATGGGCCAGTGAAGCAATGTCCTCCACAACTAGACTGAGGAACAAAAGGACCACAACTTGGCTGTTCCCCTTCCTGGGTTCCCCAATGCTGTTCCCCTCTGCCAATTCCCCAATAAAATCTTTAAAAAAAAAAAAAAAGTAAATTGCATCATTGTTACCGTATGGTAAGAGCTAAGGAAAAAAGAACAAGTAAATCACAGTAAAGGAGTCCTGGAAGTAGGGAGTGGGTTGAAATTTCTAAGGGAATGGTTAGGGTAGCTTGGTTTAGGGTAGTTTGGTGACATTTTGAACAGACTTAAAGGGGAAGAGGAAGTTAGCCAAGTGTATCCCTGGAGCAAGAGTGCGCCAACCACAGGGAATAGCCATGTAAATGAGCTTTTACTCTGAATGAAATGGGGAGTTATTCTCAGCACTTATGCTGGTGTCTAACATGCACTAGATATTTCGTTACTGTTTGTTAAATTAAAAGAAATAGACTCCATAGGGGTGGACTTTGGCCTACATTGTCTCATTTCTGTCCTTGCAGTGCTTCTGCTGCTCACTTTCTTAAGCAGCAGAAAAATGAAAAGTAGTCCCTTTGAAAATATAAAAGCCCAGGAGATGGCTTCACATTAAACCTAAAAGATTTCTTTGGTGTTTTACCTCTAAAGTTTGATTTTCTAAGATGTTATTTCTGAGACCTTTGAAATGAACCTACAGTTAGTGACTGTTATTAGCAATACCTTTTTGTTTTGTTTTGTTTGTTGTTGTTTTTTTGAGGGCAGTGTCACTAGCCCTCACAGGTGGGACCCGAACTGGGGCCACTGGCTTCCCAAGACCTTTTTTTGTTTTTAAATCAGATATATTGTTCTATGCTTATGTGCTATCTAAGGAGGCAGATGGTATAACAGGAGAAATGGGCATTCCACTAGGACCACCTTCTACCACTTTCATTCATCTCTTTAATAGTTAAGTTATTGACTGTCGTCTATGTGCCAGGCATATACTAGAAGAGCGTGTGTGTGTGTGTGTCTTTAAAATTAATACACTATTTTTTAGAAAAGTCATTTTCACAAATTACTTTCCTTTAGATACCAAGATCTAGTTTATAATGAAATATTTCAAGTACTTTTGTTAATGTTCAAAATCATAAAAAAATACAATATAATCAAATACAGATATTTTAAAATTGAAAATACTTTTCCTCAAAAACTATATATATGTGTGTGTGTATATATATATATATATATATATATAGTCATTGAAGGTCAAAATAAAATTATGAGCCATTGAGAAAGTGTTAAATGTAGAAATGGGCGATTTAAATTGTATGTACAGGTTAATACAACTTTTAAAAATAACTAATTTGTCAAAGTTAAAACACATGCAAAATACTTAATCTATGGTAAAATTTTTTGCAGGAGTTGTGCCTTTATTAAGTAGACTTTTTCATGCATTTGCAGTTTATTAATGATGTAACTGTGGAGTAACAATACAAATGATATTTGAAACACATCATTAGTAGGCATTCATCTTACATGTGTTTTCTGTATTTTCCAAAATGCTTTGTTCTCAAAACTTCTTTTGACCATTCATCCATCTGTACCAAAGAAAAATGGTTGCTGGTAAGACAGTACACTCATCTCTAAATCCATTTTTAATAAAGATACCTTATAATTTTCCTTTATGACTCTTGCAAAGGTATTTTCCCCTCTGAATCTTAGATTCTTTTGCTTGATTTTTAAGTTTTTCACAGGAGAGCACTGACTGTGCATTGCAGTTTTCCAAAGAGCAATGTAAAAATAATCTAGCCTAATTTATATTAACAAGTATGTCTAATTTAAATAGTTTCAGAATTTTTTCTTTTCTACCTTCGTAAACACTGAAAGCTACTCTGATAGTAAATTAGAATTAAAATGTTTTTACTCTGATTTTATTATATCAGAAACCACATAACCAGCTTGAAGAAGGAAGATAAAGAAATCATTAAGTCATTTAAATTTTTAACCATGTTTGTCTCTGTGTATATACATGTGTGTATTTTTAAGACTGTTACTTCCTCCTAGATATGAATTGTAGATGGAAGGCCTTTTGAATGGGTATTTTTATTCATTTATAGATAAGGAAACTGAGATCTGAAAGAGATTGTTACTGGCTCAAAGCTTCTGAAAACTCAGGTTATATTTTCTCAGTATAATTTAACAAAAATGATCTTTAAAGTGATTTTGTAGTATGCTACCTTTTATTAGTATGTACCACATAATACATACCTTACTCTTCTTTTAAACCAATTGTACTTTTTATAGTGCCCTTATTACTTTATTTATATACGTGTATACCTCATGTCTGCTACATTTACAGCTTTTTATCTGTTTTTCTTTGGAAAGTAATCTTCTATTTATCAGAGCCAAATCAAGCTTTATATCTAGTTCACAAAACGGGGAAATCAACAAGGTTTTATAATGAAAGCATTCACACATACCAACAATACTAAGCCAGTACTGTATTATAACTGTGGTACATGTCCATTAACACAAAGCTTTGGTGATTGCAGTATAGCTTCCAATCAGTCTCTTTTGAAACTCTTAAAAAAGTCTGTCTGACTCTACTGTGCAATATACCTGTAATTGTGTATGACTTCCCTAAGAGGTTTGGATGTCCAAATGAAGACAATAACTGAATCATTGGAAATACTGTAAAAACAATTGGTTAAATTATAAGAAAGGAAAATGGGTCAAAGCTAGTGTCAGAGTTTAGTCAGCTATAAAACCATTTGGCTAGTTCAAATTAGAGCGGCTAATATTGGAGTTAAAAACTTAGCTGAGCTCTATTTGGATAACCTACTTTTGATTTATAAGCTGGAAGATAAATCTTGATAACCTGTTGATATGGCATTACAGTTTAATTAGAAAATAAAAGAATTAAGCACAATTATTTACAACTAATAAATTTCTTTTGAATTATTTTAATGACCACCGTTTTACATCCCTTAGCAAATAAAATCTTTCAGGATCTCCCTTTCTGTTCTTACCTTTATTGTACTTGGATTCCTTCCTCTTTATATTTTTTAATTATATACTTGAGCAAGAACAAAAATTTTTAAATGTCTAAAATAGCAGCCTCTAAATGAGATATTAAAATCTTGGAGAAAAGCTTATTCGCTGGCCACCTATGAGGTGTCCTTGTAAATTATTGGCAGCCAAGTACTTTGACTCCCAGCCAATAAGTGACACCCACCAATATCTTTTTAGGGAATAGACCATAGTCCAATTTTTAAACTCTGGGAGTCTCAGATATGCGTCTGGGTCAGGTTTGGAGCCAGAGAATTAAATTTGTAGCTACTGCTTAAATTGTTGAAAAGCTGACATATTCGGGAACATTTGGAGCAACTACAATCTTGAATGAATGAATAAATAAACCAAGAAATCCAAAGCTTTAATTTTAATAAGGGCAATTGTAATCATTAACATTTAACTGTGTCCTTTAAGAAACTGATGCTGGAGGGACAAAAAATTTAATGATCACTCTCTTTTCTTTCTAGTATGTATAATTTTGGAGGATTATTCTTTTATGTCTGTTTTCTGAAAATTATGAAATAAGATATGTGAAAACTCCAAACAAATTGTTTCAGCAATAGGAAATTATTGCTGTTTTGTAACTATAGTAGCTTGATGACCTTTAAAAAATGTTTCTTTTGTTTAATAAATTTGTATAAAGTTTTATTTGCTTACACATGCTGAAAACATATTTTTATCCAATGAGTAGCATGAATGTGGAGACACTTAGGCTTCCAGTAAACCATTGAAGTGTTATAGAGGTTTGAGTCATGTGCTCCCTCCAAAGTGAAAGATAATGTTACTGAACACTAATCCCTATGATCATCCTTTCTTTCTGCAAAAATCCTATTTTTCTCTCCTAATAATATTCCACACAGCAGGCGATACCTTTTTCTGGCTTCTTTCCCATAGTATGATCTAACTGTGGAAAATTCATCACCAAACCTTCTTAAGTTCTTTAATATTTTTTTTTTTGGCTGGATAATTTATTGCTAAAATGAGATTTTTAAGTATAGGAGACCCGTTGTAGTCAGAGACTTATGATTTAAAATTTTGAATACTTTTCAATGCACTGTATCGTATTTTCAGTATACTGTGAAGTACAAGCCACTTACCATGGTAGGGGAAGTGAAATTAAAGCTTTGAGGCTACATGTTCTTAATATAGATTCTATGTATTTAAAACCCTAGCAGACAAATTAAAGTTTAATGGAAATAATGGTATGTTACCCCAGATGGGTAAGGAACAGAGGATCTCAAAAATATTTTCCACGCAAGTCTCCCCACTGGTTGTTACTACAGGTTGATAAGATAATGTTTTAAAATATAAGTGCCCCTTTGGAGAAGTAAAGCTATCATTAATTCTCAGGTTAATCTGGATTGCTTTAACCATTAAGGATAACAATATCAAGTTGGATTAAAGGGCAGTTATGACTGGAAATTGTTTTAGAAGTTTAAGGAGAGAGATCATCCTCTCTCTTACGTGTGAGGCTTACCTCTATGAGGTGGAAGACTTTTTAGGTACAGAAAGAATATGGAGCCATAAAATAGGAGAGACATTTGGGAAAGGAAGTAGAATGGTCAATAGACTTTGTAGTCCTGGTTGTGTCTCCCTGAAAATCATCTTTCCCTTTGACAGATACAATCTTCTGTACATCCTTGCAGAATCTCAGACCCCGGTTCCAGACCTACTGAATCAGCATCTCCAGTTTCACAGTATCCACAGGTGATTCACATGCACGTGCAAGTTTGAGAAGCACTGCTGCAAGTGACTGAGACCTGAGTTAAGCAAGCTGTTCAGCTTAGAAAGCAGCCCTTCCACCCCCCCATGGCCCTCCCAACTCCTCCCCCACACCCTTCCTCTGCCCTTTTAATTTGCTCTTCCTAGTCCAAGCTACTCTAGACTCATTTTTTGACTCAGTGTCATGTATGCTTGGTACTTCCATGTTGAGACATGGAGAGAAAGAAGAGAGGAAGATGTGCTAAGGAATATACCACCTAAAGGGGTTGGTGAAATAAGCCAGGTTTCCCTCTTGTATGACCCTTATCACCTACCTAATAATTTATCAGAAGGTAGAATATTGTGTTACATATCTTCAGAAGATATTCCCTGTAAACTCAGAAAGCCCCTCATGTAAGGAAGCGGCATTATTACATCTGGGGGCTCTCTGGGAGTAAAGCTTTTTTTTCATGATAGTATTTTCTCAATACCTAATACAAGGGCTGACAGCTTCCAGCCAGATGATGGATTCTGTTGCTTCTCATAAGTGTTCTGCCTTCCTGGATGATATGAGGAAAGAAGTAGACTTCTGATATCTCATGAGTAAATTTCAAGCAGCATTTACTTCTAATGGCATCTTTGACACCAAAGAGGCTACCTCCCTCTCTCTTAAAAGTAAAAATGATGGATATTTCTATGATCATACCACACTTTTAGAATTTATGACCCTCTGTCTACCTTTTAATGTCATTCTTCTGTGAGTTATAAATAAATCCCTTAACAGTGTTCATTGTTGAGAACACTGGACTTGGTAGGTCACGGCTAGTTCGGATATGTTTCAGCTGCTAGATTAGTGAAAAAAAAATTAAAAAAAGAAAAAGAAAAAAACTTGAAAAAAGAAAAAGAATAATTTCCTATACATTTTGTAATATGGGGATAAAAAAATAATTCCTAAGACTTTTCTTCCTTAAAACTGTCTTGAAAATGAGTCTTGCAAGTAGTTTCAAAGTTGGAACTAACGTAAAATAGTATTTTACCCCTTTACTTCTTTCATTTGCCCATTTCCATGTACTATTTCCTGAAATAATAAATCAAGAGAACACGATTGTCATTTGCAGCAAACACTAAACGTTCACACAGTTTCCAATGAAATCTTTACAGTATTTGTGGCTATGAGGTTACTAGTAATGATTGCAGATGGCTACAGGTATGTAGTAAACTCTTCTTGGTCACTTGGCTCAAGTTTATTAGCGATTGCTAACAATTGATATAGATCTCCTGAGAGTAGAAGCATGTACCTTTTTTCTTCTTTTACCACCCTTCTGTTCCTACTGATGATGAGGAAGTTTGGTAGTGCTATCTCAGTGCCATAGAAGTTTATGATGAGGATACCTGAAGTTGATTTGTGAAAATCTAAAGAATTGCCATTTTCCCTCAGGCCGGCTCCAGGAAGAGGGTGCTTAAAATCCTTGACAGTTCAGGGTATCATCCCTACAAAGATACAACTCACATTACAGATATAGTTGCTATTAGTGAGAAAGCATGTCACCAGTTTAGTGGGAAACTTTAGATCAAACTAAGATCTTGGAGTGGTGTTTGTTATCCAAACTCTTTTGTACGTATGCTTTGAGCAGTTATCCAACTGCAGACCAATTGAATAGAACTGGGAGTTCAGAAATAAACTTATACATCCATGTGCAATTGATTTGCAACAAGGGTGCTAAGCACATTCTATGGGGGAAAGAATAGTCTCTTCAGCAAATCATTCTGAAACAATTAGATATTCACATGCAAAATGAAGTTGGACTCCTACCTCATACCATATACAAAAATTAACTCAAGATTTACCATTTAATATAGGAGCTACAACATAAAACTCCTAGGCATAAATCTTCATGACCTTGGATTTGGCAGTGGATTCTTAGTGCTGACACTGAAAGCAGTCAACAAAAGAAAAAATAGATAAATTGAACTTTATCAAAATTAAAAACTTGTTCATCAAAAACATGAAAAAAATGAAAAGGCAGCTTACAGAATGGAAGTAATATTTGCAAATCATATATCTGATAAAGATCTAGTATCCAAAACAAATGACAAAAAAGTAATAATTGAATTTAGAAATGAGTGAAGGATCTGAATAGATATTACTCCGAAGAAGATACATAAATGACCAACAAACACATGAATGGATGTTTAACATTAGTAGTCATTAGAGAAATGCAAATCAAAACAATGAGATGCCATTTCACACCCACAAGGATGGCTATAATAAAATGAAAAATAAAAAGTGACATAGAGACGTAGAAAAATTGGAAGCCTTATACACTGCTGTTGGGAATGTAAAATGGTACAGCTGCTCTGGAAAACAATTTGGTATTGGGTCATCGGAAAAGTCATGAGGCATGTTTGCAACAGATGACACTAGTTCATTTTTGGAAGTACTAGAGTCATTTGCATCTATATTATTGCTGTGTCACTTGACAGCTGACAGTTCTAGCTTCATTCTAAAAAAAAATTGAACGATTTGGTTGAGTTTTGGAAATTTTACAACAACTTGAAGATGGAAAACCAAACTGGGCATTTTTGCCATATTTTACTGGTTTACTTCCATAAAGGGAAGAATGCGCCTCAAGCTTGTAAAAAGTAGCATAAAGTTTACAGTGACAATGCTCTACAAGAACGTCAGTGCCAACGATGGTTCACGAAATTCTGTGTTGCTCATTTTGATCTCAACGATGCTCCTTGTCAGGGAGTCCCACTGAGGTTGATGATGACAAAATAAAGGCATTGATCGAGTCAAACCCATGTTACACGACACGAGAGATTGCAGAAACATTGAACATCCATCATTCAAGCGTTGACAACCACCTGAAGAAGCTGGGATACGTAAGCAAGCTCAATATTTGGGTTCTGCATGAGCTCAAAGAAGTTCATTTGACGGCACATATAAACAACTGCAATATGCTCATTAAACGTGAGGAAAACAATCCTTTTTTGAAGCGAGTGATAACTGGTGATGAGAAGTGGATTGTTTACAACAATGTAGTGTGCAAATGATCTTGGTCCTGACATCATGATTCACCTCAAACAACATCAAAAGCAAACATCCATCAGAGGAAGGTTATGCTCTCAGTGTGGTGGGGTTTTATTTATTTATTTATTTATTTATTTATTTATTTATTTATAGAGGGCATTGTCACTGGCCCTCATGTGGGATCCAAACCCTGGCCGTGGGCGTCCCAAGCCAGCTCTTAACCACTGTGCCACTCGGCTGGCCCTGTGGTGGGATTTTAAAGGTGTCGTATTTTTCAAGCTCCTACCAAGGAACCAAACAATCAATTAGAATGTGTATGTCTGCAATTGGACAGTTTGAACGAATCCATTATCCAGAGACGTCCAGAGCTTGTTAGTTGTAAAGGAGTTGTGTTCATCACAACAACGTGAGACCACACACAAGTTTAATCACCCTTAAAAAATGATTGGAGCTTGGATGGGATGTGTTGCCACACTCACCATACTCACCTGACCTTGCACCGTCAAACTTCCACTTGTTTCGCTCTCTTCAAAACTCCTTGCATGGTATAACGTTCAATTCAGATGAGGCTGTAAATCAGCACCTTGTTCAATTTTTCACAAATAAAGACAGGTCCTTCTATGAACGAGGAATTATGAAGCTCACTGAAAGATGTCAAAAGGTTATTAAACAAAACGGGCAATATATCATTGATCTATCTTTGTTCTTTATATAAATAAATGACCTTTGAAAAACATAGACAAAATAAGTCATCACTTTTCCGACAACCCAAAAGTTCCTCAAAAAGTTAAACAGAATTACCAAATGACCAACCAATTCCATTTCTAAGTATATAACCAAAAGAATTGATACAGGAACTCAAACAAATACTTGTATACGAATGTTAATAGCACTATTCACAGCGGCCAAGAGGTGAAAACTGTCCAAATGTTCACCAGTGGATGGATGGAAAAACAAATTGTAGTGTATACATACAATGGACTATTACTCAGCCATAAGAAGGAATAAAGTACTGACATGGCACAACATGGATGAACCTATGAACGTATTAATATTGTCCTACATTAAATAAGCCATACACAAAAGGTCCCATACTATATGATTTCATTTACATGAAATATTCAGAATACACAAGTCCATTGAAACAGAAAGCAGATTTCGGGAGAGAGGAGAACAGGGAGTGACTGTTTAATGGGTTTTCTTTTAGGGTGATGAAGGTGTTTTAGAACTATTAGATACAGGGGGTGGTTACACAACATTAGTGGAATGTACTAATTACCACTGAATTGTGCACTTTAATATCATTTTATTTTATGTGAATTTTCACCTTGATTTTTAAAAAAAGGATAACTGGTTACACAAGTACATAGGGATATGCTGTCCATATCAGCATATCAAATATGCAGTTTAATTTGGAAAACGTTTGCTGTGGAGTGTGAGTACTTTTTCTGGAACTATTTAGAAAGTTCTCAAAAAATTAGATGTCCTATATTTTGCTTTGTTGTATGGTGTGTTTGTTTTTTGCCTTTTACAAATCAGAAAAGTTAATAATATTGAGAGTTCCAGATAGAATGTTTTTCTTTTTTGGCTGGAATTTAATGAGTTTTGACGGTAAAAATCAAAAATATTAGAAGACAACATGATAGAAGAAAAAAATTAAAATTGTTGTAAATGATTGCTAAAGAATACTATAAAATCTTCATAGTGTTGAAGGATCCAGTGCACAGCGTTGAAAATGTGGTAATCATCTGCCCCCCAAAAAGACGAACAGATTGAAAGAGCTTTAGTCTCTAGTGCTCCTTTTCAATGCAAGATGAGTAGATTTAGTGTTCGTTTGTCACATATGATTTCATTAGTAGTACTTCAGCTTTTCTCTGCCCCATTTGAGGCTATATACTTAGAGAAGTAAATTCAGCCTCCCATTAGAGTTGCCAGAATTTGTACTATTTGTTTAAAGGTTCTTTCAACACTTTCTGCACCATGGTTAGAAATGCTTTATTCATAAAATAGCTTATCTCATGGTTAAAGTCAGTAAATGATATTCTATATTACCTTTGATAAAATATACAGGTATCAAAATAAGAATCTTAAATATCTCTTCATACTTGACAATGAAATGCAATTAGAGGTAGACATAACCTGAGATGAAAACACACTGCTTTCTTCAGTTTAGCCCTTGTGAGCTCTTTTTCTGCCCTCGTATCAGAAGACCTGGAACTCCTACTTGCTCTCTTACCCTATGATTAAAATTTTTCACCTGGCTCCATGGTGATGATCGGCTTCTGTTAGTCCCATGACCAGTGAGTGATCACTGGAGATCAAACACCTGAATATGTGAAATTTTTTTTCTTTTTCTTTCTTTTTTTTTTTTTTTTGAGGGCAGTGTCACTGGTCCTCACATGTGGGACCGAACCGGGGCCGCTGGCTTCCCAAGTCAGCGCTTAACCACTGAGCCATTCGGCCAGCCCTGAAATGTTTTGTGAAACCTTTTGTTTTAGGTTACCTGTAAAGTTAAATGCCCATTCATATTAAGAAGAATTGCAGAAAACAATGAGAGGTACTGCTAACGGACAGTGGGTAAGAGTGGCTGGAAACCGTAAAGCAACTTACATTTAAATAAGAGAGAAGCATCAACATGAGTCCAAGGGACAGAATATGATTTCTGGTCCACTCCTTATTCTTCTGTGAATCATTACCATATTATACCATGGCCTTTTTCTAGCAACAGACTCTCTTTGGGCATCCAGCCACCACATGATACTATTCCTAAAGGTTCCATTCTTTTTCTTTTTCCTTGGCAGAAATACCCCAGGGAGGGAGCCAACTCAAGTCTCCCTTTCCCAATTACCTTCTAACTATTTCTCCTATCCCACATTCCCAGCTATTCCCCTCAAGGCTTTTCTCTGTCTAATAAGTCCAGATGGGCCCAACCTCCTTATACGCTACTTTTAGGTTATATTTGTCTTTCTGTATCTTTTTAATGAGCTCTGTTTCACATTTTCCTGTGTTTAAAAATGATTGGGAGAATGCAAAGAATGACTTCCCCATGCAACTTTCTTTCTAAAGGGAATTCCATTATGAAGACTGTGCACCAGTACAGACTCGTAATTTATTGTGCCATGGTATCTGCTTTCCATTGATATTTTGTAGGGTTGCACTGAACATGTTTTTCTCACCTGTGCTGTTCCAATAGTCTTGGGAGACACAATTCAAGATAGTGAATACTTATTAAATATAATTTGATTGGGAGTCAAGTCTGATAAAATATTCTATCACTTCTGATATTTAATAAAATCTTATTACATTGTGATGAATGGCTTAATAAAGAAAAAGTAGAATTTCTATTATTTAACTATAAAATCTTTTTATGTTAGAGGCATTTTTCCTTCTATCTCTTTTTTAGGTACTACCTCCGGATTCATCCTGCCGACATCCTCAGTCGTCATCCACATCTCCTGATCAGACTTTCTTGTACGGTCACCTTTTATCACACAGGAGTGTGGCTTGCCCAGGGCCAACCAAGATTATACCTTAGAAACAAAACAAAATAATAAACTTTGTATAATCAGGGCATCCTCACCTACCCTCTAAAGCTGGTATCCTCGTATTTCAGCTAGACTAAAGGTTTTTTTGTTTTGTTTTTGTTTTTAAAGATTTTATTGGGGAATTGGGGGAGGGGAACAGACAAATTGCTGTCTTTTTGTTCTTCAGTCTAGTTGCGGAGGATGTTGCTTCACTGGCCCATGTTGGTATCGTCATTGCGTTCTTCCCGGATGAGGCAGATCGGTCGCCGGCCTCTGGATGTCGTTCACCGCGGCGGCTATTGGCAGCCCACAGTGGCTGCCGGCCGCTCATGCTGGCTGCTAGCCACTCACTGTAGCCCATGGCAGCCCACTGCAGCAGGGGCTGCAGCCTACACCGTCGCCGGGGGCACAGCCAAGCTCCAGGTGGAGCTGTTGTTAGCTGTGGAGGGCAGTGTCACTGGCCCTCATGTGGGATCCGAACCGGGGCCGCTGGCATCCCAAAACCAGCTCTTAACGAATGCGCCACTCGGCTGGCCCTAGACTAAAGTTTTAATGAGTTGGAAAAGAGTGGAAAGAGTTCATGGGAAGACTGAGGTGTAAGTGTGGGATGGCATAAGCTCCCTGCTTGGTCAGCTCTAGTGGTAAGCAAGAGCTGGCTAGACAGTATTGTCAGAAAGTGCAACTGGAACTTAGAGTAAAAAGGAGTTCATCATAACCCCATTCCTTAGTACACAACTCACCAGGTCAGCTGTTAACTTTAAATTATCAAATAGGTCTCCTTTTAGTTACCTGTTCTGAGTCCTCTCTAATCATAGCTTATGATAAGGTATGTAGTTTTAGTTTAATATATCACTCACTTCTCTATCAGATCAAGCAAGGAGCGTATTCAACCCTAACTCCTTTAGAGTCTTAAGTAGTCAGATGTTTTTTTTTGTTTGTTTTTTTTTTTGGTTTTTTTTGAGGGCAGTGTCACTGGCCCTCACATGTGGGACCGAACCAGGGCCGCTGGCTTCCCAAGCCAGCGCTTAACCACTGTGCCACTCGGCCGGCCCTCAGTCAGATGTTTTTTATTCATTCTGATTTAAGGTTATAAAAATCTTGGAAATGTGGTTTTATATTTCAAAATCTACCACATTTAAAAATCAGTATATAAGTTCAAGGGCATTAGAATCAGTATAATTTATGGCTCTTCTTTCTTCTCAGCATGAATACCTTTAAGTTTAGTGAAGTGTTATTTGGCTTTTCTTACCCAAATGGTATACTTATCTGATTCACTTCAATAGTTGCCTATTTTCCCTTTCAGAAATGTCTGTTCTCTCACCAGGAGACTAAAACATTGTGCAGATGTACAGTTGGATACAATGATGCCAGTATAATATATGCACTGTTCAATAATTTATTTTGTATCTGGAGTGATGCATCTGTTTCCTTCTTGTGGGAGGGGGTTTGAGCTTCATTTCAATGTCATTTTAGGTACTGATCCAATTCTTCCATCCAGTTAACCCAAAATGAAAATTTCCATCTGTTCAGTTGCCATTCAGAGGAATGTTTTAAGTCTAAAGCACATTATGACAACTAAAATTGACAGCATAATCTGACTTTTTAAAAATTTCCTCCTCAGATTTTCTTGCTTTAACAAGAGAGGATTCTTTTTTCATAGCTGCCTAAGATAATAGGACTTACTTTCTTCTCTCTAGTAACTGTAGACCAATACAGCATGGATGTCTGTCCACTATTCACTGCTTTATTATGTATTTTCTCTCTGTCCATTCGTGACCCTACAGGAAACATACTTGTTAGCATGCTATTAACAGAACAATGCAAACATAGCATTCTGAATTATACGAGTAAATGTCTGCCAATACTATCTGGCATTCCATTGAATTCAGACTCTTCCAATTGACTTTTGGAAGGTATGTTCTATTGATCATTCTGTACTTTAGAAAACCGGCTAAGGAGGCCTTTGCAATATACTGTCTCTAAAGTTTTTAACTCCTTACATAAAGAACTAAGAATATTTCCTCAAATAAGTTTTGTTACTGAAATGGTAGAAAGATTTTTTACTATTAATATTCTAATTTAAATTAACCAAAACCAAACCAACCAACCACCTTTTTATTGATGGACCAGGTAACATTTTCAGGTGTAGTGAGTTAATCAAGGTCCTTTCCCTCAAATGAAGGATTAAAATAACTAATTTTCATCACAATGTAAAATAGACATAGCAATACACTAAAACTTCGGCTATGCTGAACCCCAGAAAAAAATATTTTAGATAGCTGGGTTTCTTCGAAATGTCTACACTTTTACTAACACATCTCTGACACATCCTGCACTGGTTCTTGTTTCTTGTCTTCTTGAAGACATTATATGATGGTTTATGTTATGATAATGACCACCATTTACTTTTCTATCCTGTAAAATATTTGTCTTCATAGTATTGCGGAGGAACAAAGATTCCTCTACCCACAAAAGTTCTTTTGGCTGGTCTCATAATCAAATAGACATGAGACAGATTAGCAAAAGAAAATAAATTTGACACATACATAGGTATGGGAATCCTGCACACATGAGTGAGTCAGAGACCGCACATACAGGAGAGGTTCAGAGAGAGAGAGGGTGATTGAGGTATATAAGACACCCTGAGCTAGGGATGAGGTCATGCACCTTGGGGCTTCAAAGGGTCATTGCAGGATGGTAAGAGCAGATGTGTAGTAAATAAAAGCTTGCCCTGCCATATAATGGGTCAAAAAGGGAATATCACTGATAATCTCTTATTATGGGCAAGGCTCCTAATGCAAATTCTTCTAGGTAGTTAAAAGGAAGTTTCTGTTGGCCCTGAAGCTAAAATTGCTCTTAGCTCAAAGTAATCCACCTAACATAAAAGTATATCTGGGTGACTTGTTCTGAAGTCACACAATAGCCCTTCCTAGGTGGTATTATATAACATATTGGGCTGTTTGCTTTTATGTTTTTTATCCTACATGGCTATGCTCACTTAGTTTTTGTGACATTTTTATTTTTTTCTCCTTTCCTATGCTTTTAGCTTACAGAGACCCTTTTACTTTCCTATGTTTCATGTACCTTCTTATACTAAACATGATTTCCTGTAGATCAAATCAATGAGTAAGTTAGACTACTATAGTCCAATGATACATTATGCTACCCAGTTTAAAGGATAATACTTTTAAACTGAAATCAATGTTTTCTTTTTTTTTTTTTAAAGATTTTTATTGGGGAAGGGGAACAGCCAAGTTGTTGTCCTTCAGTCTTAGTTGTGGAGGGCGCAGCTAGCTCAGCTCCAAGTCCAGTCACCATCTGGCCGCCCATCGGCAGGTCGTGGCCACTCAACTCAAGGTGCTATGTTCAATCTTAGCTGCCCCCCTCCCCTTGCTCAGCCCACCATCCCATGGGAGAGTTCAACCGGAAACCTTGTTAGGAGCATGTACTGTCACCAGCTGAGCCATCCTGCCACCTGTTGGCAGCTCAGCAGTAGCTCAGCTTGGGCGCAGCTCACTGGCCCATGTGGGAATTGAACTGGAGACTCTTGCTCAGAACACGTTCTCTTAACAAACTGAGCCACTCAGCTGGCCCCCAATGTTTTCTTATGGTATAAAGTTTTTGATATAATGGATAACCAACTGTAAACTACCCAGTACATGGCGTATTTCAAAAGCGGTGATTGTGAAATCCATTGCAATATTGTAAAAGGAAGTAAAAGAGCACTCTTTTTTTAAGTTTTAAAAGATTTTTTATTAAAATATAGCTAACACACAATGTTATATTAGTTTTAGGAGTACACCACAGTTATTCAACATTTATACACCTAATGAAGTGATCACCATGGTAAGTCCAGCATCCATGTGGCACTGTACTATGCTATCACATTATTATTGACTGTATTCCCTATGCTGTACATTACACACTCATGACTTATTAATTTTATACCTGGAAATTTGAACCTCTTCTTCCCCTTTACCTTTTTCCCTCTTTTAAAATTTTCCAATTACAGTTGACATACACTATTTTATATTAACTTCAGGTGTACACCATAGTGGTTAGACATTTATAGAATTTAAGAAGTAATCCCCCTGACTAATCTAGTACCCACCTGGCACTATACATAGTTTTTATCATATTATGGACTATTCTCTATGCATTACTTTACATCTCCATGAGTTTCTTATAACAATTTGTATTGCTCAATCCCTTCACTTTTTTCACCATGCCCCCAACCCCCTGCCATCTATCACCCCAATAAACCTAGTACCCATCTGACACCACACATAGTTGTTACAACATTATTGACCATATTCTTTATGCTCTATTCCCTTACATCCCCAGGACTACAGTGTAACAACCAATTTGTATTTCTTAATCCCTTCCCTCTTTTCACCCCAACCCTCCTCCCATCTGACAACCATCAAAATGTTCTCTGTATCTGTGAGTTGGTTTCATTTATTTTGTTCTTTAGATTCCACTTATAAGTGAAATCATATGACATTTGTCTTTCTGTGACTTATTACACTCAGCACAATATCCTTTAGGTCCATCAGATGGCAAAATTTCATTCTTTTTTTTTTTATGGCTGGGTAATATTCCATTGTATATTATATACCACCTATTCTTTATCCATCCATTCAGGGACACCCAGATTGCCTTCCATTTCGTGGCCATAGTAAACAATGCTGCATTGAACATATAGATGCAGCGTCCCTTGAAGTAGCATTTTGGCATTTGGGGTTTCTTCAGATAAATACTCAGAAGTGGGATTATTGGGTCCTTCTTTGTCTCTTATTACAGCATTGTTTTAAAGTCTATTTTGTCTGATATAAGTATTGCTACCCCTGTTTTTTGTTTGTTTCCATTTTCATGGAATATTTTTTTCCATCCCTTTCAGTCTGTGTCTGTGTTTTGAACTGAAGTGAGTTTCTTATATGCATATGTGTTGGGTCTTATCTTCTTATTCACCCACCCTATGTCTTTTGATTGGAGTATTTAATCCATTTACATTTAGAGTAATTGCATTTTATTCATATTTTTTAATGTTTTTTCATCTTAAAGCAGCCACTCTCTGATTCTTTCTAATATTGGTTTGGTGGTGACAAACTTCTTTAGCTTTTCTTGTCTAGCAAGCTCTTTATCTGTTCTTCAATTCTAAATAATAGCCTTGATAGGTTAAGTAATCTTGGTTGTAGGTCTTTACTTTTCATCACTTTGAGTATTTTCTGCCAATCCCTTCTGACCTGCAAAGTTTCTGTTGAGAAATCAGCTGACAGTCTTATAGGAGTTCCCTTGTAAGTAACTAACTGCCTTTCTCTTATTGCTTTTAATATTCTCTGTTTGTCTTTTACTTTTGGCATTTTATTTATGATGTGCCTTGGTGTGGGCCTGTTTGGGTTCATCTTGTTTGGGACTCTCTGTACTTCCTGGGCTTGAATATCCATTTCCTTTGCCAGATTAGGGAAGTTTTCCATCATTATTTCTTCAAATAGGTTTTCAATTCCTTGCTGTCTCTGTTCTCCTTCTGGTACTCCTATGATGTGAATGTTGGCATACTTAATGTCCCAGAGGCCCCTTAAACGCTTCTCATTTTTTGCGGTTTTTGTTTTTGTTTTTTTGCTGTTCTGATTGGGTGTTTTCTGCTGCCTTATCTTCTAAATCACTGATTCAGTCCTCTGTTTCATCTAATCTACTGTTGATTCCCTCTAATTTATTCTTCATTTCAGTTATTGTATTTTTTATTTCTGACTGTTCTTTCTATTTCTTTTCTCCATTTTTATATTCTCTGTCTCTTTGGTGAAGTTCTATCTGAGGCCATTGAGCATCCTTATAACCAGTGTTTTGAACTCTGTATCTGGTAGATTGCTTGTCTCCACTTTTTTTAGTTCTTTTTCTGGAGCTTTGGTCTGTTCTTTTATTTGGGACATGTTTCTTTGTTTCTCCATTCTGGCTGCCACATGTACTTGTTTTATATAGGGCTGCTATGTCTCCTGGTCTTAGCAGAGTGGCCTTATGTAGTAGGTGTCCTGTGGGGCTCAGTGGCACAGTCTCTCTGGTGACCAGAGCCAGTTGCTCCAGGTGTGTCCCTTCTGTGGGTTGCATGTGCTGTCCTGTTGTAGTTGAGGCATAGTTTCTGTTTGCACATCAGTGGGAGGGATTGACCCTCTGGCTGATTAGTTATGAGGATTGTCTGTGGCTACAGTGGAGGAGCTGTGGTGTAGGAGATGACCCTACAGAGCAGGGTTCGTTTTAGCAGGGCTCCGGTGCCTCTCCAGTGTGCCCTTTGGGTTGTCATCCTTGGAGGCAGCCCGATGATGCTCTGGCTGGGTCTGAAGCTGGCCACTGGGCATGCCAGCTTCAGGAGCTCCTTGGAGGGGACCCGCTGCAGGCCAAATTCAGCCACAGCCTGGGCCCTGGCCAGAGCTACTTTACATAAGCCAGAAAGCACTCCACAGATGGCCACTGCCAGCACTATACTTAGAGGCTCCTCGAGAGGCCAATCCGTGAACCAGGGCTGGCAACCACTAGTGCCAGGCCTAGGGCTGCTCGGCATGCCCTCTCAGAGGCACAGGATACACCAAAGCCAGATGCTGCTTGTTTTGGTTTTGTGAACCTTTGAAAGATTTTCGGAAAGTATACAACATGAGCCAAGGCAGGCAGTTTGTATGGAAAAGCCACTGGAAGCAGCTTGGGTGTGCTCAAAAGTTGGGTAGGGCAGGGTTTCAGAATCTCCAGAGCAGGGCAAATGAATGGTGTCAGCTAGATTGATGGAGACTCAGATATGGCAGCTGCCTGCCTGTACATGCCGGGAACAGGGAGGGCTCAACAAAGTAATAATGATTTCCCCCAGCTCTTCCTTCTGGGAGAAAGCTGCCCCTCCAGCCCCAGTCCTGAAGCCAGACAGCTCAGTTCCCCACTATATGCCCCTGTCGCCTTTCGAGCTGCTGCCCCAGTGCTGGAGCTCAGAGTGAGTGAGCCCATCAGTGACTAAGTCCCTGCCTGGGCCTTTTAAGAGGAGCATCTGGGGGCTGGCCGAGTGGTGTTAAGAGCTGGTGGTTAAGAGCTGGCTTGGGACGCCAGTGGCCCTGGTTCGGGTCCCACAAATGAGGACCAGTGACACTGCCCTCAAAAAAAAGGAGCATCTGGGATTCCAGCTCACTCAGCCACCATCTCCACTGGTTTTCACAACCAAAAGTTATGGGACTTCTCTCCCTGACACTGAAACCCTGGGTTGGGACCCCTCCTTTAGACGGGACCTCCACAGCGGAGATATCGCTCCTGTTTTTAAGGGGTCACACGTGGGTGTGGGTCCAGCTCATTGCATGTCTCTGCCCCTCCTGCCAGTCTCAAGGTGGTTTCTCATGTATGTCCATAATTGTAGGACTTCGGTTCAGCTAGACTTCAGGTGATTCTCAATGATGGTTGTTCTGTAGTTTAGTTGTAATTTTGATGTAGTTGTGAAAGGTGGTAAACCCAGCATTTCTCTACTTCACCATCTTGACCAGAAAATAAATAGTACTCTTGAATGTATTAAACATCAGAACTGAAAGATTCCAGATCTTCGATATTTTTTACTTGTAATAATATGAAAATAAATATTTTTGTGTACTTTATGGGAGGCTGAGTAAATTTGAGTCTAATATTTAAGGTCTTTGGGATCTCATGATCCTACAAATGCTTTTGTTAAACTTTTATTGGCATCTCAGCTTCACTGAAAATACTTTCCTTTTACCCTCATGGACAGTTTTCTTGGCGGAAATATAAATAGTTAGTATTTAACTAACTAGTTTTTAACTAGTATTTAAGACATTGTCACATCATTTAAAGGATTGCAATTTATTATGATTCCAGAACTATAGGTGCCTGTGTTTTAAAAGCATTTTAAACCTCTCTCCTTAGTCATTTAAAAAAGAAAAGAAAGGATGAGAAGGAAGAAGTGGAGACGGAAGGAGAGATAGAGATAGAGATAGGTAGGTAGGTAGATAGATAGATAGATAGATAGATAGATAGATAGATAGATAGATAGATAGAGGAAATGAAAGGAAAGGAAAAGGAAGAAAGGAAATAAGGAAGAAATGGAAAAAAAAAAAGATTACAAAAAGAGTTGGAGTCAGGTCCATGCCTTAGTTCATGGTCTTATGGGAAATATTAGTCATATAATAAGGGTAAGAAAATATTGCTATGAGAGTTCAGAAGTTGTATGTCAGTTTCTCTTTGTGCTGGAGAAGACTGAAAGAAAAAAAGAAACAAGCTGTGGTCCTTGAAAGCAGAGTAGTTTTTTAAATAAAAAGAGGAAGGATGTGGAATTGGGGAAGGATTCTAGGAAGAAGGCATGGTGAGAATTGATTCTGTACCCACAGATACTCACATACTGGTTCTGTTTGTTATTCCAGTAGCTAAGAACTTATGGCACGAAATCTAAAATGTTATTAGCATGGATTGAGAGCATATTTAACACACAGCAGTGTACTGGGGGACACAAAAATAAGTCAGAGCCAACCCTGTCCTCACAAACTGTGTGACATAGTTGACAAACTCTAAAGATGGGTAACTAATCAGACCTGGATTTGAATCCTAGCTCAACTACTTAGTAATTCTTTGATTTGCTTACAAATATTTATTGATCACCTACTGTGTGTCAGGTATTCTAAGTGCCAAAATACTGTGGTAAACAAGATATAAAAGGTACATGTTCTCTCATGGCATTCTGATGTGCCCCCCAGAATTGTTGAGATTTAATTGAAATATAACATTGTGTAAGCTTAATGTGTATACCATAATGATTTGATAACGTATATATTGGGAAATGATTACCACAGTAGGGTTAGTTAATACCTCCATTGTCTTACATAATTGTGTGTGTGTGTGTGTGTGTGTGTGTGTGTGTGTGTGTGTGTGTGGTGAGAACATTTAAGATCTACTCTCTTAGCAGTTTTGAGGTATATAATACACTGTTGTTAACTATAGTCTCCATGCAGTACATTATATTCCCAGAACTTATTTATTTTATAACTGGAAATTTGTACCCTTTGTCCAACGTCTCCCCATTTCCTCCATTCCCCACTTTCTGACAGCCACCATTCTACTCCTTTACTATGAATTCAGCTTTTTCAGATTCCACATAGGATATCATGCAGTATTTGTCTTTCTCTGACTATTCACTTAGCACAATGACTTCAAGATCCATCCATGTTTTCGCAAATGGTAGGATTTCCTTCTTTCTCATGGCTTATCATAATCCTTTGAATATATATACCACATCTTTTTTTATCCATATATCCATTAACAGACACTTAGGTATTTCCATATCTTGGCTAATATGAATAACATCTCAATGAACATGAGAGTACATAGCTCTTTGAGATACTGATTTCATGTCCTTTGGCTGTATACCCAGAGGTGGGATTGCTGAACCTATTTTTAAATTTTTGAGGAACCTCCATGCTGTTTTCCATAGTGGTTTCCAATTTACATCCCATAAGGGTTCCCTTTTCTCCACATCCTCGCCGACATTTATCTCTTGTCTTTTTGATAATAGCCATTCTAACAGATGTGAGGTGTCATGGCATTCTAACTTTAGAAGAGGGAAACAGACTAAAAACAAATATAGAAACAATATCCTGTCAGATAACTAGAAGTGCTATGAAGAAATAAACTGGAATATATGATAAACAAGATAGGGAACAGGACATGTGGATTTTTCTTTTGATTGATCAGAAAAGGCCCTAAGGCAGGCATGGTTTTCTGTTCCTAGAACAGAAAGAAGGCTTATAGCTGGACTCCAGTGAGCAAAGTGGGGAGTAATATGAAATGAGATCAGAGATAGTCTGAGGCCAGATTACTTGGACTCATTGATTATGGTGACGAGTTTGGTTCTTATTCTGAATATATTTGGAAACCATTGAAACATTTTAAGCAGGCTTTCCTGCTTAAAATATGGTGACATTATATGATTTTTCCTTTTAGCCTTTTAATTTTTTAAAAATGACCTGTTTATTTTGTGAAATTTAATATCTGAAATGGAAGTAGAGAATGAGTTATCCCATTTGATTTTTTTGTTGTTTAATCTAGAAAACTAAGAATACAAAAAAAAAATTGGCTAATAATCTCAATGGTGATAGTGTCTCCCCTACTAGACTGAGTGTTCCCTGAAGATAGATGTTATATCTTATTAATTTTTGTATCTTCAGCACTGTAACAGGATAACTCATACGTTTACAGGTGAATAACATTGTGCCTGTGGAAGAACACATAGGGTCTGAGTGATCCAGTACCACCAGTCATGGAGAGAGACATGCAAAGAGCTGTTTTCAGACCAAAGACACATACATTAGGAGTTAAAGGTTTTCTGATTTATGGTGGGTTACCCATAGCACTGAGCCCAAAATAGCCCAGCCAAGTCTTTAGATTAGCCTCATTCCAGACACTGGAATACTAGTCCTCTGTGCTATGGCTATAAAATGTCCATCGCAACAGTAGGACTCGTACATTTATTCTTTTAATTAGAAAATGTATTTAACACATAATTGATCATCCTCCGGATGTGTCTAGAGAATGTACTTGACTATGGGTATTACCATCTAGTTAGTTAATATTGTAATAGAAACATGACCTTTTATTTACTTAAATTCAGTGATAGTTTCGGTCAAAGCATTTGACTCCTCAGAGCTTCCAGAAATACTGGTAATACTGTCTGAGATTTTGAAACAATACGGTACAATGAAGCTGTCAATCAATGTTTATTTAGTTCCCAAGAAACTAAATGTTCATATTTAGTTCACATGCCCACATTTCTCAAACCTTGATAACTGGTATCACTAAGAACAGTCTGTAAAAGAGATTAATAAGTATGTGTATAAAGATAGGAAAGATATTTATATATTTTTATTTAATAACACCTAAAATTTGTATGGCACTTCAAAGCCTTCAGAATAATTCCTCTTGATGTTCAAAATGATTTCTCTAGATCTTAGAAAAATTGCTTAAATTCACTGAGCCTCAGTTTTATTACCAATAAAATGAGGATGATTCCACTTATCTTGAAGCATTGTGAGTAGTGAGCTTGTAAAGCCCTTCATATACAGTAATCGATCAATAAATGGTAGTCACTACTATTACCATTACCTTCATCATCATATTTATTTTTTGAGGCACATATCGGCTAGTTGTTTTAGCTAGTAAGTGACAGAATCAGGATGTGACCATAGGTCCTTCTCATTCCGAAGCTCATGTTCGTCTCTTTCTACTGTTACAGCTTCTATAGAGGCAGGTCACACTAAACTCTAGAGAAAATAGCATTGAATAGGGCTTTGCAAGATGGTTTGCATTTGCAGTACTCAAGGCTTTTTACAAACAGCCTTCCTTGTCTCTGTCATCAGTTCTTCCAATTTTATTATTTATTTCCCAAAGTAAATAATAAAATGTGTCTTTCATTTGAGCCTTTTCATTTCTACTGTTTGTGTCTTTCTACATTATCATTTCGAGGTGTTGTGTATGTCTTCTACTGTGGTCTTTACTACTAATCCATGTTTATTTTCATTATCATCATGGTTTACAGCAATCCCCTACACTGTGTTAAGTCTCTAGCAGTGTGTTCAGATCAGGAGTATTTTTAAGTGTTACAAGAAAGCCAATAAATTTGGGGAACAATTTGTTCAAGAGTTATGTAGATTATCTAACAAAATGGAGAACTTCTTGGAACTTTCTGTTGGGTTGGTGGAAAAGTCATGACATATTTTTTCTGTTTTTCGTTGCAAAAATGCATCATGACTTTTCCGACAACCCCAATATTTGCTGTTGTGCACTGGGAATCTACAAGAGGGAAGGTGGGTGTATAGTGGGCAGGATGTAGTATCCCCTAAACCCAGGATTCCATGATTAAATTAGTTTGGGGGTGGGCAGCACAAGAGCAATGATGCTGGAGGTGCCATTAACGTTTAGTGCCGGCGAGGTAAGTGGTGCCAATTGTAGCAACTAATGGTTGGGTGTAGCAGGGAGGTCTTCACTGGATGAGTTCTGTGGCATCATTTTCATGGTTTCCTCCATTACATAGTTTTTGAGCCCTTTTTTTAAATCCTCCCAACAATTCTGTGTACTGACTTTTTCTTTTTGGTTCAAACTAAGCAAGGGTTTCTATTGCATGCAGTTAAAGTCCTTTACTGATAATAGTCATGATTGGTCTTCCCTAGCAGATTATGAATGCTATGATGGCTGTCTTCTCATAAGGATAACCCCATAGTGCTTAGCATCTCGGTATATCCTAGCTCAGTGCCTGCCACAATAAATAGGTACTCAATGTTTTGTTTGTTTCTTTAATAAATGAGGAATCCTTGCCTCTGATCTCAACTTTCATACCTACCCCAGTAATTTCACTTCAGCTCCACTTGTCTACTGACTATTTTCTTTCAGGTTCTGAAGCTATTCCTAATTACCTGCCAGCTCTTATATCTTAGTGTTCCCCAAGAATTCTTTATTCAGCTCACCTATTCCTGTGGCATCAGAATCTGTATATGATGACTTCTGAACCTTATCTTCCATCGAGACCTCTCTTTTGAACTTCAAACCACTGTATCCAAGTGCCTACTCAGTATCTCCAAGTGGATATACCAACAACGTCTCAAACTTAACATGTCCTACATGTCTAAAATTAAACAAATTCTGTTGTCACTCCCCAACAGACAGATATTGTAGATATGGATATTATCTAAATCATTTACTGACTCTAATTCTCAGCACATTAGCTGGAATTGTTAATATGCATGTGTAAATATAGTTAATATTCTCAGATATTTTTTCTTTCTTTAGTACTTTCTGTTTTTTATAGTAATATGCAATTAAGATTGTTTATAATTTCCAAAATTCTGTTTAATACCAGGACTTTACTATTGAATGTAGACACAAGTATTATTATATGTTAGTATTTTATTCAATAAATATTATTATATTGAATAGCCCTAAATTATAGAATACATTGGCATCTATATTTGTCTGTGTTAAGAAATCATTTAATTGCACTTTAAACAATTTTAATTTACCATTTTTATTTAATAGAATTTTTAATATTTTCAAAGTAGAATAACTATCTTAGCTTTCAGAAAAACGTGATATAAATCATACAAAGAAATGGGACATAGTAATTGAAAAGATAGTGAAACTAAGTCACATTTATTTCTTATATAAAAATTTCACTTATAATCTCTTATTCACGTTGACGTTTTCAATTAAGTATTTTGAGAATTATAACTAATTTATTTTAACCAAATTTGCATCTTACCTGAATTCTCTAAGTAGCAATCATGTAAATAGTGTGACAGGGCAATTTCAGTTAGAAACCTCAACAGTTTGGTTACCTTGTAAGAAAACTATCTTCATATTGGGAAAGTATTAAACCACATAAACAAGTAAAAATTGGTTGTTAATATTGCAATCATTCAAAAAGGGAAGTTGAAAAAATTATTGAAATTTGCAGGGTAATTTTTTGTATTTAATCACCCCCAGGAAACAGCTGATGCATAAAAATATGTTAGTGCAGTTTTGTTCATTTGAAACCCGTAAGCTTAATTAGATTTTTTTTGAACATTTAATTTATGGGAGAACAGTAGTTTCTTTTGGATTTTAATTTTGTTTAATGTCTTTTGTTCAAAGGTACATAAAAAGAAATTTTTCCCTTTATAATAATTTCTTTCAACTCTCTTAAAATAAGGTATTTTAAGAGTCCTCTTCGTTGATATTTTGATATATAATGCTCTGTGCCTTGTATACGTGGATTATAGTAAAGCTAATGGATTTGTTTCTAATTAGTTATTATTTTCTATTAGACATCTGCTTGAATGTTTGAAGATTCTGAATAAAGCCATTGCTTTGAATTCATTGCTGTGAATCATATGACATTGAATATGCTTGTATAGTCATAAATTCTGTGAACTATTGCTTGTGCATCACTGGGGTCTATGCAGTATATCTTTTGGTCTTGATTGTTTACAAGTTTATGTCTTCCTTTTGTAGAGTTAGAAATTCATGAGAGTAAAATTCAGCATTCAAAAGAATAGTTTAGAGAAAACAAAGTTAGAAATTTGAAAATGTACTGAGCAGTTTTTGCAACATTTGTATAATTTGTGTATGTCATTTACAAAGCATATTTATAGGTATTCTGTTTTATACAACTGACCATGGGACATTTCCTATTGGAGATTTTAAAATTTGATTGTAGGCCATTTTTCTTTTTTCTTCCCCCCCACCCCATTTATTTAGGTTTTTTAATTGCTTCTTTTTAAATTAAAATTTATTGGGGTGACAGTGGTTAGTAATATTGCATATGTTTTAAGTATACAATTCTGTAATACATCGTCTATATATCACATTGTGTGTTTATCACCCAGAGCCAGTTCTCCTTCCATCACCGTATGTTTGACCCTGTTTACCCTCATCTACTCCTTTGCCCCCTTGATTATAGGCCATTTTTCAATTTTTATCTTGGCATAATTGTTATTTGTTATTTGAGGCTGTTTTGGAAATGCCAAAGCTGATAAACTTCGTAATATTGTTAATTACCCATATAACAGACCATGGGTTTTATAAGTTTTAGGATAATGTTAAACTCTAACCATCTACTGGGAGAAGACAACTTCTTTTGCATATGTTTAATATTTATTGAACACCCATGATATAGGTATTAAATAAGAATGCAGATTGTTCTTTTCCTCTCAAGTTTCTTGTTTATTACCTATTGAGACCAAATTGAAGTAAAAGAACTATCACAAGCAAGGTCGACTTTTAAAAAATTTTCTGGCTTTGTTCTGAAATTGACATGCTTAGGTATGAACTCCTATTAAATGTGAAAATATGTAATTAATGGTAGAATTAAAAAAAATTCTGAGTGACTAAACCAATATATATTTATCTGATACACTATTTTTATTTACTTAAAATGTTACTAAAGTTAACACCCAGTTTCTGGTATTTCTATATTTAATAGGAGAGTCATGGAAACAAGATGATTGTTTAAATATTTCTTGGCCTTCTCCAGTACTCAAAAATCTTTCCACATTACTGCACAGAAAATTCTACATGTCAAGAAACAATCAGTGCGATAAATTTCTAAGCTTCTATTTAAAGAATGGTTTAAAATCTGAAGGAAAGAGGTTAAACAACAACAATAATTATGGATTATATTTTAATTAAATACATTACTAACAGTATTTTTTTAAAATGATTCACACAGAGGTAAAAATGATTCCCCTTTGGGATTCAATAAGGAGCACTTTTTATATAAAAGTAGAAAAAGACAAAAGGCAGCAGAGGTAGGAAGTGGGATGCTGTGTAAGTTGGAGAGGCAAGAGACTGAAATTATATAACTCTGTGTTGGGAGAAATAGGACTAATTTCAGCAAAATCCTGTTGGATGACTGCTGTGGTTACATGCATATTGAAATTTTAATAGTGACTTTTCTGGTAGGTGGCAGCCAAGTAGCCTGAAAGCTGGTAGCAAATGACTATGTGGAGGGAAAACTATGGATTAACTGTCAGGAGGGAATTTGAAGCTTTGTTCTTTTTTGATTCATTTTGCATTCTACCACATTAATATATTCTGTCTTAAAATGGTGTATTTCTTAAGGTGTAGATAAATGCTCGAGCAGTTACCATGGTTTCCCCTGCAATCATAGTTGGAATTCCTGGAACAGTTCTCTCTTGAAAGCCACAGGATCCTAGATGAGATGCTCCTTTGTTTGGTAGTCATCTAAATGTCACCTAAAGTACCTGAAGCTTGTAGTTTTAGATATGAACTTGACTTAGGAGTCTAGGTTATAATAAGGGAATTTGAGTTTAGGGGCCAATGTTATGTTGAAAAACTGCAGTGTGACATTAGCTCTTAGCTGTATGTTTTCTAAAGGATATTGGCAGGTTGCTTGTGCCTGGTAGCCTGTACCTCTCACTACGCCTCTGATATAGCTGTGCTGTCTAGCCCCTGAGTACCAGGCTACTCTTGATAAAAGTCAGGACTATCCCAAAGAAAGTACTTATTTCTCTCTTCTCTGTCCGTCTGTTTTAGTTTAAGGATTCAATGCCTCAAATCATAAGTATCTTCTTTTCTCTATTTTTAGCTCTTTATTTTTTTACTCCTACTCTACTTTATTTTAAATATTTGTTTTAGTTTTTCAGTTATAGTTGACATACAATATTACATTAGTATCAGGTATACAACACAGTGATTAGACATTTATGTAACTTAGGAAGTAATCGCCCTCATAAATCTAGTACCCATCTGACATCATGCATAGTTATTACAATACTACTGATTATATTCCCATGCTATACTATTTATTCCTATTCCAATAAGGTGGGGTTAGGCATGAGACAGCTTACAATAAATAGTAGGTTTCATAAGAATTGATTATATCCTAATGAAATTATGTTGGAACAGCACAAATTCATGTTAATATTATGTTGACAGTATTTATTAGGGCAAAATAAAAATCTCATATTCAGCGAGTTTAAGCATGGGGATTCTTCTTATATAAACATGTAATCTAAATTAAAAATCTTTGTAGAAACTTTGAACTAAAATGTAATCAAAAAGATGATTGAGTTGGGTTTTCTTTGGGCATACTGGTAATTTATTATGAATTGACTTTTGCTACATCAGGTAACTAGAATACTTTTTGACTTTATGTGAAATTTCAGAAACAGCAATAGTATTTACAGATTTTTCAAAGGTGTACTAGAGCCAGCTTGCACCGGCTTATAAGAGACTTGATTGTTAACTTCTCAGGAATTTCGTGTACTGGTTGTTCAACACAGACATTAAAAACTAAATCATACAGGGGCCAGCCGAGGAGCTCATTGGCTAAGAGTTGGCTTGGGAGCACAAGTTCTGAGCTGCAGGGCCGCCGGTTCAGATCCCACATGGACCAGTGATGCAGTGCCCTCTACAGCTAAGATGGTGAACAACAGCTCGACCTGGATCTGGGCTGCCATGAGTCTCCAGCGATGGCGTAGGTTGTAGTGGGACTGGCCGACAGCTGCCTTGAGCAGCCATCCAATGGCCAGCGACCGACCTGCCTCACCTGGGAAGAGCGCAATGATAATACCAACATGGGCCAGTGAAGCGACGTACTCCACAGCTAGACTGAAGAACAAAAGGACAGCAACTTGTGTATTCCCCTTCCCCGATTCCCCAGTAAAATCTTTAAAAAGAAAAAAAAAAATGTTTCCTAAGTAATAGATTCAAGTAACAGAAACTTCAAAAAGAATGAAGATAAAAACATGAGTTGTGGGGCCGGCCGAGTAGCGCGGCGGTTAAGCGCTGGCTTGGGAAGCTAGCGGCCCCGGTTCGGTCCCACGTATGAGGGCCAGTGACACTGCCCTCAAAAAAGAAACAAAAAAAAATAAAACATGAGTTTTGTCCTAGAGATTCTGATTTCATAAGTTTATGGATGGCTTAAGAACCTACATTTTATAACTCTCCCCTGTTAGTACCCATTATCAGCCAAGTTTAGGAATCATTGTACTTCCAATAATGATTTCCAATGCCTTTTTGAATATTTGAAGACCCTTACTTGTAACAAGTAAAAGGAAAAAGAAGGAACTTTAGCAAACTCTATGCTATTCTAATAAAGAGTTTAACGACCCTATTACATATCTAATATTGGTGCTATTAGGATACCATTAATAATATACTATGAAGATCTTTTTCATTTCATCACTAAGAAACTTTTATTCAAATAAAGTATCAGTACATACAAAAAGAGCCTGAAGATGTGTTTTCTTGTCCAGACCCTTGTCATTTTGGGGTTTTATTACCTTGTGTGTGTAATTCTCATTCTCTTTAAAGGACTTTATTTCCTCACCCATTAAAATAAGGAGATCGTAGTAGATAATCTTTAAGACAGAAAAGGTGGTTGATAGAAATATTACCTTTTATTCATAGGGATTTATTTTTCATTGCTGTTTTCTGCATTCACTGAGTATCTTATCCCACAAAGAAAAATAGAATGATTGCAAATTATCTCGCCACTTGTTTCTTTTGTTTGTGTAGTGGGGATAATAATAGTACCTATCACTGTGTTATTTTGGAGTTTCAGTAAGTAAATATGTTAACGTTTAAAAGAATTTCAGTTACAAAGCCTGTGCAATATAAATATTAGCTACCATTCATTCTTCCTCCTCGTCTCCCTATCCCCCCCTTCTCCTGCCCGTCCCACCTCCACTACCTCTCCTACCCTGCCTTACTCTTCACTTGCTGCCCATTTCCTTTCTTTGGAGGGTTGAGGTGAATGTGTGCCCGGTTTATACTAAAATACCACTCTTTCCTTCTTCACAAGTAGAGTATTAAGAAATATTCTTTAAAAGTTCAATACACTTTAATAAATGCAGAACAAATTATGAAGAACTTTAAAGTCTCTTAAAAAGACTTCTTTTTCCAGCAACTAGGCCAACTAAAACCTGGAAAACTCTCCTGCTACAAAATATTCAGTAGTACTGAATAAAAGGTAACTTTTTTAAAAAGTCCAGCTGATATATATTTTTAATAAATTATTTTTACATATATTGTTATACATGGGATTAGCTTTATTTTTCCTTCCTTGTACTGGATTTCTTTCATTTTCATATCAGTTTATGCTAGGCTATTAGAAAGAACTGTGGCATTATTTTCCTTCTCTGTTCTCTGGAACTGGTCATGTAAGAAAAAGGATACCTGTTGCTACATGTCCTGGGAAATGTACCTGTTAGACTTTCTAGGTTCAGTGGTGTTTCTTACAGGAAGATTTTTTTTTACTATGAATTAAATTTTAATAGTTTCAGCTTTAAATAGAACCAATTCTTCTTTTTTTTTTAAAGATTTTATTGGGGAATTGGGGGAGGGGAACAGCGTTGGGGAATCGGGGAAGGGGAACAGATAAGTTGCTGTCTTTTTGTTCTTCAGTCTAGTTGTGGAGGATGTTGCTTCACTGGCCCATGTTGGTGTCATCATTGCGCTCTTCCCGGATGAGTCAGCTCAGTCGCTGGCCTCTGGATGTCGCTCACCGTGGCTATTGGCAGCTCACACTGGTTGCCAGATGCTCACGCTGGCTGCCGGCCACTCACTGTAGCCTATGGCAGCCCACTGCAGCAGGGGCTGCAGCCTACACCATCGCCGGGGTCGCACAGCCCAGCTCCAGGTGGAGCTGTTGTTAGCTGTAGAGGGCAGTGTCACTAGCCCTCATATGTGGGATCCGAACCAGGGCCACTGGCATCCCAAAACCAGCTCTTAACCAATGCGCCACTTGGCCGGCCTGAACCAATTCTTCTTTGATCCATTTTTATTTATTTATTTTGGAAAATTGTTCAGTTAAGTTTTCGTATTTATTGACATAAAGTTGTTTGTAGTATTCCTATACTTTTACATATATTTTTAGATTTTTACTATTATACTGTCCCTTTAAAACCCTAAGCAATGAATTGGAAATTTGTTTCTGTTTCTTTTTAAAGACCCAGTTTTATATCTTGTTACTGTTTATTTTCTATTTCATTAAACATTAATTCTCCTCTTGTTATTTCATATATTCTTCTTCCTTTGTTTTCCCCCCAACTGTTATTTTTATAGTTTCTTGAATTAAATTTTAAATAATCAATTTCTAGTCTTTTTGTTTTCTCATATAGACATTTAGAGCTATATATTTTTATATAAATAATAATTTGGATACATCCTTCAATATTTGGTAGATTGTACTGTGCTTATCTGATAGAGTTTTAACTATCTTATTTCTATTGTGAATTCCTCTTTAACCCATGAATTATTTTGAACCTTTTTTTGCTAAGTTCCCAAATGTATTTGGAGACTTGATTTGGTGCTTCTTTTATTACTGATTTCTCATTTTTAACCTTATGGCACCATATTAGTTTCCTGTTGTTTCTGTAACAAATTACAATAAATGTAGTGGCTTAAAACAACACAAATTTCTTTATCTTATAGTTATGAAAGATAGAAGTCCAAAATCAGTGTCTCTGGGCTAAAATCAAGGTGTTTGCAGGGCTGTGTTCCCTCTGGAGGCTCCCGGCGAGGTTCTGGGTTTTTTGCCTGTTCTGACTTCTAGTGACCACCTGCATTTCTTGGCTTATGGTTCCTTCCTCCATCGCCTGATCTTACTTTGACTCTCAAACCTCTTTTTCTGTCCTCTTGTCTTCTCTTATTCTGACCTTCCTACCTCTCTCTTTTTTTTTTTTTTTTTTTATTTTTATTTTTTTTTAAAGATTTTATTGGGGAATTGGAGGAGGGGAACAGCGATGGGGAATCGGGGAAGGGGAACAGACAAGTTGCTGTCTTTTTGTTCTTCAGTTTAGTTGCGGAGGATGTTGCTTCACTGTTGGTATTGTCATTGCGCTCTTCCCGGATGAGGCAGATCGGTCGCTGGCCTCTGGATGTTGCTCACCGCGGCTATTGGCAGCTCACTCTTGGCTGCCAGCCGCTCACGCTGGCTGCGGGCCACTCACTGTAGCCTATGGCAGCCCACTGCAGCAGGGGCTGCAGCCCACACCATCACCGGGGCTCGCACAGCCCAGCTCCAGGGGGAGCTGTTGTTAGCTGTAGAGGGCAGTGTCACTGGCCCTCATGTGGGATCCGAACCGGGGCCGCTGGCATCCCAAAACCAGCGCTTAACCAATGCACCACTCGGCCAGCCCCCTACCTCTCTCTTATTACTCTTGGGATTGTATTGGGTCTGCCAGGGAGTCCAAGGTAATCTCCCCATCTCAAGGCTCTTAACTTAGTCACATCTCCAAATTCCTTTTGCCATGTGAAGTGACACAGGTTCCAGCAATTTGTGCATGGACATCTTTGGGGTGAGGGGCATTATTCTGCCTATCACAAGCGCTATGGTTAGAATATCTTCATGTGACAGAAACTCTTTAGTATTTGTTCAGGCTCTCTTTATAGCCTAGTGCATGGGTAACTTTTTTGAAGATTTAATATGTACTTGAAAAGAACCTAGTTGTGTATATGTATTTCACTGCAAGATCATATTTATAAGATCAAACCTGTTAAATATACTCCAAATCTTTACTGATTTTTGTTTCTTTAGTAGATTATGAGAGATTTATATTAAAGCTTCCCAATTTTATTCAATATTAGTACTTATCAACTTGTATTCTATCAGTTTTTGCTTTACTCATACTGAAGCTATGTTGTTAGGTATATTTTAGCTTTAAAATTGTTTTACGTTCCCGTCAGTTTTCCTTTTAACAGTAAATAATGGCCCTTTCAAAAGCTGTTAATGCTTTTGTCCTTATTAAGACTGCTATACCAGTTTTATTTGGTTAATATTTGTCTATTGTATCTTTATACCTTTATTTCCTTTTAGGTAAATCTCATATAAACAGCATTTAAGTGGATATTTTTAAACATTCTGAGATTTTTCAGTCTTTTAATAGGTGAATGTATTCTCATTTATTATTTTATATTTTGTGAAATTTTTGGACTTATTTCTATCACCTTATTCATGTTTTCTCTTGATCATGCCTTTACTTTCTTCAGTCTTTACCAGACCCCTCTGATTGATCAATTATTCTGTATATTTCCCCTCTCTGGCCTTTCCCCTTTACTATCTAGGATGTTCTGCAGTCTGATTGTCTTCCTCAGTGTTACTATTAAGTGTTTAACATGTATGTTTGACTTAACGAAGCCTGAAGTTAGTGTCTCTATTGAGCTTCAAAAACAAAATAAAGACCTTAAAATTTTACCTTTGAATGCCATCTTCCTTTACACCTTTCTTACATTCTCTAGCATTTTAGTTTTCCTTTATTTTTAAATGTCCTTTCTATTAGTCAGGGTTATCCAGAGAAACAGAACTAGAAGAGGATTTATTTTAAGGAATTGGTTCAAACAATTGCAGTGGCTTAGTAAATCCAAAATCTACAGAGTAGGCCAGCAGGCTAGGACCCAGGGAAGTTTGCTGTTTCAGTCCAAAGGTTGTCTGTTGGTGGAATTCCTTCTTGCTAGGGTGAAGTCAGTCTTTATTCTTTAATGGTCTTCAACTGATTGGATGAGGCCCAGCACATTATTAAAGGTAATCTGCTTTGTTCACAGTCCACCAATTTAAATGTTAATCTCATCCAAAAACAACCTTCACAGAAACATCCAGAATAATGTTTGACCAAATATTTGGGCATCATGGCCTAGCCAAGTTGGCACATAAAGCCATCATACACCCGCAAATTATTCAGTTTTACTGTTAATTCAGATTCTGTTCTTATGTAGTTTTACCCATGTTTACCAGTATCTTTTCACATAATTTGTTGTATTTCACCTTGTTTTCTATGTTCAGTTTTCTTCCTTTAATAGATATTTTCTGAGACTCTATGGAAATCAATTCTGTTTTCATTTGTTTGAAAGTGTCTTTATTTTGCCCTCAAACTTGAATGATAGTTTACCTGGGTATACAATTCTTGGTTAACATGTGTTATTTCCTCTCAGGTCTTTGAAGGTACTATTCTGTTGTTTTCTAGCATTTTTTTGTTGCTTATAAGAAATCTACCTTCAAACTAATTGCCTTGTCTTTGTAAACAATCTGCCCTTTTTTTGCTGATTGATTTTAAGATCCTTTTTTCGTCTTTGATGTTCTGCATCTTTATTAGTTTATTTAGATATGGATTTCTTTTTATTTATCCTGATTTTTGTGCTTCCTGGACCTGGGAAGAGGTTTCTGTGATGACTCATCAGTTTTAGAAAACTATCAAGCATTAGCTTTTTAAATATTTTATCCTCTCTACTTCTTCCTATATTTCCTTCTAGAATGGCTATTAGAGGTATAGGTTGTCTTCTTTATATCTTTTGAAGTTTTCTTTTTTTAAAATTTATTTAATTATTATTTATTTACTGAGTTTCTCTTTGGTTCTTTTGAAAACATTTTAGTTATTTATTTATTTTTAAGGTTTTTATTGGGGAATTGGGGGAGGGGAACAGCGTTGGGGAACCGGGGAAGGGGAACAGACAAGTTGCTGTCCTTTTGTTCTTCAGTCTAGTTGCGGAGGACGTTGCTTCACTGGCCCATGTTGGTATCGTCATTGCACTCTTCCCGGATGAGGCAGATCGGTTGCCGGCCTCTGGATAGTCGCTCACCATGGCTCTTGGCAGCTCACGCTGGCTGCCAGCCGCTCATGCTGGCTGCCGGCCACTCACTGTAGCCTATGGCAGCCCACTGCAGCAGGGGCTGCAGCCTACACCGTCGCCGGAGCTCACACAATCCAACTCCAGGTGGAGCTATTGTTAGCTGTAGTGGGCAGTGTCATTGGCTCTCATATGTGGAATCCGAACCGGGGCCCTTGGCATCCCAAAACCAGCTTTTAACGAATGCCCCACTTGGCTGGCCCTAAGAATTTTTTTTTTTTTAATTAGGGAATTGGGGGAGGGGACCAGCCAAGTTGTTGTTCTTCAATCCTAGTTGTAGAGGGCACCAGTTGCCAGCTGGCTGCCCATCGGCAGCTTTTGGTCTTTAAGCTCAAGGTGCTGTGTTCAATCTTAGTTGTGGGTGAGCGTAGCCTCCATCCCATGCAGGAGTTGAACCAGCAGCCCTGTTGTCAAGAGTGCATGCTCTATTCACTGAGCTATCCTGGTGGCAGCTCAGCTCATGGTGCCGGGTTCAATCTTAGTTGGGGCTAGGCATAGCTCATCATTGAACAGGCAGTCTTGTTAAGAGCACATGCTTTCACGAGCTGAGACCTCCTGCCACTTGTTGGCAGCTCAGTGGCAGCTCAGCTTGGGCGCAGGGTGACTGGCCCATGTGGGAATTGAACCGGCAGGCCTGTTGCTCAGAGCTTGTGTTCTTAAGCTAACTCTTAACCAACTGAGCCACTCAGCTGGCCCCCTATATTCTAAGAATGTTGATTACATTAATAATTTTTAAAAAATCTGTTTTGAGATTATTTTAACTTTTCCTTTTCCTCCAGTGGGTTTTTAAAAATACTTTTTTTTTTTTGCATATTCCTGTATATAGTAAGTATTCAGTAAATGTTTTCTAAGTTTTCGTGGTGAAAATAAGTTGAATGTGTAGTTTGTGCCAGTTTTCTAGCTGAGTGTAATTAGATTATTTGCTTTAGGATTCATGTTTTTTAGAGGTAGACTTAAATCAATCAATCAGGCTCGTTTTGGCAGCACATATACTAAAAAACCAACCAAACTATAAAAGGATGTTGATGATGATGGTGGTGATGATAGCACTAATAATAATAGCTTCAAATACTTAGAAGGCATTTTATTCTCATACTAATTCTGCAATATGTATTATTATATTGTTTTACCAATGAGATCCTTGAGGCATAGAGAAAGTAACTTGCCCCAAATCACATGGCTAGCAAGTGATTGAGATGGATTTGAACTGTCTTCTTAATCAGTATACTTTAATTTTTATATCTCATTGAGAGATATTCATTATTGCCACACCTCTATTTAAAATGTTTCAGAGGATCCTCATTGTCTTTTGAATAATGTTTAAATAAATATTTTAACATGATATTCATAGCTCTTCATGACCTTATTCTAGCCTACCTATTCTACCACATCACTTATCAGCCCTGTTCTTCATCTCCAAATGCTAACCATTAGGCAAAGGCACTAAGTTATTTCATATTGTTTATTATATTCTGCCCTCTGCCTGGAATGTGTCTTCCTCCTACTTCTCTTCTGGCTGACTCCTATATGTCCTTAGAATCTGACTGTTTCTGAAACCGTCGCTAACTGATCATGAGACAGTTGTCTTGACTCCTTGGTGCCCTCCTCAATTTGTCCTCCCTTACTGTACTAGTTTATAGCACTTATTGCTCTATGTGGTTTTTTTTAATTAAAATTTATTGGGGTGACATAGTCAACAAAAATACATAGGTTTCAAGTATACAATTTTGTATTACATATCTATACTGGGGGTGCCAAAACAAAGTATACAAGGAGACACTCTGGTCAGTGTTGCTCAGGCAGTAGCTCACCGTAATCAGAAGTGTCTGGACACTGATGGGAACCACTTTGAGCACCTCTTGTAATTGCAGAAGTCAGACATGACTTGTATTCATCTTCTGTTATCAGTATATATTATTACCATTTTAATACAGCTTTCCTTTCTTAAAATGTGTATACATTTTTTTAGGCACCTTTTGTATATTGCATTAATGTTCACCACCCAGAGTCAGTTTTCCTTCCATCACGATATATTTGACCCTGTTTACTCTCATCTACCATCTCCCCCAACCTTACACTCTGGTAACTACTAAACTGTTGTCTGTGTCTATGAGTTTTTGTTTCTTTCTTTTGTCTTGTTTCTGTGTTGCCTTCAGTTTTATAGCTTACATATCAGCGAAGTCATATGGTTCTTGACTTTTTCTGCCTGACTTATTTCACTTAGCATAATAATCTCAAGATCCATCCATGTGTCGTAAATGGCATCATTTCTTATGGCTGAGTAGTATTCCATTGTTTATATATATCACACCTTCTTTATCCAATCATCTATCCAAGGACACTTTGGTTGTTTCCATGTCTTGGCCACCATAAATAATGCTGCAGTGAACATAGGAGTACATATATCTTTATGGATAAATGTTTTCAGATTTTTGGGGTAGATACCCAGGAGAGGGATTGCTGGGTCATATGGTAATTCTATTCATAATTTTTTGAGGAGCCTCCACACTGCCTTCCATAGAGGCTGAACAAATCTGCATTCCCACCAACAGTGTATGAGGGTTCCTTTTTCTCCACAGCCTTTCCAACACTTGTTATTTGTCTTGTTGATGATAGCCATTCTAACTGGTGCCAGGTGATATCTCATTGTGGTTTTGATTTGCATTTCCCTAGTAGCTAGTGAAGTTGAGCACTGAGTTTTAATAAATGATGTGTTCTCTCTCAACTAGACTACCTTCTTGAGGTAAAGGACTGTGTTCTACACATCTGTGTGTCCCATGGGCTGGTAGAAATTACCTGGCCATAGGAGATGTTCTGTAAATGTTTGTTGAGTAAATGGATGACTGTCATTTCATTGCTTGTTTTATAGACCATTCATCAGGTTTGCTTACTGCAGCGCCTTGCTGAATTTTTAAAAGCATGATGAATTATTTTGTTAGTAACAGTAATAAAAAGATATTTGTAAGAATAAGAAGTTTATATCTTGGCATGCAAGTAGCTTAATGAGTTACTCAAGATTTCTTTTAAAAACATATTTAAGGTTTAAAATATATTTAGTTGCAAAATAAGGTAGGCCCCATAATAGTGCATTATTTAAAAGCAATTCTATTCAACTATTCAGGTGAAGATTCTTTGGTGAAAAAAATTAACTCAATTGTAAATATGTAAGAAGAATGCCTAGTGTAGCTGTTATAATTCTTTGTTTTAATATTTTTACTCTTGACGATATGTAATGAAAATATATCTCATTAAAATTGAACTTACTAATTATTTTGTAACATTTCATTTATGTACTATCTTGACATTGTATATAGAAATACTAATTTTATCAAAGCTCATAGTATTATTCACCACCAAGTACAGTAAAACTAACTAAATAAATAAATATAAATATATAAATATAAACAAATAAGTTTCTTGGGGTAAATCTTTTTAAAACATCAAATATATTAATGTTTTTTATATCCTCATTTTCTTATAACTATATAAAATTTAATTCTTTAATTTTGGAGGGGAAATATTTCGTTTCATGGTTTTAAAATTTTTTTAACTCCTTAAATGGCATGAAAGGATAAAAAGAGAAAATTACTTGTTTCAGCCTGATATATAGTGTATCTGGGCTAGCACTATTTTGCTGCAGCTGAAATTCAAACATGAGAAAATTGCAGAAATTTACAATTCAATGTGTGTTTCATCAGGGAGAAATCCACAGATTGTTTTGACACTCAGTTAGAAATTCAGCATGAAGATGGACGTCTCATGAAATTTGCAGCTGCTGATTGAATTTATATTTCCATAAAGGCCATCAAGAGTAGCAGCCTGCAGGGGAAGAGGGGGGAGAAATGACAAAAATTGTGAGGCTAGCATTTTTCCTCAGCATTCTAGTGGCAAATTACTGGTAATAAGGGTTTACACTGACCAGGATTAAAGAAAAATATAGACAGCCAGAAGGGAAGGTCTTCTCAGTTTAATTGATTTTAACTAAATATGTCTACATTTGATATCTAAATATATGTTTGTCATATGTAAAAAATGTAATATGTACCTAAAAGTCAGTTTATTCATCCTTACTATTTAAACAGGGAAAATGTGGTAATTCTTTAAGTTAAAGGTTTTATTGTGTAAGTTATTTTCATAAGAGTCTCTAAGATAGAAGATGAGTATTGTAGGAACACAGTACAGCTTGTTTTTTATGGGATTGAAAAATCGTTTCATGTTCTTGCAACTAACCTACAATTCTCCTTTTGAGAATAGCAACTCATTAATTTAAATATTAAAAAGATTTTTTTTGAATGGACAGCCAACAATATAACAGATAACAGATAACAAGTTGCCTTTTCAAGGACATTATTTCATTCTTATTTTAAAGTGTTTTTTTTTAAAAGCAAAATTGACCAAAAGTTATTTCTTTTGTTTAATGGTTGTCTTGTGGAGTTTGCATATGGTACATGATTTTAAAATACTCATGGGTTATAGGTGAACTAAAGGATTTAAGAATGTTCATTGTTCTTGCAGAGTTCTTTGTCTCTGTGGACAGTGTGTTTTTCACCCATAACAGGGTAACCTAATATGGCTTTACTTGAGAATTAGTATTTGCACAACTATATGTAAAAATAGTATCCTTACTGAGGAAAAAACTACATTTTGTTAAAATTATATAGTCTAACTATAAAAAGCAAGTCTATTATCCAGAAAATGTATACATAATTGTTAGCCTTTATTTTTTCACATACTAGATTATTTAAGAGTATAAGAACATAGAAACTGATTCCATTAGGTTTGTAATGTAATTATATTTGAGAACATCTAGTATGTCTGTACTGTAAACTATTTTAATTCAAGAAGAACAGTATACATTTCTGGTATTTGTGTTTAAAATATATGCATGGACCCTCTTCAGCATTGCAGAATTTGCTTTGGGTGTTAAATAAGCATCTTCAAGTTACTGTAGATGACAAGTGTGCTTATTCTGCCAGGAGCCTATGAATGCTTGCTTTTTTCATCACTTGCTATTGTTTTACTCCCTATGTGTTAATACTGGTATCAGTCATTTAAATGTATTTTTACTTTGTAAATTAGTTTATAAACCAAAGCAAAACTAGATTAGGAGAGCAGTACCAATGTGTCTATCAAATATAGTTTAAAAGTATTTAGAAGAACTGTTTCTCATTTGTGCTTTTCCTTCATAGCGTTATGCAGGTGTAGACATTTAGTGTCATTCATTTAATCTAGGTTTCCCCTCTTTCTTTCTACCTCTCTCCCTGCCTACCCCATTTGAGGATTTACTACTTTCAACTTTCCAAAATATATGAGCTTAACCAATTTAGTTTACTGCTTATTAAAAGTCACCATTGGGCCAGCCGAGTGGCGCAGTGGTTAAGCGCTGGCTTGGAAAGCCAGCAGCCCCGGTTTGGGTCCCACATTATGAGGGCCAGTGACACTGCCCTCAAAAAAAAAAAGTCACCTTTTTCTTTATTTTTAGTTGCTGTCAACCCCATCATTCAATCAAATCAGTACCTTTGTTTGCTATTTTGGCTTCCTGTCCCTGCCCATGTGTATTTTTAGCTGTTATACATGATGTATAATTTATTATTTATTTATTGAACAAATATTGATGATGTTTATATATAAGAGATGTATATCATAGGTAATAAGTAAATGAATATGTAATATAATGTCATGTAGAAACATGAAAAACAAAAGCAAAGTTAAGAGGCCAGAATATGACAGAATGGGAATGCGGTGAGTATTTAGATAAAGTTCCAAATGAATCTTGTTGAGGATGTGCCATTTGAAAAGAAACCTCAGTGAAGTGAAGGAGTGTGCAAAAGTTCTACAAATTTCCCCTTTATCTTATATAGCATGAACATTTTCCCCTGATTTTGCTGTGTTTTCCACTTCTCCCATCCTCTAGTTACAGTCAATATTAGTAGTCTCGAATTATGTTTCCATAGGTCCCATGGCTTTTGTATGCTTATATATAAATTCATATATTTATATACAAATACATACAAATAAGAGTTTTTGGAGGGGATATTGTTTATTTTTTACAAAAATGGAATCATATTTACCTTTCTCTGGTACTTGTGTTTCTTACTCAGCAGTAAATCATGACCATCATTTCTATCAGAAGATATGCACCAAAGCAGTTCTTTTAATAGCTGCATATATTTTCATATTATGGATATATCACAGTTTATTTAACCTTTGATTAGTACATTGATGGACATTTGAGTTGCTTGCAAGTTTTATTTACTACCGCTGAAAATGCTCCAGTAAGTATCCTGTACAAATATCCTTTCCTACTTAATGCTTTTACGTCTGTAATATAAATTCCCATAAATGGCATTGCTATGGCAAAGGACATGTGAAAGCTTTATTAATAAATGTTACCAGAGTACTTTCCAAAAAGGCCTTAGCAGTTCCCACTCTTGCCTGCAATGTAGGTGAATGTCCTTTTCTCCACAACCTATAGCATTAGGTAACTGTGTATTATGTTTTATGTATTATCTCTGTCTGTTTTTGACCCATCTGTCATCTCTCTCCTGCTCAGTTTGCGTGTACTCTAGGCATGTGCTTTAGAACAATGGAACAGTGCACCCTTATAGAACTCTACAGAGCACTTTTTAGTAATTTTACCACGTTGTGTTTTAATACACGTTTAAGTGTATGTCCTCACCCACTCTGACCTCAATACTTCAGTAACAGGAGGCCCAGCACACAGTAGGAAAGTGCTCAGTACTTGTTTTCAAAACCAAAGGTACAAGATGTTTTGGTTGCCATGCCTATTAGTTTATCTGTTATATTGATTTCCCTTTGTTAATGCAGATAAGAGCTCACTACATTTAAAAGTTGTTACCTGAAAGGGTAAACATGTTCTTTTTTTGACGTTATTTCTCTTTGGGGTTTAAACAAGCATTTTTCTTCCAGTGCACTTCACTATGATCAGGATACAGGTATATTTTTCAGACTGTTGCTGACTACTATGCATTTTTTTCTGGCTCTGAAATCACATACATCATCTAGCCCTGTCTTATGACATTTTTGGAAGTAATATTGTTGACACTTTATTAGGCAAGTATATTCAGCAAGTATATGATGTGTACCAGTGAACAGAGGTCAGACAAAGGGAAAACACAACCAGATAAAAGTTTATTCCCATTTTCAGATTTAAAGTGTAAACAAAGTTTATTCCTAGTCCCAACCAGTCTTCATTGTAGCATCTTAATGTTGAAATGTCCCTTTGCTGTCAGCTAGCCCAATCTCCTTTTCACAGCCACTTGTTCCAGAAGGTTATGTTTATAGTGTATTTTGGTTTCTGCCTTTATTTATCCTTTAAGAGAACTGGAAGCTATTGTGACTCAGCAAGAGTCTGAATGACCATAGAAGCAGCCTACATTAGCAGGTATGCTCCAGAAAAAAAAGATGTAGTAATCCTGATTAAACTTTGGTTGATGGAGATCATGCCCTTAAATGGTGGGTCTCAAAGATTATTCCATCTTCACAAGTATAAAGAGCTAGATGTTGTTTCAAGTTTTTACTGTAGGAGGAATGTGAGGGTCTTTTTAGGTGGTTTTAGTTATGTGGCACATACAGGAATCTCAGGGGATGTGCCATCTTGTCTTTGGTAGAAAGGGAGAGTATATTGGTTAATCCAAGAGACTTCTAACAAATACAGTTTTGAAAATATAGGTAGAATGGGCACCTTTCTGGAGGGAGCCTTATGAACTCTTCAAACTACATCTGGCATTGCATTACACAGAACAGCCGGTTCTATTTTGCCTCCGTATTCCTTGTTTGCCCATTTCCTATCGTATTCATTCTTACCATTTTAATGTGCTCAAATTATATGCTTTCTATTTGTTAGGGATTCATGAGATAATTCGGATGCTGAGACTTGGAATAATGCTCTTCTAAGATCTGTCAGCAACAGCTATTTGGCCTTTTATTAAATCTTAGTATTTCGTTTAGACCCCTTTCCTTTTGGGGGTGTCAGCTTCTTAATTTAGATTTTTTAAATGTGTCAAATCATTGATTATGTTTTTTAGTTCGTGTTTTTGCCTTACCTGTTATTTTTTCTTACCATTTTTAAAATGTGAAGTGTTTTCAATCTATTTTATTAGAAGTCCAATGAATCTAAATTCACAAGCAAGAGATGATGGTATCTAGATAGTTTAACAATTGTTTCCTCCTGTTTTCCTTGTCTTTCCTTCCTTCCTTGTTTCCTTTTTTCTTTACTATTTAGAAGCATATTTTAAAATTACTTCTAATTTCCCCCAGAAGACCAAGCAGTTTACATAATATAACCTTTTAATTTTAAACTAGAACATTAAGATTTTCCCTGAACCTACTTCCACCAAACACCCATTTCTTCTTTAGTTGTCGTCATCCTTTGCCTTACGCATACCATTTCTCTGTCTCCTTAGCTCCTTTCCCTGACAGCCCTACCATATCACCATCAGCTCTTCTGATTAGTTCCTTTGGCTACTCTTTTAAACTTAGTTTTGCAGAGACTCCTTTATAGTATCCATCAGGTTTATCAACCATTTCAACTCGTGTGAGAGTCATGGGTATAGGTTGCAAGTTCTTTACCTCTCAGCAACCATCAAATAACCATAATGTTTTCATGTAGGTAACTTCTGAGAAATTAGGTTTATATAGAGCTCTTTTGAAACTTAACTATTATATTATATAAACACATTGATATAGATTTTTATGCCATCTATCTATGTCAATACATAATTAATTTATTATAATAATATAGAAGATATTAAAGGCACCATTTCAAATAGGAGCTTTAGTATATGTGATCCTTAACCATATAAATCTCTTTTATATTATTCCACATGGTACCCGTTTTGTGGTTTAGATTTCATTTTTATCATAAAAGTTTTACACTTTCATTTAGTGGGACCTCTAATTAGTAAACCTAGAGCTAACTACTTAGGACACTATTTGTATGATAAGTATTGAAAATTCTATTATACATACAGTTACATTTATTTCAGTATTTGTTTAAAAGAATAATAATGATAAACTCTCCTTAGATATAATTACTTTTTTCTTGGAAGATGTTTTGGTTCATATGTATTTTTAAAAATCAAAGCAAGGATAAATCAAAGCTACTAAGAAGACCACTTAGTAGGAGTCATAACTTCTTGTAAAAAAAAATGAATCGGGAGACATTAGACACACAAAAGGAGTGCTTTATAGTATATTTAACTCTGCAGTAGGGAAAACTACATAAATACACACACACCTGTTTCTTGGGATAAATCAGTGGCTGAGATTCTCATTTTTTAGTCAGAAGGAGAGTGAGACATTTACTGTTTGTGGCATAATTCTGATCATAAGGAGAAAATTGATCAGTAATGTAGAAACTTGAAAGAAATCAGTATTTATTCAGAGTTTATGATAGCTAAGAAAGGCAGTGCTATAGAGTTAGATGTATATTCTTTCTTTCTTTCTTTCTTCTTTCTTTCTTTCTTTCTTTCTTTCTTTCTTTCTTTCTTTCTTTCTTTAGTTTCAGGTGTACAACACAGTGCAACAGTTATACATTTTACCCCTCAAAGTGACAACCCCCCACCCCCAATTCGCCACCCCACTCCCCCTCCGTATCATACATATCCACCACTCTTCCTCTGACTCTCTTCCACAGTATAATCCACATCCCGTGACTATCTATATATATATTCAATTACAGTAGGTATACAACCTCCGCTTTAGTTATACAGTGCAGTGATCAAACCTCCACTCCATCCATGAAATGGTCTCCCCAACAAGACCTATGACCATCTGACATTCCACAGAACATTTACAACATTATTAATTATATGCCCCAATCTGTTTTTCATATCCCTGTGGCAATATTGTAGTTGCCCACCTTTGCTGTCTAATCCCTTCCCCTTCTCCCTCATCCCCATCCCCCTCCCAACCAGCAACCCTGATTTTTCCTCTATATCTATGAGACAGTTTCTGTTTACTTTGCTCATTCATACAGTTTTTCAGATTCCACATATGAGTGAGATCATATGGTATTTGTCTTTCTCTGACTGACTTATTTCACTTAACATAATAGTCTCTAGGTCCATCCATATCATTGCAAATGGTACGATTTCATTCTTCTTTATAGCGGAGTAATACTCCATTGTATAAATATACCACAGTTTCTTAATCCAGTCATCTACTGATAGGTATTTTGGTTGTTTCCAAGTCTTAGCTATTGTAAATTGTGCTGCTATGAACATAGGGGTGCATACTTTTTTGAATAAGTGTCTTGGTTTTTTCAGGATAAATATCTAGGCGTGGAATTGCTGGGTCAAACGGTAGCTCTATTTCTATTTCTTTGAGATACCTCCATACTGACTTGCATAGTGGCTGCACCAATCTGCAATCCCACCAACAGTGCAGCAGGGTCCCCTTTTCCCCACAGCCCCGCCAACACTTGTTTGTTGATTTATTGATGATAGCCATTCTGACTGGAGTGAGGTGGTATCTCATGGTGGTTTTTATTTGCATTTCCCTAATGACCAGTGAGGTTGAACTTTTTTTCATATGCCTGTTAGCCATCTGTATGTCCTCTTTAGAGATATGTCTCTTCATATCTTCTGCCCATTTCTTAATTGGGTTATTTGTTTTTTTGGTGTTGAGTTTCATGAGTGTTTTATAAATTTTGGATATTAACCCCTTATCAGATATATCGTTGGCAAATATATTCTCCCATTCAGTAGGCTTCCTTTTTGTTTTATTAATGGTTTCCTTTGTTGTGAAAAAACTTTTAAGTCTGATATAATCCCATATGTTTTCTTTTACTTCCCTTGCCCGTAGGGATGTATCAGTAAAAATATTGCTCTGGGTAATGTCTGCAAATATACTCCCTATATTTTCTTTTAGGATTTTTATGGTTTCAGGTCTTACATTTAAGTCTTTAATCCATTTTGAATTTGTTCTTGTATAAGGCATAAGGAGGTGATCCAGTTTCATTTTTTTGCATGTGTCAGTCCAATTTTCCCAGCACCATTTATTGAATAGACTATCTTTATTCCAGTGTAAATTCTTGCTTCCCTTGTCATAGATTAACTGTCCGTAAATGCCTGGATTTATTTCTGGGCTCTCTGTTCTGTTCCACTGATTGATGTGCCTGTTTTTATGCCAATACCAAACTGTCTTGATTACTGTGGCCTTGTAGTAGGTTTTGATGTCTGGTAGTGTGATTCCCCCCGACTTTGTTCTTATTTCTCAGAATTGCCGAGGCTATTCTGGGTCTTTTATGATTCCATATAAATTTTAGGATTATATTTTCTATTTCTGTGAAAAATGCCCTTGGTAGTTTGATAGGAATTGCATTGAATCTGTATATTGCTTTAGGCAGTATGGACATTTTAACTATATTAATTCTTCCTATCCATGAGCATGGTAGGTGTTTCCATTTATTTGTATCTTCTATGATTTCTTTCTTCAGTGTCTTATAATTTTCTGAGTACAGATCTTTCAATTGCATCAAGAACTATAAAATACCTAGGAATAAATCTGTACTTAGATGTATATTCTAACCTATACACTAGAACAGGAGGCTTTGGAAAGTTCTGCAGGAAAAATAGGTGTTTCTGTTTCAAGAAAGATCTAAAAAAAAAAGTTGATAGTATATCTGTTAATGATCCTGATGAGACGGAGATGGTAGTCTGCTAAAAGGAGATGCCCTAACTAGTGTTTTCAAAGTGCATTCACACTAAAAATGTCTAACCGTAGCCACAAGAAATGTGATGGAAACCAGAGAGGGACCTGAAGTGTTCTCACACAATATACACGTACTATATATTTTGGGTACATTATAAATATAATAATTAAGGCATTTAAAGAAAATATTTTACAAAATGGTATGTTCAAACTATAAAGGAACATAAAGCCAAAGACAGTTCCTCAAATCAATAAAACATAATACTAGAAAGATTAAATCTGAAAAAGACATGAGATTTTTTTTAACTTTCAAATGACACAAAATGGCTATCTACTTTTATGTATGAATTTATATGTATATGTTTGTTTTTTATAAGATTGGTAAATATATGTAGGCAATGAATATGTTCTCCTTTGATAATATTCCATAGTCTAAATATGAGTATTAAATATCCACAAAAGGCTGAAAAGATTTGGAGCATAAAAATTTCAAAAGCTTAACCCACTGCTTTAGAAGATAGTATATTTTTAATGGATAGCAGAGAACAAGACAACTCTATTTTTTTTCTTTTTCTTATTTTCTGAGAGGAAATGCTTTTAAACTGAAAATACAAAATAAACACAGGCAAGAAGGGACATAAAGCAAATACCCAGCAAATCTAAACATGGTCTAAACTTCTGGAATCACCATTCTTTATACCTCGTTTTCGCATCCATAGAACAACCCCTTCTCACGTCCTCTTCACCATTACACCAACAGGAACCCGACATGGGCCTGCCCCTCTGGGCTCAGTCTGGAGGTAGAATGTCTCAGGTCATCACCCATCACCTCATTTTATTGTTGTATCATTCTTAAGCTTACTTAATGGTAAACAACTAAAAAGAATGACTTTAGGTTTTGTTTCTATTTGTCAGTAATAAATTATTGTTAAGGCATATGTTTGTTTTCATTGTATAATCTAGAACATATGATTAGTATTTACTATATCTTAAAATAATGAAAATTTTCATAAGAAAGCTATAATATCTAGATAGAAGTTAAAATCGATTGCATTATTTAAAATGCTAAATTGGGGCTGGCCGAGTGGCGCATTGGTTAAGAGCTGGTTTTGGGATGCCAGTGGTCCCGGTTCGGATCCCACATATGAGGGCCAGTGACACTGCCCTCTACAGCTAACAATAGCTCCACCTGGAGATGGACTGTGTGAGCTCCGGCAATGGTGTAGGCTGCAGCCCCTGCTGCAGTGGGCTGCCACAGGCTACAGTGAGTGGCCGGCAACCAGCGTGAGCAGCTGGCAGCCAGTGTGAGCTGCCAATAGCCACAATGAGCGACCATCCAGAGGCCGGCGACCGATCTGCCTCATCCGGGAAGAGCGCAGTGATGATACCAACATGGGCTAGTGAAGCAATGTCCTCCACAACTAGACTGAAGATAAAAAAGACAGCAAGTTGTCTGTTCTCCTTCCCCGATTCCCCAACGCTGTTCCCCTCCCCCCAATTCCCCAATAAAAATCTTTAAAAAAAAAAAAGCTAAATTGTTAGAAGTAGGGGATACTTGGATTCTATATTAAGTGAATAATAAGTAAATAATAAACCGCCAAACTCAGGGGAAATGAATGTTCATTTTTTGAGTCAGACGCTCTCATTTATCTTGTATTTTCATCGCTTGGAAAAAATCCCCAAGGTTGGCAAGGGGAGAAGAGCGCAGAAGGCTTTCTGGGATGATTCTAAAGGCCCAGCATGGAAGAGGCGGACATCCCTCCCCCATACTGCACTGGCCAGAACCCAATCATGTGACCTCCCCTAACTTTAGGGGAGGCTGGGAAATGTGGAGGAGCATGTGTGTGTTTGCTGAGCACTGTCTCTGTCATGGGGGGTGGTGAAGTTCAATTAGATGAATGTTTATTGCAAAGAGTGTGCATGACTTTTCTAGGCACAGGAGTGGATACAAACATGAGCAAGTCATGGTTTCTTCCCTCAAGTAATTATAACCCAAAACTCATTGTAGACTATAGCTTGTGTTTAGTTTTAGATTCTCAAAACAAATCCATTGCCTATTCCTAGTATTGGGTTATCGGAAAAGTCATGATGCATTTTTGCAATGAGGAACATCGAAAAAATATGTCATGACTTTTCTGGCAACCCAATATTTTGAGACTAGTAACTATTTTTTAAAATAGCCAAACAGTTTGTATCCACCATCTGTATCAGTCAGGATTTAGGAAAGAGGCAGATGGCATAATTAAATTAGGTAATAAAGGGACTGCTAAAGGTAGTCCAGTGTGTAGGAAACCTCAGGCGCAACACTGGAGGGTGTCGTCATTATTTCCAAGCCTGAGAGGGTGAGGGGAAGAACTGGCTTCTGGGAACTATAGTTGTGACCTTGGGCTCAGGGAAACAGCCAGTCCATTTGACCTCTCAGGTAGTGACCCAGCAAAATAAATTCTCTGACCTCACTCTCTTCCCTCTAGTCTCCTGTTGATGTTTCCTAGTATCTAAATCCCAGTGGAAGCTAGAGCACAAGGGGAACTGTGGATGTAATGCATAGAGGTTAGCTTTCTGGAGCAGAGGGCAGAAAGGTGGAGACTGGGAATGGAGGAGCAAATAGCACACTATCCTTAAAAAGTTTTGTCATCTAGTTGGCAAATATTTTCGGGACCCTGTGGATTGCAAAGCTGTAAGTACTATGGGACATACACAAAGGAATGCCTTTTCCTTCAAGGGTCTTGCTCTGTAGTAAGGGAGAAGGAACCACAAACAAAAACTAAATTTAAGGCAAGACTCCTGAAGATTAGTGTTCAGGCAGTGACTGAGTGCCACATGGAGCATTAGATAAGTGTAGTTCAGAAGAGGAAGAGATGACTGTGCTCTTACATTGATAGGAGCGGCCTTGTGACGGAACCAGAACTTGAATTTGGCTATGAGGGTTGACAGTGTTTTCATAGACCAGGAAGAGGACAAAGTCATATATACATATAGCTTGCTCAGAACACAGTGGAGTGTAAAGTCTAGTTGAAGGTAGACATTCATACAAAAGTTAGAGGTAAATTTAGAAATAGTTTGAGGTCATTAGAGAATCATAAAGAACAACGTAAGGCCTTCCGTGCCACCCAGAGAGGGCCCCATAGGGCATTGTTCTCGGTTCCTACGTGACTTAACGGGAATCTTGTACAATGTCTGGAGCCCTTGATGTCCTGCAAATGAAAGAGGAGGATGTCCTCAAATTCCTTGCAGCAGGAACCCAATTAGGTGGCACTAACTTTGACTTCCAGATGGAATGGTTTATCTACAGATGGAAAAGTGATGGCACCTACATCATAAATCTGAAGAGAACCTGGGAGAAACTTCTGCAGGCAGCTTGTGCCATTGTTGCCATTGAAAACCCAGCTGACGTCAGTGTCATATCGTCCAGGAATACCGGCCAGTGAGCTGTGCGGAAGTTTGCTGCTGCCACCGGAGCCACTCCTATTGGTGGCTGCCACACTCCTGGGACCTTCACTAACCAGATCCAGACAGCCTTCCGGGAGCCAAGGCTTCTGATGGTTACTGATCCCCGGGCTGACCACCAGCCTCCCACAGAGGCGCCTCATGGTAACGTGCCGACCGTTGCTGTGTGTAACCGACTCTCCTCTGTGCTGGGTGGAATTGCCATCCCATGCCACAACAAGGGAGCTCCCTCCATGGGTATGATGTGGGGATGCTGGCCCAGAAGGCTCTGCGCATGTGTGGCACCATGTCCCGCGAACATGGCGTGGGAGGTCATGCCTGATCTCTACTTTCACAGAGACCTTGATGAGATTGAAAAGGAAGAGTAGGCCGCTGCTGGGAAGGCTGTGACCAGGGAGGAATTTCAGGGTGAATGGACAGCCCCAGCTCCGAAGTTCACAACTGTTCAGCCTGAGGTCGCAGACTGGTCTGAAGGCGTGCAGGGGCCCCCTGTGCCCATCCAGCAGTTTCCTACTGAAGCCTGGAGAGCTCAGCTGCCCGTGAGGACTGGCCTGAAGGCCCCACTGCTCAGGCCATTGAGTGGGTAGGAACAACCACTGAGTGGTCCTAAGCTGTTCCTCCACAAACTCTTACGCAAAATGGAAATAAGGTTGACAGAAAATAAATGGTTTCTAAAAAGTTTAAAATAGAAAAACAAAACAACCTAAGAAGTTTGTGCTTTTTAAAAACTGTCATAGTGTTCTGGGAGAGGCTACAAAGTGCTGTGTGGTAAAAGACTTCTGCAATGTAATAAATTTGGGAAATATGCACTTTCCCACCTTTGAATATATGTAATATGTGTTTAGCATATTAAAAGCTTAGAAAAATCTGTCTGTACAGAAACTACTTTTCTGTTAAGCTATTTTTGGCAAGAGAATCCACCCTCTTTTTTTTTTTTTTTTTCAAACTAAAACATGTCAAACTCTTGTTAAACTCTGGTATTCTAAAGGGGTATTTTGGGGAGATTATTCTGGTAGTGTTATGCAAGAGGGAGTGGAGTGCAGATGGTCATTTAGGAGCTATTGCTGCTTAGCAGTACAGGCACAGTGCTAGTCTGAAGGAAAGGGTGGTCTTTGGCATTAGGAAAGAAATGATAACATAACCTTGTGACTGTTAGAATATGGGTGATAAGAGAGGGCATAAGAGGTGGGAAAGTCAGAGAGAGAGGGATCAGTAATTACACAAATTATGACTTGCAGGTTCAAATCTTCTAGTGCTCTGTGAGTTTGTTAAGCTGCAATCTATAATGTACACAGACGATCAAGAATAAAGAATAAAAAAAGACATTTGAGAAGAATGAGTAGCAGTATACTGGGCAATATAACACCTGCTCAGAAAATGAGTTTAAAAGATTGTGTCCTGGAAATAATTGTGAATCATCACTATGGTGTCAGAATTGATTGTGACTTAGAGACTGGAAGAACAGTGTTCTGACCAAACCAGGTTTATGGACGAGCCCATTGGGATTATATGTGCATAGCCAGCTCAAATGTATATTTGTTAGTCATGCCTGTAAACTTACGAGTTTTATTAACCCCTCCCCCCAAAGAAAAATTTGCACAGAACCAGTTTAGAGTAACAGCCACCTATATCTTGTTTATTTGAGGTTTTATTAACAGTAATAACTTAAGAACATTGTGAATTTTTTTTTTTTAAAGATTTTATTGGGGAATTGAGGGAGGGAACAGCGTTGGGGAATCAGGGAAGGGGAACAGACCAGTTGCTGTCCTTTTGTTCTTCAGTCTAGTTGTGGAGGATCTTGCTTCACTGGCCCATGTTGGTATCGTCATTGTGCTTTTCCTGGGTGAGGCAGTCACTCGCCGGCCACTGGATGGCCACTCACGGTGGCTCATGGCAGCTCATAGCAGCTCATGCTGGTTGCCGGCTAGCCCCACTGCAGCCTACTCTGTTGCCGGCGACTCATGGCAGCCCAGCTCCAGGTTGAGCTGTTGTTCAGCATCTTAGCTGTAGAGGGCAGTGTCACAGGTCCTCATGTGGGATCCGAACCCAGGCCCTGCTGCTCAGAGCTGGCGTCCCAAGCCAGCTCCTAACCAACACGCCATTCAGCCGGCCTCACATTGTGAATTTTTATAGCATGTTTCTTAACACCTTTCAAACCAAGATCATGTTAGCAACCAGCTGTTAGCCTGTTTGTTTAGTGCCACATACTAAAAGAAGCTGGTGTTGGACAAAGAAAGAAATACTATATAAATCTTTTGAAAATCATTTGTTATTAGGTCATGATTAATCATTCAAAAAAGGAGGGAAATCCAGCAACAATTTTGGGAGTCACATTTCTTAATTGACTCTCTTTGCAACTATAACTTTTTTTCTTTTCATTTTGTATGCTTGCTGTCATTTGACCATTTCTCTTGTGTGCGTGATTGCTTTTTTTTAAATCTTCTTATATTGTGTTTTTATTTGTAGAAGACAAAGTACAATGTAATGCTTCTTCCTTATTACTTGCTAAATTCCTTGTTTACATGCTAAATCCCTATTTTAATGTAGTTTTGGGATAAATTTACTGAAAATATTCAGTGCTTATATTTTCAGTTTTGAATTTATTCATATTGTGACAGTAATTGGTAGAAAACTGTTTCTCACAGCTGACAGGCAAAAAAAAAAAAAAAAGGCATAGGGACAAAGCTACCACATGCCAGAGTGCTGAGGACCCATCAGATATTTAAAGAAGTGGCATTTGTACTTGCATTATTTAAACTACCGTTGAAAAAAGAGACGAGAATAGACCATACTTGTAGCAAGCATATTATAGATTCATTTTGTAAAGAATCATGTTTATAAAGAAGGAATAACATCTATCAGACATTTTATAAAGGACACAAAAATACATAATAGTTCTTCTCAAAATAACAGGAGACCATGAATGCTGTGACATAAATCTATTTTTAAAATCCAAAAACTCAAATATACTTACCTCTTAGAAAATAGTAATCAAGCACAGATTTCAAACTGAATGTTAGTAAATAATTTTATCATTTTCTACCACAGAAATCATATCATATCTGGTGAATAGTATAAGTAATGATATAATGTATATTTTACCGCTGGTTTGACAACTTAGGTCATCAGTTGTCGAGCTGTGATTTGGGGGACTTCCGGTGTCTTAAGAATCCCTCAAATAATGGCATAGCTGTTCTTTTGTTTTAATGGTTATGGTTGTATTTCTCTTCTTTATGGCATGTATGAATAATTGTATTTAATAAAAATAAAACAGCATCTCGTTGATAATTCATCCAAAAGAAAACCAACCTTGCCCTTAATTCTGATGATATACACTGCTGCAAGCAGGAATGGATGAAACAATCATCTTGACTTTATTTTGTTATTTTTAATAGTACATGGGTGAAATTTTGAAGAGCCATTCATATACATCAAGACACAATAACACTTTTGGACTTTGAGGATATTCTATTAAATCATCTCAGATCCACTGTTGAAATGAAGATTTGTACAATCTTGAACTGGATTCTTTAAGAACTTGTAAGAAATTGCTAAGTTGTTCTTTTTCTCTGACTTTAACCATGATACACAAATTATAGAATGCTTTAACCTGAAGTTTATACAATCTGACAAGTTTATTTGTTTTGCTTTTCCCCCCTCATACATGGTTAGTGTAATGGGTTGAACGGTGTCTCCCAAAAAGTGGATTCTGCCCAAAACCTCAGAATGTGATCTTTGGGAAATAAGGTTCTACATATATAATGACTTAAGATCCTCCTGAATTAGAGTGGGCTGTAAATCCAAGGACTAGTGTCCTTGTAGAAGAGGAGAGGACACGGAGATGCACACAGGGGAGAAGGCCATGTGCAGATGGAGGCAGAGAGGGGTGTGATGCAGCTCCAAGCCAAGGAAGGTCAACGCCATGAGAAGCAAAGGTGTGGTTTCCCCTGGACTCCAGAGGGAGCGCGGCCCTGCCTCCACCTTGGTTTTGATCTCCCTGCCTCCAGGGAGAGAATGAATTTCTGCTGTTTGCAGCTGCTCAGTTTGCAGTACTTGGTTATGGCAAACCTAGGAAACCAAGACAGTCAGTATTCCTAAATATTCTCCCATACACTTATATATATTTTATAAATACTTATTTTTACATATTTGTCCTCTCCACTAAATGGTAAAGCCCTCGAGGGCAGAACAATGAGGACCCATCTATATTAACCACATAATTCAGTATCCCCCTAATATGTATTATCATATAACAGTGTGTACACTTTTATTTTTTAAGGTTTCCAAATGTACTCTTCATGAATAAACATGTTAGTTATTATTAATTTGCATGTTTTTGGAAGACAAGTATATAAATAACCATAAGGATAACCTGTATGGAAAAGGTTATAGATAATTACTAGGCTTAGGTTTCTATAGTTCGCAAAGGTATGCTAACTACTACTAACACTTTGTATCCCATTCACATGAAAGATAAGATCCAAAATGAGTTTTAAAGTAAATGAAATTTCTAAAGGGCTTTCAATAAGAGTTCTCAAGAGAATATTTATTTTGTCACAATTTTGCTCTAACATTATAGAGCATTGCTAAAAATAAACAACTACCAAAATTCTGTCCAAAGCATAGATCATTTATAAAAATTAACAATTTAGTAAGAAACTAAAAATATGTAAATTAAAATAACATAGTGTTTTATGAAGAACTGATATTTAAAATTAACATCTAAATGGATATATATTTAAATTTTTTTTAATCTTAAAGGATTAGTTTATATCCTAAATTTCTAAGATATAAAAAAATGGTCATTAAGTAATATTTTTATGTTTCAATATAGACATATCCTTCATTTACTAGTATCATTTTTATCTCTCCTTAATTAGAAGTAGTTTTAAATTATCCCTTAGAATATTTTTACCCAAGAGTTGAATTATTGCCAGTAGAAGCACTAATGACTCTTTGAGGTGGTAGTAGATTGTTTTTACCTGCCCTAATTTTTTTCATGAATTTTAATATCCAAAGATTCTCAGTCTGTGTATATTAGGTTCTCACCCTTCTTAAAGATTTAAATAAGAAATATTAATTGCTTAACTCATTACAGGAAATGGACCAGTACTAGAATAAGCGAATACCAAATTTAAAACTTGGTAAATATTTAAATGTATGTCTCCTTTAGTTACATAAACTAATGAATTATTAATTATAAAAAGAATTTACTTTATCCAACCAGGTGAATAAAAATCACTTGTAATGGTTAAATCTTTATGTGTCCATGGGCAGACCTCAAATTATCTATCACTAATAAGGAGAAAAGAGTCATTGTTTTTAGTTAGTAAAGGGGATTTCTTTGTAGACACTTTCCTAGAGGAAAGTGAAGATTTTAAGGGCCACTTGGTAATTATTTTCTTTCTGCCTTCTAACGATGCTTTCACATGCCATGAATCAAAATAAAAATCACTGTGGCAGCCATGGGCAAACCAGGTATGCTTCTTGAAGCCTGACAATTTCCCTGACATATCATATGAGTGAGTTATATGGGTAGAATTATCCATAGTAAACTCAAATTAAAAATCCGGGTCTGAGCAAATATATTTGTCATACTGGAGTCTTTTTTTAGAAATATATTTTACTTTTAGACTTAAAACTGTTATTCTAAATACCCAGTAGCCTTGATAGCAACATTTTGGCTATAGGAAACTATTTACCTTTGTTTCAAATTTGTTGTTTCTTTATAATTCCGTGATTATAATTTAAGTTTCTCTTAAACCCACGTGCTCATTATTAGAGGCCCAGTTGCATAAATTTGGTTCACATACACAATGAATGAAGCTCTAAAAATATAATGAGGGTACGTTTTATGTATTAATATGAAAATCTCCAATATATGTTACTAAATAAAAAGGAAACGTGTAGAAAAGTTTGTAAAGTAATATATTTATGGAAAAACAAAAGGGAAAATTGTGTGTGTTTTGTGTGTGTGTGTGTGTGTAAATCACACACACAAATATACATACACATTTATATTGACTTCTGTGTACATAGAAATAATTTTTGGAAGGATAAACTAATAAAGCGGGGTTGCCAGTTGTATCGAGTGTACAGGGATAGGAAATCAGCAGGACATAGACTATAGGATATAGGCATAGGAGGGAGATTTTTTTACTGTATACCATTGTATGCTTTATGTTTGAACCATGTGAATGTGTTAGATGGGTGGATGGATGAATGGATGGATGGAAAGGGAGAGATGCCGGGAGGGAGAAAAGGAACAAGGAAAGGAGGGAGAGAGGAAGTTCTGTTTTTTAAAAAAGTATGCTGGTATAAAAAAGGAAAGTATGCTGGTGAATCCTGCTTTAAGAAAAATCCGGTAAGCAGAAACCAACCTTAAGCAGTTACGTTTGGAGATTGATATGAATTAGTTAAGAAAATACATGGTTTGGCATGACTAGCACTGGTTACAAATTTTGCAGTTTTATTAGCTTTTGGATAACTCTGTCAAACACTGACAAGTATCAACTATCAAACCTGCTGCTCTGCCATTGGGCAGATGTTCTAAGTTAGGTCCCTGCCCTAAAGGAAAGCATAAAGAGCGTGCAGTTTTATATGTTTCTCATCTACTCTGTGAGGCTGTGTTATTGTGAGACTTGATGAAATATACCTCCTATGTAATCCTTTCCTGTCTTAAACCTAACTAAGTCCTAGCAATCTTACCAGTTACCCAACTCTATCTTCTTAGTGTCTGTCCTTGAGTTCAACTCTGGCTGACTTCACCAGTAAACTCGTCTCTACTCTCAATGTACATGAACTGGGCCATAAAACTTACAGACTTCTCTGTTATGCTCTAAGATGAGATGAGCTTGGTTGATCAGGAGTACCATTTCACTGAGAACAGAAGCTTGAATATCTCGTGTGGCATGCTCATAGGTTTGTTTGATCTTTGGCAATGATGTATGCTTTGCAGTAATTAGAATCCTTTCCTGGATATTGACCACTTGGTAGTCAAAAGGCAAGCACCATAATGTAATTTCTTTCATGGCGTTTAATATTTTCTGTTATTTTCCTGTAATCACAATTTCAGATAAAGGGTTTTCTGTCTTTTTGCTCGAGATCATTTCTTCTGACAAAATCTCATGTGGCATACAAGTGGAGAAAAACTAAAAATGGAGCTCTTTTGGTTGAAACGAAGAATTTGATGGAAGTTTCCCTGGAATCTTGTTCCTCCCAAGGCAGCCCTTGAAATATTTTCCTGGAAATTTATAGGTTTAATTTGACATCTATTGTTGTGTTCAGAAAAATCAAATGGATACAAGTAAGGTTAGGTTGGCCTTACACTTTAGGAGGATGGTTGTGGAGCTTTCTACTTTATAGAATCGTAGTTTTGATTACCAGTAATTTGGATGCTTTTTTATGTGAATTCGTTTTCATTATCGAAGTACTAACTTGTCTAGTGAAAATAGGGTTTTTCTTTTTTATCTTTTAACATTATTCTGTGTATTCCATCACAATCCTGTGTATTCAATGGAAATAATTATCTTTGGGGCTTGAATGTTGGTAATAAATCCAATACGGCCCTACCAAAATCTATTTATGAATAGGAGGATACCTTCCCTATCTGCAGTCTCTTAGTAACAGATGTATTAACCTAAGTGAGAAATATTTCTCCAAATTTAGTAGTGCAAATCTGGGAGAATTGTTCCCAACATCATACTTTGGATATCAGCATTTTGTTATTATATTTTTACCATTTATTTATAATTACAGAAGTAATAAAAAATATAAGCACTTTGCAATTTGAGGTAGATTTATATTAGTCAGGATGGGTATTTGTGCAGTGATAACAGAATAGCCATGAAATCCCAGTGGATTAACATGACAGAGGTTTCTTTCTCACTTACTGCTTCAGGTTGGGGTGGGGGTGCTAGTTACAGGCTGAGAACCTGGCTGATGGAGAGATGCCCTAGCTGCAATTCCTAGAACATGTGGTACCTTCAGATACTTGGGCAGGGAAATGGAGTCCTGGAACTTCTTTTCACAGCAGTGAAGTATTTTGGAATAGTGGTGAGATGCTTTACTGCAGTTCACGATCCATTGCCAGAGGCCCATCTTCACAGGCAAAGGAAGTGGAGAGGAGAACCTGATAGGGATGAGTGATGGGAAGCCCACGACAGTATTATTGCCTATTTCCTCTGTACATGCTAACTATCTATATATTCATCTAACAGATGAGAATATCTTTTAAATCTGTACTTCTTTAATTATTCGTGAGGTTCTGCATCTTTATTTGCCTATTTACATATTTCTCTCCTATACGAAAACTATTAATGGATTTTGTCCATAGTTTTATTAGTGTGTTCTCCTTTTCTGTTCAACCCATTTGTATATTAGGAACATTTTGCCCTTTGACTTTCATTTGGTTAAAACTTTTTTTTTTCAAGTTTTTGACTTTGTTTAATGGTAATTGCTTTTATTTCCAGAAGTTTATTTTTATACAGAAAATTATATAACACATAACACATTTCTTTGAAGTTTCTGGGTTTCTTGTCATGTATAGAAAGGACATTTCCAATCCAAGATTATTTTTTAGAAATGCACTCATGTCACTTTATATCTGAAATATTAACCTTCAAATAAGACATCCCAAGAATATAAGGACTTACTTTTCCTAGGCCACCGAGATTGTTTTGTGGGTTATTCTGTATATTTTTTTAAAAAAATTTATTGGGGTAACATTGGTTAATAACATTACATAAATTTTGGGTGCACAACTTTATAGTATGACATCTGTATACTTAATTGTGTGCTTCCTACCCAAGGTCTAGTCTCCTTCTATCACCTTGTATTTGACCCCCTTTATCCTCTTTGTCCTACCCTCAACTCCCTTCACCTCTGGTAACCATCTTTCTGTTTGAAGGACACATAGGTTGTTTCCATGTCTTGGCTATTGTGAATAATTCTGCAGTGAACATAACGGCACATGTATCTTTACAAATAAGTGTTTCAAAACTCTTGGATAGATACCCAAAACATTTTGAGTTCTTTTTTTTAAATTAAATTTATTGGGATGACAATGGTTAGTAAAATTCCATAGGTTTCAAGTGTACGGTTCTATAATATCTATATCTATATTTATTATGTGCTCACCACCCAAAGTCAGTTCTCCTTCCATCACCATTTATTTGACTCCGTTTACTGTCTTCTACCACCCTCCACCCCATTACCCTCTGGTAACACATTTTGACTTCTTAGAGTTAGTATTTAATCATAGTCTCCAATATTCATTTTGTTTTATATTATCTATGATGACATCTCTTCTAAGAGGCTTAGATAGTGACAGCATATCTGGGAAAGAAAAAATTAACAACTTGGATATGTATTTTGTGAAGGAACCAGAATTTACCACAATTCAAAATCACCTTGTGGCTAAGCAATAAAAGCAATAAAACCAGTGAAGCGAGTACCCCTCTGGCATAGCATTCCTCGCAGATAAGCCATTCATACTCATCCCGTGCTTTCAGGACTGAGGGTGGGCAACATGCTGATCTCTACTCTGTTTTGCACTTTAATTGTACCCCAGAAAAGGGAAGGACTCCTCATGTTCCGGAAGACAATAGCGCACCATAGCTGCTTAGCCCTAAATTGCGTTTGTCTCCCTCCCCCGCCCTCACTGGTATTTTCCCTTTGACCTTTCTGCCACCTTTTCTGAGATGCTCCTTTGATCTGAAGTCACAAGACCACTCCAGGCAAAAGTATGGCTGCCCTACAGGGTGCCAGGCTTGTCCGAGCTTCAGGAGTATCAGGACTTGCCTTTGCCCACCCCTCCCTTTTAGTGACAGAACTGCCAGTTCTTCAACATAACCTTACACTGAATGGTAAAAACCTGAGGTAGGATGGCCCTTCTACTCCCACCAGCCTTAACAGCACCGCAGGAAGAGCACTAACACAAACCTCCATGTATCACTTGGGTTTTGATGCCTCAAGAGATATCCACTTGTTATCTCTTTAAGGTCAATATAAAAAAAAACCTTTATTTGGTTTGTAGTATGACTTTTAAACTATAATCAACCAACAGAATAATTTGTAATAATAATAACATACATGTAATACTAAGTGCCAGACACTATTCTTAGCACTTTACATGTAGTAACTAATTTTATCCTGTGATTATATTTGATCTTATTATTCCTATTTTATAGATAGAGAAACTGGGGGAAAGGGAAATTCAATAATACTAAAGAATATAAACTGGTAAATTTCAGAACCAGGCCATCTGGCTCTGGAGTCGGTGCTCTTACCTGTTGCTTGTGCAATAAAAAAAAGAATCCAAGTTTATTCAGCACTTGTTTTTTGGCTTAGCTGGTGTCAAGGCATCCCAAGGTAACCTTGTAAGAGGCCTGTGAAGGAAGACACTGCTGTAATTGTTTAAGATGAGGCTTGACCTTAGCAATTTGTGAACCGACTCATGGTTTGCGTTAGGCACACACTGCCTGTGCGCTTCAGTGTTGGCACAACCAGTTTCCTCTCTTCTGTCGGATGTTTCACGTTGTGGTGAGAGTCTTGTCTTTGTCAGGTACGATTATAACCTGCCAGAGTACACGACCTAAAAAGGAATCAACCCAACTATTCCCAGAATAATATCTCACCCCAGTAAGGTTTCCTATTCAGATATTAAGGTCAGGAAAAGTAAAGGGAGTAAAATGGAATGTTGGGGATGCTGTGAACACCTAGAGTTAGCTTAAACGGCATCTCTTTAGTGTATCTACTGTCACTATGGTGACAGGAAAGCCTTTCTAGCCATTTATCAATGATTTTATAGTCCTTATTTCATGGTAGATGGAATGAAAGGACCAAGAAAGTGTACTTCCCAAGCAATTTATTAAACATGAAGTGAAAAAAATCATGACAGACTTGTTTCTTTTTATATTTTCCCCTTCAAAATGGCCTTCTTATTATTGATGAATGAATTAATTTCTCTTTCATATCACAAATTTAAGTGTGTCTCTGAATAAGACCCAGTGTCTACTTTTTTTTTTTAAAGTTCTAATATATACTGAAACTGAGTTTAAAAATTCATTCCCTTGACTGTTTCTTCCCTTTACAATTTGGAGAGTTTTGAAATTAGGTTCGGATGGCTTTCGTTGAGATATATTTGCTTGTTTATCCATTTTAAATCAAGAAAACACAAATATTCATATCATTTCTTGCCAAATAACTCAGTTGTCAAATTATTTTTGTATCCTGGGGTTAGTGCATACTCAGATTAAACTTTTTGAAAAGGAGGTTGAGTTTAAAATATGTATGCTTTTTAATTAGATAGGATACCTTGAACTATTTCAGGTTTTGTTTTCATATGAAGTGAAGAATGAGGCATTAGAATTATAAAATTAAGATTCCTGTTGGATAATAAATTTGCCACAGGATGGGGGTAAGGAAAATGCGTAATAATTTGCATTGAGAGGTTAGTGTTGTCAAAAATTATCTCTCAGGCAACTTTCTCCAAGCCATTATACCTGGCCAATCACCTTATTTCCCAGTCTCAGCAAAGTTGATCTTAATCCTAATACTTGAATAAGAATTCTTTCTGTAATCTTTGAGTATCATCTTTTAGACTGTAAAAACACGGAAGTTCTGACCAGAGTGGATTAATTGGATGATTTGAGAGGAGAGGAGGGTGGCTGAAGAGCATTCACAAGCAGGTTCACTTTTTCAGACTCTGTGGTTGTGTTTCAAGTTGCTTCTGACACAACACACAAGATAAAACTATCTATTCCTAGCATCTCTCTGTGGGAGCCAAGGCATATTAAAAAACCAATATATATATATTAATCTCTAAAATTAAGTATTTTGGGTTTCTGTTTTGTATTTTTTGTAATATATATAGAAAGGATTTTAATTTGCAGTTTTAAAGATCAACTGTATCCCTTCAGATTACTTCCTCTAGTTATATACTATTTGAGTCAGTATATTCATGTAACCTTTTATTAAAAATGGTATAAATAGGTCAGAAAAGGACATGGTAATTTTTTATAAGTTCAGTCTTACTTGATGCAAAGAGTCTCCTTTATTTAGAAAGATTTTTTTTTTAAATTACTTCCAGGTAACAGTTGTTTTTAGTTCATGTAATTTAGGATCTCATCAAGTACTGAAAAGTTATTTAAGGAATGAGACTTGGATATTTATCCTCCCTCAGGGCTAACTGTGCTGTTGACTAGAAGTATTCAGTATACCCAAACTTACTTGTTTTTTTGGTGTTTTTTTTTTGAGGGCAGTGTCACTGGCCCTCATATGTGGGACCCGAACCGGGGCCTCTGACTTCCCAAGCCAGCGCTTAACCACCGCGCCACTCGGCCGGCCCTCCAAACTTATATTTTTATTATATAAAGCAGTTTATTTCGGTTGTTTTTTGGTTGGTACTACAGGGTAGTACCATGTAGAAAATGTACATGCACAGGCTTTAATGTCATACAGACCATAATTAAAATTCCAGTTTCTCTAGCAACTAATTGTGTTACCGTGACCCAAGTTTATCTTCATCTATAAAATGGGAATAATAATATTAAGCTTCAAAGTGAAGATTAAAAGGAATAGCTTAAGAAAAGCACTCAGTACCATGCCTTAAACACTATATTCAATTGATCCCAAGATTAAACCTATTCCACCATATAAACCTCTTTCTGGAATATTGTGTTATTCCAATCCTGTCTCTTCTAATTATCCTCAGTGTTGCCACCCAAGTGATTCCTTTAAAACACAGCTTTGAACACGTTATTCTCCTGTGTTATTAAACTTGCCAGTGACTCCCTGTTGTCTCAAGGAAAAACTCCAACCTCCTTTTCTTTGCATACTTGGGCTTCCCATGACCTGATTCCACACTCTCTTTGACCTCACTGATTCTGAGATCTGATAAGGGAGGAGTTTGCTGAGTGAGAACAAGCCCCAAATCACAGGCTTGTTGTCTTTGATATGTAATTTTGGTCGGTGGTGGTGGTGGTGGTAGTGGTAAGGTATATCAGTGCACATAATCTCACGTCACCCTATTACCATAAAATACTTTTCATGCAGCACCACACTTAAAAACAAGTTAATTTCAGTATTTTATTCTTCCTACCTTGTCAGCCTTATATGAGCTTCCAGTGCAGTGGCCATGGCCATGACCAGCCTCAGCTCTTCATGCATTAGCCCTTGTCCTTGGGAATCTTTAAATGTATATGAGGATATTTTTTAATTAAGGTAAAATTCACAAAAAATAAAATCAACCATTTAAAAGTGTACAATACAGTCATTCCTCGCTTGATTGCACTTTCATTTATTGTGCTTTGCAGATATCAGGTTTTATACAAATTGAAGTTTAAGACCCTCCATCAGCAAAAAAAGTATGAATTTCCATCTCTTGGTGTTTTGTTTTTGAGGGCAGTGTCACTGGCCCTCATATGTGGGATCCGAACCGGAGCTGCTGGTGTCCCAAGCCAGCTCTTAACCACCGCTACACTTAGCCGGCCCACCATCTCTTGGTTTTTAAGAGCTTTAAGATATGGCTTAAGGGCCGGCCAAGTGCTCAGTTGGTTAAGAGCTTGCTCAAGAGTGTGAGCTGAGCTCTGAGCAACAGCAGTTTGATGCTCAGCCTGAGCTGAGCTGCCAACAGGTGGCAGGATGGCTCAGCTAAAAACAAAACAAACAAAAAAATAAAACCAGATATGGCTTGATGACTTAACTATTCTAGTCTCCCAAGTTTTCTTTCAGCTCTAATTTTGTTATTTTAAAGTCATATGGTGGCAATTTGGAGATATAGGAACATGCTACTTAAACATTCTCATGTCATTAAAGCATTAGTTGCTTTCTGTTTGCCTAGTATAGAATATTATCTAAAACGAGCAGAAGACACTGTGTTTGTATTGGGTTGTCGGAAAAGTCATGACGTATTTTTTCTGTTTTTCTTTGCAAAAATGCGTCATGACTTTTCTGAGAACCCAATAGATAAGAAGTTGTAATTCATTGCAAAACAAGATATAAATTAAATATATAAAAAAGTACTTGTTCTCACTTCCTGTAGTAAGCCCACTCACTTCCTTCCTGCTCAGTAATTACCAAGAGTTGAAGAATTGTTAAAACAGGATTACAAAAATCTGTAAATTATATATACATTTGTGGTAAAATACACTTCACATAAAAGTTACCAAATTACTCTTTATTAATTGTACAGCTCAGTGTTATTGTGGCACCAATCTCCAGAATTCTTTTCATGTTGGAAAACTGAAACTCTATCCCCATTAAACAACTTTCCATTCCCCTCCTCCCCGCCTCAGCCCCTGGCAACCACCATTCTATGTTCTATTCCTATGAAGTTGACTTCTGTAAGTACCTTATATAGGTGGAAAAAATACAGTATTTGTCTTTTTGTGACTGGTTTATTTCACTTGCCATAATGTCATCCAGGTTCTCCCATATTGTAACATTTATCAGAATTTCCTCCCTTTGTTCAAGCTGAATAATATTCGGTTGTACCTATATCCTGTATTTTGTTTACCCCTTCATCTGTTGGGTTGTTTCTACCTTTTGACTGTTGTGAGTGAGTAATGCTGCTAGGAACATGGGTATACAAATATCTCTTTGAGAGTCTGTTTTCAATTTTTTTTGTTATATGTCTAGAAGTGGAACTGTTGGATCATGTAACTATTCTATGTTTTTTTTAAGGTCACTATAATATGGTGCATCATTTTACATTTCCACTAACAGTGTACAAGGGTTCTTATTTGTCCATATCCTTGCCAATATATGTTATTTTCTGCTTTTTTTGTGTGGGGATGGAGACTGATAGTAGCTATCCTAATGGGTGTAAGGCGTGGTAGTATATTTTAAATCAAACATTAAAACAGAAAGTTATAATGAAATGTACAATCGCATTTAGAGATGATAGCAAAAATCTAATTTTGAGTACTGTGTCAATTAACCCTTTCCTACTCCACTGGAGCACACATGCTAGTCCTTGAGTAAGGCTTATGACAGCTCGAGAAGGAAATCGTGCCTGGGAATTGACCAGAACAAAATCCAACAAAATCTCTTGGAGGTAGTGTGAAAAAAATAAATCACAAAATTTATGTACTTTGAACGTTGTACAGAATACAGCTATCCTCAGAAGAGCTACTAACTTGGGATAGTGTGCAAAAGTAGATTAGGGATTCAGCTAGCTCAATAATATTCCTTTCTCTGCCAATTTCCCCCTAATTTTTCTATACATAAAAGATTAGGGGCAGGGAGGAGTTGACATACAATAGTTAGAAGCAGTAACACTGATTGGCAATAAGAAGTAACTGAGTTATTGTAATGTAGTGGGATTATTTAAAAGTGAAAAACCCAATCTCAGTAGGATCTACTTATGTTAAAGTACAGTATACTATGTTTTATTTATAATCAGCATGGGATCCAAAGAGAAATTGAGTACATGAATCGTGTTAAATTTACCAAGGCAGAAAAAAGCCCCTCTGTTTTGAAATTGTTTTCATTAAAATAGTCAGAGTAGAAATATTTTGATTTTTAAGCAATTGGCTCCCTTTATCTAAAAAAAATGCTATTATATGGATTAGCTGATTTTTCAGTGATGCAGAAAAGGTGATATACTGTACAAAGTAACATATATTCACCATCTTTCCTGTGTAAAGTTGCCATTTGTCTCCCTCCACATTTCTGGGTTCCTGATTTTTTTCCTGTGTCGTATTATAGCATATACCACTTTCTCTCTTACACTTATCTCTCTATGTTGTAGTCGATCTGTGTTATTAACTGCCCAACTCCTTAGACCACTACTACTATGTCTCAGACCAGTAAAAGCTAAAGAGACAAAGTTGTTGGTATCATGCTACGAATTGTACATAACATACGTCTTGGTAGGCATCTGGGAATGTGAGGCTATTAGGTTATCTGATGTGAGTCATAGTGAAAAACAAATATTGGGGCCGTTGAACCAGACTGTGAACAACTTAAGCCTTTTTTCTCTTTCACCCTTATATAGCACAGTGTTTGACCTAGGCACTCAGTGTATGTGTGTCTATAAACAAATATTTATTCTATATATTTTTATATTTATATATATTTAATTATTTTTAATGAATAAACACCAAGGTAAAAAATTTTGGTTTTTAAGAAAAATATATGCATTGTAGAATTCTTAATTTTGTGTAGGAAGAGTGATAGGGTTGTGATAAAATAAAACTGTTACAGGATCATTCTCTTCCTTCTTCCAGAAGAAACTTCAGATTGAGGACTCAAAGAGAGAGGCATAAAATTTCATTGAAAAGAGAAAGTAAATCAGGGTGAGGGAAAAGTGGAGCCAGCTATGAAGCTCTAACATAAACTGTAATTACCTGCACATTTTCTAAGAGTGGGCCACAAATGCAATTCTAATTAAGCATTATAGCAGCCAGCGCAGAAAGGCATAACCTCCTTCTAAGAACTTCACAATGACTATGAGATCAGTTATCTAAACAACTCTTTTGGAGGAGTATGACTAATTTTTGTTTATAAAAATGCCTTCAGTTTGCTTTTATTCTTAACAAAGATTTTTTTATTTTTAAAAAGATTGACTAATAAAGAAAATACAAAATCTCATGTTATTACTCCACTAGAGATAACTTGTACACTCCTAAACTTCTTTGTCATGGATTCAGAAAAAGAAACAGTTGGTTTTACAATTTATACTGGCTAATTTATATTCCCAGTAGTACAAGAGCCTGTTAATTTTCCTGCACCCTCAATAGTACTGTGTCAGTGTTGTTCATTTTTCCTGGTCTTACAAAACAAAAATTGTATTTATTTTTCTATTATCCTTAGTACTGATATCTGATGTGACTTTCTCCCACAATTTTTATTAGGAGACATTACACAGCATAATGAACAAGTGTCTTTGCCAACATCTTTTGATAGATTTGATACATTTATTTTCTGGATTATTTCTTATAATAGCTTTGAAATGTGGGTAATGGTATTTTACCAGATTTTTAATTCAATAAAAACAGTTTTTCAGGGAGCAGTTGTGCTATGGTCTGGTGTTCAGCTTCTTTGTTGATTTGGCTTTATCTAAGAATATGTTTGTAGAGACCACAAGCTTTCCACCAAAATCCACTTTCTCTGCCTTTCTGGACACACAGCTAGACTACATCTACCAGCTTCCTTTGACATTAGGTGTGGCTGTATGACCAAGTTTTCTCTGTGCATTGTAAGAAGAAATGATGTGAGTCACTTTCTGCCCCGCCAATGAAAACCTCCTATGTGTTTCTCAGTGCTTCTTCTTTCTTTCTTTCCAAATGAAATTGCAGTGTTCAGGGAAACCATGGAAGGTTTGAAGATAGCTGAATAGTGAACAGCCATCAGCCTGGATCCTTAAATGACTACATGGAAAGAGCTGGCCTCTCTTAACACCAGGACTGTTACATAAGCAAGAAATATGCGTACACTTATCATTTAAGCTATTTGAGTTTTAGAGTCTGTTTGCCACTATAGCTTAGCCTACATACAACTAACTAATACAGTATTTTAGAAAATGTAACTGAACAGAAATTCAACTAGATTCAACATCAGGATATGTTCTCTCTTATTACATGATTGTACCTTCCTCCTAATTGGTTTCATTCATGGACAGGTTTACTCCACAATGTAAGATAGATGGCATCTGCAGTTCCAGGTCTATACGGTCTTGATAGCTCATGATCATAGAAGTTAAGAGCCTTTCTGGAAGCTCCAGCCAAAGTTCTAGAAAAATACTGATTGGCCCAGCTGAGGTCATCTCTGAAATAATTTTTGTGGATAAAGGAATATAAAACTATGGCCAAACTTAGTTTACAGCCCTACCTCTAGACAGAGGGGTGGTAGTACCACCCAAACTCAATGGACAAGCAGGAAAAAAAGGAATGGAATAACGGGGCGGCCGGTTGGCTCAGGTGGTTAGAGTGTGGGCTCGTAACACCAAGGTTGCCAGTTCGATTCCCACATGGTCCAGTGAGCTGTGCCCTTCACAACTAGATTGAAAACAAGGACTTGACTTAGAGCTGATGGGTCCTGGAAAAACACACTACTCCCCAATAAAGTTTAAAAAAAAAAAAAAAGAATGGAATGGTTCTCTAAAGAAAGGATTTCTAAACAATAAAGAATAGACATCAAAATGTGGTAGAGAGGTTTTTCCATTTATGTAAGCATGAAATACGGACGGCCTAGATGAGGATAGTGGTGTAAATATAAAATAAGAGGAATAAATCAGAGGAACATCAATTTTGTTGTTGAAAGTTTGCCTTGTTGGGGAGGGGAGTAACAGTAAAATCAGTTGAAATTTTAAAAAAATAACTTTAAAAATTTTTTATTGTGGTAAAAATACATAATATTTACTAATTTGATAAAAGTGTAGTGTTACCAATATTCATATTGTAAAAACAACTCAATTTTTTAAATTAGGAAATGAGTAAAATAATAGTGCTATCAAAAGATTTAAGAGATTAGAAAGGAAAATATTGGGGCTCAGGAGAGGTGACTGTCATAACTCTGATTAAACAGGCTAGACTGTAGGTTTCAAGTCTTGGGAAGCCAATAAAATAGTCTTGGGCAGGTGATTGACAAGGCAGGAATATATTGGATTGTCGGAAAAGTCATGACGTATTTTTTCTGTGTTTTTCATCGCAAAAATGTGTCATGACTTTTCTGACAACCGAATAGCTAACAGTGAAGTGAAGTCCATATACCTGGGCACATGACACCAGCTTTAAGCCACAGACAGGTCTCAGTAGATCATGGAATGAGTGTAACGGAGTAGGGTCTGTCTTTCCATCAAGAATAGGCTCTGTCTAGGCAGGTGAGGGCAGTTATGGTTACATTATATGAGACTGGGGCAGTCTTCTCCTACTTATGAGAAATTGGACTCAAATCAGTATGCCAGGAGCCATTTCTAGAACTGAGATATAGGACAAAGGTCAAGGGACAGAAAGCCTTTGCTACTTGATTGGTACCGGTACCAAAAGTCACTTTTTATTGACCAATAGGTTTGCAGTGTCTTCCATGCTTCCCCTGCTGTAGCACAAACTCGCCACAGATGGGAACATACAGGGCTTACCATAAAGACAGCAGAACTTCAGGGCCTGGATACTGAGGACGTATTACGGCAGAGGTAGACCTCTGTGTAACAGAAGTGAAAGGACATCCACATGGAGCATTGCTTTAACAGAAGTTCATGATTGGAGCCCTTTAAGCTGTTAGACTTACAGATGTAATCCTGGAAGTTTTCGTCATAGAGATGAAAGTTAAAATAATGGGATGTTCACTCCTCTATCTTTAGTGTAACTTTAATGAGCCACTGCAAAATAGCAATGGGTCTCATCATTATTATCACTAAATATTTCACTGTTCCATTATGTGTAATGCAAGATTCAAATTCCACAGCGCAAGGCAGATGTTCATCAGCCCTGAAGAGGGAAATATAGGCAATATTGCTTTGTATAAGCATTCTATTTCTTTATTTTCCTTGGATACTACAGTGAAAGACTTCATGCTTTTATGTGTTTTAGTAATGTAGCAAGTTCCCAACCGGCAAATTACTTGAATTCCTAAAGTTCCATTTAAGCAGCTTGTTTAAATTCAATACAATTTTTCATGGAAACTATTTATAAATGGTAGTTCAGTTTCCAGAATAATTCACAAATCCCTTTTAACCCACAATTCATCTGAATTGCTGCACATTAGCAAAAACACTTATTGGTTAGCAATGGAATCAAGAGAGATGCAATAACTACAGGTTTTTAGAAGGAGAGATGAAGAAGAAACAAAAGATGTCTAGAGGGAGAGAGATGAGAAAAAAAATTTTTCAAGTGGGTTTAACTCAGCTGAAAATTTTTTCAAATGGGTTTAATAAAAGGCAGGAAAAAAGGAGAGCCCAAATGACACAGTTAGTCTTTCTGAAGGGCAAGGAAGCTGATGCTCTTTTGGATTATTCCAGTCCCCGTGACAGCCAACAGGTGGTGGTATTGTCACACAGCAGTTACGTTGCTTCAGGGTGCAAAGAAAACAGTGGATGTGGGAAGTATATGCAAAGTGGTTTAAATGGGGTTGTGAAAGAGAGGCAGAAAAAAACAAGAGAGGGTAGGACATGTGAACCTGAACCTGATTATATGTGGATGATGCTGACACATGAGGTTTTATAGCACAGGAGGTGACTGACTAAGTACACATTTTCTTAAATTTCCATGTGAAAATCAGGTATAATTCAAAGCACACCTTTCCTCGTCCGTAACATTTTCTTTGAGCTATACTTTACTCAATTATAAAAATGAAGATTGCTGTGAGAATTAAACAAGAAAATAAAAATAAAGGTATCTAATAAGTACCACACACATAATTGTTGCTCAATAAATATGATTCTGTTCATCTCCTAATGAATCAGATAATGTTGATTAATAAACTATATTAATATAATGTAATTGATACTTGGCTGAATTAGACTAAATTATATGATCTCTGGACCCTGGAAGCTCATAAAGAAGTACCAAGAAGTAGAAAAAAATAGGAAAAACAGTGTTAGGCTTTATCATTTATTACTTCGAATAAAGAATCTTTTAAGTCCAATTCCTTGATTCTTTTGTAGGCATTACCAGCACCCCCTTGAGCAGACACAGGCTTCACTTTTATGTGTGCAGCATTTTGGGAGAAACCCATCTTATAGTAATATTACCATTTTATAGATCTTCACTATCTGTACAGCGAGGTAGTGGTCTTTGTTACAACTTTGAGCAAAATGGGACCAATCTTTCCCTGTCATGCTCCTACAGCCTTCCTTTTGGTGAAATCACAACGTATTAGCATGTCTTTCTACCAGTGAACCGAAGTAGGGAACAAAGGTAAAATTCATGTCATCCAATTTTATTATTAGCCAGTGTAAAGTTTTGTCCTCAAGAAAGTTTAAACTAATGACTAAAATAATGAGATGCTATTAATAAATTGTTCTTGCTGGAAGTTTCCTTCCTGTCTTTCCTTTCACTGCTTGTGGTTGACCTCAGGCTACCTCCATCTCTTTCCCTTCGCAGGAGCCTCCAGGTGTGAGCGACTGAAGTCCAAGAATTGAGGATGCCTCTCCAGTGAGGGCATGCTTTCTTGAAGCCCTGTGAGCTGAAGAGTTGTTTTCCCTCTTTGCTATTCAGACTTCTTTGTCTTTTCCACAGGACTCCTTTCTCCTTAGCGAGATAATCATTTCTCACTGAATTCATCCTGTCTAAACACTAGAAGCAAATCCTTAAGTCAGGTTCCAGCCTTAAATCATAGCTCCACAATTAAAGTAGGCCTTATATCTTCTTGAAGTAGGGAACTGCTGGGAAAATCCGACATTGTTTTATACCTGATTACTGAGAAGCTTGTCACAGATTGCTTAATTAATGACCTGGAAGATAGGGTAGAGAGAGAAGCAAAACATATGATGGTCTTTCTGCTATTCACAGGATCTTGATTTTGTGTGGGACCCAGTATGTATGTCCATGGATGGGTTTCGCAGTCTCAAAAGTGCAGTACTAGGTGTGAATCAGTGATTTTCACAGGGCTCCTTAGAGTTCTAGGAATGTGAGGAGGTTGCCTCCAGGGAAGGGGAGGGGAGAAAAGGTAAGTGACACTCGGGACCCTTGCCACGACCAGAGAAGCTCTGCTTTGAGCAGTTTCATAAATTCAACCTCCATCCAAGATATTTTTAAAGAAGAGTTTGAAAATTATTGACTTCTCAGCCTCTTACCAACTGAGCCCAATTTTTATACTCAGGAATCTGTTTCATATTACTAGTACAGTTCTTGTTAAGTTGATGAATATCACATTTCATTAGGTGATTATGTGGTCTCTTTCTATATCAGAATAGATTTCTATTCATTAATGATAAATACTGCCTGATGTAACTAAATTAGATAGATTAATGAAGGGTATTAGTAATTTCAAGGATTAATAAATATGTATTTTTACAATTAAGACTAATGCACCACAAAATGTACTCTCTATTTTCATTAAATTATTCATATTTAAAACTGTCATATATTCTGTGAATTAGTAATTGTAGCTAAAACTGCAGTCCTTGACTCTTTTATGATCTTTAATAAATGACCAAGTACAACTTGATTTCTATGAAACTATTTGGATCTAGAAGTCAATCAAATAATTAGCCATATCTTCTACATTTCAAATCTGAAAATAAAGTTTGGGCTGGGCCTAAGCTTTACACATAATTTTATACTTCTCTAAAGTCTAGTAATATTTGCTACTGTTTTTATTAAATTTCTTCTGTTTCTTTCTTTAACTCTCTATTGACAGCCCCAGTGTTCAAGTTAGCTTCCCAAATTGAAAATTAAATACTTATATTGGTTTACACCACACTATGAGTGTGTGTTAATTTTGAGAGAAGAAAATATTATTCCTTTTTACATTAAGGGTGTACCAAATTGGAATATGCTTGCTTTAGTTAGCAACTGTCACTGTAAAATGAAAATTTTTCAGTCAGTCATAAATTTCCTCATTGCAAATAGTCTTTTTAAAACCTGGAATTTCTATATCTCTTAAAACCTATTTAATTTAGCTAACAAAATTTTCTCCTCCTTTTATTTCTTTCCCTTTTTATGCATATTTAAGACACTGTAACTCATCTGCCATGATTCAGACATATCATAGCAGAATCACTTAGTGTTACTTTCTTTATTATTTTGTTAAATGCCCAAATTGTCAATTATAAATATACTTCATACATTGGAGATACTTTAGCTTTACAAAGTATTATAGAATGTATTAGATGAATAAAGTACTTTTAAATACTGATTTCCTACACATCAATCAAAACCTGAGATGGCTGCTTCTCTATCAGTTTTTCAGAGTAAACCCATTATTACATGAACTAAATAGACATGAATCCATCATTTGAATTTTTCTTTCCAATGGCTACTTTCTTTTGGGGATTGAGAGCAAGCAATAACAGCTGCACTAATTCCAAAGATGGAAAATTTTTGCAAAATAAATGACTTTTTATATAACATTCAAGTGTTTTTTTTTATTTTTAAAAACTATTTTAGATGTTTGATTTCCACAGTAGTGGAAAGGAAGTAAATGAGGTAAAATACTAGACATTTATAAGACTTACGTGGTTGATTTGGGAATACAATCAAAAAAGCTGTTTAACTTTTGACTATAAGTCTTCCTAGATTAATGCGAAAGACTATTCAGTATATATAATTTTTGTTTAAATAACACTTTTAGGACTTAAAATTTTTGTTTGCATATGTTATTACTGTGGAACTTTAAAAAAAATAAACAGTGAATAAGACTTTATTGTGCATGTAGAAAACACAGACACAAATTTGCAATAAATTCACCTTGTTTTTCATTTTTTTTAAATTTTTTGGAGCGGTGTCACTGGCTCTCAGATGTGGGACCCGAACCTGGGCCACTGGCTTCCCAGGCCAGCGCTTAACCACCGCGCCACTCGGCCGGCCCACACCTTGTTTTTTAAATTGTGGTACTTTTCATATGTACTTTCAGACTTAAATTTTACAAATTTTATTTATGGCTTTTAAGAAATTAATGAGGTGAGGTTTAAACAAAAAAAAATTGGTGTGTTATAAATAACAACAAAACTTTACACTAATAAAGGAAATAGGTCCTTTGGAATTTTTCTGCTGTCTTCTGGATATAGTCTAAGACCTCTTAGCATTTGGGTCCTAAAAGGTTAAAGCATGTTATATAAGGCATTTCAGAATAACTAAACATTTTTTTTAACTTTATTATTATTATTAGTTACAGACGTACAAAATAATGCAACAGTTATCTTTTTCACCCTTTACAAAGTGACTACTCTCCCCGATATCATACATATCTATTACAATTCCATTGACTCCATCCCCACACTATATTCCACATCCCATGACTATATATGTGTTAAATTATAGTTGACATATAGTATTATTCAGCAGCAGCTTCAGATGTATAGTGCAGTGGTAAGGCCACTACACCGTCCATGAAGTGGTCTCCCTGACAAGATACGAGTCCTTCTGATCCCCTAAGAAAAATATTTACAACCTTATTGACTATATTCCCTAAAATGTCTCTTCTGTCTCTGCAGTAGTATTGTAGTTATCAGTTTGTGTTGCCCCGTCCTTTCCCCTTCTCCCTCATGCCCATCCCCATCCCATCTAGCCCTCATCAGTTTTTTCTTTGTGTCTCTAAGACTATTTCTAAACATTTTTTTTTTTTTAGATTTTTTCCCCCCCTGGCTAATTGGGGGAAGGGAACAGCATTGGGGAATCGGGGAAGGAGAACAGACAAGTTACTGTCATTTTTTTGTTCTGCCTAGTTGTGGAGGATGTTGCTTCACTGGCCCATGTTGGCATTATCATTGCGCCCTTCCTGGGTGAGGCAGATCGGTTGCCGGCCATTGAACGGCCGCTCACTGCGGCTGCCAGCTACTCATGGTAGCTCATGGCGGCCCACTACAGCAGGGGCTGCAGCCCTACGCAGTCGTTGGGGACTTACAGCAGCCGAGCTCCAGGTGGAGCTGTTGTTCACCATCTTATCTGTAGAGGGCGCAGCATCACTGGCCCTCATGTGGGATCCGAACCAGGGTCCTGCTGCTCAGAGCTGGTGTCTCAGGCCAGCTCTTATCCAACGCACAACTCGGCCAGCCCAGAAAAAACAAATATTTTGATGTAATTTCAGATTTTCTAAGGTGGAAGTAGCTGAAATTCCGTATGGGAAACCTGTAAATATGCACAAGCTAATATGGTTTTAGGTAATCCATTGAACTAGTTAGAAGTCTTAAAAATTCTGAAAGCTTATCTGAAAAGCTTCTTTAATTGCTTTAAAAAAAAAGTGTTACCTGCTGGGATCTGCTGAGATAGCCTTCCATGCTCACACAAATATATGTAGAATATGTCAAATTATAGAATCACATTTTCAAGCAGGAATGCCTCATTTGATCACTATGGGAAAATAATAGCTTCTGATAGTTATGAATAAAATATTAGTTTTTAATTCGATATGTGTAATGATACCGTATGCAAACTTTGTAAATGCTAATTTTAAAACCTTCAATGGAAAATGCTTATGGTTGGGAGTTAGAAAAACACAGATTCAAATGCTGGCTATACTACTTTAATTAGTGATGTACATTTGGATAAGCTAGCCACCCTATATGCCTCCTTATCCTCATCAGTAAAAGATTGTTTTCGAGGTAAGAGACAATATATGGAAGGTACCTAAACATTGCCTGGTACATAGCAGGCTCTTGATAAATAGATGCTACATCTAAGTAACTTCAGTCAAATTATGGTTTCTCATATGTGAAAATATGTGTAAGAATTCTTATTTCAGTACCCTTAATTGATTTATTTTTAAATTTGTAATGCTTCAGAATAACAAGGTTTAAAGTCACCAAATCTGTTATATGTATTGTGGTTCTTGGCTTTCAATAGCTCTCACTTGCATATATTATGCATTGACACTTTTAAGCCTCCTTTTATATGCAAAATTCAGTCTTTTTTTTTTTTGAGGGCAGTGTCACTGGCCCTCATATGTGGGACTCGAACCGGGGCCACTTGCGTCCCAAGCCAGCACTTAACCAATGCATCACTCGGCGGCCCACAAAATTCAGTCTTTGATACATCACCAGACAGACTGATTTAGAATTATCACCTGGTTGTACTGATTGCTGCCACTGGGTTAAAGAGCCAAACATCAATCAGTCAGACAGAAAGGGTCTTACCTTGGCCATACTACCTGTTTCACCACTTGATCTAGCCAGGGACTCCTGTCAGGCATCAAAGGCCTGAACCTGGCTTATTTACAAGGGGATAGCTATTGCAGAGCTATGGCACCTTACTCAGCCCAACCTGTCTTTCTGCCCCAAATCACCTCCAATTTGTATTCATTTCTCCTCGTGGTGCCTACCAGTGGTGTGGACGTAGACAGCTGGTTGAAAACCCTCACCAAGCATCACGTGTACTTGTGGGCTGCAACCCATGTAGGCCTCCACCTCTGATTTGGTACTGGTGGAAGACACTCCTCTACAATGAGCGATGTCTTGTGAGCTCTGAAGCCCCGAAATTTAAAGATTACAGGCTGCCCAAATATTTGCCCTGGGCTGCTTGGATGGATTTAGGAAGGAGCAGTGGCCCCAGGGAAGGATGCCTGTCTGCTATCTCAGGATCATTGGGTGTCAGCTGCCTCAGACTGGCACCTGGCAAGGGGCTCAGTTACCTACAGAGTGACTAAGCCTCTAGGAAGGCAGCATTTGTAGGTATCAAAGTAGAAATTTTATAATTCCTATCCCAACCACCCTTTTAATATGTAAGTCTTGTTTGACTTTCAAGTGTGTAAGAGCTCCCTGTATACAGAGGAAAGGGGAATTATTAACCGAAATAGTAGCAACCAACAGAAAAATGTCAAAGGATGTGAACAGACAATTCACAGAAAAAGAAGTGCAAAGACTTAAAATGATGCTAGCATTGTTCACAAAAGAAAAATTTAAATTACAGCAAGATCCCATTTTTAATCTGCATATGGCAAAGATCAAAGGGTAAAGACATGGGGAATGTGCTTTCGCCCAATTTTTGTGGAAGTGAAATTGGTGCAACCTGTATGAGGGTAATTTCGAAACAGCTATCAAAAATACAAATGCATATTCCATTTGACCCAGCAATTCTACATCTGGGAATTTAGTTCATGGGTATGTGTGTACTTACATGAAAAGACCTACATATAAGATTATTCATTGCATCATCGTTATAATAGCAAAAGATTGGGAACTTAAATATTCATCAATAACGAATTGATTTAAAAAATATGATACACCCATTCTATGTTCTATTTTATGTTTATTAAAAATTACGGCACAGATCTTTTTATACTCGTGTGTAAACATCTCCAAGGTAAATTGTTAAGGGAGAAAAGCAAGATGCAAAACAGTACGATGGGTATCTTAATCTGCTCCCACTGCTATAACAAATTTCTATAGACTGGGTGGCTTAGACACCAGACGTTTATTGTTTATGGTTCTGGAGGCTGGGAAGTCCAAGATTAAGGCACTGGCAGATGTGATGTCTGGTGAGGGCTTGCTTTCTGGCTTGTAGGTGACTCTTCTTGTATCTTCACATGATGTAGAGCAGAGAGCTCTCTGGGGTCTCTTTTATCAGAGCAGTAATCCCTGTCATGTGGGATCTACCTTCCTGATCTAATCACCTCCCAAAGGCCCTTTCCTAATACCATCACACTGGGAATTAGGATTTTAATATATGAATTTGGGTGGGGGACACAAACATTCAGTCCATAACGATTGGTGTGTGAACATTTGTGTCCCCAAAGGAAAGTTGTCCTCTAGACACGTTTGCTTGTACATCTGCAAGCTATCCCTAGGAGATGACTTCAGACATCTGCCATGGTGTCCGCCACCAGGGAGGATAACTGAAAGGCCCAGAGACAGGAATGCGGGGGGAGACTTCCACACTGGGCTTACATAGCCTATTCAAACTATAAATAAATTTTAAATTCTTAAAGGAAATACCACAAGACTGAACATAAAACCTACATCCTACAAATGATGCTTAAAATAATATCAAAGAGTCTTAGTTTTGCCTCTCAACAAGACATACCTTAATTTGTAGTCTTGAAGAAACAACCTGAGAGTAGAGGATATCTGGGCTTGCTCTTTCCACCGATGGTGCTTGAGGTCTTCAGTGAACCCCTTTTCTCTGCAAAGTAACTGATGGTTTATTAAAGGGAATTCCTCAAAGCATCTCCCTCTGGCCAATATTGCTTCATCTTTCTTCCAGAAAAGAGAATGGGGGAGAGGGGTACAGAAGCCTTTTTCTCATGATGGATTTTTTGTCTCTCAGAAGAAAAGACTCCTTTGGTGACCAGGATATGACACAGATCACCTTACTTTACCTCTTTCTCTTCTGATCATGAGGTTCTGCTTTAATTTATAAAACTTGCTTTTGAATGGCATAACTGATATTTATCTCTAAATTGTTATAAATTTTTTTAGTACATTTTAAACTTGCTTTATTGCCTATTCTTAAAGAGTCAAGCTCTTTTTTCCTCTTTACATTTAAAATACAATTAAAAGAAATGTTATTATATACACTTATACAAGAGTTTCCTTCTTCCTCACAATATCAGAACCTGTTTGGAAACTGAATATGAATTGTTTTAAAGTTATGGAATAACAGCATGAGAAACTTCATATTTTCTATGAAGTGGGACATGACAAATGTTTAATTTTAATCTTATCAGTATGTGTTATGTATATGTAAGCGTTTGTGTATTTATAAGTAATCTATATGTTCCTAAAAGACTGAAAGGAAATACAATAAAGTATTAATATGATTTGGGGGGGGGGTGAGGTTATGGATGATTATTTTTTTCTTTTACTTTTCTGTATGCATTTTTCGGATTTCCTTCAGTGAATGTCTCTTGAAAGTTAAATGATTGTCAGGATTGTTACATTAAAGGATTTAAGATGTGTTTTCTACATTGTGAAAAAATACCCTAATGAAAGGCAGTAGTTTCTTTTTTGCGGACAAATAGTAGACTTTTATTTATTTATTTATTTTAGCTAAGCCACCCTGCCACCTGTTGGCAGCTCGGCTTGGACTGGGCATCGAACTGCTGTTACTCAGAGCTCAGCTCGCACTATTGAGCGAGCTCTTAACCAACTGAGCCACGCAGCTGGCCCAGTAGTAGACTTTTAATCTTCTGGGGAAATGGCAGGTACTTTCCCTTTTAGTGTAGGCCTTGTATTTTACTAACTGGGATGTAGTATATTTATAAATGCAACATTTGTAGATGTCTTAAAGTCTGGCAACATAACTGTGTAGGGTCAGGAGTCAGAAGACCTATGTTCAAACCCTCATTCTCTTTTTTTTTTTTTTTTTGCTTTATTTATTTATTTATTTATTTATTTTTAATTAGTTTCAGGTGTACAACACAGTGCAATCGTTATACATTTTACCCCTCAAAGTGACAACCCCCACCCCCAATTTGCCACCCCACTCCCCCCCATACCATATATATCTATTACTCTTCCTCTGACTGTCTCCCACAGTATAATCCACATCCCGTGACTATCTATATATATTCAATTACAGTAGGTATACAACCTCTGCTTTAGTTATACAGTGCAGTGATCAAACCTCTACTCCATCCATGAAATGGTCTCCCTAACAAGACCTATGACCATCTGACATTCCACAGAATATTTACAACATTATTAATTATATTCCCCAAACTGTTTTTCATATCCCAGTGGCAATATTGTAGTTGCCTATTTTTGCTGTCTAATCCCTTCCCCTTCTCCCTCATCCCCATCCCCCTCCCAACCAGCAACCCTGATTTTTCCTCTATATCTATGAGACAGTTTCTGTTTACTTTGCTCATTCATACAGTTTTTCAGATTCCACATATGAGTGAGATCATATGGTATTTGTCTTTCTCTGACTGACTTATTTCACTTAATATAATAGTCTCTAGGTCCATCCATATCATTGCAAATGGTACGATTTCATTCTTCCTTATAGCGGAGTAATACTCCATTGTATAAATATACCACAGTTTCTTAATCCAGTCATCTACTGATGGGCATTTTGGTTGTTTCCAAGTCTTAGCTATTGTAAATTGTGCTGCTATGAACATCGGGGTGCATAACTTTTTTTGAATAAGTGTCTTGGTTTTTTCAGGATAAATACCTAGGAGTGGAATTGCTGGGTCAAACGGTAGCTCTATTTCCAGTTCTTTGAGATACCTCCATACTGACTTCCATAGTGGCTGCACCAATCTGCAATCCCACCAACAGTGCAGCAGGGTCCCTTTTTCCCCACAGCCCCGCCAGCACTTGTTGTTTGTTGATTTATTGATGATAGCCATTCTGACTGGAGTGAGGTGGTATCTCATGGTGGTTTTTATTTGCATTTCCCTAATGACCAGTGAGGTTGAACTTTTTTTCATATGCCTGTTGGCCATCTGTATGTCCTCTTTAGAGAAATGTCTCTTCATATCTTCTGCCCACTTTTTAATTGAAACCCTCATTCTCCTAAGCGTCAGTCTCTGTTTATAAAATGAAGTAGTAATAGCATCTCATAGAATTGTCAAGTTTAAATGAAATTACTCATACAGAGTTAAAACTTAGTTCAATGGCTGGTACATGGTAAACATGCCATAAATTTTTGCTTTTTTTCCCTTCTGATCACCCTTGGAATTCTAGGACCTCTGCCCTCTTCTTTTAAGCCTATTACAAGATTGTTGTACATAATATAGGATTTTATAAAATGAAGGGTAAACATAATCCAAGCAGACTGTAATATTCACATCTGATTACAAAGAGTTTCCCATCCACAGGAATTTCTTACTGCGATGTGGCTTCCTTTGCCCTGTGTCATCATATGTGTTGCTGGGTCTGTCTCCATAGACCAGTGTGGTTTCCAAAGTGAGGTCTGCATGATGTTTCTTGGGGTACAAAGACAACCTGTTACATTTTTAAGATATGCCTCTATTTTGTGTGTGTTTGAACACAAAATACAGCTAGTAGATCAAGTCAGTGATTTCATGGGTATTTTTAGGGTAAGATAAAAGTGAATATTGAAGAAAAAAGCAAGCCAAATTAAATAAAAATATTAAGGATATAATATTACATGGTGTGACAAAACTTGCAAAGCTGGTACTTGAGTGACTGAAGTTGAGGACTCTGCTTTATATCCTGCCCCCCCCAATACCTGTGTCCACAGTTACCTCCCACACTAGAAACCCACGCACACTAGAAACCCACGACAGCAAGGGAAATCTGTTTTTTACCTAAACCTGTCATCTACTCTACCCAATATCCAGGGATCACGCCTTTTTTTTTTTTTTTTAAGATTTTATTGGGGAATTGGGGGAGGGGAACAGCGTTGGGGAATTGGGGAAGGAGAACAGACAAGTTGCTGTCTTTTTGTTCTTCAGTCTAGTTGCGGAGGATGTTGCTTCACTGGACCATGTTGGTATGGTCATTGCGCTCTTCCCTGGTGAGGCAGATGGGTCGCCGGCCTCTGGGTGTCGCTCACCGTGGCTATTGGCAGCTCACGCTGGCTGCCGGCCACTCACTGTAGCCTATGGCAGCCCACTGCAGCAGGGGCTGCAGCCTACACTGTCGCCGGGGGCTCGCAGCCCAGCTCCAGGTGGAGCTGTTGTTAGCTGTAGAGGGCAGTGTCACTGGCCCTCCTATGTGGGATCCGAACAGGGGCCGCTGGCTTTCCCAAACCAGCTCTTAACCAACGTGCCATTCAGCCGGCCGTTCTTCTTTTAACTAAATGGGTTTCACATTTTTCTTAACAAAGGAATAAGAAATCTGCTATCCTTCTAGGGCAATTAGCTCAATGGCAGCTAGCTTTGAAAATATTTTAAGTTTGGAAAATAATGTTGTTACTTATACTACAGTCTTTAAATCCATGTATGTTGACTATTGTGATCTACCTGAATTCAAACTTTTATTTTTACTTTTAATTAAGTCTAGTACTGTTTAATATTTAGTTAAACAGCTATGCTTTGTTTTACTTAATTCTCATTGAGTTTACCACTGTCAACTGTTTATTCTTGTATTATTCTTATTAAATCTATACATGTGTTAGCTTAAATGTTTTTGTTGTTAATTTTTAAATGTAAATTAGATCCTAAAATTTGACACTTGAACAGGTACTTAAAGTTGCTATTTAGTAGATGAATTTTTTTTTTTTTTACTGTGATAAATAGGATTGTCAACTATTGTATGAAAGCATATTAGTATGAGCAAGTGGGCAGTTTGTACATAATTTCTTATTCAGGGGGAGGCATAAATTTCATTCCCAATTCGTAAAAAATTGTACAAGTAGGGTTTATTCTAAAGAATGGAGTAGTTTTAAAACTAATGAGTGGGGCGGGGTGGGGGAACCCATATCTAATTACAAGGAGTTTATTTAATAAGCTAACAGCCTTATTTTATATTCCTAAAGATGTGTAAATCTTTCTTTTTGTAAACAAAGATTTTTTTTCAGTGATTGTCAAGGAATTAGTTAAACTCATGAATTGTTTTTTGTCTTTCCATATACACACAAATAGGTATGATTTTTGATTTTTTAAAAATCTTAGGATACCCTAAATGAAGTGTATAGACCTGATGTAGATGTAAAAAGTTAATTTTTGTGTCACAGACATATAGATGTACTTGTAATATATATGCATTTAGTGGTATTAGTGTGAATGGTAGACCCCACTATCCTCTCCCCATGTGCTAAATTGTACAGATGTACATTTTAAAGCTTACAGAACACACACATACTTCCAGAAACCCATTCGTTAGCATTTTGTGTTTTATATAATAGTTTTCCTTTCTATACTTGCTATTGCTAAAAATAGCAAAAAATTGCTATTTCTATACTTGCTGTTACATGTAGGTATTTAGATAAAGACTATATGAAGAAACAGGTATTTTGATTCTTTAAAACATTTTGAAAATTGCCATGTAAACATACGTTAGTATATGTGAGACACTCTGTTGATTATGCAAATGTTTTTTATTGGCCATTAGTGCCCTACAGATTAATTGTTCCTTCTTTTTCTGTACACAGAATCTGGATTTATTCTACCAAAATTAATTTTACAGACTATGGTAGGAAATGAAAATGTTTTTGTAATAGTTAAGAAATTGCTTTGTTCTAACATACATAATTTTAAATGGAATCTATCCTTTTTTTGTGTTAATTCTTTTGTATGAAGAGGTATGCAATATCCAAAAAGAAAATATTGTAATAAGTACTGTGTCATGGGTTCATTTAAAAATGTCATATTCACTTTTTGTCTTATAGGACAAACTATTCGAGAGAAAAGAATTGTAGAAGCAGCAAATAAAAGAGAAGTAGACTATGAAGTAGGGACTATCCCAACAGAATGGGAAGGTAAGTTTCTGCTGTTAGTAATATCTTTGAAGACAGCTTGTTCAACTATATAACAAACCAATAAGAGCATATGTAGTAACATGTTTATTCTTTTTGCAAAAACTTTTACAGTCTGAATCCATGTAACTTTTTTTAAACATTGCATTTCTTTGAAAGTTGTGAAGGTGCCACATTTTAGTAAAGGAACACGGCTGTAGTAAAAAGAACTACAGTAATACCTTGGTTTGTGAGCATAATTCATTCTGGAAACAAACTACTCATATTGCAATACATCACTCATTTACCAGGTTAAAACGTCTATTAGGTTGGTGCAAAAGTAATAGCAGTTTTTGCCATTACAAGTTATGACAAAAACCGCTATTACTTTTGCACCAACCTAATAGAAATGTTTGCTCGTCTTGCAGAACACTCGCAAACCAGGTTACTCACAATCCAAGGTTTTACTGTATTAAACATTAGCAGAGCTGGGACTTAGGGCAAGCGAAACCAAAAAAGCAAAATTGGAGGAGGCGCTGACTGTCATGTACTGACCCTGCACTTGCACAGCCCTGGAGTTTGAATCCTGTTTCTAGCACCCACTACCTGCATGAATTGGGAAAGTAACTCAGACTTCTCAGTCTTACTTTTCTCTTTTCTAAATTGTGGATAATATTTGCTGTAGATACCATTTTAAGTATCTTTTCAACTTGCAATCACCCTGTCAGCTGACCCTATGTTTATTCAAGGATGGATACTTGATCCATATCAAACTTTGGAATTAAGGTAAAAGATCAAAAAGTGATAAAACGGTAACAGTCAGTCTCTCAGTATGCCAGGAACAGTGACATTTGAACTTTGGTAGCTTATGGATGGTTATCTTGAATCCACTATCTAAGCTTTGTTGCAGAAAAAGGTTGATCTAGCGCTGGCTTAGGAAGCCAGCGGCCCGGTTCGGGTCCCACATATGAGGGCCAGTGACCCTGCCCTCAAAAAGCTGATCTACTAAGAAGAAAACAGAAACTAGTCTGCAAAGAGAAGTACATAATAAGACAGAGACTACTGCCTAGGTTTTCAGCAGCTTTCCAGTTCCCAGTTCCATTTCTTTCTGAATGAAGTTCAGCTACAAGTCTGCCTTTGAGTTTTATGTACCATCCCCTATGTCTGTTATAAAATTTTCCTTTTTCCTTTCTAGTTCTTAGTCTAGTGCCTGACACATAGGGAAACACATAGTAAGTGCTCAGTAAATATGTGTCGAATATATGAAGCCTACATCTGGTTAGCTTTTGTTATTTGTAACTAAAAAAACCTTAACTAAAATACCAATACCTATGTTATATATCACTGAACACTTATCACGTGTGTACCTATATACCTGGTATTATGCCATTGCTTTTACAATCATTATTTGTTTAATCATCACAATAATCATATGAAATAGACACTGTAATTATACCCATTTAATAAATAGGGAATCTAGAGTCTGAAATGAATAGATAAATTGCCTATGTTATACAGCTACACTCTGTAAGCCGTAGACCCACCGCTTCCTGATGGGTGTAGCATACCTTACATACACATATGGTAGCTATAGGCATTAAGTTACTTTTATGCCAACATGTCAGTGTAAATAGTTTCCATTTCTTCTTATTAGGTATGAAAATACTAGAGCTATGAAAAATGAGGTAGATACCAGAGATTTTTTGAAGAACTACAGAACATAAAGCTGGCAACTTCTAGGAGGAGTAATTGAGCTTTCTTGTTTTAATAGACTTTCCAATGTTACAAGCTACATTAGCAATTCTCAAATAATGTGTGTGCCTTCTTATAATGAGCCTATTTCATCATTTTTTCTAGTAATAGTATAAAATTAAAATGTTTATGGAAATAAATTAAATTATAAATAAACAAATAGGTAGTGACTTGTTTTTTCAGCCTTTGAAACTTTCAGAGAATTAGAATGAAGTTCTAATGCTTTTTATGGCTGTGTTCTGATCTAGTAATTCAGCATAATTGTCCCATGGGGCATATCCTTAAAACAAGTGTATCAACCAAACACTGAAGCTAAAATTATTTTTATAGTGCTACACATCAATTTAATGTAAAAAATAACTTTGTACTGTGAAACAGTAAATTAAAATGTAAGTAAACACACAAAACACTGTATACAGGAAAGGAAAGAGAAAAATTACTTTTAAGTTAAATAGTGTCAACACCAAATGAATCTGAAGTATTTTCAGGTCCAGATGAATATTATATTTGTCAATTATCAGTAGCAGAATTCAAGAACCCACAAGCTGCATAGCCAGCCACAATTTGTGTTAGACAGTTTGCCCTGTACATTCATTTCTTTAGTGAACATCTTTGAGGACCTCTGCATTCATGGAGTTTCCATGCTGGAGTGGGAGAGAGGGAGGGAGAAAGAGAGTAAACCAGATAAACAACAGTACAGTATGTTAATGGCCACAGAAAATAAAGCAAAGAAAGGGACTAGAGAGTGTTGGAGAGTGGTTTGCAGTTTTAAAAGTATAAAGAAACGGCCCTGCTGAGAAGATGACTTTGAATAAAGGCAGAAGAAGAAGCTTGCCATGCAAATAAGTAGCAGAGAGCATTCCTGGAGAGCGGGTGCAAAAGCCCTGAGGCGGAGCATGCTAGGGCGTGAAGGAACCGCAAGGAACTGTGTGGCTGGAACAGAGCCAGAGGCAAAGTAATAGATAAGGTTAGGAAAGTAACAGGATGCCCAGTCTTGTAGGGCCTTCCTGATAGTCCGGTTTGAAAAGTGTAGTCATGTGCTCTGAGTTGTATTTTACAGGATCACTCTTGCTGCTGCATTACAAAGAGACTGAGGGTGGTGTAAGCAACATGGAGACAGGATCATTGTGACTGAGACCAAAGTAACAGTGGGTATGAAAAGAAGTAGTTGCATTCTGGATCTGTTGTAAAAGGAGAGCCAATGGGATTTGCTGACAGGTTGGATGTGGAATATGAAAGAAAGAGAGCAGTCAGTGATGACTCTTAGCCTCACCTGGAAAAAAATGGTGGTACTACTGACAGAGAGGCAAGACTGTGGCAGGAGCAAATTTAGGGGGAAAATTAGATTAGTTTTGGAAATGTTAAGTTTGAGATGCCTATGAGACATCCAACAACAGATATTAAGTTGTATATAAACCAAGAATGTAATGGAAAAGTTTTGGTTGCAGAGAAAATTTAGGATTTAATAGGAAATAAGTAGTATTTAAGGCTGAAGACCAGATGAGATCACAAACGGAATGAGTGTAGATAGAAAATCAGAAGTTCAGAGACTGACCCCCGAGGCTACTCCAAGGTTTAGAGACAATGAAAACAAAAAAGGAGCAGCCAGAAAAGTAGGAGAAAAAAGAAAAGTGTCCCGTGCTGGAAGCCAGATGTCATGAAGGAAAAAGTGATCAATCATGTCAAGTGAGGAGTGAGAATTAACTCTTTGTTTTAAGAACAGGGAAGTCAGTGATCCTGACAAAAATAGTTCTGTAGAGAGTTAGGAACAAAAAAGAATGGCAAGAGAAAATTTGGAAAGAATGAGTGTAGACAATGCTTATGAGGTGTTTATCTGTAAAAGGAAAGATTGAGGCAGTATTTGGAGAGGACAGTGGAGTCAAGAGAGTAATTTTATTATGTTTTGTTTTGTTTCAAAAACAGGAGAAGCAATTGAACTTTGTAATGGTGATGGGAAAGATCAAGTTAGAAGGAAGCATTAATGATGCAGGAGAGAGGAAGTTATTGAGAAGCAAGATGGGACAGGATCTAGTACACATGTGCAAGACCTGGCCTTTTGCAAGAGCATGGAAAGCTCATCAGGAGCAATAGCAGAAAACTAGAGTATATGGACATGGATGCAGGTGCATAGGTAGATGTGGTAGTGAGTACTTGTGTAAATGCCCTTTCAATTCCTCCAAATGAAGCTCAGGACAAACAGCAGCTACAGCCAACGTTTGAACCCAAATTATCTGTCACCAAAATCTTTACTCTTGATATTAGATTATATTGCCTATCTCATTAACAACCTGGCTAATTCTTACTTACCCTTCAAGTTTTAGAGTAGACATTGATTTCTTTAGAAATCTTTTCTGACTCCACCCCTCACCCCCTAGTGCGAAGTGGAACGTTCCTTTTTTTGTTTTTCATTTCACTTTATGCCTCCCCTAAGCATAACACTAACACACTATAAAGCATTCCCTATTTGCTTATCTACCTCCTCTGCCTGGGCTTAAAGATTCTTTAGGATAGGGTTTTTACCTTGTTCATCATTGTGGCCTCTGGGCCTAGCTCAACAATTAATGTAAAATAAATGTAAGCTCAATCAATATTTGTTAATGAATGCATTCTAAATTGAAAATACATAAGGAAGAGACATTTGAGGGACATTGCTGACTTGCTGGAAATAGTCTATTTTAAAATGATATACATGGAACAGCACACCAGAGCAATTGGTTCCAAACATACAGAACACTCAGAGGTTCAACTGTGGGAGATAGTTTAATACTAGCTACTGAACAATATTATAAAGCTTCTGGGACCCTTTTAAGTTTAATCCATAGCATGATGTGTCATTCTTATGTAAAACCACCGAAAAGCTGTGTCTCTGTAATTCGAATGACATTTATCTTCCATTTTTGTTCCCTTTTTGTTGATTTTGGTAACCTGAAGCTCATTTGCTGTTAATAGTAATAAACATTATTGATGTAAACCCTAAAGTACTTGCAAAGTAGGGCATAGAGTGAAAAGGCTGAAGCCCAGATCCAGTATTTCTTTTTAATGGCAAGTTAAGCTTTGCTTATCACACATACTCATAAAAAGGTAGGAGTAAAACTTTAGAATAAAGCCAGGTAAAAATTACTTTTTACATATACTTTTTAGACCATTTCTGGCTATCATTAACACAATTAGCACTTTTGATTGGTGAACATGTTGTTCTCAGGCCACACAAACTCCCCCACCAAGAATTTTCAAAGTAAACTTCATGAAACAATGGACAGGGCATGATGCTGTCCTTGTCCCAGCATCAGAAGACCTTGGTTATGGTCAGGCCCTTCAGTGGCCATTTACCATCTTGGTCATTTTGGCCATATTAGGTTACCTCTCTGATTTTCATCTGTAAAATTAAAACGCTGGGTTCAATCTCCTTAAATTTCCATCTGTCTCTAATGTTCTATGATTATGACTCTAGAAATGCCTCTAATCAACCAGAGCCTCTGGGCCTCCTGTTCAGCCAAATTGCTTGGATGGTAATTGCTGAGACTTGGTGGTGATCCCCTTCATCGGATAATAGGATAGCAACATGTGTTAGTTATCTATTGCTGCATAAGAAACTCCCCCAAAAGTTAGAGGGCAGGCTAAGTCAGCCAACATTTATTATCTCTCAGTGTTTGTGGCCCAGGAATCTGGGGCAGCTTAGTTGGCTTTTCTGGTTCAGGGTCTCTCCAAGGCTGCAATCAAGGCATTGGCCTGGCTGCAGTCATATCAAGGCTTTTCTCAGTGCTCGTCCACTTTCAGGCTGATTCATGTGGCTGTTGTCAGGCCACGGAAGATCTACTTCGAAGCTCACACGCATGCCTATTGCCTGGTGAACTTCAGGTCCTTCCTGGCCATTTAACTGAAGGTGATAACTGTAAGCTATCAGGTACTGTTTGTCCCCTAACTTCATTATTCTTTTTTGCAGTTGTTTTGGTTGTCCTAGGTCCTTTGCATTTTCATATGGATTTTAGAATCATCTTGTTAATTTCCACAAACATGCTTCCTGAGATTTTGGTTGGGATTCTGTTGAGTCTGTAGATCACATTGCAAAGGACTGCTGGACATTGTGTATCTCTATTTAATTTGGGCCTTCTTTAATTTCTCTCCTCAAAATTTGTCATTTTCATTATACAGATATTGCACATCGTTTGTCAAATTTATCCTTAAGCATTTCCTATTGTTGATGCTATTATAAATGATAATTTTTTTTTCAATTTCTGAGTGTTCACTGCTGTCATATAAATACGTAATAGTTTTTGTATATTGTTCTTGTATCCTGTGACTTTGCTAAATTTGGTTATTAATAATATAGCATTTTTGTCAATTTCATCACATTTTCTATATAGAAGTTTATGTTCCCTGTGATTAAAATACATTTTGTTTTTTTCTTTCCAACCTGGATTCCTTTAATTTTTTAAAATCAATCTTGTCTGTTCACACTGTCTAGAACCTCTAGTACACTGTTGAGTAGATGAGATAAGAATGGACATTTTTGCCTTGTTCCTGATATATTACTCTTTTTATATATTGTTTGAATTATCTAAAATTTTGTTTTACAGTTTTTACATCATGTTCTTGAGAGATACTGGTTAGTAATTCTTTTTTTCTTGTAATGTTTTTTCTTGGTTTCAGTATTAGGGTAGTGCTGATCTCATGAAATGAGTTTGGACATATTCCTTCTTCAACATTCTGCAAGAGTTTACCTAGAGTTAATATTACTTCTTTAAATTTTTGATAGACTTCATCAATGAAGTCATCTGAACCTGGAGTTTTTAACTACAAATTCAATTTCTTTGTTAGATTTGGAATATTCAAGTTATCTATTTCTTCTTGAATGACTTTTGGTATCTGTGTCTTTCAAAGAATTTGTCCATTTCATCTAAGTCTCCAAACTTTTTGGCATAAAACCGACCATAATATCCCCTTATTATTTTCTTAATATCTTTAGAGCCTGTAGTGATGTTACCTCTCTCATACCTAGTTGTTATAACTGAATTGTATCTCCTCAAATTCTATATTGAAGTCTTAACCCTAGTACCTCAAACAGCATTTGGAGATAGGTCTTTTAAGAGGGAATTAAGTTGCAATTAGGCCGTTAGGATGGGACTTAATCCAGTACAACTGGTGTCCTTATTAGAAGAAATCAGGACACGACATGTACAGAAGGAAGACCATGTAAATACACAGAGAAAATATCTAAGAGTCGAGAAGAGGAGCCTCAGAGGAAACCAACCTTCTTAACACCTTGATCTCAGACTTCAGCTTGCAGATTTGCGAAAAAATTAATTTCTATTGATTAAGCCACTTTATCTGTGGTGCTTTTATGGCAGCCCAAGTACACTAATACATTAGTATTGAGTATTGTTTATGATTCAATTTTATTTCTTTACATAGGATATTAGCTATATCTCTGTGTTGTTATTTTAGTGGTTAGATTTTCTAGACTACATCTTCAACAGATCAGTCTTTATGTGATTTTTCCACTTCATATAGAGTATAAGAATCTTATAAAAGTATACCACCCTTTTTCCCTTCTAATATTTCTGTTATTATTGTCATATATTTTAGTTCTACATATGTTACAAAATACACACTGCATTGTTATTTTTATTTAAATAGTAAACTAGCATATAGAGAGATTTTTACTCCCATTGATAATGCTCTTCATTCCTTTATGTAGAGCCAGATTTCCTTGCGGAGTCTCTTTCCTTTAATCTGTAAGGCTTCCTTTAACATGTCTTTAAATGTGAGTTTGCTGGTGTTGAACTTGTTCAGTTTTTATGTCTGAGATATATTTTTAAAGATATTTCTCTGGGTATAATATTCTGGGTTGAGAGTATTTTTTTTTCTTTTAATCATTTCTAAGATATTCTACCTTACACAGTTTCTGTTGAGAAACCTGTTGTCATGCTTATCTTTATCCCTCTGTATGTAATGTATATTTTTTTCTTTGGCTGTTTTAAAGTTTTTCTTTTTGTTAACTGGCTTTGAGCAATTTGAGATGATGTAGTTGTCTCTTGTGCTTAAGGTGTCTTGAGCTTCTTAGGCCTGTGGATTTATAGGTTCCATCAAGTTTAGAAAATTTTTGCCATCATTTCTTCAAATTTTTTTTCTGTATCCTTTTCTGTCCTCTCTCCTGGGAACTCCATTCACAATGTTAGGCTGCTTGAAGTTGTCTCACAACTCACAGATGCCCTGTTCATTTGTGGAGACTTTTTTCTCTTCTGGGTTTCATTTTGTATAGTTTCTTTTGCTTTATCTTTAAGTTCACTAATCTTTCCTTTTACAATGTCAAATTTCTATTAATCCTCTAGATTCCTATGAATCTGGAGTATTTTTTATTTTAGACATTGTAGTTTTCACCTCTACAGATTTGTATGGGTCTCTTTTATATCTTCCAGGTCTCTGCTTAAATGTTTTATCTTTCCTCTAGCTTTTTGAACATAGGGAGTGAAATTATAACTTTTAATGTTCTTGCCTGCTAATTCTATCATCTGTGTCAGTTTTCAGTTGGTTTTGTTTAGTTGATTCTTCTCTCCTCAATATGGAGAGTATTTGCCTGCTTCTTTGCTCAGATATCAAGCACTTTGAATTTGCCTAGTGGAGTACTGGATATTTTATAAATCCTTGAGCTTTGTTCTGAGACACAGTTAAGTTACTTGGAAACAGTTTGAGCCTTTCAGGGCCTGCTTTTAAGATTTCTTAGGTGGGACTACAGCAAAGTTTAATCTAAGACTAATAATCTGCATTGCTGATGCAAGCAATCAATCAGATAATTACATCCCATCACCTTTGCCATATTTTCATAGTTAGAAGTAAGTCATAGGCTCTGCCTTCACTCAAAAGGAAACGATCATACAAAGGCCTGAACACCAGGAGGTGGGAGTTGTGGAAGCTGCCTTAAGAGTCTGTTCATTACGTACAGTATCGTGAATGAGCTTAAGAACATAATGTTGAGTAAAAGAGGCGAGATGCAGAAGAGGACATAATGTAAGATACCATTTATATGAAATCATAGATACGGCAAAATGAATCAGTAGTGGCTGACAGTATACCACTCACTGGGGCCTATGGGTGGGTTAGGGTGGGTGTTTGTATATAGTCAGACACCAGGTGTGTATTGTGGGTGATGGAAATGTTCTATATTCTGATTGTGGTGTTGGTCATAAGGTTGTACACATTTGTCAGAGCTCATGGAATTGCATACTTAAAATGGTCTCACTGTATTTTATGTAAATTATATCTCAATAAAGTTGATAAAAAGAACAGTAATAGCCATGAGCGTCACAAAATTTGTAACTTACATGTGGTAACTAAGTCTAATAATATCCTTAAGATATGCTTAAGGGTCAGTAATCAGAAAATGACTTATTTCATAATAAATCATTTGAAGAATTTTCATAATTAAAAAATGTGGAGTTTTGGGCCGGCCAAATAGTGCATCAGTTAAGAGCTGGCTTGGGACGCCAGCTCTGAGTAGCAGGGACCGGGTTTAGATCCCACATACAAGGGCCAGTGACTCTGCGCTCTTTACAGCTACGATGGTGAACAACAGCTCGACCTGGAGCTGGGCTGCCATGAGGTACCATGAGTGGCCAGTAGCCAGGGTGAGCTGCCAAGAGCCGCCGTGAGTGTCATCCAGAGGCAGGTGACCGGTCTGCCTCATCCGGGAAGAGCGCAATGATAATACCAACATGGGCCAGTGAAGCAACGTCCTCCACAACTAGACTGAAGAACAAAAAGACGCAACGTGTCTGTTCCCCTTCCCTGATTCCCTAACGCTGTTCTCCTCCCCCAATTCCCCAATAAAATCTTAAAAAATAAAAAAGTGGAGTTTTTATTTTTATAATTCTTTATGATACGTCAACATTCAACTGGCAAGAAGCATTTTTTAAAAGATGAAGCTTTATTACAATGTCATCTTTTCCTTAAGTGAAGTAAACAACGCATATTTCTAATATAATATCTTTTGGATGCAGATTGTTAAGAACCTTTTTACAATTTTAGTTCTGAATGGTCACCTACTGAATCTGGTGATAAATGTCTCATTTACCTTAACTCCTGTTGGCAGTGCTTCTAAAAGTATATAATCAATTTTCAGTGCCTATGGAGATTTGAAGACTGTACTTGTGTGTTTTATGAAGTATTTTTCTGCCTGTTTCTTCTAGTCTCCTTTAGTGATTAATAGGAACTTTAATTTGCATGTTCACTTTTACACTCATGATAGTGTGTTATGTTCCAATGAGAGTATTAAAGTTCAGTGAAAATCTCATGATGCTGATGAGAATGCAAATGAATATTAATGAAAGAATGCTAGAAATCTTAAGACATAAACTGTCCAGTTATCTTTAAATTCTATTCAAACAATGGTTACATTATAGTGAAGACTGATACAAAACCCACCATACATATATAATTAGCAATGGCAAAATCGTTATATAATTTATAATTGGATAGAGGTTCAATGCCAGATTGTTCTGAGGAAAAAAAGAAAGAGAAAGAGAGAGAGAGAAAGAAATGATTTGATATTAATGTTTATTTTTATTCCGCCCTCCTAAACTTTGCCAACCTTCAGCAGGACATTTCCTTTGTTGTATGTAGTGAATGGAAAACTAGGGATGATTATATAAATGAGTGATCAAGTAGAAAATTTCCAGTTGTAACCTTTATTGGATACATAACAAACAATAGGCATCAAACATCATCTCACGAAGACATTTCAGGTATCTGGTTATTGTAGAATTAGAAATATACAAATTTATTTCAGCAATTGCATTTATGTATCCTTCTAAACAAAGATCTTTTTTCCTTTAAAGCAAAGCTAAGGGAAGCCTTTATATCTTCCCTTAGAGAATCGTGTCCCGTAAGAGTTGAATGGTCTAGGTCAGGGGTCGGCAAACTTTTGAGACCGAAGAGCCAATCCTGTCCCTCGAAGTTTTGTGAGACCTATAAAACAAATGAAATCACCATTATATGAATAACATCCTTTAAAAATTGTATAAATGAAACTATGATAGTTTTATTTTCCTTTTCAATTTTACTTCAGAGCCACATGTACATACCCAAAGAGCTGCATGTGGGTCGTGAGCCGCAGTTTGCCGACCCCTGGTCTAGGTGATACTTAGTACATTATCTGAGTTATATTACATTCTTACAGCTAGGATTGAATTTTATAAACTTATCCAAAACCAGTAAGCTTTAGAAAACACATATCAGAGTTGCCTCAATCTATTGACCTACATTGGAATTTTAAAAAATTATTTCGATTCTACTGAAGTATTTTTCCAACCTTACAAAAAAACATGAAAATGCTATTTTATAGGCTGATCAATAAGACAAATTATTGTTTTGAGTTGTTTCTCTCATGGTGATAGTCAGGGTGCACTGTGCATTATACTTTTTTAGCATGATCTAATGCCAACAGTATGTGTTCATAGACTTTAGAATACATGGTAATCATTAATAAAAATTATAATTGTTAATACTAATTTTTATTTTAGGTAATATAGAAGTGTTTTTGCATCAAAATATACAATTGTTGCTAATACTTAATGGTAGCCCTAACACAGGGGTTGGCAAATGTTTCCTTTAAAGGGCTAGCTGGTAAATATTTTAGGCTTTTTAGACCATACAATCTTTTACAACTACTCAACTCTGCTGTTGGAGCACAAAAGCAGCCATAGACAATATGTAAACATATGTGTGGCAGTGTTCCAATAAAGCCTTATTTTTGGACCCTGAAGGTTTGTTTTGTTTGCTTGCTTAGTTCCAGGTGTACAAAACAATGTAATATTTAGACATCTGCACCCCTCCCTCAAGCAATAACCCCCATCCCCCAATCTCTGACATCGTATATAGCTGTTACAATTCCATTGACTCTATTCCCTATGCTGTACTCCACATCCTGTGACTATATATATATTAAATTATAGTTGACATTCAGTATTATTCAGCTTCAGCTTCAGGTGTACACTGCAGTGGTCAGGCATCTTCATGGACACTGAAATTTGCTTCTATATACTTTTCATGTGGCATGAAATATCCTTGGTTTAACTATTTTTTTCAACCATTTAAAAATGTGAAAAACAGCTATTGGCTGAATTTGGTTCACAGGCTATAGTTTACCAACCCCTGCCCTACTGGTTGATTTTTCTGAATTAAGTTTCTAATCTAGATTACAGCTGAAGATTTACCACGTAACTCTTTTAGAGTTATATGGTTCATGTTTAATTATTTTAAAAGAAGACACTTCCCTAGAAAAAAATGTCTATAAATATAGATAAGTAACTTTTATTTTGACCATAAAAAGGCAGTTGAAAAATTCCATAAACCACTTCTTTCCTTGATTGCACAGAGGAATATTGGTTGAATAAGCTGGATTTTTCTCATACAGGTCAAAATCCCATTCAAATGAATATTTTTATCGTGGAATTATTGTATAGTGTAAGTATTCGTTCAACAGTTCTATTAAATACCTACTTTTTCAAAGCATTTAGGTGGTAGAAAAATAAATCTCCTATGGATACACAGACAGCTTTACAGTCTAACAAAGAATATAAAACCTGTGCAAGTTGTTGCTAAAAATGGAGCAAATCAGAGTGGAAGCTAATAAGCAAGACAGTGCAAAAAGAGCAACAGGGTAGATGTTCAGAAACAGGAGCAGAGAAGGCAAAACACTGGGCCTATATTAAAAATAGATGGGTGGGGTCAGTGCAAGAGAAAACGGAGCAGGGAGAAAGAAATGACTAATTCCTGGCCAACAGTTGAATGTTGCTATTTCTGCCCCCACAACCATTCAGCACTGGGCTCCTGATGAGGCCAGGTCCTTGGATGATGAAAAGCAGGCTAGTGGAGCTGGTCAGAAGAGAAAGTAGCTGGTGAACCAAGAGCTCAGATTTTAGAGCCAGTTCAACTCGTTGCCTGTTACTCTAGTTATGTGAGCTTAGGCAAATTGCGTAACCTTTCTGAACTTCAGTTCTCAGTCTATAAAATAGTGTCAATAATTCTTATTTCCTTACATGCAGTTAGGGTCACAACCTATTTCTCTTCCTGGTTTAGCGTTCTTTATTTTCTGCTTACTAAAGTTGAAGAGACTGTTTAATGGAGGGCATGGATGGTTTTTGGTGCCAGAGACAAGATCAGATCTGGATTCAAATCCCACCATTACCATTTAATGCATAAACTTGGGAAGTTATTTAATTTCTGTATTAAATAAGGATACTTCACAATTTTGTAATAAAGATTGAGTCAACTGAAGTGGTAAAATAGTGATTTTCTACTTTTTAAAGACCATATTACCTACAATATATTTTCTCACAGTTTCCTATACGTATATCCTCATAGCCAAACTGATATTGATTTTGCTTTTTTCAGTTATTAAAAATATAGGTTTTTTGAATAATAGTGATAATAGTAAACAACTTAGACTTGCATGCTTACTATATGACAGACTCTGAGCTAAGAATTCATATGTATATACATATATATTATTTCATATAACTTTACTAACAACCCTAAAATATAGATACTACTATAATTTATATTTTGCACATGGGAAACCTGATGCCTAGAAAGTTAAATAACTTGTCACAGATGACACAGCTACGAAGTGATGAAGTTATTCAAACCCAGAAAGCCTGCCTCTATTCTCCTAAATACTTTGAGATCCCAGCATCTCAAACTCCAGTCAGAACAGTGAGACCAAGTGATTCTATGCATGATGCTCACTTATTGAATGTCTGAAAAGGAGCCCTTTCTTGCCTCTCTTCTAATGTAAATCATCATTCTTTATGCTCTTTTCAGATCCTTCTTTCTAATATCAGTAATTCTGATACACTTCCATAGAGGCAGCTGGCCCACTCCCTTCCTATTGCTATAAAGCATCTCGCACAGTGCTCAGTGCCCAGGAGGCATTTTACAAATATGAGCTCTTTCTACTCCGCAGTTCATCTCCCAAGTGGTGGAGGTAAGACCTGATGATACCAACCAGAGGAGTTGGCTACTTGCTATAGCAGATCAGAAGATAAATCTCTATAAATTAAAACTTTGTCCCTTCCTTTATAAATAGAGCAATAACTAATTCAGATTTTCAGGATAACATAATTTTGGATTGCCTTGAAATTTACTGTATTGTGATTTGGCCTATATGCCATACATACACTAACTTAAATTCAGATGATGATATGAGGTATGATTTTAGATCTGAAAATGTACCCTCTTTATTCTCCCATATTGTTGTATTTTTTTATGACCCAAATACCCCTCTGACATCATATATTTATGTCTTTTCTGTACTCTCCAGTGCTTAAAACAATATATAACAAGTGCTCAGTAAATATTTGTATTATGCATATATGAATAAAATGTTTGTGCAAATTATAGAAAACTTACATTTAAATATTATTTTTCTTTCTAGCTTGGATTAAAAGAACAAGAAAGACTCCACCTACTATGGAGGTAAGAATACGAAAGGAAAATACATAGCATGGGTTTATAATGCACTGTTTCTCAGCTGGGAATTTATACTCCCAGGGATACATGAAGCCCTAGAATAAATGCCAAGTGCCAAAGTATGCATTTTACTCCACAGAAAGTAATTTAAAACATTTTTATGATAAATGCACAAATTATGGAATATAACAAAATTCATATAAATTTTAAAATGAAATAATAAAAACTTAAAACAAAATAAAAAGTTTTAGAAAGTGTGGACTTGTAGCAGGGACATTTCTCCTGGCATCTGGGAGTTCTCTGTTCTGATACGGATGCTTTGGTGTAAAAGCTTGAGAAACCCTGAATATCTTGGCTCTATTCAAATCATGCTCTCTGCTTCTTTGCCTTTAATTTTATATAAAACTTAAAATTTTATAATTTTATATAAATTTAACTCTATTGACTATCCAAAGAAACTTTAAAACATACAATTAGGTTGTCACATGTAACACTCAGTAATTAATAGTTGAATTGCATTTTTACTTAAGACTTTAAAAAGATAGTTTGGGTGGTATCAGAATAAAAAGTATAGCAATGCTGTAGTATATGGGTTTTTAAAATATGTTTATTTTATAATTTTTTATTTTAAAATAGCACACAGTGTTCTAAAATTATTTTGTAAGAAATAAATGTATATCATAAAAAGAAAATTTCCAAATTTATTAGTATACTGTCTTTTCCTTTTCTTTTACCATTTAGGACTTCCCTCTTCTTTTCTCTCCTCTACTCCCTCACTACTACAAACGCTTATGACAACATAAATGAGCTCTGACACTCAGGCCTCACTTGTTGGGCGGGGGGGGGGAGGGTAGTCCAGGGCAGAGCACATAGTGACCCATTCCTCCCATGCTGACCCCATCAATGTTTGTCTGGCCAAGGTCTGAGTGAGCACATCTCTAGCCTTGTATATTGTTTCCACCTTGGCCTTGTCCTACTCTTTTCAGACCTTTCTTTCTTATATCAGTGAACCTTGGAATAAAGGGGAAAAGAAGTCAATGTGATCCAAGATTCAGAAGTATCCCCAGTGGTTTGATGGATCATGGAGACCTTCTGATTCTCCTTCTCTTGGCCATAATAAAAGGTACTATTCTCGGAGCGAAAGGTGTTTCTTCTATGCTCAGAATTTTGAAAGCCTTCTTCCATGGAAACTTTGATAGGCAAAGTAATCAGATGGAGGCAACTGCAATAATCTGTCCTAAGGCACCATTCAGTGAATTTTAGGTAATCCCAGCATCTCAGACAAGCTCCAGTCAGAACAGTGAGATCAAGTCATTCCATTCATAGTGCTCACATTCTTGGATGTCTAAAAAGGAGCCCTCTTTTGCCTTTTCTAATGTACTATTAATCACATCATTCTTTATACTCTTCTATACCCTCCCCAACACACACACACACACCTTTCCCTCCCTCCTGACTCTTTCCATCGTGTTTCTGGAATTTCTGTTTTTTTGTTAGCAAATTACCCTTCATCTATTAGTATTGTCCCAGGACCTTTCTCTACTACATAGCCTCAACTGAAACCTGCCTGTGTCTGAAAAATTGTGAGTCTCTTCTTTCCTTGAAGTGAATTGTGCCCATTTTCCCACAACCCACAGAAGGAAAGTGGGTTCAACTGCTTCTACTTTCCTCCAGCCCCTTCCAAAATATTCTTCCATTTTGTGGGCCCAGGCGAGTGTGGTACCTTTGCAATCAAAGTATACTTCTTTCTACTTGTTTGTCATTTTTATCTCCAGGCCACTCTGCCACACTGATGGCAGGGGTTAGAACCAAACTTACAGACTCTCTCTTCAATGTCTTCCCAAGTCTTAGCTTTTAGCTGTTCAATTCTTTGACTTCATCCATACTAGTATTGCTACGCAAATCAGCACCCACTTCCATAGCCACACCTTAGTTCTTATCATCACAGAACAGCATTCTACCACTAAAACCTGTAAACTATTTAACTCCAGATTCTAGATACGTCATATGAAAGTGGGGAGGCAGGAGGAGGACTTTTAATATAATACAAGATGTGTATAGAAAGCCACAAGATTTAAATGTATGGCATAAGGGGTAATTACAAGGTGAGTCCCATTAGGTCAAGAAAGAGAGCTTAGCCAGCTACTCCAGAATCATGTGCCCCATCTCAATACAACCCCCTCTTTCCCCACAAAAGCAACCCTGAACCTGACTTTTATAGTAATAGTTTCCTCAGATTTTTAAATAATTGTATCACCCAAAAGTACATTATAGTTTAGACGTATCCATTTTGTAAAATCTTCTTTCAATCTATGTGTTCCTCCCCCATCCTTTTATTTCCTTACAAACCCAGCCCATTTAGCCTGTAAAGTTGCTGCAGCCTAGATTTTACTGATTTTATGTTCTTCACATTGTTCAACATGTTACCCTGGCTTTTTTCCAAATTGACAGCTGGATCCAGAATTATATAACCATGTTTGATGTTTTTATCAAGAATCAAGAATGTTTGGGAGGACTATAGTATAGAGTATAGTGTCTGGTTGTCCCTCTTTTTGTGATCTTCACAGTTGCTTATGCTTAAAGCCTATATCAATTCATTGGAAACAACCTCGTATTCCTGCATACCTATTAAAGCAATTTTCAAGATCCTACCAATCATTGGAGTTCTCTACTTTTTTTCAAATCTCTTAGTGAATTCCTACCCCCAAATAGACATCCGGCCACAGTCCCTGTTTAGTCAGTAGCAATTAGAATGCCATTTTTAATCACACCAGAAAACATAAAATATCCTGATATAATTTAAGCAAAATATATGGGATATATACTCTTTAAAACTACAAAACATCAGTGAGACAAAGTAATAAGGAGAAATATCTGTTCATGGATTAGAATGTTCAGTATTGCTAAGGTATTAATTCTCCCAAACTGATCCTCAGCAATAATTTTTACCATGCATCAGAGTCACTGGGAAGGCTTGTGAAAACACAGATTACAGGGCCCTATCCCAGAGTGTAAGAATTAGGTCTGGGGTAACATCTAAATATTTGCATTTATAACAAGTTCCCTAGTGATGCTGATCCACAGCCCACACTTTGTGAACCACTGATCTATAAAGTCAATCAAATAAAAATCCAAGTAAAATCCTGTTAGACTTGTTTTGGTAGAAATCAGCATGCTTAGTCTAAAATGTATATGCAAATGTAAAGGACCTAGAAAGCTGAAGGCAGTCATGAAAAAGGAGACAAAAATTGGAGGACTTACATTGCCTGGCTTTAAGACTATAGTAATCAGTTACAAAATAGTCATGGGGGTGTAAAGTACAGGATAGAGAATATAGTCAATAATATTGTAATAACCATGTATAGTGCCAGGTGGGTGCTAGACTAATCAGGGAGAGTCACTTCGTGAATTATATAAATGTCTAACCTCTATGCTGTATACCTGAAACTAATATAAAAGAATATTAAATGTCAACTGTAATTGAAAAATAAAAATAATTTTTAAAAAATTTAAAAAACCATAGTGATCAAGACAGTGTGGTACTGGCATAAAGATATGTAAATAAATAAGTGGAAATGAATAGAGAGTCCAGAAGTAGACAATATTCAGCCAATTGGTTCCTGACAGTAGCACCAAACGAACGCAATTAGGAATGGAAAATCTTTTTACCAAATGGTACTAGACTAACTTAATATCCATGTGAAAAAAAAAGAACCTTGATTCCTATCTCACATCATACCCAAATATTAATTCAAGTTGGCTCATAGATTAAACATAAAAATTAAAATTATAATGCTTCTAGAATAAAATATAGTGGAATATCTTCACAACTTTGGGGTAGACAGTAGACAAAGTACTATCCATAAATGAGCAATATTGGTGAATTGAGCTTAATGAAAATTAAAAACCAAAGCTCATCAAAAGAGAACAAGGTAGCAACAGACTGGGAGAAAATACAGCACATGTACCTGACAAAGGTTTGTATCCAGACTATATAAAGCATACCTCAACACAACGATTTAAAAAAAAACAAAAAAAAAAAAACATAAAGCTAATAAAAATTGGGTAAAAATCTTAAACAGGCACCTAATACGATATAAGAATGGCCACTAAGCATATGAAAAGGTACTCAGTAGCACAGTTCATCAGGGAAATCACAGCGAGATAACACTACACATCCAGAAAAATGGCTAAAATTTAAAAGATTGACAATAGTCACAACTAGAGCAGCCATAACTTTTATACGGTACTGGCTGGTGTGAAAATGATAGAACCATGTTTAAAAAGTGGCAATTTGTTATAAAATCAAATACATACCTACCCTATTACCCAAGAATTTCTCTCCGGGCTACCTTGAAAAATCAGTTTTTAGGCACACTACTTGGGGAGCTCTGGACAAAAGGTCTAATTCCTTGCATACCAGAAAGGTCTGAATTGTGCCAGCCCATTTTCTAGCTTTCCTCTCTATACTTGTTATACCCACCCTGTTCTTCAAGGAACTCCTGGCTGTTTGTCAGGCTTAATGTCTTCTCCGTCTGTCATCAGCTGGCACACTTCTGCTCATGCTTAGTTCTATTTAAAAGGCCCTTTAAAATTCTTCATTCTTTCTTTAACACTGTTTAAAAACTTCTTAACATAAAGATTTAATCACTCCTTTCTTGATATAAGTACACTACTTTGTGTACCTGTATAACCCTTTGAGTTCAGTATTATAATTATTTGTTTTATTTGTCCCTCTTTCTGACTATATTGTGAACTATATGGCACTGGGATTATGCTTATACATTTGTATGTCATAATCATAAGCATCTAATGCAGAGTCTGATTCATTAGTGGTAGGCTTTCATTGGCAGACTTAAAAATCTCAATGCCATGTGGGTATATTACATAATTTCTGTGACAGAGATTGAATTTCCAAAAACCAACTATAAAATAACCCTGTAAAACTAAACATATGTTGAAGTTGAGCATTGCCTATACTTTTTTCATAGAAATTCATGTTACTGAAGGTTGCCAATATAGTTCAGCACCTGTTCAATAATGCAGTACAAGTTGAATTAACATTTTACAAAATCAATGAGGTAGACTTTTCCTAGTCCTAGCTCTATTCCACTAGAAGCCACATATAGCAAATATTTTGAAATATTGCTTCTCTTTTCATACTGACAACACAGCAGGAAACAGAATAAAGTTTTCTATTTGCAAGAGTGAATAAATGTAAATAAATGCCAAAAGTGAATAATGCCATGACAAAAATGCATGACTCAGCAATAGGTTTATAGATAAAGAAAGCTACAACTTAGAGCTCATTTACTACATTTTAAATACAGATTCTCCATGAGAGAGGAAGAGGAAATTGTAGAAACCAGTGAAGACTAGAGTTGGAGATGATGATGCTATAGCCTAAGGGAAGGCTGGGCAGCTGGGTAGAATCATAGTTCATAGTACTTTGTTTACTTGACCATATTCTCAGATCTGGGCTAGAGGCATCAAAGACTCATTTTTGTCCATGTCCAGCGTGATTTGGCTCTGAAAGATATCACAGTGACTAAAATACATGTGAGTTTGAAATAGTTGCCAGAATTCCAGTATATTAATTTATGGTAAGAAATTAAATTGGCACAGGAAAAAGCAGTAGGTTACCTGGTGAGTATGGCATTAGGATAAGAGGAGTTAAGTAAAATAAACATTTCATTGCATAAGGCCTAAAATTGCCTGTTGTGTTCATCTCAAAATAGGGATAGTCTGACCCATTGGCCAGAATTCCCAACTTCTGTCTTTATCCTGCGAATAGCTTTATGATTTGGATTAGAAAAAATTGCCACCTGCTGGTTAACACCTTTACTCCCATGGACATTGTTTATATGGATTGCAGCATTTGTCTCTATGATTCTTTTTTCTTTGCTTCTGATTAAAATAGTATTCCTATTGCTATTACAACAGTTATATTATGGTCAACTGTCACTGGCCCTGCAGCTACTCTTTTTATTTTACTCTTTTCATACTGTACTCTGGCCTATAATGTGTTGATCTTCCAGTTTAACATTGAGAGGAATCTTATTTCTGAATTCTTGAGGCCCAATTCACTGTTGTCTTCAAGTAACTAACATTTATTGAGTGAGCTCTCTGTGCCCAGTATTATTAGATTCACTTGATAAGTCACAGAATTAAAATGTCTTAAAATTGACTTTTTGCATATGTAATCCTACTTTCCTGTTGTCCTTGTGGAAAAAATAGATCCTTACCCCTGCCTCACAGTATCACTTTCTGGAATATAGTAGAAATGAATAAGAAAATTGTGGCATGTTCATACACTGGGTTATAACATGAATGAACTGGGGCTGTGTGTATCAACATGGATAAATCTCAGAAACATGATATTGAGCAAAAAGAGCAAGTTACAGAAGATTTCATGCAATACGATGCCATGTATATAAAGTTTGAAAGCAGGGAAAGAATAACGGACTTTCAAGTAAAGTTAGTGAGTTAAACACATGAGTCTACTTTCTCTTCAAGCCTAATGAGAATGACAGTTAAGGGATTTATTTTAAAAAGTATAAATCTACAAGGTCAAGGAAAATTAAGAGGCAAAACAGCAACAATATTTTGGAAGCTGGAAAGCAGATGAAGTGGTAGCAGATTTAGCAAAACTGATAAGAATGATTCCTAATCTGGCAGAAGAGAAAGCCCAGAAGCCACCCAATTTAAATGATAAAACCCCAGAATGCTCAGTAATTGGCAGTGCCAGGAAACACTGAAAGTGGAGTGGAGGCTTGTGCGGAAAATAATAACCTGGTTGAAAAATCTGTTTAAGAAGCAATTAAGTGCAAACCAATAAATGTAGAAGAAGTAATAGAGTTGAGAAATCACCGTTTTTCAGCTATCATTTTAATAATTGTTTCAGCGAAAAATCATTAGTGGATATTAAAAACACTGGATTAAATTTTGTTGGAGAATGAAATATTTACATGGTCTCAAAGTGTCTCCCTACAGATTACTTATTAATTACAATGAGGAGAAAGGTACCTTTAGAGTGGACAAATCTAGAGGATACCACCTTAACCTAGTGGTCAAAAGCTATACCAAGTAGCACAGACTTGACATCTATGCTTCCTTATATGATGCACTGAGAAGAAATCATTTATGTACACTTCTTAAAATACACAGCCTTAATCTAATCATGAGGAAACAACTAGAAAACCTAAATTGGAACACATTTCATGAAACACCAGACTGGTCATTCCAGTGTCATGAACAACAAGGAAAAACTGATCAACATGACAACTAAATGTGACACTTGATCCTGAACTGGCGGCGGAAATTAGCTATAAAGGACAGTATTGGGGTAATTGGTGAAGTTTGAACATAAACCATGGATTAAAGAATAGCATTGTATCAATGTTAAATCCCCATAAGAGAAAGAAATGGATGCTGTTGAATTCCTTTTGTGAAAGTCTGAAAACCAAGCAACTTCTCTACCCATTTGAAAACTGGAACTTTATTCATAAAAGAGAACACAGTACAGTCTGTTTTCCAGACAAATTTGAGGTAAGAGGTACCGTTCTGAAAATAAAGAAATTAAATTAACATGTACATATTAAACATATCATGTGAACACATACATACTAAAACATATCCATGTACTTATTGATAAGTACATGGAAAATAAACAGAATTAACTTACTATCTCTAAGAAAAACAAAACTTGATTAGGAAAAGGAAAAGTATTCCTAGTATACTAGATAACTCACTTGTTAAGTGTTTACTCCTAATAATAATATAAATATTGAATATTGTTTTACAGCTATCCTTAAAGTATTAGGTCACAGGAAGGCTGGAGTAAATCTTCATTTTTAATAATGAGAAGTTAATATACAATGCTTAAAGCTGAAAAATAAAGAAGAAATAATGAGGATGTTATTTAGATATTATGGGAAGGTTAGTCTGCTTTACAACTATCAAACACTTTTGTGGCTCCCTGGTTTGGCCTGTACCAGAACTAGAAATTTTAGCTAAAAAAAATATTAAGTAATTTCTTCTGGGGAGAGGGAAATATTATTTTTCATAAAAAAGCCTTTTAGGACAATGTGGCCCTACAAATATGTGAATATATAACTTTGATTTTAAAAAAGAATTTTTAAAAAAATACATGATGCTATAAATGAGGGAGGGGTAGAAAAGTATTTCTTCAAATCACCAGATAATAAATATTTCCAGCATTGTGAGACAATCTCTGTTGAAACTATTCAACTCTGTCAGTGTAGTACGAAAGCAATTACAGACTATATGTAAGTGAGTGAGTGTGGCTGTGTCCAGTATTACATTATTTACAAAACAGGTGGCAGGTGGATCCTGGTTTGTTAAGCTCTGCTGTTGGTCAGTGGTTTCAAATCGGGATACCGGTACCACTCGGTACACCAAGACTTTCTATGGGATATCCAGGTATGGATAGCTTTAAAGAATTAATTTCCATATTCTATCTTTTCATGTGTAGTCTTCTCTAAAATTTATCTACACGAGAACTGCCTTCTGGTCTGCCAGTTCTCCTTTCTGACTTCTTTGATAATCATCTGTCTCCCTCTTTTCAAAAGGAAAGCTTACCCCTTGTCCATACTAAATCTTACTATGGTGCATTGCCTTGGAGTTTAAAAATCTCCAGGTCACCAAACAAAGAGACTATTGGAGAGAGAATCTCTCCTGAGGGAGAGTCTCTTGAGAGCAAAGCAGAGAAAGCTTCAATAAAAATTATTGACGGGCAACACATTCTTTCATCCAGGCAACAAACTCATGGCAAGGCTCCATACCTTATAGTTTCTCTTTCTAGCCTGCTAGCTAGCAAGGTATCCATTTATCTATATTAAAATTAAAATTCACTAGTGAGAAAGTTGTCATGAAGACCCATAATAACACATTTATCTGAATTTTAAAATTCAGTTAGACTTTTTTCTGACAGAGAGTAAGTCAGATTTGGCTGATTGGGTCTGACAATGAGGACTGGCTCTGCCAATTAGTTATATGGTTATATTTTCCATAAATTGAATAAGCTAAACTGCAGCTCCACAGCTTTGACAAAACATATTTAAAGCATGCATCCAATAAGCAATAAACTGGAAATACATCCTTTGCCATTATTTAAGTGTCAAATGTGCAAGGTGGTACATAGTTTTCAAAAGTCTTAGGAGATAAATGTGCAAAAAAATAAGAAAATCACTGCTACTGTTGTTTATGGATATACAAAGATGTAGCGAAAGTATAAAAACATGCATGAAAATCATAGACAGGATATTTAGAGTAGTTATTACCTCTGAGGAAGGAGAATGTGACAGGGAGGGGCCACAGAGTGTTTTATTGGTCACATCTATAGTGCTTTGGTCATAACTGCAGTGTTTTATTTCTTAAATTGGATGGCGGGTGTGTGTTATATTATTAGCTATACTTATTTATATATAGATGAATTATTTTATTAAAAAGGAATACAATGAAACCTTGTAATCATATTTTAAGAGAACGTGTTGGGTCACTGATGGAAAAATAAGATATTCAAAATAAACTGAAAAATGAAATGTTTGAAATTCTAAAATACCAAAGGCACTTAAGGAGTTATCACAGTAATATGCATAAGAAACAATCAGTGTTATGGCTCAGATTTTGGAATTCTCTTTAAAGCCTCAATGCTCGTATAGTTTTTATTATTCATTCAGTTACTTACGAAGCACCTGCTATGTCCTTAATAGCTAACATAATTTCTTTGTAGACTTCCTAGATACCATAACTCTGTTAAATTATGTTTAGGTTCTATTTTCAGGATATTTTTTTCCCTCTGTGAAACCAAATTGTTTGATTCTTTAAAGTTGCAAGGGAAAAACATTCACGTATTGCTTTCAGAAACTGGATCTTATTTCAAGTTTATACAGGAGCCTTATATCTTAAGTAGTACAGTCGTTCTTGGGTCTTTGGTTTCTAAGACTAGAAAGGATATATCCTGAGCTCGATCAACATCCCATTCTTTATTTACCTACTAGCATTTCTACCTGCCCAAAGGAGAAGATGTGGTTGAATGGGTTTACTGCTATTCACAACGAAAGGTCTCTGTTGGACAGATTTTTATGCCGGTCATTTGACCTCCTCATGCCTAACCCATTTGTTGGCTGCATTTAACAAGGCAAAGATGCAGGCTTGTCCCTGTTTAGGAGTGCCTGAAGCCCCACAGTTTATACCTGCTAGTGTAATTGTTGGTCACTTTTGTGACTCATTGGCTTAGCCGATATTGTGACCTTACTTGATTTTTTCTTTGTTTTATTAAAAAATTAATACAACGATAATTTTTTAATAGAAATAATAAATTACCCCAAATCCTATGGCTGGCTACACAACTCTTAACTTTAACAAGTTAATTTACCCATGCATACATTGGTACATAACTGTAATGTTGGCATACTTATTACTTTTATTCTGGTTCTGTATTCTTAGCTATCATAATGACTAAAAACAAGCCCCTGAAATAATAGCAAACGCTTAGAGATCCCTTTTCCATGTACCTCCTTTGTTATTGACCTCTAGCTTTGTAAAAATGAAGAAAATATAAAATGTGCCATGCTTCTCCTGAAAAATGTGATAAGAAATGAAAGTGAATCATTTTGAGCTCCTAAAAGTCTATACTGTTAACCATAGCTAGTGTGCTTTTCTAACTGTAGGTATTTATCAATTGTGCAAGGAATTTTTATGCTAGTTTGTGTTGTAAATCTTTTTGGCTTTTAAAACATTGGTATTAGGTGGGTCTTACTAAAAGGTACCATGTCAAATTTCAAGCATCCCATCTTTCTGAGTCTAAAGGATTCGTTCTTATCTACTTCTGTACAAGCTGAGGTCTGAGTTAGAGCTTTGTTTATATTCTTGGCATATTTTTTCTTCTATTTTGACTTTTATCTGACTTAAGGAGCAGAATATAAAGGGTTTTTTTTAAGTCGTATATAAATAAGGTGCTATTAATCATTATTTTTAGTTATACTTGTGCTCAGGCTCTTCTGAGTTCCATCATATCTTACTAGGTACATATCTAAAAGTATACAGAATTAGTTCTGAATAGTTAACCTCCTGAGTCACGTCATTAGTCACTAAGACAAGTCCCATTTAGGTTTTAAAACTTGGCGTATATCCAGAATTAAAAAGGTTAAAGGAGTTAAAATGGGGTTAGGTATTTTTTAGTCCACACTTTTTCTCAGTTATCTCACCAAAACAAGTTCTTGTGATTTCCTTCTTTTTCTTTCCATGCTGGAGAAGTAATGGTTTCCTTCATAATTTCAAATTTTAATAAATGAGTTGATGCTTATCACTTTTATCAGATGTAATTTGATTTCTTTAAATGGGAGAGGAGGGGAAATAATGGTGTTTTGGAAAATGTATTGATTATATAGGTGATGTACCCTCCAGGATACCAGGCCACAGTTGATTGCCTCTGATGTTATTGTGTCTTTAGACATGCCAAGTTTATTCTCAAATACTTATGACAGTGATAAAATACTACACTCATTTGCTAAGTGTATGTTGTTGCTATGGTAATAAGGAATTAAGTATTTTCTATGTTTTTTTCTGATATACATATATTCATTGTGTTTCATGTGTTCAAATATGCTTAATTTCCTTCTCAAATATCACATTCTGGTGTCACTGTGATGCATTTCTTTCCGGTATTCTAAAACATGAGTAAATGGATGTGTCATCTAGAGTAGGGTTTTTCAATTTATGTGATACATTAGTGGATTGTGAAATCAATTTAGTGGGTTATAAGTATTTTTTTCTTTTTAATGAAGTAGAAAAAACATGGAATAGAAAATGCCAGCATACAAAACCTTACTACAAAACAAATTCTTGTTTCAGATACACACAGGAACATATGTTTGTGTACAAAGTTGTGATGTAAAATGTATCTCTTAACTGTGATGGTTAATTTTTGTCAACTTGGCTAGGTCACAGTACCCAGATATTTGGTCAAACACTAGTCTTTTTTTTTTTTTTTTTTTGATGAGGTTAACATTTAAATCAGTAGAGTAGTAGACTTTGAGTAAAGCAGATTACTCTCCATAATGTGGCTAGACCTCATCCAGTCAGTGAAGGCATTAAGACTGACATTCTCTACCTGTAAACTGCCTTTGGACTTGAGCTGCAACATCAACTCTTCCCTGAGTCTCCAGCCTAGCACCCTACCGGGAAGATTAGGAATTACCAGCCTCCACAATTATGTGAGCCAATTCCTTAAAATCAGTCAATCCCCCCCATAAATATTCACACACGCATATACATACATACAGATCTTATTGGTTCTGTTTCTTTGGAGAACCTTAATACACTCACTAAAGGTCAGAGTCCAAAAAGTTCAAACCTGTTAATCTTGAGAGTTCTTTTTTTAACCTAATGAACTGGTATATACAAGTGCTTATTAGCCAATGCTTAGCTCTAAATAAGCATTAAATAAGTGATAGCTTCTATTTTATTTTTTCTACTTGGTATTATTTGAAGTTCAATTTGGTGTGAAGTTGTATAGAAATAATTCTAATCTCTATACTGATTTAAACTATCAACAGATTGACCTATAAGGGTAACACTGTGGTATTTTGAATATTTGCTTTGCAGAAATTATTACAAAATTGTCTACTATGTTTTTGTCTCCCATTAATATGTCCTAAGAGCTGCCTGTGTTATTTCCACCATAATACTCAGAACTCTTTAATTTATTTGAATTTTTGAAAAGATAATCTTTTTCTGTAGTTCAAGATGATTTTAAGCTCACCATCACAGTGGAAAAAGGGACAGGCATATACGAACCTTGTAAACCTTGTATTAGATGCCTCCTGAGCCTTCTCTCATACCCTCTAGTCCTACCTTTTACTCCAGCCGAGCTGCAGCTACCCTCTATCATAGGTATGACCTCACTCCAGCTGTACATAGTACCTTTAGAGTTCTGTTTTGACACTGGGCATGGGATGCCTATGGGGAACCAAGCTGGAAATGTAAGAGGATTAACACACCAAGTAGCCCTTGAACATGTGGGATAGGAGCTAATGGATAAATGTTCCCTTTCGGTCCCTTGAGTAAATAATTCAGGCACATTCAACATGACTCCTCAGAAGATTCTAGTAGGGATCCAGTCCCAGTGCACACCATTTTTTTGGCTTTCCTTCCCTGTTCAATTGAACAATGCAGATCTAAGGGCTATACTGGGTACCTACTTGAATCACGTGAGATAATCAGAAATGTAGCTCCTCCGTCATTAAGTTCTAGCTTTTATGCTTTGGGCCTTTGATTACTAAGTGAAAAGGATGGAAGATGATCATTTCTGCTGTTTGAAAGCTATTACTGAAGATATCCATTATTTCACTCTTTATCTCTTATTTAATGATTTTTTAAAACAAATCCTTTATTGAAGTCTCTAAAAGAAACAAGTTTTTTTCTCTCTCAAAGAATAAATGTTTCCTTGGCCGGCTGAGTGGTGCGTTGGTTAAGAGTTGGCTTCGAATACCAGCTCTGAGTATCAGGGCCTGGGTTCAGATCCTCCATAGAGGACCAGTGACGCTGTGCCCTCTACAGCTAAGATGGTGAACAACAGCTCCATCTGGAGCTGGGCTGCCATGAGTGGCCAGCAATGGCATAAGCTGCAGTGGGGCTGCCGTAAGCTACCACGAGTGGCCAGCAGCTGGTGTGAACTGCTGTGTGCCGCCATGAGCGGCCATCCAATGGCCAGCATCCGATCTACCCAAGAAGAGCACAATGATCACAATACCAACATGGGCCACTGAAGCGACATCCTCCACAACTAGACGAAGAACAAAAGGGCAGCAACTTGTCTGTTCCCCTCCCCCAATTCCCCAATAAAATCTTTTTTAAAAAAAGAATAAATGTTTCCTTTTATTGAGTAAAAAGAGTTATATTTATTTTAATTTTGCTTTTTGCTCTTGCTGTTAGGAAGTGCAGAGTAAAATGTAATATGAAATCACAGTAACTGTAATAACAGTTATGGAATATTTTTCCTCCTAACCCCATGATTTGATTCTTAAGAACTTTGTGTGCTTACATGTGTGCTTACATGTGTATGTGCCTGCAGATGGATGTGTGTGTGAGCCATCTCAAATCCTTAAAAAAAATGGAATCCCTAGAATTGACTGACTGAATACATTCTAGATAGGGAGAGAGATGTTTTAGCTTATTCTTTTACGGGTACTAATCTGTGGTACTTGTCAGATGATCAGTTGTGCAGATTTCAGTACTAGAGGGGCATAATTGCAATGACCTTGACTTACCAATGATGGCAGGGAGTGACAGAGCATATAAATTACTCAAAGAAGTAAGAAAGGCATGAGGTATTTCTTTGTCTAATTGGTGGGAGAGAGGGAGGAAAGCAGGAAGCATAGATGTAGATATAATTAAGAGGTTTATTTAAGTCAAGTAATTGGCTTGCACATTTGTGGGAACTGGCAACTCAGAAATTTGTAGGGCAGGATGGCAGGTTAAAAATTCTCAGGTAACAGCTGTCCCTGCAGCCTTCAACAGAATTTCTTCTTCCTAAAGGGCCTTTCAACTAAGTGGTTGATGCTCACCCAAATTATGAAAAGTATCTCCTTTACTTAGAGTCAACTGATCATAGATGTTGACCCAATGTACAAAATACCTTCACAGCAAACACCTAGATTAGTGTTTAATTGAATAACTGGGTACTGGCCTAGCCAAGTGGACGTACAAAACTAAGTATTACAAATGATAATTGCTTTTATATTTTGACAATTTTTAGTTATATTTTTGACTATAACACTCAGTGGGTTTTGAATGCTCAGGAATTTTGATCTTCAAATTCCTGGCCAGAAAAGCTTGAATGTAACCCAGTGGAAAAAAATTCTACTCACAAGAATATGATTCAACCTTTACGTACTAATATTTGGGCCATAATATTTCTTTGTCTTTTTTCTTTTCTTTTTTTTTTTTTTTTTTAGCTGAGCCACCCTGCCACCTGGTGGCAGCTCAGCTCTGGCTGAGCATCAAACTGCTGTTGCTCAGAGCTCAGCTCGCACTCTTGAGCGAGCTCTTAACCAACTGAGCCACTCGGCCAGCGCTGGGCCATAATATTTTGAATCAATCTTTTTTTCCCCCTTCTACATGTTTTTAGTGATATCAAGTCTTTATTTAGCAGTTTTTCATAAGCAAGACTTTTGTTGAGACCAGGTATTTTTCCTCTTATGAATAATTCTTTGGATCTCTTATTTCTTCTTTTTTATTATATACTTCCCCTTTTTGCTCTTTTCTCTTGATATTTTATTTTGACTTACAGAAAAACTGTAAGAAATGAACAAATAATTCCCATATACCCTTCATTCATTTTCTTCAAATGTTAACATTGTACCACATTTGCTTTATCTTCATTCTTCTTTTCCCTTTTCCTCATTCTCTTCTTTTTCCTTCTTCTTCTTTTCAATATTTATTTAACTTTCTTTTTGTTCTTAAGCTGAAGCCATATAATCAAAATACTGTGTTCCAAAGTAATTTGGGCTCTTACATCCAACCTCTACCCCACACCTTATAATGTGAATGTGGCTTACTTCATTTGTTGTTCTTTGTATTCCTTTTTTGTGGGGTGAGGGAGGGTTAATAATTATTTTTCAATTACAGTTGACATACAATATTATACTAGTTTCAGGTATATGACATAGTGATTAGACATTTATGTAACTTACAAAGTGATCACCCCAATAAATCTAGTGCCCATCTGACAACATACAGTTATTACAGTATTATTGACTATATTATTTATGCCTTACTTTACATCCCCATGACTATTTTTGTAGCTACCAATTTGTACTTCTTAATCCCTTCCTCTTTTTCACCCATCCTCCCAATCCCCCTCCCATCTGGCAACCATCAAATTGTTCTATCTATGAATTTTCTTCTGTTTTGTTTGTTCATTTATTTTGTGTTTTTTTTTCGATTTCTCATATAAGTGAAATTATATGGTATTTGTTTTTCTTTGTCTGATTTCACTTAGCATAATACCCTCTAGGTCCGTCTCTGTCGTTGCAAACGAAAAGAGTTTATTCTTTTGTATGGCTGAATAATATTCCATCATATATATATATATATCACATCTTCTTTATCCAGTAGTCTGTTGGTGTATACTTAGGCTGCTTCCATATCTTGGCTATTATAAATAATGATGCAGTTGAATATATGAATGCATATGTCTGTTTGAATTAGTATTTAGGGTTTCTTTGCAGTTGATCATACTAAGTTTGATTATACTGAAAGTGCCAAATTCAGTAAACTAAAGGAAAGGTCCATTTCTGAGGGGAGATGTAGAAGTGCTTTTTACTTCAAATAAATGCCGTCAATCTAGGTATTTGCTTAATTTAATTTCTTTGTTTATTAAAAAATCATGTTTATCTTTTAATTGTACTTAAAGTATGAAAATCTTTGGGTAAAAAATTGACTGCTTTTCAGTTTTAATGTAAGAAATTCTTGATTTGCAATTAAAAAGGTAAATGATTTCTGAATTGCCCACTTGGATATAACATGAAATGTTAAAGAGAAAAATAAAGCTTTTTGTCCTATATTCTTTCACATTATTTCTAGCTTTTCTATAGTTACCTGTTTTGACAGTCTCTCTTCTTAAGACAGGGAAAGGGTATATTTTAGTGAGGATTAATAAGCATAAGGATTCAGTAATATTCTCCCTCACAAAGTTAGACTAATTGCATTATTCTGGTCACCAATTTATATGACAGTTTTTCATAAAAACATTTTATTTCATATGTGTTTGTTTAATAAACCTCACTACTAATAAGAGTTTCTATTGAATGATTTCCAAATTTTCATCACCAGATGGATGGATATTTTTGCCAAGAAATGTACATTGCATAGTCATCTAAATGCAATATTTATAAAAACCCGGGTTATATTATCATGCTAGAGTAATATTTGTTAACAAAATTCATTTGTGTACTGGAAAAATACTTGCATATAGTAAGATATATTCAATGAAGGTTAATACACTGCATGGATTGACCTAAGAAAACATCACAGTTTTGCCTCTCAATTTAAGAAGCAAAAGTATTTGCAAGTAAATGATAATAGTATTATTAACCTACAAATAGTATTATTAACCTACACTATGAAAAATAGAACTCAGCTTTTGTTCAACTCAAATTTGTTTATTAGTCTTTTGAATCCTGATTTACAGGTATTCTTGAGAAAATTACCCAGTTTAGAACTTTTCTGATTCCTGCCACAGTTAAAAGATATCTTAGTTTAAAAGAAAAGATACTTCCTTAAGAATTATCCTAAAAATCCATCTAATCTGATTATCATAAAGCTTTTTATGTCAGAATGAAAGAGACTAACCCTGATTTTTTTTTTTGAGGACAGTGTCACTGGCCCTCATATGTGGGACCGAACCGGGGCCGCTGGCTTCCCAAGCCAGCGCTTAACCACTGCGCCACTCGGCCGGCCCTTAACCCTGATATCTTTGAAGTGAACTCTTTTATCTAGTAAGTGGCAAAACATGCTATCCTAACCTTCAGTTTGTGACCTTATTAACTGGTACTGCTCAAGGAATTGACTACCACTGTTGCTGAAGCTTCTGCCTAAATGCCTGAAATAAAAGTCACTTTCCTTGAAATAAGTAATGAATTGCTATCACAGAGGCTATCAGTTGAAACTAAGTTACAAGTTCGTAACTTTTTGGGTGCTCTGGCATCACAACACTGTTTTTTATCCTAAATTAACAATATAGAGTGTACTCATTTTTGAAAATGAACTAATGATAGATTTTTAAGCCATCAAAAATCCTTGAGATACAGCATGTGGATGTACCCTTGGGTGTCCTAACACTTTGTAATCGGGCATAAAAAGCTATATGACGAGTTTACTCGTTTCCCTCAAAAAATGTGTTAAGAACAATATTGCAAATCCTTGAACCAAAAGAATTTCCTCAAAGGTCATGTAACTTGCCTGGTTCGGTTGCCACAGTTGCCATGTTACAGTGTTTAGTTAAGCCCAACCCCAGATTTACTGACTAGTGTAGGTCCAGCTGTGCCCAGCCTTGATGCATTTGTTTGGAGAAAGAGTGAGTGAGGTTTACCTTCCTCCTTCTAAATTACTTTTTAGTCAAGGGTTAGTTCAACTGCTTTACTATTCATTTAATCTTTTAGAAGGAACGGTATTCAGGGGGAAACTAGCAATAGGCTCCAGGAAGGAAGGAACTAAAATTTATTCACCAAATTATTAGGAGTGCCTGTTCTATGCTAGATGTTGGAGGTGTCATGGAAACCATGCCGATGACCTGGGGAACATTGTAGACATCGTGGAGCATGTACTCAAGTGGAAAGACAGACATATAACAAGTACCAACAATGAATCATTGCAAATTGTGAAAGGAACTCTGAAGGAAAAAGCAAAGATTCTAAGAAAGAATAACAGGGACAGCTTTCTTTAGATGGGATGTTTAAGGAAGCTGCTCTGTGAGTGATATTTAGACTGAGACCTGATGGATAAAAAGGCACAAACAGGACGGAGTGAGCGGCATGACACCTGAGCCGTATACAGTAATGAAAAGACTTGACAAATTTGACAGCATAAGAAATCTCTATTTTTTTTATAAAACAAAATCCTAGACAAAGTTAAAAGACAAACCAAAGGCTGGGAGGTGGTGGGGGAGGGAGGGGAGTAGCGGAGGACAAAATACAGGACAGATAAGGACTTTTTTTGTTTTGTATTGACACAGTCATTCTCATTCACCACAGGTGCAGGTGTGAGCTGATGTTGACTTTTTAGAGCAATTTTCCATGTAGGAACCTTTTGATGCAGTAGTGCCAGTTCTGAGCACAGATCCTAAGGAATGACTGGCAAATGTGTGAACATTTTATACAAGGATATTGTTTGAAGTATTGTAAAATACGAAGCATCCTAAACATCCATCTATAGGGGATTGAGTGAATAAATTATGGTACCACTGTACAATGGAATACTAGCTACTGTGCCGCCCTCAAGAAGGATAATGTATTGGGTTGTCGGAGAAGTCATGACACAATTTTGCAACAAAAAACAGAAAAAATACGTCATGATTTTTCCAACAACCCAATACATCAAGTGGTTTCCATTTTGTGGGGGGAAGGGAACATCAAAAGGAGCTTAAAAAGTTCTGTTTACTCCTTTGCAAATACTCCCACACTAGTTCAAGTTTCCTGTTTTTTAAGCAAACCCAAAAAGGCAGGCTGACTAAATGAGAGGTGTCATTACTTCTGCAAAACAGTCACCTGCTTATTTACCTTCCCTAGCTGTGTTATTTGTTGGTTTATCAATTGTCTTCCTGCTAGAATTTTAGCCTTGTGAGAGCAGGGACTGTGTTTCGTTCCCTGAACTATCTCTAGGACCTACAACAGCGCCTAGCTCAGAGTAGGTGCTCAGTATTATCGAATGACTGTGTCAATGAAAGTGAAAGAAAAAGGGCTCCATCCGCGGTCTCTTGGTGGGTATATTAGGCAGCCCCTCTTCCTTCCCTGCCCTTGATTTCCTTTTGCCTCTGCTCTTATGTTTCAGTGACCATTTTGCTGCCCTCCCCAACTGCCATGAGAATTCTCACCCCACCTGTTTCTTCATCATCCTGTCTCCATCACTGTTGGGACATCCCTGAGCCTCTCTTATTCACCAAACCTAAAGGAAACCTGGCTTTTGAATTACCACTCATGCCCACTTGAGCTTACCCCTGTTTGTTTACCTGATTGCCTGACCTTTAGAACTCACTATAGAACCCTAATAATATCCTAGCCTTTTCATTTTCTCTTAGGGGAAAAGAAGTTACTGTGGTTCCTCCCTTCTTCCCACAGTGTCATTTCGATTGGTTTCATCAGCTGCTACTCTTCTGGGAATTCCGCTCCCCTCCCAGTGTAGCTGCTGCCGGCAGCCCGACTGCCTGTCAGCGCTACTCACATTGCCTAACGTGGATGTTATTATGGCTGGTGTGGTGGTATTGTTTGTATAACTGCTGCACTAGTAGTTGGCTACATGGTCACTGTCTCCCGGCCCCTATCATTACCCATCCTTCCCCAATCCTGCGCTCCTATTTCCACCTTCTTCAGTCACCTAATTGGAAGGGAAATTCTCGGACTGGCTTTTAGAGTGACGACAGTGGAGTCCTGAGTCCCATTTGAAGTAGCTGAGGCTCACTTACCCATCTGCCACCCTGCCTTGGGGAAACAGCACCAGCAATCCCTCTGAGATGCCAGCAGCCTGTTTTCAAGTTTCGGCCAGTCACAGGCACTATGGATGATGTGTTAGGATTCTATCACATTATATTTTTTATTGCAAATCTGCTATGCTGTGGATAAATTGCTTAATATATACTAGGCAAGGAATAGAACCATCGTTATAACACTGTTTCTCTGAACAAAATATTTTAGGTCCAAAATAATTATTTATTATTAAAGTTTTGTACTGTACCAACTTTTTTTTTTTTAAAGATTTTATTGGGGAATTGGGGGAGGGGATCAGACAAGTTGCTGTCTTTTTCTTTTCAGTCTAGTTGCGGAGGACGTTGCTTCACTGGCCCATGTTGGTATCATCATTGCGCTCTTCCCGGATGAGGCAGATGGGTCGCCTGCATCTGGATGGTCGCTCACTGCGGCTATTGGCAGCTCACACTGGCTGCCAGCTGCTCACGCTGGCTGCCGGCCACTCACTGTAGCCTATGGCAGCCCACTGCAGCAGGGGCTGCAGCCTACACCATCGCCGGGGCTCGCACAGCCCAGCTCCAGGTGGAGCTGTTGTTAGCTGTAGAGGGCAGTATCACTGGCCCTCCTATGTGGGATCCCAACCGGGACTGCTGGCATCCCAAACCAGCTGTTAACCAATGAGCCACTTGGCCGGCCCTGTATCAACTTCTTAAATTAGGAATTTTGTGTTTGGTGGTGATATATTGGGTTGTTGGAAGTCATAACGTATTTTTTCTATGTTTTTCATTGCAAAAATGCGTCATGACTTTTCTGACAACCCAATATTTTAAGTCAGATACTTACAGGTTGATAGGTAAAAGGTACACAAAGAAAAAAGAGAAATATTTTAGGGGACCAGATAGACTCATGTCTTGTTAGGGAGACCACTTCATGGATGATGTAGAAGCCTGGCCTCTGCACTGTACATCCGATGCTGCCGCTGAATAATATTAGATGTCAACTATAATTTAACACATATATAGTCATGGGATGCGGAGTATAGTGTGGGGATGGAGTCAATGGAATTGTAATAGATACGTATGATATCAGGGGTGGGGGGATAGTGATGGGAGAGAGGGGAGTCACTTTGTAAGGGGTGAAAAGGATAACTATTGCATTGTTTTATACACCTGAAACTAATAATAAAAAAAGAAAGAAAAAAGAGACATAATTTTTTCTTAATTTTCATAAGAGTAAACAGTCATCTTTACCACATTGATTTTTTTTAAAACACTAGTATAAACTCCCAAGAGTCTAAATAAATTTGTGCCTATCTTTTTCTCACATTTCAAGTTATTAAGGCTTTTTCAACATTATGAAGAGAAGGACTTTACGTCATCTAGAATCAGAATTTGTTTTATTAATGATGGAATATGATTTCTCCTTGATCCATAGCTATTTAAGTTTAGATTTGGATTTATAACACAGTTGCAAAATATAAATTAATCTGCTTATTCAGTGGTGAGTAAGTGCACAGAGACAAATTTATTCATTCAGCAAATATATATTGAGCACCTCTTATGTGCTAGGCATTATTCTAGGCATCCGATGAAAATACACAGTTTGGCATCATTCACAAGGCTATTTGTCATAGAAAGAGTAAATATGGCATAGTGAAAAACTAGAAACAACCCAAATGCCTTTTTGTTACTAAGCCATGGTCTGGCAGCACAATGGAGGCTGTCTGCTCACCACACCCTCTGCAGCTGGGAAGCAAGTCCTTTCTTGAAGGAAAAACTGATCAGAGTATCCCCATGTCTGCCACGGAAGTTTGGGTTTTGTTCTGAGGACTCACTGAGTGATTGTCAATGGGAAGTGGAATGAAAGGTCAGTGGTGTCTCTGTGGACATTAGATCGTAGAGGACTACAGAGACCTAGGAGGGACCACTGTAGTCCAGGCAAGCAATGCTGTTGGCAGTGAAGATGGAAAGAACTGCACGAGTCAAGATACCTTTGGTGGAGGAATGGATAAGAGTTAGTGCTAAGTGCATGTAAAAGGTAAGGTCAACTAGGAATAGTTTTAGTAAATGTGCACAGTGTGTAAAAGAGGCTGATTTAGCTGCTGATGGCTGAAGTGCTGCTTCCCACCCTGAGGACATCCCAGTAGCGTCTTCTTCTCCCCCACCGCCCCCGCCCCTGATCCAGCCCATCGAGGTGCATTTGATAGGTCAGAGGGTCTTCTTTGAGAGTATGGTAGTTAACTTTTAGGGCTTTCAGTTAGCTGGATGGCCCCTCTCTGTGTATGTGCAGTGGGATGTCACCTTGAAGCTTGTGAAGAAAGGGAATAGGGCAGGGCCTACTGAAACAAGGCAAAGTTGCCCAGGGTCAGGGGAACGCTGTAGTCAGGCAGCATTATACTGAGCCCAGCTGTGTGCTAAGCCTAGTGTGGGCCTTGCTGGAAACTGCAAGGTAGTGACGAGCAGTAGAAAGACCACAGTGGACACAGAAGCCTCCGTTTCTAAGCAAATTGTATGATCCTGAGCTAGCTCTCTGAGCCTCAGTGATCTTGGATATATTTAATTTAAAATGTCTGTTAGAAGAGCCGGCCGAGTGGCTCAGTTGGTTAAGAGCTCGCTCAAGAGTGCGAGCTGAGCTCTGAGCAACAGCAGTTGGATGCCCAGCCCAAGCTGAACAGCCACTGAGCTGCCGACAGGTAGCAGGATGGCTCAGCTAAAAAAAAAAAAGAAATGTCTGTTAGACATCCAAGTGGAGACATTGGTTACATCAGTCAGATAGTTGGATATAGGATTCAGAAGAAGGAGCCTAACCGTTTGATACAAAATATTTGGATATTTTACAGGTATCTCAAATTCGGTATGTCTAAAATGGAACTCCTTCTCTTTGGCTCTATTTCCTATCACGGTTAATGGCATTATCCCACATCACTCATCGGAAACTTGGGGATTGTCCTGATCTTGTTTACCTCCACGTACGTGGTACCCAAGACCTTAATCCTTTGACTGTCTGAACAGTCTGCCTTTTCTACTCCATCTCACCACCATTGATTTGGTTCCTGCCCTGATGATTTCCCACTTGCATTTCTGCAGCAGCATTCCAGTTGATTCCAGTCTTGCCTCCCTCCAATCCAATTTCTATGGTTGCCAGATTTCTCAAAGAAAAATATAGGACACCTAGTTAAATTTCACTTTCAGAAAAACAGTGAATAATTATAAAGGTAAGTATGTTCCATGCAATTTATTTAAGACATACTTATACTAAAAAAAAAAAAAATTATCTGAAATTCAAATTAACTGAGTATGTCTATTCTTTTACCTGGAAAGCCTACTCTTGCTTCAAAGTTAAAATATTTCACCATGGCTTTTAGGATAAAATCTAAATGTCCTCACACTGCATTGTAAAATTCAGCGTGTTCTGGCCCCTGGGTGCCATATGAGCTGCTGACAGGGCTCTGAGTTTGCTGTTCTGCTTTACCCTTGCATACCTGCATACCTCTTCCCAGAGCGGCCCCTCTCTTCACAGTTCTCTAGTTAATTCCTATTGTTAAGACTCAGGCATCTCCTTCTCTGGGCAGTCATTTCTAACCCCCTACTCCTCACTCTATGGATAATAACAGGAGCAACAGCTTTTCTTCTGCTTCTCATGTCATTCTTTCCTAATATTATCACATAATTTATCACATTATAATTTATTTTTTTACCTGTCTCTCTTCCCTAGATTGTAAGTTTCTTGAGGACAGGGTGAAAATTGTGTCTTTTAACTCCATATCCTTAGCCATATAGTCGGCTCTCGATATATGAATGAACCAGTGAATGAGTAAATAAGAAAGTGGGAAAGAACCCATAGGCATTAGACACGTCAGTGGCATTGGTTCTTACCCACCTCTTCCTGGCTTTGACCCTGGACATGTCTGTGTTGCAGCAAGCTGTCTCCTCTGCCTGTCCCCCTCTCCCAAGGAAGTTCCCCAGGCTTTGTTCTCTGTATCCCCAGGGCCTTGAATTGTAGGTGCTTGGTATATATTTGTTGAATAAAAGGGAGATGAAAAATGCATGCATGAATGAGTCTACCTTGGAGGGCAGCCTTTGGCCACATTTATCATTTTCTAGGACAGACTCTAAAGCTGGAGCTGCAGCTTCTCTAACTCTGTGCCTCGCCTCTTCTTGCCCAGCTCCTCCACTTCCCTCCCTTAACCTAGGAGAGAATTCTTTTCTCCCTACTGCAGCTGGCACAAACAGCTCAATACATGTCAGCAGTCATTCACAGATGGAGCCTCCTCTTTCCTCCAGGGCCCCAGCCTCTCTGCCATTTACTTCCCACTCCAGAGCCTAAGCCTGGAAAGCCATGGGGATCTGACGTTGCTTTCTCTTCCAGGGATTATGGCCTTTCTCCTTCTCACACAAGGGACCGAGGTTTTCTTTGTCTCCCACCAGGGCAATTCAATTAAATAGGACTAAAGTTAAGAGACTCTAATTATTTTTTTATTAAGATTTAACGGCTAAATTTCTTTCTCAATTAAATAATTGTATCTTTATGCTCAGAGGTCTTTTTTTCATATACATAGACGTTCATTTACTCGTATATTATTAAAGGAAATACCACCTGCAAAACTATTAATGACATGAGTTCCGTGATTAGTTCATTTTAGTGACATTTTGAGATTTAATAATTAATCTGGCTCAAGTTCAAAGAAAGAAAACTCAGTGCCAGAAATTCCTAGCCAGCAAGGATTATAAACAAACCTTACAATTGTCCCTTCAAATAACAAGAATCATTGAGATCAACTTCTTGCAATTAGAAATGTTTTGAAAAAAAATGCAGGCGAAAAGTTCAAGGAAGCATGTCAAAACAACAAAACTCCGTCGAATTTTCATTATTGTAACTGATCAAAGTCTGTTTGCAGTAGATTTGAATGTGAATAAATTAAATGTGACATTGACTTGGCAGAGGCACACTAGTGATTGGCAAGAATACCTAGCAGGAGCAGCTTCTGCTAAAACAGAACTTGCTTGGTTGTTTCATTTGAATAGAGTTCTTAGCAACCCCGTGCTGTGGTACCAACCTAACTTTGGCATTTATTTACCCTTTGGATTTATACTCCCATCCAGGCAAGATTAAATTCATTTTTGATTACTAATCTAGCAGGCATGCCTCGAGGCTGAACATCTCGTATCTTTTGGTGACCTGTGTACCCACCCCCCACCCCACACCTTTCTTTCTCTTCTGTCTTTCATGTACTGAAAAAGAGTGATCTAATAACTTGTTATTTCATCCTGGCAGTTCAACTTGTAGAACTAGAAAATGTAGTTTAATTAAACAATTTGGCAATATTTTCAAGCTTAGGCATGGCTATTGGATTTGCTAGGCTTGAATTGTTTCTCGTTATGTTACAAAACTGACACTGTAAAAAGAATGTTCAGCTTATAATATTTTGAAATAGTTGTTCTCCAAATTCCCATTATAATTATGTTGATTGTGGGGTGGCAGTGTGTAGCATATTCTAGAAGGCCACTTTCTGGATGACACCATTGTACAGTAACCAACTATCTATGGTTTGAGGACCTGAAACATACTTCATGCCAAATTTTCACATGTAATCTAGTTACTACATTCTATTTACTATAATCTATTTATTCTTCAAAATGTTGTTTCTTAATTTCACTCAAAATCAATGTACTCATACTTTAAAGTTTATAATGTTCATTAAAACAAAGCTATTTATTAGTATGTGTAATTTAAATTACGGAAAGAAATTAATGGAGCTATCAAAGTCAAATATATATTACATATAGCACATATGTAGCGAGAGTTGAAAAATACATGGATTGGGAAAAATATATTTAGTTTAATTTAAATATTTTAGAAAGTTGATCTATTTATGAAACCAAAAGTTTCATTGTATCTTTAGCTTGTATACACTTCGACAAGTATATATCTAGATCCAGCAGTTATTAGAGATATATTTACATTAAGCTTTTGCCACAAATTATTGCCAATTATATAATTTTAAATTAAAGCTTTTTAAAAATTCAGGTTCCTGTTTTTTGTTTTTATGTAATATAACTTGATCATTATAAAATGGCCATGGCTTTGTTCCCACAGAAGACTAAAAAAAATATCCAGTGACATGGACAATTTTATCATTACCCATAAGACCAACTCCTAAGTCTTTGCTTGCTCTTGAATATAGTAAGCTTTCTAACAATGAAGCACTGTTGAATTTACTTTAAACTGTAGTTAGATTTTATCTTGGGATGTATTTTATACTTAAGTTTGAACATAGCTATATATGGCATACTTTAATTCACAAGTACTTGAAGCCAAATGTAGACCATTTATATAAATACTAAAGAGAAGTGTGGAGCCAGAACATCAAAGAAGAAACAAGAAACGGGTTATGGTGTGTGTGTGTGTGTGTGTGTGTGTGTGTGTGTGTGTGTGTGTGTGTGTATATATTCTGCCTGTCTTTTTTCCAAGCTGGATTCATAGCATTTCTGAAACACATTTTGTTATTCCCCAATAAAGCACTGACCATTAGCTCTGTTCTATTTGTAGGTGTATCTCTATTTAAAAATTCCAATAATTTTGAAGTCTATTATTAAGGATACTTGTATTTAATATAAATATAACACCATCAGCATCATATATCTGTATATAGAGTGTATTACTGAAACACTCCTTGATAGATGAATTCTCAGTTCACCAGGTTGAGACTCTAGAGAGAGAAATGGGTTAGGGGATTGAGATCTTGAAAATATTATGAAAATCGTTTTTCTTTTTAATTCATACATACATATGGCATATACATATAATCACATTAAATGAAAAAAATACTAGTGAATTTTTACGTATCTTAAGTTAGTAATAATGGATCATTTATAATTTGTATTTACATTCTCTTGTTCTCTAGGTATATGTTTAATAACAGATAATATTTCTAAAGTGTTTTTGTATGTATACTTAGATCTGCGTCCAAATATTCAATTCCATTCAATAGTATAGATGCAGAACTGTTGACTCACATACCTCTGACCCACATGTGACCCCAGAGAGCAGAATGATCTGGATACCTGAGACAGAAAAATCTTTGGGTAACGTTTTTAACTAGGGTACTTCTCAGCCCTTCTCTTTCTCCAGTGCTCATCGAGTAAACGAGACTTTCCTCCAGTCAGAGTAACTTCATCAGAGAGACTTGGCGGTCAGTTCTCTCCCGTCTCAGGTACCAGAATGCAGTTCCAAGGTTCAGGTTCCCATTGCCTCTTCCAAGCATCATCGCAGAGATGTCTAGTCCTATTCTGCCATTTGTTTTACCTCTTTTTTATCTGGTTCTGTTCTTTAATACCTTCTACAACTGTAACTATATATTAGACCTGATTTCCTTTCCATCTTGGAAAACTCATGTATACTAGAGTATCACATAAGGGACCATCTGGTTGGAGTGGGATTATGTTGTGCCTAAGGTCTGTGAGTGAGCTATAAGTCAACATGTCAGTAGATTGCATTTTCAAGCGTTGTTTTTATATTAATTAAAAAAAAACACATTAAAACCCTTTAATCATTACCACACTTAGCAGTTTACAACATTGAGTACAAGAATAGTACAGCCACCAAAAGGGCTCTTAAGCAGGGCTTCAGCAAAGAAGTGACATCGGAAAAGACAAGCTCTACAACCTTTTGGGCGCTTGAGTTCCCATTACTGAATTAATGAGTAGTTCACAATAAATAACAACTTGTCTATGCTACAAAAACAGGAGTGAGCTTGTTCAAAGCATCCAGAGCTTTTTCTTTTTAAAAAAATCTTTTCAATGTAATCCTTTACAAATTGATCATTTCTAATCTGATGTAGAAAACTATATAAAATCAAACATTTAATACATTATACCTTTACAACTGAATTTGTCTGTTTACCCGATGTCAAGGCTCCATAAACTACTGAAGTCTAAGCTAATTTGCTCCAACTGAACACCCCTGCTGCCTGTTGAAAGGAGAGAGGTTGTCACAGAAGATAGTCATTCAGAGACAATGTATTTAAGGAAAAGTGTGGAATAGCAGACTTTGATACAGCTCATGCTTTCTCTGTTGTCAATGTGGTTTCTTTCTCTTCCTCCCTAAGGTCGGTATCCCTCAATACTTCATTCCAGGGGACTCTGTGATGTTATCTTCTTAGAATGGGCTCAGCTTCAGATGAAGAAGGTCCATTGTGGACATACTGCTTCAAGTCCCCGGCCAGGGAAGGCAGAACAATGGTGTAAAACACGGAAGCTTCGTGGGCAGAAGCTCTTTGTCAGATGGGACAAGGGAGGGAATGAGGCATTGTCTTGCCCCCCAGATAGTGCTATTAATTTGAGGGCTACATAGGATCACTACAGTCCTCTTGCCTTCAAGCTGCACTTCCTCTCAGCTTAGTGGTAACTGATAAACTGATATATTTGCAAAGCTTGCAAAGTCCTCTTGTTGGGGGTACAATTGTGATAAGCCCCAAAATCCATAGCAGTAGTTTCAATAGATAGTGCTTCAACAACAGGAGCTTGGAGTGGGTGGACATAAAGTTACAGGGCATGGAACACCTAGCAGAGTGTCCAGAAATCTTAGCATTTTCCCCAGCAATGAAGTCCTTCATTCTGATAATTTCTGGCGATATTTATTCTCTTATGTAGATTCAGGTTGCCATCTTACAGCATTTTCCTTCAACCTGAAGTACTTTAAGTTTCTTGTAATAAAACAGAGGCTTGATTCAGCCTGAATTTGTTATTTGCAGTCTGAAAATGTTAGGATGCCTTTATTTGTGAAGAGTATTTTCACTGGATATAGGATTCTAAGTTGGCAGTTTTTCTTTCAGCACATTAAAGTCATTCCATTGTTTTATATTTTGCATTGTTTCTGATGAGAACTCTAGTATTCCTTATCTTTGTCTTTTGTATAAATATGTCTTTTTTTCTGTAGCTGATCAGTTTTTAGCAACTGATTTTGACATGCTGTGGTTTTATATTTATCTTGCTTGGAGTATTTTTAGCTTCTTGGATATGTAGATTTATGTATTTATCTGTTGGGAACATTTTTAGTCATTATTTCCTTTCCTCCCTTTCTTTTCTCTTTCTGTGACTCCAATTATATGTATGTTGGACTGCATGATTTTGTCCCACAGCTCATTGAGGCTCTGGTTCATTATTTTTTTTTTTTTTAAGATTTTATTGGGGAATTGAGGGAGGGGAACAGCGCTGGGGAAGCAGGAGAGGGGAACAGACAAGTTGCTGTCCTTTTGTTCTTCAGTCTAGTTGTGGAGGACATTGCTTCACTGGCTCATGTTGGTATCGTCATTGTGCTCTTCCCGGGTGAGGCAGATCGGTCACCGGCCTCTGGACAGCAGCTCACAGCGGCTCTTGGCAGCTCACACTAGCTGCCAGCCGCTCACACTGGGTGCCGGCCAACTCACTGTAGCCTATGGCAGCCCATTGCAGCAGGGGCTGCAGCTATGCCGTCCCCGGTGACTCACAGCAGCCCAGCTCCAGGTGGAGCTGTTGTTCACCATCTTATTGTAGAGGACAGTGTCACTGGCCCTCATATGTGGGATCCGAACCGGGGCCGCTGGCATCCCAAGGCAGCTCTTAACCAATGCGCCACTCGACCGGCCCTCTGGTTCATTTTTTAAATGTTTTCTCACTCTCGCTTCTGTTTGGAGCATTTCCATTGCCTGGTTTTCAGATTCATTGTTCTTCTGTAGTATCTAATCTGCTGTTAAGCAAATGCATTCCTTTTTTTATCTCATATATTGTATTTTTCACCTCTAGAAGTTCCATTTGGTTCTTTTTAATAGTTTCTATTTCTTTTCTCTATGTTCATTTTCCTTTTAGGCTTTTGAACATATTTCTAGTAGTTGTGATAAAGTCTTTGTCTGTTAATTTCATCATTTCTGTCATATTTGGCTCAGTCTCTATTGACTGGTTTTAGATCACACTTCACTTCCTAATTGGATCATGAACACTGCAATGGTGTATTGTTTACTGTCTGGATTTTGTTGTCATCCTTTAAAAAATGTTGAGTTTTGTTTTGGAGTACATTAATTTAGATGTGAATCAGCACAAACTTTCAGAGATTTATTTTTAAGTTTTATTGGGGTGGATTTAAAGCAATGCTGTCCAATAGGAGTTTCTGCAATGATGGAAACGTTTTATATCTGCACTTGCCAGTGTGGTAGCCATTCGTCACATTGGGCTATTAAACACTGAAATGTGTCTAGTGAAATTGTTTATTTTAATCCATTTAAATAACGTGTGGCTAGTGGCTACTGTATTAAACAATGCAGGTCTAGAGTTCCTTCTGCTCTCATGCCAGGTTATCCTCACTCCTAAGGAGTGATCTTTCAGAAGTCTTTACATGAATGCCCTACGTGTTCAGTGAGGAATCTCTGGCTGATCAGAACTTGAATGTCTCTTAGTCTCCTTCAAACTCTAGTAGTTGTTCAGTTTACAGCTCCCCAGTAGTTATTCTTTAGCCAAGAATGGACCTTCCTGGCCCTGTAGAGTCTCACTCTACCCACCTACAGCTTAATGTTGAGCTCACCACTCAAGTGGACCCCTCTGCAGATTTCTAGTACTCTTTCTCTGTGTATTCCGGTCCTCTGCATCACAAATTCCAGCTTCCTCAGCCTCCCCAACCAACCATCTCAATCTCTTTAGCTCAGTGAGACCACCAACCTCTGCGTGGGTTCTCCCACCCTGTGCAGCAGCCCATAATATGCTGCCAGGCAGAAAACTGAGATGATGCCGGATCTCTCTCATTTCTAGCCCCTCTCTCAGGGATCTTAGTACTTCACTGCTTGTTGTTTACTCTCTTAAAAGTTTACTATTTTTTGTCCAGTTTTCTAGTTGTTTATGGCAGGAGGACTGGTATGGCACCAATTACTCCATCTTGTTCTCAAGCCTTAAGATTATATCTGTCTAACACCTTTGTTCTCAATCCATTGTTAATGATTGCTGCCTTTGTTGGAGGCTGTAGCACGTTAAAACACGAGATTTTTTAATCCCAGCAAATTATTAATTTTGTCTGTTTATTCTTCTTAAGGATAGTAATTGATGTGGGGATTCTGCTGTTTACAGAATTTTCATAACAAATAGGTAGTCAATGTATGTCACAAATTAGTGGATTAAAATTTTCAGTACTTAAAAGTGTAAGTATTGAGACTATATTTATACCCTGAGATAAGAGGAAAGGATATGTTTTGTATGTTTATTTTTTAATGGAATGGAATAAACAATCATTACATAAAAATCCACCTGTATCCTTTTTTGTTGTACGATCACTGCCCAGCAGTCAGCTCTTACCCTACAACAGCCCACTAAAGAATACGGTATTGTTACCTCCATTTTCTACACGAGGAAACTGAGACACAGATGGGTTAAGCAACAGGGACGGGTCACACAGCTAGTAAACGGCAAAACTGGGATTGGTCTGCAGGTAGTCTTGCTTCAGAGCCCATGTTCTTAACCACTATTGGAAACTTCCAGAAGACCTAACAATGTGGACAGTATTCATGTAAGTGTTTAAGATGTAAATATTTATACATATAAAGTCACTCTTCCCATTTTCAAATAAAGAAACTGAGACTGAAAAAAAGTTAAGTGACTTTCTTGATGTCACAGCTAGTAAGAGGTAGATTTGGAATTAAAACTGTGTCAAAAAACTGCATGTGGATGGTCATCAGAGTGCTTTTTTTAAAATGAAAAAGTGAAATACTAGAAACAACAATGGGTAGTTATTAAGTAAATCATGGTACACTGCAAGTGATAAAATACCACACAACCATCATTTTTTTTTTTTTTTTTTTTACTGTTAAAGAATATTTATTGACAGGGAGAAAAGCAGTATGTAAAAGGATAAATATTTATGTTAAATACATAAACATTTATGTGAAGGCAGGCCCACTTACTCTTTGTTTATCCTACACAAACACTGAAACATTGTTTTTATTGATAAACATATTGATTTAAGGTGATATTGTTTCAAGGAAATAATAAGGAAAATCCATGCTTTATGGCAGTTTCTACTGTAAAATAGGCTTTCTTATGTTTTGTTTATCTGTAAGTCTACAAATTCCTATTTTTTTCTGCCTACTTTCATTTTATCCCAAATATTTTCAAAACTAGATTTCCTTTCATAAATGATTTATGTTCTGTTTAATTTTCCTGGAAGCTGTTAGCAGGGGTCTGATAACAATTAGTTTTAGTTTTTCAGGGGTTTTTTTGGTGTCTTGGTTTTTTTCAAAAAGACAAGAAAGAAAATTCTTTTCTAGGAAAAATTATAGTCTCCATGTTTTTTAACTCTAAAATGTCTACTCCATCTTCAAATGTTAATCAACATATAATTAATATAATTAATAATTATATTCTGATTGGCTTTTCATTTGCCTAAAGAGCTGTTATAAGAAACTTACTTGGCACAGTAATGGTGAGTGAAGAAAAATTATGTGAAGGCAGGAAAAAAGAACAGCCCTCGGCCCTCCGTTTCCTGTTATGCAGAAGGCATAGGCTTGCACCAGCTGCAGCACTGCAATAGCAGAGCAGAAGTAAATGCGACAGAAATGGGCAGCTTCAGGCCATGCGACTGATCCTCTTATACAAAAACCAAGCAAGCTGCAGCCCAGCTTCTCAGTAGCCTATTACTACCGGTGCTGGGTTACTAGTGCAAGTTCAATCCAGTCGAGCCTTTCGTCCTGTTCAAGAGAAAGAGCTTCCATGAAGGCACAGCAGTTCACAGAGGACCTTGAAAAGTATGGAGATACAGAAAATTATGGTCATCTACTTGCACTCTTTCCAGTATCATATTGAGGGATTTCCTTTGTGATATACAGTCACTTCATCTGAGAACTCGACAGGATGTGTGAAAGCCAGATTACTCTCACCTTCATTCAGAGCAGCTGTCCCTAAACTCAGTTACTGTGGTTACTCAACTCTTTGTGGGGAGTTAGTCTATTTTGTGGAAATTAAAAGAATATTTATAAATATTCTTTCCCTGACATAGATGCTTTAAAGGGGATATTTCATTGGGGGGGGGGGGGGCCTTTGTATCTAAAACTGAAAGTCTATAACACTATAACCCCCAAAACCCTTATATTCCCTTTAAGTACAAACCTTTATTTTAAATGTGATTTTTAAATAATGGTATATACATATATATATATATATAATTTTTTTTTTGGCAGTGTTACTGGCCCTCACATGTGGGACCCGAACCGGGGCTGCTGGCGTCCCAAGCCAGATCTTAACCACCGCACCACTCGGCTGGCCCGGTGCTTATATTTTTAAAGGACTAGTACTTGAAATTCGTATTAGAAACAGAAAGACAGAATCATTCATTTAGATACCCAGATTTTGCTTTTAAGTGTCGAAATTAAAAAATAACTTGGGAGAACTTGTTGTGAATGTTGTCAGGTATAAATTACATTAACAATTTGTTTCATATTATAATGCCTTTTTAAAAATCAGAAACTAGAGTAAGCAAAAATACTAAAAAATTCACGCATTTTAGAAATATTTTAAGATAGAAATCAACAAAAAGATGTAATTACTGTATTTCATCTGTTTTAAGATGCACATCTTTTCAAATTTTAACATCTCTGAAATCAAGAGGTGTGAAGGAGTATAATTGCCTTTTTTTAGTGGTGGCAATTATACATAGAACAATGGTGCTTCTTAAAATTGATGGTCTTGTATCCAATTAAATACAGTAATAGATTCATTGTAATTTGGGGTATAGATCCTTACAGATGGAATAGGAAATCTGAGGGACAGAACTGCATTGCACAAATTGCTTGCACTGATTTGAAGAAGCATTTCCAATTGCAAAATGCCTCTCTGGAACGGGTGTCTGGGGCATGCTGAACTGCTTGCATTCCCGTCCTCTTCACTGTCATACCACCCCAGAGGAAGGGAAGTAGATGGGGCTTGGTTCTGGCATGACACACGGTGGCCTTAGCATCATGCTTTAATTCCCACCGAGAAAGGAAGACTGGTAGGGGCATCTTTCTGAGGCCATCTCACCTTCACTTCCTCTCTAGTAAAGACTAATCCCGGATGATTAGTTTTGAGGCAAAAAAATTGCTGGTACGCTTAGAAAATTTTTGATAGAGCTACTGTTAATGCTCTTCTGTAATATTTCGGTGTAGGTAGTTTATTGCACTTATTGGGTAGTAAATATTTCTATGTTGTGGTCCTTCATGTCTTTTTATTAGTCTATGAGGACAGAGCTGTTTTAATTCAAATAACACTATAATCAGCTTTTTAAAACCTATCCTGTAATATCTGTGTATTACTTAAATGCAAAGTGAATATTACATATAGATGTACTTTTTTTTTAGCTATTTTTAAAAAAAAACCTGTTGTTTGGGTTTCATCTAACTAAAAATTTAAGTTTCTCCAATTTATACATACAGGAAATACTAAAGAATGAAACATATAGAGAAGAAATTAAAATAAAAGGCAAAGATTTTGATGAAAAAGGAAAACTCCTCGGTACAGAGAGCAGTGAGGAACTCTTGGCTCCCCCAGTCGAAACTCAGATTAAAGGCCATGCATCTGCTCCATACTTCGGTAAGGAAGAACCCTCAGTGGCTCCCACCAGCACTGGTAAGACCTTTCAACCAGGATCCTGGATGCCACAGGATGGCAAGAGGCACACTCAATGAACGCACTGTAATAAAATCATTTCATTTGTATGTATGTGACTATTTTAACAAATAAAAGTTACTTTGTTTTCTGACTATGCAATAGTTCTCTAGTCCATTAAGCTTAAGAATTCGTTTTCAGTATGCATGAGAAATGTGACGTATGGACTATGAAATCAACTTCTTTTAGACTAAAATCCTTCATTTGATTTAGTCATCATTCTGTGTTTATGAACTTAGTTTAACTTTTTCCCTCATTGTAGTGCTCCCTTAAGAAGGATCAGGTAGCTGTAGATGCTCAGTACATTTTGGATCCTTACGATCATTTAAGAACTACTCAATGTATCTTGATAGACATGATAAGGATAGTGAGGTCTCCTAAATGATCAAATATAAAAAAAGTGAGACTATTTTTGGAGAGGCACTCTGTAAGAGTCTAAGGACTAATCAAGAACATGAACTTGGATAAAACATTTTGAGGCCAAGAAAATTTAGTTGATAAAAGAAGCAAAAACAAACAAAAAAACCATAACCCCTTGATGAGTAGATGGGACAAAAGCTGGCTTATGGACTAAGGCTGCAGTATGGAGAGGAAGCAGACGATCCATCACAGAAGTCTGAAAGAATAGTAAATAGAGAAATGGTATAGTAACTAGAGTTCCATGAGATTAAAAATTGAGAAAATGGAAAATAGGAGAGGGTTCTAGGAAAGTGATTCTACTGATGGAGGGGATCCAAGTGGCTTGTATACTGAAGAAAAATGTAGGCAGATGACGTTAAAACACTGATTTTTACACAAAAGTATTTTTGAAGGATCATACATTTTCTGAAGTGCGCAGCCGTTCTTGTTGCTAAATAGAGTCCTAGCTCGAATACAGAATTCTTTTCACGATGTTTGACATTATATTAGACAGCCATGCCCTGAATAATATAAGGAAATCTTTGGTTAAGTGTTAACAGTGAATTCCTAAAAACATAGGTTAAGATTTTTACTTAATAGATGAAGTTTTTTTACTGCTTAAGAAATAAACACATAAGAATACTTTATAAATGATACTAAAACAAGTTATCAAATGTAATCACCATAAAATACTCATTGAGGGACAAAAAAGCCATAGGTGATATTAACGTTCTAGCAGCCCTGATACTATCAAATTAACCATTCTCTCTGTTTACATCATTAAAGCAGTATTACATTTTACCAGAGGCAAAAAAGGAACTAACCACTAGGCAATATAAAAAGGTAATATTTGTAGGATAATTGATTATAAATTAAGATGTTCTTGAATCCTGGACTACAGGAAAAATTGTAGATGTTCTAACATGCTACAATATTTCTACTGCCAAATTCCCATTAGCTTTTTAATTGTATTCTATATACAGCTTTTGTAAATGTTTGCCATATAGCCTATTTATAGATATCATAACGCATGACAAACGCATTTACATTAATTTTAATCTTTTTAGTTTTCATTTAAAATGTTTTAAATAAGTAGCAAAAAAAAACACCTACCTTTTAACTGAGTCCTGGAAAAATATCTGGTACAGTAAGATAATACTGGTCTACCATTATTAGTAATGTGCTTTCAGAGTGGTTCTGAAAGGTGGGAATGAAATTTGTGGTAATCCATCTACACTCCTTTTTTCAAAGTTACCATTTTTAGGTTGTCTGGTTGCACTGTTAGGTGGTATCGGAACAGAGTGAAATGTCCTATGTAAAAATTGAACTATTTGGGTTGTCAGAAAAATCATGATGTATTTTTTGGTTTTCGTTGCAAAAAATGCGTCATGACTTTTCTGACAACCCAATATGATCTTGGCCTAATATCTTTTTTTTTATACTTCGTTTATAAGACTGGTACATGCAAAGCAGAATTAAAGTTTTAAATAAAATGCTTAGCTTGTCCACAGTATTTCATATTTTAAAGTTATATTTTGGGCATTTATAATTTTTTCATGAAAATGTTTTCATCTCTTCAAGACAGACTTCAGACCTATGCAGTTTATTTCAAAAGATGTTCCTTTTAAGAGTGTAATATATACATTAAGTACTTCCTCAGGTAAATCCTTCCTGATTTCCTATGCTTCTACAATACATACATATAGCATATTTTTATCAATAACGGACTTATTACATTATATAGACTACTCCAGTATAGAAAATGTGTTGGCTGTTGGGTTTAAGCATATAAATCTAGCCTAACAGGCAAGGCTTGGATATTTAAAGTTAAAAATGCACAAAAATGGAAGAAATTTTTTCCCCATCACCTGTTATCCTTTTCCATTACTACTTTTACTAACAGATTTGTCATTTATTTTTTAATCAGCCTTGAATCAATACCATTATATTGATTTTTTTAATGTTATTTCACTAACCACACTTTTTAAAATGTAACCTGAATTTATTTAGACCAAGCTTTCTCAAACTGTGTGTTCACTGGGGAAAACCAGAGGTGAGAACAATCTATGCTAGTAAAAGGAAGTTAAAAGACTCTTAAGAAATCACAAAGGAATGAATTCTGTTTTACCTTGTCTCCCAACTACTGGTGTTTGAACAAGGAATCCCTTTTAATATGGTTGAGAAATACAGAATTTGTCCTTATATATTTATTCCAGACATGAAGTAAATGAGTGATCCTATAACCAATTGCCAACAAAAAAATCAGTCATTCCTAAATAGGAATCAAACATTCTCTGACTTAAAACCAGATAAGGTGTCAAGTGTCCCTTGCCATTTTATGTGTAAGGAAAGAATGAATGGGTGAGGAGTTGTTAATTATATCTCAACATTGGGTGTCCAGCTCATAGCTTTCTAAGCTTCTTTCATTTGCTTAATTTCAAGAAATAAAAAAATGTTCAAAAATAAATGCCCTTGCACATCTGATACAGTAATAATACCATGCTGAAGTTTATCGCATGGACACTATGGATCAAATTCTGAACACAAAAACCTTTTGGGAGGGGTACCGGGGGGAAGAGGTTGTCTGTTATAGGTGGTCTGTCTGGTTTTCTTTCCCAAAATCAGCCCAAAAAGGTAATTGATTGTATTACTTCTCAGAACTTCAGAAACAATTCAATAGGTAGGCAATTTTTAAAAGTGGTATTCTGGATAATAGTAAATGGGATTCCTTCAACAACAGTACTGTTGGTTACAATGAGTGAAGACTGCTTTTTCTGAAGAATCCCACATCTCACAACAGTCTATTTAAATCCCACTCCCCCCTCCCCCCACACACACACAAATATACAGACACAAATATTGTAAAACCTTGTTGACCTCATATGTATAAAAAGTCTCCATAAATGTTGGGGAAAGCTGAAGAAACAACAAATGGTATATGCCAAAGAAATATAAAATGGGCATGGTTAAGACTTGAGATTATAGAAAAACAGATCAGTTAAATACCTTTATCACAACAGAACCAATAAAACTACAGCAGATAACTAAGAATTATGACGAATATATCTTTTGCTATAGTACTTTTATTCTAAAATGTGACCAAGCAAGACATATCTATATAAATTCCTTCCATGAACAGCTTGATGGCAGAAACCCAAAAGCATTTTAGATATGTCTTAACCTAGTTTTCTGAAATTGGGCTCTGCAGACCCATGAGGGTCAATAGTTATACCTAAGCATTTTTTTAAAATTTTTATTTCAGTAATACAAAAAGCATATCCTAGATCACCTGAATAACTCATAACTGAACACTGAATTATTTCAGCGCCTGGGGTTGTAATGTGTTGGTTACAATGACATCAAGTAGGAACTGACAACCTAAAATAGTACTATGAGTATTCAAACCAGTCCATAAAAATTCTGAGAGGTCCTTAGGTTTTCATATTTACCCTCACCTTTTATAAGTACGTAGCTATAAATGAAATTCACAACCTTTTGAAAAGTCTAACTTCATATGTAATGTAAATTTAATTACCCCCCCAAAAAAAACAAAACCCCAGAACCTCCTTATAAAAGTATCAAATTTATTTCAATATCTACTTTTCATTGTTAATTAAAGCTGTTGGATAATTTTTGTGATTTAAAATTATCAGAAGTGAGGAAACATTAATAAGCTATTAAATACTGACAGCGAGTGAAATTATTAGACCATGCATTACAAAAGCCAAGCTTAATAGTAAAAAGTTCCAGTTATACTATTTAACTGAAGGGAATGTCCTTAAATGTTACTTTTTATTTCTAATTATAACATTCGCATTTTGACAACTGATTTTTTTCATCCAGTTACTATTATGCCAAACAAAATTTTTCCAAGCACTAAGCCTTTCTTTATCATTTATGAAATATGAGTTACTCTTAAGAGTGCCTTAAAAGAAATTAGAAATTTTAATTATCACCGTGAACTTTTTTGATCAAAAAGTATAGGCATCACTACACATGAGTTAAAACAAAGAATGGAATAAAAAATAAAAATGATGTCTATATAATCAGCAAACTATCAGATAAGACATGTTAACTACTTCATATTTCTACTAAGCACAAGTTAGAATAAACTGGTTCTGAAGTACTACAAGGTTTGGCATTTTTACTGCAAGCTTTGAATCTGCGTTAACTCTATTCAACAAGACATCTCTAAGAAAATGGCACTATTCATAAATACAAAAGTTGTTATGTCCAGTAGGTGGTATTCTACATTGTCAAGATAATAGAATTCTTTATAAAATTCTTTAAAAATGTAGAATGTCTGATAAAATTATCTGTATCTCAAAGGCTAAAATGAGAAAAATGCAGAAAATAGAAGTACTCATTATTTTGCTTTGAGAAAGCCAGAAATAATTCTAGTCTAAGAAGCAATAATGATAAGAGATGTAGTTAATAATATGCTTTATCTCTTTTAAGCTTTTCACCTCAGGACGATTCTGATTTTTACATTTTTAATTTCCTTTGCCCAGAATAGGACCCCATTTTAAGTCATTATTTTAAATAAAATTCATAATCTAAAATCATTTTTTTCCTCCACAGAATGTTTACATTTCAGTATTTAAGCTGCAAAATAGTAACGAACTAAATCAGTTATAAAGAATTTGTAGTAGGGCCGGCCGACTGGCGCGGTGGTTAAGCGCTGGCTTGGGAGGCCAGCGGCCCGGGTTCGGGTCCCACATGAGGGCCAGTGACGCTGTCCTCAAAAAAAGAAAAAAGAAAAAAAAAAGAATTTGTAGTATAATAAATGGCAATTTACGGTAACTGTCAACAAGTTTCTATACCAAAGCCTAAAACTTGCTACAATAGAGGTCAGAATTAACATGATTCTTCCATATGCTCAGACTTCATTTACCTAAATACTGTCATAAAATCCAAAGAAACCTTAGTGGCTCCTTCCAAAGCTGCCTAATTTTCCAAATGATTTTCCTCTGGTTGCAGAGCCTGTTCATTCCTTCAGTCCTTTTTTGGTCGTTTAGCTTTTGCAATATTTTCTTGACGTTTTTGTTTCTTCTTTTGCTCCTTTTCCTTGGCCTCGATCATCTTGGCCAATTTCCAGGACAGTACAGCACTTGCTAGAAACAATGGAGTAAGGGCCAAAATAACTGTTGTAAGGAAACCGTATGGGTCCTCTGCGGCCCACTCCACAACATACTCAGCCCAAGCCTTTACATCAAACATCTTCGTAGCAATCTTAGGCAAGGGGGGTTGGGAGAGAGAGAACAACAGAAAAGACTATGTGGTTAATCAAATTTTGAAAAAGTTACATCACACAATCAGTTAACTCAGAATTCCATTCTCTCTGTTGTTTTTTAAAAGTACTAATTAGTACCATTTTAATACAGATTAATATCTCCAGTTAAGAAATAACTAGGACAACCAGATGAGTGACACTTAAAAGACGTGAACGTAATAGAAAATAAAAGTAAAAACGATGTGGACTCATAAGGACTATGCATTCTCATGTATCTCCTATATCCAAGACAAATTTTATTTAGCAGCAGACATTTATAAGAATCTTGCGTTTTTATGCCTTCATTCCCAGAAACAGCTGAGTCCCATACATAACCTTAGTAATACTAAGTACTAATTAACAAAAATATGAATCATCAGATTTGGTGTTTAGAAAGGACAAGCCAGAGTATGTGAAATGCTTGGAGAAAGGGAGGCAGTAGATGGCCATTTCCAGGAATTAAAAGGAGAGGATAAGGAGGCCATAATAGCCACATTCGTATGCAAAGAGATATAAGCAAACAGTGACATGCTATTTTATGCCCTTTCAGCTTTGAGGACTCCTACTTGAAGACATAGTTTAATAAATCGGAATGTATTTAATACTGAGCAAACTAACCATACAGCTGCCATGCACTTTGTTCCACTTTGGGTTGGTAAGAGAGGGCCATCTAGCCAAGGATTGTGTGGATTTGAGTGACATTTTTTATTTTGCCCCAGAGGCTTTTCAAGCTTTCACGTTTGTGTCAACCTCTATTCAAAGTGGAGAATTAGAACACCTGGGTAGGAATGGGTGTATATACAGTCACTTACAATTTCAGTTGGGATTTAAAAAATCATCTACCTTATGCTTGAGTTGTGATCTCTAACTTTGTCCTGGGATTATTAGTGAGCCAATTACAATTTCAGATGACCCTTGGTTGGTTGTCTTCTTCTTTAGCTCTACTATATACTTCTGAGAGAAGGTTTAAATTCTATATACTGGATGGGTTGAAAAGAATAAAGAATAAAAAGTTTAAGTCACAACCTTCAGGATAATTATACAACTTTAAGTGGAAAACTTCTAAATTCTATATATATGCAACCTATAAATGACATGTAAAATTGCCTGGCACATCATAGACATTTAATATCTATTTGTGTCTTCCTAATTTGAAGAAAGAATTACTGCAACTGCAAATGCCCTGTAAGAACATTCTGATGACTGCAGATGATGTATTTTACGAAGTAACGTCTTTCAATAATAAAATTATTTATGAAGCTCACTGACATAAAAAGACGTTTGCTCACTGATGTTACAACCTGTCTATTCCTAAGTCTTGAACTTTTTATACTAAAATTGTCAACTATTTATAGGATTAGGTACATAATTACAAAGCCAAACACCTCGACTTACTCTTTAAAGGTTTCTTTCTTTCCCTATTAGTGAAATTCTGTGAAGTGTTCTTCACAGAAACATCAGAAGAAATAATCAAAACAAAATATAAATCACCCACAATCCCATCACCTCAAGAAAACTACTGCCACTGGTTTTAATCATATCCTTATACGATTTCTTCATATTTTCAATGAAAGACACACGCAAGTGCCTAGGACATTCTTCGGTGCGCCCCGCTTACAGTCGCCACTAGGCTCCACAGAGATCCATCGGCTTCAACTTCAGCCCAGCAATGAATTAACTAATGCAAAATTCAGAGGTAAGCAAACGAACTTTGCAATCAAGAGTAAAGCGGCCGTGAAACGCCCGGCTCGTGGCAAAGTGGTCCATTAATACAAAGGGGAGTCATCGTCCCGTGCACTCAATGTGGGACCCAAACAGCCGCTGCACACACTTCCAAGAATAAATACTCTTCCTCCTTCCGAAAGGGACTGGCCAGGCTCGGTCTGCGGACGAGACCCGCAACGGAGGGCCCCTCGCAGCCGTCCGCACCTGCGCTCCCTCGCGGCTCCCCCGTGCTCACCCCTCCCACGTTACCCCACGCGGCCGCCGGGCCCCGGGGGTCCATGATGTCCACTCGGCCTCGGCGAGCGCGGGGCCCGCGGGGTGGGCGGCCCCAGGAAAGCCGGGGTCAGCCCCGCCGCCGCACGTCCCCGATGCCGTGGCCTCCTCTGCTGGCAACCAGGGCAAACACCCCACAGCGACGGCCACCGGCCCGCCCAACAGAGCGCCCGGGACCTTGGCCTCGGACCCCCACTCGCAACTCACCGCCAGGCCGGAAGCCGGAAGGCGGAAGCCCCGCTGTCCCGCCCCGCCCCCAGGCCGGCCGCAGCCTGGATCCGGCCTCCGGAAGTCGAGGGGCCATTTCCGGCTGTGCCATTGCTGCGTGGGTCCCGGGTCCTCGATTTCCAGTGTGCCGGGCGGGGGGCGGGGCGGCCCTGGGGGTTCCGGGGAGCGGCAGGTGGGGCCGCGCGGGGTCGCCGCGGGGCCCGCTGCTGGCGCGGGACCCGAGTGCGGCGCCTCCTGCCACCGTTGGCGTGGCGTCTCGGGTGGGCCCGGGCCTTTGCCCCCCGGGCCCGCAGGGAGACTGCTGGAGCCAGTGCGTGGAGGGCCTGGAAACTGAGACCAGAGAGCGGCGACAAGCAAGGAGGTGGGCCCCACACGCCACCCAAAGTCAAGGCGAGGGCCGCACAACGACTCTCGGAGGATTCTGGCGAGTGCCTGCTGGTTCACACCCCACCCTCGGCCCTCTCACTCTCTAGCTGGACAGTAGTTACAGTTCCACGGAGAGGAGACCAAGAAGCAGTTGGACTGTGGTGGATGCACGGAGTCTTTTGTTATTAAGGAGAAAATGCAGCCATGCTGTGTGAAGAGGGCTCTGTGTTGTTTGTTTTTAAGAACCTCACTCATTTCACAAAAGAAGGATCGACATTTGCCCAAAGTAAACGATCAATAATTTTAAACTGTCTGGGCATAGAGTTCCCACAGAAGCACTTGTTCTTTCAATACACAAATCAAGGGACGCAAAAGTCAACAAGCAGAAGGAGTGCGTTTAACACTGTCTTCTAAATCCACAGGAACTGAGAGATTAGCTCTGGTTTGGTTGGTGACCACATTCTGTGATTGCCTGCAAGGAACTGCTGTTGGACTGCTTCTGCAAATGTTGCAAGGCCTCTTCACTGCTGTATGCCAAATAAAGCAGGTTTTTAATTCTTGAAAGACTATCGAATGTTCTCTTGGAGGAGCAAGCTGTGACATGTATAACTAGTTGAGGTATAACCACAGTAACTATTATTTACCAGGGAATGGGCTTTTGGCAGATAATCTAATGATCTAAAATACTGTTCGTTGGGCATATGTTAATGTTTGTATGTTGTATTAGCAGCAGTTGTTTTCTTACTCATTCTTGTTTGAACACTTGGAGGATGGTTTCAAAGCTTGTGCTGCTTGGACCTAGCCTATACCTGCAGTAGCCAGAAAAAGCAGACTCTGTCACTGTGTTGTGTGTACTGAAAACTTACTTGCTGAAGTTAACTTTATGTGATTTTTTTTTTTAAACTTGCCCAAATAATAATTCCATGAGATGGGGAGGTCAGTATTTTAATATCCTTCCTTCCAGAGGCCAAGGTGTGTGGGTTTTACTTGAATTGTGGAGAGACGGTGTACCCAATTACTGCCTCCCCACGAGTTTGCTCTGCTGCATCCCTTGTTAAAGGCACGAGTCTTGAGCGGGAAGGAAAGGCACAGAAGGAGTAAGCCTCTGTAGCTCTTTGGCTCTAGTATAGACCATGCCCTTCACAGTCTAATATACTGAGCTAGCTTGTAGTTTCAGAGCAGGCGGCAAGCCCAGGAATAGCCTAGGGTTGCCGTAGCTGAGTTTCTTTTTTTTTTTCCTTTTTTTTTTTGAGGGCAGTGTTACTGGCCCTCATATGTGGGACCTGAACCGGGCCGCTGTCTTCCAAGGCCAGCACTTAACCACTGCGCCACTCGGCCGGCTCCGTAGCTGAGCTTCTTAATGCAACCTGTATTGCCTTAATGAGAGGTGGTGTCAAGTTGCTTCTTTCTGGAGTGAGAGTCTACTTTCTGTAGTGAAAGTCTTAGCTTCTGAGCTGAGATTCTCTTGTCTCTGCTGATCTGTATCCTCTGATAAGTCACTCTCGGCCTGTTTCCTCTTTTATTGGTGGAAAGCGTGCTAGGTCATCTCTGGTGTTCTTCCAGCTTTAAAATTCTGTCGGTTGGGCTGGATTGGGCCATTTTTCTAACTTATGCTTCATAAACAGAATCAGAATAAGGAATTTAGTGGAAACATCATTGCCAGTTTTGTTAAAGGTCCTATTCTTTATTTGAAAAGATCCTTAATCAGGTTTTTATTCTCAAATGTCTGTCAGAATACCAGCTTGACTAAGAAGGAAGTAAGGTCTGCTTGTATTTAAAGAAATAAAATCTTATTCATGTAACTAACCAAATTAACTGAACTTTAAACACAATTAAGGAGGGTTTGTCTTTGTAGAAGAATAATTTCTGTGTCATAGCACACCACCCCGTCCACACTAGTTACTCTATTGCAATCATATTTTGAAAATATTTACAAAATTCTAACAGTTTTTTTCATCTTAGAAAGATAACTCCTAGTCTTTGTCATGAGTTTGTTTAAAAGTATTTTTCCCTTGGATGGTACAAAGTTGCATTTCACCCTAACTCATGTCAAAATTGTGAATGAGTGAAACCTGAATAAGATTATGTTATAATAATCTAGACTTGACTAAATAGTATTCTCGTACCCATTTTACAGATATGGAACCAGAGACTTAAAAAGTAGAGCAGGATTCTAAAGATATCTGCCAAAATCCCTGCCTTTTTTAATGTCCAAAGAATTCGCAAAAAATGCTTGATTTCATAAAATTAAAGTTTTGTTGTTGTTTTTTTTTTTATTCTGTAATTGTTAATTAACTAATAATCACAGCTAGAATCTTTCCATCTGTCAAAATTGCCCAGGTGGTGGCAGCTTGTCTCAAAGAGCTGTTCAGGTATAGAATGTTCTCTCCAACCTTGCCAGTTGATTTGTCTCTTCATCTCACATATGTAACCTGTCCGCTAACCTCTAACTTCTCTGTGGGGCCTTTTCACTCCATCTTCCATCCTTTCTTCAACCTCATCTTCTAAATGGTTCGTATTCTGCCTGTTTGCTTTCAAACTATTTTGCCTACAAAGTATCACCAAATTATTATTTTCTAGAAAGTTCATTTAGGCCTATCCAATAGCACAAAAATTTTTTTTTCCAAATATTGTTATTTTTCACTCATTGTTAAATGAAACACATCCTAAACTAAATAATTAGCCAATATTATGAAATACTTGTTTAAGGTTGAAGGCATCCTTCTTAAAATCTTAAGGGATGCACCAGTTAAAGAGGTAATGAAATGCTTTTAAAAGAATTAGTCTTCAATAACAAGAAGGTTCAAATAGGAAGCAGTGCAAAGATATCTAATGCAGAAGGAACGCACATAAATATATAGCAGAATAACTAGTTAAACCTACTTTACTCAAAAATTGCTTGAAACATTATTCTCGTATCTTTATAGGGCCACTGCCTCCCTTCCTCCTCAGAAAAGCTTTCTCTATTCCTATCACTGTTATTTTTTTCATAGTACCTCAGTTTGATATCTTATTTGTTTACTGGTTTATTGTCTGTTTTTCCCACTAGAATTGAAGCTATATGAGATCTGTTACCCCAGTACCTAGAATATTGTTTTGAATAATTGATTCCAAGATATACTGTTGCTAATTACAAATAAAACTGTTAGTGTTTGAACAAATCATGAAATAATCTAAATCCTGGGAATTTTTGAAGCTCATATCAAAGTTCCACACTGTTGTAATATGTTTTGAAAGTAATAAGGATGCCCCAGTAAGAAGGAAGTCTAAAGATTAGCAAGTAAGATGTTTGGGGAAAGGTAAAAATAATTGTGGTTAGCTTGTTAATGAAAGAAGACTGTTTGCTTAATGATTTCCAAGTATGTAAAAGTATGTACAAGGAACAATGTGATTCATCATCTTCATTGATAAGATAAAAGGAATTAGTTCTAGACTGTAGGTGCTAAGATTTAAGATAAGTACAAGCAGACTGGAGATCAAAACAGAGATCTTTGAAAATGGGGTATGAGTGTATATGCAGGCTAGATGCCCTCTCTAGATGTTTTCCACCTTTGTGATTTCCAATGTAGATTGCAGGAGAAATACTGAAATTAGATAGCAGATGCTTCTGTCCTTGACTATTCCTTACTGCCCCTGGCCTTTTCCATGCATTTTAGAAACATTTCAGTGTGTTTGAGCACAGTCAATACAGATGGTTATACATTGCTGCTTTGGGAAGTTTATAGAATTCTTTTCACATAATACTGACAATTGGGTGTTTCTGCTTTTGAACACTGAAACTTTTTACTTTTACAATTCTGTATCTCTAGAATGTACTATATACACATGCATGCACTTGCAGCAAACTAATTCCCTGTACTTAGAGGGCACCTTTTTAAAGGGGTAAAATTTCCAGCAAATTGTTCAGAAGCCTTGGTTACAGTCCTGTTAAAGTTGTGAGAGGCACTAAGCTTTCCTGCTGAATCTAGAGGTTCAATTATTAGGCCTATCCCTAAATGATATAATTATATTAGCCATGTCAAGCCCCCTTTTATTTCTGATGTGGGATTTCCTAGCCATTAATTAAGAATTGCTGTCCAACTGGGAAAACTAATCCAAACTTATGAATTCTTCAGTGTAAAAACAGCATCACTTTCACTGAGTAGCATTTTAATTTCATGCCTTCCATCTTCATCTAAGCAAGCTACTCAAAGTAATCATATAAAACATGTTAACCATATTTGCTCTATTGTCAATGACATTGTCCTTTGTGTCATACATGTCCTTTATATAAAATCCCATATAAGATAATGTTAGAAAGTGGCTCTAAAAAAGTTTTCGAAGCCACTTTTAAAATTTTTAAATTTTATTTTTAAATTTATATTTCAGTTACAGTTGACATACAATATTTTATTAGTTTCAGGTATCCAAAATAGTGATTAGACACTTATATACTTTACACAGTGATCACCCTGGTAAATCTAGTACCCATCTGACACCATATGTAGTTATTATTACAATATTATCAACTATATTCTCTATGCTGTACTTTACATCCCCATGACTATTTTGTAACTACCAATTTGTACTTACTCATTCCTTTCACCTTTTTTACCCATCCGTCCAACCTCCTTCAACCATCAATTTGTTCTCTGTATGTATGAGTTTGTTTCTGCTTTGTTTGTTTGTTTATTTTGCATTTTAGTTTCCACATGTAAGTGAAATTATATGGTATTTGCCTTTCTCGGTCTAACTTATTTCATTTAGCATAATACCCTCTAGGCCCATCCTGTGTCACAAATGGGAAGATTTCATTCATTTTCATAGCTGAGTCATATTCCATTGTTTTTATAGAGGGTGCCAAAAAAAATGTATTCACATTTTAAGAAAGGAAAAAACTGTCACCTCACACCAGTTAGAATGGCTATTAGCAACAAGACAAATAATAACAAGTGTTGGAGAGGCTGTGGAGAAAAGGGAGCCCTCATACACTGTTGGTGGGAATGCAGATTGATGCAGCTGCTATGGAAGGCTGTGTGGAGGCTCCTCAAAAAACTAAAAACAGAATTACCATATGACCCAGCAATTCCTTTCTTGGGCATCAACCCAAAAAATCTGAAAACGTTTATCCGTAAAGATATATGTGCTCCGATGTACACTGCAGCTTTGTTTATGGTGGCCAAGACATGGATACAATCAAAATGTCCTTAGAAAGATGATTGGATAAAGAAGTTGTGATAACAATGGAATACTATTCTGCCATAGGAAAAGAAATAGTGCCATTTGCAACAACATGGATGGATCTTGAGATTATAATGCTAAGTGAAATAAGTCAGACAGAAAAAGTCGAGAACCGTATGATTTCACTGATATGTGGTATCTACAACTGAAAAGACCAAAAGAACAAGAAAAACAAATGAAGAAACAAAACTTATAGACACAGACAACAGTTTAGTGGTTTCCAGAGGGTAAGGGGTGGGGTGGGGTGGTAGATGAGGGTAAAAGGGGATCCAATATATGGTGATGGAAGGAGAACTGACTCGGTGGTGAGCACACAATGGGATATATAGATGACGTATTACAGAATTGTGCACCTGAAATCTATGTAACTTTGCTAACAATTGTCACCCCAATAAAGTTTAATTTTTAAAAAATTGTAATAATATATAACAATAATATATACCGATAACAAAAGATGAATACAGGTCATGTGTATACATGTTTTTGGCTCCCACGGTATGTACCATATCTTTATCCATTTATCTGTCAATGACACTTAGGTTGCTTCCATATCTTGGCTATTGTAAATAATGCTGCAGTGAACATAAGGGTGCATGTATCTTTTTTTCCCCTAAAGATTTCTATTGGGGAACTGGGGAAGGGGAACAGCCAAGTTGTCCTTCAACCTTAGTTGTGGAGGGCGCAGCTAACTCAGCTCTAAGCCCAGTCGCCATCTGGCTGCCCATCGGCAGCTCAGCTCACTGGCCCATGTGGGAGTAAAACTGGCTGCCCTGTTGCTCAGAGCTCGCGCTCTTAACCAACTGAGCCACTCGGCCGGCCCGCATATATCTTTTTGAATTGGTGTTTTGGATTTCTTTGATTAAATACCCAGAAGTGGAACTGCTGGGTCATATATATAACTTATATTTAATTTCTTGAGTAACCTCCATAGTGTTTTCCATAGAGGCTGTACCAATTTACATTCCCACCAACAGTGTACAAGGGTTCCCTGTTCTCCACATCTTCACCAGCACTTGTTGTTTGTTGATTTTATTGATGACAGCCATTCTGTAAGGTGATATCTCATAGTGGTTTTAATTTTGCAGTTCTCTGATGATTAGTGGTGTATCTTCTTAGTAGAGCATCTTTTTATATGTTTATTGGCCACCTGTATGGAATTGCACCCCAAAGTCTAATTCTAAAAGCAAGTTTGTGCCTTTAATGGCTATATAATGTGTATATTTGGAATCTGATTTAAAAAGTGAACAAAAACTTACTCATGCCAGGCTATAAATATAGTTCCTTAAACCATCACTTACCAAACAAAACAAAACAAAACCCATCACTTACAGATATCTCCTAGTCCCAAATTCATAAGTTGATTTTTTGCTGAGTTTACAGTTTATGTTTTTAGCTTTTAAGTTAGGAAATGAAATCATCTGAAATCCGAAGACTCCAGTCTGATTCACATATCTCCTCTTGAAATATAATAAATAATGGTGGTGCATATGATGCGTTTCTGGAGGCTTTGAATTTGGAGTTTTCCTTAATTTTTAGATTTCTCCTTGATCAATTAATTTTTCATCTCTCTCATCAGACAATAATACCTGCCTTCATACAGAAAGTTGGACCAATGTTCTCTTGAGATTCTTTTCATCTCTAGGTTTTAGTATTCTGTTGTAAGACTATATTGCAGTTGTAGACTTATATTATTAATGAATATAGGAGTATAAGAATCTGATTTAATCTCTAGTTCTAGGTTCATATTTGATCTTGTTATGTGAACAAAAGAAATAACTTAATATTTCTGTGCCAAGTTTCCCATATCCATAAAATAGAGTTATAATATCTGATTTTTGCAACACTAACTATAATAGTTAATGAAAAAACATAAAGCCTCCTTTTTATAAAAGGTTGTATTCTATAAAATTCATTTCTAAGTTGATTGCTGGGAGCTTACTCAGATTTCCAGGGAATTAAGTGCTAAATAGTGGTTAAGTTCCTCAGTTAGCTTCTAGATGCCTATTTGATACAGAGCATAAGTGGGAAGAGTGCCTCTGCATAAAAATAGTAGAAGATGGTTTTCAATACTGGTAATAAAGTAGTAAAAATTAAATGAATTTCAGTTGCCTTGTACCACACTAAGATTTTATAAAGACTGAATGCTTTGTCAGCACTTTCTGACCTTCTTACCATATATGCAGTCCTGGAATCACTGTTGCAGCTGTTTTCAAGTCTGCTAAAACTTTTTATACCACAGGAAACTAAAGCTACATATGGGTCTATAAATTATTCATGTATGTATGCAGTGCATATGGAATATATTCATATACATTAATCTGTGACGTGCACCTCTCCCCACTTTATTGTCTGTAGAATGAAGTACAAACTCCTTAGAGGAGCCTAATGATTTTTTACCAGTCTGGCCCAACCTGCCATATAAATATTTGACATGATAGAGAACCATTTATTTCAGACCTCTGTAACTCTAAGAAATGCCTTCTTAGTGCAGTGGTTATAGTATAGTCTCTGGAACCAAAGTACCTGGTTTGAATTCTAGCTCTGCCTCTTGCTATGAAACTGCACCTCACAGACCCTCACTCCAAGTAGCTTAATTGACCAATGGCCCGAGCTGCTGTGCCCTGAAGTCCATCACTTCATTTGTGCCAAAACCTTGCTTCTTTCACAGCTCAGTTTCCGAGCATGACAGAAATGCTAAGGCAGGCCTGTGTCTGGGAGACACAAGACCCCTGACGGCCAGCTGGGCCTAAGGCTCCCCCACGCCCCCGTGGCCCTGCCAATCCTGCCTTGGACTACATGGTAGCCCAAGATGCTTCCACCAACCTTCCTTCCCTCTCTGTCTCACTTGTTGTCAGACATCCATCATGGTGTGACAGTCCACCCAGTCTTGCCCAACTCCCTCCCCATTTTCTCTCACAGATGTTTTCCCTAGTAAAAATCTTACACAGTGGATCCCATCCTGGCTTCTGGGGTAGTAAAATTGGGGTTTGGGGCAGGCTCATCCATGACCCAACCTGAAGATGCCACCCTCATCCCCTCTGGGCATAAGGTTGCAGATTAATTGCTGAAGATTTCACCAGTGTTGACCTGGGACAATGTTCTAGTGGCGGGGAGCTGTGGTAGGTGTGATGATACAGGTATTGGAAAACCATGAGGGGAATAATACCTACAGAGATAACAGACGAGGCTGATGCCTACCAGCTTGCATTGAAGCACTACACTAGAAAAATGAGAAATATCTGTTAAGCAGCTAAATAGCTAAGTGTGAACTGGAAAGCCTCTGGTTGCTTATAAAAATGTCCTATCACCAGAGAAGGGCAGACAGTTGAACTGCAGGCTGAAGAGCTCACTAATTGCTGGAGTAATAGAGCTCCGGAGACACTGGAGCACTGAATGTTTAGGCAAGGCAGGTCTGTGAAGGTGGAAAACCTAGGATCCTAAACACGGGATGAGGTTGCCTGGCTGGACATCCCTGCTCCTCCCTCCGAACCCTTAGAGCTTGCAGAGGTGGCCCTTCTCTAATGAAAACGAGCTTGTTTACTAGAAGATGCTGCAGAAGCCTGTTGGCCTCCAGGCAGTAGCCCTCCTTCCCTGTGCTGCCCTCCTCCTTTCCTGCCATCCAAGCCAATAACAGGGTTAAATCCCAACAAAGGAGGCTATTCCCTTAAAAACCTGCAGCATTGAACTGGCAAGTTCTGACAGGAATCAGAGGAAGACTCTTGGGATTGGATTTTAAAGGTTCAAGGAGGCCAGAAATGTGAGATGGATGAATAAGAATTCATTGACTTGGGGGCGCTTTCTCAGGTATGGCGTATTTAACACCCTAGCAAGAATCCTGCTATAGACTAAATATTTCTGTCTACCCCAAATTCATATGTTGAAACCTAATCCCTAAAGTGATGGCATTTGAAGGTGGGGCCTCCGGGCGAGGTTAGGTCATGAGAGTGGAGCCTTTAATGAATGTGGGATGAGTGCCCTCTAAAGGAGACCCTAGAGGGCTGCCTTGTCCCTTCCGCCACATGGAGCCCAGCAAAAAGCTGTCTATGAACCAGGAGGCTCTCACCAGGCACCAAATCTGCCAGCACCTTGGACTTCCCAGCTTCCAGAACTGGGAGAAGTATTTATTGTTTAAGCCACTCAGTCTGTGATATGCTGCTATAGCACCCCAACCTGACGAAGACAGACCCCAGTGGTGGGGAAAACTTGTAATAGGGTGGCTTTTAGAAACTGAGGGGGAAAAAAACAGCCACTTCTCAGCAAAACAAAAATTGTCTGAGTTGCTTTGCAGATAGGGAGGAGTAAAGAGGCTGAGGGAAGTGGGAGTGCTGGAATGGATATATTAGATAAGGCCAGGAGACCCATCTAAGGACTATGCTTCGTGAGAGGGCCCGGAGGAGATACCATTCACCCAAGGCCATCCGGAAGGTGCTGGTGAGAGACGCACCAGCATCATGAAGAACTTTGGTAGTGCGTCTTCTCTGCAGGCGGATGATGAAGGTAAGAGAAGCTGCCACAGAGTTGGCTCATTAACATCTGAAGTAATAAGGCCAGGTGGTGGTGTTTAACTGCCAGAAGCTAGGAGGACATAATTACCATAATGACTGTCAAGGTCATTCTCACAGCCAAGGAGCTTGTCCTACAAGGAGTTGTGGAGACAGCTCATACAGCATCGCCTCCCTGGGGCAAAGTAGGTGGGCAGTCCACCAGGGTGCTGATTAACATCTACTGCCATAAAAAGCAAGAATAGAGGAGCAGGAGGCTGAGGACAGTGACCGCAAGGAAAAGCCATGACCCCTTGCTTCATTCCCCGCCCTAAGGCAGTTTTCAGGGCTCTCTAGGCATCTATTTGAGTGACAGGTGTTTTGAGGACTGCTGGTTACAGAATCTGAGTTGATGTTGAGATTCAGAGATCTAAAACAACATCATGGCCTTCCTGATAGAATGGGAGCCTATCAGAGCAGGTGTTCTGTCTAAAGTTTGTCTCACAGTGGGCCCGCTGGGTCCATGCAGCCACCACTGGTCATTTTCTAGTCTCCTAGTGTGTATTTGGAATTTATATATGTGGCAGTTGGAGTAACCACTATATTAGGTCCCTGGTCTGTGGAGTAGGAGTTGTCATAGTGGGGATTACCAAATGGAATCCTCTAAAACTGTACCCCCTACTCCTGCCAAGGTAGTAAATCAGGCACAATATAGTATCCTGGGGGAGTACTGGAGGTTAGTGCCACTATTTAAGACCTAAAGGATATAGGGGTGCTGGTCCCAGTCTGATCTCTTTAATTTACTAGTCTGGCCTCTAAAGAAACTGAATGGATCCTGGGGTATGACTATAGTCTACTGCTGACTAAACGAAGTGATAACCCTGCCCACAGCCGTTGTGTGCTGGACTCAGTGCCAGAACACATTAATGAGGCCTCAGATACGTGATATGTCATTGATTTGGCAATGAGTTGGGTTTTTTTCCCTCCATTCCTATTAAAAAAGAGGATCAGAAATGGTTCACATTCGCAAAGAACAGTCACCAATGTTCATTTAGACTGAGTTTTACCTCAGGGCTATGTTAGTTCTCCCATCCTCAGTCATCATGTATAATATGAAGAAATGGGCACCACCTAAATATCCCTTAGGACACCACACTGGTTCATTTTCTTGACAACATCGTGCCGATTGGACGGATGAGCAAGGGGTGGCTAGTATGCTGAAAGCCTGCTAAGATGCATGCTCTCCAGAGGATGGGCGATAAGCACTGCAGAGATTCGGGGGCAAGCGACTTCAGTGAAGCTTCTAGGTGCCGAGGTCAGGGAGGAACCAGGGCAGCCCCCGCAGTGTGAAAGACAAGGGGCTGCCGCTGCAGCCCCCCAACAAAACGGGAAGTAGAGCGCTTCGTAGGCCTCGTTTGCTTCTGGAGGCAACACATGGTACAACCTGGAATAGTGCTCTCATTCACATACCCAGTGACATGGAAGACTGCCAGTTTTGAGTGGAGCCCCGAGCAGAAAAGGGCTGTGCAGCAGTTCCAGGCCTCAGGGCGAGCATCCTTGACTGACCGGTTGGACCATTCCATCCAGCAGACCGTAGTGGTGTCAGTGAGTGGAAAAGATGTAGTGGGAAAGAATCCCAGTGGGAGAATCCCAACACAGGCCCCTGGAATTCTGGAGCAAGCTCATGCCATCTGCAGCAGATAATTGTATGTCCATCGAGAATCAGCTCTTGGAATATAACGGGCCCCATAGAGACTATCGCTTCACCACGGAACCTAAACCAGCCCCTCTCCCAGTCCCTATCCAAGGGAGTGACTGATTTTTCTAACTCCATCATTCCATCTATATTTTTTAGTTGACATAGTTGAGAAGGGAAGTGTTTTTCCTTCTCCCCCATCCATTTATTTATTTATAATAGGTGGATTTAATAGATTCTTAGTTAACATATTAAAATCCATTACTATCATTATTTATTTAGATGTTTTAATTATCCCAGATTGGACCAATGTTAGCCCCAGAATGTGTCCTGTGTGTGTCAGGAGCCGCACTATGTCATGTCCTCATCATTCTTTGAGCCCTTCCTTTTTGGCACAACCACATGTTCCAAGTTCATCTTGTACTTTCCCTGCCCCAGCCCTAGAACCAGCCATTTCTTCAAGGACCCCTGCTTTCTTTTTGTGGAAAATGGTGTTCAGGACCTGACTGCTCAACTTGATCATCACTAGTGTGTCGGCTTGTAGTCGCTCTCAGCAGGCAGATGCATATACAAATATCTATTTACTTCTATATCTGTTCAAAGCCGTGAGTTTATACTAATACCTACAATTCCATCTCTCATTAATTTTTTGTTTTCCCTTTTCCATCTGGGTAACTCCCTCAATGGAAAGAAGCCTGGCTGCCATTATCCTCAATGTATTTACTTATTTGCTCAAGGCTAGAATACATGAAAGGTAGTTTTAGAATGGCTAACTCCTGTTACTGTGAAAGGAAAACTTAGGAGATTTTTTAGGTGACCCATCTGTTTTCAACCTGACTCTCAGTTTGGCAACCATCTGAGCCATCTTTTAAGTAAGGTTGATAAATTGAAATTCAAGCCCCAAATATGCATGTCTAAACTATGAAAACTGGGTGGCTTGGGTAATGAATGTTTAAAGGGCTGTAGCATTTCTACAGTCCAGATCACTAACTTCAGTTCTCAGGTCTGCTATAACTCACAGTGGCTTGACACAGAATTGTTTATGTTAGGTAATAATAGCTGATCATGGCTTTATCTTCCAGGTCTTAGTAAGTATAATCATGTCACTAAGAATTGCCACCTCAGCTGAAGGAAAGGGCAAATTTTCCCCCAAAGGTGCTGTTTAATCATTTTAAAAGCAAACTGCAATAGATTGTTCATAAGTCATTTCTGCCCATGCATAAAGTACTTAAATATAATTTCTCAGTTACATCTTTTATAACCTGTGCTACCATCATATCCTTTTAAATATCACATCAGGTTTTATGAGCTACTAATATTTTTGAACTAATATTTAGAAATGATTAAAAAAAAATGTTATCAAAGGTACTCTTCATTTGGAAAGCTAGCACTTTTCTCTGCACCAAAAACTAATTGACTTGGAGAAGATGACATTTTGTAGTTGGTATTAAATTTTACGATTTTGTGTAAATATGCTGTCAACATCAGGTTCAAGGATGAGAGTCATTGGTGCCTTAACAAGGATTTCTTTTTGTTTTTAATACTTTGTGTAGTTTTGCTAAATATTGTTAAGCAATTTCAACTTGCCACCTTATCATTAAATAAATGATAAGATGTCCAAAGATAAATGAATCTTTTTTGTATTGATAAGCTCTTTGAGCTAAGTTTAAATTTTGGTTATGAAGATCTGTATTGTTCAGTAAATTTTTCAATAAATCCGCATTGTTCAATAAATTGGCTTCTCCCTCCAGAATGACAGGTAAATGTAAAACTGTTTACTCTGATCAGCATGAAGTCAATACATTAACTTGCCTATCTTTCTTGATATTGTACTTTTAGATTTACTATTACCTGCCCTTCACTAAAGACAAATTTTATGTTAAATCCTTTAAGTGGCCTGTTCTCTGTGAACTTGTATAACTGGAAAATTGTTTGGGAAACCAAAGAGGAGCACTTTTAATCTTTGCAAAGCACATTGACCTAATTCACAAGGCCATGTTAAGGCTAGAGTTATGCAATCTGACCTGCCTTGATATTATCTTGTCCAAGTGGCCTTAAATGAATGCATCTATAGTTAGATAAAACAACTAATGAAACAAAAATATAAATTATTATTAGAAAGAACACCTGTCAGCTTACTTTTAGTTCATCTCTGTCAAAGCAGTTTGAATCCATTTTCAAAGGAAATCAATGCATACCCCTCATGCTAAGACCATCTTGTTGGGATTCCTTTAAGGTAGGTTAACCTTTTAAGAGCAAGTATCCTTAAATGTCTGTGGTAAGCAGCTTCTAAGCTGACTCCCAATGATGCCCACTTCCTGGGTCCATACCCCTTGTGTTGTTTCACCTTGTTGAGTTTGGGCTAGACCTAATAACATGCTTTCAATGACTATGGCAGAAGCAACGGGACGTCACTTCCAAAATTAGGTGACAGGAAGAGCCTGACTTCCATCATGCCCACCCTCTCTTGCTCGCTTCATGGAAACTGGTTGCCATGCTATGCGCTGCCCTATGGAAAGCCAGGGAACTGAGGAGGGCTTCTGGCCAGGCCCGTGAGTAACTGAATCCTCCCAGAGCCACGTGAGTGAGTGTGGCCTCAAGTTCTTCTTCCCTGTGAGAGATGCAGCAGCTTCTGAATGCCGGCGTGTGAGAAACCCGGAGCTCCAGTGGGCCTAGATCAGGGGTTGGCAAACTTGCGAGACAGAAGAACCATTCCTGTCCCTCAAAGTTTTGCAAGACCTATAAAACAAATGAAATCACCATTAAGTGAATAATATCCTTTAACAATTTTATAAGTGAAACTGTGATAGTTTTGTTTTCATTCTCAATTTTCCTTCAGAGCCACATGTACGTACCCACAGAGCCGCATGTGGCTCATGAGCCGCAGTTTGCCGACCCCTGGGCTAGATTCTTGACCGAGAAAAACTGTGAGATAATAAGTGTTGGTTGTTTTAAGGGATAATTTGTTATTTAACGATAGTTAACTACTATAGTGTCCTAGAAAAAAACAAAAATCACAGAAGACCCTCAAACTTCTTATTTATTTTTGGCATAGCTTTAACTAACATTTCCAGATAAATGATTTAGCACAGTGGTTTTTCACCCACTAACAATATTCAGATCTACAGGAGTTTGAAGGAAATACAGGTGCCTGGGATTTGCCCCCAGAAATGGGTCCAGGTCTCAGTATTTTTCAAAGTTCCTCAGGTAACGCCAGTGAGTAGATGAAGAATTACTGATTTAGCATAAATCAGTTTATTAAGCCCCTTCTGAGGGCCAGGTGTAGGAGCTATAACATTGAATAAGATGGAGAGCTCACCCTTTATTCATAGGTTAGGAGAGAAGACAAATGTGTAAACAAAGGGATAACAATGAGACAGGTGCTCCAACAGAGAGAGTTATGCACAAGGTGATATAAGAAGCACAGAAAAGGAAAACACTTGACTCAACCTGGTAAAGCCAGAGGAGGTTTGACAGAGAAAAGGTGAGGCCACGTCTGAAGCTAAGTATAAAAGCTAGTCAGCTGCTAGTCCATGGGGCGGTAAACATCGCAGGCAAAAGAGTAATAAGAGTGAAGGTGCAAAGTGTGGGGGAGCAAGCAGGGAGATGGTATGTTCATGTCTGAGCAGTAGGGAAGCACAGACTCGGGAAGGGGGTGGGGCGAGTGCTGAGACAACACAACATGAGGGTACAAAACCAGGTAGGATGAGGACATGGCCTGCCGTGGTGGGTAAAGGAACGAAGGACGGGGGTGGATTCGGTTGCTATTGAGGACATAGAAGGGCTGGGACCTGCAAATAGGCACTGAGATGCCCAGGGAGGAGCCCTCGAGGAGTCCCAGGCAGCAAATATGGGGGCAGCCAAAGCAGAAGACAGAGGGAAATGAATAGTTTCAGACCTAAGTTTAAAGCCTCAGAAGAAACAACTGGTTGCAGTAGGTGCTAGAAACGAAAGCCAAATTACCATGTCAGTTGCCAAAACAGCACATCTTTGGGGATGATTCTGTGTATTGGGAAGTAATTGAGAACACAGCTTCTGTTTTGTCTCTTTATGTTTTGGTGATTTGCAGTCAGCTTTCAGTAGAACCAGGAAGATCTTAAGAAGTCGCTATACTGGCTTTTAGAAAGCATTCTATTTCACTAAACCAAAGAAACCTTTAAAATTGAACCACATAGGCTGATTTTCACTATTTCTTTTTGTCCACTGTCTACCGTTGATCTACACCACACACTTACTAGATCCCTTTGCCCCACTTCCGACTTACGTGAGGAATGCCTTGGTTTGCCCAACTATTAGTACAATTTTGAACTGCATCAGATGACATTGTGTCATGAGGTGGGACGGATTTGCATGGTGACATCCACATATCCTCACTATGATCTGGTCATTGTTTTAATTTCAAAGGAGCAACACTCTCAGTTCAATACCTCAGTCTATTTAAAGCATGTTAACACTATGTATCAGAGCAAAGTTACATGTTCTTATTGTAAACCCCTGGCACTGTGATATGTGCTTCCCAGTTTCAATCTCCGCAGCTGTTGTGGGTGGTTTTGTCTTGTTTTGTTTTAAGGAGCAAAGATACCGAGTATTCCCATTATTTTGCTATTGATAAACTGACACTTGAAACTTTACAACTATTTTCTTTTCTTCTCTATTCTGGACTGCTCAAATAGCCCCACAGAAGCCACAGGAAACTGCAACTGAATCTTACTGTGAAAGGAGGGATTGCACTGTCTTGTCATCAAACCTGCCTTGAGGCTGATGTAAAAAAAATGCTGATGTCCACATAACATGTATCTCTTAAATAAATCAAACCTGTAATTCAGCTTGGCAGCCTCTAGGTCATTTTGATTCCTGCCAACAAGAACATTAATGAACTTAGTATCTTCAACAGCTTTATTCATGTGTAAGACCCAATTCCTGATTTCTTGTTCCAGGAGCTGCCCTGCTCCATCTGATAAAGCGGAAAAGCTGGAACAGGTCATACAAATCCATATCATTGCTTAAACCCAAATTATTGTAGGTGGTGTTCTCTAATTTTCCATCTGGTTTTCGTGTGGCAAATAAGAAAGTTTCTAGAGCTTGGATTTGAAAAACCATCCATACACCAGTAATTCTTGTCATGAAGAAACATTTTTGTGAAGTTCAGCTTATTCGTGCCTGTATTCTCTCTAATTCTCCTTTTGACAATGATAAATATTTCAATTATGTTGTACTTTTGCTTTTGGGTCTTGGTTTACCTCCATGGATTTATAAATTGTGGGAATAGTCTAGAATGAGTAGTACTTCCCATAGATTTCCCAAAATGTCATGAGACTAATATAGAAAGTATACCAAAATGGATATGAACCTAATTTGTCCAAAAATTTTAAGGTAAAATATAAGACTACAGAATAGTTGTTTCTAAATTTGTCTGCACTTTAGAAACACCTGGAGATCTCTTTAAAATTCCAAAGCCCAGGCCACACCCCAGACTAATTAAATCACACTTTCTTGGGGTCTGACACAGGTATCAGGAGTGTTTTGACTCCTCAGATGATTCCAGTGTGCAGACCAGCTTGGGGACCCCTGATCTTGACAGCTGTTCCTTCCTGGTTGCAGGCCAGCCCGCCTCTGGCCTCTCTTAGATTCCCCGCCCTGCCCTTGGTGGGAGGGCCTCTGCTGTCCAGCTTCTCCATCAGGTTTTGTCAACTTTGAGCCTAAGCAAGGGTCTGAAGGAGAGGGAAATTAATCACTGAAAGACAACAATGAACTAACCAAAGACCACAGGTGGATATAAAATAGTTGACTGCAAAATTTTTTAAGTTACTTGTATTTGTTGTCATTTTTCCTGGTAGCAAACATTTTGCGTCTCGGATTTTTCTGTTCCATTTTCAGACACTGAGAGCGTCTCATGCAGTTAGTTTTATGCAACTCTGGTCCACCAGGGTGACATTTTTGTCATGCTTTGGGTGATTGTTTTAGAATTCCTTCTTTGAGTTAGTCAATTTGAAAACATTCAACCCAGAAGGGGTATGTGCACTGAGTGACTGTGGTCCACTAGCCTTGTTTAAAGAGACACAGTTTGACACAAAGATAAGCGTTTAAAATTTTATTTTCTGTGCACACACAGCACATTACTTATTTATATAAGCAACCGTTGGCTGTCCACAAGCTGAGGGAAGCTTGATTTTAATTATAACAACAGCTGTTTACTCATAGGTGCTGAATTTACATGGTTGACACCCTTTAACAGAACTCTCACATTTGTACAATAACCACCTTGCTGGCCTATAAAATTTTAAAGCTAATAGTGTGACCCAATAAAATAATGATTTTGCTTGATTTTGCTGTATGCCTATATGTATCTGAGAGAAATTAATTAAAGGAAATAAAACGGCAATTGAAGCTGCTGAATGGTTGAAATTTTCTGAATAGGTGTGATCTTGACTTTAATGAATTCACAAGTAAACTTCTTGCTATACGTATTTAATTGATTTTAAACCATATTTGATTTAGAAACCGTTTATACTTAATTTCTGGTCTAAAGTTTAATTACAGTTGTGTGTACTATTATGTACAGGCTCAAGATCCTGATTATCTCACTCATTGGTCACTGACTATTGCCAAAGAGTGGGGAAAAAAGGCATATGGCTGTCATGTAATTCCTCATAATATTTGCCAGGGGGAATTCTTCATGAAAAAAGTTTACTTAGAAAATTCATGGTTCATTTACTCAGGTTTTATTCTATAGGTAATCATTTGAGAGGGGTGGTAGAAACAAATGAGAATACATGTTTATCTTATTAAAACCAAAAGACTAAGATTTTGCTGTTACTTACTAAAATCACCTTTTTTCAAATGAAGATTTGAATAAGTCATTAGCAAGGAAGCCAAGGACAGCTGTGGTGCATTGGAAGCACACCAGCCGTGGACTCGGAAGGCCTGGGTTGGAATTGCAGTTACTCACAGGTGTAAGGTGGCATTATTTTTCTCTTCCTCTTAAATGCTTCTTTAATATACAAAGTTTACATTTTTATCCTAGAACAGATTTGTTTTTGCTCCATGAAAAAAGTTATATACTGTATATCACTCTTTTATTTCATTATAAATGAGGGCAGCCATGGTATATATAAGCCAAATGGTAGAATCCTAACACAATGAGATTTGATTTTGAAATACATCTTAGAATTTGTATATGAATGTGAGTGATGTTTTGGAAAATTATGATTCAGTGTGACTCCATTTATAATAGTGCTGTGGGGGAACAGAGTTACCAGTTATAGTCTCTAACCCTGTTATGTTATGTTTTTACAGTATGTAGTTATATTTTGGGGAAATATCCTTTACCTGTAGTATTTTTAAGCCAAGTCATCAGCTAAAATGTAGATACTACTTAGGTAGAATAATGCAACTCCATGATAAGATTATTCTATATCTCTGTCTTTTTCCTTTCCTCCTTGTAGAATTCATGCCTAGGCACATTATTTAAAAACAACAATTAGAGGAAGTATTAACTCAGGATGAAATAAACACCAGCCTAAAAAGAAATGCCCATTTTCATTCGTTGTTTATCTTTGCCAGGAAAAGAGAGGCAAATAAATATTTCGCCTTTAAGGCCTTGATTCTGGATGTTAGATTAAATCGAATGGTGATTTAAGCAGTATCGTTGGTTATTACCAAGCTTTGGATCAAGGTTTGCTTGAAGTCAGCTGTGCCATGGCTACTACACCTTTGAAAGATCAAGAGTGAGCTACACTGCCCTTGACATTCTTTTCACAGAACACGACTCGGTGGTATTGATTTTGAAAAAATGAAATTTAACTTCTAAGAGCACAGATCAGATCCAAGTATTTTTAAATGTAAAATTGATTTTGGCCTACCCAGGAACTATGGAATAATAATGATCACAGAGGGGAGAATAAAATTATTGTACAGGTTTTTTCTGTACTTCTTTTGTAAAATCTATTCTGGAATATAGAGGCGGGCAGTTGGTAAACCCAGTTTCTCTTTGTGTGATAAGTCAGAGTTGGATATTGTCAGTCTGTTACCAAGATTTGTGTTGGGCTCATTACTGAGAGAGGCTTGGAGAATATCATATTACCAGTATTTAGATGTTGTTACGGCCTTAATCCAGAGTAGGGCCACACAGAAAGGGTAACACAGTCGCCTAGTACCCAGCTAATGCAGGAGCAGGAGCAGGAGCAGGGAAAAATAGGTTGATCAAGGCTTAACTCAAGTCAGGTAACTTATAGGTGGACACGGCTGGGTTAGTTTAGGGTTGTTGTTTTTCAAACAAGCCGACTTTTTCTAAGATTAGAATCAGTATTACTGGTGGGAGCAGGAAACTTAGGAGCAGACCATTAAGTCTGCTTAATGTAAGATCAAAGTACAGCTGCTCCTGTGTCACAGCTGTAAGGACAGGAAGATGCCCATTTTCTAAAGTACTGCTTCTGTATAATTATACCAACAAGTCGTATCAATAGACAGAAGAGAGGCTAAGACTGTGGACATGCAATTCCACCATCAGCCAACAAACCTCTTGGACTCTCACATTCATGACAGGGAATAGCACATTTCGCTGTCCTTCTAAACCCTTCTCTCTTTCCTTTTGAAAACACATTTGAACTCCTAATATGTGCTCAGCAGAACAGGAAGGGAACAAGAGAAGTCTAATATAGAATCACTCTTTTTTCCTTGACGCAATAGGATTTAGTGTGTGTAGTATGTATGTATGTATGCGTTTCATATACCGTGAAGTATAATGTACTTATAAAAAAGCGATAATGTAACACACATGGTTTACAAATGATTGTATTAGTAAACACCTTTTGTAACTCTCAGTTATGGTGAAAAAAAAGCAGAAAAACAAGAATTTGACCAACATGTCAGAAGCCTAGTGGATCTCTTCCCAAACACAACTCTCTCCCCACACTTGCCCCCTCTTCCCTGAATAAGGTCTAGCCTTAGTTTTAGGTAATCAGTTCCTTGCTTTTCCTTATGGTCTTACTACTTGAGTGTGCACCCATAAGCCCCAGAAACATCCATTTGGTTCAGTTTTGTGTGTTTGCTACTTTTATATAAATGGAATCATAGGACTCATACTCGCTGTATTTAGTCTTGCTTCTTCCATTTGTTATCCACGTTATCCATTAATAAATATTAATGATGTGACAGTGGGCAATGAAACTCTCTTTTTCTAAATGCAAATTTAGCAGTAATCTAATGAAGGCAAACGACCATTCTTTTGGTTATTCTAAGGTGGTAGGTGCTGTCTTGACAAAGAGATGGCCATTTCCATCCAGGTGAATAAAAATACAATGTCCAGGATTGTACCTTTGCTTAAGATTCAGATGTACAAGTATGTTTCATTAGAAAAATAAAATATTGTAGTTTTAAACTCTCTCTGGTATTATTTCTAGATTGCTAAAGTTACCAGAATGAACTGTCCTCAGAGGGCAGGGAGTGTATCACATTTGTGTTCCTCGCAGAAACTATGGCAATGCTGGAAAGACATTAAGTCCCCAGTAAAAATGCATTCCCTCAGTACGTATACTTCGGAGTAAAACTATCTGTACAAATGGTAAAATTTCCAAGGGGCATGTCCCTTAAAAAAGGGCAGGAAAGGATTTGTTTAACTTAGATTTTTTTTCTGTTTTGAAAGCCTGTTTCCTGAATGACAGAAAATAATAATTTGGATGACTCAATGTAATAATCTGTTTTCTCCATAACTTTTTTACCATATTCTTACATGTCCTAAGTACAGCTAATATTAGTGTATGCCTGAGGGCTTTTTAAATTATATTTTGGTCCTCTCGTTTGCCTTTTGAAATGAAAGAGAAAATACACTAAGATTCAAGTTTATCACTTCTGATCGTTCTGTGCTTCAAAGCATCTGGATTTTAGGGCTTGGCCTGATTTTGCCAGGTAAGGCCAGATCATGATAAATTGATTTCAATATCTTCTTGTTTTTTATGGGCTTCATTCTAAAGCTTCACACTATTCTGGGTTAGCTGAAGCCTTGTTCCTGTTTATACAAAATGACTATTGGCCTAATGCAATTAACATGCACACTTTACAGTTCATTCAGGAACTATTTCAAGTATTGAGGAAAAGGCATTTTAATTGAAAATGTACTTACCCAGAATAAGGCTGGCAGAGAACACTGCTTCTTATGACTTCAGCATGCTAACCACACAACGCTTCATTTTGCTCCTTTGCTGTAACAAATGTGTTTGAATTCTTTTTGGCAATGAAAAGATTCTTATGGCTTGTCTTCTTTGGGGATTGTAACTTTCAAAAGGTGCTCTTAAATATATATTACTACCTTATTTAAACTATTTGCTTGCACAAAGAAGAAATCACTAGTCCCCTGGACACACAAAAGAAAAGTGCCCTACTGGGTTTCCCATTTTATTTTGTTTTTCTGTGGTAGGTTTATGACTTGATGCCCAGCTTCTTTATAGACTCACCTCTCACAAGACACAGTTCCCTTTCATGTGTTTTCCATGAATATAGAAAGAAACGCGGTGTTAATGTCTTAGTCTGATCGCACTACTACCAAAATATCACCAACTGGGTGTCTCATAAACAACAGAAATTTATTTCTTACAGTTCTAGAGGTTGGGAAGCCCAAGATCAAGGCTCTGGCAGATTTCAGTGCTTGGTGAGGGCCCGCTCTCTGATTCAGACGTAGCTTTCTTTTTGCTATAATCTCACACGGTGGAAAGGTGGGTCTCTTTTATAAGGGCATTCATTAATCCTGTTCATGAGGCTCCACCCGCATGACCTAATCACCACATAAAGTCCTCACCTCCTAATGCCATTGCCTTAGGGGTTAAGACTTCAAAATATGAATTTTGGGGGGGACATATACATTCAGATCATAGCAGTTAGCAAATACCACTAGAAATTTCATTTTTGACACATGGCTTTCTCATGCTATGTGGAGAGAAGCCACCTTAAAGGGCTTCAATGAGTCAAGTGAAAGTATCTTTTTGACTGATATCTTTATGATTTTGAAATATTTTCTTGACAACTTATTGTTTCTATAAATCTGGGGAATAAATAGATTCTTTCATGAAAGTAAAAGATATTAAAATCAAAGAATTGGAAAAGTAGCTAAGAAAATGCACCAAAAGTAACTAAGAAAAAGTAGCTAGAACTGGCTCGTGTAGGAAGGTATACAAGCTGGGGCGTGCCAGAATTAAGTGATGTTTGAAGGAGACTCTTCAGGCAGCAGACCAGAGTCAAGGACTCTGCCCTTCTGAGAGCCTGTCCCAGACTGGTCTACCCATGCTCTTTTCTGAACCCCTGTAAATATTATCAAATACATAAGCAAGAATAGATGGGCGGGTCAAAATAAAATGCTTTCGTAGCGTATATACAATAGAATAATTTGCCCTGATAGCACAGCAATGATTGAAACTCACATGAGAGAAAAAAATTGGGGATATGGTTTCTTCCTTGGAGTTAGAACTTTTAATATGTTGTGCATCTAGGGTACAAGAAGAGACATATTTCAAAAGATGCTAGTGTTTTAAGAAACGGAGCTTGGGAAACACAGAGTTAAACTATAGCATAATGCAGAGGGTGCCAAAAACATACACATTTTCAGAAAGGAAAAAAATGTATTAAAATTGTAATACTCAATATATACCAATAACAAATGAATACAAATGAATACAAATCATGTGTATAACAAATGAATACAAATCATGTGTATACCTTTTTTTGGCATCCCCGGTATTATAGGCAAGAGGTAATGTTAGAATGCACGCTAGCAGCATGTAACCAGGATGGCCATGGATTCCCACTTTTGTACATTTCCAATAACAGATTGGACAGTTGTCTTTTACTCCCTCTAACACTCTGATTCTCAGCAGAGGTTCCCCTTGACAAGGTGATAGCAGAATCTCAGCTGGGTTTTGTCAAATGTCTTGTCTGCATCTACTGACATGATCATATATTTTTCTGTTTAGTTTGTTAACACACTGAATCCCATTGATTGATTTTCTAATGTTAAACCAACCCTGCATTTCTGGGATAAATCCCACTTGGCTATGATGTACTATCCTTTTAATATATTGTTAGGTTTCATTTGCTAAATTTTTGTTTAGAATTTTTGCATCTGTGTTCATGAAGGATATCAGTTTGTCATTTTCTCTTGCTGTAATATCTTTGTCTGATTTTTGGTATTGTTGTAATTAATGCTGTTCTTATAGAATGAGCAAGGAAGTATTTCCTTCTGTACTTTTTAGAAGAGTTTGAATAGAATCGTTATTATTGCTTTACTAAATGTTTAGGAAATTTTACCCTGACGCCATATGGGCTTGGCATTTTTCTTATGGGAAGGTTATTAACTACTGTTTCTTGAACAGATATACAGTTTGTACCAATAACCTCAATTCCACCCCAACACCACAGAGTCCGTTTCCGTTTTCTTCTTTTGCATAGTTGTAACTCCCTTCTCTGACAATGAGAAATCTGTCTCCCTTTATCGTTAAATCTTTATTTATTTGATTAACTCCCCTGTATGTAGTAACCAACCTCCCTTTGCCACTGCTGCCCCATTCTCCATCCAAATGCCCTCTTCATCCCACTTGGCCTCTGACATCCCGCCCAAGGCTGCAGCCGCCCGTTGTTCCCCAGTCCCCATCTTGCGTGGATCCTGTCCTCACCCACCCAGACTTTCATGCCTGTCCACTGGGTAGACACCCCCCACTTTCTCTTCTCATCCATTTGTGAAATTGTTCCTGCCAACTGAGCCCATTTGATTCCGTTTAAAATCCATGTCGTCTCGTACCTAATTGGCAATTAATAAATACTTAATAAGACTAAAAAGAACTACATTTTTAAATGGACATGTGCTCAATTGACACTCTGAGAAAGGTGTTAGTATTATCAGAATTGCCAAACTTTGCATTCCAGCTCTGCTGTTGACTAATTATGTAGCCATGGACAAACTAAATGAACTTCTTGAAACTTCTGTTTACTAATCTGCTAAATGGGATGAGGAGAGAAATAATTACAATACAATAATAATGATAATAGATAGCACGTGGTGCCTACAATATACCTAGCACTATGCTAAGGACTTGACATATATTAAGTCATCTAATCTTCAAAATGGTCTTTCAGAGAAGATACTATTACTATATTCATTTTGCAGAAGAGAAAGCTGTCATTTGAGGGAGGTGCCATTATCTTTCTTATCTTATAGATGAGGAAATGAAGCTCGACAAAGTAATTCATCCAAAGTCATATAGCTAATAACTGGATGAGTTGAAATTCAGACACTGTGCCTCCAGAAAGCAATACTGCCCCACACATTTGAAAATTCCGAATATGTGGTGAGCTGTAGTAAGTAATGACCATTTTAATGTATAAAGTGATTAATTGTAATAGCTCTGAATCACTATGGCCAGGTCTATGACACAAGAAGAGTCATGACACTGTCCAATAAGAGGAGGGAGGATGATCCATTTTTAGCTTGAATACAAATTGGAAGTAATTTTTCTTACCAGACAGAGTTTAAAATCCTCTCTATTTATTCCAGATTGGTAAAGGAGACATTTTTATGTAGAAAGAAGACACAGACTCAGAAATAGGTTAGGTACTTAAATCTAAAAGGAAATTTAAGAGAAGAAAAGATATTTCTAGTCAATAGAAGATGAAGAAAAGAATTAATGATACCCCAGGGATTAAAAAAATAAACAGAGGACCTCAGAGCTGGAGAAAGTAGCCCAGTGGTCGTGAGGAGAACAATAAGGACCTGAGAAGCATCTAACATTCCAGTTCAGCATTTAATACCAGCCCAAAGCCCACAAATCCATTAATGTTGTGATGGATCTGTGAACTTGGCATATGATAGGTGCCAGATATATGCTTGTTGAATTGATCTGACAATCTTTTAAAAAGCTTAAGTTGAATTTCCAGTTAAAGGCACAAACATAAACCACAAGGGAGACAGGAAGGAAGACAGCAGTCTCAAAATTTTGGAGGCTGGAGAGCAAAGGTACTGACTTAAACTAGAGAAAGCAATCCTAAACTGTCAGCGAGGAGAACTGAACGGAAACTCAATTTACATTGCAAAATCCCCCAAGACCCAGGTATCTCTGGAAGGTGAGCGGGAAGATGGGGTTAAGCCTTCACTGACAGTGTGTTAATGAAGCAATTATTCTTTATTTTTTTCCCCCACGTTGCGCAGCAACAGCCCTTGACCTTCTCAGCTCCAAGATTGTTGGCTGTCAACCAACATGCACCTGGCAGAAAAATAGAAATCTTCTCTGGGGCAGAGAAAAGACCTAAGATCCTGACATCAGGAAGTCCTCAAGGAATAGAACTAAGATCTTGACATGGGTAATCTCCCAAGGAATAGGACCAGCTAGATGGCCCTACAATGATGAGAACAGTCAACAAGCCACATGTACCTGCACAGTTTCTAATCAGCTTTCTGGTAGACAACTTGAGGTTTGAGCAAACAGCCAGGGAATACCAGAAAGGCAAGGAAAGCCTGCTATGATGGAGATGTTCAGAAAATAAGAGAACTTGTTAGAACATGGTGCTATGTTAAAAACAAAACATTCAGAGAACAAAGAAACGAACTTTTAGAAATGAAAATGATGATAACAGATACGAAGGAGATTTAGATCAAGTAGAAGGTAGATACAGAAGGTAGATTTTAGGAAATATCCCAGAAAGTAAAATAAAAAGATGAAGATATAGAAAGGAGGAGAAAAAAGATAAAATTAGAAGACCAATCCAGAAGGTTGGATACCTAAATAACAGATGGATAAAATGTATGGATGAATTTCAGCAACTTTAGCATAAGGGGAAAAAGTATCTCTCAAATATTATACAGCATGATGTACTTTATATAAAATTTTTAAATTTTTAAAAATCCTCTTGCATTCTATTCACTTATTAGTCATATTCTTTTACTTTTCTTGTGGTTATCCTAAAGGTTATAAATTGTATCCTTGAGCTACAAAGTCCAATATAAATTAGTAATTTATCTCTTCCTGGATAATTCAGACTTTAAAACACCTAAATTTCCTTTATCAATCTCCCTACTTATTTACCATTGTTATCATATATTTTAATTTTCTCTATGCTTTTAACCATTGAGGTGGTCTACCTACAGATTTATCTTTTTTTTTTGTTGTTGTTTTTTTTTGCCCTTCATTTCTGAATTTCTCTGAATAATCCTTCTGCTTGATGAATATCCTTTATTAATCTCAATTTTTGTCTGAAAATTTATTCATTTTACTTCCTTTTTTGAACTTTCCTTTTCTGGGAACAGAATTCTAGGTTGGGATTTATTTTCTTTTTCCACTTGAAAAATATTTTTCATTGTCTTTCAACTTCCACTGCTCCTGTTTATTGGGTGTTCCTTTGAAGACATTTTTCTCTGTTTTTCTCTTTTTCTTTGGCCTTGATATTTTGCAGTTGTACTATGATGTACCTAAGTGTGTGTGTGTGTGTGTGCATGCACAAGTATGTGTGTGCGCGCATGCATGTTTGTGTGTGTTTATCCTGCTTGTGATTTATAATATGACTTGAATCTGCAGTTTGGCATATTTCATCATTTTTGGCAAAAGTTAAATCATTATTTCTTCAAGTATTACTTCTGCCCAATTTTCCTTCTCCCCTTCTGTGTTCTCTATATGTGTTTCTTACAGAAAAAAAGCTACAAGAAAGAACAGAAAAAAAAATATTCCTTTATTTCTTTTCTCTATCTTGCTTCATTTAGGATGTTTTTATCCAATCTGTCTTCCAATTCACTGATTCTCTTTAAAACTGTGTTTAAGCTCCACCTGGAGCTGGGCTGCGAGCCTCGGCGATGGTGTAGCTGCAGCCCCTGCTGCAGTGGGCTGCCATGGGCTACAGTGAGTGGCCAGCAGCCAGCGTGAGCGGCTGACCAGCGTGAGCTGCCAATAGCCGCGGTGAGCGACATCCAGAGGCCGTGGACCAATCTAACTCATCTGGGAAGAGCGCAAGGACGATACCAACATGGGCCAGTGAAGCAACATCCTCTGCGACTAGACTGAAGAACAAAAGGAGAGCAACTTGTCTGGTCCCCTTCCCCCATTCCCCAATGCTGTTCCCCTCCCCCAATTCCCCAATAAAATCTTTAAAAAAAAACCCAAAACTGTGTTTAATCTGTTGTCAGATCTATTCATTGGGGTCTTAATGTAAGTTATTGTTTTTAAGTTTTAGATTTTTTTCTATTCTTTCTTGTAGCTTCCAATTTTTTTCTAAATAGTTGCCATCTTTTCTCTTTGAATATATTAGCCAAAATTATTTTAAAGTCTATGTTTCATAACTCCATTATTTTCATCCTCTATCATCTGTTGTTTCTCTTGGTTTTCATCATGTTGTTATATATTTGGTTATCTTGGTTTGAATGCCAGTCATTTTATATGAAAGCTTGTGCAGATAGTTTGAGGTCTAAGATGAGGTCTTCTTACGCTAGCAAAAATCTGAGCTTGTTTCCAGAAGACTGCTAAAGGGATCAGCAATATTGGATCACCTTAATCCCTTAGAGGACTGAGAAAATTTCATCCAGGCTTCAGTATCTCTGAGGATAAGTCTAGTTCCACTTTACTCCTAGGATTTAGCTTTTAATTACCTTAGTCTAAAACCTGGGAGATGTCCTAGACACCCTTTTACTTGGGAGCGCTATAGAAGCTTTGCTCAACTATTCAGTCACCTCTTACAAAATCAGCAGATGACTAAGGAGAATACACCCCAAATTCTTGGCTCACATCTCTGGGTTTCTTCTTACATTACCTTACAAATGTTTACTGTTTTGTTATCTCTCTGGTAATTTCAAATTGATTTTTAAAACTATTTCTCTATCATCTCGATTTGTTTTAGTGAAAGGGTTGGTCCTAATTACAAAGTTTGTCATTCAAGTGAACTCCCAAAAGATACTTTTTACGTATTAGCTCTGTTTATCCCTATCTGTAGGAATACATATAGATGCAATGAAATTATACAAAAATGAAAGTAAGGGAATGACAAATACATGATTCAGGACTCTGGTTAAATCAGGTAAATGGAGACAAAGATGGATTGATTGTGGGTGGGGAAAAAGATGGTTAGATATAGGTTACTGTCAAGGCTCTCACTTTCATTTCAGAAGTCAGTTCCAGGGAGCTAATTACATTGCTAAAAACAGCTGATTAAATACATACCAGAGGGCCATGCATAGTCCAATGATAAGTAGCTGTCATGAATTATAATTAATCCATATCTGTGTACCTTAGGTTCAATTAAAATAAGAAAGAATTTATGTAGGAAATGAAATATAATCATAGTATATTATGTGGCACAAATGGTATAGCATTTAATTGTTGTAAGTACTGAATAGTGATCTAAATGAAATTGTGATAGGGCCAAATTTGGGGATAGAAAGTGTGTATTTGTGTGGAGGAACAAGAAGTAAAAGATATCTAAACCCTCATATTTTTATGCTGGGAAATTAATAGATAATGCCTAAAGTGAAAAAGTCACAAAATAGTCATGTTATTTAGAACTAAGAAAGTTAACCAGAGAGTGTGCTGTAAGAGTTCAAAATGGCTGCCCGGGGGTGTAGAGGTGGGGTTGAAGTTGACATTTATTGCAAGTTTTTAAAGCTGTTTGATTCTTTAAACTGTTTATAAAATTTGCAACTGATAAAAAATAAAAATTAAAAATCATAAAAGGGGTTATCAGTCTAACTAAAATTAAAGGAAACATATAATAGAAAATAATGTAAATGCATGCCTGAAGCTAGTTTCCCTGAAACTTATCCTATCAGTTGATCTATTATTTCAACCAATAGGTTTTCAGCCAATTCCTTTGCCATTTTGCACATGGCAAAGGCATTCTGTGCCTACTTTTAATTTTTTTTAAAAAAGAGAAAGCTGGAAAAAGGTATGTTCTGTTCATCTGTATGGATTCTTATTAGATTGATGACTACAGTGCTAGCTATAAAAACAGCTGAGATATTCTTCTGCTTTAAAGAATAAGCTCAGAAAATAATTGAAAACTTATCATTTGATAGAGAAAAAAGAAGTCTAGAGGGGTGACTGGTTAGCTCAGGTGGTTAGAGTGTGGTGCTGATAACGCCAAGGTTTGTCGGTTCAATCCCCACATGGGTCACTGTGAGCTGCGCCCTCCCTAAAAGAGTCAACTATGCCACTGTATCATGAAAACAATGTGTAATAGATGGCCATGGCTGTTCCCCCCACCCAAAAAAAAGGACTAGAAAAATATTGTCCAAATGATGTAACATTACTTAACACTAAAATATGAGGATTTCTGCAAAACTGCCAAAAAATCCTGTTCTACATTTCTGATGGAAAATATACTTTTGTCCATGCCTGGTTAGTCGTTACCTAGGCTGAATTTTTGTACTGTGTCTGTTAACCCTAGACAGTGTGTTTATCTTCTAACTACTGTATATGAAGCCTAGCACTCAAATACCACGGTCCAGATCCTAGATGTGAGGGCAAGGTACCCTTTAGAAGCTGCCTTCTTTGGCCACTAGTCTTACTGAAACAAAAAGTATTTACAACAGTAAAAGCTGAGTTTGCCAGAACTTTTCATCTTTCTTTGCTTTCGTTTTGCTAAGGCTAAAATGGGAATAATCATTCTAATTTACTATTAGAGTTACTCCAAAACCCAATTAAGACGACTGTCTTTGACAATCTTTCTTTTTTTTTTCTTTTAAAGGACTATTTGTTGCATATTACGATAAGCACAAAGGAAAAGTGAAGTTGAGTTTCATATCAAGGTAAGTAAAGAATTGTTTCAGCTTTTCATAGTACCATCTACGTGAGTAGGTATCATGTAACTAAAAGGAATGAACCATGTGTATTATATAAATAAGCACTTACATACTTTTAAATCTTATGATATTTACTAGATACTCGTTATCAGCCAACTCTGTGTAAAATACAAAATAGTGTATGTTTTGCATTGACATATCCACAAAGCCCTAATTCAGGATTTTAGGTATAGCCAGCCAGTGAACCAACTACATTTATAGCTCCCACCAAAGGAAATGAATATAGAGCACACTTTGCCAATGCCATAAGCAATGAGTTGACAGGCCCCATGACACTTTTTGGTTACATGTTCAGAGTGACCACATTTTGAGTTAAAGGCTCACCGACCTCATGGCCATAAAAAGTTCTAACACTCCCACCCTATTAGATATTGCATTTATATCTAGCTTATTCATTTCTGCCTCTGCATTGGGTAACTAGGGAAACAATGATGTCACTGCTCAGCATGGTACTTAGTAACTTCTCTGGTTAGGCTCTTGGTTTTGGAAGTCTACAGTTATTTAATAAATCTTACCTCCTCCTCTGTAATAGACTCATACAACTTTTTTTTAAGGGGAAACCGTCTTATTCTGTTGAATGGATTGTTTGGAGGAAAATGTATATTCTAAATGGTTCTGTTTCTGAAAACATCATCTGTGCATTTGCAGAAGGAGTTTTTTGATGGGCGTTGACAACATTAAGGCAGGTGTGTGACCCGAATTAAATGTACCTCCTTGGACCACGCTCTCCTTTGAGCAGTTTTCCTTCAGCTGGCCGTTACTGCCACTGTCCTTCACTGCCACCTCAGTTTTGATTGGAGAGGCTAGATTGCTATCTTATTCTTCTTCCTTGTAATCGTCTTTCCAACTCCACCATGTTGATAACAAAGAGTTTTTAGAAGTAAACTGTATCCAGGCATAACCCTGGGCCTTAAAAAAGCCACCTGCCCTGAAAATGGGGTAGACATGAGTTAGTAGTCTTTCCAGTGAAATAAATACATGGACACTCAGTACAACTCAGCAGCCACTTGCCTAATATGTTTGTGTTCTTAGCTTCCAAAATTATTTCACTCCTCTGCTTTTCTCAAACTGAATACACCGGCTACTTTTCTCCTCAGATTTTAACCTGACAATATAATTCACTGAGAAAATAGAAGCAACCAGACATGAATTCCATTATTTCACCACCGTCTAAACCATCAAACCTACCCACCTCCATACCTGTCGGTTCTCTGTCTTCCCTCTGCTTCTAGGAATGAAGGACCAAACCTGACACTTGGGCTCAAGAGCCTACCCCCCAACCCCCCATTCTCAATTTCCCCCCCTCTCTCTTGCATGAGCTTTTCCCTTTCTGCTGGACATTCTCATTATCCCCATGGTCTACTGCCTCCTTGTTTTAAAAAGCCTTTCTTTGACTCTACACACCACTCTAGCTACTGGCCCATTTCTCTTCTCCCCGTCGGTAGCAAATGTGATACATTTCAAAAGGAAAGAGTAGTCAATTTTGTTGAATGCTGCTGAAAGGTCAAGGGTCCCCAGCATTTGGACCCTTGAGAGAGCATCCACAGTTCACTGTCTCCATGTCCACATCTTCTATTCTCTCCAGCCTCCCCTGAGTGAGCTTCTGCCCCATCATTCCACGGAAACTGCTCTCGTCAGGATCCCCAGGAATCCCACCTGCCACATCCTGTTGACCCTTAACCTCCTGGAAGCAGTCAATACAATTGAGTCCTCTCTCCTGAAAATACTGGTTCTCCCAAAGGCAGAGCCTGAGACAAAGACTTGTGTGCATGTGGTTTATGGGGGGAAAAATTCCAGGGAGCTAAAGTGAGAGAGCAGAGCGAAGGAGAGAAACCCACACCGGGTTGTCTTACGGAGTTGGCCATGGTTGTAGGAAAATGGTGCAACCAATACTTGATTCAGAAGACGCTGATGTGTAAAACCCTTGAGAAACATAAAATGTTGCCTCAGAACTGTCTGAGGGATAAAAAGGGAAACATATATCCATCGGATCTCATCCCCCATCGCTCAGGAGTGGGACTCCACAGCGTTATCTTCCCAGTTCCAGCTCGAGCAGAAGTGCCAAGTAGCTTCCTGAGGTAGAATCCTGCCAGTTTAGCTGCTGTCTTCTAATTAGCCTGCTGTGCTTTCACTGGATTCCTTTAGGCAGTTTTGAGATCTCGGATCTGGCAAATAAACTATAGCTTCTCCTTGCAGAGATCCTGATAGCAGGCAGATCTTGTGGTTGTTGTTGGTTTGTTCCCACCCACTTGTATTTTGGGGTGTATAGAGATACTCTGTCACCAAGGTTGGGTATAAATGTGGTCCATGGATTTTGGGTTTTGCCCTGTTTTTATGTAGGGATCTGGTTTTCAACACCATTCCATCCCTCCTATAATAGTCTCAAGGAACTAGTAATTTTAGGCAGTAAATCAGCCAAATGTCTCTTTGAGTCAAGTGCCTGGTTATTTTATTTGAGATGATACAAGCACTTTGGGTGTACCAACACGATCAGATTTTTCTTTTACAAGAGTGAAACAAAATGCATGTCCACTTTTTGCTAAACCAAACTTCTGCGTCTCTTTTCTTGGAGCCCTATCAAAAATGACATCACAGCATAGAGTATATTGCTGTTTTGAGATTTAACACATTTCGAGTGATTAGATCATATAAATGTAAATGTTAGAGAAGTGATTGCGATCTTTGTAAAGCATTGTGTTAAAATTTGTGGTTTCATTTAGTGCATTGATATTGTAAGTGAAGTTTAGTTTCTGACTTTTTAGACACAAGAGTTAATGAAAAGGCATATTTACCTACTGATTAAATAAAAATAGCATCCCACATTGATGACTGAACAAACCAGAGCTTCAGAGAATTATTTCTTAAACCTTTACCTGGCATTCTGCTCAGCTTTCCATGTGATTTACTTTATAACTGATTTACCCATGGCTTTAAAGCAGTATTCACCCAGAAATGGTGTTTTTTAACATAATTTAAGATTCCTTTGGCAGGCCACTCTGTCTAGTGGAGCTTCTTAAGACAATAATAGATCATGTTTCTAATATTTTTATTGTGGAAGAGATAATAGCCAGTAGAATTCATTTTTACTTAGACTTTCTTGTTCTAAATCAAAGTATAAAAATGTTTTTTAAAAATAATTAAAAGGCCATCATAGATTGAAGATGAATTAACAGAGGAATGGATAGATGTATACACACATGGGGAGGCAAGTATAGAAAAAAGTTAATGGTAAAATCTGGACTATGGGTAAAGAGGTGTTTACTATAAAATTCTTTCAACTTTGCTGTGTGCTTGAAAATGTTTATAATAAAATATTACAGAAAATACCATCATAAACATAAAAACTCTAAGAAAGAGAAATGGAAAACACCTGGAATTTCATTCTAGAATTTCCTTATTTAAAACCAAACAAACTTTGTAAGCTAGACGAATTACACTTTGAAAGTTTCTCCTATGTGTATTTAAGCACATTTTTAATAACTTTCATGAAAGAAGAATTTCTAAAAAACAGGTTGTATCTGTTCTCCTTCATGGAAGTTCTCTATCCAAAATAGTTTCAGGAAGAAGATTTCCTTGCTACAGGCTTAAAATAAAAACCAAATTTAAAAAAAACACACACATTTGAAATGGGTGCCAGAGATGCTAACGCAGACAACACTCCCCCTCCACCCCCCCACCCCCCACCCCCGCCGGCACCCTGTGCACACCCCGGGCTTTGCTTTTTCACTGGAACAGAAGGGATGTGTTCGGATAGGGGCATAGGCTGCAAGAAGATTTTAAAGGGATGATGTCAGCTTCGCCACCTGCCCTTGGAAATGAGTTTTTACCCTCAGGATTAGAAAAATAAAGGCAAGAGCCAGACCTCCTGAAACTTTGGGCACAAGAAGACCTGCTGTGGCGCCTGCATGTCAGGGTCCAGAGAGTGAAAGTGGAGGCCATTCTGCCAATTTACATGGAAGTCAGGTCAGCTGTGGAAACTTGAGAGCCGGCAGTTTGCAGAATAGCCCAAAGCAGCATCCTTGGATGGACACTGTTGACTCTCAAAAGGGACAGCCTTCAGCAGCGGGATTCATTCCACTAGATTCCTGGCCAGCACTGAGAGGAATGGGCAAGGAAAAGGTGGTGGACGCCGCAGGAGACTCCATGACAGGCTAACCAGCAGACATAGACGAGGCTCCTGTAGGTGGCTCACAGAAACAAATGAGAAATACTTTGAGTAAGTTTATCATCTGGGAATAAGTGCCCTAAAAGCCTAGCCTGAGGTGGGAATTTTTATTCAAGTGATTGATTTGAGGACTGTTCTCAGAAGAGCACGCTGGAAGCAAGATGGAGCCGGGGAAGACAGCCACCCAAGATGAGGTCCCAGGTGGATGGCAGCTTCACTCAGACCCCACCCAAAAGCTCTGGATGGTGCCTAGCATCTCACAGTTTGGTCCTGCTTTGAGGCAAGGGGGCTAGTTTTTGGAGTCTGTTTATCAGCCAGTCATTGGCTGAAGTTTAGCCAAAGAGTAGAGGGTTGGAACAGCCTTCCCAATGAAGAGGTTCCTGATGGCAGTTCTTTGGAGAAAAGGGAAGCTGGGCCTTGTTAAAAGCCAAACTGTGGCTGGCATAAATGGAGGCTGTCTATCCCTCTTTGGCAGGGGGTAGTCTCAGACTTACTGTAATTTAGGTATAAATGTAAGTGTGACTCTCATTTTATAGTCATAGGCTATGAGGCCAGCCGGATTAACCAAATATTGATCTTAAAATAGCTTTAAGCATGTAGACTAATCAAAATGTTCATGAGATAAGGGCCAAAAATGGATTAAGTCTTTCTCCTCTTGGTACTATACCTAATTAATCTATAACATTTATAAGCTCCATACTCATGATTAGATAATTTTTTATAATATCAAATAAGTACCAATAATATAAAAAGAGAATTTGATTCACTTAGCTTATAGGAAATTCAGTCCTATTTCTACGTGGCTTCAGTCAAGTCTTTAAACCTCTCTGGACCTATGTTAGATAAGGGACAATTAATTGACATTTGCTACACCCTTATTAATATTTTGTTTATGATATCTATGAGGTAAGAGGGAGCCACTGAAAATCCTCACAGGGCCGGCCAAGTGGCTCAGTTGGTTAAGAGCTCACTCAAGAGTGCGAGCTCTGAGCAACAGAGTTGCTGATTCGATTCCCGGCCTGAGCTGAGCTGCCGCTGAGCTGCCAACAGGTGGCAGGATGGCTCAGCCTGAAAAAAAAAGAGTACCGGGCGGCCAAGTGGAGTGGTGGTTGGGCGCTGGCTTGGGAGGCCGGCGGCCCCGGTTCAGGTCCCACATTTGGGGGCCAGTGATACTGCCCTCAAAAAAATAAAGAGTATCGAATAACTAGTCTGGGCCAGCCAAGTGGCTCAGTTGGTTAAGAGCTCACTCAGGAGTGCGAGCTGAGCTCTCAGCAACAGCAGTTCCATGCCCAGCCCCAGCTGGACTGCCGCTAAGCTGCCAACAGGTGGCAGGATGGCTCAGCTAAAAAAAGAAAAAAAAAGGGAAAGTCCTCGCAGGCCAATAGGTTTAAAATATCTTTGAGAAACACGAACCCCAGTAACTCCTTGTGTACTGCCTGGAGGAATGAGAAGCAAGAAGATACACTAGAATGCTGGCACAATAATTTAAGCTTGAGAGAGTAAGACCTTCCTTTCCTCCTCCCCAAAGCAGACTAGGTTAAAATCCCCTGCAGGACTCTCTCAAAGCACCTTGCAATGACATGTTCAATGTTCATTTGAGCCACTAAGCTTTACTTTGCATAAGGGCAGGAACCATGTCTATTTCATTCATCATTGCATACCCAGAGCTGGACACAGTGTCTGACAAATATTTGCTGAATGAGGGGTTTGAATAAAATAAAGGAATGTAGTTTAGTTCAATTAATAGTGGTCAAGAAAAAAAAAGATAAGCCTTGGTATCTGATGAAGGGAAGGAGTTACAGGTAACTGTAAAGCTTGGAACCTGAGAGGACAATAGTAAAGAAGTTGGAAGGCTTAGGACATTAGTTTTCTATTATTGCAAAACAAACTACCACAACCTATTGGATTAAAACAATACACAATTTCTCAGTTATCTGGGTCAGTTATCTGGGCAAAGCTGTCATGAAGGTGTCAGCCAAGGCTGGTGTTCTCATCTGGAACTTGGGCCTCTTCCAAGGTCATTCAGATTGTTGGCAGAAGTCAGTTCTCTGTGATTATAGGACTGGGGGCCTTAGCTGTCCTATCCAAAAGCAGTTCACAATAGTGTCATTTGCTTCTTGAACATCAGCAGGTGAGTGTCTTCCTGCTTCAAGCTTTTTCTTTCAGCAAAGGCCTGTACCCTCTTTTAAAGGTCTCCCCTGATTAGCTTAGGCCCAACTAGGATAATTTCCCCTTTGGTTAACTCAGTCAACTGATGAGGGACCTTGATAACACCAGCTCAGTTCCTTCACCTTTGCCATGTGCTGTTGGCTAGAAGCAAGACACAGGGTCAAATCACCGTGGAGGGAAGAGGATGGCACAAAAGTGTGGGTTACAGCAGGCAGTAATCACAGGGAGCCATCTTGGAATTTGCAGACCACAGCTAGTCAGGTCAGTCCTTGTCAGGTTTGTGTGTTGTTGGGAGACAAGAATCTAAAGGTGGGTGGAGGGTCAAGGCTGGAGTTGTGGGTTTGACGTAGTTGATGCTATGAGAGAGGAGAGCAAAGCACCAGACACTCTTGGTTTGGGGAAGATGTTTACTCTTTAGGGAAGTAAAAGGACCTAGCAAATTAGAGAAAGATCAGCAGAATACAGGAGAGGAACTAATAACGAACTGTCACATAAGCAGGAAGGAATTTCAAGAGCTGGGTGATTAATAGAGTTGGATGTGGCAACCCTTAAGGAGAATGTTGGTAACACCATTCGTTTGACTATGCAGTTCCATTAGAAAAAACTTGTGGTGGGGAAGAGAGGCTGTCAGGAATGAATGGGGCTGGGGATGCTGAAGTTGTGAAAGAGGAGTGTTCAGTCCAGGCCTCTGAGAACGCCCACATTAGCCTAGGGCAGGGCTATGCCCTGAGTCACTGCGTCTAGAAAAGGATGAGCCTTCCCAGGCCTTTCTCAGTCTAGCTCTGCTTACACAGCCCTTAATGAACTTTCATCCTGGGATGTGTGAGGTAGCCTCACAGTTTGCATTTAGGCTGTTTTGGGGCTCTTCTAGACAAGACAAAATGAGACTTTTAGCAGAACACACAAGTAATCTACCAATTGGGGTAAATCAGAGGTAGGGAGCCTTTGTGCTCTCTGAATGATTAAAAATGGAGTCTTCCATCTTGTTCTGTGAGTTGAATTTTTAATGATGAGTAAAAATCCTTGCTTGGTTTCTTTTTGGCTAGGCCTCATTTTTTTTAAAACCAGGAGCCCAGCTGCCCTAGCTGCTTTGCAGAAATCAAGTAGAATTCTGAGGAAATGAAATAGTAGGAAGGATTAAGCAATTTTTGGACCCAAGACACATTCTGAGGCTCTTGAAATAACCAGCATCGAAAAGAGGTATCATTAATCAAATACAGGGTTGCCATTTAGAAGTTAAATTTCATTCTCATGTTACCAGTCCATAAATGGGACTATTTCTCTTTATGGTGGCCCGGGATTGCAGCCCACCTTCTCCCTTTTCATTCAAAAGATCAACCTGAAATAATTGTTTCGTTATGAGACCTATATAGCTAATAAAGACTAACACAAAGACTACCATCTGATTCTATCCATATGGCAGTACTATTGTTCATATTGTTCAACTTCCTTGTATATTACTTTCATTATTAGTTACAAATGTTTATTTCCATCACAAAGCAATTTGCATTAATATTTTTTTCATCATCTATTTTCTTTATCATTTATCCTGTTAAAAATTCCTGAATATTAATACTATGTATAGAAAAATAGGATTAAAACGTATAGCTCTAAGAGTTTATAATCATCTCTGCAGCCCGCAGTGTGTTCGTCTAACATTTTAAATAGATTTTTCCATCATTCTAAACCAATGGGATAAGGGCTGTGCACACCGTTGTAAAGTGTATTTCATGGCTCACTGGGCTTTTCTGTCTTTAACTTTCCAATATATGTAATTTGATTAAAAATTTGGCTGGTCAGGGTAAGGAGAAAGAGAGAGAAATTGCTCTTAACAGAATCTCCAGTGTGCCTGAGATTATAATTGAAGCAGAAATGAACATCTTTCTCTGTAGGAAGTTAAAGAAGGGCTTTGTTCCATTTTTACATTGGAGATCATCTGTTATTGTAACCTAGACACCTAAACCCACTCCAGATTCAGAATGTGCCATTTATAAACATGCATGCCAAGTTTCAAATGCCCTTTTTGAATGTTTGCATATAATTTGAAGCTTGCAATGCCAAAATAAAATACAGTTTCCATTGTATTGCATTACCCACAACCGCATGTGAGCTGCGTCTCTTCTCTCACATTGCTTGAATAGACTAAGCATAGTTTGACTTTGTTCAAAAAGAGAAATGATTGCTAGGTAGAAGTTGCCAACTTCACTTTCCCCCTGCAAAATGTACATTTTTCCCTATTATAAAATGTACTCATAATAGAAATGAGACAGTTCCCATGAGTGTGGTTATCCAAAGGTAATCTCAGCCCAATCTGATTAGAGGCAAGTGGCTCATGCCTGAGAATGCTCCAGGGTATGATTATTTTATGATAACCATACTCTGTATCATGTCTTATTGATTAACTAATAAAGCATCAGCATTGCTATTTAGAAGAAAAGCTGAGAAACCAGAGTGGGGATAACTGGTTGTAGAAAGGAGGTGATTCTTTCGAAAGACCCAAACTACCTCTAGTGTCACCTTTTTACGAGTTTAGGTGGAGCAGGAAAGGTCATCACTTGTCTATGTCAATATCTCTTTGTTGATCATTTGCTAAATCGAATGCATTTATTTGTATGTAAACGTACCCTAAACTGTTTCATCTCTCTGGTGTGAGAGCAGAATGACATTCCTTTAAAAAAATGCTGTATTTTGTTCCCATCATCCAGATGCCTTCATTGCACAGGTCCATTCAGGGAAATATAGATAGAACCTAAAGGACACAGCAGACAGCTAGCCTGTGGAAGCCATATGCCGATACTATTACCCAGCATTGGAGTGAGAAGAGCATGTGACTAGCAGGCAAGCATCTTGCACCTCGAACAGCTTTTGGACTCTCACTAGGAGCGTGTCCCTTAGCACCTAAGTCCAACATTCAGCGCCCACGGTGTCCTTATCTCTCCCAAAGGCTGGGACTCCACAGCTGTAAAAAAGGTGGGATAAGGGAATTGAAGCAACTATCTCAGGTGATTTGATCTAACAACCTATTTTGTCATAATTACTTTATGTTATCATTGTAAATACAAGTTTATGGCCTAAATTACCAAATCATTGCCTTGGTATCCCGTTTCCTCTTTCTAGATAGACACAGCTAATATATTCAAATTGAAAAGTGTTTCACAAGTAATAATGTGCAGCTCTAGTTCTTGGTTATGTATCTTCTTTTTTTTAATAAAATTTAACTCTCTGCGAAGTATAATCTAGTCACGTCTATAATAACTAGTCAAGAGTCACTGGGTATGGGCATTGGGAGATGTCTTTCCCTCTTCAGTCCATTTCCTTGGCTGTGCATTATTGATGTGGTCTGAATAGAAGAACACTTTGAAAAGATATACATAGGGTAGTTTAATTTATACATGTCTGCTTTGAGTATCTCACTATTCACAGAACCTGTGGTATTTTTATCATCAAAATCCAGATCTGCTAGAATGGAATTTCTCTTAATTTCCCAAAGAACATTTTGCCAGACCATCTATCTGTAAGATCTAAGGTTAGTGTTTGCCACAGAAACCATCTGAACTACTTTCAAAAGGACCTTAAAATGGATCAAATTGATCCTTTAACATGCGTCTTCTATAAATCTGATGCTGTTTCTCACCCTTTTAAAAGCAGTATTTTAATGCTCATCTCCTTTTTCTCCTATGATAGTGCTTTTTTTTTTTTTTATAGATTTTATTGGGGAACTGGGGAAGGGGAACAGATAAGTTGCTGTCCTTTTGTTCTTCAGTCTAGTTGTGGAGGATGTCACTTCACTGGCCCATGTTGGTATCATCATTGCGCTCTTCTCACGGTGGCTCTTGTCAGCTCACACCGGCTGCGAGCCGCTCATGCTGCCAGCCACTCACTGTAGCTTATGGCAGCCCACTGCAGCCCACACCATCCCCAGCAATTCACGGCAGCCCAGCTCCAGGTGGAGCTGTTGTTCACTGTCTTAGCTGTTGAGGGCGCAGCATTACTGGCCCTCATATGTGGGATCCGAACTGGGATCCTGCTCCTCCGAGCTAGCATCCCAAACCAGCTCCTAACCAATGTGCCACTGGGCCGGCCTTTTCTTTTTTTTTTTTAATTAGGCCTTTTGTTTGTGTTGTTTCTGCTGGGTAGATACCCTCCTGCTGAGTTATCTTTGACAGTGTTGTTAAGCAGGATATGAAGACTGACTTCTAGGCTCCCATAATGAAGGGAACGTGGAAAGCCCAAAGACTGGTGATGGGGCATTTGTCCTAAAGAGAGTTGAACAAGAAAAGTATACCCCACTTTATTCCTCAAGAGAGTAAAGAGCCAGCCACTTCACTGGTTCTCCCTTCCCAGACATTAGTGGATCCTATGATCCTTGTGCTCTTCAGCATAGATGAGGGAGGGTTGACATTCACATGTTCTCTTCTTGTACTTACTTAAGGCTTTTATTGTTTTATTTGTTTGTTTGTTTGTTTTACAATGAGGAGTGGAAATAATTTAGGCATATGAAAACATGTAGACGTGTGAGTCCTCCTGTCCTCTTATATTCCCATGTCTGTGTCTCCAGCTGCTCCCTTTGGCTGCCTAGTTTAGTATAATAATTTCCTATTTAAGTCAGCATGGACTAAGTTATGCTGCAGTCACAAATAACTGTAACGTAGTGTCTTCAACTAACAAGATTTATTTTTCATTCTGCAGTGAAATCAGGGTCAGCAGGATAGGCTCTGCCTGTCTCTAGGACCCAGGCTACCAGAAGCATTGCTGTGCACTAGAGCAGAGGCAAAGAGAGCTCTGGGGATTCTTGCATTGATCCAGTGCCCTGGCCCAGAAATGATACACGTTACCAACAAGATGCACATGGTCCATCCAACAGGGATTTCACTGTGTGTGTGTGTGTGTGTGTGTGTTGGGGGGGGGGGGGGCGCGGTAGATAGTGCAGGGCTGTCATGGGTCTGGAGGGAGGGAGAGATGGACACACTTAGTGAACAGCCGAATGACTATCACAGGCCCTCAACTGAAACAACAGAGACCCTTTTCCCAGCTTATAAAGGAGCTCATTAACGTCTTCTCCCACATTACCTAATAAATCCTCACCGCACCTCAATACCTCAGATTAGGGATACTGGCATCACACTTTAAAGCTCAAGGGTAGATTCATTAGTTTTCTATTACTATGCAGACTCAGTGGCTTAAAGCAACATGTATTTATTATCTCACTGTTTCCATGGTTCGGAAATCGGGGTATGGGTTAGCTGGGTGTTCTGCTCAGGGTTTCATCAGACCCAAATCAGGGTGTCACCAAGGGCTCAATTCCATCTGAGACTTAGGTTCTTCTTCCAGTCTCACTGGTGGTTGGCAGAATTAAGTTCCTTGCAGTTGTTGTTGAAGTGAAGTCCCAGCTTCTTGCTGGCTGTTGGTCAGGGACATTCTCAGCTCCTAGAGGTCACCCTTAGGTCCTTGTCACATGGCCTCCTCATGGTTGTTTGCTTCTTCAAGGCCAGCAAGAGAAACCTCTCACTTCGAATCTCTCTGATCTCTTATAAGGCCTATTCTGATTAAGTCAGACCTACCCAGGTTCATCTCCCTTTTGATTAACTCAAAATCAACTAATTAAGGATATTAATTATATCTATAAACTATATCATCTATAAATTAATTATATCATCTGTTATATAACATAATTATGGGAGTGATTCCCCGTTATATTTACAGGTTCCTCTCACAGCAAGGGGAGAGGATTACACAGGGTTATATACCAGGGTCAGGAATCATGTTTGCCACCTTAGAATTTTGCCAACCCAGATGCAGAGAGGCCATGTCTGTGCAACTAGAAGCCAGTCTTAAAGCTAGTAGTGTTCAGGATCTTCTTCATACCTGGCTTCACAGAGAAACTTGTTGGATTGTTCAGTGAATCAACATTTAAAACATAAAAAGGAGAACGGGAGGGAGGGAAGGAAGAAAGGGAAGAAGGTATCAAGAAATCTGATATAAAATAGAGAGGGTCAGGAGGCAGGGGTGGAGCCATTTGTGAATCAGATCAGCCTCCGAAATAAATGCTAACCTTCCCATTTATTCTCAAGTGTTACGCTGTCTCTTCAATACAGATAAGTGTGGCCCTCTTAGATGGCCCTTGATGGTGTCTCTCGTATTTCCTGTTTGATATAGCATTTCTTTGTAAGATGTACTTTCAAAGCACTTACTGCCTTATTCTTTTCTAGAGAGAATGTTGGTTTCTCTGCCTCTTGCTCATTATTCTGTAATATGTACAGTATTGCCCAGAAGTAATTTTCCTTTTATTTTTGCCCACAGGCTGGAAAATTAAGGTTGAAATACAACTTTATTTTTGCTTTTCCCAGAAGAGGTGACAGTGTAGTTTCTCTTGCCTATTTTTCGACAAGCAGTGAAATGTTGTTTTGGCCACAACTATTGACTGCTTCATCCTGTCTTGCAAAAGTTTTAAGTAGAGAGTCTCCTGCCCTTGTTTGGGCCCCTGAGCCTCATTCTAGGGTCTTGTGAGATGGCGGGGGTTTCCTCCCAGAGCCTTTGTGACCTGGTTTCTCTGTCTGTTATCATTCTCAGATATGCCTTTGCACACTCTTTCACTTTTTCTAATTGGAGAGGCTTATTTCCGACCTCTCTGTCAGCTTTCTGCCCAGGAAATACCACATTTTTGTACTGAAGAAATGAAGACATTCTCACAAAGACTTGAGCATCAGTGGGTCTGATTTCTCTTTGGTCCTTTGACCAAGGGAGACTCTGTATCTTTTAGGAGACTTTCTCTCCTTTTTTTGTAAATCCATTCTAATGTGATAAAGAATTTGCAGAACTTCAATAATGAAGAACTAATAAGATGATCTGTTACGTTCGCTTTTACAGATGTTTTCTTCTGTTTACCTCTAATATCATTTTGTGACCATTACTTAAGATAAACTAATTTGATGGAAAAAGTGTTATTTTCTTTTTCCATCTAAGTAGTCTTTGAAGAATCTATAGGATCCTGAAACATCCATTCAGTATTTATTGAACACAGATTCTTGGGTGGTACTATCAGCATAGCATTGCACTAGGCATAGAAGAAAAACCTGTTTTCTGCTCTCAGCAAGAATAACTGGTGGAAAGAACATAACTTAAAAATCATATGGAACTGGGTTTGAATCCCTGTTCTACCACCTGCTAGGTATAAATTTTGTGCCTATTATGTTTTTCTTTTAAGTCTCAGTTTCTTATCTGTAAAATGGGTATAATAAACCCTGCCTCCTTAGATTGTGAATACTCAAAAACTCTAGTCACACACAAAAAATATTTTATTTCATGATCAACCCAAGGGATTACCCAAGGAATAGACAAGTCATTTAATATAAAAAAATACATGAATATAATCCATCCATTAACCAATTATTAAAGAAAAACCATGTCATCATCATGGCAGATACAGAAAAGGCATTTGAAAAATTTCAGTATTTAATCATGATAAAAACTCTTAGCCAACTCTTAGAAACTTCCTTTACTTGATAAAGAGTCCCTACCAAAAACCTAGAGTAAACATCTTTATTAATTATGAGGTGTTAGAAGCATTCCATTTAAAACAGTCATAAGAGATAAAAGTAGTCATTATCACCACTTCTGTATTCAACATTATACTGGAGTTACTAGCCAACACAGCAAGACATGAAAAAGAAAGAAAAGTAGAAGGATTGAAAAGCAGGAAACATGACTGCTAATACTTATGGAGGATTTGACCACCTGCAAGAAAACCCAAAACAACAAGCATACAAGGTATTAAGGTTCATAAGAGAGTTTTTCTAGCTGGTGTGATAATATGATCAATGTGTTAAAATCAATTTTATTTGTTTACTCTAGTAACAAACAGTTGGAAAACATATTTTTAAAGAAAACCTGGAAATGAACCTAACAAAGGACTTCCAGGGCAGTATGGAAAAAATTACAAAATTTATTTGAAGACCTTCCCTAGATTATATTCCATAACCAATTACTATAATCACTAAGGATTATGTGGATATCCTCAACCCCACTGCATGTTTTCATTGCTTTAACATGCTGGCCTGCCCAACCACGGTCATGGTTATAGCCAAACTCCATCTCCCCATACCTGCACCTGGGCAACTGAATGAATAAATAACACAAATATGCTGGCTGGTTTCACTTTAACTTCAAGATTGCTAATCTCAACTGTTAATTTTATTATACCACACTAGTTTTCATCACTTTCTATCTTGTTTTAAAGTTATTTGCATGTATAGTTTGTTCACCCTATTGGACTGTTAAGCTTCTGGGGGAAATTTTATTGTTTCATTCATTCAATCAATCAATCAATCAATCACATATCATTTAATCAGTACATTTATTGATTGTTTGTTGAGCACTTACTATAAGTCCAGGAATTGTGATGGTTCCTGAAATACTGTTGTCCTGAAATTATGCTATTTCTTGTTTCATTCTTGCTCCCGTTCTCCTAGACTGATGTGTTCAACACGCATGCATGAACACAGAATTAGTATATAATATAGCAATTCCACTTCTGGGTATATACTCAAAATAATTAAAAGCAGAGACTGATGTACAACAATTTAAATATGCTTAATGCCACTGATTATACACTTAAAGTGGTTAACATGGTAAATATTATGTATATTTTACCACAACTTTTAAAAATGACACATGAATACTTCCTAAGAAACATGTGGGCAAGGGAGTCACTTTGCAGATATATACTCTTTCCCAAAACTAATTTGCCTGAGATGTCTGGGATTCAGGGGTCCCCTTTCACACTTGCCCTTCTCTTCTTTATGAAAAAAAACAAACAAAAAAACACTTTTTTTAATCATGCGTCTCATCTATTATTATGAATCTTACTATGGTACATGGCCCCAGTGGGTAAAGAACCCAGATAAAGAAATCATTTGAAATACTATTGTGTATCTTGAGAAAATGAATGACTTATTATTGGATAATATTTGTTATTGCAGTCAGTTATTTTCCAATTCTTTTTAATTAAACTGAACAGAGACTAATTGAGTTGTCAGCAGACAGGTAATAGATATAAAATACTTATCAACATAATTTTTTATTGTAATCTTTAGAATTTTGAAAAGTAACTTAGAAGTTTCAAAAATTCTATAACTTTGCTTTAACAAAACTCCTCTTCCCAACTAGTTATATAAGTGAATTCATATCCTTTGCAATGATTTAAATTTATGGTGAAAAATTTCAGCTGTCACCTTGAAATGTATGAAGAGACATCATTTTCAAAATTATTTTAGGAAGTATGCAAGCAAAAAAAAATTTTGATGATTACTAAGTTAGTTGACTACTTGATTTTTTTCCCTCTCTTTGCAAAATGCCAACTTCTCCCAGATTCTATCAGCTGATGACCCTGCTTTCTACTTCGCTGAAACAATTAAAGCAATCCAAAGTGAAGCCCCACAAACTTCCCACCACATCTGTATACCGCTAGGCTCCGCTGTCACATGCTATACCATCCCTCCTGCTCCTATAGATGAACTCCCCAAGCTTTTAACTAAACCCGAGTCCTCTCTCTCTATGCCAGGTCCTATCCCTTTTTGTCTGTTCCAGGGCATTCAGTGCCCCAGCAATTCCCCTCTCTCTTCCATTACTCATTGTTTCCCTTCTCTCTTCCACTCATTCCTATACATATACGCTATTATTTCCTCTCATCTTGAAAATGAAAACAAAAACCTACCTTTCCCTTCCAGCAACCATCCATTTCTGTCAGCCCCTTTATGTATAATTTTATAATTGATAGCAAAATTCCTTGAAAGCATTATCTATTCTCAATTCTTTGATTTCTCCCCATTTTTTCTTTGACCCACTTCAGTGGGGTCCCCCTCCCACTGCCATTGCTCTTGTGAAGGCCACCAGTGACCTCTGCTTTGCTCTGTCCAGTGGTAAGCTCTCAGGCCTCATCTTACTGGACGTACAGGCAGCACGTGACACTCCCCTTGAAACGTTTTTTTCACCTGACCTCTGAGACCCCATACTTTCTTGGAGCTCCTTTCTGGTCACTCCTCCTCAGTCTCTTTTGCTGAGTCCTCCTTATCTATCCAGCTTCTAAGAACTGGAATGTTCCACAGCTCATCCCTCGGACCTCTTTTCTGTCTACAGGTATTCCCTAGTCATCTCAACTAGTGTCATGGCTTTAAATACCATCCAATCTCCTCACTCCAGGTATCTTCTCTCTCCCTCCAGATCTGTTCCCCATCTTTCTCCATCCTGGTCTCTGTCTCCAGAGGTTAGGTTAGCTTATAGGTACTTTATCAGCAGGCCTCTGGACCTTCTGGCTTCTAGTTGGTTGTGAACAATGGTAAATGGTGGCAGGATATTAGGGGAGAGAGAAGAGTGATGGTGGGGTATTTTTTCCCTTGGCTCCTTCTATGTGAGGGCTCTTAACCAAAGATGATGCCTCTCGAGACCACTTTTTCTACCCAACTCTCTGTTTCCCAGTTCCTATAACTTCTATCTCCTTTGTTCTTTTAGTGTTTGGGACACCCAACATGTCCACTATTCCTTGTGTTTCCCTACACTCCCACCTCTAAAAAAAACAGTACTTTGTAAATAAGTCCTCCTTAAATATCCTTAATTTGAGTATGCCATTATTTTCTGCTGGGATTCTCATTGATATAGTACAGATGACTTCCAAACATGTAACTTCATTTGGGGTCTCTCTTCTGAACTCCAGCCTTCTGTATCTAGCAGGTCAGAGAGCACTCCTCTGATCCATCGCCCAGAAATCTCAAGCTTATCACGTCCAGTATTGAGTTCCTGACATTCTACCTCCAATCAATTCTTCCTCACTTGGCACATGGCCATGACATATTTCCTGTTGCTCTTTGGACGAATCAGTCCGTGGATCCTCTCCCACCTCATACCTGGTCTATCAGCAAATCCTCTTGGTGCTACTTTTTGGGTTTTTTTTTGAGGGCAGTGTCACTGGCACTCATATGTGGGACCCGAACAGGGGCCACTAGCTTCCCAAGCCAGCGCTTACCCACCGTGCCCCTTGGCCGGCCCTTGGTGCTACGTCTTACTGGCCACTTCTCACCATCCTTTTGCCATCAGTCTGGTCTAAGCCACCATCACATGTCATCTCAATCATTGTAGGAGCCTCATTTATGGTCTCCCTGCTTCCTTCCTTCCTTCCTTCCTTCCTTCCTTCCTGCCTGCCTGCCTGCCTGCCTGCCTGCCTGCTTCACAGGTTCTCAATACAGCAGCAAGGGCAGCCCAACTGCATAGCCAGAGCAAGTCCCTTCTCTGCTCACCAGCCCAGCCTCTCTCTGACCTTCCTGAATGGGCCCCTCTCTCCTACAAGACCTGTCTGTCTCTGTTGTGTCTCCTCTGGCCATCCCAGCCTCCTCGGGTGAAATGCCTAACCTGGCGGACTGTGGCGTCAGATAGGCACATGGCTGCTTTCCTCGTTTTTTTCTGACCTTTCACATTATTTTTTAACTTATTTGTTTTACTTATTATTTTACTTATTTATTTTGTTTATTGTCTTCTTCCTGCCAGAATGTATGTTCCATGAGGGCAAGGATTTTTGCTCCTTGGAGTAGTATCTGGTACAGAGCAGTTGAATTTTGAGTGAATAAAACCATTAAAAAAAAGACCTAAATAAATGGAGATGCACTGTTTTACTGGATAGGAAAACCCAATGTTATGAAGATGTCAGTTCTCAAATTGATCTATAAACTCAGCGCAATTCCAATGAAAATCCCGACAGAGGTTTCCAAAGAACTTGACAAATTGATTCTAAATGTGTATTGATGAGCACAGCCTAAGAATAGCAAAGTGCTCTTAAAGAGGAATTAGGTGGGAGAATTTGCCTTTCCAGATATCAACACTTTTTCATAAAGTTACTGTATGTAATACAATAGGTAATACAAAACGTAATGGAAAAAAAGTGAAAGGTAAACTAAACTTAAGTGTGTATGGCAAAATTTTAACATTTTTAGCAGAAAATAAAAGATTCTATCTTTATAACTTTGGAGCAGAGAAGGCTTTAAAAAATACCAAAAAAAACACTAACCATCAAGAAAATATTAATAAATCTGCATACATAAAAATGGGGAACTTTTATTTATTAAGAGATACTATTAAAAAGTGAAAATATGCATTATAACATGGAAGAAGATATTTGAAACAAACATAACTGACAGATGATTATTATTCAGCAAATATAAATAACTCCTAAAATCAATTATCTCAAAATGAAAATGGGGAAGAGGCTTCAGCCAGCTTTCACAGAAGCAGAAACAAATGACCAGTATTCATGATAATATGCTTTCTCTTATCAGTAATCAGAAAAATTCAAAATCAAAGTTGCTTTGGAAATCACTAGCTTTTTTTTTTTTTTAATTAAAAAGTGTCATAAAGCAAAGTGTGAGTAAGGCTATGGAACACTTGCTCACACACTACTGATAGAAATGCCAATTGGCGCCACCATGGGGAAAGCAATTTAGTACTGTCCTCTAAATGTGAGCATTTGCTGACATGCAAGGGGACCTGGTTAGGAATGTTTATAACAGCATTATTTATAATAACCAAAGTCAAATAATTCCCCTCAAGGAAACATAATTTTAAGAGGCTAGAAACCACCTGATGTCCATTGCCTGTATGCATAAATAAATTGTGTATATCCATACAATGTAATATTTTAGAACAGTGAAAATAGCAAGCACAACTACCCACTGGCTTTCTTTCCAGTCTTACTGGCTTGGGTTGCACCTATCCCAACAGGCCACGCAGCTGGGCTCCGGGATGGGACAGCCAGTCCCCCCAGTAACAACGCAGACTGTAAGTGCGGGCGCTTCTCCTCTCCCCTTAAACTTGGCTTCTCATTCATTCTGCTCCTGGCTTCATGCTCCCTGCACCCTAGCCCCAAAGCAGTGGGGGAGGGGGAGGAACAGGAGGGTGAAGGGAGGACTCAGAACAGTGTCAGAACAATGCTAGGATTCAGCTAGGAAGAGGGAAGAGAGGATGGGTGCTGTGTAGGCAGCCACTGTCCATGAATCAGTCCCTCCTCCATGTTGCCAACTCCTCGAGGGGAGGGACCATTAAATAATCATCTCTGCCTTCCCTGAGGAAATCTCAAGCATTTGAACAACACTGAACAAAAGATTAGCTTAAGTAAGACCTAACTGGTCAGACCTACTGAAAGAGAAATCAGGTCAAGAGCCTGTTGCCAGAACCAACACACTCACTGGGAAAGCTGGCATCTCCAGATAAGGAAATGGGTGGGTGACAAATTAGGAAGTAGAGGTATTTTAAGGGCTTTCTTTGACTAGCAAAACAAAAGCTTACTGGTCAGGGGCATGGGCCTCCCCTGGGACAACAGGGAGGTGTGCAGAACACAGTTGCTTTTTGATGCAAGTGTCCTAAAACCTTCAGCAATAAGTCCACAGTGAGACGGTGTTTTCCTGATCTTAAAAGGAGCACAGCAGGAGCTTTTGTCCTCCAGTTGCCGGGGCGGAGAACATGGCTTACCATTCAACTGGAACAATATTTTTGGCAGCAGGGCCTTTCAGTAGCTTTTCTCAGCTTGTCCCCTGTGCAAGCCAGCCAGTACTGGGCAGGCCAGGCTGGCACCACAATGCTTAGGCACCAGGTCCCCTGGACCCACTCACTTGCCCCCTGTTTTCTAATTAGCCCAGTGTTAATGTTCCCTATCCCTCTGGTGATGACTAACCACTCCTGTGTCTGAGGAGGTACAGAGAAACCCAAAATTTTCCTGACTTACGGTCAAAAGTGTCAAGGTCTGGGCAGTGTATTCAAACATTCAGGACAAAAATCGGCTGTCGTTTCTGCCTCCACACCAGTCACCTCATGTGGTTCCGTGCTTAGTGCTTTGCACAAAGGCTCTGCTGAGGGACCAGGGATGGCAGAATCCCCGGGGAGGGGGCTGAATCCTGCGTCTGCCTGGAGGAGGGGGCCCTTCCTTCTCATTCAGGCATCAGCGGCTTGCCTGAGGGGCACCTTTGTCTAACTGGCACAGAGGCCTGGTATTCCCATCCCATCCTGTCACGAGGATGGCCCCAGAAGCCCTGGGCTGGTTTGTGATTGCTTCCTGCCCCAGCTTCTGCTGGGAATAAGGCCATGTGTAGAAGAGTGAGCCTGGCCCATCTTCCTGGCCCTGCCCCCGTGAGACCCGTGCCTCCCTGTTCTGTGCCTGTCTACAGAGCATCCTCCAGCCCCTGGAGCTCCCTGTACTGTGGGGGCCAGAGCTGCCCAGCTTACTTGGCCCGCCCTCTGCTCCTCGCCTGGTTGATTCCTGGCCCACAGCTTAGCCCTGAACTTCCATTTGTGCCCACACTCCTGCCTGGTTGCTGACGCCATCCCTGGATGTTGCTGGCCCTGGCTTTCAATTCTGACCCTGGGCTTCAAAACAGTAAGCGCTTAACACTGACAACAGCCTCTGATCAGGACAAGAGGGGATTGTTTTCCACAGGCTGGAGTGTTTCAGTCCAGCCCAATAAAACATCTTTGAGTAGCCCCACTGGGCATCCTACACATGTTGCTCTGTACAAATGGCCTCTGGGACCCTTTTGTGCCGGCACCTCTCCCACCCTGTTCTTCTGGTCCACATCCATATAGATGACACCACTGCTATCTCACCCATGCATCTCTAGATTACAGACGATCTTTTTCAGTATTGTCTTCAGCAATGTGCTCAGACTGTCAATAACATCCGTTACAGCTGGACCAAACTCCCAAGATCCTCCCAACCTTATGTCATCCCCAGGAGTCACCCCCTTATACCACACACACACACATACACACACACACACACACACACACACACGCATGCATGTGCGCGCACACACACACACGCACACACGCACACATGCACACAGAGCCTGCTTTGGGGTTGGGACCCAGAGATGATTTGGTGGCTAAAGCCATAAGTAGAGTGAGTCAGAAGCCAGCACTGAAAGTCCACATTGTTACTGAAAGGAGTGGCTGTCCCATCCTGGAGCTAAGCTGTATGGCCTGCTGGGGTAGGAGCCACAAGGCAAAAAGCATCAGAAAGAAAGCCAGGCATGGGGAGGAATAAAAGATGAGGGAAAAATGATCCTGTCAAAAGCCTGGGGAAAAAGATCACACTGAAAAATGTACTTGGGAGCCATTATGCCTCCTGCTCCCTTGCTCCGCCCCAGCCTCATTTCTACCTGGGAACTTGACAGAGTCCACCTCCCTTCCCCCGGCAATCTATTCTGGCTACCTACTCATTCCAACACACCTTTTGATCAGATTCCTATAGCTCCACTCCATACCCACTCCTCAGTGACTTTGGCTGCTTAAGCCCATTGTGTGCTGTCCTTGCCCTCTACCTGGACCTCTCCATGGGGGATCCTGGTCTTCAGGTTCCATCTCCCTACATACCTCACCACCCCACCATCTCCTCCAACCTCTATCTCCAGTGAAGTGTGAGCACCTTCCAGGCCGGGATGCTTTCTTTATGTTCCTTTTCTACTCTCCATAGCACCTAACATGATTCTGGTCTCATTTCACACAATTAAGTCAATATCTGTTATTTGATGGACAGATTGATTATAAGCACACTTGCCATCATGTCTTATAAAGTGGTGGTTTTCAAAGTGTGCTGTGAGCATGCTTTGCATTAGAATCTCTTGGAGTGTCTACTAAAATGCATATTCTTGAACCCTACCACACACCAACTAAATCAGAATGTTTTACAACTGGCACTTGGTATTGTAGCAGACGAAAGATGACCACACGTTCTTTGACATTTCTCCCATCTAGAGATGGGATCTGCTGCTTTTCCCCTTGAAATTGGCCCATGGGTCCTGTGGATAATGAAGCGATACTATGCCAGATCCAGGCCTCACCTTGGTCTGACCTAGGAGAGACCCTAAAACTACATGGAGAGGCAAAAGAGCCAGCTCGATAGTCAGCCCTTCCAATTCTCTAGGCATGTCTTGAACCCCCCAGGTAAGACCAGCCACCAGCTGAAAACCAATGGGTAGCCCCAATTACACAGAGTAGATGAATCACCCAGCTGTGCCCCGCCAGAATTCCCGACCCACAAAAATCATAAAAAGGTTGTTGCTTTAAGCTTCCAAGTGTTAGGGTAGTTTTTCACATGGTCATAGATAACAAGTATGTGCAGATGTAGCAAATTTTGCAGGTTTCTCTTGTGTATCCTAGAATTTGAGTCCTGGTAAAGAGAGTTGACATTTAATGAGTAAAACTTTATATTAAAGAACAGAAAATATTCATTTCATAATTTGCCTGCATATCCTAGGGGAAGGAAGATATGGTAAAATAAAGTCTCATCATGTATGTTGTTGAACTAATTTTGTTTCTTAGACAATAGACCTCCTGAACTTTTCTAGACAACCCAGTTAGTTGCCACAGACAGTGTTAATAAACAATGTCACCCCAATGGAATAAAATTCATCTTTGGATTTAAAATGTAGTGGGTCCTGACAACATTTGGTTTGGACATGTTTCCTTAGTCTATACTTCCAGGCCAAAACTAAGCAGATTTTCTTTTTTCTTTTTTTTCTTTTTGGTTTGTCTCATGGGAGTATATTTTAAGACTGAAGCTTGTGGGTTTTGTTTTTTTTTCAGGTTTCATAATGAAACCTTTAGGCTTGTAAGTCACATGACCTACCACTGCTTTTGCCATAGTTTCAGATGAAAACCCACAGGACCCTACAAACCCCACTGGGATTAATGATTTTTATTTTGGTTTCTCAACAAAGCAGTTTGGACAAATCTGAGAAATTTTTACAGACTCAGCAGAGATCGGTGTGAAACTCAGCATCTTCCTTGGATGCTTCAGCTCAGTTTCAGTGGGTTTGGACAAGCCCCGGGCTTAAAAATGGAACTCCAAAAGCATAAAACCACACAAGCCAAAAATATTTTCCAAAATGAGTTGAACTAAGCGGAAGCTGCTGGGATTTGTGCCCTCTCTGTGCAGACAAGTCTATGTGCCCCTTCCAACCCGATGCCCAGCCTGCCTTCGAGCTCACTGGGTCTGCTGTGTCACATGCTGAGCCGAGCTGTCCCTTTAGAGCAGAACTCTGGCCTCTTTAGACGCTCTTCAGAGGTGGCTGTGTTTTTCCAAAACTCAATAACTCAAAGCCTGGCAAGAAATCGATCTCACCATTTATTTTTATTTTGTTCATCTGAAAAACAAAGTGTCCGTATAGTGGTATCACTTTAGGACAGCTAACAAATAAACATCATCCTCAAAGCCTGTGGCCCCCAAACCACAGGTCTAGTCCATGGCAGGGCTGCACCAGCATCGTTCCAGGTGCTGGTTAAAGTAAGATTCCTAGGCGGCCCTCTGAATCAGAGTTTCTGGGTGGGAGGCCAGGAATCATATTTTAATGAATTGCTCAGGTGATTGTATAATCCAAGTTTAGGAAATACTTTGCTGTTTAAAAAATATGACACTTCTACTTCTTGCCAAGATGGAGTAAGAAGGATTGGATTTATCCTCCTGCCTAAAACAACTGAAAATCTAGGGAAAGTGTGGAAAAGAATGGTTTTCAGACCATGGACATCAGGCAGCACAGGACTGTGATTGCTGAGAAGGGAGCCATTGAGTTTCCAGATACCAAAAAGAGAAGGCTAGAGAATACTCAGGGTGTAACAGATATGTTTATAATGAGAGATTAGAAGGTGATTTTATTTTACTCTACAAAGATTCTTACACTTACTGCATGAAAGAGTCATCCCACAGTGGGGGCTGGCCAAATAACCAGAGGTCTTTCCTTCCAGTGATATACTCAATCGCAGAAGTGTGCCTGCATGATGCAGACCAAGGCCAAGGAAAGAATGGGTTTCCAACATGCTCTTGTTTATGTTTTAAAAGCAGTATATTTACTTGGGCTGGCCGAGTGGCTCAGCTGGTTAAGAGCTCGCTCAAGAATGCAAGCTCTGAGCAACAGGGTCACCGGTTCGATTCCTGGCATGAGCTGAGCTGCTGCTGAACTGACAACAGGTGGCAGGATGGCTCAGCTAAAAAAAAAAAAAAAGATATTTACATATTACCATATATAGAATATTTCTGTAGGAAACATAGGAAAGTGGTGTGTTGGTCGTGTCTGAGGAACAGGGATGGCTAAACTGGGGTGAGATGGGAAGGAGATCAGTTTTGTTCTATACTTTGAATTGTTAAAATATCTTAGAATGTTCATGTATTTTGTTGTCACTAAAAAGCTAGTTCACAAATAAAAAATCAAAATAAATGTTATCTTACAGATTTCTTTAAATATTTAATCAAATTTTATTTGATTTTCACAAACTCAACCTATTGCATCATATAATTCTTTTGGAAAACATTGACCCTGTAAAGCAATTGTTATACTATGCACCTATGCAATAATCTATACTATACGTCATTCACAATTTAGTTTGTCTTTTATTCATCTGGTATATAATATAATACTACACACAAAAAAGATGACAACAAATTATGTCATTGTTGTGTTTCAATGTGTTTAAACGACAGGTTGTCGTTGTTGCCTATTCATTTCCAAAATATGAGTTTAACATTATTTAATTGTTTTTGGGGTCTGGCACAGTCCCACACAATGCCCAGCATCAATTATATGGTTATATACACATTCTTGTGGTTGTTTCTAAAATTTACAAAATTATTCTATTGTAGATTCTCAAGTATCAGAAGAGTAAGGTGTTTTAAGGCTCTTTATGCATGGGTACATAGAAGATAAAGAGAAGTTTCCAAATCAGAACAAATATTCTTCCCTCAGCCCACTGGATGTCCATGTTCAGACTTCTGGGTGAGGAGAGCCCTTCTTAAGGTGAGTCCACATTTTACTTGCTTTTGTATGTACTTTTTGTTCTTTTCTTAACCATGAGGCATATAAGTGTTTTTGTTGGTAGGCGAGAGATGAGCTTATATGAATTATATAAAACTTCGCTTGTACAATCAATGAGGATTTTGGAAGTTTAAAGAATTAAAAGGCCTACAGAATAGATTTATCCAAAGAACCAGTGTCAAAGAATGTGATTCTGGGTATCTAAATAACTGAGAAATCATTTTCATTCTTATAAGCTTTCGATATCCCATTATGTTTTCTCTACTCATATCTTCCTGCCACTGGCACAGACAAAGGCAGTTTCTTCTCCCTTAAAGTCTTTCTCAAAAATGATGGGAAAGGGAGGAAAATATGGATGTTTGTGTTTGGTTATAATCAGCATAAATAATGAGAAGATACATCAGAACCCAAAATGTGCTTACCTATAAGAGGAGGCCAGGGTGAGAAGGATGGGAATAGATGGGGACAGACCTCTCAACATGCACATTTTTATGTTGTTTTCATGTTGGACCATATGAATGCATCACATATTTTAAATTTAAAATTAAAGAATATTTCTCAAAGTTTATCTTTTCATGAAAGCTTTATATAAAATGCCAAACCTGAGTTGAATGGATTGGACTTACATAAACTGAATAAAAACAACAGGAAGCTGAAACCCAACCCCCACCTCCCTCTTTTACTTATCAATTTTGATAAAAAAAAAAAGAAAAGAGTCTCAAGAAATCATCTCATTGATTTCCTTCTGGCTGACATTTTCTGTGGCTGATATCAGATGAGTCTATAGGTTCTTAGAACATTTTGAAATATAAGAGATAAAATGCTACTTTGTGTAATTTTTCCTTTTGGAGAAATTTTAGACACCTCACTACAGAATCGCCTCTGAACATATTAGGATAACAGAGGTGAAGATAACAAAGAGGATCTTGGGAAGAAAAAGAAATTTTGTGTGTGTGTGTGTGTGTGTGTGTGCACGCACCCGCGTGCGTACAAAGGGCTGGGGGAGATGGCAGCAGAGGACTGGAGGTATTTCCCAGTGTACACATTAGAGGTTTAATTTTTGCAAAGCAGCTTTTCTGGTGAAATACTGCTGACTGTATTTGGAAGTTGATAATATAATTCAGTCCTCCTCTGGGCATTGTTGGTATACTATGATTTTCTTGGTTGAAATGCCTCTCTCCCCACCCCACAATAGTAGAAAGAGTGAATAATTTCATATTGGACACTCTCCCTTTTGGGGAATAATTTAAGTGCTAGCATATGTCTTCTTAGTTTGTCCTTCTACTGTCTCTCACGAACCACTGGGCTTTGACAGTGCAAAACCAACACAAAACATCTACAAGGAACACGCTGGAGAAGTGTGTGTGTGTTTACACATGTGCGTGTAAAATCACTCCATGGGATGGCCCAATCCCTGCGCCATGTCATCATCCAGGAAGGTGTTTGAAGATAGGCTCCACCGAAGGGGAGTGATAACAACCTTCAGAAACCATTTCATCCCCCAGGAACTCACATCAGTCTGAGGGCCGCGCAAGATGGGGAGGAACAGCCATTGAAATCAGACGTGAGGAACGGCGTGTGAGACGAGCCTGCTCTCAGCCACAGCATCAGAACAACTCCGATGCAGGCAGCCCTCTCTTTGCCTGAGAGGAATTCTGGAGAATGAGCCTCTGTAACAGCTCGCTCCGAGGCATGCCTGGTGAGTAGGGGTCTTTTCCCCCGCGTGCTGTGTGGTGGCATTGTCCCCTGTTCACAGTGAGCTGTCAGATTCCCAGGAGCAGACGCCTGTTTCCTAAGCATCCACATCAGTCTAGAAATAATAGTCTGGTTATTCGATTTTTCACAGCTCTCTGCCTGTTCGCTGCTGCACTGAAGAGTTATGTTGCTAACTTGATTCACATCAAGCAGCTGCGGAGGTGCAAGTTACCTCAGATTCAGAGCCATATAATTTACTTGAAAAGCTCCGTGATTCTTTTAAGTACATTTACTTCAGAAGCATTCAGCAAACCAGATTGTTCAGGAAGCCTCTTATCTCAGAAAGCTGATTAAATTACATAAATTATCAAGACATTTCAAAGAATTGCAAAATATCAGAGCATTCTTATCAGGTGCCTGTGGCACTTTTAAAACTTGACCCCAACATTCGTTAACATCCTCCCATCAAAAGCAGGAGCCCCATCCCAGCCCATGAATCAAGATGGGCTGGTGACTGCTTTGACCAATAAAGCATGGTAGACATGCCACTGTGTTGCTTCTCTGGCTAGATTTGAAAAGGCCACTTCTGCTTTTTTCTCTTGGACGCTTACTCTGGCCAGAGCAGCCACCACGTAAGGAGTCCGCCTCCCCTGAGAAAGTCATGCTGCAAAGGCCTCTGGTCACAGCCAACTGAGCTCCCAGCATCCTCTGCCAGCCGTGTCCATGGGCCATCTTGGACACACAGCTCAGCTGAGCCTTCAAATTGCTGCAGTTCCCTTCAATATCTGACTGCAACCTCGTGAGAAACCCCAAGTGACAGCAAAGCAGCCAAGCCCTTTCTGAAGTCATACCCCACAAAATTATTTTTTTTTAATTGTTTTTTTAATAAATTGATGTTTGGTTTACACTGCTTGTTATACAGGGCCAGTGGGACTCACTCTCCTTTGACATACCTCCTCATCATTCTAGCTGCTTCCTTTCACTTCTGGGTGTTTATACTGTGGTTACTTTCATCCATTTTTTTTTGGGGGGGGTTATCTTTTTATACTCTACACCTACACACATACACAGCCACACAGACACTGCTACCCACAAACACACAAAATTGATCAAGTGAGTTTGATCTGTTTTACTCTCTAGATCGCTTAGTTCAACCCTCATTTTTCAGCTGAGAAAACTTGGGTCTGGGGGGATTGAGTTTCTTGCCCGAGGTCACATGGCTCAGTAGTGGCCCAGCTGCGAGTAAACCTAGGTCTCTGATACCCAGCCTAGTCCTTTTCCCACTGATTAATTTCCCACGGACCTCAAAAAATAAAATGGGTGATTCTTTTTCTAGTCCAGAGTCCACAAACTCTGAAAGCGCCAAACAGGCCCCTGGGCACAGCACCTCATTTGGTCCGTTGGAGGTGACCAGTGGGTCCCTGGAAAGTGTGGTGTACAGCTTGACTGCCTGATGGGAGCTGAGGAACAGGAGAGAGGAAAGGAAAGGGGAAGTGCTGAGAGGACCTGGCCTACGCCCACCTTCTTCCTCCTAGGCCTGTTCTGAAGGCTGCAGGCTAATTATGGTCAGAGTGCAGGTGGGGATTCCCGAATTTGCTGGACAAATGCCTCCCCCCGCCTCAAGCTTCTATGTTAGACCCTCCTTACAATAACAAAAGTGTTTTAAATGGTATGTTGCATATTTCTGAATCAGGCTAAAAAAAATGAGTGATTGAGACAAAAGACTGGGAGACGCTTAGATGATACTGGTTCTGGTTACATGTGGGGAGTGTGTATGTGTGCTTTATCTGCTGCCACTCTGAGGCCCAGGCAGGCTGTCATTAATACATTTTTGGCCACCCATTGCCCCAGAGTTGCCCCAGTTTTTTTAAGCCCTACAGCATTGTCTTTTCATTTGTCTGGCAAGGGAATTAGAGCCAATGAATAAGAAGGCCACCACGCTGCTCAGTAATGATACACTTCTATTCCCTTAGTGATCTTGCCACCCGCCCTACTACCACCATTCTCCTACACCAAAGGGTAAAGCATGATTAAAAGTCTTTGACATGAGGTGTGGTTTAGTTCAATATGTACTGTTGGTTCTGCAAATAAGCTAGTGGGAGGCTGACTATGCCTGTTATGTGCCATATGCCACTCTGTTGGCTGGCATGCATTGGGAAGTCGGAAAGGCAGTGGAGAGGAAATGCATATTCTTTCTACTTTTGAAGCACAGGCTTTAAAAAAATGAGCTTTAGAGAAAAAATATCACATAATTACAGTTTTGTTAATCCTTCATGGATTCCTTGTATTGTATACAATTTGCCTCTCAAAAAAGCAGCAGCAGATTCAATCAACCACAGATTCACAAAATCATGTTCCCACAAACATACCTCACTTTGTGTGCTTGATGTATTCTGGGAAAGTTATGTGTAAATCGAATTTTTGCAAATTTGGTCATTTCCAATATTCTCAAAGTGCTTTCAATTTAAATTGGTACCATTTTGTAAAGCAAATAATAATTTTGTAATGCAAATCGTCACTCCCTAACTTATTTGTTTTGTAAGTTTGGACTATTGTATTTACATTTTTTTTTTTCTGAAAGCATGATACATCTATAGATAATGGGAGGCAGTGAGACTTTAAAGTAATAAAACGTAAAATTTTTAAATATAAGTGAAAAAAGTTGTAGTTCTAGGAATTTTTATTTTTCTTTAGAACTTTTATCTGGAACTTCAGCTCACTGCAAAGTATGGCAGTCTGGCAACATGTAGCAAAATATTGAATTTATCCTATGGATATAAGAAAACAGTTGTGTGAAGATGTATGCAGCATTGTTTATAACAAAAAATTGGAAGGAACCTACCTAAAACACTATCAATAGAGAAGTTACTGAAATAAGAACACATTATTTTACTTAAATGAATTGATATATTATGCTGCTGTCAAAAAGGGTAAAAGAACAACAGTGAGGTGCCATTTTTTGCCTACCATGTAGGCAACAATTTGAAACTTGGATAAGCTCCTGTTGATGAGGGTGGGGTAATGAGGAGGTCAGAAGTGGTATTTTTTCTGGAAGTGTTAAGAGGTTTAGGTACCATAAAGTTGGGTACCATCAGTCCACAAATACTCAGAAGACTGAGATACTATAATCAATGTGGCATGAACTTGAATTATCTACTTGAAAAACACTATAAAGCCATTTTTACATATTTAAGAAATTCAAAAAGGTATTTAAAAATTTTTTTTTACTATTAATGAGCAAGTATTAAAGTTTAATTTTCCTAAGTTGTTTTAATTGGAAACATCATATTGTTTTTTTAAGGGGAAACTATGTATTCAGCTCTTTCAGAACAAGTTTTAGATAAGATCATTTTATGTATTTTAAACTTGGGTAGTGGTTTTATACTTGTACATTTAGTAATACTCAATGTTATCTACTTCTTCGTTCTTTTTTTTTTTTTTAAAGATTTTGTTGGGGAATTGGCGGAGGGGAACAGCGTTGGGGAATCGGGGAAGGGGAACAGACAAGTTGCTGTCTTTTTGTTCTTCAGTTTAGTTGCGGAGGATGTTGCTTCACTGTTGGTATCGTCATTGTGCTCTTCCCGGATGAGGCAGATCGGTCGCTGGCCTCTGGATGTCGCTCACCGCGGCTATTGACAGCTCACGCTGGCTGCAGGCCACTCACTGTAGCCTATGGCAGCCCACTGCAGCAGGGGCTGCAGTCCACACCATCACCCGGGCTCGCACAGCCCAGCTCCAGGTGGAGCTGTTGTTAGCTGTAGAGGGCAGTGTCACTGGCCCTCATGTGGGATCCGAACCGGGGTCGCTGACATCCCAAAACCAGCGCTTAACCAATGAGCCACTCGGCCGGCCCTACTTCTTCGTTCTTTATCTGAGGAAGGGTATACTTGCTCTCTAAACTTACTTGATTAAAATTAGTTAAGAATTACTTGGCATTTAGGTTAATGGAAATGAACCGTTATTTAAGATGTGATCCTAAAGATTTTCATTTCGTTACTTACTTTAATTTTTTTTGTGTGCAAAGTACAGAAAAATGAGGATAGGGAATACTCACCAATAATCTCACCATCCTAACTTAACACTTTTTTTTTTTATTTTGCCTATTTTTTTTTCCAGGATTTTTTCTTAGAATTGTTATTTTTTTCAATACAAAATACTACAAATACACAGAAAAATACGATAAATAATATAATAGAACTTCTGTTTGCTTCAGTTGCAAATTAGATACTCTGAACATCCCTTCCCTGAAAACAACTAAAAATGCTACATAAATGATCAGAATTAAAAGTAATTTTTAAATACATCACTAAGATGGTGGGACAGTGAGAAATATTCAGAGGTAAATCAAGTGAAAGCAGGAACCCAGAAATGTAAGAGTGCTCTGAATCTCACCTTCTCTGTAGAACATCTCTAGAGCCTGCTGGCATTAACCTTGGGTCTTGGATGGTAGCGTAGGATAAAGCAGAGACCAAGGCCAGGGCCCAACCAAGGTGAAATCTAGTAGGAGATCCCCAAATAAAGCTAGGATTCCAGTGGGCCACACCTTCAGTATACAGGTGAACTAGATTTAAACTCACCTTACAGATAGGGATAACAAGGAAGTTTGTTTATTTTGACCATTATGCTGAGTGGATGGGGAAAAAAAAAATCTCCCCTGAAAATTCATAAGCACAAGCAAACCCACACAGGGGTCTGTGGCCCGAAATTTCCATTATCTGTGAAAACCTAAATACATTAAGCTAAAATTTTATTTTAAAGTGGTGTCAGGTGTAAGTTGCTCCTAAGCACATGGCAGAAAAAAAAAGCAATATTCTTTAGAGGCACCCACCTTCAAATCGGCCCTCCAATATTCGCACAATGAAACACCAGAGAATTTGGCCTGACAGTCAAAAAACAAGTAAGCAATCAAAACATCATGGAGAATATCCAAAACACAAAAGAATCAGACCTCAAATGACACTGGATATTATAATTATCAGTCATACATAAAATAAGTGGATGTTTAATTGGCAAAAAGTAATAATAAAAGGGATTAAAATATATATGGAAAAACAGACTAAAAATAACGATCTTGAAAATTTGCAATACAAATGGAACTCCTAAAAATAAAAATATGTTATCACTGAAATTAAAAATCCAATGGATTGGTTAAACAGAAGATTAGGCACAGTAGAAATATAAATAAGCAAGTGAATTGGAAGAAATTATTCATAAGGCAGAACAGAGAGACAAAAAGATGAAAAGGAAGCCAAGAGACCTAGAAAGTAGATAAGCTCTTACATTGATCTAATGGGAGTTTCAGAGAAAAGACTCAACTTTGACAGTAATCGGGGAAATACAAAGTGAAACAACAATGAGATGTCACTTTATCCTTCTCATCTTGGTAACCAAGTTCTGGCAAGGAGATAGACAAACAGGAACTATTATACATTGTGAGTGGGGGTGTAGATTGGTGCAGCTGCTTTGGAAAGCAATTGCCGATATCTAGAAAAACTGAGGAGGAGGCATTTAGGTGCTGACCCAAGAAACATTCTCATTCACGTGGGCAAGGAAACATGGACAAGGATGTTTGTCATCGCACTGCTTGTACTAGCAAAGGACTGAAAACAACCGAGCATTACATAGTATTTTGCAAATCGCTGCATAACTCCATTCTGCAGGAAAACAGCTCACCATCTAGTCATTTACAGAGCTCAGGAACAAGTTCTGCATTTTTCACTTCAGGAGGCTGCAAGGGCACCTGGGAAGAAGGAGTGAAATTTGGGACTGGGGAGGTTCTTCTGGGGAACATCTTGGTCATTCATTCACTCATTCAACTCATAATGACTGGAGGCCTTTTCTGAAGCAGCTGCTAATCGTTTAAAGGGCTCATCCTTCCAAGCTAAAGTCAGTTCTAATCTTTTGGGGTCTGAGGATAATACTGAATCTGTGCATCCTCAAATCTGCTATTTCTCCCTCTAATCTTCAGAACTAGAGCACAGTTCCCTGTGCCTTTTGCTGCGAGGGAAAGGTGGAAACATGGCTGGAATCCTTCACTCTCTCCCTCCTTCAAGGCCCCACTCAGCACCGAGCTTGCCTAACTACTTAGGCTAGTCTGTCTTTCTCAGTTCCCAGGCCTCATTTTCTATTTTTTTTTTTTTTTTTTGAGAGCAGTGTCACTGGCCCTCATATGTGGGACCGAACCGGGGCCGCTGGCTTCTGAAGCCAGCGCTTAATCACTGCTCCACTCAGCCGGCGCCCCCAGGCCTCATTTTCTATAGCAGCCACTTGGTTATTAATAATACAGTTGCAATGATATTTCTTGCAGTGGTGTTTAATTTGAGAGGCAAATGGCTTACTGCTTGGCTATGATTTTTAGTTGTTTGATGGCCAGAATGACTCTTTATATCTTCTCATTGTATGTAGCATACATACAATGTACTATACACAGTTAGTTATGAATAAAGGTTTCTTGTAAAAATACCTAAGTGAATGGATGACTTAAGCAAACATTTGGAAGTTATTTTTAAATTTTATTTAGCAGTGCAGCTCCTTGTCCTTGTTGTAGGGCCCTAACTCTGAGGTCATTTCTTCTGTGACAGATACCTCCAACTAGAAATTTACGGAGAAGTATTGCATATGTATCAAAATATATCATGCTGTGTATAGAAGCCTAGTTGGAGGTTTAAGGAAGCACTCTGTATTGTAGCTATGAAATTTGATATTTATCCTTTTTCTGATTCTGTATGAGTAGCTGCATCTAGCAAAGTAAAATAGTGTCTCCTAAATCAATGTATCCATACACTAGAATATACTCTCAAATAGGGCCATTCAAAGCATTTTTAAAACCTTAATTTTCCAATACCAGATCTCATTTTTAATTAAGGATTAACTTCCATTCTCCTTTGCATCACCATAGAAGGATTAGGTCAGGCCACATCACATCTGGCTGGGCCTGTGATGTCTCGGGATTTATGAATGACAGGTTATATTAGAACTGGGGTCGTGTGCAGTCATCCCGAAATCAGAAGCTGAATGCTCCTTCCCCAGTGGTCCCAGCAGCCTGGGGTCAGAGTAAACAGGCTGTCCACAGCAGCACCAGCCCCGCTCACTCCTTTCAGAATCTGGCTTCATGAAAACTCAGAACCAGAATCTTGTGGCATTCTCTAATGAGGACCCTGTCATGGAAGCAAAGCTGCTTCTTGCTTAACGTCATCAGTTACGAAGATGGAGAGGGAAGAAAGAGGCTGGAGTGGGTGTGAGGGAGGCTCAGGAGGCCGGAGGGCACTGCGCGTTCACCAGCAGGGGAGACTGCCCTTCCTTGCATCCAGGGAAAGGCGAGGTCATGGGGCCTAGTCTATCGCAGTTCCCACTAATAAGCTGAAAAATATGCAAACTAGCAGGTTCACACAGAAGTTCAGACATTCTTGGGGCATTACGGAGAATTATTTTGAAAACGTACAATAAGATTATTGAGGGGCCAGTTTGTCAGTCATCAGTAGCCGGGGTCTGGGAATGGGAGAGCCATTCCTGAAACTGCTTTGGTGACCACGGGTCACGGAGGGACACTTGTCTCCCTATGAACAGGGCTGTCTGTGTCCGGTCCATGAGACTGGCGGGGCAGCTCAGAGCTTTCTTCATTTCCTCAGTCACTGCTGCCACCAGGCCCACATCCAGTAAGACTGCTGGGGTCATGCCCTGGCTCCCTGAATTCCTGGGTCTCTGCCTTTTCCAGAGGCAAAGTGCCGGAAAACAGTGAGGAGAAAAGCAGATACCCCAAAAGACTTTGTTGAGAGAGACAGACCTACAGATAGGCACTAAAAGCCATCATGAGACAATATATGTGGAAGGGCTTTGAAAAATTCCAGTGCTACATAAGAGATAAAGCATTTCTGTAGAGTAACGTGGCTTAGTGGATCCCCAAACTGTAAGCACTGAGTCGAGGATAAGCTGATCCTTAAAAATAGAACCAATAGTACCTTCTTTTCTTAGTGCTCCTAATCCATAATTCAGCCTCGTGGAAAGTCAACTAGACTTTGAGATATGATGGTTGGTAACCTGCAACTAGAATCAGAGACCTTTACTTCTTAACACTGGTTACGGTCAGATAAGAAGGGAATAGCAAGTGATAACTGATAGTTCACCTTCATGGGCATCACTTTATAATTTTCAAAGCCCTTTTGCTTTGTTAGCCTAAGAACCGAGTGAAATAGGTGGCGATTATTCTCTCCACTTTCAGGCCAGGAAATGGAGGCTCAGAGAGGTGGTATGCCTCACCCCAGGTCCTGGGGCTGATGAGTGGGCCCACCACGGCTGTGCAGTCAGTGGCCTCTAGGAAGCCCCCCAGAAACGCGGCAGGGTATCATCCAAAAGCCAGAAAGTGAAACACTTGAACTGCAGCATCACAGAGGCCGGAGTCCTTCCCATATTTGCAGATCCCAGCGTCACTGAACAGTTTGCCTGGGACAGGGCGTGTTTGACTTGCCTGCATTACATTCCATCTGCTTCACCTTCTCCTTCCCAGCTGCCCGCTCTTGAATAATCTGTACAAAGGAGAGCTTGCTCCAACATCAGGGTAATTGCAACATGGTAATATTTAGCACACTCAGCGCTTTGCACCAAGGTGTTATCTCATTAACCTTCCCGTGTCCCAGCGAGGCATGTGCTACATGCAACGTTGCTATAGCTTCCATTGCTCTAGGAAAATAGTCGGTCTCCTCTGTGCTTGGGATGAGGTCCTTTGGCTCTGCAGAGCTTTTCCTGGGATAGGAGGCCCAGTGCTGGCGTTCTTTTTAAAGGAAATGCACAAAAGGTATTGCGCAAGTGGCAATACCATCTATTGCTATGTTCTGAGCGCAGGTATTTAGAAGCCTCTCATTGTTGTAAAAAGAGGTATTAACTTCTCCGTATTGATACTGGATAATAAATGCGTCTAATATGTCTGTTGCTTAATCCTTACAGCGTTGAAAGTAGGTATTATTCTCTTTTTATAGGAAACTGAGGCTCTTAGAGATTAAATATCTTGCCTAAAGACATACTGCTATTAGGTGGCAGAGTAGGGTTTGTTCCCAGGTCTGGGTGACTCCAAAGCCAAGATGTCAGGTTCCAGCCTCCTGTGTGAGGGGTTGTTCCATCCTTTGAGCTGAGGGGAAAGAGTGAGGGCCAGAACAACATAGTCAGGTTGGCACCAACTACATTTACAGACGTTCCTCCATCGACTGCAAGCACCAGGTGGGCCGGAGAGGGAAGGGGTAAGACACCAGCTGCCCACACGGCTCCTCCCCACGTGCGTGTCATCTGAAAGTCCTTCAAAACCCACAGGCTGTATCCTGGGCTCCGGTGCAGTGGAGAATTAATTAGGCAGCGCGTGAAGGGAGTCTCAAGAACAAGACAAAAGGAGTGGAGTTGGAGAAACTGTGCAAAGGAAGAGGAGAAAGGGGGTTAGGAGGTGCCAGTGTTTCAGTAAAAGCCTCAGTACGAAGAGGCCTGCTATGACCAAGAGCCCTTGTTGGTTTGTGAAAGAATGAGTTGTACACAAAATCTTCATTGTCGGATTCGTTCTCACAAGTTTAGAAGGAAAAGAAATACCCCAGCAGCAATCTTAGTAAAATGAGGTGGTGAGATGCACATAATCGAATCAACAAGAGCAAACCTTTTGAAACCGATTTTAATAGCTTTGTATTTACATTAGCTCCTGGGGTTAATGTGAGAATCTTGCTAATAATAGCTTCTGTATAAAATTGGTTATAAGAGGAGAGGTAGTTATTGTGGTGGGTTCATGATGATCCATGCCCTCATTTCACAGCTAGTAAATCACCTTGCAGTATCATTTGTTTGAGCAGTTCCTTTAGCTCAGGCCTTGGACTCAGGAATGGGTGGCCCTAAGCAGAGCTGCCCTACACTTGGCAAGCAAGTGACTTGAATACTGTGTGTCCTTCAGTGTCGACGTGGTCAGAGGGACTCACCAAATCCAATACTCTTTTCTACATTCTTCCATGGAAAAGTGGATTCAGATTAGGATCAGCCTTGTTAATGAACACCCCGGAAATAAGCAGCCAATCAGCCACCTTCCCCAAGGCTACATTTCTCATGAGGTGTCCTCATTCTGGGCATGTGGTTACTCACAGAGCTCTGATAAATAGTGTGTGTTCAACATAAACTAGAAACTGGAAGTCAGGCGGCCATTTGGCCTGATAGTGCTAAAGCAGGTATTTCCAGCTTTGTCATATCAAACATATAGCCCAATGAATACTTTTGGAGGTCTGTAGCTGATTCCTCATCCATTTAAACATCAGTAGCTTCTGTAATCTAGACGAGCATAAAATTACAGATTTCCAGTAGTCATTTAGTTATCCTCATTGCCTTAGGTGAATAATAAACTGTTCAGAGACTCATGGTTTCCAGTCTTGTCCCTTTCCAAGGGGACAGATTGTCATCCTCACTGGCTCATGACAGGGTTTTATCATTCCTACAGGCAGGTTCTCACTTAAATCTAGCCAGAGTCTCTCCTGCTTTTAATTCAATTTCCTCTTCCAGTTAGAGCTTCAGAAGTCATAGGGAATAACTGTTCACTACCTCATCCATAAAACCCTCCCTGCGCTTGAAAACAGCAACCACGTTTGTTATACACATGCTTCTTTACTGTAAGATAAAGCCTGATTCCTTTTAACTTTTTATTTTGACTCTATTTCCCCCAAAGAAGGCTCCTATATCGTCTTTGGTGTTTCCCCATTTTTATTAAGCATGGTGATGCACCGTTAGGATGCGTGCAGGGGTTAATTACCACTCAGTGAGACCTGCAGGCAGGGCAGCCCCAGCCCACCCATGGAAGATGCCTCTGCAGTCTTTAGCAGGTTGGGGATGTCCTCGCGTTGCAAGATATCTGCAAGAGTTCCAGATATCCCATGCAATATAGTAATGCCCAGTAAAAGCGGCGGCGGGGAGGGATCTCCTCCATGAGTCTTTCTATAAGAAAAGCCTTTCCCCAAAGCTCCCCAGGTGACTTACTCTCAGATCTCATTGGCTAGGATTGGGCCACAGGCCAGAGGAATGGAATGCCAAGATTGCCCGGTCCAGTCACCATTCATGCCCCCATCCCACCTCAGCAAGAAGACTCATTTCCTGAGCACCTAGCTTTGTGGCAAGCGAGCCTTCCAACAAAATCAAGGCTCTGTCAGCAAGGATAAAGGGGGAAGGGCCGGCAAAGCCTGCCCCTTAAGTGGGCAATCTGCTGTTTGCCACAGGTGAGCAAAAACGGGAGCAACCTATTCTCCGCGTAGTTCAAAATATTAACAACACAACAAAACAAGTCCTTACTTGTCTCACAGCTCACTGTGAGAGCTGGCAGGCATACAGAGAATACCACATGGTCCTTGACCTGTCAAGCTGGCGACCAAGGTGGAGAGAAGACACTTCCCATGTCATTTCAAAATTGTACAGCAAGCGATAAGAGAGAGGCATGCACAGAATGTTCTAGAAGCACAGAGAAGGAACCCTTAGCCCAACCGAGGGGTGTGATTCCTGGGGAGAGGCCAAGGGTACCCACTGTACATGCTGAGAAGGAGTTTAGGCTAAGAAAATGAGACTTGGGAAGAGCTATGAGGTATATAACTCTTGATGTTTCTAGTCTTTGTATAATATTTTGTTTTATTATTATGGCTCATCTAAAGTTGATGAAATAGAAAATCCTTTCAAGCCTTGAGGGTGGTGTACATTTCAAGGGTCATTTCCCATGAGTTCATTTTTTCATATTTTGTGTCTGGATGAAATCCATTTTATGATCAGTGAATTCCATATTTAAACAAGGAAGCCACTCATCCAGTAGGAAAATGTGTGTGAGGGAGTGAAAATGAGTGCAGTGCAGATCATTATGATGTCACTGGCTCTGGAAATGAGCTTGTTTTTAAGTATTAGAAGAAAACTTGGGTAATCTGGAATGAGGGGGAATCAGAATGAGTGGGAGGCTGTCACTTAGAATTGTTTTATTGCTTTTACTAATGTGTATCCTAAGCTAGGATAGCAAAGAGCTGCTTATGAGGAATGCGTGTGAAATAGATAAGAAGGATTTCCTTAGCACGTTCGCTGTCTCCCTGAAAGTGCTCTTTTCATGGCAAGAGACACTGGAAAACAAGCTGTTTTTTCCTCCTGTAGCTTTTTTTTTTTTTTTACATGATTTACACTTTATTAGCAAAAAATTGCTTGAACAGATGTAAACTTTAGGTTAGTCTCTGTTATGTTTACTGGAGAATTATGAATATGTAAAGAATACATGCTTTTTAAATCTTTGAGATCCATCATTGGAGTTCTATATGCATATTTTCATTTGAAATAAAGTCATCCTCTTATAAATCAATAAGAAAAAGCTGAACATTTCAACAACACTGAGGCAAACGTCATGATCAGACAATTCAGGGCAACAAATCATATAAAATAGGATGAAATTCCTTAATAAGCAAAGAAATGAAAGTTAAAGCAAAACATCACCGGTCAAATTGGCAAAATTTTTGTAAAAAGATAAATCAGTACATAAAGTGCTAATGACCAGAGCTGGTGAGAGTGTGGCAGAATGAGCACCAATATTTTATTCCGTGTCCAGAGATCTATATGTAAAGATGTTTATTCTAGAATTGTTTTCTTACAAAATATTGTGTCCATTAATAGAAAACTGATTGATTAAACAAGGTTATATTCATGCAATGGATTACTACACATCTGTTTAAAAGAATGAGGTATATCTATATATATGGATTCTTTAAAATTTCACAGAATATTACATAAACAAAGCAAGGTACAGAACAGAATAATTTTTGTATGTACATATATAGAAATATTTGTAATTGTATTTTCTGGAAGGATACATAGGAAACTGTTAGTGGAGTTTTGTGGTTACATTCAGGGGAAAGTACTAGAGGTAAAGGATGGAAACTTTTACTTGACTTTGTACCTTTCTGTATGGTTTGAATGTGTGCAAGAATTGCTTTATTTAAAATGTGAAATGCTTTTTTTTTTTAAAGAATAGGTTACATCTTCATGGTTTGATATGTAAAAATGCCTGCCCTGTAAGAAGAGGAAGAGCAGGTACAGAATAAATAGAATTTTATGACCCTGTTAATGACTCTATTTAGACAGGTCTAGATGTAAACCTATATAGAGTCTCTATTAAAAAGTCTGGAAGGAAATACCCTGAAACTATCATCAGTGTGGCCACTTTAGACAATGTGGGAAGTCCTGAGATCACAGAAATCTTCACTTTCTCTGTACTGTTTAATGTTGTACAGTGCTCATGGATTATCAGAAAGAAAAATATAAATTTTTCCAACGGATGGGAAAATTTTTAAAAAGAAAGGATATCCAGTCCTCCCTCCACCTTTTGCATGAATCACACCTGTTTGCTCTATGCAAAAACAAGGATTTGGCTCTGTCTCTCACCTGGCTCTTCTAAGCTTACTCTCATCTATTTCCCTTTTAAATTTCATCTGCACCTTTGTAGTCAGAGTGGGATAAGTGAGAGCTCTCGCCTCTGATCCAACTTATCTACCCAAGTCTTGCCCAACTAGAAAAACTGGAAAATCAAAATCAAAACAGACCGTCCAAACAAGACACTGAAAACTAGCCCAACCTGTCAATGAAATCAACATATTTTAGTAGCACTGGTGTGTGCACAGAGCTAGCAGCCAGCTGAAAGGAAAGAGCCATGGGCTGGAGACCCAGGCCCTGGTGCCCCCAGAGACCACCTGGGCTGTCCCCCCACAATTTGAACCTCATCATTTTTCTCACCTGCCTATCACATCTGTTGCCCTAAGCTGGGAGGATGGTATGAGAAGCTGGTGGGGCAGGAGTGCTGTGGAAATGAAAGGTGATCAACCACATCACTTTGTAAGCCCTGGAGGATATGACTGTCTTACATTTGTTATAACTATTGCTGAGAAATTAGGAGAACCCAAGATGGTCATTGACCCAAATATGCTCTGATTATATTAAGAATGCTATGAAAACCCAGTCTCAACAATTGCTCTTTTCATCTCAGAATGTTAAAACACATAAGTAGTACTTTCAGGCTTGTAACATGACTGCACAATAAACGTATGTGAATTGCTATTGGGCATCCAATAGTACCTGTGTTAACACATTTTCCAGCACTCCCCACCATCGTCCATAATAAGTGTTTTGTTACTGGTGAGAGCCACTATTATAGAAAGAAGAAGCAGCTCTGATGTGTCCCAGTGCTGGAGGAGAGCTTAGAAAAGAGAAACTTCAGTTGAAAGTACAAATCAGATTCCCACTTCATTCATGGAAACCGGAAGAGGAGACAGCAGGCCACATGAGGGGAAGTGGCTAAGCAGAGGATTCTAAAGCTGAGGCCGCCATTTAACCTTTGGACCAGCTTTCCTTTGCTGCTTGTTTGCATCTAGTTATTACAGACCATTCCACATGCTGGCCCACAAAACAAGAGAGTAGTTTTTCTTATAAGTTCAGAAAATATTTAAACGGCAAGGTTGATGACTGTCATTGGCTGGATTGTGTCGCCCAGAATACATATGCTGAGGTTCTAGCCCCCAAACCTCAGAATGTAACCTTATTTGGAAATGGGGTCTTTGAAAATTTAACCAACTTAAAATGAGGCCATTAGGATGGGCCCTAATCCAATATGACTGGCGTCCTTATAAAAAGGGGTGATTTGGATACAGAGCGAGATTCACACAGAGGAAAGATATGAAGATGCAGGGAGAACACAGTAAGAGGACAGAGGACAGAAGACTGGAGTGATGCATCTGAAAGCCACGGAAGGCCTGAGGCTACCAGAAGCAGGGAGGGGACATGGGACAGAGCCTTCCCCACTGCCTTCAGAGGGAGCCTGGCCCTGCGAACACCTTGAATTTGGACTTCTGGCCTCCAGAAGTGAGACAATAAGTTTCTATTTATTAAATAGATACCCACCCAGTTTGGGATTCTTGTTAGGGCAGCCCTAGGCATCGAACCCATCTACTTGAGTCACATGTCCTTAACAAGAGTCAGAAAAATGAAGGATGAAACCTCAGCTTATGCCAGCATGGGATGTTTGTGTGGCAAAATAAGTAACAGGAGTTCGTGGCTTTTCCATTGTGATGGTGGGTTTTCCTGGGAACAGCCGGCCTGGAGGTAATTCTCTTCTGGTGGAGTGCACAGCCAGTAACCCCCTCCCTCCGTGGCAGGACAAAGAGGAGAGGTGCAGAGCCCAGCCTGGCATACCGTCCAAACTTGGACCTTTGCTTGGTTCCCCAAAGGGGATAAATGCGCTGAGACCAGGCAGTGACCCGTCTCATGCCAACCATGGGGATAGGAATCAGGGGCAGGAGAGTTCACAAACAAAACCGAACTTGAAAATCTACAAAATATCGGGAACTGGACCTTATCTGGCCAAAGATTGTTCTTGTTTCACTTTTGTTTCTTGTTTCTTTTTATTTTAAACTGTCTTTAGAGGAGGGAACTTAGCACTAAAATTAGAACCCCAGTGCATCATTTTTGTATGTGTATTTGTGAGAATGTAATTTATTCCTCTGTGTGTGTGTCGTTCCATTATATGGGTTCAGTTCTCAGCTCATCTTTTTATCTTTTAGAAGCCAGGAAGTAAAAACAAAAATCCTCAGATGCTATTCGAGAGAGACTCCTGAACCAAGTGGCCCCCACTTTGACGTGACGGTAGGTAATTTCTCCTCTTTCGCTCTCCCCCATGAGTGGGCAGACCAGGCCAAAGCTGCCTTCCCAGGAAGGACTCCTGGGGTCCTAACCTGGGGACACACCTTTCTGCTGAGACCCCACCTCACTCTGTGCCAGGTTAGACCACCTCAGCCCTGAGCCCTTTGCTTTCATTGCTCCTATGACCCAGCCCTTCTCTTTTGTCTAAAGAGTAGGCCATGGTGGAAGGGCAGGAAGGCCTGACATCAGAGAGGATCCTAGTAAACAATGTTACAAATTTAGGGTAATTTCCCCTATTTACCTCACCCTAAAACTAAAAAAAAAATGACTCCTTTTGTCAAAATAAAAAACATGTGAAAAGTGCAGGGTTTGTTGTTGTTTTGAAGAATTTGAACAGTGAGGTGTTTTCCCTAGGACTCTGTTTCAAAATCAACAAATTGACACCTGCCTGAGAAAGGAAACATGGCATCAGCTCTGTCATCATCCTTGCCCAGAAGCGGTGCTCCGCAGGGCAGGGGAAGGCATCCCGTTGGTCCTTGCTGCCCCCAAACTTCTGGCCGAACAATACTTCGGGGCTAGCCAGCCCCGTGTCACCACCCCAGGTGTCAAGAGGGGAAGGAAGAAAGGTCAAGTTGTTTGTCCTTTGGTTGTCTCACTACTATTGGGCTGGTGAAGTTGTTTTTCTGAGACCTTCTTATTCATCTGGCTTTTAAATACTTAGTATGATTTTTTTTTTCCTTTGTTTGCTTTTTTTTTTTCCTTCTGAAGGGTAAGAGAGAAGCAAACTTTCCAGTGTTAACTGTCACGGATTTTTCCTCTGCTGTACAATGGAGTGGCGACAAGGCAGTTCTAAAATGCGTGATTTATTTATAAACATATCTGGAAATATTTTTTAAATAAAAGATGCCAAGGGTGGGGCTGGGTCTTAGCCAAGTCATGAGAAGTGAGATGTTTATTCTGGAGGTCAGCATTCACACCCTCCCACAGGTAGTTTTAAAGTAATTCAGGGTCAAGTGGAAACATTCTGATTCTCCTTACCTTTAGTTTTAGATTCCAAAGGCTATGGATTCTGGTTTGTTGGAAAGCTGATCTGAGTGACTCTGTGCTTTAAATACAATCCTGTTTTGTAGTTTCTTTCTGAGACGAATGCTGACCTGACTGAATTTAAAAACAGCTTCCGCAGTTGCTGTCCCCAAGGCCTCACCTTGTGTTTGCCTTGTTCTCAGGCTTGGGACACAAGCCGACTGTGGAAGAGACTGCAAGGGACCCACAGAGGATGGGGAAGTTATTAACATGACTAAACACGCCCTTCTGTTTAGGTTCAGTCTGTCACCTTTCTCTTCTCTCTATCCTGTCCTTGCTATTCCATTCTCGTGGGGCACGCTTCTGCAGTTGCTTTAAGTAGGGAATAGGGAGAGGATGTTTGGTCAAAGGGCATCGCGATGGGAACAGGAGAATCAAGGAGAGGAAATAGAGGCCAGAGATAAAGAAATAAGAGCTGAGAGAAGAGAAATAAATAGAAACAAAGATGACGAATAATACGAGGTACGTTCACAGACAGGGAGCAAAATGAAAGAGGAGTGAGACATGGAGATTGTCCTGTAGAGAGTAACAATTCAGAAATAGAAAAATGTGAGAAACCTGAAAATAAACAAACCTAGAAGCCCATACCGGAAAGGAAAGAACCAAATGGAAGTAAGAAAGAGAAGCCCAAACAGGAAGGACGTCTGAATGAGAAATGCGATTGAGGGAAGGAACAGAGAAGCGTTTGTGGCGTGTTTGTAGATTAGAGGGAAGCGGCAGAACAGAGGGAATCCAGGAGTGTGTTTATTCCTTGCACCTGGCAAACAAAAAAAAATCATTATTTTTTAATCATGGAAGAAATACCTCTAAGAGCCCTGGGCCTTTCATGCTATCGGCCTGTCTCTCACTCATCTTAATCCCTTAGGACTCTTTTAAAAGCCTCAGGAAACTCAGCATGAGGGAAACCACATTTCTACCCAGATGACTTTTATATAAAGTTTACTTTAGAAAGATAAGTTCTCACAGTCCTTAGAGTTCAAGCTGGGTTACCTGTTCTCAGTGGTAAATGATCTTGAGCTTTTTTAGTCCCTATAATTCCACAGATAAGTGACAAAAACAGCTTGGTCCCTTAAAAATATGGATAAAAAAATGAAATAAGTATTTGCCTGACTCCCATTTCAGAAGGCTGCTTTACAATTAATAAGTTAGAGGTTGCCTTGTAAGTTTAAATAATTGAACAAATGGAGTAATAAGAAAATGTAAGTAAAGCATAAACCGATAAACAGTACATACCCAGGAGAAGCAAACATTAGTTATTTCATTACTGCAAATTGCTGTTACTAAACATTATGATAAATTACCAAAAAGATGCCTCTCCACCCCTTCTGTAATTTCAGGTTATTAATTTTATTCACATACAAGAAATCCTTTCCTTGTATGCTTTTCTTGTCCAGTTTCTCTAATGAGGAAATGGGGAGGGGGGAAGTGCAGTAGATAAAATGCTCAAGTTGGGGCTGAAGCAAATGAAAAAAGGTATCAGAAACAAATAACATTATCAGCTTTTAGCTCCATAATAAGCTCTTATAAATTTGGAATTTATAATAATTTGATTGGGATCTGGGCCGAAATTTTCCTTAATTTAGCAGACCCTGTCTTGCTAGTTGTACAGAATGATGTAAATGTGATTACAGGGGGAATGTTTGAAATAACATCTTTGAGCACTTCAGGCAATCTCTTATATATGAATAATTAATATAAGAATACATATCTTTCTTGTCCAGTAATTATCTGGTCATTCAGAAGAAATTTGTCAGGTCGCCCTGCAGAGCAGGGGAATGTGGGTTTAACACTAAATAGCAAGGCACTTAACTCTTTTAGCCTTTATTTTAACTACCTGTAAAATTAGTTGGATAATCCCAACTCTGCTTAGTTCGAGGGGTTTTTATGAGCGTGAAATGAGAGACTAGATGGGAAACCATTTTTGAAATCCATAAGGTATTAGTAAAATCTATTTTATTCAAAATAAAATTAAAATTCATACTTTTCAGTAATTCAATATGACCTTCTCTCCAATAGTCCACCCCAGTGAGATTTTTATGCTTTAGTGAAAGCAGATTCCGTAATGAATCGTGGGGTGTGTGTGTATGAGTGTTGCACACACACATACATGCACATATGGGTATAAACATCTCTCTTTCCACATCCCTTACCCCTAACAGATCTTTGAGGTCATACATGATATTCTGAGGACACTAAACATGGAACAACTACAAAAATTATTGTGTGTACCTGAAAGAGTCTAGGATATTGAGGTCTGACAGGCTTGGGTTCAAATGCAGGCTCTTTCACATAGATGAGTTAGCCAAACAATAATCTCTCTGAGCCCAGTTTCTTCATCTGTAAAAATGGATAATACCAATTGCATGGGGCTTTTCATAAAGACTACGAGAGATAACAGACATAGCACAGTGCCTCACCCAGAGTAGGCACTCCAAAATGGTGATTTTTTTTTTTTTTAAAGATTTTATTGGGGAATTGGGGGAGGGGCACAGCATTGGGGAACCGGGGAAGGGGAACAGACAAGTTGCTGTCCTTTTGTTCTTCAGTCTAGTTGCAGAGGATGTTGCTTCACTGGCCCATGTTGGTATCATCATTGGACTCTTCCCGGATGAGGCAGATCGGGTGCCGGCCTCTGGATGGTTGCTCACAGCGGCTATTGGAGGCTCATGCTGGCTGCCGGCCGCTCATGCTAGCTGCCGGCCACTCACTGTAGCTCATGGCAGCCCACTGCAGCAGGGGCTGCAGCCTTCACCATCGCTGGGGCACAGCCCAGCTCCAGATGGAGCTGTTGTTAGCTGTAGAGGACAGTGTCACTGGCCCTCATATGTGGGAACCGAACCGGGGCTGCTGGCATCCCAAACCAGCTCTTAACCAATGCACCACTTGGCCAGCCTGATGATCGTTATTAATACAAAAGACTCATCACTTCAAATCCCTGGCTCCTATTACAACTTAGTTTTCAAAATAGGAAGCCAAATAGAGCGTCATGATCACAGTTTCCTGGACAGTTTTGTTTTGTTTTTTTTTGCACGTGGATAACTTATAATTTTTGGTGAAATGTATGTTGCAAAGTATTAAAATAATGTTTCTTCAATTCTAAGACACCTGCTTTTTCACATTTGAATGTTTTGGAAAATCAGAATGAGTTTTACAATTATTGCCAAAATAAACATGTCAACTTCTAGGGAGAGGAGTTGCTAATGGTAATTGTCATTTGCTTGTAAATCTTTCAGAATACAGAATTTTCCGAGCCAGGAGATGGTGGTGTTTATGCTTCACTCAAATGCAAAACATCTGTCTGTCAAACTCTTTCAAGAGAAGCTATTGAACTTCCTACAAGATAAAATCAATTAAAGAAAAAAAATTAAGATCCTAAACCGCTGTGCTACAGAGGTCAAACTCACAGGAACTTTTATGAAAGTGTCACCTCTGCTTCACAACAACTGCCAATGTTCTAGTGAATCCAAGAAATCTTTAGAATATGAATGAATATGGTGGGTAATTATACAAATAAAATGTGTGCTGTTTGTTGGTTAAAAATTGTGTATATTCACTGTTGCATTTCCTTTTCTCTCTCTTCTAATTAGATAAATTAATCTTCTTTCTTCTCATTGACAGACTCAGCAGAAAAAGCTAGCTTTTAAAGTCACTTAAAAACAGGGTTAAATATAATTAAATTTACACTTAAGATGTCTGCACTTTATGTATGTTATACTTCAGTAAAACATTTAAAAATTACAAATAGATGTGCCTGTGTATATAGCTTGAATAACTGAAGATTTATCAAAATGTATCTAGTTACAGCTTTTGAACTACTAAGTGTAACCACTTATAGAACATACCTTCTCAGCTAAGTCCTAGGTACATTACACGTTATTCAATAATAATAATAATAATAATAATAATAATAATAGATAGCACTTATTAAGCATTTACTATGTGCCAGATACTTGTAAAGGGTATACCAAAATCTCATTTAATTTTTAAAAGACCTCACAAAGTGGGTATTATTATTCCTGACCATATGAGGTGGGTATTAGTATCTTTAAAAACAAGATAACTTGGGCTGGCCGAGTGGCGCATTGGTTAAGAGCTGGCTTGGGACATCAGCGGCCCCGGTTCGGATCCCACATATGAGGGCCAGTGACACTGCCCTCTACAGCTAACAACAGCTCACCTGGAGCTGGGCTGTGCGAGGCCTGGCAACAGTGTAGGCTGCAGCCCCTGCTGCAGTGGGCTGCCATAGGCTACCGTGAGTGGCAAGCAGCCAGTGTAAGCAGCTGGCAGCCAGCGTGAGCTGCCAATAGCGGCGGTGAGCGACCATCCAGAGGCCAGCGACCTATCTGCCTCATCCGGGAAGAGCGCAATGATGATACCAACATGGGCCAGTGAAGCAATGTCCTCCGCAACTTGACTGAAGAACAAAAAAGATAGCAACTTGTCTTTCCCCGAATCCCCAACGCTGTTCTCCTCTTCCAATTCTCCAATAAAATCTTTAAAAAAATAAACAAACAAAAAAACAAGATAACTCATATACAGTAATCCCCCCTTATCTACAGGGGATATGTTCCAAGACCCTCAGTGGACGCCTGAAACTTCCCTTAGTACTGAACCCTATATATACTACATTTTTTTCCTACATTTACTTACCTATGATAAAGTTTAATTTATAAATTAGGCAATTTCACAGACAGAAGATTTGATCTTTCTGTAGATCTTAGCAACCCCAGCATATGATATTTTTTTCTTTCCTGATTAAGTTGAAAACTTTCACCTCTTCATGTAAAGGAAGCACTTCTCTTTGGCAGTTACCGGCATCACTACCCTTGTGCTTTGGGGCCATTATTAAGTAAAACAAGGGTTACTTGAACATGAGCAGTGCAACACAACAGTTGATCTGATAACGGAGATGGCTACTAAGTGACTAACGGTCTGGAAGCCTATACGTTTGGAAATGCTGGACAAAAGCATGATTCACGTCCCGGGCAGGATGGAGCAGGACAGAGGAAGATTTCATCACGCTGCTCAGAATAACTAGCATTGTAAAACATAGGAATTATTTATTTCTGGAATTTTCCATGTAATATTTTCAGACCAAAGTTGACTGTGGGTAACTGAAACCACGGAAAGTGAAACCGTGGATAAGGGGGGACTGCTGTATAAGACACACACAAGGTAGTTATTTACATGAGGTTACAGAGCTGGAATGGGGTCAGGGGAAAATGAGAATATGGGCAGTATGATTCCAAAGACTTGCATTTATGTACTTCTTCACAGTTCCCCTCAAAGATACACACAGTAGGTTCTGCTGTCCTTATTTCACAGGTGAGCACCCTAAAACTCAGAGAGGGTACATACGTTGACTGTATCACACAGCTTATAAAGGAGAGAGACAAGATTCATACTTGGGCCTGGCTCTAAAGATCCTGTTGCCTCTGTACCAGGCAATGCCATGCCTTTCTTGAGGAGGACATATTCTTCAGACTTGGTTTTCTTAATATCACATAGCCTAAGAGGGAGGTTGGGGTTGGGGAAAATGAGGGAGGGGAGAGAAAGGAAGAACAACTCTTAGAACTTCAGGGAGTTGTCATTGATCTCTTTCATCCCGGCACTCCAGAAACTGGAATTTTCCTCTTGAAGTGGCCTTCTCTAGTCGCTCTGACTATGGGTGCAGTTGCCAGTGAAATTTAGTTCACAGCCATTAGGATCATGCCATGAAGTTTCTCTAACTTGGCAATGTACTTTCCTTTCTCCACATCCCCTTCCTAGTTTGCCTCTATACACCTGCCCCCCCAACCCCCTCAAGAGAAAAAAAACAAAAAAACAATCAGGGACATTAGGAAGAACTATATTTCTCAAACATAGGAACTCCACATAGGCAGTCACTCCTGCATTGCTCAGAGAGGGCCTGACCAGGGGGTGGGTGCCAAGCTGTGGTCCTGGATGTCAGCCTGGAAGGTGTAGCTTCCTCTGTGACTTGTCATTTGTAAATTAGTACTAACCATTTCAGATGCCAATTTTTAAAAAGCTGGTTTCAGCGCTAATTTATTTTGGGCCATCTCCATTGGCTGCACTTTTCTCTGTTAGGAACTAAAAATTACGATGGGGGTCACCTCCATTGTCTGTGGAAAAAAAACTTCATGTCTCCCCACCCTGAAGACATTCACAGTAGGGACTTAGGAACTGACAGCGGAAAGAGAACATTTTATATCAAAGTACTATTTTGGCATTTTTTTCATTTCAGAAGCCTTGTACTATTTAATAGCTTGAGATATTTTGAAAGAATTCTCTAAATCTTGGTTGGGTTCTAGAGACAAAGTGGAAACAGATATTGGAACAATTTTATACAAATTGGGTGTCTTTTGGAGGCGTTAACAAGACTATTAGCTAATTTCCACCACATTATTTCTATATGGTTCACTCTCTGTAAATGTCCCTGGTAAGAGCATATATTATAAAGGAAGGCAGTACTTGCAGATCATACCTAAACAATAAAAATTAAATTTTTTTTTAAACTTTAGTGAGACCTCTCATTTAATAACCTTTATGAAGTAAAAGATTTAAGACCAAGAGACTTTCACAGTCCATGTGTTTAGAATGTTTGTCTTTTTAAATAGTGGGTTAGGGGTGTGTCATTTTTTTCTTTGTGTTCAATTTCCTTTTCAGCTGTTAACATAGTGACATGTTCAGCAGCTTCAGCCAGGAAAGAAGGCTGAAAAAGAACACAGTCAGCCCCTGTGGGTTCTAGTGATGGGTCTGCATCCCAGCACCTGTTAAGGCAAAGCTCTGCAGGTGCCAGGGTTCCAAGCGCAAACCTCCACTCACAAGCGAAGGGGTTGGAGAGGAGGTGGGGACAAGAAATTATTTTTAATTAAAGAGATGAATCTAAAAGAAATCATCCACCCACCTTAAGTCCTTCATATAGTCACTAGATAGAGAGGCTGGACTGAACTCAGGTATAATGTCTGTTTAATAAGACAGCCTGTGATGAGTCTAAGTATCCAGGAACAGAATTTAACTCCTAGGCAGACCTCTTTTTTTAGAAAAGAGGAATCTGCAGAGTATTGTGAAACATGAAGTACTTGCCAGTCAGTAAGGGCCTCCTTCCCTTGCCAGTTACACTGGCACACCAAGCCATAGTGTAATGCTATGTCTACATATTGCTGCATTATATGGCACTGCGTTCAAATGCCTGCCTTGCCACTTACTAGCCCTGTGATGTAGGGGAAGTTCCTTACCCACCCTAAGCCTCACTTCTGTCACTTCCTTATAGGGTGCTGTCAGGGCCAAAGCATGCAAAGCCTCTAGCTCGGCACCTGGCACATCAATGTGCTAACAAATGACTGAAATGCACGATGGGGTTCAGGACAGGCCACCCCAAAATGAGCCACTCTGGCCTCCAGATTCTTTCCAGCTAACAATTAATTTTATTACTCAGGTCATTTTTAACTGTGTGATTTGTATGTTGTGATAAGACAGTTTACAAAATAACCACAGCACTTCGAAGCTTCTTGGGTAGCGGAAAGCTCCAAGTTCTACCCTGAGAAAAAGTACTTTCTTGGCTTCCCATTGAGGAGTTTAGGGGAAAATTTGGCCTCCCATATCCTCCAGGCACTGACCCTCATCCATGGGACTCTGGGAAATGTGAAAGGGCAGGAGGGAACCAGCTCGCAGCTGAGGACAAGGAAGCCCCAGCTCCACCCTGCGTGCTCAGTCTGCCTCTGCCCTTTGGGCCTAGCACTGTGTGTGCACCAGGAGAGCGGCTGGCAGCTGTGGTGACTGTATGTGTGGGAAGGCACCCCGCTGGGAGTGGGCAGCATCAATAGCTGCCTCCAGGACAGTGTCCAGCACAGCTGACATGGATTGGTTCACTCCATGTCTGGAAGGTCACACCCTTTAGTTCAAGTACAGGAACCGGTGCCCAGAGTAAACATCAAGACCCAGCAAGGAGGCCCCCAAGTGCCTTTCCCAGGCTGACTCAGGGATTCAGGTGGTTTCTCCCCCACCCACTCCAACGCAGCCTACAATGGGAACTCAAAGAATAGGGCCTTCCTTCCTTCCTTCTCTGACTGCAGGCCCGAGGGTCAGCAATGACCTCAGGGAATTACAAACCTTTTGGAGAATGAAATCCCAGGCCAGGGGTGAGAACAGACAATTCTATGGAAATCTATTCAATTCTCAGAGTGCAGAGGGAGTGGCCTTGGGAGGGGCCTTGCAGGGGCCCTGACACCATCCTCAGCCCTTTCCTCAATTCCAGGGAGCCTACTGAGAACCTTCTCCATGTTTAAAAGTCAACAGGAAGAGAGCCCGCCGAGTAGTGTGGTGGTTAAGAGCTGGCTTGGGACTCCAGCGGCCCCAGTTCGGGTCCTACGTATGAGGGCCAGTGACACTGCCGTCTAAAAAAAATAATAATAAAAATTTTTAAAAATTAAAAAATCAACAGCCCCACAGAATGGACAAGGATATTATATCAGTCCTGGTTCTCCAGAGACACAGAACCAATAGAGTATATATATATATATATATATATATATATATATATATATATATATATACACACAGAGGGTACCAAATAATATATACACATTTTAAGAGAGGAAAATTGTATTAAAATTGTAATAATAAATATATACTGTTAACAAAAGATGAATACAAGTCATGCTTGACTTCTGCAATTATAAGAGGTGCTCAAAGTGGTTACCATCAGCATCCAGACACTTCTGATTATGGCAAACTACTGCTTGAACAATGCTGACCAAAGTGTCCACTTGTATACAGTTTTTTGGCACTCCCGGTATATATATACATATATATACACACATCCTGGTGTGTGTGTGTGTATATATATATATATATATATATATATATATATATATATACGATTATGGAGACTGAGAATTCCTTCGATCTGTCATCTCCATGCTGGAGATCCAGGAAAACCCATGGCATAAATCAGTCCAAATCTGAAGACCTGAGAACTGAGGGAGCCAATGGTGCAAATCTCTGTCCCAGGTCAGGAGAAGATGAGATGAGATGTCTCAAATCAAGCAGTGAAGCAAGAGAAAAGGGTGAATTCCTCCTTCCTCTGCCTTTTGTCCTATACAGACCCTCAATGGATTGGATGAGGCCCACCCACACTGGGGAAGCCATCTGCTTTACTGGGTCAAATGCTAATCTCATCCAGAAACACCCTCATGGACACACCCAGAGTAATGGGTTTTTTTTAAGATTTTATTGGAGAATTGGGGGATAGAACAGTATTGGGGAATCAGGGCAATGGAGCAGACAAGTTGCTGTCCTTTTGTTCTTCAGTCTAGTTGTGGAGGACATTGCTTCACTGGCCCAAGTTGGTATTGTGATCATTGCACTGTTCCCTGCTGAGGCAGATCAGTCACTGGCCATTGGACGGCCACTCACGGCAGCGCGCATTGCAGTCTACGCCATTTCCGGCGACTCACAGCAACCCAGCTCCAGGCCGAGCTGTTGTTCACATCTTAGTTGTAGAGGGCGCAGTATCACTGCCCCATGTGGGATCCGAACCGAACCAGCGGTCCTGCTGCTTAGAACTCACGCTCCCAAGCCAACTCTTAACCAATGTGTCACTCGGCCAGCCCCAGAGTAATGTTTAAGTTGGGCACCTGTGGCCAGTCAAGTTGACCCATAAAATGAGCCATCACAGATATGAACAGGCAGTTCACAGAAAAAGAGACTAAATCGGCTTATAAATCTATGAAATAATTCTCTTCCTCACAATTTAAAAAATCCAAAGGAAACAAAAGATTTGATTTTTTGCCTATCAGATTGGCTGAAAGAAAAACATTCACTAGTAAATAACATTGTCAATGACTGGAGGGAGTATAACACAATGTAATTTATAAAATACAGTGTAAACCTCTTTAGAGGGCAATTCCACAGCCACATGGTTTTTCTACATAGACACTCACATGTGAATCAAGAAGTATGTACAAGAACTGGTTAAAGAAAGCATGTTTCATAATGGGGTGGATTTATTTGTGTTGATGTGGAACCATCTTCAAAACACAATGTTAAGGGCTGGCTGAGTGGCGCATTGGTTGAGAGCTGGCTTGGGACGCCAGTGGCCCCAGTTCAGATCCCACGTGTGAGGGCCAGTGATTAAAACAAAACAAAACAAAAACAAAAACCACAAATGTTAAGTGAAAAAGTGCAGTTCAGATCATGGCATAGAATATCTCTGAAAGGAGGTACAAGAGGCAGGCTACTGTCATTTTCTCCAGAGAGAAGGGCTCAAGAGTTGGGCTTCTGGGGTGGAGCCCAGATTTATATTTCACTGTAAAACTCTTGGATTTTTAAAAACTATGACATGCGCCTTTTTTTTTTTTTTTTTGAGGGCAGTGTCACTGGCCCTCACATGTGGGATCCGAACCAGGGCCACTGGCGTCCCAAGCCAGCGCTCAAACACCGCGCCACTCAGCCGGCCCGACATGGACTTTCTTACTTAAAAAATTACTAGTGATTTTTTTTCTAAGAAAACCTGCATTTTCTTCTACCCTCCTATCCTGCAAACTCCCTATCCCCCCCACCCCCCCTTCTTAGCAGAGTGTCTTGCCTTCCACTAACAGGGAAATAAAATCCTCAGTGAGAACATCTTCAACTCATCCCACAGCCAAGCCTAGACTCTTTCCTGCACCACACCCATCCTTTCCACTTTCTTTCCTCACCCAGTTCCTGGATGCTAACCCCAACCCTCTTTTTCCTTTTATGGTAAAATTTCTTGGAACAGTTGTCCACACTGCCTATTACCAGCTCCTCTCTCTGTGCTCACTCTGCAAACTGGCTTTTGCCTCCACCTCCCTCCTGAACTTGCCCCTCCAAAATCACAGGCAATCTCCATGTTGCTAAAATCACTCGGCACTTCTTGGACACTCTCATGTACTCCTTCAGCCAGCTTCTGTTAGCATGTCTATATCTTTAGCCCAGATCCCTTGACTGGCTGACTAACTAACTAACTAATTAATTAACTACTGGTCATCTTCTTTAAGTGTCCCACGGACACATCAACCTCAACATGCCAAAACCCGTCCACATTCAGTGTTCTCTCTCTGTCATCCATCTAATTGGCCAAGCCAGAGAAGGAAGGTGTCCTGCCATCTTCCCCTCCTCTGCTCTCCTATAGCCAATCTTCCAGTTATCCTTTCAATCTGCCCCCTCAGCTACAAGCTCAGGCCACCATTTTCTCTGAGTCATTAGATCAGTTTCTCCTCAATCAATTCTCCATACTACCTGCTGTGACACTTTCAATGGCTTCCCCCTACCCTCAGGATAAATTTCAAATTCCTTAACATGGTTACAAGAACTTTCATGACCTCGTCTCATTCACCAACCACCCCCGTGCATTCTAAGACCCAGCCCTACGGAACATGCAGTTTTTTAATACTCTGTGTTCTTGCTCATGTCTGAGTCTTTGAATTACACTGCTCCCTCTACCTACAACTCTCTTTTCTCCTCTTCTCCTTTCTATTCATGCTTCGTGTCTCAGCTTAATGCTCTCTTTCTCCAGAAACTCTGTCATGTCATTGCTTCTTTAGTTCTGATTCCTCCTCAAGATTGACATTTAAGATGGAACTTATGCCCTCCTGTGCCCCTGCCACAGTCTCTGGCACAGAGTGAAGGCCCCATAATCATGTCATGAATTGATGAAGGCATGACTGAGCCCCCTTTCCAAATGCATTTTACAAAGCATAAATGGAGCATTCTGCTTTTGTGGAATCATTACTGGGAAATAGTTTAGCTGAGGAGCTTTACAGAGTTGGAATATAATTTTGACTAATTGGTTAGAGCTGTCCTTCTGATATATTTTAGAATTTAAAGAAATTTTGCAATAGTACATACCTTCACCTTCCTTTTTAAAACTCTGTATGGTGTGTACATGCACACACATGTTTGTGTCAGCAAACGGTTCTTCATATTGGTCTTTGTAATCCAGTAGTTTGAACTAGGAATCTGTGAGAAAATTGTTCTTTAGCAAGTTTTCCAAAAATTATATTGAGACACGAATGTAGTAATTGTGTATTTAGAAATGTATTTTAGTGGCAGCTATGGACAAGTGTCTGTATTGCTTGAGAAATTTTAACATGTAGCTACCTAAAGTGCGTTGTTGAAATAAAGCAATATATACTTTCCAAGGCTCAAAGCTGACCAATGTCAGAATTAAGAATGTCAGTTGTTGGTAGAAGATAAAGTGTTTGGAAGCTGGAAAACATGTCTGTTTGCTCAGATTAATTCTGAGAAGGGGGAAAATAAATCAATGAGCATGTGAGTCCAAGCAACCTTCAGACAGGATTTCTAGGAATGCAGTCAGAGTGAAAGTAAAACTTTAAGAAGCTAAAAGAATTAAACATCAAGTTGTATAAATAAATAAAGCAGCAAAAGAAATGGCATAGGTCTACTTTTTAAAAGAAGAGAACTCTAGTGGTTAGTTCTTAGCAGTTCTCATGGAATTCCCAGAAAGAGGAAAAGAAAGCAAAAAGAAAAAAGAGTGCTCACACTGGATTATCAAAGTTGTTTTCTTTTCCTTAGACCCAGAGCTATAAAGAAGTACTGACAACCAAACTATGATTTCTACCGCAAACCCTCCCAACCTCTCCCACTCCCGAGTTATACTCCCTCACAGCCTCTCACCCACATAGAAACCTGGGGCTCTCCCTCACCCCAACCCCTGCTCTGAGTTTTGCCAGTTCTTACCATTTAATATCTCCAGGGTCTGTCCACAGCCATTAGCCTGGAGCAAGCCTTTAGCCCATCTCCGGCCCAACGGGCAGGGAAAAGCCTCTGATAAGCAGATGGCCTTAGAGATAGACTGCCTGAGTCACAACCTAGTTCTCCCACTTGTTAGACAACCAATGTTGCCCCAATTACTCTGTGTCTCAATCTCCTCTTCTGTGCAAAGAGAAGGCAATAGCATTTTGGCCCATACGGCTACGTCAGGATCATCTGAGATAGAGTTCATAGGACAATTCTTGCTCCATAGTAATGTGCTCCATAAACATGAGCTACCATGATTTGTTATTATTTCCGTCCTTCCTTTCTTGCCTCATTTGAATCCATTTTCCGGGAGCAATCATTTTCAGTCAACTCTGATCCTTCACCTTCCTGCTGAAAACACTTGTAGAAGTTCCCTGTGGCTTTTAAGAAAAGCCTAAATGCTTATGAAGGCCTACAGGGCCAGGCTTGGTCTGGGCTCTCCCCCACTCTCCAGCTCCATCCTAAACCCTCCCCGCTGTTCTCAAGGCCCCAGACACTCTGACCTTCTTTCGGTTCTTCAAACCCACCAAGCTTCCTCTCACCTCAGGGCTTTTACACAAGCTGCTTCCTCTGCCCGGAACGCCGACTCATCCTTTCCGTCTGGGCTTGGAGCCTCATCACTTCCTGAGGGAGACCTTGCCCAGCTTCCGCAACTAGGTCAAACCTCTCTGAGGCGCCATGTACTTCTCCATGGCGCTCCTCAGAGTCCTAATCTCTGCAGTTATTAGATTAACCTCTCACTGTTACAGTGGAAGCTCTATGAAGGCAGAGACCATGTCTACTTTTGATTTATTCCAACCCTTAAAGCCTAGCATTGTTCCTGATATATAAGATGGTAGGTGCTCAATTAATATCTTTGGAATAAGAGGAGAAGGGAGGGAGGGAGGAAAGGAAAAGTTATGCCAGAGTGTTTTGCCTGTTCTGGAAACCCCACTGCTGTGAGGACCTGTGGTGGTCACAAGGAACCATCTCATACCACAAGCCTTGCATGTTTCTCTCACCTCCTGCTGCCTTTGATTCATTAAGTTCTCAATTTAACTCCAATGTTCACTCTTAGAAAAAATGGTCCTTACACTGGCATTATAGTGTGACCTCAGCATGCAGTTTATGGCTTATTTTTTCTTGTGCAGCCATTTTGTGGTCCCAAGAAGGTCAACGTGATAGATGTGACATTGTGGGGGGAAAAATTCCACCCAACCAGAACCAAAGGGGATTCTTTGTTTCCTGGTATGTCTGCCTCCTATTGAGGAGTGATCCAATCAGGAGCTCCAACACAAACAAAAGACAATGGAACGATGGGAGTCAGGGACAGAAAAGTTTTCCCACATCCACCATTTTCAACCTCCTAGAAAAACCACTAGAAAACGAGAGTAAGCCTATTGTAAAGAAGACATTTTTCTGAACTATCGGCAGAGGAGAGGGGCATTCCTCTTGCTGTATGTGGGTGACCACAGATGAATTTCAGAAGAACCAGAGAAGAAGGGAGGTCAAAGTTGAAAGGGATGTTTTGCCCTTCATCCAACCCCATTCTTGTATGAATGAGGCAACTGAAGGGACTTGCCTAACGTCACAGAGTCTCCTTCTAGAAAAGGAGGCTAGAGAAGGGAACTGAAGTTGATTGACTAGCACTTTGAGCTACTACTCATAGTTTAGTTTCTTTGCCCTGATTAAATCCTTACATAACTATATGAAGGACGTTTCATTACCCCCATTTTACAGGTAAAAACACAGAGGCTCAAGACGTCCTGGCCCAAAGATGACAGCTGTGCAATGGAAATATTCTGAGGCTGACCCTGCAAAGCATCCTCGATCTTCTGCAAACTAGCACCCTGCACCTGAGCACTCTTATCAGTGAGGTGGACCACATGCTCTGGTTTACCTGAGTCACTTCTGATTTATATCCATTGTTGCAGTGTCATTAGTAATAGCACCTCCTTTCTACTTCAAAAGTGCCCTGGTTGGGATAATAAATGTATTATTGTATGGTCATTCTACTATCTACAAAATTGGGATATTGATATTACCTGCTCATGTGGTTGCAAGGAATCAATGGGATTTTGCACATAAATGCATGGCACCTGGCACACAGTAAGCACTCAATAGGTGTTGGCTGTTATTATTATAGTTACGAAGGTGACTGAAGAGGGGCAACAAGGAGTGAAGCCCAGCTTTCCCACTTGACATTCTCATTGTGGTCTCTGTGAGTGACACTCCCTGGACTTGGTAGTGCCAGCTTTACTGGCTTCAAACTGACTCCTGGAGTGGGTGGGCAGCACCAGCCACTCTAAACTAGAGGCCATGTGGCAGTACCAACCTTGCTTTTTCCAGCTCTGAGCCAATCAGATGCACTGCCTGGGCCTTCATGGGTCACTGTTTCAGACTAATTTTTTTTTTTTTACTCTAAATTCTACAGCTCAGTTTTCTTCAGAGTCCCCCTCCTCCAGCCCCAGCCCATGCTAATTAAGCGATAGGAACTTGCCTCCTCTTCAAGATTAAGAGGTGGGTGTGAATATTTTCCTCTGGCTCCCTTATATGTTCCTGATTATGGTAATAAAAATGCTAAGCTCTACTGCCTCTTACTGGAGTGAAGGCAGCTGAAATCTCCCCATTCCCTGAAGAATCTAATTGTTGATGCTAGTGCATCTAAACAGGTGTTCTTTCTATTGCTTTTTTGAAAGTCTTTTCACTGGAAAGATCAGTTTAAATATTGCTTTGAAGTAACCAGTGATTGCTTCTGTATTCATCCAAATTTATACCTTTGATTCTGTGTACTAGAAAAGACATCACCTTCAAAGTCTATAAACTTAAATAAGGTAGGTGATTTTTAATTTAGCTCTTTGTCCTTGTCTATCTTCCATATTTTATACAAAATATGCATAGATTTCTTTTATTATTTAAAGCCTAGTTTAAACCTATATTTCAATTTCTAGAGTCTTCTTCGGATGCCCTATAGCACCAAGCGTGGTGTGCCCTACAGAGAGGATGTTCAATAAATATTTGTGGAAAAGGTAAATTAATACCTTAACCTGGATTTCAAACAAATTGGATTTGTCTCTAGGTGTTTGGACTCAGGAATTTTTTAAATAGTGTGTGATTTTTGTTGTGTCGGTTTCTGTTTTATTCTGTTCTCTCTGCCTAGAATTTCCTCCATTTCATCTCTCTCTTTGGAAACCTCACTCTCATTCAAGTTTCTCATCAAATGCCAGTTGCTTCATGAAACCCAGTTTGCAGTCTCCAACCAGATACCATGGATTCAGAGTCTTAGCACAAAGGATTTGGAAAGGATCACATCTAATTTTCCAAAACCCACAGTACTCTGGGTCTCTGTTATCTTATCTGGAGGTATATTTGTGCCCTGACTTTACTCACCCATTCTGAGCATGTGAACTTAAAATGAAACAGAGAGTATATACTCTGCCAAACCCAGTATATACAGTATAAAAGATAGCAATTGCTTAATAAATGATATGTTTATAGTTTTAAAGACTTTTTTAAAGTAGGGTATACGTGGGCCGGCCGAGTGGCACAGTGGTTAAGCGCTGGCTTGGGAAGCCAGCGGCCCCGGTTCGGTCCCACATATGAAGGCCAGTGACACTGCCCTCAAAAAAAAAAAAAAAAAGTAGGGTATACCTGAATGTAGAAATGATTAATGTGGCTCTTGAATCAAGTCCCTAAAACGCAGAGCTTTAGAACTCAGCTGTCATGTATCCAGACTCTCTTGCACATGTGAAACACCTCTGGTTCATAGCATCTTAGAGTCTTGCGTAAGGTCACCTGGCTGGGGGAGATCAGAGTTCACCCAGCAGATCTCCTAAATGTCTCCAGACATTTCCTTAGGCATAATTTAATACATATCAGTGTATCCTTGAGTGTAAAGTACCCTTCAAGATTGAATACAGTAACTTTGAATACAGTAACTGGCTAACTTTTCAGAGTTTCCTCCCTCCCTTTCAGTGCCTGTCTCTAAGCAGCCAAGTTGTGGCTCAGTGACTTTTATCTGGGTAATATGAAAACAGGGCGCCCAGCCAATTTTGATGAGCTAACTATTTCCCTAAATTATCATGCCTAAGCAAAGGGCCCTGAACCTGCTGTTTAATACTTATCATTGGATCTGGGGGATGGGCCATACACAGGCACATCATCAAATAGCTGGAATTTTATATTTTAGATGGTCAAGCAGTGAAAATTGCCATCAGAAATGACTGACAGCTCCTCTGCCTCATTTCTGCTACATTAAGTTAGGTGAAAATAAAATCAACTTCAGTCTTTTTACAGATTTCTTGCTGAAGACATATGTAACAGGATTATAAATTTTCACCAGCAATTGATGGGAGAACAGGCACTTCAAAGTGCCTGAAAGAATTTGCAAAATGTCCCAATTAACAGAATGTGGCTAACACCTCTAAAACTAAGAGAAAATAAATGTTGCAGTGGGAATGAATCTTGCTGAGTGCTGGGCTGTTGGCTGATTGCCTGGGGAGAGTGGTGGCCAGAGTTTGCCAGCTGGCTGAGCCACGCGCCTGTAAAGGATGCGGTCAGCTTACACCTTGGCAAACTATGATTTTGATGGAAATCTTAGAGGTCGGCAGACGCTCTCCCTAGTAAAGTACGTTAGATCAGGTCATTGCTTTTATTTGAATGAAGAAAATATCTTGATGGCCAGAATTAATAGGACCAAGTCAGTACTCTGCTCCAAACGAGAGTTCATTGCTGGATCAGAATAGATAAATATCCTAAAACAGACACAGGATGTAACTGAAGGTGGCACATTCAGCTAATCCCTGAGTTAAAGCAGTCATCTGACTGAAGCAAATCAGCTGGCTCACCAACAACTGCACGTCTTCCCACAAGTTCCATTCAACAGCCATTTTTTTCAGACTCTGAACTCCAAAGCTATTGCTATCCTATCCTCTCATGTTCACTCACATGCACCTGTGTGTCGTTGTTGTAGTGTGTGTTTTGCATAGATATGAAGACAAGGGTCAGGTGTGAACAGCCTAGCAGCCCCACAATAGCTAGCTTAGAGGCACTCAATGAATGAAATAATTGCAAAGAGTTTTTACATTCCAGAGTTTATACTGACAATTATGGCCATTTAAAAACTGTCTTAAAAAATTGACAAAATCCCTACCAGTCTCAAAAATGGATATATTTATTTTTGAAATGAGTTAAAACTGATTCTAATAACTATTTTTTTTTAAAAATCAAGCATGCAAAAGTACCCAGAAAGAAATACTGTGAACAAATTTAAAAGACAAATACAGACTAAGCAAAACATTTGCAAGACTGGATATGTAACTGGCCCTTACTATATAAAAGTGGACAAAGATCATAATTTGGGAATTAACAAATGAAGAAGTGACTATTTAACATATGAAAGCATTTTCAACCTTACTGGTAACCAAATACAGATAGCAACTAGACACATCATTTATGAAATAAGGAAGAACCAGAGTTGTCTTGGGATAATTTGATACTTTCATACAGTGACCATGGCAATGCAAAATGAAACCACCTTTCGGAAGGGTAATTGTCTATATATGTGTGCATATGTGTGTACATATGACCTTCAGAGATTCATTCCAATAAAACAATCAGAGAAGTGTGTAAAGGTGCATGTATAAGCAAATTGGAAGAGTCTACATGTTGAACAACAGGATTAATCAAGTGAGGTAAACTACATCCATACTATTAATGCTGCCATTAAATTGGTAAAATTGGTATCTATTAATTGTAATAGAAAGATATTTACAACATATTAAGCAAAAAAATCCAGTCACAGAAAAGTATTATCAAATTTTTGAAAACCATATTTATATATACTGTATATGTATGTTTGTACATATGAACCTATATGTTTACATCTGCATGATAGCCATGATTTTTGCCTTCCTCAGAGTTGTTTTCATATGAAAGGATTGGTAGAGCTTAGCTCAAATATAAGAGTTTTGCTCAAACATACAAAGTTTTAAAAAGCAAAGGTTTAATTGAGTTGGCAGAGGTTTGGACATAACTTCAGAAGAGTAGACCAGAGGATTTGAAAGAGAACTTTTACTGATGCTTGCATGATTAATGATGAATGCACTAATTGTTTTTTCCTTGCCAGAGATCAGATTGGGTTAGGTTTTTGGACTTAAAAATATTAGTGAATTTAAAATATGGATATATACCTATTCACATAGGAATGGGGAAGTTGGATGACATTAAATCTAACAAGTTTTCCATGCTTTAGATTTACTGCATTACAAGCATTACACGGAGGATTCTTGTAAGTTTGAAGTTGTTTGTACAATTTCAAATATATCGGGGAGGGGAAATTGATGGAAATGTGAAGGTTAATTAAGAGTAGGTGAGAAAAAAACAAGAGCTCCCCCTTATCTGCTGTTTCCCTTTCCTTGGCTTCAGTTTGCAGCAGTCAACTATGGTCTGAAAATATTAAATGAAAATTTCCAGAAATAAATAATCCGTAGGTTTTTAAATTGCATGTCATTTTGAGTAGCATGGTGAAATCTCGCGAGCCCAGCTCTGTCCCACCTGGGACATGAATCAAGTCTCCATGCTGTGTATGCTCCCCACCTGTTAGTCAGTTAGCAACCATCTTCGTTATCAGATCGATTGAAGCTGTGTTGCAGTGTTTGTGTTGAAGTAACCCTTATTTTACTTAATAAATAGCCCCAAAGTGCAAGTGTAGTGATGTGGGCAATTCAGATATGCCAAAGAGAAGCCTTAAAGTGCTTGTTACTTATCAACAAAAGTCACTAGTAGCCTAATGTTACCTCACAATGCCTATAGTCATCCACCTCACTTCATTTCATCTCATCATGCAGGCATTGTATCATCTCACATTATCACAAGAAGAAAGGTGAGTATAATGCAATAAAATATTTTGAGAGAGACCATATGCCCATAATGTATTATAAAATATACAGTATATTTTATAATTGTTCTATTTTATTATTAGTTGTTATTATCTCTTACTGTGCCTAATTTACAAATTTAACTTTATCATAGGTATGTGTATATAGAAAAAAAAACATGGTATATATAGGGTCTGGTACCTTCTGTGATTTTGGGCATCTACTGGGAGTCTTGAAGCATATCCCTAGTTGATAAGGGGGGACTACTATATAAAGAAGTTAAAAAAAAAAATCTTTGTTTTAATGCCATAGAAAATTAGCAGAAGAAGAGTTTAAAATTACTGAAGTTGAATATAGTAAATCAAGTTAGCATTAATATTTGTGAGTATGTGATTGTAAAAAGATGGACTAAATGGGGGCTGCCCGAGTGGCACGGTGGTTAAGCGCTGGCTTGGGAAGCCAGCGACCCCGGTTCGGGTCCCACATGTGAGAGCCAGTGACACTGCTCTCAAAAAAAAAAAAGAAAAAAGATGGACTAAATGACTAGCTAAATGTCTTTTAGGGCTATTGGTAATAGAATCAATTATGGTTCATTATTAACTATATTAACAGAAAATTAGCTTTCATTAGCTCCTAAAAATACGAGGTTGTTATAATAGACTGTGGTCCCTTGTCAACATATGTAAAACTTGAAGGCTTATAAACCAGCTCCCTTCCGAGAACTAAAGTAGATTAGATGATCAATTAATGGCTAAAATGTTATTATATTTCTTTTTAATATTTCTTGTCAAAAACTTAAACATTCCTGATTCAACTTGTGTTTCTATTTGAGTAATATAATTTGATCATAATTGGTTTCATTTCGATTGTCTTTACATTTTGGGTACTTATTATCTTTTCTCTGATCCACTGGGAATGCCAAGTACCAATTTTTGCTATTTAGCAAGTCAGTGAGGAGCTTCCCACTGAGTGCCTTAATTATTGTTAATTGAATATTGTAAATGGTTTTTCAAGATCACCATCTTGGCAATTCACCTAGCGTTTTTCTCAGTTAGCAAAAGTTAAAGCACCAAGGATCCCTTCTACCCTTTTCTATACAGTCATCAAATCAAGAATCAGCAGTTAACTGATTCCTATAAAAACTAGGCTCCTCTTTTTAAATGTCACATCACACATATATGCTTCATATGGCACTGGAACAGGATGGCTGTTCAATGAATATTAAATGACAGCTGTCCTTTTAAATAGAATGATTCCCAGTTCCAGTCTGAGAGGAAACATCCCATTTCGCTTCCAGAGCCTCCACAGTGTGTCTCATCTAGCAGGGCAGTCCTGGTTCTCTAGGGTAGGTCTCTTCCATTGTCATGCTCCAGGACTAACCTTTCTAGGACTTTTTGCTGTTCTATAATCAAAACAAGGGGAAAAAATAATAAATAAAAAAACCTCAGAAAATCTAAGAATGTCAGAAATGCTACAGACCAAAAAATTAGTGAAAAAACTCACCGAGCCAGTCTTCCTATGTACTTCTTGCCTTACAATGCACGATAAAAAATAAATGATAAGTTTATGATCTGCTTTCTCAGCTTTCAGACTATGTCTCCAGTTTTGGAGGGGAGCTGAGGGCTAAGATTTCATTGGAATGAATTTGTCTTAGAGGTTAGTTTCAGCTCATAAAATCTTGCCTTCTTAATTATTTGTTTTCTTGCTTGATCAATGAAATCTCAACTATCATTATGAAATCAGGACCAGAAGAAGCCATGAGACATAATGTAGAGTCTCCTTCCTCATCAAGGTGGTCCATAAATTACAAAAAAAAAAAAAAAAAGAAAACAGAGAGAGAGAGAGAGAGAGAGAGAGAAGGGAGTCTGTTTCTTTGGAGGGACAGGCTTCCACAGACTTGACTAGTAGCCTGTTCAAACATAAATGACATTTTCTGCCAGGACTTTTCCTTCACATCTAGCCACTTGCTATTAAGATTGGCAGGTCTCAGGTTTAGAGACAAATTCAAGGCCCACCTTCAGCAATTTTCTAATGTTGAGTGTCATGCACTACATGGTGATAATTTGGTCCCTGGCTTTTTACTTTTAGGAAAATAAAAATTTGCCTGCATTTCTCAGCTATTTGATCCTTATATATTGGATGAAGATTTGTAAGTCACCTCAAATGTTTTGTGATAGGACCTACTCGTAGGTCAGAATGAATAAATGATTGAATAAACAAAATAATAAAACCCCTCAAGCTGCAGTTTAAGAGCACTTTGGCTAGTTCTGAACAACAGCCAGTTATCATTACATTTTTTTTTTTTTGAGGGCAGTGTCACTGGCCCTCATATGTGGGACCGAATCGGGGCCGCTAGGCTTCCCAAGCCAGCGCTTAACCACTGTGCCACTCGGCCGGCCCATCATTACATTTTAATAGAGATAACAAACACAGCTTGCCCATGCCCAGAGCTTTCTGATGAGAAATGCCCTGCCCATATCTTCTTATCTCCCAGAAATTGGACCAATGGCAGGCATCTGACCAGAGAGCAACCATTGCATTGGCCGGACGATGGCCTATAATGTGACCTGGCACCAACAGGTGTCCTGGGCCTCTCAGATTCAGTCTCCTGAGAAGTTCAAGTGGAGCAAGAATGGGCTAGTTAGTATGAGAAAGCTGAAACTGAAGGGTCTTGATTAGAAAGGGGCCTGAGAGGACATAATGCCATATCCAAGCTGGTTATGGGGGAGCAGAAACAATGATGAAGTCAACAAACTGGTCAGGAGAGAAGAGAGAATGAGTCAGGGTGGACTACCTCACAGAGCTGGGAGAACAGCTTGACCCAGAGCTGCCACTCTTTCTGGAGGCTTCCCCTATTTCACACACCTTCTCTTGGTAAACCTCCCATTTTTCCAAGAAAACCTGACAGAATCTTTGTTGTTTGCAGCCAAAAGTCTCAACATGTGTCAAAGCATTTTTTTTTCCTTCCTGTTTTCACTCAGTTATAAAGTTTTTACTTGATTACTTTAGGCTTTTCCATTTTTTTCCAATAAGATTTAAAAATTATTGTCTTGTAGAAAGATATTTGAGAGAAGTTTAAATAAACAGAAAGAGCTGATTATTCCCATTTACTTGTCTTTAAATAAATACTGTCTTTAAAAATCCTAAATATTTATGGAAGGAGATTCCCTAACTTCCTCCAAAGGCTTGCTTAGCTTTCTCACAAATAGTAGAACTCATCTGCCATGAAGCCCCACTGTCTGATATTTGCACATACTACAGCTTCCCCATCTTTTTCTAGTTGCTTTGGGTAGAATATCTGGCTTTTTGACTTGTTCCCCCTGAGACAGGCACCATGGCTCCACTCAATGCCATTCTTGGACAAGTTGCTTCCTTCTCTAGGGCCCAGTTCCTTACACTAGAGGCTTATTTGTCTGGGGAGGGGGAGATGGAAGTGGCATATCAGCCTATTTCTATATGTGAGGAAGCTGAACCTTTTTAAACTTTAAACATGGTCCAACTGACACAGTGTGCTATAGACAGAGAACTTTTGGTCATTCTACCTCCTACAAGGGAAGACTGGTGATTAGATTGATGGAAATGTGGATTTCCATAGGGGTTCTGTCACAATGGACACGTTAGCCATTGTCCTTCATTTATCAGAGCCACTCAAACTTTAAGAAATATGCAGACATTTAAACCCCCAGATATATGTAATGCTCATTTTCATTACTTTTATGTTTTAGGGCCTAGAATACCTGCCACACAGAGTCCATAACTTTAAGTAATTCATGAATTTATCAGTGGCTAGTTTTAGGAGGGTTCATCTTAATGATAATATTGACTACATACACAGCAAATCAAATCAGTTGTGCATAATCTAATTTTCTCATCAGCTGAAAATATCAGAAGGACTTTTCAATGTGAATGTGGATGCTGGGTGTTCCAAGAATTATAATTCTGAGCCATGGTCTGATACATGTCGACTATGGCTGATTCCCAATTAATTGTGGCTGGATTTGCCACGTTATCTTTCATGGCATGGTCTGCTCATTCTTAACTTTATGTACTGTTGGCACCTCCTCTATTGAGAAGCTTGCTTTGTAAACATCTCACTAACTTTCTATGGGGGAACCCTAGCTCCTTAATAGTACTCATGCATAGAAGTCCCCCTCCCCGACTCACATGGACATTTATGCTGCTCTCATCCTTCTTAGCTGGAATGTCCTCATTTTGCTGTCTAGCTCCCAAGACCCAGCTTAAGTCCTCCTTATTTCCCCTGAATTCTTCTCAGACTTCCAGTTCTCTCTGGTCTTCAATTCTTCTGAACTTTTATAGCCTTAGCCATCCATATCACCTTAACTTTTTAGTATAAACTGCAGTGGATTGCTTCCCATTTCATAGGTCAGCCCCTCAGCCAATCACAGACTTTGAAATGGAACTGGGACCATGGCCTTTATCATGACTTTATGCTCCATACATCTTGCACAAGCATTTATACTGATATGAAAAAAAAAAATGTCTTGCTTGATCCACTTCAACTCTATTTTCTCTGCATATGGAAAAAAAAACATTATGAAACATGGCCATCATCACTTCTCCTGTAGGAAAAACAAGAGGGGCACAAACCTTTGAATGATTCTGGGAAAGGACTTTTATTTCCCCCAGAACTGCCATTGCAGGAGGGCAGCCGGGAGAAAGAGGGCAGCTACCTAATTCTTCATAAACTTACTTCGTTAAGTTGTTGTAAGGGAATGCTCAGATGCTGTGACATACCCATATTCAAGCGTAAGTATAAAAACCGATTCAAAAATGAAGCCTAAATGATAGTTTAAATTATCCTTCTGACAGTGGACAGTTGAGCACTGGCCATAGTAAAATTAGCCATTGTCAGTACCATGGTGTCATCCTCACTCCCCTCTTCCCTAAATCACAGGAACGAAATAGTAGTCACAATTAAAAAGGGGTCTATAAATATTTGAGTTGAAATGTTACTAGAAGACCTTCTTATTCTCAAGTTATTCTGGGTGTCAAAGATGCAAAATGACTTTTACCATGTGGTTCAGTGGTTCCACAATTTTTTTTAAAGATTTTATTCGGGAATTGGGGGAGGGGAACAGTGTTGGAGAATCGGGGAAGGGGAACAGACAAATTGCTGTCTTTTTGTTCTTCAGTCTCGTTTTGGAGGATGTTGCTTCACTGACCCATGTTATATCGTCATTGCACTCTTCCCGGATGAGGCAGATCGGTCGCCCGCCTCTGGATGGCTGCTCACCGCGGCTATTGGCAGTTCACACTGGCTGCCAGCCGCTCACGCTTGCTGCCGGCCACTCACTGTAGCCTATGGCAGCCCACTGCAGCAGGACCTGCAGCCTACACCGTCGCTGGGGCTCGTGCAGCCCAGCTCCAGGTGGAGCTGTTGTTAGCTGTAGAGGGCAGTGTCATACTATGGCTTGTTTGTAGCGCCACTGGCCCTGGGACACATCTGCCATTGCTAAGAGAGCACAATTCAGAACAGACTGCCTCACACCAAATGTCTGACACAGAAAAAGGGGATAAGCTTAAAAAAATAGTGTCAGAAATCTTGGATTCATGTTCTATGCAGTGAGGTGCTGGAGTTGAAGAGAGTCAATGCATCTTCCTCTTCCCAACTCCACATTCAGTGATGTCAGGTTGATGCCTGCTGGACTATTTATACCACAGAAATTGGCAAACAATAAAAGCTTAGTGTTGTGTCCTCCTCGCCCCCAAAGTCACCACTGCAAATCTGCCACTTTAGCTGCGTGAACCTGGTACGTTTTGTAACTTCTCCAAACCTTGAGTGATACCTATTTCACAGGGGTATTGGTGTAAATAAGACAATTAACTTGAAAGTGCTCTGTAAATTGTAAAGGTTCTACAGGTGATAGTTTTTATCATTTGGAGTACAATGTTAAATATAAAGTTTTAACATTTATTAAAATTAAAGCATACAATGATCACCATTATTTGCAAGCTTAAAATATGATACAGGATAAGACTTCAGAAAGTACAATATTTAGGAAGCAGCATATTTGTGTCATTTAAAACTATTATATGCAAGTTACAAAAACACTCTAACTCAAATTGGTTCATTTCAGTCTAGGTTCATTGTCACCTACACTAGAAAGGCCAAAGAGACTCCCAGCTTAATTCACCTATCCTAATCAGGAGGCAGGGCTTAACCCAGCAGCTCAGGTGATGCCGGCATCTAGCAGGAGGACCATATATCCCTGTTTTCCCAGGATAGTTCTGTTTATGCATCCTGTCTGGTTTGGTGTTCATCTTGCCAAACCATCATTCTCAAAGGTGTCCTAGTTTAGAAGATAAATGAAATGATTACTTAATCAAGGTTTTCTTTCTCTGCTCAATTTTTTAGTGTTGCAGGATTCATCCTCAGGTCACATGATACATTTCCCCCTACCCATTTCTGTAGCTGCAGCCTCTTCCACATGGGTAGCAAAATAGCTGTAGCAGCTACAAACCTCACACCCTGACACTGCTCCATCTAGTGGGACAGATAACCTCTTCCACCAGCACCTAGAGCAGTGCTGGGACTCACTGTCTCTCGCTGGTCTGATGTAGGTCACAAGGCTGTTCCTGAAGCGCCCATTTGGGAAAATGGATTTGCTGATGAACTTAGTCACTCATATTCAAGCCTAGAGTCATCATGAGACAATTCCACACAAATCATTTAACCGAGAATAAGGATGGGAGAATTTTCCGAGAACTAACTGTTGGCAGCAGAGGAGGTGAGTGGATACTGGCGAGGTAGCAAGAATGATCAGTGACACCGCAGAGCAGTAAAAGTACGGCAGCCGGAAGCAGCGGACCCAGCGTTTAGCTTTTCCACTAACTAGCGTTGGGATGGTGAGCAGGCCCTTGCATGCCTTAGGCTTCAGTTTCCCATTAGGTAAAGTGGGAAGGTAGAACAAAAGGATTTCAAAGGTTTCGTCTTGCTCTAGTGTTTAAATTATGGCTACGTTCTTTCATTAGTATTCAAGGTTATCAATGCCAGGTTGATTTTCTTACCTGATTTTTCTCACTGGCTTAAACAGACCTCACCTTGGCTTTCTTCCTAACCTAGAAGCCTTCCAACTCTGGTGGAGATCTGAAAGGTTCCTTTGCTCCTGTTAAGTCAGTCATATTCTTTAACTGGCTAACTTTCCCCACAGTTTACAACTTGTGTCAGAGCCCAGGAAGATTTGCTTTAAGTTTTTTTCCCTGTGAACCAAACAAGTCATAAAAACAGATTTATATCATGGTTTCCTTAGAGCTGCATTTCATCCTAGGTTTCTTAAATCAAGAAATTGACTATCATAATGGCCGAGTGAATCAAACACGGCAGCAATGAGTGGCTGCCTTTAGCAAAGAGAGAGGGAGTCTTATTATTTAAATGTTCCTGGTTGTATTAAGTGGAGCAAAAGGCTTAGAATGGAAAATGAGAGAAATAGGCAGCCAAGTCAAAAGCGCCACCAAGCTGTAAATAAAACATGAAACGGGCTTAGAAAGGGAGCATTACATTGAAGTCAAACACTGATAGATAGTCCCTAATTGTGAGATGTTTGTAAAAGGTGACATGACACCTGTCAATTATCCACAGCAGCCAGGAAATGTAGATTACATGAATAATTCACCAATCCAGTGCCCTTTGTTGCTAAGCTGTCTAAACCCAGTCCATAAAATAACTGCTGATACAAAAGGAGAAAAAATATATTTAAATGGCAAGAGCCTTCTGTTTCAGGTGGAAATGTTTTAAAGGCTGCTTCATTATACGGCCATGTTCCAGTTAGCACCAGGGGCTAAATAATTAACATGTGAGCCTTTATCAGGTATAACAAAGGAGGGGTCTTGGGCTCTGGAAACTTTATATGTCCCCTAGGAGAGGCTACAGAAAAGAATCTTCAGTATCGGAAACATATCATCACATATCTCACAATGTTCTCACCCTCCAAACAGCATGCAATCCTTTAAAAAGTCTGAACTTTTGTTTTGGAATCATGGAATTATAGAATAAATTTGGAAGGTCACTTAGAGATAGCCTACTCCAGTGGTTTTTAGAAGCAACAGAAACCTTTTTACAAAGAAAATCTTATGTGAGAGTACACAGTGTAAGACAGGTAAAAGTGGAATTCTTTGAGTTGACTAGGGTGGTGGTCAGGCGGACTGTAGGACATGGTCGGGGTGGGCTGCTTTAGCAGCCCCTGCCCTACACCTACAAGGATCCAAGGGCCCTGCTTCTCAGATGAGAAAACTGAAGCTGCAGAGGCAAAGAGGCTCACTAAGTCCCAGAGTAGGCCGGTGGCAGAGCTGAGACTGGAAGCCAAACTGTCACCTCCCGTGTAACACACATACACATGTACAGCTGTAAGTACAGCTTGTCTACACAGCAGCATGAGTAGCCAGGATTTGGAGAAATACCAGTTCTGCAGCTCCCAGGACCTCACAAGTCAGCCTGAGGAATGGAAACAACTGACTCTTTCATTTGTGGCCTGGGCCCAGGCAGCCTGATACCTACACTGCCCCCCCTTTACTTCCCCCACTCCCGTGTTGGCCACAGGGCCAGGGTCAGAGGCCATGGGCCAGGTGGAAGGTGGGGCCTTGGAATGCCCAGGGGACTGGGCAGGCAGCCATAGGTAACCAGAGCTAGCCATTCAATCCATCTGCTTCCCTGGGCTGCTGTAAGAAAAAGCGTCATTGGAGAGAGCTACAGAGGTGGCTGGTTCCAGGAGCAAATTCCTCAACACTATAGAGAAAAATTTTTCTCACCTCTACAAAATGGCTCATTCTTTCTAACTTCCTTCATGATGAAGAGTCCAGCAGACAAAGAGAAACCAAAGAGAGGTTCCATTTCATAAAGTTTATGAAGAAAAGAAGAACTTCTTTCTCATTTCAGGCTTATTTGCTGCCAAATTTTGGCTCTGTTTTTGAAAGTGTGCAAGGAGGTTTCATTCCTGTGTCAACCTACTGGGTGTAAATGTTTCAGCACAGGTTTTCTCTCATGTTTGCTAATATTCTCTAATTGTCTCAGCTAATAATTTTAGGAGGTTGACCTATAGGCAAATGGTAGTAGGAGAGAGGAAAAAAGTTTCTGATGCAGGTCAAAGGCAAATATAATTTCGAGTCTTCCTGAATTTATCTCTTTGCAATCAGTTATCACTTTTAGATTGAACACATCGTATTTAGTTACATATAGGAATAATAATGCATTGCTGGTTTTACTGGTGAAAAGCTGAGGTTGAAAACTTCATGTTTTAACTTCAGTCATTCCAACTAGCCATGAAACAGGAGAAACTGGGCATCTTGATGTTAGGGCTGCACTGAGGCTGATTCAGCCTATATGTCACTAGATCCCTTAGACTCTGTGAGGAATGAGTTTCTTTCAACCAATGGAGGTAATTATTAAATGAGTCAATCATTACCTAAACCAGTTAATGCTGGTTCCAATAAAGCTTCTATGTCTCTACAGAGCAGCCTGGAGAAGTATTCTCTAGTAAGAGACTGGTAGAGCCAAAGCAGCTGGCTGTGAGTCCCAGCAAATGGCTGGACCTCCCTGAGCCTCGGTTTCCTTATTCGTAATGTGAGTGCCATGATGGTGAAAACAGTGACTGTCTCATGGGATGGCTGTGAGCACTGTGACTACCTCATCTGCCTAGCAAAATCCTTGCTCAGTTGCGTCGTAGTCTAGGTTCCCAGAAAGCTGGGGCTGAGAAAAAGGCTTCCTTGAGAGTTCTTCATTGTGCATGTGACCCCAGGAAGCTAGACGAGAGATGGAGGAGCCCTGCAGGGAAGGAAGCAGGCATTGTCAAGGTGATACTGCTTAGGGTTGCCATTCTTTTTTTTTTAAAAGATTTTATTGGGGGATTGGGGGAGGGGAACAGCGTTGGGGAATCGGGGAAGGGGAACAGACAAGTTGCTGTCCTTTTGTTCTTCAGGCTAGTTGTGGAGGATGTTGCTTCACTGGCCCATATTGGTATCTTCATTGCACTCTTCCCGGATGAGGCAGATCAGTCGCCGGCCTTTGGATGTTGTTCATCGTGGCTATTGGCAGCTCACGCTGGCTGCCAGCCGCTCACGCTGGCTGCCGGCCACTCACTGTAGCCTATGGCAGCCCACTGTAGCAGGGGCTGCAGCCTACACCGTCTCCGGGGCTCGCACAGCCCAGCTCCAGGTGGAGCTGTTGTTAGCTGTAGAGGGCAGTGTCACTGGCCCTCACATGTGGGATCCGAACCGGGGCCGCTGGCATCCCCAAACCAGCTCTTAACCAATGCGCCACTCGGCCGGCCCAGGGTTGCCATTTTTAACAAATAAAATACAAAACACCCAGTTAACTTTGAATTTCAAGTGATCAACAAGGAATTTTTTACTATAAGTATATACCATGCAATATTTGGGACATACTTATAGTAAAAAATTCTTTGTTATTTATTTAAAATTCAAAATTAACCAGGCATCCTGCATTTTACCTGGCAACTCTGGCACTGCAATTAATTTCTTGATCTTGTAGACTAAGAAGTATGAAATCTGTTTTAGGATTAAGCTATTTGTCTCCATTCCCCATTGGTCAAAGTGAATGTTCCCCAGGGGTCGTAACTTCTTGAAGCCCTTCTGTGTTGCTCATGTGGGGCTGAGTGGTTCCTATTATTGTCTGCAGTGCCAGGGCAGAAACCTATGGTGAGGTGCTCTCAAGTTGGTCCTGTGTGAGGCTAATCAGAGGCAGCAAAAGTGGCCAGATATGAGACAGCAGAAGTTGTGCAATGGGCATCCATACAGGTGATAAATTGTAGTGATTGAGAGCACAAATTTTGGAGCCGGAGGCCTGTGTTTGAAAATCAGTTCTGCCACTTACTAAGACAAGTTATCTAAATTTTCCTTTTCTCAGTTTCCTCATCTTAATAGTAGGGATAGTAATAATATTCACATAGTAGGATTGTTATGAAGGCTAAAAACAAATATAAAGTTCTCATAATGGCCCTTGGTACATCCTGTGTTTGCTATTATTATCCTTAAAGTGGTACATTTCAACCACTGTAGCTTGGCAGCTGGTGTATCTTGAACACCTTGCAACTAACTGTGTTGCCAAATTTTGATCAATGTCCAAAATACTTTTTTTCCATAAATAAAGCTAAATATCATCATCATGTGGTTTATTTGGTTGTTCTTCAGCACTGAGAAGGATTATCATCTGCCTCAGTTAGAGAATCAGGAGGGAAAGGTTTTTCATTCCCCCAATGAACCCCTGGTCTTCCCGTAGAACCAGGTAGATATCCTAAGCATCCCACCCTCTCCCTCTCAGTCAGTTGTATCCCCCTCCATCCAGTACCACAGGACCTGCTCAGCTTGACACTGTCTGATGACACTGAGGTAACTCGGTATACGCATGGCTGTAGCAGAAATAAATCTCACATAATGATCAGAATATAAACTTGTGTCTCTTTCCATATACAAAGATAAATAGCAAGTTGTTTCAGTTCTCTGAAACTCCCTACTTTGCCCAATGTTCATTTCTTAATATCTGAAATGGCCTGCCAGGAATTCTAAAATTTGAAACTGGGTCTCAAACACAAAATTGCTGAAATATGCTGGCTTAAATGTTCCTTCAAGCAATGCTTCCTCCAGAAACCCATCCTCCTGCTCTCCGCTGAGTTAGAAGCTGGCCCCTCCATGCTCCTGCCGGACTGCTGATAGCCACAGCCTTAGCTTTTATTGCAGAGCATCAAAATGGCTCGTGTGCAGGTCTGCTTTCCTGATACTGTTGAACTCTGTAGGGTGGAGCCATATATTTCATCTTTGTATCTTTAACCCCCAGCCCATAGAGGCCTATGAAAAAAATTTAATTTCTCTTAAAATCAGAAGAAAAAAAAAGAACTGTTAGAGTAGAAAAAAAATGTTTTAATTCTTTCTCATATAAGACAAAAAACAAAATGAAAATTTTAGGGCCACAGAAATCTCTTCAACTATTTTAATGATTTTTAAATGGAGGAAGAGGCCCAAGAAGACAAAAGTGCCTAGAGCCCACAAAAGTCATAAAGTGGTCCTGGTGTTGAAAGAATAAGTAAACAAATGAGTAAATATGGAATGACTGTTAAAAAATGCTTTGCAAATGACAGAGTGCTGTGAAAATGTAGCTTATTATTAAAAGCTGACAATTCTATGGCTCTTGTAACATTCTCCTGCCCTTTAGGACATCATACTCTAAGGAGTTCAAATGATTTCTTCAACTTAAAAGCTTTTCCTTGTCATATTCTTTCTTCCTATGAAATAAAAACTTTACATGGTTTCATATAAAGAATATTTTAGTGTGGATGGGGAGGAAGCAGTGAAAGCACAGAACACAACGGCTCCACTAGTCCTAAGAGCGATCTCAGTATACTCACCACTTACATACCCAATATATATGCCGCACTTACAATGAACCCACTGGATGAAAAGCTGAGTTTCCATAGAAGGTGAACTGAGGTGACTGTTATTTTTACAAAAAAGAAATCCATGAGCCTTAACCTTCATATATGTGTTATAAATATCCCACAACCATGGCTCACCTCTGAGAAAAGTGAATTCAAGTACTTCTGAGGTGATCTGGTGCTATATTCTATCCTCTGAGTTGGTTGATGACAAGCAAATCCTATCAGTTTCTCTTTTGAAAAATATAAATGCAGGGGACACTGATGCCCAGAATATCTTCCAGGGGATGCTGGGAATGTCCTGACCTGGAGATCACTTACGAAGATGATACTCTGGGCTTCCTCATATTACTAAGGAGAATCTAGGCACACCCTTTTCTTGCAATCTTGAAGAGCCTAACTCTTGCAAGAAAGAATCTTTACTTTCTAAAATTATTCTCAAAAATCCTTTAAAATATGAGTTCTCATAGTGCCTTAAAATGTGAGAGTACAAAATAACTATAGGTGGTGGTGGCGAACTTAAAGAAAGGGCATTATTTTTCCCCCCTTTTCTTTCTTTTCTAAGTTTTCTATAATGTGGCTACATTAGTTTTACAAGAATAAAACAAACAAGAATTGCAATTTATGGAGTCCCAAACCCTTCCCTAAGCTCTTTATACACATTTTCTCATTTAAGGAGAGAAATTAGATCTGATATGATTTGCAAAAGTCATTTTGCAAAACTATTGAGAAAGACATTGTTTCACCTATAAAATTGGCACAAAAGCAAAGTAAACTATAATAGAAAAGCTGCCATATTATTCCCTTCCTATTTTAGTTTGTTAGTTGTATGTTCATAGTCTGGGCTTTATCATGGTTTGGTTTTGACTTGGTGCAGAGCGCAGAGAAGAGTTCTCATGAGAATAGTCTCTGGATAGAATGGTCATGAAGGTCAGGTTTCCCAGTACATGGACAGCCAAAGAACAAAGATGTCTAGCAAATGAGTAACTACCAGTTACTCACTGAGTGTCTCTAGCCATTGTCGGCAGCCATTCTAGGCATCTTAAATCCATGAACAAGTGTCTCACAATGGACAAATGTGAGGGAGGTTTCCTGTGTGCCAGGCACTATTCCAGTGTTTTTGTTTTTATTAACTAATCTTCCAAATACATCAACGGGGTAGGTCCTATTATCATCATTCTCGTATTATTAGCAAGGACACCAAGATAGAAAGAAGCTCAGTGCCAAGATCACTCAGCTGAAGGGATATAGGTCTGGAACCTAAATCCAAAGCTACAGAGACTAATGTAGGGCTCAAAACAATTCCAAGAAGTAGGGACTTTCATTATCCCCATTTGGCTTGCGGAGAACATGAGATTTAGAGAGGCTAAGTGACTCACTGGAGCTTACCTCGTTAGTAAATAGCTGTGCTAAGAAGTTTACCCAAGCAAACCAGGCTCCCGAGCCAATGCACTGAAATCATTTCAGCACATGCAGTCTCCATATTCAGGATGCCGCGCCAGCCTGTTTTTTGAGAAGAGAGATAATAGTGACAAAAAGAGGCCGGTGAGCAGAGAAAGGAGGTGAAATGACGCATGGGGGCCAAGGGCCGGGGCACAGAAGAGGCTCTGGGGAGTATGGAAGAAAGAGAAAGGGGACCAGCCCTGTGCTTTATGAACAATGGTGGAACTAGTGCAGCTTGCCAGGACACAAGAAGAAGAAACAAATCAGAAAATGGATAAGACAGAGAGATTTAACAGAAACATGGTGGCGGAGAAAGAAGGACATTAAAAGTGGATAGAGATGAAGGTGAACAAATTATAAAGGAGGCTGTAGTATAAATGTTCTGGAAAGTTCAGAGCCAACAGCTTATGGAGGGCCAACATTGAGTGGGTGACGTGACAGCTCACTGCACACCCAAGGTGTCCTGCCGCTCTGTCAGATGGCCAACATGCTGTAACATCAGGCAGGACCTTGCTCTATCGGGGTGACACACACGTGAAGATTGTACGACGAGGCCCTCAGGGCTTCATGTACAGTAAAACATTGTACGGACCTTCTACACATGACTGAGTGTGTGTCTGATTGAAAAAAGATCAGCTAACGCGTTGGCCGACTTGAGGCCGCGTGCACAGTTACATAAGAAATAAAAATACCTGGGGAGCAAGCCATTGACCACCTTGTATGGGACACACAGAATCCCTAGAGGAAAAGTGCCAGGGGACTCCTTTGCCAACTGTGACAATAGCTGTGGTTGGACTGGGTGTTTTGTTTTGCTTTCACCCCAGTGTTTGGCATGGACTCCTGAACGCCGAGTGGGGCCCCTGAACCCTGCCTGACACTGAATTGCATTCTCTAATGTCATTCCTGTTTGGCTTTGTTTGAGAAGGACTGGGTAACCACAAAGGAGAAAGGGAGAGACTAATTAAAATTTATTTTATGTGAAAACTTTGTGTGCCGAGCCTGTAAGAGATAGTGTAACTTGTAAAAGTAGAGACTTTGGGCGTGAACATAGATAGCTTCAAGTGGTGGCTCCGTTTGGCCTTAGCTGTGGGACCTTGACAAGTTACCCCATCTCTGAGCCTTAATTTTTTTCATCAGTATAATGGGCATAATATTAGGAACAACCTTAAATAATGCAGGCAAATAGTTTAGCTTATAACCGGCACATGATGCCTAGCAAGTGTTAGCTAGTCTTCTCTGTAAAACGGGAGACAGCATCTCCCCAGTTTCCTCAATGGATGGTATGGCTGAAACAAAAGGTGAGCAAGATGAGAGCTTGTCGAAATGTACTTATGAATTTTATACTATGTAGTGTGGTATAGTAAAACCAATATTGGATATGGAGTAAAAAGATTTGGATTTTGGTCTCTGGATCTTCATCTGTTCATCACTTAACAGATCAGTTCATTAACTCCCCTCTATTGTCCCTTTTAGCTCTGACGTCCTGGGACTCCAGTGCCCATTCGTTATCCTGCTTATCTGCAGCCGGAAAGTGAAGACCCTCAGTCTGGTGGGCTCATGGCTGTAGCTCCCATTTCCCACTGGCCTGCCAGAGCCCTGGCTGTGCAACTTCAAAAAGACAAATTGAAGAACCTGATGTAATTCTATCACATACATAGTCTAGAATAACTTTACTAGTATAGATCTGTATATTGTAGGGACTGTTTCTTGGGCAGGATTAAGAGATATTTCACTTTAGATCTTACACACTTCTGTACTGTTTGAACCTTATACTGTGAGCATGTTTTATGGGCTAATGAAAATAATAACAATGAAAATATAAATGAAATTCAAACATGTTCATCATAGAGAGTTTGGAGGGGAAAAAAAAAGAAAATCATTTGTAATATAGCCCAAGTAGTGCTATTAGCATTTTAAATCTTTCAATCTTTTTTCTACATGTGTATAGCACAAAGAAATACACATATGTATTTACAAAATATAACGATATTGTCCTTGCTGTCTTATAATTAGGTTCACTTACTATATTGTTTATATGTTTCCTTGTCGTTAAAGTTTCTTTCATAATCTACAGCGTGATTTCAATGACTGCTTTTTTTTCCATGTTGTATATGGCCAACTTTCTATTGCTGCACATTTTGGCTGCTCTTGGTTTTCCCCTATTGTAAGCATCGACAGGCTTTTGGAGAATAATGAAACGCTGAAATGTTTGGCTTGGTTTCTCCCTTTGAGTAGAGCTGGCTGCTCTCTTTTCTTCCTCCTCTTTGTATCCTTTAGCTTTTGGGTGGAGGCCCACAGAGCTCCACGAGGGGTGGTGTGTGTTTAAGAAACTCAGTTAAAGAAACAAACTGATCGCAAAGAGCTCTGAACCTAGAGTGTTGGGAAAATGCTGAGCATTGTAATTGGCCTAATGTTGTTCCCGTGAGAGATACCATCTCCCTCGGACTCCAGAGTTCTGGCAGGGAGTTTAACTTTTCTCATCCAACTGATGACAGATAAATATTCCTCACTTCAACAGTTATGTGCGGCCCCCAAAATGTTTCCCCTGGTCTGTCAAACACTCATTGGGAATGCCTACCAGCTCATCTTTGAAAATGGAAAAGCGGGCGTGCTGACATCAGCACACTGAGACTATGGGCTTTAGGCTCCGTCGAAAAGATAGCCTCTTGGACAGCTCTGGCCCTGCTCCCTGAGCCAGGCTTTTGGTCCAGTGGTGACTCAGGAAAGAATGCCACTGACAAGCGATGGGCATGCCAGGGAATTACTCAGCACATGCCAACAAGTAACCTCATACGGTAATCAAACGCAAGCCAATCTGTGGATGCTTTGCGTAACAGCATATTTGGATTTGGGGTTTAGCTTTCAGAGCTTGAGTTTCACATTTGCCCGAGCCTAGTCCCAGCTTCCCAGGGCCACTCCTGTGTGCCCTGCCTCTGCTTGCAAGTGGAGAGAGCAGTTCTTCCAAAAACCAGAGCTTGGCCCTCCCCTCGAGGTAACTCAGAACTCTGCCAGGGATCAGCTGTCTCATCTGTCTGCACACCTTGTTCAGGCCAGCGTGTGGACTTCTCCACCTGCCCTGTTTCTTACCAAGAGGCCAGCAACATAGGTGATGGATGCCTCCTTTGCTGTCGGGATACTTAATAGCCATTGTTGGTATTGTCATAGCCTTTGATGTCCCCTACGAACAAGAGAGAGATTTGTTGACTGACAACTGCTGATATTACAAAATTCTCTCCTGGCCATAGAAATTGGCAAAGTATTACTGCATCAACAGGTATTTGGTGTCCAGGAGCCTCAGAAAGGACAAAGAAGCTTACAAATTTTCAGCCCCTTTCTTCTGAATCTGGCCCTTCTGCAGGTATCGTGAGAACCAAGAGTTTGATGGCTTTAGTTCAGGATCCATATGATGGTGATACACTCTCCGCTTTCCTGCACCAATTTGCTACAGAATGGCAGCCACGATCTGAGATCCCCCTAAGTTGGAGACCAAGGCCAAATGACCTGGCTGGCCCACCCACTTCATCAATACTGCCTCACTGTATGTCAGAATTTCCTAAAGGCTTTGGGTGTTTGTGTACTCAAGGTGATATTGACCATGAGGTGTTCAAACAACAATACCTTGGGTGAGAGACAAGGGCTAATCCATGATCTTATTCATAATTCTTCCAATGAAGTAACTATTCACATTTGAACTCCTCGTGAGGAGAAATTGTTCCCATGAGGTAGGGCTTTCTAAATGCCCTTGCTCTTGCCACAGAACTCTGAGAGCTCTGATCTCACCAGGAGAATGTGATTGTGAACACAGAGTGCCCAGGTCAGCGATACCAAGAACTGCAGTACTCAGCAACAGCTATATGAGAGACCAAAGCCTTCCCCAGTAATAAGTTCATAAGGACTCAGTACCTAAACACAGTACTTAAAAAAATCAAATGAATCAGTAATTAAAGATGCTGAAGACAGAAGCTGACATTTCAACACAGGCCTAATAATAAGACTTCATAGGATGATCAACAGTTCTCCAGAGCAGATGTGAGCAATTAGATTTTCTTTACCCCATCAGTTAAGGGTTACCACCAGTTCTTTTTTCCCTTTTATTTCTTTTTTCTAATTTATGTTGTTTTTATTTTTTAATATTTTTTAATTTTTCAATAACAGTTGACATACAACATTATATTAGTTTCAGGTGTACAATGCAGTGATTAGACTTTTTTTTTTTTTTTGAGGGCAGTGTCACTGGCGCTCATATGTGCGACCCGAACCGGGGCCACTGGCTTCCCAAGCCAGCTCTTAACCACTGCACCACTCGCCCAGCCCTGTTTAGACATTTATATACCGTACAAAGTGATCACCCTGATAAGTCTAGTACCCATCTGACACCATATGTAGTTATTACAATATCATTGACTATATTCTCTGTGTTGTACTTTATATCCCCATGACTGTTTTGATAACTGGCAATTTGTACATCTTAATAAGGAGAAACTGAAGATCGATATCTGAACCCATTAAAAAAATGTACTTAATACCAAGTGTACGTTCTGTCATTCTCAAAAAAAAGAGAATATATATATATATATATATATATATATATCCCTTTCCCTTCCAGAATGAAAGCGAACCCCTTTAACTTTCGTTAACTGTAGGTATGTTTCGGCTGGATAGAATCCTTACTGTGTCTCTAATTTTAACATAGATAACAGAAAGCCGAAGATGCCCAACTTAAGCAGCTATCAATACTTTTTTTTAGCTCTAAATATACCTACGAGCCAAGGTCATTATGAAAGTGAAATTTATTTCAAAGTAAAAATATACTACCTGTCTTTTACAAATGCAAGAGTAAAGCACAGTAATTAGCAATGTTTTATTGGTAATTATAAGTCTCCAAAAACCTCAACAAGTTGAACCTATACTGCTTATGTACAAGAACATGAAATATGGCCTCCAATGATAATGAAAGGAAATAATAAATTTGGGAAATTCTCTGCATAGTTCATCACAGAAATTAACTCAAAGACTTCAAATTTTAAAGACAATATTTGAAAGTTTAAGAGGTGTGCTTCAAAGAGCTTTTTCTTTAATATGAACTATGAGAAGATCATTGAAAAGTTTTAACTTGTCAATGTAAGAACACCTCAGGCTTACAAGAAACGTTGTGGAGTTTAGAGTGAAAGCCCAGATATCTGGCTTCTGCTGCTGATTGCTGATGCTGGCTGGGTAGGAGCTGTTCCCAAGAAGGACCCAGCAGGACCTGGGAGCAGTGCCTTGTAGGCCCCTAAGGATAGAGCCACTCAGCCTGGCCACACCTGGCTAAACCACTACTGACTTCTGTAGGCAGGACTGTTCCTGGAGTTCCTTGGAGGTAGGCAGGGGCATGGTTGCCTCAGACCATCTCCCAGTCAGGTCGGTTTGTGAGCATCACCGTGTGGGCAATTCCACTTTCAATCCCATGCCCTTCCACTTAACGAAACCCTATAAAACACGAGTGCCTATTGAGAACAAAGCATGGTGCCATCCTACTTCTCACTCTACTTACCTGCTTTTTTCTTTCGCTTGGTCTCCTTTAAATTATTGGACCATCACCTCTGATTCCAGGAAGCCAATGCTTATTTTATTCTTCCAATCTAAAGATTAATAAGGAGTCTATCTTCTCTAGTCTGATGCACAAGATAAACTCTTAATTCATGCTCCTCAAAGAAAAGAAGTTGTGAGATGAGTCCCATGTGTAAGTTTATACTCATTTTACCAACAGCACATACATGCATAGGTACAGCGTCCCTTCTCTCAGGAAAGCTACGTTCCATATACAAGGTAGGACAATTAAGTTTGCAAACTCATAGGAAAAGTGCTACACACTTCATTGCTGAATATGACTATGGTCACCTTCGAAGCTATGCACCAATACCAGTGCCTGGTCCACTCTTCAAAGCAGTTTTGGAACTCTTTTTCTGGAATGGCCATCAGGGCTGTCATCACATTACCTTTGATGTCCTGAATGTCATCAAAATGTCTTCCTTTCAATATTTCCTTTATCTTCTGGTAAAGCAAGAAGTCATTGGGGACCAGATCAGGTGAGTAGGGAGGATGTTCCAATACAGTTAATTGTTTACTGGCTAAAAACTCCCTCACAGACAGTCCTGTGTGAGCTGGTGCATTGTCATGATGCAAGAGCCATGAATTGTTGGTGAAAAGTTGAGGTCATTTTCGTCTACCTTTTTCATGCAGTCTTTTAAGCACTTCCAAATAGTAAACTTGGTTAACTGTTTGTCCAGTTGGTATAAATTCATAATGAATAATCCCTCTGATTATCAGAAAAGGTTAGCCACATTGTTGCAACATGTTCGTGAACTTAATTGTCAAGTATGTGTCAAGTAATGTAAAAGTTGCCATGGTTATCTCTGTTTCATTGATAGTGTTTGGGCGGAAAGCACCCCAAATAGGCATGGGTACCTTTAAAGCATTGGATCACAATGTACATTTTTTTTAGGTGTCACCAGCGACAGCATGTGGTTGCCATTCCTTGAAAATGCTTCTTTATAAAAGGGCCCGTGTACACCTGGAACACTGTTTCTGCCTTCTTAGATGCCTGTTTGTTTTCGACGTTGAGATTCATTAGGATTATCTAAGGTAAGTCATTTGACAATGGTGGGAAAGAGATGAAAATCATGGGGTGAATGTGGGAAAGGGATGAGGAAGGCAAGTTTAATTATTTAAAAGTGTCAATGGCCGGCTGAGTGGCTCAGTTGGTTAAGAGCTCACTCAACAGTGCGAGCTGAGCTCTGAGCAACAGCAATTTGATGCCCAGCCCGAGCTGAGTTGCTGCTAAGCTGCCAACAGTTGGCAGGATGGCTCAGCTAAAAAAATAATAATAAATAAATAAATAAATAAATGTGTCAATAATTCTTTTTCTTTTCTTTTCACTTTCTGGTATGCACCTTTTGGATCCCCATGCCTCAGTTTCCCCATCTGTTAAATTGGGATAATAATAGGGCCAAGCTTGGTGAGTCGTGGGGTGTAATGGGTTACTGTTTGTTGAATGTGTACTGTTTGGCACATGGTGCTCTTTAAATGCCCCACATCCTTATTTATATTCTAGTCTATACATAAGGAGCCTGGACTGGGCCTTTGGAAAGAGCATAATCAACCCCCACCATCATACCTTCTTGAAAAGAGTTTGGTGTGAATGGGGCCAATTGACATACAAACTTCTCCCGAATTTCCCATGGTATCTCCTTCTTTCCCCAGGCTCAGTATCTTTCCTTTATCTAACCTAAACCACAGGTAACTTATTGTGTTACTGTTCCCAGGGAAATTTGTATATTAAAACCATAAATGAGAAGGGGTGACTTGGTGGAATTTCAGAAGGCAGGGGGTGAAAGGATGTTTCTTAAACCCCTCAAACCAATACCCCAGATGTGGTTGCTTCATCCATCTACCAGTGCAGCTGATTCTGGCAGGAAGTCACTTGCACTTTTCATTAATTGAGGTACTGCCCTCTCAAATCTTGCAATCTAAAAGAGAGAACTTTGATCCAGAGTGATAATGAACAGGTTAAGTAATTCAAACCCAGTGATGTGGATTGAGTAACTCCCTGTCTCAGGTATTGGCAAGGAGGTATGGGGCACGCTCAGGTGGAACAAGACCTGTTGTTTGGCATCAAGAACAGCACAGTTTATCGGAAGGGACAAAACACATCAGATGGTGATAAGGGAATGTGTATGAGTAAAAGGAAAAGAGAGGTGTGTTGACGGAAGACAGCCTGAGGGGTTTAGAGAACAGGAACGTTTCTCAAAACTTTAAGAGTGTTGGAGGTCTTTTTGAAAGGGTATGTTGTGCAGTGTCGGGAGGCCAAGGTATTACCAGGAAAGTGGCTTAGTCCAGCCCTTTCTAGCTGGATGATTAACTGAACACTCCAGCACAGGCATTTATTTCCACTAGAGAGAAAAGGGAGCCTGAGTATCGATGACTCATCCTCCTCTACTTGACATCATCTTCAGATTTTCATTTAACAGACCCCATCCACATCAGACACTCCTAATTCATGGGTGGTCTGCCACGCCATTTCCTGCCAAGTCCCAGCTACTTTACTCTAGGTGGAGGGATGTGGGTATTAGATCTTATTTCAAAAGGAGAGCGGAAATTGGAACCAGAAAGGCTTTATAGTGATGAACTTGAAGAGATTCTTTTTCTCTCCAGCACAGGTTTCCCAAGGCTAGTATCTCTAGTTTGGAGCTTGGAATTTCTTTTTCTTTCTTTTGCTTGTTTGTTTTTGTTTTGGGTGAGAGTTAGCCATTCAAAATGGAAGTCCTTTTATAATTTGATCTAGTTATGCAAACATAGCCCATTCATGTTAACAAATAGAGACCAGATGCACATAACCCACTCAAGCATAACATGGAAACACTAACAAGAACTAAAGTAAACTGTCTCCTTCCCTGCCACTCTAATACCTCATAAGAATTCCTTCCATTTGGAAATGAGGAAGAGGAAAAGGGGAAAAACAGGGAGACTATTAAGATGTTTTAAATGGTCTCAAAAATGACAGCAGTACTAGTAGAGTTGCTGGGATCACAGAAGATTGCCGTGTAAGCAAATGAAGTAATTTCAGAGTTATGTGGAATTAGGCATGCATCCCTAAGAAAGTTAGTTATATCCATCTCATGAAGAATAAATTAATTACATCAGGAAAGCAGATCCTAAATGGAGGTCACTGAGTCAGTGATTCATAGCCAAGTGCCCACAAGATTTGTTTCTCTGTCATTCTTTGAACAGGGCGTCACTGAATATGGTGAAATTTTATGACATTTCTTGGGGCACTGGGTGTTTTTACTGCTCTGTATAGACAGCCAAGCAGTTGTTGGGTGAGGCCTGATACAGAGAATCCTAGAATGGTAATGGTGGTGCCATTTCCTGTACAAACAAAAGTTTCAGTTGAGTAAAAGGAGCTAGGTAATATAAACAAGCTCCCAGCATGTCCCCAAACCTCGGAGGTGACTACCATTCCTGCCTGCTTTTCTCAAAATGCCATTGCCTTATGAGTAGCTGTTTGGTCAAGAGGCCAAAGTCTTGACTAGTGTAGTGGGTCAGATTTTCTACTTTTAGAATCATTTTTAATTTTCAAAGCTCTTTTTTGGGGGAGCAGAGAGGGGTGGCAGGCTCCAGGACTGTGGGCCCTGTGAACTTTTATAGGTGGCTGAGAAAAAGATGAAAAGTTGGAGGGAAGAGGGGAGAGAGAGAGAGAGAGAGAGAGAGAGAGAGAGAGACAGACAGAGAGAGAGAGAGAGAGAGACAGAGAGAGAGAGACACAGAGAGAGAGACAGAGAGAGACAGAGACAGAGAGAGAGAGAGAGAAACACAATATTTTAGGTTAGGGAAACCAGAGTCCAGAAAAGCATTTGGACAAAATCTTTCCAAGTTAGCTCTGGGACAGAGTTAGACACAAACCAGAAATCCCCAGGAGGTGCTCAGTAAATGTTGGTGGAATGAATGTTAACCAAAACCTGAAGCTCCTTCTATGAGATTCTCCTTTACATCAATGTTATCTACAGGAAGTTCTTCCTAAAATCAACCCCAAATCCCTTCTCCAACAACTTTAGCTCATTCTCTCCTTTTCTGAGAAACAGGAAAGATTTTGATATTGCTGTTTCTTACATCTCTATTCAATTTGTACATATTAAACTTGCCCTTAATCTTCCATTTTGTAGACTAAAATAACCCCGATTTTGTAAGCTTTTCCTATAAAAAGGTAATTTCACAAACATTTCCATGTGCAAATCTTAAGCATCATGAATGTTTAGAAATAATTTACATATTACCATATAGACATAGCTGCACTGAGATTAAACAATGTGCTTAGTTCATAAAGGTGCTGCTTCCTGTTGCAATCCCTGCATCCTTGGTGGTTGGTGGCAGGACTGTAGGTTTCTGTCTTCTCTCTGGAGCCTGGAAGGTGATAGCTGATAAGCTAGACTAATAAGCTGCAGCCTCGCACTGATGAAACATCCATTTTTGGGGGGAAATTGCTGACAGGAGCAGGGTGAAGCTATGAGGAAGCTTGCAGCAATTTCCTCAACCTATCCCTACCAGTGAGCTTTATTTGTGTGCTTAGTGCTATTATTAGCAAAACAATGACTGGAACATGTACCAGGGAGAAAATTAAGAAATGATAGAATTATTTTTTTAAAGTAAGAGAAAAATCCTCTTGTGTTAAGTTTTCTAAGCCGGAAGTTTCACTTTGGCAGAATATGTCATCCAGGCACCTGGGTCAGAAAAGTGAACAGGCAGTGTGAGCTCCCGTTATCCACCTGCAGGCTCTGAGCTCAGTGGCTACTGCACAGGTGGGTGCATGGGCCCAGGACTGTCTTCAAGACAGGAGAAGAAGAATGTGTGCCTTAAAATACTAAAGCCACCTGTGAACCAAGATGTAGGTGCTGATGGAGTAGAGAGGGTGTGCAAGAGTATGGTAGTGAACCAGAAAGAGCTGTTGTTTTTAAACAGTAACAGGAAAAATTCTGGTTAGGGCTCTTGAGGTCCAAATCAATGGCCAACCTGCCACATGTGGCTATTGAGCCCTTGCAATGTGACTGGTCCAATTGAGATGTGCTATAAGGATAAAATACACACCAAAGATCACAGAGTTAGGGTGAAAAAAAGAATGCAAAAAACATCATTAATCATTTTTAAGATCAACTGTATGTTGAAATGATAATATTTTAGATAGATTGAGCTAACAAAAATATACTGTTAAAATGAATGCTACAACATGGGTGAGGCTTGAAAACACTCGGCTCAGTAAAAGAAGTCAGACACAAAAGACCATACATTATACGATTCCACTTGTATAAAATGGCCAAGAGGCACAGCCATAGAGACAGAAGGTAGACGAGTGGTTGCTTAGGGCTCCGGGGTTTAGGAGAGAAACGAGAAGTGAGTGCTAATGGGTATGGAGTTTCTTTATGGGGTGATGAAAACGTTCTAAAATTGATTGCAGCGCTCGTTGCACAACTCTGTGAATATACTCAATTGTACACTTTAAATGGGTGAATTGTATGGTATGTGAATTATACCTCAATAATCCTGTTTAAAATAAATACATTGGATGCAAAAAAAAAAATTGTATCTGTTTATTTTAAACGTTTTAAAATGTAGCCAGTAGGAAATTTTAAACCACATAAGTAAGCTGGCATTATATTCTGTTGAACCTGCTAGGTTAAGGGGATGGAGGGTAAGAAGCTGGGGAACCCCAGTGCTAGTGGTCCCCAAAGTGAAGGTCATAAACAAGGGGCAGAAAAGTAGCCAGAAATGCTGACCTCTGGTTCAGGGCAAGAAGAAATGAGGGCTGAGGGAGACCCTGACCTGGAAAGTTAGGAGGTGTTGAGAATAAGGGAGAAGGTCCAGGATAGGAGCAGGCCTCTGCACCAAATACCAGCACAGGGGACTGAGAGTGGACCAGAATTCCTGCCTCCTAGGCAAACAAGGGGCTCTGTCTGTGGCTACCTCTCTAGAAAACTCTTATTGGCTCAACCATGGGCACAGCTGACCTGTCTTTTGTAGTGGCTGCCTCTAGCCCTGGCATCTTACGTCTGGGGCTGAGAGGATCCGCATCTTGAAACGCCTGTAACACTTTTGCATCCCTAGAGTCCAGTCTTGGAGCTGCAGCAGGCAGACCAGGGAGCTCCGGCCTTGTCCTCGGGGATGGAAACTTCTGGCCAAAGGAACTTGTCTGGTCTGTTTATGAAATGCCACAAACAAACCCTAATGTTAGAGGCTTTGTGGGATGCAGCGTAAAGGGAAGTGTTTGGTGCCTTCTTGGCATCTTCTCCCCAACCCAGGCTGCTTTCTAATTCAATTCCCCTCCTGCTCCTAAAAAAGCACAACCGTATTTCAAAGGACACAACTTAGTGGATGTTGGAGAAGGGAGCTACATTTAGGGTCCCATGGCTCATCTCTGGGGACCAGAAAGATGATTGGACTGAAGGATAGATTAAGGTGAATTAGCCAGGTGAACTGTAACCCCAAAGGCCTAGTACTGAAGGAGGGGCCAGTAGCCTAGAAAGGGGGAACAAAATCAAGTACACTGTACTTGGCAGTGGCTGTTGAAAGTTTAAACATGCAGAGTGAGTATTTGACACTATTCTGTGTCTTGTCTGAGCTATGCCCTGACATTTGCTCCCACCGCAGTAAACAAGTTTTTCTCATGACTGTGTATCAGGTTTCAGTGGATGGAGGGGGGCAAGCCAAGAAATGGGATAGGAAAAGTTCATGAACCTAAAGGCATTGTCTGGGCAAAGTAAGCTAGCTCTCCTGCCTTTTGCCCTGATGAAGTAACAGCAGAAAGTTAACTGTGTTTAATGAAGGCATAGGAGACACAGATGGGAGCGTCTTCTGTATGACTGTAAGCTCCTGAAAGGTAAGGAGTGTAGAAATTATTCATGTCCGTATATTCACAATTGGTCCTGGGGCATGGTAAATACTCAAGGAATATTTGTTGGATGGATGGATGAACGGATGGGTATAACATGGTAGATAATTGATTAATATTTGTGTTTTGGAATGATTTAATATTTTGGGTGGTAGAAGATGAGGAGGAAGGACTTGAAAGGTTTCATTCATTTACAGGGAAATAAATTCTGAAAGTGTTAAAACTAAAACACGTATGGCAGCGTATTGCCTATTTGCTTTTGTCATCTATCTAGCTTTTTCCCAATGGTGCTTAGATATGTTATATAAGAGCAAGGGTGGAAAGGGAAAAAAATGCCTAGAATTATAACTCATGGGCCTCTCTCTCTCTGGATCTCGTAAAATGCAAAACACTCAGGAATGGACGAATGACTTAATGCTGATGTTGTCAGGGCCCTCAGAATAAATATTGCCTTTTGCATTCCCACTGCTGGTACAACACAGTGCAGCTGGCATATCATCAAGAGGCTGAGATCTCCTCATTCTTATCTTCTGAGTCAGGCAGCACAAGATGGTGGAAAACTTGCTCAAAACAAATTTGAATCATTCATCCCTTATCCCTACCAGGTGAGGCAATCCTCTCTGACCAAGGATTCTGTTCTATAGGTGAGTTGGCTTTTTGTGTTTGGCAATTAGCAATCTATATTTTGGGTCAGGCAATCTATAGATCTATAGATCTAACAATGTATGTTTTAGGTACAGAAAGAGTTTCTATCTCCAGATAGTTCTTCCATAGAGCTCAAAAGGCTCATCTGGAATATTAGAGGGCAGGGAACATCAAAGAAAGGATAACCATGTGTTATATTCAGATTGAACTTAGATATCCTAAAAATTTTGTGAAACTCTCTTATGTGGATCCGTGGCACTCCAGTAATTGAGGTGGATGTGACTCTGGCACAGTGAGCCAAGAAATCTGGCTTCTTTTAAGAAAACTTTCTGTGATATCATGATGGGGACATGCAGGGCTCCTTGTAATGGGTCCAAATCCCTGCTGCCCATACTCCTTGACCCCTGTCACTTCTGCTCATGAACCTGTGCTATGACTCACAAGCAGCCAGCAGCAGCTGAGAGGAAATGATGCGGCAACTGTGTCCGAAAATGATGGTTCGACGTTGGAAACAGAAAAGAGAATCCGTTTATAAATAAGCTGTTGTGTTTTACAAAGGCCTTGCAAGATTTAAAAAGCATGTTTAGCATCCCAAGTATTTTCCCTTCTGTGTCTTTAGAGACTGGCTGTGAGAGTGATTTGTTTTGTTTTGTTTTGTTTATTTAACATTTACTCAAAAGAGATTTGGACCCACCAGCTTTTGAACAACAGCTTCAGTCGCGCTGCCTCTGCATTTAGTTCGAGGAGAGAAACTTCAACCATACGGAGAATTTGATGTCTGTAATACATCCTAAAAGATCAGCTGCTCTAACTTTACAGGGCTAATAAAAGGGAAGAATTTTCCTGTGCTCAGGTCTTTTATGAATTATAAATAACCATTCACTTTGGAAGATAGCACATCATAAAATTTTTTTTCACAAATATGCACAAATCCATTTTAAGATCCAAGGAAAAAGATGTTCAGAAGTCTCAGATGTACTCAGTTTTGATTTTGTGGGGAAACGTTTTTTTTTTACCATATGGATGCTTTTAAGGGGGCCTTCAGCCTGGACTCAATAATGACACCCCAGTGGCTAAATAAGGGATTTCTTTCCTTCTAACATTATTTCTCTGTTATTAAAGGTTGAAAAACCTTCCACAAATAGCATATTATTAGAGTGCTTTAGGGGGTATCCTGGGAATCAAGGTTATGTGTTTGCTCCAGAAATACTGTCTGTAATTATCATTCCTCAGTGGTTCTGAGGATGATGCAGTCTTGGTGTTTTCATTAATTTCTTGATTCTACAAGTCTGAAGTGCCTGCCTGCTCTTGATATTCAATATTTTACAGTAGGATGGGTGGGTTTTTCTAGGCTGTTTTTTATGGTCACAGGTCTCTCCTCCTCCCTTCCTCTCATAATAACCATTTCCTGCCTACTTTTGTTTGCTAAAATAAAAAGACTAGATAGGAAAAGAAAAAGAAGTCAGATATGAGATTCTTCCAAATCCAAGGCTTCATCTTCCCCATTTATAATCTAATATGAATATTAAAAGAGAGCATTCAGATCTAACAAACAACTGAAAAGTGTCTACAGGTCAGACTAGCACATTAATTCATTAATCCCCACCCCCAGCACTTTATTACAAGTGTTTCCTTTTTTTTTTTTTCCTGAGGGCAGTGTCACTGGCCCTCAACGTGGGACCGAACCGGGACCGCTGGCTTCCCAAGCCAGCGCTTAACCACCGCGCCACTCGGCCAGCCCACGAGTGTTTCCTAATATACCAAATTTGAAAGAATTTTACAGTGAACACCCATATACCCACCATCTCGTTGTAGACTTCACCGTTAACATTTTTCTAGTCTTGCTGAAATCACATATCTATACATCACTCCTTCATTAATCCATCTTACCTTTTTCATGCCTTTAAAAGTAAATTGTATGCATCAACCAATTTCCACCTAAAAACTTTAGTTCAGGGCCGGCCTAGTGGTGCGGTGGTTAAGCGCTGGCTTTGGAAGCCAGCGGCCCAGGTTCAGGTCCCACATATGAGGGCCAGTGACACTGTCCTCAGAAAAAACAAAAACAAACAGAAAACTTTAGTTCAATGTTTAGTTTTTTCTTTTGATGTAAAATTTATATACAGTAAAATCTTCAGTGTACGTTTTCTGAGTTTTTGCAAATGTATACCTGTGTACCCAAACCCCTATAAAGATACAGAACATTACCATTACCCCAGAAAGTTCCCTCATACCACTTTCCTGTCAATCCTCTTCCCAAAGGCAACCACTATTTTGATTTTTTTTTCACTGCTGAATACTTTTGCCTATTTTAGAATGTCATATGAATGTAATCAAATAGAATGAACTCTTTTATGTAAGACTTCTTTCAAGCAGTATAGTTTTTTATTTTTTATTTTTTAAAATTATTATTAATAGTTACAGATGTACAAAACTATGCAATAATTATCTTTTTCACCCCTTATAAATTGACTACTCCCTCACAGATATATCATATATATCTATTACCATGCCATTGGCTACATCCCCACACTATATTCCACATCCCATGACTATCTATGTGTTAAATTATAGTCAACATCTAATATTATTCAGTGGCAGCTTCAGATGTACAGTGCAGTGGGCAGGCCACTACACCGTCCATGAAGTGATCTCCCTGACAAGACATGAGTCCATCTGGTCCCCTAAAAGAAATATTTACAACATTATTGATTAGTTTTTGAGATTTAGTCATGTCATTCTGTGTGACAGTAGCCCATTCCTTTGTATTGCTGGATAGCACTCCATTATATGACTATATCACAGTTTGTATAGTCATTCAGCTGTTTGTGGACACCGGGCTGTATGCAGTTTTTGGTACTGTGATAAAGCTGTTGGGAACATTCGTATACAAGTCTTTTTATAGATGTTTTCACTTCATTTGGGAAAAGACCTACTTGTGTAATTGCTAAATCACAGGATAGGTATATATGTTTAATTTTTTAAAAACTACTATTCCTGGGCTGGCCGAGTGGCATGGTGGTTGAGCGCTAGCTTGGGAGGCCAGCGGCTCCGGTTCAGGTCCCACATGTGAGGGCCAGTGACACTGCCCTCAAAAAAACAAAAACAAAAACAAAACCCCAATAAAAATCATCTATCATTTTAAAACAAAAACAAAAACAAAAACAAAACCCTGCTATTCCTTTTTCTAAAGTGGATGTACCATTTTATATTCCCACCAACAATATATGAGAATTCCAGTAGCTCCACATCCTTGATGAAATTTTAGTGTTTTCAGTTTTTGTTTTTGTTTTTTAAACCATCCTGGTGAGTGTGTAGTGATATCTCACTGTGGTTTTAATTTGCATTTTTCCACGGACTAAGAACGTTGAACATATTGCCATGTACTTATTTGCCTTTCATAGATCTTCTTTTATGAAGTATGTGTTTAAATCTTCTGTCCATTCAAAAATTTTTTTGTCTTATTATTGATTAGGAGTTCTTTGTATCTCTTGGAAATCGGTCCTCTATGTCAAGTTTATGTTTCACAAAAATTTTCTTCCAGTCCATGGCTTGCCTATTCATTTTTTAATGGTCTATTTTGAGGAGAAGTTTTATATTTTGATGAGGTCTAATTTGTCAATTTTTTTCTTTTATGGTTCCTGCGTCCATTGACCTAAACAAAGCACATTGATCTTAATAAATGGTGTTGCCACAATCTACTGTAGGCTCAAGAACACTCAAAGCTTCACTGGGTTCATTGTAATAGATGTTTGCTTAAAGAAACATCTATTTACGTGCATAATGGGGACAACTGAGGAAAACTTGGTGGTCTGTAAACATTCACTCTCAAGAGCATCCCAAAGAATGAAGCAAATTCTAGACCTCCCTTTTCACTTTGCTTTATAATAACAAGACTTCTGTGTTATTTGTGGACAGAGTCACCACCAATAACAACATGGTCATGATTTTGTTATGGCATCAAGTCAGCCCTTCCCATGAGCATCATAAATAGGTTTTTATAAATTAATCATGTTATTGAGAAATCATATTTTAAATGGTTTGATGTGTGGCATGAATGAATGAAAAGTCTTTCCCATAAAGGCTTGACATTAAACTAAAAGAAAAAAATTTCACAGAGAGACCCCGGTGTCAGTAATGGCATGGGGCAAAATTAAGAACACATTGAAAAGGGGAATAGTTAGCAGTGAGAAAAGAAGGACTTGGAAAAAAAAAAGAGACCAGCTAAAAGGATGTAGTGATTCTTCCAACCTGTTCTTAGGCTGCATATTGAAACTTCCCTCAAGATTTTACCCCAGACTGTTTGCCAACTGCTCTGCTTGTTAGAAAAGCTGTTCGATTTCTCCCTTTGTTTCTTGTTTGGACCAAAGGGACACTCAATACGGACATGACATTTTGAAAACTAAACTCACATCTTTTTTGCCCTAACTTCATTGTTTTTCTGGCCTACTTTCTCTTAGACACTTTCTTGAGGGTGCAGACTGAATGTGGTCTTTCAAACTTTCATGCAAACTCCCTTGAGTGTCTCTCCATCTCTGATTTCATCTTCTCCTGTGGTCATTCATGTTCTGCAACTGCTAATTTAGTTGTGGGTTATCCCAGTCCTTTTGCTTCGTCAGTCTTCTACTTTTTATCATCAAATTTTTTCCTTTCTTTATTAGAGACTGTGATTCAGGAAAGAAAAGGGATAAAATGGATGATCTTTTTTTTTTTTTTAAAGATTTTATTGGGGAATTTGGGGAGGGGAACAGCGTTGGGGAATCGGGGAAGGGGAACAGACAAGTTGCTGTCCTTTTGTTCTTCAGTCTAGTCGCGGAGGACATTGCTTCACTGGCCCATGTTGGTATCGTCATTGCGCTCTTCCCGGATGAGGCAGATCAGTCGCCAGCCTCTGAATGATCACCGCTCACTGCGGCTGTTGGCAGCTCACACTGGCTGCCAGCCACTCACGCTGGCTGCTGGCCACTCACTGTAGCCTATGGCAGCCCACTGCCGCAGTGGCTGCAGCCTACACCGTCGCTGGGCTCGCTGGGGCTCGCACAGCCCAGCTCCAGGTGGAGCTGTTGTTAGCTGTAGAGGGCAGTGTCACTGGCCCTCACATGTGGGACCTGAACTGGGGCTGCTGGCATCCCAAAACCAGCTCTTAACCATTGCGCCACTCAGCCGGCCCGAAATGGATGATCTTTACTGTTTGATTGCAGGTTGAAATTAGCAGTCGAATTTTTGTTTTTCATTGATCCAGTAGGTTTTTATAACCTACTATTTTGTGATGACTGTACAATTCTCATTGGAAGTTATCTTGAAATATGAACTATGGAGAGGGAACACCAATTTGCAAAGCTCTGGGCAATTCTAAGCCAGGAGAATACTCACCGGTGATTCTGTGGGTGTGCCTCCCAGGCTGGGAAAGGATCTAGGATAACGATGAGTTTCCTAACACACCAGTCCTCACCCAGTTGCTTAAGTATAAAGAGTGATGTGGGTGGTTAAGTTTTTCTGGCATCCTGGTCTGTTCCTGAAGAAAGCAAATAAGGTCAGGATGATAGATGACTTGGTTCTGAGTTATAAAAATCAAGTAGGTTTGAAAAAAAAAAATCAAGTAGGACTTCAGGGCCTCTGAAATAAAGATATGCCCTAAATAATTAATATACAAACATGACTGAAGTAATCAGAAGGGAGAAATGAATGGGGTTCAAGTTATAGGGCCACGTGATAAATTATGCCAGGCTATGCCAGTGGGTTAAATCACTTCCTAAGGCTTATGCCAATAGCACAAATATCTGCATTTAGAACCACATGCAACAATCAAAAAATGAACCAAAAATACTCTCCAAGTTTCTTCCTCTTTGGAATAGTGTGATTTCTGCTGTTATAGTGTCTCCATGAAGGCGCTAGAGGATCTCGGGCAAGTCTGAGCTAGGTGGGTCCCACTAGCCTGCAGTGTGGGTAGAGTTAAGAGTGGGTACTGAACTTGAATTTGGTGGGGAGGGTTGTGAAGCTGTACTTTCTGTGCAACTCTTATGCTGTCCTGTTGCCAACCCTCCTTAAGATCATTTTCTGCTCATGCATATTCTTTTTTATATCAATGGGAGTGGGAGGTGAAATTGTCCAAAACTAAGTCTTGGAATCTTTTCTTCTTTATTCTCATTGTGAGCTACTTTAAAATGTATGTAAAGTAAAATGCAAAATGCTGAAACCCCATTTCAGTCTGAAACTAAGTTCAAGCCACTTGGCTTGATTGTGGGTTCCTTCATGAGCAGAAGGCTCTGGGCTGGATAGGGGAAATAGATAGTAAGGGAGGATATCCATGCATCTTCCTCCCTCCCGCTCTTCCTCCCTTCCTGTTTTGCACTAGTATTCTTGGGTGGCAGCTCCATTTGCTGAGGAACATGTCTGAGAGCAAGGGGAGATGCATAGCAAGGAAGAAGACTAAAGAAACTTTTCTTGCGACTAAATAAAGACTGACAATAAAAATTCTCAAGTCTGGTCATTATATTGATAACTAAATGGGAAATCAGTACTGTACAGGAGCTTAACTTATTTTGTAGGCAAGATAATGCTGTTTTGCTTTTGATATATGATCAGAGTTTCACAGGAACATCTGGCTGAATGGCAGTTACGTTTTCGGAAGAGAGAGTTCAGCCATTGCTATCGTCAAGCATGCTGTAACTTTCCTTAGTACCATAAGGTTTATCTGAATCTCAGAATATTTATGATCTTACAAGATTGAAATTTCCCTTCGAGCTGATGTTTGTCTCCCATTTGTTTCCTGATTAGCATTCAGGTTTCAGCCCAAGAGTGCACTGCCAGAGGCTTAACGTCTCCCTTAGTGTGGTGACCCTTGTCATCCTTCTAAAGTGAATTCATGGGACTGCTCTACGATTTTCAACTTTGCTTTGTGGTACAAGGCCTGTGACTGTTTAGTTGACAATACGTGTGTGCCTCTCTCATTTCCTGTTTTTAAGGCTGCACTTAATTTATTTGAACGGGTGGAATATTTTAAATTACAATTCAGCAGTTTTACTAAGGAAGGCTGTAAAACACAATGAGCAAGGAGTTTTACTTCCTTCTTGCAGTTGCTACTCCCCTGTTTTGAAATCTTGATATCCTCCAATCAGTGGGAATGGAATGGCTTTAACTTAGGCTGTAACATTTTGAATAGCAACCAAGCCATGGCTAGAGCTATAGTAGGGCATGGGATTCCTGTACACTATAATTCTATTTTTCCAGACACCTTATTAGTAACCGGAATGTGTCTGCCAGAGCTTGATATTGTTCTATCATGTTGAGTCCCCCTCCCCCAGGCACAGCATTTGGATTGGTTATGGAATACAGTTGCTCAGCCAATCAAGTGAAACCCTTCTCCTGCAACCTTAGCAACATCTGACAATGGTCATTGACAAATGTTAAACGAAAACCCCTGACAAATTCAACCAACTATGAAAATGGTCCCTGTCAAGGGCACATGGGGCTGATTCTTCCCACAGAGCATTTCGTGTGGCCAGAGGAGTTAGTGGTTTGTGTCAGACCTGCAAAAACCAGAACCTGCATGTGGATATCTGAGCTTGTGCCCAGGACCTTACCCCAATTTGCTGCCACTTCAGCTAAGCTGACTTTTGTTAGTTAAAGCCAGTGTTGGAGCTGGGGATCTGTGGGGTGTGGGAAGGGGTCGCATCATCTCCCACATCAACCAAACTACCATACCCCCCAAAATATTTTCAGTGGTTGAAGAAGGAGTTCCCATAAATCTTTGGCTCCCAGGCCATACTTCTGTCTTTGATGCTAATTTGTTCCTTACGGCAGGGCAAGAGCATTTTCTGAGAGCGTCAAGATACCTGGCTACATCCCCAGTGGTACCTTTCCAAGCCTTCCGGCTATGCATTTTTACCTCCCAGCCCAACTCTGAACCCTGATGGCGTCCAGTTGGCCTGTGTCACATAGGGACACTCCCCTCAGGATGCTGCTATACCTAAGGGAGCTCTCACCTCTCTCTGGGAGACTTCATGACTGAGGGTTTTGTAAGCAGACCTGGCAGAGGCTGGGGTGAGGCAGGGAAGGGAGAATAAGAAGGGGGACCTGCCAAAAACATGCACAGACAATTCATAGGCAAATGCATGTTCCCACAAAGACATAATAGCTGTGTGTATATGATACCCTTCTGAAGTCCCCTTACTTGATCATTCCAGTTAGTCTAGCCGCCCCGAAGGCATATTTCAAGCCCTGGTTGTGTAATCCATTGTGTGGTGATTAGCTGTTAATGAAGCTGAAAATACCTAAATCATCCAACAAGTCATCTGAATTAATTTTTTATGGTTACATTGCTAGACAAGTTGGTGTCATGACAAAGAAAGACCTGGGGATCTATACAGACATTTGTACATACAGATATAATGCACACAAAGTCTCACACACAGAGATTAACCCAGGCAAGAGGAACAAATGTGGAGCAAGGTGGGGGGAGAAAAAGGAGAACTTCAAGGACAGTCATGTGAATTGAAGAGCGTGAAACCCAAGGTAACACCGTGAAATCAGTGAAGCTCATTCAGCACCCTGAGCCCCTCAGCCCAGCTCCCTATTAACACCATGCTGCAGGGCCTGTCCTGAATTTAATTTTCCATGGGGAGGGTGGGTGGGGGAGGGGTTAGCACTCAGCTAATTTAATCCCTTGGGATTATAAATTGATAGTGATTTATAAGTGTTAGCCCTTCAGGAGATATAGATATTTTTTCAAAAGGGCCTCATGAAAGTCCAAAAGAACTAAATCTCTAATAGTTGAATTATAAATTGAGAGGACTATCTTTAGTCGAGACTTGGCCTTGCTCAAGCACACTCTTAATGTAGAAGCCTCCTCTGAATGTCCTAAAGCCAGAATTACAGGCAAGAAAAAGGCGGTGGGGCTGAGTGAAGAAGTGCAGTGTTGGAGCAGTCCATCAGCAGCTCTGCAGGAAGATGACACCTGAGATGGAGAAGAAGAGGCCAGACTTCCATGAAGAAACAAACCAGGAGTCAGTGTTAGAGTCTTCCATATCTGTCCTTCAGGGAACTTGGAAACTTTCTGGTGACAAGAGATGTGGAAAATTACAATTCAGGATATTATATAATGTGTTAAAAACCAAGTCTTATATAACCATACACAGGCACATAGGTTCTAAAATTGTGGACATTTGCTTATTAAGGAGACAAACTATTTCCTTCCTTTTTCCAGTCTTTTAAAAAATTTCAGTTATTACTGGTCAAGTTTTCTGTGGGCATGAGCAAAACTATCATCTACTGAGACTATGGAACCCAAAAAAAAGCAGTAAGATCACATGTTTATTTCTTGTTCTGGAAGTCAAGAAATTTTTAGTTACCTGTGAAAGAGAGGGAAAAAGATAAAATTGACAGTGTATATAGTATGGTTCTTTGTAACCCAAGTTTCCAGTGTGTCAGGAAGAGCTGTATGAAATATCTGAAGTGTTACGAAGGTGTCTAGAGGGAAGAGGTAAAGGTTGTCACTGAGAGCTAATAGTTCATGCTCAACAATTTGAACTTGACTTAAGGATAAACCCATGTAGGAGAGGGTATGTTTATCTTTAATGCAGTGATGTGGAGGTGGAGGCATTCCTGGCAGAGAACAATGCCTGGAACTTATAGGCACAAAAATAAATACTTATTGATGACACAGAAGCATTGCCTCCAGATCAACATTCTCTCAAGTCACAAACACTATCAAAAGGAGGAAAACTCTAGAACCCCAATATAGTGTATATTTTCACCCTCTTAATCTCTAAGAGATCATGGTTTCCTATTTCCATGGTAACTAGAAGACTCAAAATTGCCGAAACTTGAGAGACAAGTTGAGATGAAAACCAGAAAAAAAAAAAAATGAACAAAAGGCAAATGTTGCAGGCAGCATGTATGACAGTGTGGCAAAGTTTTTGAAATGTTTAGAAAGATTTCTTACTTCTTTGCTTGGAATAATGCAATGGTTTCCAGAAGGCAACAGTAATAGCTTCATATCCCACTACTGAATGTTCATTGAGTAGATTTTACTCTTTTCTCAAAAGGAAAGGAGAGACCTGGAGACTGTGGCAGCAATCGAGGGAAAGCAAGATGTTGGAAACTGCTCTCCTGGCAAGCCTTGACATCAACCACAAAGAGGAGGCCAGTCTGACTGAAGTGCCCTTGCTCCCTCCCTTCCATGAAGTGAGCAAATATTTATTGAGCACCTACTATTTTCTAGGTAATCTGTCCTACACACAACTAAATGAAAAATTACAACACTGATAAGGGCTCCTAGGAGGCGTGCGTGGAACTATTTGAGTGTGCAACAGGCAGAGCTGACTGGTCAGAGCGGCCAGGCCTTCCTAAGGAAGTATGATTAAGCTGAGGAGGAGGAAACTCGGCAGCGTTGCAGGGCCCAGGGAGGGACAGCATTCCAGGCAGCGGGAAGTTTTGGGCAAAGGCCCTCTGGAGGAAGTGAGCCTCAAGTGTTCAAAGAACCCAAAACAGGCCTAAGCAGCCTGCATTGGCCAAACCCCAGAGAATGGGGGGAATGAACTTGGGGCAAGGCCAGCTGGAGAGGTGAGCAGGTGCCAAGTCATTCCCAGTGTACAGCCTGGAGTCTCTCCGGGAGGGTTTGTTAAGGATTTTGGTCTCTATCTCTCCTCACTTCAGCATGAACTTAAGCTGTAATAGGAATGCATGCTTAGGCCCTTCTTGTGTGTGATCTGGGAATGGCAGCTTCTGGTTCATGTGAAATCCATCAGAATATTGCCAGAAATTCCAGATGTGACTCACTAAGTTTCAAAGGATTATAATTTTATGGAATACTTTAAAAGTAAATCATATTCAAGATATATTATTTCATGTATGATGGTTTTAGTAGGCACTTCAGAGTCATCATCCTGAATTTCAATTATCGTTTTATATTAACCTCTCAGAAGCCAAGAGTTTGACCATCTAATAACCTCCCTTTTATCTGCGACCTAGCTGGGATCCAGGAAGTCTGCAAGAATTCAAAATAAATGTGACAAAGATGATCCAAATTTTAGCCAGAGGAGAGGTGCTCATTAAGAACTTCGTTGATTTTTTTAATCTTATACACAATTTTAACAAGTGGGTTTTCTGGGTTCCAAGGCCACAGCGGACGAACAGCAATAATTCAGAAAAGGAGAAGGGTTGGGGTGGTATATGACAATAATTAAAAGTAACAGGGGACAGCACAATTATAGAGGGGACCTCCAAAAAAAGAGGCAAGAAAAAAGATAAAAACAAAAAGCTAAATAAAAAATAAAGGCAGAATGAAAACACTCTGGGGCGTTTAGTTATGGACAACCCACCCGCATGCCTTCGCACATCTTGAGGGAGTCATTGTGTCGATAGTGAGAACTTACGCTTCAGAAGTCCAGGAAGTACGTCATATTTTAGAAAGATTTCTAGCTACAGGGATGGCTTTCTAGAAGGGTGTTGGTAGTTAAAAAGCAGATCTTCAGTTATTTGGGAAAATTATCTATTCAAGATGGTTCTTACAAAGTTTTTGTATAACCACGGTTTTATGGTTGTATAGTTCTATGAAGGTGTGAGTTATGATAGATGTTTCAGGTTGAAAAAAATAGCCAACACATCAGATTTTGCTGAGACTGCTTCATTTTCACAAGTTATCTAATTTTGGGTTTGAACAAAGTCATTGGAAGTGTCACTTTTCATATCTGAATTGTCATGATGCTATTCTTGATAAGGAATGAGTTCTTGAATATTTTAAAATATCGTAGGTGATAAAATGCCCTTAACAAATACATTCTAAAGTTTGGCTTTCACAATTTTACCTTTAATTTTCACACTTGTCTCTTAAATGCAAATAATCTTTATCTAGGTATAAGGTGCCCCTCAAAGTTAGGTGGTTGTCTGAATTATATGTCTTTACTTTCTCCAGATGGGAAATAGAATAAACAAAATATTGTTTGATCACTTGGAAAATGCTCATGCTATATATTTATGAAATGATTTGGGGGATGACATTTTCTGCGAATATATTCTCCATACATGTCAAAGAGTGTTTTTTGTCTCCTCAGAGAATATAATTGTAGTGTTAGTCTTAACTGTGTTTTTTCTTGTGCCTTTTCACCTATCAGAGATATCTGCAAAAGAGTAATGCAATTTTGAGGAAATCATTACTTTTCTAAATAATGTTTCTTCCATAGTGCTTTTTCAGTGTTTAAAAGTAGGAGTTTTTTCCCCAGTTGATGTATTTTCATATTATCCAATTAAATAATATTCTTGTGTCTATCTTGTGACATGCCTAACAAAATATTTAGTAAGAAGTTACAGTTATTAAAAAGGGGAAAGACTAAAAGCTATAATTAAATGTGGCATTTCCTAAGTGTTTTGGCCATCACTAGATGCCAAGCCTGTTTGGAGGCCGGTTCAACATTCAGTTTTGAGATGGTTTTCATTTGATGAGAACGTCACCAATGACCTTTGGATTGGTCAGTTTTCACAATACTGAAATTGTACACAGACTATATTTATACTAAAATATTTTTTGCTAAAATTTAACAAGAGTAGGTTATCTAACAAAAGCAAACTCCTTTTATGTCTTGAGGGAGGAAATATTGTCCAAATTACAAAATTTGAAGCAAATTTATTTGGAAGCAAATTGCCAACTGTGTGTGTGTGTGTGTGTGTGTGTGTGTGTGTGTGTGTGTATTTTAATATATATAAATTTATATATATATATATAAAATTTATTTTTCAAAATTTCAAATTGTAAATTTAAAGGCTTCCATCTTAACAGGATATATTGTTCTTAGAAGTAGGATGGAAAAGATTGGCTGGATGATCAGCAGTTGAATACACTTCTTATAATTACAGCGAATTCTAGAAAGGTACATCTTAAGGACTAAAACATTGGGTTAGTAAGGGATAATGTGGCATCTAATTGTGATGTTTTCTAATTTTGCCTATTCTGAAGACTTCTACAGGGGAGAGAGAAAGGAAATCTATGTATTTTAACAAGTACTCAGGGCAATTTTTCTGATCTGGCAAGTTTGGGAAAGAATGGATAATGGAGACAGTTCCAGCTTTGCTGTAAGACAAACTGAACTCAAATCCCTGCTTGGCCAGAATAACGTTTAGCAAATTTTTCTGAGCCTCCATTTCTTCATTTGTTTGTTGTGTGCGGGGCCTGGAGCACCAAATGAGTTCCTGTTTGTAAAGGACCCAGCATGGTGTCTGCACCAACTCTCCAAAAAAATATTAATAGTAAAATATTAGTGGCTGGAATCTCTAGAATTTAACAAAGCTGATATAGGTCAAATTTTCCCCCTCTTCAAAGATAGAGCAATTGTTTTAAATCGATCAATTCTGGGTTGATCAGTTCCTGTCCACCTCTTATTTTCCCCAAGAATCTATTTGGTGGAAATGATTGACCAAGATGATTTTTCTGGTACTTTTCCCTGTCACTGGACATTTGCACTAATGAAGTGTCATCTCTAATTTTCACTAGTTTTTAGCCACATAGAGTAGGAATTCTCTGTCACTCTACTGGAGAGGACAACGATGCCTGTTTCAGAGGCTAACTATACTGTTGTAGGCTTTTCTTCTTTTCTAAACAATTAAGTATAGTCCAAGGAACATAATTGGCTTTGGTTATAATATAAAAAGTTATTTCCTAGTATGAGGAAGAGCATAGAAATGGGCATAACTTGTGTACATCTTCAAATGCCTTGAAGTTCCTTAGACCTAATCCAATTCTCATGTCTTGGACTCTTCCTACTAATGGCAAATATTCTCTTAATTAGCTGAGATGACTAGCAATAATGATGAGGCAATGTCTTTTTTTTTTTTTTTTTTTTTCCTGCAGGCCTCCTCCTAAACACTTGGGACTGTGTGAAGTTCTTGCCACCAAAGGGTACTTTTCAAACTTGAGTGTAAATTTAGAAGACTCATATGGGGAGTGAGTTGTCAATTTCTGGTTCTCAGTTCCAAATTGTGTGCAGTATGCTCTGGGAATTCTAAGGCTTCTCTTTGAAGGCCACTGCTCCAGGAATTTGGTACATATCTATTGAATTTCATTCAAAATTTTCATTTTTAAATTAATGGCAGGGAGATGAGCCATGATAGGTTTCTGGATAGGACTCCATTGCCCCTCTCAAATAAATACCTTTGCCATCCATCTGTCCATCCATTTATCTCTGCATCCAACTGCAACAGGACAGGTGCTGGGGGAGGGTGTCTCTCTTCCTTGCAACTATCAGTTTATGGAATCCTGAGAGATCTCTTTATGAAGGCTGCCTGAGAGCCTACCTCCTGACCACACTGGCCGTTGTGGTGTGGTATGATGTGATATGATGAGTCATTGCATTTGGGAAGCTGTAGGCTGTCTGTACTTTGATTTCCTACCATTGCCTAATGGTAACATAACCAGAGGCATCTAGCCCTGATTTGGTCCCTGGGGCAGGGGCCTGTTTGAAAAGAGCAATTATAAATAACTCAGTAATGATCTCTATGAACACCAGGAAAAACACTGTAAATACCCCCGAAGTGAGAGGTGGCACAAGCACCAGACAAGGATGACATACTATCACTTAATTCGCCCTTGGCTCATGGGTGTAGCTAACCTCTGGGGACAGAGACGCCTTGCAGTGTAGTGCTGGGCACTTGAGACTAGAGATGGCTGAGGCATAATCCCAACCCTCAGAAAATTCTAACCAGGAAAGAGAGAGAAGATGAATGGTTCAGGCAAGTAAGTGTAAACATAACTGTGATGCTAGGCAGAATGGTATAAATGTCACAAGAAAGATCCAAAGTGTCAGAGGGGCTTTAGGAGAGAGAGATCATACATCCAGGTGGGTTTTCCCAGAGGAAGTGGCATTTGAGCAAATCCTCGAAGGAAGGGTAGGAATTTGACAAGTTGTACGGGAAGAGAGAGACATTACAGACAGCAGGACAGTCTTGAGCAAATGTGCAGAGTGGGAAAGTAGGGATGACTTCTGGGGAACCGGGAGCAGTCCTGTTGGAACATAACACAATTCCTGTCGGGGAATTGTAAATTCTGTTGGGTTTTAGTGGGAGATGAAGCTGGAAAGTTGAGTTTGGTCAAGATCACATCTGAGTTTCCTTTTCCCCAGCAGGCACAGGGAGCCATTTAAAGGGACTTGAGCAGGAGGGTGACACTTCAGGAAGCACAGCAGCTGGGTGGAGGAGGAAAGGTTATACAGACATACCAGTGAGGAGGCTCTGCAGAGTGAAGAGGAGGAATAATAGAGCAGTGAGAGGGGCTGGGAGATGACACAGCAAGAAAACCTAGAGGAGTTGCAGGCCAAGGCAGAGAGGAATAAAGCGTGGGGGCCTACGCACAGGTGGCAACAGTAGTAACAATCTAGGGGAAGGGGAAGGTGGTACTTTGGTTTTGAGGTGGCCATGGGCACCCTTGTGGCAAGGGAAAAGGGAACTGGCCACTAGGAAGAAATAAGTGAGCTAAAGCAGAGGCCATGGTTGGGGAGTTGGAAATGGTGGAAACTCTCCAAGAGGTAGGTCACCCAAAACAGAGAAGAGGACCATGATGTGCTATACGTTAGGGTGTATACTTAATAGTTTGGAGGAAGAAAACCCCCAAAACGAGGCAGGTAAAGATGAGGTATAGACGTTGGAGGGACAGGAGAGTATCAAGGAGACCAGAGGAAAGATTACAGTTCAAGAGGGAGAGAGTGGTCTCAGTGTAAGAGGCTGCAGAGAGGGAAAACGGAGTTAGATTGGACTGGTAGCTCTGGATTTGTCTTCAAATTAAACTAAATCCCTCCAAAGTAGACTGATGCCTTACATGCAGTCTCTGGTTCATGACAAAATCGAGGTCTCTATGTTAGGCACCTCCAAAAGTATCTGTTTTCCTTTTCAGCATGAGTTTCTTCCACTAACAACTTGCATGACCCTGAATGAGTCACTTTGTCTGAGGGCACCAGTTTTATCATCTTTAACTTCTCAGTTCAGTAATTCTGTGTGTATATATATCAAAATGCGTGGTAATCTACACAATATTATACAAGCCTAAGTCCTATCATGCTTGTATTTGAGGACAATACAGAGTCCAAATTGTATTATACTTTTCCATTTACTTTGTACTCCTATCATCTATATTTTTCAAAAATTATTTCCTTTTAAGAAACGGAACTGGAAGAGCCTTTCCCCTCCCATTTGCCATAAAGATATTATTCCAGTTTTCTGCCCGGGCCTTTCCCTAAGCCCAGAAAAATACGAGGGATATACGAAAATATAATATCGCCAAAATTTTCCTAACAAGTAAAGCAGCTTTTCCTAACAAGTAAATGGCAAGTCGGCCTGTTCCCCTGGGACGTGCAGCCTGGGGCTTGGTAAGGCCTAACATGGGGAAAACCTGGAGCTCGAGGTCTCCCGGGCCTCGGCCCTGAGTGGGCGATTGTCTCTAAATCCTGGGTTTTCTTTAAATTCAAGCAACGAGGCAGGCAGGTGTGGATCAGCCAAATAACCTTAAAAGACGCGAAAGTGCCAAAGGAGATACGGTTTATCTTCCACAATAGCGATAGTATCCATAACATGGTTTACAGTAAAAACAGAAGGTGGGGCAACGAGGAAGGATGTCTCTAACGTGCTCCTGAAGTCCGTGGCTTGGCCCCAGACGGGACCGAGCTTGGAGGCGTGCGAAGAACAATGTCTGCAGGGTTCCCGGTTCAGACTGGCACTCGCTTCGTCTCCTTCCCCGGCACTCTCGCACCAGCGAGCTGCGCTCTGCACTCCTCCCTCTGGATCGCCTGCCCCCAAGGCTGCCTTTCCCCCGGAGGACGGTGCGTTCCGGCGCTGCCGGGGCGGCAGAGAGCGCGGCGCGCGTCCCGGGCGCCCGGCAACCTCGCCCCCGCCGCGGACCCGGGCCGCAGATCCCAGTGCGCACGGAGCGCTCCCGCGGCCGCCGTCTTTTGCCGAGCGGCCCAGGCGCGCAGACTGCAGCGGGCAGGGCTGTGTGCGCGCTCCCGTGGGGTGTGTGTGCGCGCGCTCCCGTGGCGTGTGTACTCACAAAGGTGTGTTTGCTAAACCCAGTGCCCGGGTGTGCCCTCCACGACGAGGGGGTGCACCCCCGGCCTGGAGCGGGGTCTGAGCGGCGCGGCCGCGAGGGAGACAGACGAGGGCCGGTTCAAGTTGCCCAGCTCCGTGCCGGCTTCCTTGGCCGCTGGGCTGAGGGAGTGCGAGGGTGGGGCGGCCGCGGCCCGCTCGGGACGCGCGTCGCTCAGCTGCAGGGCAGGTTTTGAGCGCTCCGTGTGTTTTCGGACACTTCCGCCCGCTCGGCCCCCAGCCCAGCCACGGGGACAGAGCCCATACAGGGCGCGGGGCGGCGTGCGCTGCAGCAGCGCGGGGCAGCGCAGCGGGCGCTTTCCTTCCCCACTCGGATCTGCAAAAGTGAACTGGAAAACAGCCGCCGGACGCAGCCTCCTCCCTCTTGCCCCGAGCCGCCTGAGCCCCGGCTGGGGGTGGGGGGAGTTCCCTCGGGCTGGCTGGAGGGGAAGCGGGCAGCCTGGCGGCCTTCGCTGCACCTCCTCCGCTTTCCTCTCCACCCTCGTCCCTGGGGCTCCACGCCGCATTTCTTTGTTTTGAAAGCGCCTCCTCCGCCCAGAGGCTTTTCCCCCCGCAGGCAGGCTCTGACGGGGGGGTGGGGCCTCGGCCCGCGGGCCCCGCCCCCCATTTAGCCCGGACCCCTCCTTGGGCTCACCCCCCATTTCCCCTTTCCTCCCTGCTGCGACCCACGAGGCGCGTCCTCACTTGCTGGACATCAAAGAAGGCTGGGAATTGGAGAGGGAAGTTGAGTAGCAGGGGGCGCAGAGACCCACCCACCTTGGGCTAAGTCCGGAGGCCCGCCCCCTCCCGCGGGAACCCCGCCTGAACCCCGCCCCCCGCCCCCCCGCCCCCGGCGTCACAGCAGCCTATTCTCACAGCCCATCGGGCACCCAACCCCGCCGGCCCTGCTACCCCCGTGTCCGGCGAGTGCTCTATTTATGTTTCAGCCTAGCGATTTGCATAGGCCCCACCCATGGCCCTAGGTCCCCCTATCGGTACCCCACCTCAGCCTTGACGTCACGGCGGAGGCCCCACCTCTTGTGACCATACAAGGAGCGGCGGGCCCTAAATGGCAGCGTGGCGTCGCGGCGGCGTGTGCGTGTCGCGCTTCCTTGTGCCGTTTATAGGGTCCCGGCACTTCCGCTGTCGGGTTAGAAGCGGCGCGGTCATGGCGGAGCGCGGACAGCAGCCTCCTCCCGCGAAACGGCTGTGCTGCCGGCCGGGCGGCGGCGGCGGCGGCGGGGGAAGCAGCGGCGGTGGAGGAGCGGGTGGCGGCTACAGCTCTGCCTGTCGGCCGGGCCCGCGGGCGGGCGGTGCGGCTACGGCGGCGTGCGGGGGCGGCGCGGCGCTGGGGCTGCTGCCGCCGGGCAAGACTCAGAGCCCGGAGTCGCTGCTGGACATCGCGGCGCGCAAGGTGGCGGAGAAGTGGCCGTTCCAGCGTGTGGAGGAGCGCTTCGAGCGCATCCCAGAGCCGGTACAGCGCCGCATCGTTTACTGGTCCTTCCCCCGCAGCGAGCGGGAGATCTGCATGTACTCGTCCTTCAACACCGGCAGCGGCGCCGCGGGCGGCCCCGGCGACGACAGCGGCGGCCCCGGCAGCGCGGGCGGAGGCGCGGGCGGCGCGGGCAGCGGCGGTTCCTCGTCCTCGCCGGCAGCCACCTCGGCCGCCGCCGCCGCTGCCGGGGCCGGGGCCGGAGCCCCGTCGGTGGGGGCCGCCGGGGCGGCGGACGGCGGCGATGAGACACGGCTGCCCTTCCGCCGGGGCATCGCGCTGCTGGAGAGCGGCTGCGTCGATAACGTCCTGCAAGTCGGTGAGTCACAGGGCAGCCGTCTGTCCGTCCGCCGGTGCCTCAGTGGGGGCTCCCCTCAGGGCAGCGCCTGCACCCCGGTGCGCGCCCGCACTGCCTCTCGGTGCCTTCACCGGCCCGGAGCGTCGTCCCGAGCGGAGCGCCCGTTTCCTCCCCGCCCTTCCCCGCCCCCCGTCTCCCCGGACGGGCCGGCGCGAGTGGGAAATGAATCAGCAGGACGCGCCCCGCCGCGGGGTTGGCGGGGTGGGTGCCGGGTGCCCCCAGACCTGCCCCATTCTGCGCGCTCCTCCACGTCCCGGGAGGGCTGCTCGCCTTTTTTGAGGGGGGGTGGATGTGGACAAAGGAGCGGGCGGACGGCCGGGCCCCGGCGGCGGGGGTGCGTGGCGGGGCCGTGCGGGGCGGGGGAGGGGGCGCGGGCCGCGCAGACAATGCCGGCCGGGGCCGAGCCGGTGGCCGGGCCGCGCTCTGCCTTCGCCCTCCTCTCTTCTTGTCTGTCGCTCGCTCCTTTTTCTTTCTCCTCTTCCCCCTCCCCGCCCCCTCGATCTGAGGGGAGGGGAATGCATACATTTTCGTGCCATTCGTTGGCCGCTTCTCTTCGTGCTCCGACGGGCCGCGGCGGTGCTCCGGGGTCGCTGCGGCGTCTGGCCCAGGCGAGCTCCGCCGGCCGTTCGGGGATTTAAATGTCTGTCCGCCTCCGCGCCTCCCCGGTCTCGGAGCAGCCCGGGCGGGGGCGGCGGGCTGGGTCCTCGGCTGCGGGACGCCTGTCCCCACGCCCCCGACAGCCCCCAGTGAAAGGGCTCGCGCTCCCCTTGTCTGCGGGGCCGCGGCGGCGCCCCGGACACCGAAGTTTGGTTTGCGCCGGGCGGGTCGGGTGGTCGCGCTCGGGGCGAGCCGTGCAGCACCTACAGGCTCCGCTTCGGCAGCCGCCGGCGGCAGGAGCGCCAGGCCGAGGGGGGCTCCGCGGCCGCCGGGCAGCCGGGCACGACCCCGCACTTTGTTCTCCTGTTCAGGTTTATTTGTGCCCCTTTCAGTTTTCTGTCACACCCCCCCCCCCCCGGAAAGGGGAAACCAAACAAAAGCGTCTTTTTCTTTCTTTTCAGGGTTTGTAAAGTAGAAGATATTTGACAAAGGCCAGAGAAGGAGTTGTGATTTAAAGCTGCACAGCCCTCCTTTCTCTCTGATAGACCCTGAGAGTTTTCTCAAATACCGAGTTTAATCGCTTTCCCTGATCCCCCCCGCCCCCCCCAGATATCTTTCTCAGCCATTGCGATGGGGTTGTGTGAGCTGACTGAAAAGAACGATGCTATAGTGAAACTCCCTTCTCCCCGTATTTTTTTTCTTATTGCCAACGGCATTTTTTTTTTAACCCCCTCCCATATTGCTGGGTACTTTCAGTTGTAGCAATGAACAGGGGAGTTCATGAATGGGGAGAGGTTTGGAAGCATCACTGTCTCTGATTTTTAATTTAATCTTTCCGTAGTCAGTTCCTTTTTTATTCTTATCTTTTGAAGGCGGGTGGGGGTCTGGCTAGGGGCCCCAAGAGAGAATTCAGATTTGTTTTAATCCTGCCTGGTTAATTTGAATTCTAATGCAATCTGCAAACGTGATTTTCTGCATGGTCATTTATTTCCAAAGGCAGTCCCTAGTGTTGTCTTTTCTAGGTTCGGTACCCTTTCCTTTTGCCTAGAGGAGGTTCAACTTTTGAGGCTATCTATCCATCCTTTAAAAAAAAAAATTAATTAATATTCTTTCAAGTTATGCCTTGTTTTTTTGTTGTTTCCTGCCGGGTTGAAACGGACTGAAGCACATCTATGGGTTTTCAGTTAGAGTTCGTGAATTTTATGGCTTGGCTGGTAATGTTGAGGTGTTTTGTTTTTTTGTTCTTTTTTTCCCCTTCTGTGCTTGATTTTGCTTGCATGCAATGAGGAATGACAGGAGAGCACATAGGGAGGGTTTCTTGGCTGATTGCATTTAAGCCAGGAATTCACTGTGAAAATAAAGCCAAGGAGCGATAAATAAAAGATGCAATCTTCTCTAGGAGACAGACACACAGCGTGGGCTTTGCTTGCTTTCATCAGTGAAGAGGCCTGCATGAGTTGTAAAAGAAAATAGTAACTTTTTGAATAGTTCCCAAAGGGGAAGGAGACCACTGAATGGAGTTGGCATTGGTTCACGTGAAGTTGTATGATGCTACTCTTATAATTTCGAAGAGCTGACCACCCCTTTGGAAACTTGTGCATATGTCCTAAACAAGTGCTGCAGAAATTTGGAAAATATTCTTTTTTCCCCACTCTGAGTCTGCCAATTTCCTTAACTTCCAAGCTGTATTACTTGTGCCAGTCATCTTAGAGATGGAAGGCTGTTAAATGCCTGGCAGCTGGCACTGTGAGATAGAAAACTTATGACCTTTTTCTTTTTACTTGATGGAAAATGGAGAGAGTGGCTAGATTAACCATCTAATATAGCTCTAAGTAGTGGTTTGAATTGGTACACTAACTCAAGAGGCTTATTTTACAATTTTGTGATTTGAGGTAGAACTTTTTTTTACTTCAGAACTTGAAATGGAAAAGAACAGAGTACAGTGTTGATAACACCATAAGCAATTTTCTGTTATTGCAAAATTACAAGTTTGTTTGTACAGGGAGTATTCATTGACTTTAGTCATCTTTTTAAGATGACTAAATTATAGCTACAATAGGGAGAATCTAGTTGTTGGACTTCATTTTATATTTATGCTGTTGAAGATTATTTCAGTAACGATTGAAGGACAGAATTGAGACTTCCCAGAAATTCAACATACTTGCTCGTTATTTTTCAACCCCTGGATTTTAACAAGAGAAATTTAAAGGAAAGAAAAATTGCACTTTTGGTGTAGTAGTTGTAAGCAGAGCACTCCCTCAGTTAATTATAGGAAGTTTTAGAGAAGCATAGTTGGCTTATTTTTGCCAAATAATGATATATTCGAACTATCACTGAAGGCGCTTGTATGTAAAAATTACCAACATCATTTAAGTAATGATTTAGAAGTCACATAAAATTTCCCCAAATTTTTCTTGGAAAGAGCTTACCTAATATGATCTAACATTTGAGTGTAAAGGAAAATTCATAAATGGAACTGCATAAAAAGATCTAAAAATTCCTGTAGGACTGAAAACATGATAAACCAAGTTAAACAGCTAACTGGGGCAAATATATATAGCATATTTGACCAAAGGCTGACAGAACTAAAAATTGGTTAAAAAAAAAAAAAGATGAATAACCCAGTAAAAAATGGGAAACACAGTTCACAAAGAAATGCACATGATTAATAAACTTACTCATCTTCACCCTTTCAAAAAGAGACAGTTTTACTTGCGTAAAAATGACATGTCATCTTCATCTGTCACATTGGTGAAGATTTAACAAGATGGGTAGACAATACTCGGTTGAGGTGGGAGAAGAGAATACAATATTTTTGTGTCATTTCTAGGCATTTATTTTATAGATCTATTAGTGCACAAAGATGTTTTCGGTAAGCAGTGTACAGTAAGCAATGCTCATTGCAGTATAGTTTGCAATACTGAAAGCTGGAATCAATCTGCATTTCTATCAGAAGGGAACAGGTTAAGGAGTACTCAATGGAATACTATGCAACTATGAAACAAGTGCAGTAGTTTTCACAAGAAAAGGTGACCGGACTATTTTGTTTAAAAACAAGCCAATTGTTTATATAATATGCTATAATTTCTGTTTAAAACAAAAAAATGATAGACTTGCATATAGATGCATACAAATGTCTGGAAAGGCTGGCTTTCCAAGCATTTGCTGAATAGGGTGTATGTTTGGAAATGGGCAGCCAAGTGAATGGGCAAGGTTTGGGAGGTTTTACTTTTCATTTTATACCTGTCTTATGGTTGGATTTTTCTTAAAACTTGAGGCATACATTTGTGTAATAAAAAAAAAAAATCTTAGAAAAATTATGCTTGTGTTTTTAGTTCATTTGTATTTTTTGTTTTGGGGTATGCGTGTGTGTCCCCTTTCTGAAGACCGGTGTACATTCAAATTTTTTTTTTTTAAATATTCCTTATTTGTGACTAAATAATCACTTTAAAAGCAAGAAATCTCAAAAACTAGGCTTTTTTTATGTGAAAGGAGATAAATTTAAATTTTTTTTTTTTTTTTTTTTTTTGAGGGCAGTGTCACTGGCTCATATGTGGGACCCAAACCGGGGCTGCTGGCTTCCCAAGCCAGCGCTTAACCACCGCACCACCCAGCCGGCCCCCAAAGGAGATAAGTTTTAAAAGGAGTTGTTTTATTTTAGCTGGTTACTTTTTGGAGGAAAGAATATTGCTTAGAATTCTGTTAATGCTTTGGTAAACACATTCTTACGGTCTTTTCAGATTTATAACTTCAAATTTCATGTTTTAGTGGGTGGCAAGGCAGTAAAAGGTGATCATTACTAGAATTAAGATGGATAAAAATTTGTTTCAGCAAATTTAAGGTTAAAATGTTGACTTTTGAATATTTTGATTACTTTCTTTGCAGAGTAGAGATTATTATATGAAGATGTGATTCTGAATTACTTTCAGAATTGGGTGTTTTGTTTATGGAGGATAGTACATTTCATTGAACACATTTTTAAGACTAAAGTAATGTAGAATCACATTTTACACTCTTTTGCCTTCTGATTAATGAAAAAGTACACAAAAGAATACATTTTGTAACTAGGTACATGTGTATTTTTTTATTGCTTTTCTGTGTAAATTGATGTGATTTGCTTGCAATTTATTTTTGAAAGTACGTGCCTTCTATGTGTTCACCACTGTGAGTGAAGTTAAGTTTTCAATTTTAGGTGAGGAAATTTTGGAATTTGTTGCTATTTAGCTCTCTGGTATTGGTCAGTGAGGAAATCTAAAATATTCAGGAGACAACACTTTTTGTATCCAAAAGATTTCAACCATAGTGGAAGGTGGAATTGAAGATTTGGATTAAGCAAACACTTCTACTCTTCCTCAGTTTTTAATTTCTTGCCACACAGTTGTATTGTGAGTGTATATACCCCTGGAGTGAAGAGAAGCCCATCCCCATTGTTTTATTTCAATTGTGTGTTGAATTTCATCCTTTTTGCAGATGTAAGACTTTGATGTTTTTCCTTTTAAAAATATCAGGATGCCTGTGGAATCTGTCCTTTAATACAAGAATTATTGCAGTTTTTTTTTTTTTTTAGAGGGCAGCGTCACTGGCCCCCCTCATATGTGGGATCTGAACTGGGGCTGCTGGTGTCCCAAGCCAGCGCTTAACCACTGCGCCATTTGGCTGGCCCAAATTATTGCAGTTTTTAATTGGATAATTCAAGCGATTGTCCTGGCCGATTTTTCAGATGTATATCCTGGGCCTCTTTTCTTTACACAGTGGATAATCAATTGTTATCAATTCTAACTCCAAATGTTTAATTTGGAATGACACAACCAGCATATCTTTTATGCTCACAGTCATATTTAAGAGTTTAGTTAAGAATGTGTGATTTCAGCTAGTTAATATGTTCAGTGAACAGGATGGCAGTGGAGGAATGACTGATGTGTTTAAAGAAAGCTGTCCCTTTTCAAACCACATGACTGGATTTGTACTAATTCCGTATGCTTACATGCTTTATATTTTTGTTAGCAAATTAATTTTCTGCAATTATGCAAAATGAATTTGTTACCTTTATTTTAAGAAGCTTGCTTACATAAACATATGACAAAACAAACTCATGTTAATTTTTATAGTGCAATCATTAAACTTGAACTGCTGTTGACCTTCAATTGTTATATTTAAGAGGACAAATATCCTAGAAAAGAGAGTAGATTATAGGTAAATATAAACATCTTAGAAACAAAGCAGATCATAAACAACTCTTTTTTAAATGGTAATAAACTACATGGAACCTACAAAACCATTTTTAGTTACCTTTCAAATAACTATGATACAATTTCAAGAATGGTGCTTTCTCAAACAAAGAAACCTAATTTAATTTTCTTGGCTTATTAATTTTTTAACATATCTAAAGTTTGGGGATTACTATAAATTAGAAAACACGAGCTATTTACCTCTTTTAAATGGGTGGGAAGACTCTCCATCTCTTTCTGAGAAATCAGTATCAAATGATAATTTGGAGAGAAACGTTCCATAGTGTTGTCCCATGAAAAGAGACTTGTTTCTCAATCCTAGGCAGAGTCTCAAAAATAATGTAGGTTCGTTAGATTTGTATAAAAACCTGGGTATCTTACCAGTTTTTGCTTTCAGTGCCTTGTGTTCTGCTGAGGATATGCTTTGTACGTGATTTAAAAATAGGATCCTTTCTTTCCCTTCCCTTCCCAGTCCCATCCTATCTCGTCTAAAAAGGTAGTTTACTGCAAGCTTTAGAGAGAATACAGTGCAAAACCTGCTTTTTATTTTGAGTTTAAACATTTGACTTTCAGGGCCGGCCGAGTGGTGCAGTTGTTAAGCGCTGGCTTGGGAAGCTAGCGGCCCCGGTTCGGGTCCCACATATGAGGGCCAGGGACACTGCCCTCAAAAAAAAAAGATTTGACTTTCAGATAATAGTGAACTTTGTAGCTAAGAGGATGCTGTTTCATATTTGTGGATTCTTAAGTGATAACTGGTTTTGTGTCACCTCACATACATATATATTTACATATACTTACTTAAGTATTTGTAACTAATTTGATAATTACAAGAGAGCAGAAAAGGAGACAAATGAACCCAGGTGTCATTTGAGTATGGTTACTCCAAGCATATTCCAGTGACCTCTCTGTACAGACTCACTGTTCCATTTCTTCTTAGACAAAATGCACTAAAGATGACAAGCTGTTTTTATAAAATATTCTTGTATAATAGCCATTATCTACTTGTAGCGCTATGGAGATTTTAGAGATGAAAAGATAACATTAATTTCAGCTTTTCTTATTTTGCTGATGAGAAAACTGAGACACAGACATGTTGAGTAATTTGCAAAGTTAAATTTGTGTCTCGTTTTTCCACTACTCAGCTGCCTCTTAATTTGCTGGGAATGTTTGGTAAGTCTCAGATAATCTCAGAAATCCAAACCACCGTATTCTTGAATGTAAATTGACTGGACGGTTGGAGAGATTATTTGGCTGATATTATTTTGAATGTTGGAGAAGTATTTCTAGATAGCATTTTAATTTCAGGCCACATTCTAATAGCTTCAGTTAAGCAATGATTCTAGCATACTAAATACAGTGTAAATCATTTTTAGACATTTGGAAATTATAGAGATGTTCAAAAATGAAATTAAAGTTCAGGAAAAAGTTAGTTCTGACTGCTAATTGTATGAAGCTACAATATATTACAGCTGTGTGAATAGACATGAAAGTGTACAACGTATACCTTTATAATTACTGATAGTTTAAAGTGCTTATGCAGAACAAAATACCCAGTAAGAAATTTGATCTGAATTTAGTATATTTATGAAAACTTATCCAGTAGTGTCTGTATTTGACGAGTTTTTGTGTGGTTTTCAGTGTTTTTGCGTGTCCCTCCATTTTGCCAGTATAGCCTCTTGTTATACTTCATATAATGATGTGGCCTCAAAACTTGAACACCTAACTTTTAAAGCTCTTTGATTTGGAGCTTTTCATCACTGAGCTGAACATGATTTATGGTGAGCCTCCTAATATTACTGCGACAACATTTATTAATAGTAATAATCGCAGTTAACACTTTCATCGCACTTAATCATGTGTGAGATACTATTTGAAGCGCGTTATATTTCTTAACAGTCCAGCCCTATGAGGTGGGTGGGTACTTTTATTTTTCTCATCTTACAGATGAGAAAACTGAAGCATAGGAAAGAAGCACAAGCAACTTTAGCTCAAGGTCACACAAGCTGGTAAGGTACTGAGCCCGAACACAGCCTCTCTGGCTGGTACTCTGACCCTTAGGTAATAACTGCTCTTATGTGTTAATATTAAAGATGAACCCATTGGTTTATGGTCTTTTGATACTTCCTAGAGTGTCTTTCGTAGCGGTCAGAATTTTAAATTGTATTCATAGCTGTGATTTTTAATGTGTATTTAAAAAAATGTGACTTGAAAAGCTGAATTTCAAAAATGCCTTTTATGAATGAACTTCAGTGTTGGGAGAAGGGTTGTGTGGGGTGATTTTGATCATCTTCCATCAGACAGTTTTAGTTTGGAAAGAGGAATAACACACAGGCTAGAATAACCACATCTAATTGTGTTATATATGCAGCAAAGTTAATTTTTCAAGGTATATTTCAGAAATTATATATTTATCTCATTTTAAGGTCCTTTTAAAGTATTATGATAAAGCATTATGCTATTGTTGCTGATAAAAACATTTAACTTCTTTGAAAGAGAGAGCTTATTAGAAGGATGTTAAATGGAAGGATGCGGTAAAACCTGCCAGTACATCTAAACTCACACTAACTGAACAAGCTGATCAGATAAATTGAAAGCTCATTTAGTGAATTAATGTGCTTAGAATTCAGGTGACTCACTGCCTGGTCCTGCCTTATTTAACAGTCTGTTTACTTAAAGCATTTTTCATTGTTAATTGGTGTCAGATCCATAATGTTGGAAGATATTATACAGAAAATATACTTAAGATGATAGCATGTAGAATGAGTCTACAAAAACAAGGTTTAAATTTTTGTACTTAATTACACCAGTACAATTGAGAATGATACACAAGGTCGGACAATTAAGTTTGCAAACTTTCCACCGTGCGCTTACATACACCTTGTTTGTGCCATGTTGTACCTGTTAAATACTTGCTGACAGGGATGAACATTTTTATACATGAAGTATAGGTTTTTTGGGTTTTTTTTCTGAGTGCAGTGTTACTGGCCCTCATATGTGGGACCGAACCGGGGCCGCTGGCTTCCCAAGCCAGTGCTTAATCCCCGTGCCACTAGGCCGGCCCAAAGTATAGGTATTTTTAATTTCAGTGTAAAGGGCTAAGCCTGGAGCTTCTTCTGGTGTTGCTATGGGCCTTTCTTGGTAAAGGCCTGAAGAAGTTGAAAGGCAGCAGTGCAGTACATGGGGATGTTGAACCTTTGCTCTTGCTACTGCTTTATATTAACTCATTTCTACAAAGAAGATGGTCATGAGGTTTATAAATATTGGTCGTAAAATAAACCCCTAAAACTCAAATACCAGAAGTTCGTTTGCTGTATGTGAGGACTTTTTTTAAAAAAAAATGTTTGCTCTATTGCTTTAGGACTTAGGTTTTTTTTTTTGTGTGTGTGTTTTTTTTAAAGCATTCTTCAAGTTTCCTTAGCACTTAGGATTTTGTACTCTTGCCGTCACCTGGTTCTCCTTTCTTTCCCTCCTGCAGTCGTTACCGATGTAATTTTTTTGTCTTCTACTTTCTCTAGACCCATGGTAAAGCTGAGGATTGAAATGACCAGTGGCTGCTTTGTGATGATGGTGGACTCCAGTGAGGCTCGAGGGCAGGAGCTGGAGGAGCCCCTGAGCACCTCGGCCTCAGAGCTCCCGTTTCTTCCTCCTTTCCTGTCTTTCTTACTCCTGCCCTCACTGCCCTTTCTCTATCCCTTCCTTTCTTGGGCATAGGGTAATGGGGTTGGCGGAAGTGAGAAGTAGGAGGGAGTGGTAGGGAAAACAGGCAAGAAATTGGAAGAGGTAGGAAATACCAACCAAGAGAATATATTCCATTTCTTTCTTTCCCTGCAGTTGTCCCCTCCCTTCCAGTCTCCCTTGGTTTAGGGAAATAAAGCTGAGGTCACAAGGACCTATGTGTTCCAACTGCTGCTTGACTGCTATTTTTAGCCTGGCTCTACATCAGGCTGGCACCAGGCCATGTTGGCACAGGGCCAGCACGTTGTGGGACTGCTGGCAAATGTCAAAAATCTAACTTTTTGGTTATCAAACTAAACTAATTTTCAACATATTCTGTGCTGTGATACACTTTTCCAAAATGGGATGTGCATTTTTTTTTTTTTTTAAGATTTTATTGGGGATGTGGGGAGGGGAACAGTGCTGGGGAATCAGGAAAGGGGAACAGACAAGTTGCTGTCTTTTTGTTCTTCAGTCTAGTTGTGGAGGACGTTGCTTCATTGGCCCATGTTGGTATCATCATTGTGCTCTTCCCAAGTGAGGCAGTTGCTCTTCGGCCTCTGGACGGCCGCTTATGGTAGCCCCATGGCAGCAGCCTACGCCATCATCAGCAACTCACGGCAGCCCAGCTCCAAGTTGAGCTGCCATTCACCATCATAGCTGTAGAGGGCGCAGAGTCACCGTGTGGGATCCAAACTGGGGCCCTGCTGCTCAAAGCTGACGTCCCAAGCCAGCTCTTAATCAATGCACCACTCGACCGGCCCAGAAAGGATCAATTTTTGATAGTAGTCATACTATAACTGTTTTAGATGGACGAAAGATTTAAAAATGGACTTATCAGGTCAGGCTTATATCTATTTCAATAATTGTGGTTTCATGGTGGCACCAAGAGGTGTGAAATTTGCCTGATTTATTTACTATGCCTTGGGCATCTTTAAAATTGTCATTGCTTTTGAAGTTATGGAGTCTAAATTGGTTTATATAATTATAGGTGTTACCAGACATTTAAAAAAACGTATGTACTGATTTTTTTACAGTTGTCAGTGATCTCTTTGCTAACACAGTGATGTCTGTTTAAGTTTGGTTAATGCTGTAGAAATATGTTTAACAAATAAAGAAGCTTACTATTTATTCTTATAGGAAGCAGCTAGGTTTGGGTTGAAATATCAGTATCTGGGTCTAGATTTTGTACACTAGAGCCAGTAGTATGTGGATTGTGTTTACAAACTGAGTTTCAAACTTTTGGATGCATATGTGAATTTAAGGACTTATCAGGTGCATTCAAAATGAAAAATATGTTTTATTCTTGAATAATTTTGGAAAGAAGTAAAAAGAATGTTACAGTGTGAATCTATATCTTTGGAAAGGACTTTGGTAAGAAGAACAGTATTTATATTTTTTTCCATAATGGTAAACAGAAAAGCTGAGGGTAGGTTAGGAATGATTTTCTGTGTACCACAGACTACATTGAAGATGAATAGAACCAGGATGGTAATTAGTTGCTTATTCAATGAGTGGTGGTGTAATGTGCTTAGATCTGTTGGGAGGCAGGATAACATTTAGTTAGTACATTGATCTGATGCTCTTCTTAAGGTAACATAAAATAATTGGCCAAGATAACTAGAAACAGAATCAAATTGATTTTTTTCCCTTCACTTTGTCTTTAAGGTAGTTATGGGATGAATTCTGCTGAATTCACTTTTGTGAAATATGAAAATGTAAAGTGAAAAAACCAAACAATCCAATAAAGAAATGGGCAGAGGACTTGAATAGACAATTCTTTAAAGAGGACATACAGATGACCAATAGACATATGAAAAGATGCTCAACATCACTAATCACCAGAGAAATGAAAATTGAACTCACAATGAGATAACCACCTCACACCTGTCAGAATGGCTGTCATCACATAATCAACAAACAAGTATTGGAGAGACTTTGGAGAAAAGGATATCCTGCACTGTTGGTGGGATTGCATTGGGTTGTCGGAAAAGTCATGACACATTTTTACAACGAAAAACAGAAAAATACATCGTGACTTTTCTGACAACCCAATAAATTGGGGTAGTCATGGGCCGGCCAAGTGGCGCATTGGTTAAGAGCTGGTTTGGGGATGCCAGAGGCCCTGGTTCGGATCCCACATATGAGGGCCAGTGACAATGCCCTTTACAGCTAACAACAGCTCCACCTGGAGCTGGGCTGTGTGAGCCCCGGCGACGGTGTAGGCTGCAGCCCCTGCTGCAGTGGGCTGCCATAGGCTACAGTGAGTGGCTGGCAGCCAGCGTGAGCTCCCAGTAGCCATGGTGAGCGACCATCCAGAGGCCGGTGACTGATCTGCCTCATCTGGGAGGAGCGTGGTGATGATGCCAACATGGGCTGGTGGGGCGGCGTCCTCTGCAGCTGGACTGAGGAGCGGGGGGACAGCAACTTGTCTGTTCCCCTTCCCCGATTCCCCAATAAAATCTTTAAAAAAAAAAATGGGGGTAGTCATTGTGGAGAACAGTATGAGGTTCCTCAAAACATTAAAAATAGAGCTGTTGTATAACCCAGCAATCCCACTTCTGGGTAGCTACCCGAAGAAATCCAAAACACTAATTTGAAAAGATATATGCATCCCTGTGTTCATTGCAGCATAATTTACAATAGCCAAGATACAGAAGCAGCCTAAGTGTTCATCAGTAGATGACTAGATTAAGAAGTGTTACACATGCATAGAGATGTGATCAAACAATATGGTGCATGTTTAAATTAAAAAAAAATTAGTAAAGGACACATTGTTATTAATCCCCCTCAATATTCTCCCCCTCAGTTTGAGCACACTTCTCCCATTGTCCTTGCCACTTTCTGAAGCAGTTTTGGAAGTCCTCTGTCGTGAGTGTCTTTAGTTACTCTGTCCTGGCTGCCTCGATGTCCTGAATCATTTTGACTTTGGGGAAGAGCCAGAAGTCACGTGATGCCAGATCCGGTGAATAAGGTGGATGAGGACACACTGTAGTGTTTTTATTTGACAGAAATTGCTGTATACCAGAAGCAATGTGTGACACGGAGTGTTGTCATGATGGAGGATGGTTTACGGCACACTTTAAAACACACCTTCCCTCAACCATAGTTCACACCCGACTGACTGTACCAAACAAGCTGAAACTTGTCACACACCGTTACTAAGGTTCAATGCTCCACTTACCATATTGAAGATCCCTGCCTTTCTGTTGGATGGCACTTGGCAGCAGCATTCACCATATTTATTGATCACAACGGAAAGGCTCCATGTCACATATCACTTCTGGTTTGGCAATTTCTGTCAAATAAAAAAATTATGGTGTGTCCTCATCCACCTTATTCACCGGATCTGACACCATGCAACTTCTGGCTCTTCTCCAAAGTCAAAATGACCGTGAATCGATTCAGGACACTGAGGCCGCCACAACAGGGCAGCTAAAGACACAACAGAGGACTTCCAGAACTGCTTCAGAAAGTGGCAAGAACGATGGGCTAAGAGTGTTCAAAGAGAGGGAGAGTATTGTGAGAGGGATTAATGGCAATGTGTCTTTTACTGTAATAAATTTTTCTTAATTTAAACACTGTATTTTTTTTTATCACACTTTGTGCGCAAACACACTAATAATGGAATATTACTCGGCCATAAAAGAGTGAAGTTCTAACCATTTGTGATAACGTAGATGAACCTAGAGGGTATTATGGTGAGTGAAATAAGTCAGAGAAAGATCAATACCATAGGAATTCTCTTATATGTGGAATCTGAAAATCAAAATAAATGAACAAACAAAACAGGAATAAATTTATAGATACAGAGAACAAATGAATAGTTGCCAGGTGGGAAGGGGTTGAGGGCCTGGGTGAAAAAAGTGAAGGGATTAAGAAGCACAAATGGGCAGTTACAAAATAGTCACAGGGATGTAAAGTACAGCATAAGGAATACAGTTAATAATATTGTAATAACTATTACATCAGGTGGGTACTAGATTTATCTGGGGGATCACTTCGTAAGTTATATGAATGTCTAACCACTATGCTGTATACTTGAAACTAACATATTGAATATCAGATGTAACTGAAAAACAATTTAAAAAAAAAGGAAAATGTAAGGTGCAGGATTCGTGAAAGGTAAATGTTAATCTACTAGCTTAGAGAAGGCAGATGTTTTAGATTTATTTAAACTTTATTTACATTTTTACACCTTAAAATGAGATGATTACATTGTGGATAAGAGCACATTGGGCAGCTTACTGTCACTGATCCACGACTCCATTACTTCTTTACTTTGGGTGAAAACAAAAATTCATTACAAAATATAATCAGAGTGTCTTGGGGATAGAGTACCAAGTACATTGAACCACATCACAGTGTAGTGATTATACCATATGGTCTCTTTCTCCAGTTAGAGGCTATGGTAGGTGTTTCAAAAGTGGCTTGGAGAGAGATCTAGTGATGTACGTATGTATGTTTCTGCACTAGGTGTGTGTGTGTGTGTGTGTAAAATTTCATATGATGCAGAGAGCATTATCATCTGCTGGGTGGTAGTAGGTAAGTGACTGCCTTTTGGATCCTTAGTGTAATTTAGATTTTATTTAGGTGAGTCATGTAAATGATGTCAGCTCCTGCTTAGCTTGATTAAAATCAAAGCCCAGAAGGCAGTTTGACTAGTGCTGTTTAGAGTCCTTATAAGCAAAGTGCTCAAATGACCTTCCTTATTGGAAGTTTTCAGAGCAGTTTCTTTGTAGATTTCAAGGATCTCTCTTAGCAATTTATTAAAAAGGCATTTTGTCTAAGCCGTTTAATAAATCGCAGGAAATTACAAAGTACTGGATAGTATTGCATTTTTGCTTTCAAAAAGGACTATTTTAGTGAGAAATAAAGTTTTTAATGAATTTCATTTTAACAATTTATGCGAAATACTTTTTATTTTAAAATGGACAGATTTTTAAAAATTCTTGTTTCAACAGTAATTTAAGTTTCATCCATGATTTTTCATGCTCATTTATTTTTTGATAATTTGTTTTCAGAATTTATAATTTTAGAGTTGTTAGAAAAAATTGGTGAAAAATGAGCCAGTGAATACGAGTTTATTCAAAATTCAGTGTATGTGTTAGGTCTGTATTGGTACTAGCTTAGTGTAGTGGCTTGTCTTTTGATCTTGTTAAATCATGAACCTTCTGTGCTCCTAAGAAATTTATTTTTTGACACATAATGATGTGGATTGTATTTTTTAAACCATATGGGGTGTGTGTGCGCGTGTGTGTATTTGGGATGGAATGGTGAAAGTCATGGGCTAAGTGGTGGTGGGTTAAAACTCAGACAAGTACAAATTCAAGTCATCATGCTCAACTATAGAGGTTTCCTTTCCTCTTCCTCTTTCAGTTAAGGAATTCATATTTCATTGGGCTGCTTATTTAATATTGTTCAATAAAACTTATTTTTTACTTACCCTCTCCTCCATTCTTCCTGTTAAGGATAGTAACAGTTCAGATGTAATCTGAAAGTTCACTGTGTACTAACAGTGCATTGTGTGGTGGTCTGGGGATGTATTGGCTATTGCATCTCTACAAGACTGTTTTAAAAATTTACTCCTTGAGTTGCTGTTTCCATCTTTGATCCTTTACAATTTTGGTGCAGCTAGTTTTTGCCCTTTTGGTTTGTCATTTTAATAATTTAGAATTGAACTTTGAACCCAACTCTTCAAAGAAGTCTTTAGTAAGTCTAGGAAAGTATGCCTTGAATCTTTCAAGAAGCTGTACTTAAGAGATTTGAAAGCGTCACACCGTTTTTAAAAAAGATATAATAGTAAATCAGGTACATTTAGATAATCTGGTTTTCTTCCAGTGGAAGTAGATAGACCTGATATTCTACAAGGGGTTGTTGTAGAGACTGACACTGGCCTGTCTGATTCATTGCCCTTTCTAAACTTGAGAACACCTGGGGAACTCATCTTTAATGTAAAAATTGGAGGAAATGAGGGACAGTTTCTTATGAGAATCAGAAAACCAAATCTTTTGTAGGACTGTAAATTTCTAAGCATCTTTGATAGAGGGAGCAACAGTTTACTATAAAACAACTCAAAATATGAAGTGCTAACAAATGTAAAAATATTCTGTCTGCTACATACTGTTGGAGTCATTTTGAGTTTCCCATTGTTTAGTGGATATGTTTAGTCTTGTTTTTTGGGATGAAAATCACAGAGAATTTAAATACAAAGTCCCTTTTTGTAGTGAAAAATGAATCAGCTATATTGAAAAAAAAAAATTGACAAATTTGAAATCCAGGACAGCCAACTATTAATAGTACCCATGCAGTGTGTATGTAGTAGGCATTGAACTGTCATTCGAGTGAAGGATAGACTTAGATTATATGCCAGTCTTTGTGGGTATGCAGCCTGTGTGAAATTTTTGTAGTTGATAAAAATTGCTCCAAATTCTAATTTCTGTTTAATTTTTCTGAGTCTGAGTTGTGTAACTTAGTCTCTCAAGAGGTATTTTGAGTAGGACTGTGACCACAAGCTAGGCAGTTTGGTTTTTAGGACTTGGCTTATTATAATTATCATCAGTACACCTCTAGAGATACCATGTTAGGTTTCTTTCTGACCTTTCTTATTTGAGGGGACTTTGTCTTCAAGCTTGTTAATTTGCTAATAGCATCGGCCAAAAAACTTTTCTGAAAACAATTCTTTTATTAGATAAATCTGAAACTCTGAAAAGAAAATAATTTGGGAATTCCCATGTAGAACAGTGCTTTTGGGTTACCAAGAAAATAACTTTGAATTATAAATGCCTTTGAGGGATTAAAAGATTGCTTTTTCCTTTTATTTGATATTTCATTTTTTTTAAAGAAACTGGCAAAAATAAATTTAATTAGCTTTTTAAACCTTTTTTTTCCAGATGACTTGCAAAGCACATATACTTTCAAAATATCCTACAAGATCTTACACATTGTGAAAAGACTGGCTAATTAATAGGAATGGTTTATTACACTGGTCTACAAAATAATGATGACTTTCCCTTGAGGTAGATTTTGCTTAAGACTCAGTTTTACATAAAATGGGGTACACCAACTGGTATTTCTAACAGCTATTTAACAATAAGAGTGTACTTCCAATGCTTGGCTCTTGAGAGGGATGGGTTATCTAGGTGTTGGGTGCCCACTTACTCTCATTTGCCTTGTCAGTTTTGTTTGATGCCTCTTTTCCTGGCATAATTATGAATAGTCACCTCTTTTATAAGTGTTCCAGTTCAGTTGATACAGTATATGGTTACCCTAGCCATGTATCTTGTTTTTCAGAAAGAAGGGGGTAATGAATGAATCACACCCTGTATGCGTTTGTACCCACACATGCTCCAGCCTGTGCGTAGGGAGAAAGTGAGAGGGAGAGAGGAAGAGGGGGAAAGAGTTGTTCGGGACTGAAAGGAGACCTTTAGCTTATCTCTGGTCTTCATCAGTTGTCTCCACTCAGTCTCTTTCAGGTAGGAAGTGTATGATTTCTGTCTGGGTTCTCATTCACACCAAAAGGAAGCAGTTAATTAAAGCTTCTCAGTATCCATTGGTTTGATGTGGTGTGTCCCACCCCCCACCCCCCACCCCCCACTGCTCCCCACATGCTTTTTTTTACATTTTAAAGATACAAGTGTGTACATTTTCCTTTACTTATTTAATGTTATAGTGTTGTAGCGCATGTTTGTATTAATGATAGAATTCTCATTTCACATTTCTTACCTTACTTAGATTGATGTTCATAAATTACTGCTCATTTTAGGCACTTGAAGTTCATTAGCCACTTCGGTGGGCATCATTTGCTAATCACATGACCATGAGCTTGAAGAAGATTCCTGACCCCCCAGAAGACTGGAGTCCTCTTCGCTGGGGCTTGTTTTACTACCTATGTACTCTTAGGTCACTTACTGGTTCTGGGCTTCCTGGAGTCCTTATAAAATAGGAATTATTATACCTCTGTCACTTCTGTCATGAGGCTGTTAAAAGACCCACATGGGAATACATGGAAGTACTTGAAGTTTAATCTTTTTTTTGAGGGCAGTGTCACTGGCCCTCATATGTGGGATCTGAACCGAGGCCGCTGGCGTCCCAAGCCAGCGCTTAACCACAGCGCCACTCAGCCGGCCCGGAAGTACTTGAAGTTTAAATAGTTACGCAAAGGGGAAATATATTATTGTTATGCAGTGCTCCATAATTTTCAACATTGTTATTTCTTTTAGCTTTCTGTATTTTCCCCCAAACTCTGTAGTCGTCATGTATTGATTTTGTAATCAGAGAAGGGAAAGGTTATATCAAAAAATGTGTCTCATTACCATTAAAACATTAAATTTCAGTATCTACAGATTAATCTGTTAGTATTTTATTGTGATTATAATTGTTGCCTGATCGAGTGCAACCAAACAGAACACATACTATTCAACAAAGTATGTTACGGCCTTAGTGCCTTCCTTGTTTTTTACCCTAATGAGTGTTGAATTTTGTCTTGGAACTTGAGAATTATTCTCCCGAAAGTGAAAAAGGGCACAACTAAGATCAATTCAATGATATTCCTGAATAGAATGGACAATTTATGGATTTACCTAATCACTTGGGGTTTAGTTTCTAGGTTTCCCTGAATAAGATACAAAACACTCAACTTGAGATACATTTTCTGAATTTCTCAAGTTATATTACTGTATATACTAAGATCTACAGTCCCTTCTTATGGGGAGTTGAATCATTAAAATGAGTTGACTAACCCTTTTCTCCTGCCTTAAAGATTTACAAATAAAGTATTCAGAAAAATAGTTGGAAGTGAAATTTTAAGAGCTTGCTTATGAACTGAAATCTTGGTTGTGTATTTTTTTCAGTTCTGTTTTTGGATGCTCTTAGAAGTCCTTTCCCTTAAAAGCTGTACTGATGGGACCTGACGACCTACTTCATATTCTTTCCTAGTTATCCTTTGAAAGGTCTATTAATGGCTTTTTTGTACTTCTGATATGCACCATGGAGGTTTTCTTGTTTATTTTATATACCCTCTTTCTGTCTTTATATACACATGTGTAAGAATGGACTTCATGTATTTCTAAGAGTGTAATAAGCCTGTCAATTTTGGATGGGTAAGGATCAGCTCTTAAAATCCGTGCTGCAGCCAGGATGATTTTGCCTGTACTCTCCCTGTGCATAACCTTCAGTGTCTTTCCCTTTGCTCAGAGGGCTGCAGCCATTCATGGGTGTGCAGGCCTGGCAGGGTGTAGCCTGGGCCCTCATCTGCCCCTTACACATTGTTCCGCCCTGCCCTTCAGGTGCCTCCAAGTTGCCCTGCTAGCTGTCTGTGGCCGTGTTTTTCTTTCTGCTTGGAATGCTCTTCGTTGCCTAGTTATGCCTTAATTATCAACTTGGCTCAGAGAAATCTGGTAGAGTTCTCTTCTTTGTAACCCTAATCATAATTTCCTGTGTGATTTTTTATTTTCTCTTCCATTAGATTATGTGTGTGTCTTATGTATGTGTATGTGTTTTTGTATCCACAGTTCCTTAGTACAATCCTTTGCACATAATTGACTTTCAGAAAAAGCTTGTTGAATAATGGATGAAGGCCATGGTGTTTTACTATGGAAATAGTTTCTTAACTGGCCAGAAATGAGGAGGCACTGCTTTTACTCAGTGGTTCCATCTACCCCCTATCCCACCAAGAATGTGTCCCTTTGAAAAACAGACCAGTTTTGTGTTTGTGGCTGCTTTGGGCCATTGCCAGATTCCCCAAAGGTACATTTTCATACATCTTTGCTGTTAAGAGGGACTATTTTAGAAGAGTTAGAGAAGATCCCTTATCAAGGCCAATTGTATTGGTATGTGGGTTTATTTGACATGGTCTGAGAAGTTCAGTTTGTTATGTATTATCTGGGAAAAACCAAACAGCCTAACAGCCAAAGGTTTCAAGAGGATGGTAGGGTGTGTAGTTAGAACAGGAGACTCTTTTGCTCACTTGTGTAGATCAGTGCTCTTTCCTTTTTTCCCTCAGTTCTCTTGGATGAGCAGTTGTGATCCATCATGCTGGGCAGAGCTCGCAGGGTCACTGTGGGCCACACAGCAGGTCTGCGTGCAACTTTTTTTTCTATTTGTTACTCTGTGCATCTTTGCCAATGCTTGAGCTTTTCCTTTTCAATCTTTTTTTGTCATGTTACCTTTTACTTCTCATGTTAATTGAACTCAAAAGTAGCAGACTGAAAGGATGCATGTAAGAAATATCAATTGTGTCTGCCACGTAGTTATTTTTATTCTATCAAAGTTAACTTGGACGAACTTGAACGTTTTTCACTTCTTGTTTGGGGTGGGGTGGGAGTCAACTTTAATTTGAAACTCCTATTCATTTACTGTTTTATATATAGTTGCAGCTCATTATGTCTACTCTTTTTGAATATCAGTTCTGTGTGACAATCATGATCTCCAGCCCTCCTAACACCTTTGAGATGAAGGTATTCTCATCATTCTGTGGCTGAGGAGACTGAGACATGAGATGATACTAATTCGCTCGTCCAGGAGCACCCAGGCCCTCTAGTCTTCAAGTGAATCTTTCTCCTGTACCACCTGGCCTTTTTAGAAAACCTTGTCTTCCTGCGCGGGCATGAAGGAAACCATTCAGAGACCTCCTCCTGGTCTGTGACAACACTCAAAATCAGCTTCTTGACCTTTGCACAGTGTTCAATTTTTGGACCGTGCTACTAAATTTAAGTTTTTCTCCACAACAGTAGTAATGGATGTATGACCCATACATAGTACCTTCTTGTTTCTTATAGCTGATACTGTACTCAGTTGTATGTGACTTTACTTTGCTAAGCTTTTTAAAAAATAGAGTTTGATTCACATTTGATGACATTAATAGTTTGGCTTGAAACAGTTACCATTTTCTCTTTCATCAGTTCCTTGATTTTAGCAGGAGACTTGGGGGCAATGTATGTAGGAGATGCTTCAAAGAGCAGATGAGTATAATAGAAGCTCGGCGAGGCCGCTGAGGTGCGCCCAGCACTGTTATTGGAAGGTAGCTCTGGGTGCTGGTGGGTTGTGTTAGCAGCGTTGTTGATGGAGAGATTTAGGAGTTTGCTGAAATGCTATGGACATTCTTCTTATTAAATCATAGCCTAAAGACCCGTCTTAACTCTTAGAGCAGAGAAAGCCTTAACGTTTTCTTTATCTGTTTTGTTTTTATGAAACCCCTCTGTTTGCAGGTGAGGAAAAATTAGCTGTATCTTTGCTGTTCTTAATCCCGCCTAGGCGTAACCATGAGACTGTGTAAAGGAGCATTTCTGGAGGCTGTTTCATTTACTAATTTAAGATGCCAAGACCTTTGTTTTTTCTTTTGGGAATAGGCAGTGTAAAGGTGTGCAGTGTGAGTGGTTTGTGTAAAATAGTATATAAAGTCAGGACATTATCCATCCTTATATGATGTGCATTATTGGATTTGCCTTCTTGAGACCTTTTTCCTGTTGCCACTATACCTTCTCTTTGAATTTGTGAACTGCCTGTGGGTTCAGCTTCAGTCCATAGCTGTGTCTTATGCAGCAGCTGCAGCTTACTATGTAGACCTGTCATAAGTTAAAAGCTTAGGAAGTCTGTATAACTTGTCATAATTTCAGCACTTTAACTTATTAAGGTATATTTTGATTATCTGATTTACAGAAGTGCCATATAAAAATCCACCTGAGCTGTATAATTGCTGAAATGCAGAGTAAGCTCTGCTTTTTATGACCAAGTTACGGGATGAGTAATTACTCTCTAGAGTGAATGGTTCAAAATGAAATAACTGTATGCCTAAGGTGTGATGTGACACCAGATGTATTTAAGCCCCAAAGGTATGTAATTATCTCACCATTTGTGCACATGCACACAAGTACATTTATGTTTATGGCAAGAGTTTTATGTGCAAAAGAAAACTCACTTTCTGGTAAGTAAGAGAGGGGCTCAGAGGTTTGGTGTTAGAGGCAACATTCTAATCCCCCTGCGTTTCTTTAGGGTGTAATTAAAATTCATACATAGCTGGATTCTAGAGTAAACTGGTGTCAAACTCTGGCTTTCAAATATTAAGAATAATTTAGGGAGTTACTCAAAGCACCGTGTTTATGATTTATGGTCGGCCCCTGTACTCAGTGACACCATTCTTAAACTCTATTTTGATCATCAATTGTATTAATTAAATGCAATAAATGTATTCTGGCTTCCTATTGAAAATAAAAACTCTTTTGTAGTCTTAAATTTTTGATTTTGTATACAGCTTATCTGCCTGGTCTCATTTTACAGATCATGAAGAATTAGGTAGTACCTCAAGCTGATTTGCCTTTTTACTTTCAATTCAGTATTGTTTTAACCACATTGAAATGTGACTGATATTTTTTTGTTTATCACAGTTCTACTAGCCCCAATAAGTTAGTTAACTGTGTTGCTATTGAATAGTGTAAAGTGATCAGGTTACATTGGTTTCTCCTGTCAAAGGACCAGATACCTTCAGTTTGGGGATTTGCTTGGTAGTTATGATAGCTCTCTCTCTGTTCACAAGCCCCCGAGAGGAGAATCCCTTAGCCTGGAGACCAGCAGAGGCCCGGAGTGGCTGCTCGGTCTTCCCTGGGGCTAGAGAAAGGCGAGTTGAAATACTGATGGCTTTGGGACTCCAAGTAAAATAGCAGTAATGATACCTTACCTGTTTACAATGTGATTCTCTTGAGAGGCTTATTTAGTTTTTTAAAATACAGTATTAGATAGCAGGAGCCAAATGTTAACTAGTCTGAGAACAAGTACAGACATTTAGAGCTTTAAATTCTTAAACATATAATTTACAAGTAATTTGTGAGACCAGGGCAGGTGGACACTACCACTTTGCTAAGAAGTATCAGTGTTAGGACACTACCACTATATTTGGTATCAGTATGTTCAATAAAGAGACTAGTGAAGTTCTGTTTGTAGTTGTGCTGTATGATGCGGTAGCCACCAGCCACATGTGATTAGTGAGCATTTGAAATGTGGCTAGGCTGAATTGAGATGTGCTGGAGGTTTTGAAGACTTAGCACAATAAAAAGAATGTCAAATATATCATTAATAATTTGTTAAAATGATAATACTTTGGGTATTTTGGGTTAAATGAAATCTGTCAAATTAATTTCACCTGTTTCTTTTTACTTTCTAAAATGTGGCTCCTAGAAAATATGAAGTTACATATGTGCCTCTCATTTTTAGTGCTGGCCTGTAGAGTCTTTTTGTCTCATAATAAGTTCTTTTTGTTTATATGTACAGGCCAGCTATGATTTGGTTATATATATGATTTTAACTTTTTGTCAACATAAATCTAAATACTCTTAAACCTTGGTTCCAAGACACTGTTCTTTAATTGCCCTTTAAATTATTTAAGACTGTTTTTTTCAGTCTTATAAATAGTTAAGATAGAAGAACCATATGCTAACTGATTATTTTCAAGGTTTGAGACTTAGTTGACTAAGTTATTTCAAATAATCTAAGTCTAAATAAATCCATTTTATCTTTATAGAAAGGTTCAGTAGATCGGGTATGGTATTTAAAATCAATATTTTATTTCTAGATGAGATATAGACAATGAGTGCTAAAATTATATTTACTTTAAATCATTCTCTAGAAACCTTATTGGTCTTCGTAATAATGTAAGGAAACTGTTGTAAAACTTTGATTTCACTTTTTTTCATCTGAAGACAGAAGGGTGGGGTTTCCTTGAGTTTCAGAGTATTTGGGGATTTTATTGCTCAGTGAAGAAAAGGAGGGGGATCAGACCAACACCGGATGGCCAGACAATTCTTTGTTATATCTACTGTAATAGTTTCCAAAGTGTGGTCCTTGGTTCGGTAGTGTCAGCATTACATGGGAATTTCTTAGAAATGCACATTCGGGCCGGCCGAGTGGCGCATTGGTTAAGCGCTGGTTTGGGGATGCCAGCGGCCCCGGTTCGGATCCCACATGAGGGCCACTGACACTGCCCTCTACAGCTAACAACAGCTCCACCTGGAGCTGGGCTGTGCGAGCCCCGGTGATGGTGTGGGCTGCAGCCCCTGCTGCAGTGGGCTGCCATAGGCTACAGTGAGTGGCCCGCAGCCAGCGTGAGTGGCTGGCAGCCAAGCGTGAACTGCCAATAGCCGCGGTGAGCGACATCCAGAGGCCAGCGACCGATCTGCCTCATCCGGGAAGAGCGCAATGACGATACCAACAGTGAAGCAACATCCTCCGCAACTAAACTGAAGAACAAAAAGACAGCAACTTGTCTGTTCCCCTTCCCCGATTCCCCAACGCTGTTCCCCTCTGCCAATTCCCCAATAAAATCTTTAAAAAAAAAAAGAAAAGAAATGCACATTCTTGGGTTTCACTCCACCTATATGACTAGAAAACTCTGGAGGTGGGGCCCAGAAGTCCCACCACCCACCAAAGTGATTCCGATACACTCAGACCCACTAGCTTAATATGCTTTTTAGGATATATCCGGGAAAAGTGAAACCACTTTTAAGTTTTTAAAATAGGAATTTAACGCAGGGGGTTAGTTACACAGGTGATGGAGGAGCTGAGACAGCAAGACAGGGTGGTGAGGCAGCCTCAAGATTAATAGCACAAGGCCAAGAGTACAGTGTCGCTGATGGTGGGCTTACGGGGGCTCAGGGGCTAGGTTTCTCTGAGGAGATGGGAATCTCTTGGTAGGAGCTAGAGTCACGGAAGAAACCCAGCCATTGCTGGGAACGCAGCCTGCGGTAGAGAAGGAGGGGGAGAAAATATTCTGGCCCCTCCTTTGCTCCTGCCCACCAGTTCTGCACCAGTACTTCCCATAGACTGAACCTTGAGAAAGGCCCTCTGACCTAGCAGTCTGAGAAACTCTCCTGAGACAAAGAGCTATCAAAGAATGTATCTGGGGGAATAGACCCAGGACTGGCACATCTAGTATTTACACTTTAAAACAAAACAATATTTTGTAATCTAAAAAATTTAAAAGGCCGTTTATTATTTATTTGTTTTTTAAAGATTTTATTGGGGAATTGGGGAAAGGAAACAGTGTTGGGGAATCAGGGAAGGGGAACAGACAAGTTGCTGTCCTTTTGTTCTTCAGTCTAGTTGTGGAGGACGTTGCTTCACTGGCCCATGTTGGTATTGTGATCGTTGCTCTCTTCCCGGGTGAGGCAGTCACTTACTGGCCATTGGACGCTCACGGCAGCTCACGAAAGCGCACACCAGCTGTCGGCCAGCCCCACTACAGCCTATGCCGTCGACAGCGACTCATGGCAGCCCAGCTCCAGGTGGAGCTGTTGTTCACCATCTTAGCTGTAGAGGGCGCAGTGTCACTGGCCCTCATGTGGGATCCGAACCGGGGCCCTGCTGCTCAGAGCTGGTGCCTCAAGCCAACTCCTAACCAATGTGCCACTCTGCCGGCCCCTAAAAGGCATTTTAATACCTCCCAATAATCTCAGAACAGAGGACAGTGTTCTAAATGGAACAAATTTTACTTTATAAAAACTAAACTGTCCTTTTATAATTTCACTGTTGGCCAGAGAAATCTTTTCAGGGACCAGCACCTGCAAATTTAGGAAAGTTAACCTTGTACCTCTGAAAGACTTCTTATTTCCTGCCTATTCCAGGGCCTCTTTTAACTCTCCTCTTCCTATTTTGAAGCTTCTCCAAGCTGTTCTCGGTTGCTAATGCCACCTTTTGGCAGATATGGGGAACTTGTTTCTTCAGTTTCTCTGAAAACTTTCCCAGAACAACCTGGATTTTTTTTATATATTTCCCCTTCCCTTGCTTAAAGCTTACTTATACCTTTTCGTATGTCCTCTTTAGCTACAGTATTTACATTTTCCCATTAGTTTTTCAGTGTTCTCTTCCTTACTCTTTTGTTGTTTCAATTGTGATTAAACTATGCTTATATTCACATTCCAAAAATTAAGGAAAAAGTTGGAGATAAGCATGAAACTGGTATAGTTTTCATTTTACTTGTAAGTTATTGTAATGGGAAATGCTGCCAGTAAAAACTTGGAAATGGAGAAGGAGTTCTATTTCCTGGGGTCTGGTGGAAGACCGACCGGAGCTATTGTTTTGTATGCAAGGTGCTGAGCTGAATGCTGTAGCGTAGTGATACCAACCTTCGTAACAACCAAAAAATAACATTTTATACAGCACACTGGGATAGGAGAATTCTAACTGCAGAGATGCTGCCTGGGGGCTGCTGGGGAAAGACCATTGGCCTGGGGGATGGCAGCTCCACCTTGCTGCCCCAAGAGCTAAGGTAGCAATTATCTTAGAATTCGCACCTCTCACACAGGGAAGTTCTGCTGTATGGAGGGCATTCAAGGGCTAATGAAGTTTAGTCTCCTGAGGAAGTCAGTAATACTTAGTACTGTGTTATAACAGTACTGGTTTGGGGAAATGCAAGGGAATAGGGGAGGTTAGTTCTGTTTGAAGTGGGAGGGGTCTGGCAAAGTGTCTGTACAGGATTATGCAGAGGAATATTCTTGTGCAAAGGTATAGAGGGACCAAGGGCAGACGGAGGTTAGGGAATGCTGAGGATTTCTGATGTGGCTGGGATGTAAGATTTGGGGATGCAAATAGGAAGCAGTATAGTGGGAGCTACTTTAAGAAAAAGTAGGCAGGGGTTGACTTCTGAAACGCCTGTATGTGACTGAATGGGCTCAGGACCTTCGGTACCACTGGTATTGGCATGATCAGACACCTCTCCTCACCCTTTAGAAAAATCCTCCTGGGGCTGTGAGAATGAACTGGAGCCTGCAGGCAGATAAATCCTTAGGGAGGGGAAGACATTGACCCTAGTTAGATGAGGAATAATGAAGGCTTATAGGTGGTGAATGGAGATTGGGAGGGCTCCTTGAAGTGGGAACCCACAGATTTTGCTTATTGATGTGAAGAAAGGTGACTCAGATTTGAACCCTGGGTGAAGGAAAGGAGGATGGGACCATTGTCAGCATTAGAGCCTGTATGGGGGACAAAGACCTTGATTTTAGACTTGTGGATTGTAAGATGCAGAGTAACAATTACACTTATAAAGTGCCTTTTAGGGGCCAGGACTGATCTAGCTAAGCATTTTACTTTTTAAAACTCATTGTATTCTCACAACAACCATAAAAAAGTAGATGTTATTAGGTTAGTGTCCAAATAGTAAAATAAAAAAGCACTAGATAATTTAGGCACAGAAGGATTTAATGGAGTCAGTTATTGGAAGAGATGGAGGAGCAACAACAGAACAACAAAAAGTGTGTATTGCGTGGATGTTGGAAAACAAAGGAGAAAGAGTGTGTGTGTGTGTGTGTGTGTGTGTGTGTGTGTGTGTGTGTGTAAGGAGCAAAAAGGAGAAGGGGACGTTGTCCCGCTGTCGGACAGCTGCTGCATAAACTGTGTGCCTACAGATTTGCTGAAGACCTTCATTGGTTCTGCTGCTTTGGAACCACCACAGATGCTGCTGGAGCCTGCGGTTGTCTGCTGCTGCTTTTGGAGGTACCACCAGAAACAGGAGACAGAAAAAGAAAAGTCATTTTTCTTTTCTCTCACCTTGAAATCTCCTGCTGTTGTTTCCCGTGGGCACTACCCAACTGGAAGCTAGTTGGCAAAGGAGTTTGGAAAACGTAGTTTATAGAGTTCTGTCCCCTTGTAATACAGAAAAGAGATCAGAACCAACAGAAAGTAACCTGCCCAGTGGGTTCTATTTTTCCTTACTTGACAGATGAGAGAAACTGAGGCACAGAGAGGTAACTAATTCTCCTAAGGCCACACAGCTACAACTTGGCAGAGTTGGGATGTGAGTCTAGGTAGTCTGGTTTCAGGCTTGAGTCTGTGCTCTTAGCCTCTACACTTTGATCTTGCCTCTGCAAATGGTTAGTGTTTGAGTTTTCTCCTTATTGCTGAACATTTCAAATGAGCAGCTGTTTACACTGATTTTGCTTATCCTGTGCTTATTTTTCTTTTGATATCTCTCACTGGCTTCAGTTTTTCACTTCTACCCCTGGAACTTCTTCATGGTCACCACTTGTTTTTATAGCCAATACAATGGATTATTTCAGTTTCTGTTTCTCTTTGATCTGTTTCTGGCTTTTGATGCTGATACTTATTTATGTGGAATTCCAACCCTGACCTCTGTGATGCTGACTTTCTTTATTTTCTCCTTACCTTGCTGAGGCTCCTTGGTTTTCATTCTCTTCCCATTCCTTAAACCATTGCCATCTCTTGGCTTGAATTTGGATTTCAAAGTGTTATATAAGAAGCTACTTAATGTTAATTTCATATTTAAATCAGGACTAATAAAAATATCAAGTATATATACAGTTCTTGGGGCCTTTTTCCTTTGTCGCAAAGTCACAGAGGAGTCAGAGCATGGTCCCAATTTGTACTGTGCCTTGGGCAAGTAGGAGAAAAGGGGGACTGAGGAGATGGACTCACTTTGAGTACCTACTATGTGCCGGTGCTAAGTGTTTTTAACACATCATTTCATTTAAATTTTCCTGTGGTATTGGTTGCTGTTAATCTTTGTTTTACCCAAGAAAAAACTGACTTGACTGGTGATGAGCCAGTAATAGAACTGGGTTGCAACCCCCATCTGACTGGCTCAACCAGGTTTTTGCTTCTGGACCACATGGGAAAAGCCCCACTTTTTTATCTCTTAAAAGAAGGAATTAGGCAAGATAATATTTAAGGCCCATTTCAGTACCATCATTATGATTCTATCACATACTGGTTGTCCTGAGCAGTAGTTGATTCTAATATTGAAAAAGGAAGTTGCCGTCCCACTCTAGGAAACGTCTTGTTTTATTAAGACAAGAGTACTAACACGTTATTTGTAGAAGTTATGAAATAGGGCAAAGGCATTTAAAGTGGTCACGATGATAGATCTTCATATAAGTTTCAAGAGAGCCCCATTACCTCCAAATGAGGCTGCTGCCCAGAGCATTAGAGGCTGTGGCTTTCATTGACAGGGGCTCAGGATAATAGCTTTGGAACTGCTCCAGCCTAAACAAAGGGCAATCCCATTATTCCATTATACTTTCTTTGAGAGTATTTGCATCCAGATTATTAAGAAACCATTCTTTCCTTGCAGGGAATTTAGTATGAGATTTCAAGAAGATAGTGAAAAATATATTTTAAGGACAAAATTCACTGTAATGTGCTTTGACATCTTTAGAAAGCCAATGGACGACCCTAAAATGATTAGCTATCATGTCATTCACCCACGTATTGTCTATGAGCATGCAAATAGATGGTTGAAATGGAGACCAACACCCTCTTGGTATACAGACATACCCATTGTAAAATAGCACTCATTCCCAGATATGTAGACATCAGCAAAGTAAACATATTTCCAGGCTCTGTAACATCTGTTCGACTTCCTTTACTCATAAACATCCTTCAACCCATCCTCATTCACACCGTATTTTTTTTAAAATGGGGGATTGAAAGGGATATGCCTCTTTTTTCTTTTTTTTTTAACTTTCCATTTTATAGGCTTCCCTTGCATTAGAGGAAGCCTGCATGGGGAACCTCAGTTCCCGGGTTTTCCTACTACTGCTCTTCATTTGGTTTTGGTGGTTCTTCCTCCTCTGCAGCCTCTAAATGGTGGCGTCCCCAAAGTTTGAGGCTGGCCTCTTTTCTCCTTTCTCATGCTTTTTATCTAGATGTTGCCAACCCACCCCAAAGCTTCCTGTGCCACCAAGTGATGATGACTCCCCAATTTTTGTTTCTAGGCCTGACTGTTGCCTGTTGCCCTGATTGCTTACTTATATGTTTATTTAGGTTTGACAGGTATTTTAGACGAACTTTAGACTGTCACCCTCTCTTCAAAGTAAGAAGCTTTATATTGCAACCCAGTACACACATAATGTTACCATAAATAGCAGAAACAAAAGTTTCACAAAACAATAATTATCCTTAAAGCATGCATGCCATGCTTGCTGATATTTTCAAAAGCACTGTTTCATTTCATTAAAAAGTGTTCTTTGTGACCCACAAAGTTGGCGGCTGCCCTATTAGTGGATTGTAACCCACTGTTTGAAAACACTGTTCTTGAACCATTGTAGATGTTTTAGAGATATTTTAGGTTGTGGGGAACCTGCTCACATATTTGAGACCATAGATATTCAGAGTGCAGTAAATAATTATAAAATGAAAGAAGGCACGAACAGATTCTTTGCTTTTCTGTACATCAGGAAGCCAACATTTCTTGAACTGACCTGCTCTTATCTAGGTCACTGATAATCTAACCCCTGGCTGGGTGACCCTCCGAAGAAACTGCATTTTTGCCCTTTTCCTGCCTGAGCAAGACCTAGATAAATGGAATTACTAATGATTTTTAAAGTTCTGGAATGAAACCAGTCAGAATTCCCTGGTCCAAACAAACGAGGCTGACTTAAGATTTTGTTATCCCAGAACAAAATACCTATGTTCCAAATTAATCACTGATTTTCAAATACTGGAGGTAAGTCAGTCTGGTTTCAGTTTGTCTCTTTTTTACTCTGAGGTTCAAGATGAAAAGCTCTGTTTTCTTTACCACCTGTCCAGTTAGCAGATCTCTGTCACTTGCTTGAGCAAAGTTTCTAAAATGAGGAAACTTACTTCATGTAGTTTCAACCATGTCTTCCTCTCCCCACCCCACAGGGGACACTGCACACAGGGAAGGTGGTTGACCCAAGTCCACTGAGGTTGACTAAATGGAAAAGGTTCATTATAGGCAACAACAGCAGTTTTAAAGGCTGCCCCATATAAGAGTGACCACGTCAACTCTTGGAGAGAGGGACTATGGAATAAGCGCAAGCTTCTGGTTATTCAGAATTATTTATCATGTAGAATTGTTAGGATACTCTCAGTCATCTACTGACATGTGGAAATGGTCAGATTATAGTGTACCAGGTTGGAATATATCTGTTACAGAATTCTCTATAATGAGATTTTATAGGCACTTACCTTGCCACGCTTCTGTTAAACTCACAGAAGGTTGACTAATCCAATGTTCTCAAAAGCGTCTTGATCCCAGCATGGTCTCATATTTCAGATGCAACACACTCATTCTAGTGAAGCTTCAGGAAATGGCCTTCATCATGCTATAGAAATTTACAATCAGCACAGTGACTTAAGGGTTAGTTGACTTGTGGGGGTTGGGGGAACCCTAGCTATGCTAGGATGGACCTAAAAATACTATGCTAATACTATAAACACTGCAGAGTTAAGTCATTCCTGAGGGAAGCTAAAAGATCTTTAAAGGTTATTAAAAAGACTTATTTAACATTTTGGTATTAACTTGAGAGGCCAGGATTTTAAAGTAGTCTGTGTGTAGCCTGTTTTCTGTTTCAAAAGCACGATAGGGGGCAACCCAGTCGGGACCCCCCTCATTTTGAGAGCTGTTACTTTCTACCCTAATAAACTGTCTGCTGTAAACTTTACCTCTCTGGTTCATGTCTCCATTCTTCGGCTTCACAAGACGACGATCCCGGCACAAGAAATATCCTACATCACAGCTAAGATGGTGAACAACAACTCCACCTGGAGCTGGGCTGCCATGAGTCGTCTGCTACAGCGTAGGCTGCAGTGGGGCTGCAGTGGGCTGCCGTAAAGATACCGTGAGTGGCTGGCAGCCAGCATGAGCTGCCAAGAGCTGTCGTAAGTGACCATCCAGTGGCCGGCGACAGATCTGCCTCACTCGGGAAGAGCACAATGATCACAATACCAACATGGGCCAGTGAAGTGATGTCCTCCACAACTAGACTGAAGGACAAAAAAGGACAGCAACTTGTCTGTTCCCCTTCCCCTATTCCCCAACGCTGTTCCCCTCCCCCAATTCCCAATAAAATCTTTAAAAGAAAAAATAGGCACAGTAGTACATTATTTAACCTGTGGACTAATTCTACATCCCCCTCCAGGTTTGAAGGAAACTTGATCTCAGTATTGTAGTTGGTGGGTTTTTTGCATTTCTGTTTTTGAATAGTAGGGTAACCTGTATCAGGGATTGGAAAATTATGGTCCATTGGCCAGAATCTGGCCTGCCACCAGTTTCTTTGTAGCCCACAAACTAAGAATAGTTTTTACATTATTTTAATGTTTGGGGGGAAAATTAAGAGAGTAATGTTTTGTGAAATGTGAAAATTATATGATATTCAAATTTCAGAGTCCATGCATAAAGTTTTACTGGAACACATTCATTCTCATTAGTTTGCGTGTTGCCTATGGCTGCGTCTGTGGTACAAGGCAGAGTAGTGGTTGTGATAGGCTGCATGGCCTGCCAAGCTTAAAATAGAAAAAGCCCTTTACAGAAAAAGCTTGCTCACCCCTGGCCTATGTTTTGTAAGGTTTTGGAATGTAACATTTCATCAATTATATCCGTGAAGTTGATCATTTAAAAAAGTCTCAATTTGGAATATCATGTTCATACATAAGAAGGGTTTGCAGGTTAAAAACATGAATATTATGTAGTTCACAGACCAGCTTCTCAGACAGAGAATGAATGACTGACTTGCTCAAGTGTGAAAAATGTTTGGAAATGGTAGCTACAGTGGTGTGACACAGAGATACAGAATGCTTAATATAATTGCTGTGATAACAGTGGAACATTTTAAACTTTGTTTTGGACTTGACACCTTTTCTTCTATTTTTGAGGTATCTCAAATACATTTTGTATGATCACCTCCATTGCACCCTCCCTCGTGTGCTTTTATTTTAATCCAGTGGAGACTTTGTCTCGTAGTAAGTAGAGTGATTATGTTCTTTTTTAACACTTAGTGGTTTTTGGTACTTAAGTTTGTCTAATGGGCTCATCACTGAAATTTGGAATCTGTTCTCTCAGCTGTGTTGCTAGAGAGCATGTGCAGACAGCAAAGGGTTGACATAGTGTAGAGAAAAGTTGTTCTTTCCAACCACCGTATATATGGCATTCAGTTGGGCAAGTATATCTAAAATAAGGATGTCTGTTATTAGTTCCTCTCGCGCCTCAGGCCTGAAACCCTCTCTTGTATTAGCTGTCAGTTCTAACCTCCCCTAGCCTTTAGTGAGCCAGAGGAGAAAAGGCTATTTTTGCTTTTATGGACCATTTGAGCAATCTCGTGTACTAGCCTGCAGCCGCCTTCCTTCACTTTATCTTTGTATATCTGAGTTAATAGTAGCAGTGCCAAATTCTAGCGTGCTCCAGCAAGACCATATTTATCTATGGGTCTAAAATGGATGATATCCTCAATACTCTTGAAAATCCACAAAGAACTACCAGGTAAGCAAAAAAGAACTCTGAAAAGCCAAAACAAGATGTCACAAAGTCCATGCACTCAAGTGTTTCTCTTATTAACTAGTAAAGGAGATCCCAAATCCTCCCTCAGAACCTGGATTGTTTTTACTTAGAAATCATTTGAAGAAGTCTGGCTATCTAGTTTATTTGAAAGAGACATAGAAGAGGAAGAGGATGCTCCATACAGGCACATTAGCAGCCAAGATTGCCAGCTTGAGAAAGTGATAGCTTGAGAAAGCAAAACCTTAAAAATAAACAAAAGGATTCAAGAACTCAACAGGAGCAATTTGAGGCCATTGGTGTGGGCCCAGAGTCCCCAGCCGCTCTCTGTCCCTTGCACGATTACTGTGGCACTGCTCACTGACATTTCGGGGTGAGGGCTCAGCGTGAGCCACAGACTGTTTATTGCTCAGTATGTTGTCTTCTAACAGTTCCGTGTTGCAAGAACTATTATATCAACCCTTCAACATTCATTTTGCAGTTGAGAAAAGAGATTTTCTCTAGCTTTTCCAAGATTCATCAGTAAGCATGGGAGCTAGGATTTGAACCCAGGAGGTTAGATTCCAGAGCTCATGCCTTTTTCATTGTTCCCAATCCTCACAAGATAATGGGCAGAGCACAGGAAGGCAATATAGTGTAGAGGTTAGACTTTCTAGCTTCTGATCCCAGTTCTGTCATTCTGATTTGTTAAAACGTTTAGTGCCTCCATTGTCACATTTGTAAAATAGGTCTTAAAGTTGTTTGTACTTCTGTCATGACGTTGTTATAAGGGTTCATTGAGACTTTGATGTAAGTAGCCCCGTGCACAGCACATGGTTAAGAACTCAAATACTATATTTTATATAAAATACAATTAGTAACAATTCATAATGGACACCAGTAATTTCTGTATATTTAAAAAGATGGATGTTTCGGCGCCGGCCGAGTGGCGGCGGTGGTTAAGCGCTGGCCTGGGAAGCCAGCGGCCCCGGTTCGGTCCCACATATGAGGACCAGTGACACTGCCCTCAAAAAAAAAAAAAAAAAAAAAAAGATGTTTCATAAGTTCTATAAATATTTTACTCATTTGAAATATTTAAGAAGTATTAATGCTTAAAAGGGGTCATCATTTATAAAAATAAGTTAGGATAATTGGCATTGTCATTTTAGATATAGAGATGTTGTCTTTATTTTTTTTTAGATTTTTAAAATTGGGGAATTGGGGGAGGGGAACAGCGTTGAGGAATCGGGGAAGGGGAACAGACAAGTTGCTGTCCTTTTGTTCTTCAGTCTAGTTGTGGAGGACGTCGCTCCACTGGCCCATGTTGGTATTATCATTGCTTTCTTTCCGGGTGAGGCAGTCGCTTGCCGGCCATTGGATGGCTGCTCTCGGTGGCTGCCAGCCACTCACTATAGCCTATGGCAGCCCCTTGCAGCCCCACTGCAGCTTCCGTTGTTGCCGACAACTCATGGCAGCCCAGGCCCAGGTCGAGCTGTTGTTCACCGTCTTAGCTGTAGAGGGCGCAGCGTCACTGGCCCCTGTGGGATCCGAACCAGGCCCTGCTGGTCAGAGCTGGCGTTCCCAAACCAACTCTTAACTAACGTGCCACTCGGCCGGCCCAAGATGTTGTTTTTCTTGATATAAACAGTGGAAATGGGGAAAGAAAACTCTTGAGAGATCTCTCTTTTTCCTTCATGGTGTTAGCCCCTTAACTTTTAAATAAATTCTTAAAGTTGGGGCTTTGGCTCAGTAGGAGGCTTACCTTTTCAATGATCAGTTTGCCTTTTGGGTAAAGAACTTCGGGTTTTCTATTATTGGTGTCAGTGAATGAAACAACTCTTACTGCTGGCTGGTTCCCGAGAAAGGATATCTGTCTGGGATATCAGATAAATTCCGTTTGATCATATCACCTGCACAAGATGTGAGTCGGTCAGTTCTCTAATGGAGATCTTGCTTGGGGTGGAGAGGCAGGCAAGAGTGTCTGTCCTTCACCCCAAAGTGTAGTTTCTGCTTTGCCATTTAACAGCTTTGTGAACTTAGTCAAATCATTTGAAGCCTTCTGAGCCTCAGTTTCATCATTCATCATGGCATAATAATATCTGCCATGCTTTACAGAAAAGGCTGATTTGAATGTCAGGTGCCATATAACGTGTGAAGCTATAAAGAAAGGTCTATATATATTTTAGTTATCAAATAATATTTTGTATATAATGCCCTTTTAAAAACCGTAAAGTGCTATACAAATGTTCGTTGGTAGTTTTAATGTTATAGCATCATTTCCTTGGGTCCTAGATATAGATTCTTGTGTTGTTCTAAGACCTGAAGACCAGGTGGTTTTAGTAACAAATGTGGCAGCCCTGGTGAACTAAAACTCCTGTTCCCTTTTGTACAATTTATCTCATATAACAGTCAAAAAAGGTTTAATCAAAAAGATCTTTGAGCATAGGTAAGTGAAAGCCCAAGTCACTATTGCAGAATGAAATAATTTCATCATTGGGTAAAGTTGTAGTAGTCTTTTTACAGGTGCTAATAAATGACCATTCCTTGTTAACCACCATTTTATATGATAACTAAAAGAAAAAGTTCTCAAAACCTGTTGTTAATAAATGTGTGCTTTATGGTTGACCAGAATTGATTTTGCTGGTATCAGGCTTAGGTGACTTGAAGGTTTGGCTGGACTTTTTTGGTTTGACCCTTTTGGGTAGCCTGCCTACCCAATTCTTTCAGAAATATTTTGATACCTTACAAAGATGTCTTTGGACTTGGGCAGCCTTATGTCTGCTTACTTGAGTGGTGGTTTGTGATTATCTTAACTTTTGGGACTTTCGTTTTTCCCCTTGTATATCTCTCATCAAGCACAATTTGATGTTTGTGCAAGAACCAACCACCATGCTACGTAAAATCCAATTCCAGTCTTTTCTCAGGGACTGTCAGTGTAGTTGGGGTGACATCATTAAAGTTTAGAAGTGTTAAATTTTTCATGTTACGTACATTTTATAATTATTTTTGATGACTATGTATGTAAACCAATGAATTGGTCATATTTTACATGACCATTCTCTTATTTTCTCTTAGTTTTTATTTTATGAATAATTGGCAGTTGAGCATCCCCTCTACTCTGCCCATATTTTAATAATCACCTAACAGTTTCATACAACAATTACCAGCTCTGGATACTACCATGGTTTTGTATTTTTGCGAATTTAACAGGTTACCAAACGTTTGCCAAAAACAAGCTGCCTTGTTTCCATGTGAAAATTTTGGATTCCACAGGAAGTTAAATAGTTTCCCGTATGTTTGCTTATTCACCACATTTCCTATTTCATGCATTTTTATTCCTGTCTTCCTCTTCACCTGTTGTTAAAAACTGGCACGGTAGTGAAGGGCAGGAGCTCTGGAGACAGATGGCCCAGTGCACACGTCGCATCTGCCTCCAGGAGCAGGGAATGTGGGCAGGTGCTGTCACCTGGATGATATTTTTAGTTGCCATTTTGGGAAACTTGGAAGTTTTTAAATTTTTATTTTTAGGAATTCAAACTTTTTCCCGTGGTGATTTCTTTTCTAATTAGAGAACTTGTCTCACATTTCCGGAAATTTAATACTCAGTTCTATTTTTTTTTCTGGTTTAAAAAATTATTGTATCTCCTTACTCTACCCAGAGTTTCTTTCTTTCTTTTTTTTTCTTTTTTTATTTCTCATGCTTTAAATTTAAAATTGGCACTGTATTTGTAGTACAACTAAATGCGTAGAAGTTTGTTGGGATAATTGATGTTGTTTAAATAATTTGTTAATGTCTTTCCCTAAATTGCTTTTATTTTAGAGATAATCAGGTCAGAATTTATTAGGTGTATTAGCTAGTGTTTGACAAGGTGATTTGTTACATTTTGGATATTATAAACCATTTAATTTGTTCAGAAGTGGTTGGTGAGATATTTATCTTTGATTTTTTTTTTTCCCCCTACAGGTGAATTTTATATAGGAATCTGTACCTCAGAATCATACATGTGGCCTTGTGTACATAGTGTCCAGGGAGCAATTAGGAGGGCAATCAGTTAAATCTTTTGCCTCAAGGCAAAACCATTAGGTGTGCTGTGTATGAGCCTCAAGGGGTGTAAATAACCAAACCATTCATGTAATCATCAGTTTCCTTTCATTTCAAGGCATCTGTAAAACCTTTAATCTGTGGAAGAATCAGAGGAAGTTGACCTATTGGATCCACAGATTATTCTTTCTCTCATTATTTTGAGAAAGTATATTTCAGAATTTACAAATTATTGGTTGAATGTTAGGCATATGAACTTTGAATTTCATTTTCCATTTTGATGTGAGCATCCAAAATTTCTGTTATGAGTTAAATGTATGCAGATCTCAACACTTTTGTGTCTGCATGAAAGATTTTTTGAGAGATTTATTATTGATTTTTTTTTGTCGAGTATTAGATGAGGAGCAAATAAATTCCATTAATGGATGGCCGGCTGAGTTTTCTCACTGCCGTAATAAAACTAGCCTTGGAAATAAGCAGCATTTAGGGTGTTCGCTATATTAATTTTGTGGCATTATTGAAAGGTATGAATTTTTCTTTTCCTTGCTACTATTATGCATAAATATTATTTAAACATGGGGAAGTCTTTCCCATCTTAAAAAAAAAAAAAAGTCATTTGACACCGAGCCTTCCCACTCCAATTCCTTTTGTCAGTGACCTGTTTTGTTTTTTTTCCATATTCAAATTTCTTGAAAGAGTGATTATACTCTGCTTCTGCATCTCCCACTTCCACTCTTCAACCCTCTGCACTCTGACCTCTGCCCCTTCACTCCACTGAAGCTGAACCTATTAAGGATACCAATGTTACTAAAAGAGTGGGCTCTTTTCATGCTCCATTTTATTTGACATCTCCACACATTCAACAAAGCTGACCACTCTTCCTTGCAACACAGTCTTGACTTTCATAAATTCAAACTCTGTTGTTTTTTCTCTTACCTCTCTGGTAACTTGTCTTCTCTGCAGGGTCACTTTCTTCTATGCACTTTTCTGGGCCCCTTTATTCCTCTTATCTACCCATAAAACTCCACATACCAACTTCAAATCTTTACCTCTCCTGTGCTGCAGACTCCTGAAATCTAACTGTTCACTGATGTCTTGACTTGCTTGTCGCACTTGTGTCCAGACTTTACTATTTTCCTTCCAAACCTGCCTTTTCCTATGTATCCTCTTGTTCTGTAAATGGTACCACCATCCACTGAGTTGTTCAAGCCAGAAAATCATCAGTGGGTTAATCATTTCTACCACTTCAGTATCTCTTAAGCAGATCCTTTGTTCATTGCTACTGCTGCTACGCAAACTCCAGCCATCGTTGGTCTGGTTCATTGCAATAACTTTTTCTCTATCTTCCCTTGCCACACTACAACTTACTTATCCTCTGTACTGTACACAAGTAACTTTTAAAAAGACATCATCATCATATTCTTTCCCTATTTAAAATCCCTTTAAGGCCAAAGTCTAAACATTCTTAATTGTCTACAAGGCTCTTCATGATCTGGTCCTGCCTACATCTTGAATCTCATATCTTGCTTCCCGGACCCTTCAACAGAGAGGACATGTTCTGTTTTGATATCTAAGATTTGTAGCATTTAAATTACAGGATGTAGTAGAAATGAATGTTTTGGTTTTTAAATATTACGTATACAAATTATTGTTCTTCATAAAGTATTCTTTATATATAAGCACCCCAGTTTATGCATATATATTCAGTGAGATATAGTATATGTTAAGATGTTTGTAAATTATAAGTAGTAATGTAAAATATTGTTTCTGTTTTTTGTTCCCATCCATCATTTTTGCTTCCCTCAGCATGATGATAAAAGATACTATACATGTGGTAACAATTCTATAGGAATGTTGGGGTAGAATGGACATGATTTTCCAATTTGGAATGTACTTTGAATAGGAAATTAGGAAACAGTCCATAAAACAAACCATTATGATAGGAGTGATAAGTTCAGAAGGAAAGGTTGCTTAGAACCTGGTCTGGGTCATCTGTCTTCTTCAATTCTTGACTCCTGTGACTTTAGTTTCCATTTTTAGAAAACATATGGTGACCATTGAATTATTTCCCATTTATATATAATTTATGGATAAACTCTGTGAATAGGCTATTTTAACAGTTTTTCTGGCATTTATACATTTTTCATTCAGTCCTTTTGTCTGTAGGAGCAACGTTAATGCCACCCACCACTATTACCTGTGAGGAAGACCCTTGTGTTGTGATTGGAGACATGCGAATATGGAATTTGAATGCTCTTGCTAGATCACGAATCAGTACCACCCATACTCAGGGGAACAAAATTGCTAGTCAGGAACCTTCTGAAAAAGAAAAGTAACAACAGGTGGGACCAGGCCTATTAGATATTAAGCTACGTTAATTAAAACTGAACGGTCCATGTACGGATAGATCTACAGATGAATGAAAAGAAGATGAAGACTGGAATGAGACCCTAACACACACACAGGACATAATAAAATTGGTGTCTCAAATCAGTGATGAAATTAATTCAGGAAATGGTGTTGGGATAACTTGGGAGCTATCTGAAAAAAAAAGTTGGATCTATAATTCATATTTCCATCCAAATGAATTTTAAGTGAATCAACTTTAAATTTAAAAAGCAAAGTCACAAAAGAAATAGAACTAAATTGAGGAGAAATTTTTTATAATTTAGGATTGTTTTTCCAACTTGGACATAAACTCTGAAGCAAGTAAAGAAAAAGATTCATAAATTAGGCTTTATAAAAATTAAAAGTTCCTGCATATCAAAAACCTAACACAGGCAAAGTCAAAAGACAAGTTGAAAAAGCATTTATAATATCAAAGATAATTGGCAAATTTCCTTAATGTGTAAAACATTTCTACAAATCAGTAAGGAAAACACCAACAATTCAGTAGGAAAATGGGCACAGGATATGTATAGGGATTTCACAGAAATAATATGTAATTAGCTTTAAACCTAAAGGTGCTCACTTTATAAGAGAAATACAAATTAAAACCACACCAGATGCCATTTAAAACAAAACCTATCACATTGATAAAATTTAACACATTGTTGTCCAGGGTGTGGAGATAGGCACTCACACATCCCTGGTGGGAATATAAATTGGGACAGTGTTTATGGAGGGCAATTTGACAGCATCCATTAGAATTGTAAATGCACAGACACAACAATTTCACATCCAGGAATTTATCTTACACTAAATTGAAATGAAGTACTTTACTGAATCGTTGTTTTTAGTAGCGAAGCACTGGAAACAACCTAAATGTTCATTATAGAAGACTGGTTAAATAAATTATGGTCCATCCACATAATGGAATACTGTGAAATTTAAAGAATGATGAAACTGTACTGATCTGGATGATGTTGTATTTGTGAAATGAAAATAAAAAGATGTAGAATAGTGTGTGTCGTGCTGCTATTTGAGTAGAAAGGAGAATAATAAATACACAAGCATTTTACATGCGCTTGTAATATGCCTATACCATCTTTAGAAGGATTCACAGTAAAATGATAATTTTATTTTGCCTTGAGAGAGGTTGGGGGCAGGCATACCCTTTCAAGTTTTTTAAAAAGTTTTAAGCCATCAGAAAATTAAATAATTAAAAAGATAAATAAAGAACAGTTTGGAAGTTAACTTTTAAGTCTTGATATTCAGTTTATCAATTCAGAAATGTTTTTATTTCTTACTGCAATTTCTTGGGCTAGACCTTGTAAAGGGAATTCTTTTTCTATCCTGGGAACAATCTTTTGGATTTGTGGAGTGTGTTTTATTGCTTCTCTTTTCTTTTAAATCTTTATTGTCTAAACGACTGCACAGAAGTACACTGTCATCTTAAAACTGTAGGAATTTACTTGTGGTCAAGTAATCCATTGCCTTTTATAGTTTCATTTGTCCAGAGGGTCCTTCTGCTAGTTTTGAGTTGATAACTGTATGAAGACAAAGAATTTGATACCACAAAAAACTGAAGTTCTTTTTTTCTAGTGCATGTCGGAAAAAGAGCTCTTTTAGGGATTGTTTATTTCCATTGATTTTTGCCTTTGAGGGGTGTCTTTCATCAAGGATATATTATATTTGGACCCACCTTTTATAGATTATCAAGGGAAAACTCAAAGCAAGATGAACCTTCTTGTATGCAGTGCTTTCCCAAGACAGTGAACACCCCCTGCCGAGAGTGTTCCTCCTCTGTGATACATGGAACCTGAAAGTATGCCTGCCTGTAGCGCGGCATTATTAGCATGTCCGAGTCCTAGCGGAGGGAGGAGACCCAGTTATTGCCATCCAAAAGGAACTAAAAGTGTGACCACACTTTGAAAAAGAACTATTAACAATGTAAATGCTACAATAAGTTACTTCTGACAGACAGTAAACAAAATGGTAAGCCTGTTTGTGTGATATTTAAGATGAAAAATGGCTTGGCCTAGCTTTGGAACTACTCTGTTCTGTTTATCACTATCCTCATTTTGTATAGCTTTAAATTATTCTCAGAATTTGGACAGTCAGCAGTAGTTAAGTACTCTTCTTGTAGTAGAGCGCCAGAAAAATGTCCCTATAAGTTAGCATCTGTAGAATGATTTTCTCACCATATTTTGAAAATGTTAACTGTTGTAATATCCATTCACGGTTCTTTGGACTTCAGGTTTTGACAGAATTGAGGGTATCGAGTGTATTATTGCACCACGGTCAACGTCCTCTGTAGTCTGAAAGTCCTTTCTGGACGTCAAGTCAGGAGGTGGGAGTGCAGGAAATGCCAAGCTGGGTAGGACTGTCTGGCGCACAGTAAGATATTCAAGAAATACTTGTTTATGGAAAACATTAACTGGAGCCCCACAAGATTATGCTCCTGTGCATTGACCAGCAAGTCTTCTTCAGCAGTGACTTCTGCCGTCTGGTTTTTGTGCCAGCAATTACCAACCCTTAGTGTAGAACTCCTTCATGTGTTCATAGACATTTGTTCCTTATAGCATGAGATAGATATATTTGTAGAATGAATCATTCTAGGACTTACTTTTAAAGAATACTGTTGCAAATTTTTTAAAAGTGAAAATTATCTCCCATGTTTTTCTTTTGCATATGACAATATTGAATTTACCTAAAATAAGGTACACGTGTCCTGCACAAAGAGCTCAAAGTGACTAACATTGTGATGCATGTCATGGCTTCCTCAAACTATGAAGGATGGCACACACATGCCTCAATCAATGGTGAGCAGTTGTCTGCAGTTCATTTTGTTCTAGTCTGTGACATGTGGCCTCTTGGCTGTAGAAAAACTAGTGTACAGTTCTTTGATCATCAGAGTCTGATATATTTTTCTCTCTTAGCTGGAACTCCATATAGTCAACTTTTGAATGCCACAAGGAGGGCTTTTTTTTCTCTCTAGTAATTGAGACATTTCTGCAGTGTGGAGTGAGCAGATCCCTCCATTGTAGTGCATTATGTAGTTTACTGTGTGAATAAATGTAATACAATCCATTCAAAACAAACATAAAATTTACTAGGGCTTTTCATGTAGAAGTGGAATGTAGATATCTTTCTTGATATAACAGGTGAAGTTGGCTGTAGCTAACATGTGTTATACTAGTAAAGGTCCATCTGCTAAACTTTTTGTTCTTTGTTGAGGGATAGAAAGTAGAGTGATACAGATATGCTAGGAAAATGAGAACCGGAATGCAGGCCAAAAGCTGGTCTGTTCCAGATGAATGCAGCCAGGACTAAGTAGCATCATGTTCATCTGATAGACAAGAGTGGCTGCTGGTGGTTGGTCCTCTGTGCTTCCCTAATGCACATTCTCCCTCTCCTACGCATAGCTGTTAGTCATTTGGTGATAAAATAGCCACAGTGCACATCTTTTCTATTTTGGAGCAGAAGGAGATAATCCTTTCCACTTCAGTTTTTCTCTGATATTTTCGCAAAGGAATTTTCTGAGTACCCTATGACTGCCTTTGCTTTTGGCACTCGCATCAACATTCATACTCTCAAGAGATGCATTTATATTTATTATTAGGTTTTCGCCTGTAGTTGCACAGCAATCAGTGTCAAAATTAACTCGACTCTAATGGAGCCAACTCTCTTTCTTTAGCAGTTTTTTTCAGTTTCCCAAAAGTGCTACACCATAAGCAGGAAAGTCATGATGATGCCTCCTGTGTAGAAAGAAATTTGATGTTTGGGGTGGGTGGGGAGGAAATTAAGGGAGCTAATTTGCACTGGATTCAAATACAGGATATCCAAAAAGTCAGGAAATGTAAGATTGACTCATTTTTAAATAACATATTAGTATTACTTTCAAATAACATGCTCAGTATAATTTTCTTTAACCTCCAAACACTTTTACAGGTGAAGTTGCTCTAAATTTAAAGCAATGGATCCAGTTCTTAATCTGAAAGAAATACAGTAAATTGTGTCCAGAAAGTCTGGACACAGAGGGAAGATAGTGTGCTTAATGATCGAGTATATTATTTGAAAATGCAACTTACTGTTTAAAAATAAGTTTATCCTATTTAAAAAAAAAAATCAGACACTCTATATTTTGTTTTTATTTAGGAATCCATTTCCTTGGAAGTTTCAGGCATAGTGCTAAAATAACTATACAGTCAACAGAGAGACTGGGAAGGTTGGGCTGCACACACCTTTATCTTAAGGAGGTGGTAGAATAATGAAAGGCAGATACTGGGAGTAGAGGATGGTATGGCTGGCTGGCTTTTCACTCTAGGAACTGACTGAGTCATAATTGAAATCTGGATCTTGTTTTGAGTGAATGAAGGCCTGGAAAGGTTGATAACTTTAGCATAATAGTATTATTTTACTATTTCTTACTTTAGTCTGGTACCCAACAATATATAAAAAACTTTCCTTGTACATACTAGTACCTTTGGGATTTGTTTACGTAATACATCATCTTAGTTAGAAAAGTGAAAAAAAAATGCTAAAATCAGTAATATTTCTGAAGAAAACTACTACTTCAATGACACTTTAAAAATTTGCCAGATAAGGATCAGATTTACAGTGGTAAAGTGTTGCTCTTCTTGCTAAAACTGAGAATCTCTGATCTTTGTTGATATCTTCCAAATGGAGGAAAAGTTTTTAGAGCAAGTGGAGCGTGAAGCGTGTCCATACCTCTGTGGGTCTGAGCAGAGAGGAAAGAAAAATCACAAAGGATAAGAGAATATCACCACCCTCACGAAACCTTTATGAATAGATGCTTTCATATTTTGCACTTGAATCTGAATTCACGAGATTACAGAGTTTAAAGAATGTTAGGATCGACAGGTGACCAATTGGGCTATGGCGGGCATTGTTTCTGTTGGCTGGGATAGAACTCAAAGTGTTGGTGGAGTGACTGCATTTAGATAGGATATTGGAACCATAAATTTTAGATCCATTGAACTGCATGGAAATGGCTTTCTTTTCATATTGGTAACACTCTAGCCTATTTTGGAAAATCTTATAAGGAAGAGCCTCTAGTCATAGGCTTTGAATAGGCGGTCTGTGCAGCCCCTCCGTGCCTGAGCGCAGTCTCCTATCCCACATGGCAGAACACCATGCGCCTGGGTAACCCATCCATTGCTTAGTGGTGGTTGGTTTATTCTGTTTAAGAAGGCAGTTAGGTATTTTGAGAAAGAGGATCACCAAAAGTGGTAAAAACAGAAATGTTTTAGTATTTAAAGGAGTTCTCCCGAGCCAGTGTGTCCTGCTGGGTTGTGAGGGAGATGCTTGGTTCTCTCTTGAGTTTTAAGCCACCTTTATAGATGCTCGCAGTGGAAGCTTAACTATTTCAGGGCAGCATGATGGTAACAATAAGAAAAGGCATCATGATTTAATAGAACGCTTGCTTTGTTTAGACTGAGATTTGGATTCTGGCTCTAGCACTTACTACCTTTGTGACCTAGGCAAGTTATTTAACTTCTCTGGGCCTCAGTTGAATTAATTGAGATAATCTATGTCTAGTACCAAGGGCAGTGCATAGGTGTTTTGTCTATGTGAATGCTCTTTTCCTCCTTCCTTGCTTCGTGGTGGAGCGCTCACATTCTCTACAGCACACAGTGCCTCGCATAACCAGGCGGGGTAGTTTGCTTGGCCCCCCCCATTGGCAGCCACCTCATCTCATTGCTTTGGAGAGGCTGCTCTCAGCCCCTGTGCCCTAGGACCGGATGGGTGCCAGCCATGGTTATCATGTCCACTTCCTGGGGGCTTACAGAGCAGCTAACCTCTGTCTTTTAAATAGTAGCAAATACCCCAGACTTCTGGTGCCTGGTCAGGTATAATTTATTGCCAGTTCCAGATATGGGGGTTTGCAGTCATGCTGGAGAGAGAGCCCTTCTGATGGCCACACCACTTGGAGTGGTGGGCAAGGTAGGCCTAGGAGACAGTGGGAACAGTGGCACTGCTGCCCAGCAAGCAATTGAATTTTGGTAAAGATGGTAAAATCTCAAGCTCAGGATGGGAAATATTTGCGGCCTAGTCTGCATTTGGCTTTTATATATTACATACTAATTGAGAACACATTTTTAGGCTTTGAAGTTGTGAAAAGCTCTCCTGCCTACGTTCCAAATTGATGTCTATCTGCCCTGAGCTTTGTTTAAAATGCTACGCCAGGGAAACCTAGGCCTCTGAGAGCCTTTGGTTTGGCCCCGGTGCATCAGTGCGTATTTCTCTTCCCACTTCTGAGTGATTTTACCTTTGTGCCTTTGCAGGTTTTCCCCACTCTCCTACTCCGGTTAAACAAGGCTTAATACTTCCTTCAGTTGAGCTTTTTTATATGGATTGGTGATTGTAAAGCTTTTTCTTAGCAGGTGTGGAGCAATGAATAGTCCTTTTAATTTCATTTTTTGATTTACATTTTTTATAACCTCTTTTGCAGCAAATGGTGAAACTGCATGTCCATACTGTCTTTCAGTCAATAGTTAATGGTTTTTCCATACTTCCCAGCTGCTTATCATGGGCACAGCTGACAAAACCAAAAGAGCCTTTCCAGTAAGGTGAGCTGAGCTGGCGTTTGAGTAGGACAAAGGGTTTTGGTATAGAATTAGGCCTTTGACAAAGTGAACAAATGTAAAGGCAGCTGGAAACTTGAGTGTTTCTAATCAGGAATATATTTTGTGATTCTGAAGTTTCTAAAACATGAACGTACTTAAGCAAAATAATCTAACAATTTGTGGGTTAATAGATTTTCCTGTTTTAAAATCCCTTGTGTGGATTTAAAAAATGTTTTCCATATCTTTGAATATCTTACTTTCTCAAAGAACATTACTAACTCATTTTCTTATATTTTTGCATCCCAACAAAATTATGATTTATTTTTGAGGCTCTTCATCCATTTGCTCTTGCCAGATGCCCTCTATCCAACTCAATTATGGCAGATCCCTTTATCTTTAGTTGCTAAGACTCTTTTCAAGGGATCATTTGCTTTTATTGTTTTATTTATGACATTGATAATGAGCACTACATAGAGTTCAAAGGGGCTTGTTCTGACTATTGAGAATTTACTTCTCTGCTGGTAGTTGCTTGTGTCTGAAAACAGCTTTCTACAGTAGATTGGCCATCTGCTTTGGGGAGAAATGTACACTTTCCCAAATCAACAAATGGGTAATATCAGTAATAAGATACAGTAAATCTGCTACCTCCAAAAAAACAGTATGTTTACATAAGTTGCGTAAAAATCCAGGATTGTGTCCATTCCGTGTTCTCTTCGATGCATCTTGCTTGAGAAACTTATAAATATTTTAATTAACATCTTTGCACTGTTAAAAATAATGGAATATTTTAAGTGTAGGAAATTAGAGAAAAAGGGTAAAGAACACTTGCGATTCGAATGTAGATAGATGTTAACATGCTAGGAAAGCACTATTGTAAATAATTGGGTGCTTGTAGCATCTGTACCCTAGAATGGTAAAGCAAAAGCACTTCACATGCTGAACACTCTACAGATGTATTTAAGATTTGTTTGAGTAAATGGCCTGTCATAGCTATTCTGAAAAACAAAACAAAAACACCTCCCAAACCTTCTCTTCTTCCTTTTCCTTGAAAGATGGACAAGGGAACAATTCACGTTTCAGAACGTTGCTTGATTAGCGTAGCTCCTTGAAAAACCATTAGCTGAACAGCTCCCCACATGCCAAAATGGTTTTGAAAATGTAAGAAACATTTTGCATTTATATTGTCCTTTCAAATTGGGAACTATTTGGAATGCCTTAGAGGTGACAGACACTCGCTTGTTCCAGGAGAGGTTCGGTGTGCTCATGGCAAACCTGCTGGATGGTGATGATGATGTAGTAATAAGTAAGGGCTACCTACTGTTCTAAGGGCTTTACGTATATTAATTTAAGTGGAGAGATACATAAAGAACTGAGGTACAGACATTAAGTAGCTTGCCCATGGTCACACAGCTGGTAAATGGCAGAGCTGGAATTTGAGCCTGCACAGTGGCTCAAAAAATCTATTCTCTTAACCACTTTATTATGGAGTGACAGAAGCTTTAAATTTTCTTGGGTTAGAATTGTGACTGGGAACTTTGCTACCAGGAAATCTTAAAATGGAAATCTATACTGTTTACATACCAGCAGGAATAATTGTGAAATTCTTAATTTGGTTTTGTAGTCAGCAAAAGCACTGCCTTTAACTTTTCTTTTGAATCATCCTAGATCAGTGTTTCTTTATTCTTGGTCACTTATAGACCGGTAAATGCATTTTGGCATAGTGGGACACTTATCCCCAGACTCAGTTTGGGAGGAGAAAGGAGAGAAGAGGCTAGAGCTATGAAAGTCACCACCTGTCAGTGGAATGCTGGGCTGTCTGCCTGAGGCGCTCGCAGTCCCTGGCTCCTGCCCTAGAGTGCTCCTCCCACATCGTGGGTGCAGGAAAGCCTCTCACCTGGAACTTGTCCTGGAACCACACTTGGAAACAGAAGTGGAAGTACACTTTTCTTGCTGCTCTAAGAATTCTGCAACTTAGGAGAAGGTAGGGGAATGAAAAAGTATGCCATGATTCTGAGACTAAATGCATTTGGAAGCTACCTTGTGGAGTTGAAAAAAAAACTCAGTTTCAGAGTCTCAGAATACAATTTTGACAGATTTGAATCCACTCTGTCTGTCTGCTCTGTGTCTGTGTTGGTCTTCTGTGCACCTGTTAGTGTTGTCATTAGAGAGAATGTTATAGCAGGCCACAAATGTATCTGGATGAGGACATGCTGGGCCAACAGTAATTTCTTAGCCACGTGCCACATATGCACTAACTTGATGTACAAAAGGTGCCTGTGGTTTTTGATCTGGAACAAAAAAAGCCGACCTTTGGCCAATCTGGGGAATTTCTATATTAAGGACGTGCTAATAATGACATTTCCTGTGGGCATCTGCACCATGAAGCTGATTTAAATCCTCCCTCCCTCCCTCCCTTCTTGTTTGCTACAGAGCTCCCTTTCTTCATCTTCATTTCCTGTCCCTTTTCCGGGACTCACTGTTGGCCAGCCTGCCTGCCAGTCTGTCTATCTACCTATAGTATGGCCTGCCTTCTCAAAAGAATTCAAGTCTGCCATAATGAAGATACTAGGACACTTTTTAGAATTGTTTACCATATTTATTTTTTAAAGTTCTTTTTTCCCTTTCTAGAGCTATTCATTTTGACTAAGGAGGTTACATAATTAGCATGCATTACCTTTTTATGCCTTTTATAAGGAGAAAAAGTATAAGAATTCAGAAATAATGTGACTAACATTGTGCCCAACTAACTCACAATTTATTTATTTTTTAGCTCAGATACCTTCAAGTACCTTATTCCAACTCCCTTATTAAACCTGAGCTTTTGACAACGTAATTTTTTTTGTGTCTTTCAAAATTTTTAAAAAGTGAAAACGAGCGTTCCTATTCTCTTGTGTTTTCTCCTCTCACTTTGGCTTTGCCTCTTGCTTTGGAGAGCCCACACGTGATAACATTTTTGTGAACGAGCAGTGTCAGTTGGATAGCAATTTCAAAAATAGCGTTTGCCAAACTTCTTGGGCCGAGTCTCGTTTTGCCATCCGGTGGGCTTTTATAGGGCTACCTCCATTTTGCATATGTGTTCCTTCAAGATTGTATTTTTCTCCTTGATTGACATGCCACTGTGTTTAAAATTGAGAAGTTAATGAAGAACTTTTTCCAGATTAAGAAATGGTTGAAATTGATAGGGTGATTGGAACTATAAGTAAGATATCCTATGTATAAATACTCTAGCTTTCAGATTGTGTTTCCTCGTTGGACCGACAACTTGACAGTGATGTCCATAGCCTTGTGCTGATTGCTCTATTACAGCGGATGGATGGAAAGCAACACATGGCTGCTTGCAGGCTAGCTACACACTTGCCCCTTCTCCCTCTTTGTCTCTAAAATGGGGGTGGAGGTGTATGTGCTATGCTGGAGTGTATTTTTCAAAAATATCGATAATTTTTTCTCATGAAAATATCAGTGTTTCTGTGGAGGATTCAGACAATATAGAAAATGGTGAAGAAGGGAAAATCATGGTTAACTGTTTGGTAACAGGAATGATCACTGTCAACTCATACATGCAAATGAGCATACATGCATGTACTCATATCCAGACATAGAGGGCCCAAACTGTCCAGATTGCTGGACTTTCGGTTCCTGGGTCTGTTTTTTACAGCTTTTGGTTTTTCCTTATCAAACTCTTTTCTTAATCTGTAGGGAGCTTGGAAACAAGATAACCAGCCTTATTTTATGATGTATAAAATAAAAGCAAATAACACCTGAGTTAAAATCTATGGAGCGTTCTAGTTATAGAAATAGGATAGAGAAGTCGTTGACTGGTTGAATTTAGCATAGGTAAGGACTTTTTTTATTTGGGGGCCATATTTCATGTCCACCTTCTGCTGCATTATGTCTACTGAGCAGCAATTTACTGCTGAAGGTAGGAGACAAGGCCATGGAAATTGAGATAAAATGTCAAACTTTTATAAGTGAAAGAATCCCTTCTTTCAGTTGGTGGACTTGCTGGTGAAGTGCCTGCCTCCTCAACTGCCTCTGCCTGGTGGCAGCCCGCTCATCCTTGGGAAGTGTGTCCTTGTTGGGCATGCTCCCTGGGCTGCCAGCGCACTCCCATGTCTTCTCCAGGGCTGGCCGTGGAGGGAGTCAACCAGGACTTTGACTGCTTGGGCCCTGGCAGCCCCTGCATGGGAAGAGTTCCTTGGGATAGCTGAGCCCTGGCCTGCTGAGCAGTACTGGTCCTCCCGCCATTATTGACTATTGGATTTGTGCCAGTAACTGGGTATGCAAAGTGTGTCAGACGCTTCTCCATCTTGGAGCTCACCTGGTGGAAAGCATCAGGGTCTGAGGGCTTGTCACTTGACAGACAGTGCACCAAGTCCCCTCTCAGAGGTGTGTATGAGGAGGAGTGATCCGTGGGGATCTGCAAAGGCTTCCGTAAAAGAAGAGAAAGCTTGGAAGCAAGTGGTGGGAAATGAGAGGAGTTGGCTAGGCAAATACTTTTAGGAGGGGGAGAGGTGCTTGGTCAGAAGAGAGGGTGTGGAAATACATTGTAGGCAGCAGATAAAAGTCATGCTTGACTGTGAGGTAGGAAACAGTTACTTCCCTTTTGTGATTCAGATTTTTCACAAGTTCCATGGCTGAATCTCAGTGTTGGAGGAGGAGGGTGGTAGTAGGAGAGGAGCTGGTATAGACAGGCCAGACCATAGTGGACCTGTGCGCCATGGTGAGGAGCTGAACTCGATCGTCTAGTGATGGTGGGAGCCATCAGGAGGCCTTAATTAGCCTCATGCTTTGATTCATGGGCACAGTCAATGAGGACCAAATGAAAGCCTGTTGTGTTCATTTCATGGAGTGATAAAATCCCATGTATGAGTTAGGGGGTGTGCTAAACATTAGTACTAGAGGGTGGGCATTTATGATGTGACTCATCCCTTCAGCAAGGCTATCATGGCCTGTAAGCTGAGGAGCAAGACTCTTTAATAAAGGGGACACCATTTCAGACAGGTGGTATAACTACGCTGTGCTGAGAAAACTGCTGGCGGCGGTTCAGCGTGGTGCAGGGACACAGATGTGGGCGTGACACAGGGTGTGTCATTTTGCACAGTCTTGCCTGACAGCCCAACGCTGGACAGACGGCAGGTTACGCAAAGAAGCCCGTGGGCCCTGCACTGATCTCCGCCCTCCCCCCATTCATACCTGCGCACAGATATGGATCTGTCAGGGTGTCATCTTTGAATGCTGAGCTAAGCAATATCAGAGGTAAGATAAAAATCAATGGTTTAATTGATTAAATGAGCACAGAGCTAGACACCTGATAACTCAGTAAATACTTAATTTTTTAAACATGACTCAAACAAAATGGATTTCAAAAATTGAAAAATACTTGGTTAGAAAGTTCTGGATTTTTAACAGTGTGTTTGTAGAGATTAAGATTCAGAGTTTCTAGTTTATAAATTGAAACATTTTATTCACTTGACCTATTAAGCAAAATTTTATAAGTAAGATACAAGAGGTCATGGGCTGTATTAGTAATCTGATATTAAAGTGTTCTCTGTGAATTTATTTTTCTATAAATTATTCATTCAGATGGAGTGAAGAAAATGGCTTTACTCAGTGGGGGTCAGTGGGTTGTCTACTTGAATATCTTACTAGGCTTTACACATTTGTTTTGAGGGGTAGGTGTTGGTTTAAGGCATTCTAAATCAGTGGGTTGCTTGGAAACAAAAAGTCTGGAATGTTTGTGCTTCTTTACAAGCCTACCACATACACTGAGATGAGAAAGTACTGGTATTTGGAGGCAGACATGATCTTGGGCCGGATGGACAAGAAGGTTGGGCTTCCACCCTGAATGTCTTATTCATCTCTGTCACTTCATCTTCTTTTGCAAAATTATCCCAACAACACTTAACCCTCCCGATCTTACAGGTTTATTGTGAGAATTGAACGTTCTCATTCAGATGTGAATGAAACATCTATTTAGTTTGCAAAATGCTTTACCAATGTAAGATGGCAGTGTGGCAGTGTTGTCAGTTTTTTTTTTTTGTTTGTTTTGTTTTGTTTTACTGGCAGAGTATATTTTAACTTCAATCAAATTAACCTGGTTTAAAAATTAAATAGTTTAAAGAAAAGAAGAAAAACCTATATTTACAAATCAATTAGACATTTTATAATTTAAGTTTTTGATTAAAATTTTTACTTGCTGCTCATTAAAAATATTTAGAAAAAAAACTTTTTCTGGGGAGGGAGGGTTTAAATAAGCTATCGTTCTAATGTCTTCCAAATATTCCTTATTAAATTTTTGAACTGGAGATAGTTAATCTCTTAGGACGATTATAAATGTAATACCCATAAATTTGTTTATCTTCTATAGTTGAAAAAATTGTTGTGCTTCTCAGAGAGGTTAATGACTTATTCATGATTGTTCCAATAGTAAGTAATTTGAGGAGACCTGGAATTAAAACCGAAATCTTTTTGACTTGTGGCCTTATTGTCAAAGTCTACCTGAGTTTGTTTGTAGTACAAAGTAAGCAGGCTATTTAGTTTTGGACATTGATTTAGACATAGCCTATAAAAAAATACTCCAGGGCTGGCCGAGTGGCGCATTGGTTAAGAGCTGGTTTTGGGATGCCAGCGGCCCCAGTTCGGATCCCACATATGAGGGCCAGTGACACTACCCTCTACAGCTAAGATGGTGAACAACAGCTCCACCTGGAGCTGGGCTGTGCGAGCCCCGGCGACGGTGTGGGCTGCAGCCCCTGCTGCAGTGGGCTGCCATAGGCTACAGTGAGTGGGCGGCAGCCAGCGTGAGCGGCTGGCAGCCAGCGTGAGCTGCCAATGGCCACAGTGAGCGAACATCCAGAGGCCGGCGACTGATCTGCCTCATCCGGGAAGAGCGCAATGACGATACCAACATGGGCCAGTGAAGCAACATTCTCCACAACTAGACTGAAGAACAAAAGGACAGCAACTTGTCTGTTCCCCTTTCCCGATTCCCCAATGCTGTTCCCCTCCCCCAATTCTCCAATAAAATCTTTTAAAAGAAAATACTCCATAAGCTCCGAATGTGTTCTTCCTCCCCCAAATAAAACATTATCTCAATTGTATGCAATATATATCTTAAAATACCTTACAAAAATGTGTTTGTGTAGAGCAATAATAAAAGTGAGTTTTCTTAACATGAAAAAAATTTAAATGCGTTGGATTTATTAGTAACAAATTTGATCTTAATCAAATTCACCTTGAGTGTAATATTAGGAAATTAGTGAAGTGCTTTGGGGGGTGGCAGTTGTGACTAAATTCACATTTCACAAGAAAAATGGCAGTTTGTTTTATTGGTTTGCATGGGCTGTGAGTTCTCAGCCCTCCAGAGGGGTCCCTTCAGGGACCCTGGCACACACAGCCCATCAGTGACAGCCAAGCTGCTATGAGGTGACTTCTGAAGGGGATGGAGTCCGTGCTTCTTGTTTATTGGCTAGTTCTAAGTGTAGAGAATGGGCTCCATGGCCCAAATCCATTTAATCCACTTTGAGAGGGAAAACAGAGGAGTTTGATCCCACTGCCTAACCCAGGAAACAATAAAAAATTAACCATTATCTATGTAACCATTAGAGGCTTTCCCAGTGTATAACAAAGGAAGTTCATTTTCTTGTCTACACTTAATCTCTCCTGCTGCCATTTAAGCCTCTGGTTACAACAGCATCTCAACAGTATTTCTAAGAATGATACTTCATTCCATCTGGTACCTGTGAAACTCTTGAGTACACTTGGGCCCCACTCGCTTGTCTTGGAGCCCAAAGCATCTCTCTCCTTGTGCGGGCAGGCAGGCAGCCTTGTATAGTGGTTAAGATGTGTGTTGATTTGGAATTCTGAGTTTAAAGCCTGGTTATATTCTTCTTGACTTTGGGCTAGTAACTTAATCTCTCAGAGCCTTGTTTTCTTCATTTTTAACGTGAGGACAGTGTTTGCCTCATCCACACACTATGAAGTACTTAGCACAGCAGCTGATACCTGGTCAGCCCCAGCAGAGGTCCATTAAGATGATGATGTTTTATGATTAAACCAAGCATTGTGTGATTCCAGTTCTGAGAATAATTTCGTCTTGAGTTAGGGAGCAAACTGAATTTGTGCACTGGTGTCATTAGTGTGTTTGTTAAGTGACAAAAACGCAGGATGACCTTGGGATGTATGGCTCAATGGCAGTTCAGGAGGCTGAAGGAGAGTGAGTTGTATGACTTTCTAAAAAGACAATCAGTGTCTGTTATTTGAAAATATATTTTGATTGAAAATGTTGAGTTTCTCTGATTGTGGCTTAAATCCTTTATGTGTGACCGGATTGAGAAAATTACTAACATTGGCATTCCAGTGTCTCATACACATTGAAATCTACTCTATCTTTTTGACTGAAGTAAAAAAAGGTCCTCTCTTGCCTTTTCCAGAATTGAGTGAAAGGTTAGAGCCCTGAGGCATTCTTCTTCGTGGGCCTGAAGGACCTGAATCCTTCAGAGCTGAATTCTTGGCGGTGGGGGGGTGGGGTGGGGGAGGGGTGGGGGGGTGGGGGGGGAACGACACACATACTGTGTCTGTGTACGTTAAGGATTGGTGTTTCTTGGGCTCTTTGAGTAACTGAACATTACAGTAAAAAACAAACAAAATCACTTTGCCTGAACAAAGGTGATTGGTTCTTCCAACCCCTACTTCCCAAGTCTGAATGAACTCTTGGGAAGAGAATGCTTCCTCTGTGGTGAGGGTCAAAGTAGCCTGGTACTTGGAGTGAGAAGATGGAACAGAAGGAAGAATATGGATTTGGGAATCCACAAAGCTGGCCACTGGCCTCTGGCCCTGGCTTTGCTCTAATTGTGGTAACTGAGGAAGGCAGCTGCCTGATGTGGCTTCAGTTTTTTCACCTGTCTAGTCAGGGTCTGTAGGTGATTTCTGGAGTCATGGTTGAAAGTAGCTTTGTGCAGCCTTTCTTAAGAGCATAGACAGACATCCTTGAAGCACCCTTGGCAGGTTGTCATTCCATCTCTTCTGGCTGTTCCATTCAGCCTTGGCTTGGCTTCCAATGGTTTTCAGCATGGTTTTCAACAGCTTAATATTAGGCAACTTTTCATGGTGTGTAGATTCCTAGCCCTCTAGTAGTCCTAGTTCTATCTTTTCCATCTTCCACGTGGCAAAGTTTTAGATACTGAACAAAAATTAATATCATTCCCCCTGCCCCAAGGTTATGCTGCCAAAGCTCTGTCTACCATTCTTTTTCCATGTCCTTTCAGACCTTTTATAATCATGCTAGCTTTCCTGAAGTCTTCAGTTTTTCATGGCCACTTTTAAAAATGCGGCCCTCAGAAAAGCATACAATACTCCAGATAGGATATGACCAGCACAGGCGTGCTAAGAACATTAGAACCAATTTCATTCGGGCAGTCCAAGTTGATCTTTTTGATTGGCTTCTTTCATGGGCAGCTATGTGATGTGTTGAATATGTAACTGTCATCCTTGGTGTTGTCTTTCACGTGAATTGCTCATAAATAAGGCCTTAGGTTACAGATGAGCAGCTTATATTTTTAGCTCCAGGGCAGTACTTTATAATCTCCTTTTGTGAGTTATTTTATATGTGTTCCTTGTTCTGGACTGATGAATCCCTTTGAACCTTGCATCTGCCTAGGTGTTAGGGAGACCTGCAGTGTCTCCTCATTCTCACTGATCCTGCCTCTGAGGCCATCCCCAGCGGTCGAAGAAAGGGCAGTCAGGCTGCTAGGGTTTCTGCTCTCTTTACTTTTGCCTTGTGGGGAACCTGACATTGGCTTCAGACTCTGTTGACAGTATGTTTTTAATCATGGTTGGATGTAATTTGTCTTGGTTTGAAGCCTTGAATTCAGTTAGCTTTCTTAATAAATTATCATTTTCTGTCTTAAATTCTGTATACATAAATTTTTAGTTTTGTATGCATTTGGACTACCAGTGCTAGCTTTTTTCACAGTGATTGTGTTCTAGTTAGCTTTTGCTTTAGTAATCTCCAATAGTATTGCCGCACAGCCCTCACTTTTTCTTTGCTTTGCTTTCACAGTCTCCTCATGGTTTCCTGACCTCTGAGTGCCTAGTACTGAATGCTAAACAAGGGGGGGCTGGTGGAAGAACAGAGGAAGGAAACCTCTTACTTTCAGAAGGTTTTCAGTCCTTTTCTAGAGGTACTACGACAAATATAAACTAAGGTATTTGAAAAGACTAACTTTAGACAGTTTAATTATAGTCTGTAGGGGGATAAAATTTAACATGCAATTCACAAGGACAATATGCTTAAATCTTATTCCAGATAATTTGAATGGTGCTGTATATTGAAAAAGTACATTTTTTGAAAATAAAGGGTATATAGATAATGATTAGATCACTTAAACATATGAAAGAAGTTTACCTGATAAATACTTGGTAAAAATGTTAGTATGAGTATGTAATGGGATATTGCTACATCAAAAATACTACATAATTTCTCTATTGATCTGTCTGAAGAGAAGTGTCAGGGTTTGAGATGAAGATAGTTACTCAGAATAGGCCAAATCTGCATATTTTTTATTTTGTCACTTATATTTTATAATAGAATTTCCTTAATTGCATCAATTTTTATGGATTTTTCTGAGTTTGACAAAAGAAGCTTTAGTATAGAAGCTTCCAAAATAATATCACTGCTCAAAAGTCCCATTAAGCCAAGTATTTTCTGAATCGGTAAGACCAGTCCCATGTTTCCCTGCTGCCAATTCTTTTGTCCTTTTTCCTTCCCCCTCCCCTCCAGCTAAGTGCATATCTGTATGCTTGAGTAAGGCCTCACTCACACTGATACTCTTATCTTTTCTAACCCCCAGCTTTATGGGTAAAAGGAGGAATTGGAAAAAGCATCCCAGAAATCTTAAAGATGGGACAAAATTCAAGGACCGATCTATTGTTTGTCATTTTTAAAATGTCCTGTATGGAACATGTACATCTGAGTTTTGGTAGCAGTTAGTAGATATTTCTGTTTGAGATGGTCTTTAGTGAAGCACTAGGCAGCAGTAGAGCACTCTGTAGAATTAAAGCCCCTTATTTGTGAGGATTAGAAAAGATGACTATAACAATTATTAAGTACATTTGGGGAATGGAGGTTCACTGGTGATAATGACTGTGAAGATGTATCTATAAATGTTTGAAATTTTTTTTTTTTAAAGATTTTATTGGGGAGTTGGGGGAGGGGAACAGCATTGGGGAACCGGGGAAGGGGAACAGACAAGTTTCTGTCTTTTTGTTCTTCAGTCTAGTTGCAAAGGACATTGCTTCACTGGCCCATGTTGGCATCGCCATTGCGCTCTTCCCGGATGAGGCAGATCGGTCACCGGACTCTGGATATCACTCACTGTGGCTATTGGCAGCTCACGCTGGATGCCGGCCACTCACATAGGCTACTCACTGTAGCCTATGGCAGCCCACTGCAGCAGGGGCTGCAGCCTACACCATCGCCGAGGCTCGCACAGCCCAGTGGGGCTGTTATTAGCTGTAGAGGCAGTTTCATTGGCCCTCACATATGGGATCCGAACCGGGGCCGCTGGCATCCCAAAACCAGCTCTCAACCAATGCGCCACTCGGCCGGCCCTGAAATTTTAATATAACTTATTAGTTACAAAGAACTTTAAAACTACAATGCACTTTTGTCATTATATCACTCACTATCATTGGAATTTTGCTTTAGTTAAATTTGGCTCCCAATCTACATAAAGCCTTAATTAACTGAAGTATAAACTTAAGTTAAACTTTTACAGAATGGATTCCAGGAGTGGTATATAGATGAAATCTCCCGAGATTTTTAGTATAGGAAATACTATGTGCAAAAGCTCTCCAAATGAAGGTGTTTTTAATGATTAACTTCCCGCAGAGGACAAGATACTGTGTGATTTCTAGATCACGTGCTCTAGGGATGCATATGGGAATTGAAACTCTAATGGGATTCATTTTTCCAGTTGCACCAAACTTAGGAAATTCCAAGTTCTCAAAATAACTGTTACTTTGTCCCCTCCCCATGGTCAGATTTAGAATTTCCATTGTTGGGCATAATGTCTAATTCATATATGTGTGTATATATATATTTGAGTCTTACATCTAAATGGATGAAATTAACTTTATTTTTGAATATATTTTAATTGGGCAGCATTCATTAATAATGATATGAACATATACTATGTAATAGGCTCTGGAGATATGGAAATGAACAAATCAAACAAAAATCCCTGTTCTTATGTTGTACACTTGGGTAATAGGGGGAATACATATATCTACCTTTGATCCCCTGATAAAATTAAGGGAGTACTTGTGCATGACACTAGGAATAATGTATTGTTTATAAATGATGTCTAGTTTACACATCTGATTTAGAAAAAAACAAGATTTCAGACTTAATTAAGGAACATGTCTTTAGTATCTTTCTTGAGGTAACTTACTCTTTAAAGCTCTTTTTTTTTTTCTTTTTCTTTTTTTCTTTTTTTTTTGCGGGCAGTGTCACTGGCCCTCATATGTGGGACCCAACTGGGGCTGCTGGTTTCCCAAGACAGCGCTTAACCACCGCGCCACTCAGCCTGCCCCGGTAACTTACTCTTTATAGTCCTTGAAGACTGTCTTGAAATCATCAGCAGGACTTATTTTTAAAAACCTCCAATTGAGGCAGTAATTTGAGATTGAGTGATTATTCACTGGGACACAGTTTTCATATTATTAAAAATAGAGTTTTTTTAGGGTTCAGACCGCCTTTTAGGGGCCGGTAAAGCTGTGTTGTTGTTTAGAAAAATAAAAACTAAAATAAAAAATGGCCTAGGGTTTCTAAACCATGTGACATGTGATCAGTCCCATTCCTGTTGTTCTAGTGCAGGGAGCCATTGTACACAGGACCATTCTAATCCATATGCCGCTTCTCAGCCTCTCCCATACCAACACGGAAGACCACTACGAGCCCCTTAGCTCCTGTAGTTCTCGCGGCCTCTTTGTCACATGGAGGCCGAGGCGGAGGAGCCAGGCAAAAGGAGCACTTTGTCTCCTGAGTTAGAAAGTATACGTGGAAAAGGAAAGAAAAGCTTTTGGATAAAATCAGAAGGGAACACATACATGCAAACAAGATTCTGGAATTGTACAAAATAATGTGTACTTGGACTCTTTGCTGGGAGTTGAACAGTGGAGATTTTTGTCATAAAAGGAAGCAGGTTTTAATGCTTAGCTCCTAGTTTCTAATCTTGTGAGCTTCCTGGTATTTAAATAATATTTTTCACAGAACAATTAAATTATGTGGAAATTCAGCCCCTGAAGCATTTTTTTTTTTTTAAAGATTTTATTGGGGATTTGGGGGGAGGGGAACAGACAAGTTGCTGTCCTTTTGTTCTTCAATCTAGTTGTGGAGGACATCGTTTCACTGGCCCATGTTGGTATCATCATTGCGCTTTTCTTGGGTGAGGCAGATTGGTTGCTGGCCTCTGGACGGTCGCTCACCATGGCTATTGGCAGCTCACGCTGGCCGCAGGCCACTCACTGTTGCCTATGGCAGCCCACTGCAGCAGGGGCTGCAGCTATGCCGTCCCAGGGACTCACAGCCCAGCTCCAGGTGGAGCTGCTGTTCACCATCTTGGCTGTAGAGGGCAGTGTCACTGGCCCTCATATGTGGGATCTGAACTGGGTCCGCTGGCATCCCAAGCCAGCAAGAGTCTTAACCAGCGCGCCACTCGGCCGGCCCTGAAGTATTTTTTTTTAAGAGTTTTTCCCTGAGTAGTATGAGCTGTATGTAGTCTTGTCTGCTAAGAGATGCATTAGGTGACCTCATAAAGTCTCTTTGATAGCCACCCTGGGAGGTTTACAGAGGTACTTATTTTTTTATACCACAGGACCCCCCCGCCCCCCCGTTTTCTCATTTATGAGTTGAATTCTTAAAATGATTGCATTTTTCTTGTTCCCTGTGACTAAATTTTTTTATTGCCCAGTCTTCAGGCAAAGAATGGCATAAATTAAGGCAGATGGAAAACCTCAAAGAGCTTCCCTCACGCTCCTGAAACTCATATTTATTATTTATTATCTCCACCTCCTGGAGCCATGGCTGCACCACGCAACGGGAACTCCTATCCTTGTTTTGTCCTCTGGTTCAGATTTGTTATTGAGCAGCAGACCGTAAGGTAGACAAGGGCAGATGGGCTGTAAAGAGGGTATTCTGTTAGGCACCATTCCTGCAACAGTTCTTTTCTCCCAGTAGCTGCCTCTTCTTTCAGGGGAGACAGGGGAGAGAAAAGGTCAATTCAAGAAAGGAGAGGGATTCTCACCATTTTTTGCTCCCTTGCTCTGTTCATGGCCCTTGCCCCATCTTGTCATTTTCCAAACTACTTGTTTACAAATCAGACAGTCACCTAGGAAGGTTTTTTGTTTTTGTTTGTTTTGTTTTTTCCAAAATATTCTTGGGTCCCACCATGAGTCCTGAGAATCTATGTATTGCTTGAGTTATGCAGGTGTTTTTGATGCACAATTAGATTTGAGAACTGTTGGCTACCTGTCTCATCCTAGCCTTGGGAATTCTGAGTCTTAAGCCATAGGGGTCAACACCAGTGGAATTTACAACATGACAGATTAGGGCCACAGGTACCAGGGATCTATGAACTGACAGCCAGGGGCTTCAGGGAATGAGAGAGCAGTTGAATTTACCTGTAATCATCCTGTTGTGGGGGTTGATTTTTATATATAGTACCATATTTAAAGTTTACAGTAATACCTCTGTTTGCCAGCATAATTCATTCCGGAAGTAAACTACACATATTGCAAGACATCGCTCGTTTACCAAGTTAAAATGTATTATTAGGTTGTAATTACTTTTGCACCAACCTAATAAAAATGTTTGCTTGTGTTGCGGAACACTCGCAAACCAAGTTACTTGCAATTCAAGGTTTTACTGTATTAGCTTTGTCCTCTTTTATATTCCTTTTAATTTGTAAGTTGATGGAATGCAGTATTTGAAGATGTGCTGATGCGTCCCCCGCAAAAGATAGGACTAATAAAAAAAGTATACTTTGTTTCCATAAATGGTATATGAAAGATTTTTAAATAAATTTATTAAAAACTTTATAAATAGGATTTATAAATAGAATCTATATAGTTTTCTTAATAACGGACCATCTTTTTCCTTTAGTAGAGTATAGCGTTTCCTTAATTTCATTTTCATATTAATATGAGAATTTTAAACACATTTTGATGAGGTTTCTCTCACATTCATCACCACCATTATTGCCATCATTAGAGAGGCTAATGGAGATTATGAGGGACTGATTCCTCAGAGGGTCAAGAAATTATGGGGGAGGTGGTATATGAACCGAGCCTTTAAAAGACAGATGTGAGTTTAGAGACCAGTATTCTCTCTTGTTAGGAGGATGTTCCAGATAATAGGAAAACGTGATCAAAGTCAACAGGCGTGTTTGAGAAACAGCAGGCCCTCCTCCCACGGGCCAAAGTGTAAGCTCCTTGAAAGAAAAGAGTAGATTAGGGGCAGCGTGTCAGGAACTTGAAAGCAGTTTCTCTTTGGACTTTATTCTGTGTTTCGTGGTTTTTATAGAGAAATAGGCTCAGAATTTAAAATAGTAACTTCATAAATATAATTGTAGCACCACATCTTAGAAGGATAAAGTCCTTTTATTTGAATTATATTTCAGAACTTTAAAAACTGCATATGTGCAGATGTCTGTATCACACAAGGAAAATATACTATTAAAGGCTTTTTCTTGAAGAGTCTGTGGCAGGCCTGTCCTCAGAGAACTGGGACTTGGGACTACCATGAAATAAATGATAGCCTATAGCCTTATCATATAGAGGACAGCCTGAGCTGCATTAGGAAGTGCTGCCTCTCAGGGTTGGGGCTTCTCCCTGCTTTGGCAGTTCTGTATTCTTCTCCTCCCTGCCTCCTGCCCTCCCCTACTATATTAACATCCTGGTACTTCTAACCTTTTGTCTGAAGGTCTGTCATCCTGCAACTATCTCTTTAGTGAACCACTTGCCCAACCTAATGAGCCCCTGATTAAAACAGTGGAGTTTGCTTTGTTTTTAGCAAATGATGAATGTTGTATATTGCTCTCTTTTAACATCTTAAAGTTGAAACCATTTGTATGCTTAATACTTTGTATACTTAATAGAATATTTATCAATATGATCGTTTACATAAACGTAAAATCTTGGAATTTCATAGAAACCTGGAGTAATAATCTAACAGATAATAGAAAGAAGAGTGAAAACTAGAAACGACTAGTTCATCCTCCTTCTTCACTCATTGTTACTTAAAGAATATTATTTAAAGGATATTAGAAGGTAACATTGTGTACAATCAATGTCAAAATTTTGCTTTAATAATGTTTTCAACATTTAAAATCTTGTAATTATCCTAAGCCTTTATGAAGACTAAAAGTACTTGCCATAATTGGTTGGGAGTAATATTTCTGAATGGAAATTTATTTTCAAAAACCTAGTTACTTTGAAGTCACATTAGACACTCTTTCATTATAAGTCTTTAAATGTAACCTAATGATACTATGCTTTAATTCATCCCAGAATTCTTGAAAAGGATTTAGTTTGGTTTAGAAATAAATAAAACTCCCCAAATCTGAAATGTATTTATTGAAACCGGATCTTGTTGTCTATGGAAAACATAGCTTTCTACTAGATTTAAAAATTACCACTTATGATAAATGCAGCATAAAAATCCTATGAATCCCACTTACATTAAAAAAAAATTAGTAAATATAATAAAGCTGGCATTTCAAATCAGTGAGGAGAGATTGATTATTCAATAGATAATGTTGAGACTAGTGGGTATCCGTCTAAGAAGAAAACAAAGTACAGACTCCAAAGATCGAAATGTAAAACTGAAAAACAAGTTTTAGAAGAAATCACAGAATTCTTTATAAACTGCATGATTGATAGTCTATATCTGATACAACAACCAGAAGCCATGACAGAATATGTTTGATATATATTTGATAACAATTCAGCTTTATAAAATCCCTAAATTTCTGTATGGCAGAAACCATGAAAATAATTCACCAAACTGGAAAATAATTTTTGCAACTCATATCAAATGGCTAATATCTTTAACGTATAAAAGGCTCTTCCAAGCTCTAATCACAAACGGCAACTTTCCTTAAAATATAAGAAGCTCCTTTTTACAAAGCAGTAAAAAAAATAATGGAAATCCAGTAGAAAAGTGGGCAAAAGTAATGACGTTAAATCATAAATTCATAGAGAAATACAAATAAGTGGTTTTTAAATGTATAAAAACTATTCATATGAGAAATGTAAATTCAAACAGCTACGCTGAGATACCATTTTTTTCACAGTCTATTTTCCAAAAATAAAAAAGTTCGGTAACAATGGCCTGGCAAAGTATCTGGGACCTGAGATGACTCTGAAATAAAGTAGAGCATCTTAATTCAGGAGACAGCCTGAGCTGCAGGAGGGAAACAGAGCCCTCATGCGAGTGGGGAGGGTAAGAGGTACAGCCTCAAGGGAGGGGCAGTTTGCAGGCACCTCTAAATGTAGAAATGCATGTTTGCATCGATCCAGCAATTCTCATCTAGTAATTTATTCTAGAGATAGTTATGCAAGATTTCACTGCAGCATTATTTATAATAGCAAAAGGATTGGAGATTATCTCAATGCTCATGAACAGGGACTGGTAAATAAATTGTGGAATTCCATATAGTTCTAAAAAGAGGGAAAACCATGGAGAGAACTGCGTGAGTGATGTTTAAAACGGGGGAAAATAGAATATATTCGTATTTTAAAAATATATAACTTAACTACTACTGGGCGAATACAAGAGAACTCACTCACATTGGTTTTCATGGAGTGAGAATGGGGCCACGGGGCACAGGGTTGGTTGGAGGGAGATTTCTGTCATTGTGTATACCCTTTTGTTCCATGTTTAGACCATTTGAAGTTATTAGCTCTTGAAAAAATAAGTTTTAAGGAAATTATGAAGGAAGGGTCTTGAAAAAATTGAATATTAAAATATATTGTTTTAATAACATGTTTTAGTTGCCTTGCTTGAAAACCAACATTGCTTTGGGGGGGGGGAAGCGGGCCGTTTAGGAGTATCATGTGTGTTTAATCAAATTGCCTCTTCGGCAGTATTAAAAATCGTCAGTTATGATTTGGTGTGGAATATATTAAAACCCTATGGGAGACAGTTCTGAAGGTTGCTTTGAAGGTTGCTTTGAAGTTCGACCGGGAAAGGAAGGGGTTAAAGGTGTGGTGCAGGTAAAGGAAGGGTTAAGGGTATTATGCAAGCTGTAAGTAAAAAGGAAGTGCATTACAAAATGCTGAGCTCAGGAGTCTGGCTGCTGGCCAAGCCTTTGCTTTCTTCACTACAGCTGAGGGCTTTCGAAGCTTCCCACCAGTGGGTTTGTCTGAACTGTTTAGGAATGCGGCCGCGGTCGCCAGCTGACGTCAGCGCCCGCCGGTTCAGCCGCGGGCCAGAGTCACGGACTGACAGCGCTGGGGGGGGGGGTGCTGGGGGCGGGGCCTGCGTGTGACTGACAGCCTGAGGGGCAGTGCAGTGTGTGTGGCTGACAGAGCAGAGGCGGGGCGGGGCGCTGCGGGCTTGCGGTTCCCTAATAAATTTTAAATTCTGATTATAGATTTTTCTTGCAGTAAGGTGAAAGACTGTTTTTCTTTTCGTTTTCGAAAGCCAGGGCTCTGTATTGCTTCAGTTTAAGTAGTAAGTATAAGCACAAAAATAAATATAACTTACACATCAAGTTGTCAAATTTCGCGGGCCATTTTATTATTTGTTTTGTTTTTGAGAAGAAGAGAGAAACAGTAAAAACTATGATTTTTTTTATGGTGGAGGGGCTAGGAGATGATATTTGCTGGATGAGATTCTTGATTTTTCTTAACCTAAAGCCCATTTCAATTCAGAATTGGTATCGGAAAGAAATAGTGAAGGCTTTCAAATTCAATTCTGTAAAACAAACGATCAAAAAGGGAAATATTATATGGAAAACTGCCAAAATTGAGTACAACTACCTTTGGGCATGATAGCTTTGGGTCATTGCTGCTGATTCTTCAGCCTTTAAAGAAAACTGTGGGCTTTTTCCTGGAGACATCCTATAAAGATCATATTTAGAACTACACCCACCTCCCCGTATCCTCCTGTTTTCATGTGGTTAATTTTGCTCTTAAAAACATGTTTTCTCCACTATTTATTAGATCATTTTGCTTAGTCATATCCAAGTTCTTAGTTAATCTTCTTGTTCTTAGTTAATGTGAGGCAGAGTCAGGAATGCAAGCATGTTAGCATTTTGGGGAAGGGGATATGTGAGGCAGTGAGAAGTGCAATACAAGTTTATAAACAAGGATCTAAAAAGGGCCATTAAACTTCATGGTAAACTTTCTTACTTGGCTGGGCTAATTAAGGAAGACCATTTCCAGTGGTAACTGAAGTTATCTGGTGTAGTTAATTGAATTGACTGGTTTTGAGTAACTATTTCAGGGACACCAAATTTATAAAAGTATGTTATTGTGACTTTTGATAGAGGAGGTTTTAGCTTTTCATACAAGGAAGCCTTATGCTTCTTTGTCCTTATGGAAAAGCTGCTTCTGCGTGATCTTGATCATTTCCTTAGGTATTGATGGCAGTCACCTTTTAGACTCAGTCACTGTAATTTCACCTACCTGCAGCAGCCCAGACAAGGTGAAGTCAGACTCCAGACCAGAAGAAACAAAACAAAAAACCTGGACCACCTGTGGCAAAGACAGCACGCTCAGTCCTAAATGCCTCAAATGCTCAAGGGCTCAGCCCTAAATGGACAACTCCACAGAAAATTGAGTATTCTGAGTTTGTGAATAGTGTCATAATAATTGATTATTTTCTTTTTAAAGCATCAGGATAGATTTTAAGGACTTGTGTTTTTTACTTAGACAGCTTTTGGTCATAATACATTTCATGCAGAATAACATTAAAAGTATAAAGGACTATAAACTATTCTGTTATGTTGGATCCAGATATTAAGGTTATTTCTTTTAACATGTGGAATATCCAACAGGAATATTTAGTATATTGAACACTGAATTAGGAAAGATATTATAAATTCTTGCGTTGTCACCAGTTATGTGACTTTGTCCACTCATTTTTGATCTTGCTGTGTCTTGGGGAAATTATCTTCCCCATAATAGGACTCAAGGCAAAAAAGGCTATTATCAAAACATAAAAATGTTCTGAGCAATGACACAGTATGATTGGGCTCCCTAGGAATAAGGCAGCAGAAGACATGAAGACCTGGTGTAAATGCACAATGGCTTCTCCACCTCCCTACTGTCTAAAGCACCCCAGCACCTTTGTTGTGAAGTCCTCAGTGGGCTTGCCCTGTGGATTTAGAATTAGAGTTTCCTTTCTTTGTTTTTGCAAAAATAGTTGATCATTTCTTCTAAGATAACTTCTTCAATATACAGAGTAAATGCTTATGTATTGTTGGATGAGTCTATATTTGGGCTTTGTAGAAGAAAAGTATGACTTAGTTAATAGAGTTTTAAACTCCTATTTAATACCAACTTAAGGTGAGCACAATTTGTGTTATAAAGGATGGGAACATGGCAAAAATTGCCTCCCAGCGGTTTTCGATGTTCGTGAAAAAGGAGCCCTTTAATTGGAAGCTTTTGCTCAAGACTGCAGTGTTTTTGCAGCCCTAATACTGTGATATATTTCAGGGAGCTTGACCTTGCCCTTAATGAGAACCCTTTAAAGTTTCTTTTGTCTAGTTAACCCATGTTTTAAAAGATATTATCTACAAATACATTTGCATTTGTAATTATTGTGTATTGAGAAAAATTTAACCTAAGACATAGCAGGCAAATACCATAAAACCTCAGATGAGTTGATTCAAATCCAGCTGGTAAGAAAAAAAAAGGATGTTTATTAGCCTTGTAGGTTATCCCTAGTAAATCTTTAATATCTATTAGGTGGTTTGAAATTTGGGGCAAAGCTGTATATACTTTATTATTGTTTCCACTGAACCATAGGGGATTTTGAGACTGGGGCCCTTACACTGAGACCTCATGATTAAAAGAGAAAAATCTCCCCAAGGAAAATTGAGCTACTTTTCATGCTATGATAGAACTCGTATGTAGGCCAGAATTGCAACTATCATACTTTAGAACTAGCATCTTGTTTATTTGGAATGAGGTGGGGAAAAAGCAGTATCCTTGGTTTGATCCTGTGAAAGTTGACAGCTCAGGCACAGGCATATCATTTCAGTATACTTTGGGGGTTGAATTTAGACTGTCTTCCGTTTCCTTGCATATCAAGAATTAGTGATATGAATTTATTTTTTATGTTATTTGGAGCAGCTGGAAGCACATTTCTGTCTTAGTTCTGGTTAGTGCTTTAAACTATTTGCATATTCCTTTTATTAGGCTTCTAATAATAGAAACCTCCCTAGTTTCTATTGAGATGGAATTAAAGAGAGCAAGTGCAGCAGTGCAAACATTGTCAACACCAGAAAAGAGATAAATTGTGCTCAGTTTTCCAAACTTTCTGTTAATCTATGTTTTGGTTCCTAAGAGCATTGCTGCAAAAGCTGTTTTCTTAGGAGTGTCCATCTTGAATATCAATTTAAAATAAGTTATTGTGAACTTAAGTCTCATTGAAGCTTATTTCTTGTGTTGCTTTCCATTTGATAGTTGAAGGCTTTTATCATTCAAATTTATTTTCTGTTCCCATTCTTTCTTTTCTCCGATATTTTTTGAACACCTACTATGTACCAAACTTTAAAATGTCAGCCCTCTTGCCTTATAGAGTTTGCAGTCTAATGGAAATTAGAGATGATAAAGTATGTGTGAAGGAAGTTCATGAGGGGAGAAGGCCTTGGTGTATACAAGGAACTTGGCGTGGGGGTAAAGTAGAGGGAGATCAAGGGAGAGTAATGCCAGCTGGGGTAGGAGAATGGGCAGGGCACTATTTTGTAAGGTATTTTTAGAGCATGGTAAAGAATTGGCTTTTATTCTGCATGTAGTGGCAAGCCACCCTCTGGCTACTGTGTGGAGAATAGGTTGGTGAGGGCGCACGTGGAAGCAAGGCGTCCAATAAGGGAGGTGATGGTGATGGCAGTCATTCAGGCAATATCAGCTTGGCGTAGTGTGGAACCCTGGAGACGGAGAGAATTGGGCAACTCAGCAGGGTTTAGTGACGGGATTGGGTGAGGTGGCTGAAGAGGAGGAAAGCATCAAAAGTGATCCAAGTTTCTGCTTTGAATAGCCTGTTTACTGGGAGGGGTTTTGGAGTGTAACAAATCAAGAGTTTGGTTTTGGACCTAAGTTTTCGCTAAATCAGCAGAGAGAGAGAAGTCAGGTAGATAGAGTGACTGAAATCTTTTTTTTTTTTTACTTATGCTTTAAAAATCTAAAGATACAGGATTTTCACTTGTACTTGGTGGGTTTCTTAGTAACTCAGATTGAATCACTTTATAGTAGGAGACTTCTGTTCCCTCTGTGGAAGCCGGAAGTATCTTGTAGTAGTCATAAACACAACAGACAGCGCCAAACTGAGGAACTCAGCATGAGAGAACTCTGCCATGCTCATTAAATATGATTAGGAAGGTAAATCAGATAAGGCTGTGTGTGTTTCAGATACCTCCTTTTTGATTCGTTGATTTTTAAGTATTTCTTTGTGTATTTTTTGGATTCTTTTTCCCTATGTGATGTTAGGCAGCTTAAAGAAAAAGACGTAATACAATAAAATAATAACATAGAAATAGAAAGTAAAGAGTTTAGAGGTTTGCCTCCCAAATGATTAGTTTATGAAAATCAGAAATAGTACAACTGTGTTTTTGTAATAATACTAAAATCAGGACATTGTTCCAAACTCAGTACATTTTTGTATTGCACAGAAGGTTGGAAAGTTCGTGTTTTATGGTGTTCTTTTTCATTTCTGCAAAAGGACCTGTCCTTGAATGTTTTTCTGGTACTAATATGTCCAGACGGTCTCACATGATTCTCTTTAAAGTAGTTATACATTTATGATAGAGCCACTTAATAAACTTGTGGCTGTGGAAGAACACAACAAATAATGCTTCATTTGGCATATTCTCTAAGTAGTTGAGATACCAGATCGAGACTAGATTGGGTGGGAAATGCTGGGTTTAGTCCATGGTAAGACTCTGAAGTTGGGAATGTGGCAGATACGTCATAGGATTACAGAACCAAAGAGCGCTAGTAACCGAGACAGAAATGACTCAAATAGTAGAAAGTACAACAAAAGTTGAACATTATATGCTTTGCACTATGCTAATCCCTTTCTCTGTGTTATTTTATTCAAACCTTAATCCTTACAAGAAGGCCGTGAAATAGATGGCGTTTGAACCCTCACTTTAGAGTGAGGAGACTGGGTTGTAGGAAGTGGTGACTTACTCAAGGATATAGATAGGCCTGAGCTGGCACTCAGTCCCGGTGTGACTGGCTCCGGAGCCCGTGCTTTCCGGCACTGTTCTCGGCGACTCTTCTGGAGTCCTGTGGTGCACAGAGACGTTAATGTGCTGGAGCTCAAACAGACTTTTGCTTGCTGGTTTAGAAGCTGAAATATATGAAGTGTAGTCTGTAAATTAATTTACTGGCACTTAGTGTGTTGTGAAAGAATGTTATTTTAATGTGTGGTACAGGAACATTTAGCATACAAATACTTATTTTTACATAAGAATATGTTTGTTGGGATGGATATGTGATGAGAGCTAGGATTGGCCCTATTTCTCTTCAACTGAGAACTTTAAGGGCAAAACCTTTATAAAAAATTTACCAGTGAAAGGTAATGGGAGCTTAAGTTATTCAAGATAAGCTTATCACAATTTGGAATCCCAGCAGTCTGATTTTTACTGTAAATCCAAAAGCACTGATCATAATCTTAAGTCCAGCCTTCTTGCATGTGGGTTGGGTAAGGAAATAGGCAGATCCTAGGAATCACTGGGGCCAAAAAAGGAAGGGCAGGTGGAAGTAGGCTCTCTGCAAAGGAGCCTGTAGAGCAAAAGGCATCACCCCTTTGGTGCTCAGTGAGTCCAAGTGCTGGGAAGCAACAGAGAGAAAGAAAGCAGAAGGGCTCCGATCTTACCCTGCTCTCCTGCTTGATGATACCTCATGAAGGCCTTCTTAGATAAGTCAGTTCTGGTTACCTTGGGATTTCCCTACTAGTGCAACTTCTCTTTATACAGCTTCATCTGCCCCCTACCCCTCAAAACTGTGAAACTCTTGAAAGTGTTAATAAAAATTTTAGATAACTCCAGCGGTAATTGCCAGGCGCCACATCCTCTGATAACACGGCTGCTTTTGATCTTCCTCCTAGCTGATTATATACCTGTCAGAGCTTAAACACCTTTGATCTCCTGGGGGTTTGTAGCATCCTGCTTCTTGATTCTCTCAGAACTGATGAGTGACCAGCAGATAAGCCTTTTAGCCAGTGATTAGGACCTCATGCCAAGGACATTTAATCAAGAGTTGGATCCCTGTAGTCCTTCCCTGTGGAGTGATTTAGTTGAGCCATGCCACCCCCTTTGGCCTCATCCTGCTAGCCCACTAGCCCTATCCTGCTGTCTTGCCAGCTATCACTTATGGATTGCAAAACACAATTAATTGAAAAGATGAATCAACAAAAATAAGATACTAAGACTGGAGAAACACAAAGTACATGTGAAAAAGCAGAAGTGGAAGGAAGTGAACATATGTGAAGAGAATGAATGAGAAGGATGGACAGAAAGAGTTAGAGATAGTGCATACCTTTGTAGCATGTCCTTGTGGATTAAGTGAGATTAAGTCAGAACTGTAGTTGTAGAAACGAAAAGGGCTTAGTTTACCATGTGCACACTGCCTGTCTCTGCTAGAGAGAGAGTCCTGTCTCACTAAATGTTAACTAAAATTACTCAAGTTCAGTTTTAGAAGTGGATTTTTTGAGTGTACATAGACCCTATTTCCCAAAGAAGCCTTCAGATAGGTAGAAAAGCTATTTATTCTTTTCTTATGAGTATCTTTTTCAGGTATTATTAGAGAAGGACACAAAAACTGTAAAGGTTGTCCTAGAGGCGGTGACTGCAGTGTCTGAGTCGAGTTTGAAAGATAAATGCAAAGCAAAAGCTAACAAAAAAAGGTCCATGCTACATGTCTTTTCCTAGTGCCCCAGGTTAACAGTGTAAGTAATTGCATTCTTACCTTTTAAGAGTACATTTTAATTTGCACAGTTAGAAAGGAAGTACTAGGCAATAATGTCTTTTCTCTACTTAAATAACAGGTATACTCAGAATTTTGGAGAATAGGCAGGTTGTTGATCTGTGAATTTTCGAAGCAGATAGTACATGTCACAGTCTTTGCTACATAAACAAAATATGTGATTCTTCCTAAAAAATTCTCCTCCTTACAGGAGGCACTAAGAAAGACACTGAACCCAAACAATGGAGGATATTATAGAATGTTAGAGTTTTACAAGTAGAAGTTACTTTAGAGGTGATCTGATCATTCCATCGATCTACAAAGGAGAAAACTGAGGCGACGAGAAAGTAAGTGGTTTGCAGAGAATTAAATATCTAGTAGTAAAAGAATCAGAACCAGAACCCCACACCCTTGACTAGCATTTCAGTTCTATTATCGGCACTAGTAAGGTGCTTGGAACATTAAAGGAATAAGAAATGACAACTGCTTTTGTTCACAGGATTCATAAAACCTACCTAGGGGTTTTGCAAGTCACATTTTTAATACAAAGAAGGACTTGATGCCAAAGTGGTCTGTTACGTTTATTTAAATGAAACCACTAGCCTCACTTGGTGAATAAGGGGGGAAGACATAGAAACAGATGTTTAAGAGGAAAGTGGTATGGATGGTGATATCGGTATGTAAGGTCAGAGAGAAGGGCATGGCCTTTAAGATGCTCCTTTAAATTCTTTAATGCATGGAAATAGTGTTACTAGAGAAATAATGCCTGCTTTACCACGCTGCTTTTCACGTCCATCAGCTCCTGTGTATAGTTCAGTTAGGTTACGTTTCGAAGCAGAGTGATGCTTCTTTCTGCCAGTGTGGCCTGTAGAATAGAGTTGAGTCCCATGCCCTTCATAGTTGACACTGTCAGCAGGCCTGGCCTTCTCCAGTCCCTCATTAGATTTAAGTGACCAGAGAGTTTACAAAGATTGAAAGATTATTCTGTGAGTATCTTTCGGTTGTTTACTTTCAATGGTATCACATCCATTCTGGATTTCCCGCAAATCAGTGCTGTTCTCTGGGCTCACTATTATTCATTTTCTATTTTATTTGTGCTTAAGGCTACACCACATGTGGCTATTTACCATTAGAAGTTGAGTTCCTCAGTTATGCATTTCAGGTGTTCCGATAACCACGCTAACCATGTGTGACTGGCATCTGTATTGGACAGCTCAGGTGTGGAAAGTTTCCATCGCTGTAGCAAGTTCTGTTTTACAGCTCTGGTTTGGAGTATCCTTTGCATCTCCACAGTGCAGGCCTCTCTGAAAGCCACTCCAGACAAGGATCTGGTTGCATTTGTCACAGACGAGGATATGCAACAGATAATGGGTTGATTTCTGCTGGAGTTGGACTTGCAACTGGATCAGAAGAAGCCATGGTTTTATTAATAGAAAGATGGTGGAAATTGCAGTCAGAAGACCTGGGTTGACCTAGCTCTGCTGCCTGCGAGCAGTAGGGACGGGCTAATCATTCGATGTCTGTGAATTGAACTTCAGTTTCTTCGCTTGTAAAATGAGAATCATACCACAAGATTATTGTGTCAAATGAATTGGAAAGTACTTTATAAGCTGTAAAGTCTATACAATTATTTTTATGGTATGTAGGAACTACATACAGCAGTAGTGCTAATTTTCAGTAGTAATCTTTAAATTCTGTCGTCTTTGTTGGAAGGCATCATACTGAACTGATGGATAAAGAACTGGAAAATGGCCATATCAAGAAGGAAACATGCGCTTCAGAGATCAGCACATTGTCTAGTGACAATGTAGTCTGAAGTTAGGGACCATGTTAAAGAGAAAATGATACTAGTGCCCAGCTTCTTACAGTATGTCTAAAAGTTCTAACAATATCAGAAACATTTCGCTTGCTCTTGGACCAGTTAAGTGACTCATTTAACATTAGATGGAAAGATCACTTATAACTGAGTTTTTGTGTTTTCTAGACAGAAGTTTCTAGTATTTTTACCAAAATACATAATCCTTTTCTGGTCCCACAGAGAGTTGTGGCCTAGTAGTTGACAGTCTCCATGTTAGTAATATATAGTGGGTAATGGGGTGGGCTGTGTGTGGGGAGGTATGCATTACAACAGTCTGACTCGCTTACTGATTATTACAGTTACAGAGGTTGCATTTGTGCTAGTTTTTTTACCTTCGATGAATGAAAAGAGTACTTGAAGCCACCTTCTGCCAGCGAAGAATAGCTAAAATCTTCAGCAGTGATATTGCTACAAATCCGATGGCGCCACCAAGGAGATAAGTTTCACTTGTTTATTCCAACCCCATCTTCCACTGTCAGTAGTGTGGCTATCTGTGCATTCAGTACTTACAAACTTTACAAGCCTAGGAGCCTTCTGCCCAGAAATCATAAAGGGAAAGCAAGAATGTTAGAAACCAGAAATATTGTATGTTTAAAAGTGCAGCTTTTTGTTTTCATAAAAATTCCCCCCAGTGTAAAACTGAATTTTGACACTGGCTGACATTTTAGCCCTCTGCAGCCACCTCCTCAGTGAGCCTCTACTTCCTCCTCTCTGTGTTCCCTTCCTGTGTGTTCTCTTACCACATTGCTTATGCCATTGTTACTGCTCTTCTTTCCTGCCTCCATTACTCCCAGTGATCACATATTTTTAAAGCAGGCGCAGTGCCTATGCATTATCTCGACTGCAGTTTTTGAAGAACAACAAGGTCATGAGGAAGAGGAATTAAAATTTGCTGTGCAGGCTCTGAAGGCAGACATGGGACTAAGGATGGAAATTAGGAGGAGATGGACTTGAACATAAGGACTATCTTTTTCCATCTTTCTAAAAATAGAAGGAAATACTTCAGTGACTGAGTTGAAGCTAGATAACTACTTGCCAGAGATGATGTTACAGGGATTAAGATATAAGGCAGAGAAGCCTTGGTTAGGTCATGTTTTGGGTAATTACTAGCTCTGAGAAAATTATAATTCTGTTTATTGGGAACTTTAGAGCAAACCTCCATAATAAAGATGTGGAGAATGTCTCCTGAAGTGGGGGTGGAGGGACAGAGAAGGAGCTGGGTGGGACTCAGACCCAGGCCTCTCCTGGAGCAGATGCTGATAGGGGCTCTTGGCTTTCTCTTCAGGCACGTTAAGGTGCATTTTCATTCACGCCCTCTAGTCTTGAGCTTCATCCAGGATCTTGATAAAAACTCAAAGAGTAAGCCTCACTTTGGATTTGTCCTAACTCTGATGCCAGTAGCCCGTTTATGCTAAGGGATCACTTTTGTTGAAGTAACATAGCATCATAGTTTAAGACTATGGATTCTGGAGTTGTTCTGCCCAGGATTGAATCTTGACTCTTCTGCCTAACTTTCAGCAAGTTAACTAAATTCTTCTCTTTTATACCTCAATTTTCTCATCTGTAAATGTGAGAGAATATGATCTGGGAATAATTACTGTATTTTATCAAAACTAAGATCATTGATTATAAGATGTACCATTGCTTTCCCACTAAGAAAGAAAAATACACTGTCCATTTAACTGTTGTATATCGTATTGACATATTCCGGTTTCAGCAAAAGGTTAAACGAGAGAAAAACCTACCTTTCAGGGCTGTCGTGAGGAGTATATTTGCCCTCTGTTATCAACTGGTTGTATCCACAGATTGAACCAACTGCAGATCAAAAATACAGTAATACCTTGGTTTGCGAGCATAATTCATTCCGGAAACAAACTACTTGTATTGCAAGACATCGCTCGTTTACCAAGTTAAAATGTGTTAGAAATGTTTGCTCGTCTTGCGGAACACTCACAAACCAAGTTACTCGCAATCCAAGGTTTTACTGTATTTGAAAAAAGAAGAAACTTGTAGCTGATGTGTACTAGGTAGTTAAGCATGTGATGGTTGCGTCTGTACTGAACATGTACAGACTTTTTTCTTGTCATTGTTCCCTAAACAATATGGTATAACAACTATATAACATTTATATTGTATTAGATATTATAAGTAATATAGATGATTTAAAGTACATGGGAGGATGTGTGTAGGTTATATGCAAGTACTATGCCATTTCATATAGAAGACTTGAGCATCCTCAGATGTTGGCATCCACTGGGGTCCAGGAACCAATCAATCCCCCATGGATACCACAGGACAAAGTAACTTGGTATTTGAAAAGCACTTAACGCTAGCATCTGATACAAGATCAGCGTTCCAGGTATTAGCTGTTGTTTACTGTTGAATCTGTCCTAGAGAAGTTAGTCATCCAGTCAGCGTTCATGAAGCTCCCTGCTTGGAAGACACGGTGGTTCTAGACCGTAACGCCTGCTTTGAGAGACCTCCTGTTCTCGTTATGGAGAGACTCACAGAAAGAGAAATTCTCATACAACCCAGACATAGGGACATAGCTCTTTGGGAGAAGAGTACAAGGAGTAAGACCAACTTTTGTCGGGAGAATCAGAAAAGGCTTCACAGAGGCAAACAGCATTTCAGCTTAATCAGGAGACACGGGAAAGGGCTCACCAGAAAAAGAAGGCCATTAGAGACGGGTGTGCCAGGCAGAGGGAGCCTCATGTGCAAAGGCACAGGTTATAATCAGCACGGCTGGGATGTGGAGGGTGTGTGCATGCTGGGGTGGTGGCAGCAGGTCAATATGAAGAGGGAAGCATCCCCAGATTGTAAAGGGTCTTGTATGCCCAGTTAGGGAGTCTGAACTTCACATTTTGTCCAGTAAGAAACGCGCAGTTAATTGGAAGTGTGAAACAGCTGTTCTGTGTGAGAAGCACTCTTCTTTCTTTCCATTTTATGATTATACAGTTAAGCCTTGTAGAGGCAGAATCTGCTCTCTCAAACTCAGCTGTGGAAGCATGGAAGCTGCTTTCAAACCTTTGGCACAGGTACTCACAGTCTGTTCAGGCCATTGTGTGATTTGTAAGGTTGTAAGGTGAGATAATGAGATGAGGTTCTATTTTCACAATACTATTTAAATACAGACTGTGTTTATCAAATTAAAGTCACAGAATATTGGAGTGTGATGCACGTAAACTTTTTATATTTAAAAATATTTTTATTAATTTCAAGCTTACAGAAAAATTGTGCAAATAACAAAGAAAGCTCTAAACTTTTGGCTTTTATTTATTTGTAAACATTTTAGCCCATTTGCTTTATCACTGAGCGTGTGCTCACACACATAATGTTTTTCTGAACTATTTGAGAGTGAGTTCCATGGGGACGTTCTCAGACAAAACCACAGCAGAGACAGCACAACTGTCATTTTCCGTTATTTGTCTTTCTCTGTCTGACTAATTATCTTAGCATGATACCCTCAAGGTCCATCCTGCTGTTGCAAAATGGCAAAGATTTCATTCTTCTTTGGTGGCTGTGTAGTATTAGTTCTCATGTTTCTTTAGCTTCTTTTAATCTGGAATATTTGCAAAGGCTTTATGACAATCGACATTGTTAAAGAATAGGACCTCCCTCTTTTTCTCATGTAACATTTCTTATTTGGAGTTTTTCTGATGTTTTCTCTTGGTTAGATTCAGGTTATGTATTCCCTGTTGAAATGCTGCGTAAGTAATGTGTCCTTTCCGGGGCATCACATCCGGAGGCACACGGAACCCTCAGTGGTAGCGTGAACTGTGATCATCACTCGGTTAAAGTGGTTTCCAGTTTCTTCACTCTGTAGATAGTATTTTATCCCTGTGGAACTAATAAGCAGTCTATGGGGAGACACTTTAAGGCCTTGAAAATATTCTATTCCACATCAAAATGTCCCCTACACCTGGCATCTATTGATGATTCATGCTTAAACTAATCTTTACTACACTGGTTGCAAAATGTTTAAACTATTTTCTTAAGTTTGGTGGTTGTATATATTCCAGTGTATATGTTTCCTTTCCAATAGTAATCAAACAACTATTTTTACTACAGTTCTTATCTTAACTTGTCAAGCTTATATTTACAATGATTCTTTCTGACTTCATTCATAAGAATGGGACTTCTGCCATGTTCAGAATTCCTTTTCCAGCTACTGAAGATGACTTTCTTTCGTACCTTGACTGTAGGCTGCTGGGCAGGTTAGCTATGAGCTTCCTAGAATTAATATTATCAGTGGAGGGGACCACAGGGAGACTTTACATTTATAAAGGGCAGTATCTTAAGAGAGCTCTAATTTGTACAGAACTTTCTTAATCTTTTCAAGTCTGGCAAGACACTTATAAGACATTTGTTTCAGTCATATCTTTTTTGCAAAAAGGAGTAGGAAGATATAGGCATGAATCCTAGTATGAACTAAGGCACTTGGCCTGGTTTGAGTCACCTAACTGAAATTACTTCTCTAGCCATCCTCTTAGGCTATTCTATTTTTTCAAAATTATGGGGATGCCAGAAATATTTGAAGGAATGGAGAACATGGTCATAATTCATTAGATATCTTCATGTTGAAACCTCTTGCTCCAGCTTTTAGGTTTCCTGCTTTTTAAAAAAACATTTCTTTTTGATCTTTTCTCAATGATGGTCTTCACATGTTTGCTTTCTGCTGGGTAGTTTTGTGCATTTTAATGACGCCTGTGGCCTGTGCCTCTCTCTTTGCCTGGTCGTTAACTCTTAGTCATGAGGAGGGAAGAGGAAACAATGATCTACTACAGTTTCATTGCTGCCATTATAAAACCAGTTCTCAGTAATTTACAGGAAAAGTTACTTCGTTTCTTGGTTTTGTTACACCTTTATCATTTTATGTTTCGGTATAGCAGGGAAACCTCAGTTAAAAACAACCTGGTTGTGTGTGAGAGGGCCAGTCAACTGTTGCCACTAACTTGAGGTTCAGATTCTGAGACCTGTTTTGAGCACCTGCTTTGCATGAGGCGCTGCTCATGAAGGGGGCAGGGTTTGTCACGCAGAGAAGGACGTAGGGCTGCTGGCCTTAATCAGGCGGCACAATTAGTCGCCTTTGTATTGACATATATTTTTAAAAAGCAAACCTAAAAATAAACAGTTGAACTAATCTGCTGATTTTGATTAAAAATGTGTATATTGACATGATTGATTAATAATTTATATCAGAGTTGACCTGTTTCACATGACCATGTTATAATGATGGTTTATGTGGGAATTTAATCGAGGAAAATTGGAGTTTTCTGGAGTTATTATAGACAATGACACCATTGATAAAATGAGGGGAAGAAGAGTTTGAAGTGTGAAACATGTGAAGAGGAAGGAGAGTGGAAGAGAGGTGTGAGGCCACCATCCCAAGCCCCTTAATTTTCTTACAGAATGGAGTCACAATTTGGGCGTAGCATGTAACGGTTTTAGTGGCAATCTGGATTGAAGTGTCAAGATGGGGAAGGTAGGGGGCTCATTTGTTAAGGTACGAGGTGAAGCATGATTTAGAGAAGGGCATTGGGAATGAAGGTGAGACAATAGATACGAGTAGGAAATGTAAAGGAAGGCCCTGGCTGGATCTGCCATGGCCAAGATATGGCCTGGAAGCTGGTTTGGGCAGGAGATAAGGTGAGTGAGGTACTGGTGGATGTCAATATATATTTGTCCACATGGAGGTAGCTGGCTAGCATTGGACAGACGGGGAGGACTGGTCATCAGAACAAACTAGAGATGAAGATACGGATTTGGGAGCCAGCGCATGTGCGTGCTCTCCCCCCTCCCTCTCCCCCTTTCTCTCTCTCTCTCTCTCTCTCTCTCTCTCTCTCCCTCCCCCTCCCCCTCCCCTCCCCCCTCTGTCTCCCCCTCCCCCCCCCCCCACCCCCCTCTGTCTCCCCCTCTCCCCCTCTCCTCGCTCTCGCGCGCGCGCTCTCTCTCTCTCTCTCTCTCTCTCTCTCTCTCTCTCTCTCTCTCTCATGATGGAAGGTGTGGAAATGAATGCTGTTGTCCAGGAAGAGGAGGCCTTCCCCGTAGTAAGCCCTGAGGACCACCAGGGCCATTCCATTGCTTAGCTCCAGTGGGTATCACACTCATTTCTGTGGACTGTACCTCCAGGGTTTGTGAGATGGGGCAGATCTGCACAAAGGGCACTCAAACTTAGTACCATTTAGACTCTGAACAAGAAGTGAAAGGTAATGGAAAAGGGGTGTTTTAAGAGGTCGATTCAGAACCATGCCAGTGAAGGGTTGCAGAAGCCCAAGGCCAAGGGTTTTATGGAGCAGTGTCAGATGTTGTGGAGAGGTCAAAGAGAGTGAGGCCTGAGAGGAAACCTTTGTGCTTTGCATTTATGAGATCATTAATTACTCCTAGGAGAAACCTGACCACTGGATGATTGCACTAGAAGCCAGATTGCCAGGGGTTAAGCAGTGAGAAGAAGAGAGGTGGGAAGTGGCTGAGGAAGCAGCAGCATCAAGACATGATTTATGAACTAACTTCATAACATCATAGAATATTTCTAGATGAGGTAATTATTTGAATAATTTTGTATTGTAGAGATTAATTTGAATTATAGTGATGTTTTAAAATTACCTTCATATTTTAAAATTTTTCTCATAATTTTTATAATATTTTGGGAAATTAGTAAGATTCTCATTTTATTTCCCATAATGTTTATATTATCTCATTAAATCATTAATTTTGAATATTATGTTAAATCTTATATTTCCCATAATATCACGGAAGCTGGTTTGTGGTATTTCCATTATACATTTGTAGTAAATGAGCTATAATGAAAACGAATCACTTTTGTATGGTTTTACAGTGAATTTCAAATTCACATCCCTTGGTCTTTTCCAATGAAACCAAAGTATTTTTTGACCTTGAATGAATATGTATATAGTTGAGGGTTGTAGTTGGTAATGATGGCTTATACTTCAAATACATAGAAATATTGACTTGTATTGGGAAAATAATATAGGGACATAAGGAAAAAGTTGTTGTGTTTGAATGAAGAGAGTACTAAATAAATGGGGAGTTTATCTTACATAGTCCTTACTGGTGTTGGGGCAGAGGGTTTTAGATGAGAAGGAAGAACCTTATGATTTGCCAGAAAGTCATCTTAGGATATTTAGTGATTTTTTTTTCCTTCTGCATTGCTTAAAAGTTTAACCATTTCAGCTACCTTCTTAATTCTGTTAAAGAATGAGGCTTAATTAAGACATAGTCAGCATGTGTTGTCATGGACGTAAAATCATTACTCAGTTTGCCCGAGGAAAGTTTGGGTTTCCTTGTTCTGTTTTGTTACTGTTTCCTAGTTTTTTTTTGGGACTTGGCGAAGACAGTAGTGGGTTTTTTTTTTCCTTCTTTTTTTTTTTTTTTTTGAACTACATTAGCCATTCACAGAACAGAAGCAAATAGCCATTTTTAAAATTCATGTCTTCAAATGTTAATTTGATGCTTTGAGGCATAAATGACCTTTCTAGCCAGCCCAGACTTGTCAAACAAAGGAATGATAGGAACAAGCTGCTGTTTGTTCTAATACAACAGGCTGTTTTTCACAGAGAATTTCAAAACAATTTGGTTTCTCTTTTCTCCAAAACATTAGGCATGAATTTAGAAAGAATTGTGAACACACAAGTGGTTAAATCGAATACTGACCACCTGTATAAAATGAACCATAGGTTTCAACTTGTAGAGTCAAATGTGTGTGGAAGGTGCACACCTGGTTTCTTCGCCCAATACTGGACTCAGATAAACCTGAGCCACCGAGTTTATATAGTGTTGGGAGAGAGAAGACGAAAGCCAGTGAGTGAGCAGAGTGAGGCATTGCCTATAGCTTTGTGTATTATTCTTATTAATTGAAAATTAATTGAAACTTGTGAAATGAACTGAGGCAGTGTTACTGGTCTTGGCACTACTATCGGCCTGGAGCTTTCATCACAGCTTCCCAGCTAACTTACTAGCCTTGGACCCTATGCTCATCCGGCATCCATGAGTTTATTTGCCAGACAGGAATAATACTGTTCGTCCTGTTTCATTAACAACTCTGTACAAGGATGTTTGTAGGAGAGGTGCTTATGATATGATAGATGTACATTGGTTTCAATAATTGTCATGTTAACTTATCCTCAATCTCTTCTAGATGTTGTATACTTATACCAACTCTTCCTGGATATGATATGATGTAAGGAAGTAAATTAAAATTTTGAGTTTGGGTTTTGCATTGGGTTCTCATGCTCTAAAATAAATGAATAGGAATCAGGAAGCTAACAAACAACAGTTGACTTATAAATATAAACCACCCCTTCTGTAGCCTTACCCTTCTCACCCACCCCCTCAACCTCTATTTAATGTCCACTTATTTCCTTTGAAAGTGTAACACTCCACTTAGAAGAGTGGAATGCAGAATACATGATGCTTGGTTTCGGTGGATTGTTAGTGCTTTTCTTAGGTATCATGAAAAAAGAAGAAAGAAGGAAACTTTATGTCAAAGCAAGGTTGGTGGTTCATTACCCAGATAAGCTTAAAATAGTTCCCATTATGTCCTGAAAATTTGTTTTTCTTAAATTTTATTAGAGAAATTGTTAGTATTATAACAACAAAATATTTACATAGAGTTCATTTGGCTTATTCCCTATAATTCCCCCTCTAAACAAGGCATAGAAAATTCCTGTATTTATTTTTGGGAGTTGGGTTTATTTCTTAGGGGGAAAGGGACCATTTGGAACTTTGGTAGTTTTAATTAGAAAAAGACTTTCTGTTTATAAGAACAGCATGCAATGTGGCATATGCTTATATTTTAGTAGAAAGGGGAACATAAGGATATGTGTAGGAGCTAAGAAATAGTCTTTGGATCTAATAGCTTAGCCTCTTGATTAAGGTAATAGGATTGCTTTCTTTAGTTTTGTTTTTGTTTTTTAAAGAAGTTTTTATTTTATTTTTTTGAGGGTAGTGTCACTGGCCCTCATATGTGGGACCCGAACCGGAGCCGCTGGCTTCCCAAGCCAGTGCTTAACCACCGCGCCACTCGGCTGGCCCTGCTTTCCTTAGTTTTTATGGGAGGTGTTGGGAGGAGGTAAAAGAAAGGAAAAGGTTTGTGAAATTAAAATTCTTATAAATTTTGCAGGATACTTTAAGCTTTACCACAGTTATGAAACAGATAGAAGTCAGGTTTAAAATTAATGATAAGCTGTTATATTTTATGAAAATGCTATGTTCTTAAAATAATTTCAACATGCACTTATTAAATGGTGTATTCCCTTCACACATAGTTGTATCCCTGGGACCCCAGTATTCATTCAGTTGGAACAATTTTGTAAAAAGACCCTTGTACTGGAAACCAGGAGATACTGATGTTCTGGACAGTCTAGCTACTAACTCGTTGTTTGCCTTTGGGCAATTCACTGGACTTCTATGGACTTCCATGGACCTTTTGTTATTTGATAAATGATTGAAAATGTAAATAGTTAAAATGTCTCAAATACCATTTAAAATCTTACTATTTTTGTCCCTGGGAATATTATTAAAACAAGCAACGGAACTTATTTTAAGTATATTTTCAAAATACTATATTTGTTTTTCCCTTGAAGAGTTTTCATTTAGCCAAATAGATTGATTTAAAGTTTTTGACCACAGCTGCTACAGAAATGTGTGCACAGCTACTGTTTTGGTAAACACAGACTAGTAACCAGATGGTGGTAATACTTATAAAAGTTGGGCTATATGGGCTGGGAACCATCCAAATGGAATTTTCAGTGTTTTGCCTAGGTACATTGGATTTAGTACATAATCAACGAGTTTGAGTGTGTTTTATTACTGCAGTGGCTGGAAAGAACAAATAGAGTATTATGTGGAATACAAATAATGCTTATTAAGCTTGCAGTTGATTCCTTCTGATAGATGTTCCAAATTGCTGTCAGACTGTATTTACTTACTTATAAACAGATGTGCTTTTGCTTTAAATCAGGATAACTATTGCAAACCTAGTTATGCATATTTTAAACAACTGTTAAGGATTACATTTTAAAATCATTGATTAAGAACCTGATTTATTATATCTTTTAAGGTTGTTGGCTCGTAGTGGTTGTTTTTGATGATAAAGAAATTAATTTTGTGTTTTTGAAATGCTGGTTAAAAATGAGATATCAGTTAAAAATTATTTTCTGGTCTGTAGTCGAGAATGTGTAGCTAAGGTGAGCAATTATATATTTTATTTAAAAAAAAAACTTCTGCCACTAATTATCACCAAAAGTGATGTTGGTAATTATTTGGACATCAGCTGAGCTGTGCTTTAAACAATACAGCAGGGGTAATCTTAACCTTAAATTTTACAGCTTACTAGTGTAGGAGACTAGTTCCTCTAGTTTTAGTTTTTGCTTCTACACGCATGTTGTTGTTAGGTTTATTTATTGAAATCTTTGCTAGGTAGGTGCCCTACTATTCACTAAATATATAAAGCTTCTATAGCCTCAGATCCTGACATTAGTCAGATTATGAATTATCTTATTCCTCGAAGCCCTGGTCACTACCTATTCTTTTCTGGCTTGATGATTGGTTCGGTCTGCCTCAGTGGGTTTGTATGATAGTTCCTACCAATTCTCAGATCACTTATTTTTAGCATTCATACTCGTGTGTTCACAATAAATGTATATTGAGTCGTCATTACTAAGTATTAGACATTGTGCTGGGACAAACAGGTGACCCTAGTTCTCAGGAGCCTGCCTCTTAGTGGGAAGATAAACGTTAAATGTATATTTAACACATATAAAGTTGCAGTTATGATAAAATGCCAGAAAGTAGAGTTGCCTTAATGAATTGTTCTTGCTCCCCAGAAATAGAGCTAGTTCTGTTCATCAAGATAAAAACAGTGTAACTAGCTGGTCTTTCCAGGTTATGATTTCCAGCCTCAAATATTCTTGTTTTTTAAATTTATTGAAAAGACTTTTTTGTTGCTGTTAATTTCAGGTGTACAAAACAACAATGATTAGACATTTACACCCCTCACAAAGTGATAACCCCCCCAAGTCTACTACCCAGTTGACATCGTACATAGCGATTACAATACCACAGACTACATTCCTTATGCTGTATTTCATATCCCATGACTATCTATACGAGGCTGGACAATTAAGTTCACGAACTCATCCTAGAAGGAAGGCAGAAAGCCTACCTCATTGCTGAATATCACTACAGTCACCTTTGAAGTGCTCCCCTTGCGAAGCGAAGTGCTCCCCTTGCGAAGCGAAGCACTGACGCCAGTGCCTAGTCCACCACCCTTCAAAGCAATTTTGGAACTTTTTTTCTGGAGTGGCCATCAGAGCTGTCATCGTATTACCCTTGATGCCCTGAATGTCATCAAAATGCCTTTCTTTCAGCATTATCCTTTATCTTCCGGTAAAGAAAGAAGTCATTGGGGGCCAGATCAGGAGAGTAGGGAGGGTGTTCCAATGCAATTATTTGTTTACTGGCTAAAAACTCCCTCACAGACAGTGCCGTGTGAGCTGGTGCATTGTCATGATGCAAGAGGCATGGATTGTTGGCAAAAAGTTCAAGTCATCTAACTTTTTCACACAGCCTTTTCAGCACTTCCAAATAGTAAACTTGGTTAATGTCTTTGTCCAGTTGGTACAAATTCATAATGAATAATCCCTCTGATATCAAAAAAGGTTAGCAACATCGTTGCAACAAGTTCATAGACTTGTCAGACCGTTTGTGGTGTGTGTGTGTGTTTGTTTAAATTATAGTTGACATTCAGTACTATTTTATGTTAGTTTTAGGTGTATAGTTCAGTGGCCAAGCATCCATACAACTTCAGAAGTGATCTTCCTGTCAAGTCCACTACCCGTACCACACCATACCCAGTGTTTTGTTACATGGGAAAAATCTTTCAAAGAAATGTTGGTACACTTGTACGATGGAGTACTGCTCTGCCATAAAGAAGAATGAAATCTTACCATTTGCAACAACACGGATGGACCAAGATGATATTATTCCAAGTGAAATGGACCTGAAATATTCTCGATGGTTTTAATTATATCAGCATGTACTCATTTCAACTGCCCATCAATAACATTTATTTTGCCAGTTGACCAATAACTGCTCTGCCTGCCTCCTCCAGGTGACAGTATGAACATTTGCCTCAAAATGCACACACACCCAATTACATTTGTTGGTGTAAAGTCCCACCAAAATCAAGGAAAACTACACTACAGCATAAGGCAGGGGAAGTGGAGGCAGGTGCTAGTATGGATTCAGCAGCCACAGGGCTGCTTGGGAGATTGTGCAAGGTAGTGTGGGGTGGGTGGCAGTGGACATGCATTTGTAGATCTTTTTTCTTGGAGTACTGGAATCTAAACTTCTGTAACTAAGAGAAAAATAGATGGATCTTTTTAAAGTTTATTACCAAACTTTTAGGCCTTGTGTTTTGGACTTGTAAGTGAAAGCCAAATGATACAACGTTCATCATTCACAGCGGGTACCTCCCACGGCCACTGTGTCTACACCACCCACAAGCACATATCTGGCATCCAGCTACCTACAAAAAGAAGATCTACTCATTGCCTTCTGTAACCAAAGGGAAAATTCACTAATAAATGTGGTTGATGTATAAAGTCAGAATAACCTTATTTTTAATCTGAGCAAGTCATTAATCACAGCCAATAGTAACTGTGGTAAAGCAACTAGATTATTGTGCCAGTGTGGCACTTTTAATTCTGTTAACTCATACATTAGTTCTTTATCGTATGTCTAGTATCAGTTAGGTTTGAATAGTATAATTCTGCTATTCAGAGTGGTTCTTAAATATTGAACACTTCCAGCTTCCCGCAGAGTATGAAGGTTAATTATAATCTATAGTATGAGGATTATATAGCTTTAAATCTACTCTCCCTAGCCCCACCCCATTCTAGGCTTATTCAATGACATGTATCACCACAATTTACATAAAAATTGTATCTTTATGGAATGAATTGTTGATAAGAGAGAGATGTGCTAGAAATATAACTTTTAACATAAGTGTACAGATTTTCTGGAAAAAGAACACTTTCAGTATTCTGGGTTTAGCAGCAGCAATTAAAAATCTTAATATGATTCTCCCCCCACTCCCACACCCCACCCGGGCAACCTAATGTGAACTTATATCCAGGACTGAGAAGCCTAGGATACAAAGTAAACAAAGTAAACTGTTAGTAATTGCAGGCCAAAGCCTTGTCATATTTATTACCTTACTCTGAGGGGTGATTTTTTTTTTTTTTTTTGTCTTCAGTATTCTGTATGCTATTCATTTGGATCTTCTGTTATAGACAACACCAGGGAAGAGACTGAATTAAAAGTTCCATGTTTTTCAAAGAGAACAATTTAGAATAAGGTCACTTAGGAGTGCCCAGTATCGGAACAAACAGGCAATGAACAGCATATAATTCTGCACATTATGCAGAGACATTAAATATACATATTAGTAAGGTAGCAGATGCTTTGGTTCTGAAATTGACATGTAAAATAGCAGCCTTTCTCTGCAGGGCTCCACTCTAGCCAGCGCTCCTTCACATGTAATGAATAGCTAATTTCAGTCCTATGGTCCATGGGAGACTGGCTGGGGAACTGGGAGGAGGAAAGCTTTCCAACTCTAAGAACAGCAGGATGTGCTGAGATGTGCTTTTTAATGGAGAAACATTTTAGAACTCTTGGGGGTAAATTCATAAAGAGGGTTGTGCATGTGTTTTGTATTTAAATTAAGGAATTATTAATACAGTTAGACAACCGGGAATCTGGCAGCTGTATTGCAAAAGGGAAAAGCAGAATTTGGTGACTGAACTGAGCTCAGAAATATCGCACACTTCTGATAAAATACATAGTAAAACTATCCTGTGTCCAAACAGAACCACTGATTAGAAATAGGCATTTGAGAATGTATTTAAATCATTGAAATTTGGGGCTGACTTTTGAAAACTGGTCTTTGCCTATATACAGGAAAAGGGAAGTGACTTTTATTCTTCTGCCTTATGGAGATTTCCTTGCCATTTGAGATTTCCCTGTGTTCATACTTCATTTATCCATCTATGCAGTCACTGTGTGTTGAGCATCTGCCTGTAGCATGATGTTCTGGGAGCCCCAAAATGTGTCACATCACCCCCACCCTCAAGCAGTTTATAATCTGTTGGAAGGACAAACTTACAAACGCTGTAACAGAAATGAAAATAAGGATTTTATGTGTGTAGACCAGAGTTTTTAAGCTAAAAGACTGCCTTTTTATTGTGAATTATAAAATACATATTGAACGGAAACATGCCTACAGTTGAACAGATAGTTATGAACTCACACTTTCTGCATTCTTTGTGCTTGCTTTTGTTCCCATTTTGTGATTCATCTGTGTGTTTCTTGTTGAATTCTCATTGCTGTATAATAATCTATTTTATATCTCCACCATACTTGTCCATTCTGCTGTTGGTGAACATTTGGATTGCTTCCATTTTGGGGGTATCATTAACAATGATGCTAAGAGCATCGTTATTGGTTATGTATATTGGTATATATGTGTACATACAAACTTATTTCATATATATGCGCCTAGGAATGGAAATGTTAGATCATAGAGTATATGTAGTTTTAACTGCTAGATAAAGACATTTGTTATTTCTAGGTCATTTTGTTCAATGTAAACGGACTTCTGAAGGACTTTCGACATTTAAAAGTCCAATATTTTCTCATAGAATTCTCATGAGCATGTGGTGGGGATAGTTACATGTACCTTACATATATTATAGTTCAGCTGTCCTTTCTACCTATTCTGGATTGCAGAAATGTGCTTGAAATGCCAAATCATGACTTAGTATTTTACTCTGGTAATTAGAATATTCTTTGACAAATTGAGGAAGATGGAAAAAATCTTTGAGACTGAAAAGCCTGCCACAGTTTTGTTTAATACTATGATGAAAAGGTGTTGGTGGTGGAGAGGAGCTAGAATATATTAAGGATTTAAAAAGTTAGTGGTTTTAAAATGTTGAGCTCACATTTTGAAGTGTAATTCTATTTTAATCTCTTTCCTAACAGAAGAAGAAAGATGACTGATTTGGTAGGGTAATCTTGTTTGAAAAACTGAACAATTCTTTGGCACGAGGCCCAGATCTCTTCAGATTTTGTGGGAAACAGAAAAATGGCAGTCTCTTAGGTACCATTCATTGTGGGGGGGGGGAATAGGGGGGGTAGTGCTAATTCTTCATGTAATAGGAGGTAGTGGGTAATTCATATAATCAATCCCTCTTACCTTCCCAGAAAGGAGAAAGAATGTCATGAATAAAAGAATAATTAGCAGAGCATGACTTTAAAAGGTACTGGGATTTTTCAGCTACTTTTCTTAGCCTCCAAATCTGTAAGAAATATGAAGGCCTTTTTTACCCCCTTCCCTCCTAAATCTTGCGGCCTTGCTTTCACACTGAAAATCAAGATCAAGCGAGTTTTTGCCCTTCTTCATGGATATGAAGCTTTTTAAAATACCCTTTATCCACAGGTCTCTTTGAGCACTGAATTTACGGGTACTTGGAGTTTGCTTTTGCCACCTAGCACAGCAAAGCATTCGTGTCTGAGCTTGAATGTTGGGGATGCTCAGGCCCAAAGCCATGTTGGTTGAGTAAACGGGAAATTTTCTGTTCTATTTAGTTCAATTCAGTGAACATTTAATGCATGCCAGCCATGTGCCTGGTCCTGGTACGTACTGGGGGACACAAAGATGAATAAAACAGCTCACAGTCAGTCCACTGGGGCAGACTCCTGAATATAAACAATTCACCTAGTGTTTTGTGCTAAGGGGCTCTTATTAATAACTATCTGCATAAAGTACTTCAGTGCGTAAAAGAGAGCAGATACTTTGGTGTGTGTGTGTGGTGGATGGTGAGGTCCTAGGTAGTAGTGGTCTTTCACCGTGTGGATGGGTGGATTTGAAATAGGTCAGACAGGTGACTAAGACTTCTAGAGCGAGGAGAAAAGAGGCATATTTAGCAGAGGAAATTTCATGAGCTAATGGGTTTGTTATTCTAGATTATGGATAATCTACATGAGATTATATTATGTGTAAAAGTTAAAATTTCATGGCAATTTAGGCAGTGATTCCAAGTTTGAAATTGTTAGCCTATCTAGTGTTTTTTTTTTTGAGGGGGGAGGGAATTAAAGGAGGGGAACACTGTTGGGAAATTGGGGAAGGGAACAGCCAAGTTGTCCTTCAGTCTTAGTTGTGGAGGGTGCAGCACACTAGCTCAGCTCCAAGTCCCGTTGTGCCGTAGAGCTCAAGGTGCTGTGTTCAATTAGTTGCGGGTGGGCGTAGCCACCATCTCACATGGGACTCGAACCGGCAGCCTTGTTGTTAATAGTGCACCCTCTATCCCTGAGCCATCACGCTCTATCCCCTGAGCCATCCGGGCTGCAGCTCAGCTCAAGGTGCCAAGTTCAGTCCAGAGTTTAGTAATCAGGCAGACTCATCTTGGACTCTTCCTGGATGTAAAGATGGCTTCATGGGTAGACTCTATTCAGTTTCATCATTCAGAGCTGCTTATTAAATGCTTAGATGCCATCATCTGTGTTCAGGAGCGTACAAGGAAAACTTAGTAAACTTAGTCGTTGCCTTATATGGTGGTGATTTTCAACCCTCTCTCTACATGTTTTACATATTTGTTCAAAAAAGTTCTATACAGTTGAATATGATTGAAATAAAGTAGTAATGGACATAACCTTAAAATGATCTAATCTACCTCCCACTTACATGTAGGAAACTAAGGGCCTACTTGGTTAAATGACCAGTCCAGGGCTACACAGCCCACCTGTAAGCTGGGGTTGGAAGAGGAGATGGAAAGGTGAACAGATTAGGGCCTCTGACACCCAGGCTTTTCCATGTGGTTAAGACTCATAGTTTCTGTATGCCCAGGATTGGAGTGTGTCACAGACCGTTCTTCTCATATTTACTGCAGTCATAGTTTAGAACAATGATCTGATTTAGCTAGATACAAGGCAACATGCTGTCGCATAGGGGGAGTAATATGTATTTTATTGAGTGGTGAGACTTTTAAATATAAAAGTTGTTAAGCAGTGTTTGGCTTTTAACTGTCACCAGTATCTTTTTTTTTATATATGTGGGTATGTGGATCAAATGAGATAATAGAATAGAAAACACTTTTGAAAGTATCACATTATAAACAAATGAACATATGTATCTATTAAATTGGTTTCTTTCTCTTCACCATTTCATTCTCTCCTCCATAACTGGCTTGTTGAATGGCAATATTACTTCATTAAAGTGGTTAGAGACCTTGATATTTATTTTACTAAATTCCATGTTTCTCTAGTAAATGAGATAGTGCGTGTTCTCTTTGGGGGAGGAGAGATGATAGGTGTTGGTGGTAGGCATCCTGAAAGTGTTCAAAGAGTTTGCAACTTCCGAGAGACATACTGGCTCTGCTCTGATGCATGTAGAGGCAGTAAAATAGGCACATTAAACCAAGAAATAGGTGAGGATATGGTGAGATTTAGTTGTCATGTGGAGGTTAAAAGTAAGCGCATTTTAGGAATAAAGAGAAAGAATAAGGCCATAGTCGGCAGTGGAAGTCGAGTGAGACTAACTAACCTTGACTAGAGATCCTAGAGAGTGCCAACAGGAATAGAAAGGAATAGGTGTCTGCAGGGTAGTTTGATGATATGCCACTTACAAGGGAAATATGCCGCGAGACCTCATAAAAAGGTTACACTGTCACCCTGGCAGTCTCTTCTTTCCCACTTTGAATCCTGTAAGATTTCTTTTTGATATTTACATGTAAGACGGTTGATTCCTGGTAAGTGTTTTGTATAGTCCTAGGTTCATCCTACTAATACACTAGAACAGTAATTTAGAAAATAGCTCCTGCCCCCTAGGATATGCCCACTTATTTTCAGTCACATTGGTTTCTCATTCTGGTTTAGCCAAGCTGAGTTTTATGAGAAAACTATTTTTGTTTCAGTTCTAGGCTCAATGTTTACCTTAAACACGTTACACATTTGACTCTCGTACAATGTTTAATATTTCTGAAAGGTGTGTAATAAAGCGTTCTTTATTGGAATTATATAACTTTTTAAGTAATTATTATTTTAAATTTATTTTCTTGAGTTTCCAGAGTTTTAATACTTCGATTGTTTTTAATAGCTTAGATTTGAATAAGGCCATATATACTGTCGCAACTCTCCCCTGGTTAAATTATGCCAGCCTGTATCTCAAAAGGTGTTTAGTAGTTTGGTTTGTAGTAGTAGCGGTTTGTACTGGGATTTTGTTGTCATAGTTCCAAGAGTCACATTCCCAGCATAGTTGGACTGGATGGTGATGCTGCGTGCGCAAAGCATTATGGGAGACCCCCTCCATCCCTTTCATAGTTTTTCCCTCTCTCTTTCTAAGTGTGGCTCTTTTAGGACAGGAACAGGTGTGAAGCAGATGGGAGGGCAGCCAGAGTGAAACAACTGTCCCCTGGTTGATGTTCAGGTGTGATTCATGCAGTAACTAAGAAGGAAGGTTGACTGGAAGTATGAATAATCAGTCACCTCAGTGCCAGCTTAACCAGAAAGGCACACAGAGATGGGCTGGGGTACTGAACAGTTTGGACTGACTGCTGAATACTTCAGTGCAATGAAAGAACAGCGTCTTTTTTAGAAGTTGATATACCTGCACTGCATTTTCGAAACTCTGAACCTGGTAGCCACCCAGAAGCCTTGTGTCTTCTGACTTCTTCAGCCCCCTTCTCTTCCCTCCTTTCTTTCTGCTCCTCTCGTTGGATTACTGCTCACTTTCCCCCTCCATCAATCTGGTCGTGGCAGGGAAAACTAGAGAAAGAATGATGATTTGTTCAAATTCTTTATTGCCCCACATATGAAATGGGTATTGCTGAAGGCAGTGAAAACGGATGGCTGTAGATGGTTTGATTTTAACCCGTCAGCCTTCCCATTCTACTGGGAAGGGGCAGGGTTGGGACTAAATGAGAATGCATTCCAGGGACTCTTTAAGTGATTTCTCATTTGTGTGATTTATTTTAAAAAATAATTGTTACACCAAATAAGAGCTGCTAAAAGTATGCACGCCACTGAATCCTTAACACATTTTCTCTAAAGTGGGTTAATAAAGTCCTCTGTTACAGGCCACTGTTGGAGATTTTATCACTTCCTGGTGCTCTAATGGTTATAACTTCTCTGAACTATGAATGCTTGACCCGCACAATCAGTTCATTATTATTATTGTTATGAAATATTTACGGGATTCCAAAGTACTAAATAGTATACAAAGCATTTAGTCCTTTACCCCATGAGCTAAGCAAAATAAGGTGAAGTGTGGGGCAGGGATACTTGGAAGTCTTCACTCAAGGGAGAAATAAAGGAGGGCAGGGAGGAGGAGCTTCCGGAACATTTGCCGTTGATCATTTTGGGACCACTTAAGTAGTCAAATGTATTTCTTAGGACTATCTGTAATTTTACTTCATTCAATTGAGGTTTATTTATTTAAGGATAATGTGGTTCCAAGAAGTCTGTTTCCAGGGATTATAGTTCGAAGCTCCCGTTACCTTGAAAGTATGTCCTGACTCCTGAAGACTGTCTGGTTAGTGTAGTTGTTGTCATTGTGATCAATAAAGACTGCTTTGATTTTGGAGTGATTTATCCTGAGTGTTGACTGTTTGTAACTGCACAGAAGAAGCAGTGGTTTGTGCTTTGGCTTCTTCTCAGCTGCTGGGGAATTGGAGCTTCCTTAGTCCCTTCAGAAAGCCAGCCTAGGAAGCTGGCATCATGGCAGAAATGTTTTAATTAGACTCAGGAAGTCAGGGTACAAAGTCAGAATAATTTAGATTGACACACTAATAGATTGGTTTATTCTTTAAAAATCCAAACTGTGCTTTAAATTACAATCCTATTAAATACATTACTTAAAATTATTCATATTTCAAGAGACCTGTAGGAAGTAATAAAACTTTCTATAAGTTTTTATTTTCTTTTGATTTCTCTAGTGACTTAAATTTCTCAATTTTATAGTTTTTCAAGCAAAATTTCACAACGTTATAAAAATCCCCCCTCCTTCCCATGAAAGGAAATGTGGGTTTTAGGCTTTACCTTTGTTGCTTTTGTATCCTCTGGGTGTTTGTGGTATTTTTTTCCTTTTGAATCCATAACTTGACTAGAAAGCATCATTAAATAAATGATTATTTTCGTGTGGAATTAAGTGTTTCTCACTGAGTAAAGATAGTAAATTTAGAGTGAATTAAATTTAAAAAAGCTTAATGCTTACCAAAGTGAGCACTTTGTAAGCATACCATTGGTAAGTTGTAGCTCATTCTTGCCTTAAAGATACATTTGGACCAACCCTTTCTTTCTCTAGTGTGTGGTGTATGTAGGTGTGGGTATTGAGCCAAGGGTCACTTTCGTGTTTTCTGTTTAGAACAAACCTGTTGTTTTTGTTACTACTGATCATGGAGATAATTTAAAAGTTTAAGCAAATACCTTTACCTTGACTTTTTTTATGCCCTGTTTTATACCCAAGGGTGATAAATAACCTGTGGCAGTTATTCTAGGAATCAAAAAAAAAATCCTTAGTATTTAATTTTAAGGGTGTTTTATGAATAACTTGTGGCTTTTGAAACATGAGATGCATAAAATACTTCAAAATCTAAGACATTTTAATCAGAGTACTGAGTTAACTTTGGTCTGGCTGTAAAGGAGACAAGAGCATGTATTCAGGATTTTGTGACAACAGTTTAAGTGGGTTTCTCCTTATTACCCTTCCCAGCATACACAAATTTCTTGTTTTTGTGGACAGAAAATACTTTTTCCCAGGATGGCAATAGAGGTATTGGAAAGTTTCTTTCCTTTTAAATGAAAGAAGGTAGATTTCTCAGTGTGTAACGTCGTACTTCATTAACTAAACTTGCTTTACATTGTAGGCCCTGAATAGGTGACATACTTCATACAACAGTTTTTAGAAACAGCTACTCCATAGTTTCAAAAGAGATGAAGGTAGTAACCTTTTAAGTTTGGGATTTTACAGAGATTGAAAAAAATTTAAGCACCTAATGAATTATGTTTAGTTGGCAGGATGGTGTCTGTTAAAAGTTAACTTCCTCTTTACCCCTTTTATTATTAAAAATAAATGTATAATAGAAAAGAATATAATATATGTATGAATTATAAAGCAAAATGGTACATTTGCATACTTAAAAGTACATTACCGGTACTTTCGGGGCCCTTTGTGTACCCTTTCCAGACACCTTTACTCCACTTCCTACTTCCCACCCTTTGCAGAAGTTACAAACTTCCTGAATTTTGTATTGATCGTTTCCTTACTTTAAAAATTTTTTTCCATTTAATAATCAGCCTACTCCATTATATACTGTACCTTGCCTTTTTTTTTCTTTCAGTTTTTCCTCTTTAATGTATTTTGAGATACATCAAAACGGATGTGATTGATTTTTTTCACAGAAATCAAAAGAAAAAACATCAAAAAAACGGTCCTAAAATACGAATGGAATCACGAAGGACCCCAAAGATCCAAAGCAATCTTGAGAAAAGAAAACAAAACTGGAGGCATCATGCACCCTGATTTCAGACTATATTACAAGGCTACAGTAATCAAACCAGTAGGTGTTGAGTGGCATAAAAACAGACACACAGAAAAATGGAACAGACTAGAAAGCCCAGCAGTTTGGGCTTCACATATATGGCCAATTAATTTATGACAAAAGAGCCAGAATATACAATAGAGAAAGGACAGTCTTTTTGATAAATGATGTTGGTAAAACTGGACAGACACATGCGGAAGAATGAAACTGGACCACTGTTTTACATAGTACATGAAAAATTAACTCAAAATGGATCAAAGACGTGAATGTAAGACCTGAAACCATAAAACTCCCAGAAGAAAACATAGGCAGTAAGCTCCTTAACATTGGTTTCAGTGATGATTTTTTGAATCTGACACCAAAAGAAAAGACAACAAAAGCAAAAACAAACAGTGGGGTTACCTTCAAAATGAAGAGTCTGCACAGCACAGGAAATCAGCAAAATGAAAAAGCAACCTACTGAACTGGAGAAAAGATTTGCAAATTTTATATATCTGATAAGGGGTTAATATTTAAGTTACATGAAGAGCTCATACAACCCAATAGCAAAAAACCAAACAACCTGATAAAATGGACAGAAAATATGAATAGATGTTTTTCCTAAAAAAGACATACAAGTAACCAACAGGTACATGAAAAGATGCTCAGCATCACTAATCACCAGGGAAATGCAAATCAAAACCACAATCAGGTATCACTTCAATCCTTTTAGAATGACTACGATAAAAAAGACAAGAAGTAACAAGTGTTGGTGAGGATGTGGAGAGAGGAACCCTCGTGCACTATTGGTAGAAATATAAATTGTTGCACTGCTATGGAAAAGAGTATATAGGTGGTTCTCAAAAAATTAAAAATAGAACTACCATATGATCTAGCAGTTCTACTCCTGGGTATTCATTTATTCAAAGAAAAATAAAGCACTGATTTAAATTATATATATATATATACACACACACACACACATACACACACACACACCCATGTTCATTGCAGCATTATTTACAATATCCAAGATATGGAAACAACCTAAGTGTTCATTGATAGATGAGTGGATAAATAAATTGTGGTGTGTTGCACACACGCACACACTAGTATTATTCAGCCATAAAAAAATAAAATGTTGGCCATTTGCAACAACATAGATGGACTTTGAAGGCATTATGCTAATGAAATAAGTCAGAGAAAGACAAATACTATATAGACTCATATATTGGTGGAATCTAAAAAACAAACAAAACCCAAGCTCATAGATACAGAGAATAGAATAGATTGGTAGTTACCGGAGGAAGGGGGCTGGGGGTGGATAAAATGGTGGGGGGGAGGGGTCAAAGGTACGAACTTAACCTTATAAAATAAATGAGCAATGGGAATATAATGTATAGCATGGTGAATAGTTAATAATGCTGTATAGCATATTTGAGAGTTGTTCATCACAAGAAAAAAAAAGTTTGTAACTATATATGGTGGCAGGTTTTTTTCTTTTTCCTTTTTCTGGTGACAGATATTAACTAGACTTATTGTGGTGATCATTTCACAATGTATATAAATATCAGATCATGTTGTATACCTGCTATTAATGTTATATGTCAGTTATACCTCAATTTAAAAAACGAAAAAATGTGATTGTAGTCTATCCATTTTCACAGCTGTGTAGTATTCTGCCATAAGAGCATGTCACGATTTATTCAGTCTGCTGCTGATGGTATTTGGGCTACCAGTTCCATATTACAAAACTGCTTTGAATATTATTTTGTATGTCTTATGGTGCATATGTGCAAGTGTTTCTCCAGGGTCCTCTTGGCATGAAAAACCCTTTTAATCTTTAAATTGAAATATTAGGAATTGACCTTAAGGTGGCCCAAAGGATCTTTGTGGCTTAGATATTTGTGACTTGTGCTGAGATCTAAGTAACCATACTAAGTTACTGAGTAACCATATCAGGTTTTTAAAAACTGTTTATTTTGGAATAATTTTAGGTTGACAGATAGTTGCAAAGATAGTACAGAGAGTTTCCATCGGACCTTAACTGAGTCTCTCCTAATCTACATGGCCATCTTACTTTTATCAGAAGAAATTAGCATTGATACACTGCTATTACCTAAACCACAGACTTGATTGCAATTTCCCTGGTGTTCCTGCTAATGTCTTTCCTCTAATCTGTGACAGTTGATTGGGCTTTCCTTGTCTTTTATGACCTTCACACTTTTGAAAAGTGCTGGGTAGGTGTTTTTGTAAATGTCTCTCAATTTTAGTTATCTGATATTTTTCTCATGATTAAATTGAGGTTGTGCATTTTTTGCAAGAATATCATAGAAGTAATCATGTTGTACACTTGTGTCATTTCAGGGGGGTCCGTGATATCAACATGACTTATTAGTGGTTATGCTAATTCTGAGCACTTACTTAAGGTGGCATCTGACAGATATCTCCACTATAAAGCTGCTGTTTTTTGCCTTTCATTAGAAGGGAGTCATTGAAGTCCAGCCCATACTCAAGTGGAGGAAAATAAAATTCCACCTACTGGAGGGAGGAGTATCAAAGAATTGGTGGGTGCATGCTAAACCCACTATAGTTACCTATCTGGAGGGGAGACACTTTGAGGCTGTGTAAATACCCTTTCTTCTTAAAGCTTCACCCACTAATTTTATCATTTGTCAGTATATCTTGCTTGCAACAGATATTACTGTGATTGTTCTAATGATGATTTTTACCCTCATCCATTCTACATTTATTAATTGGTGTCTTCTCTAAGAAAGATGTGTCCTTTATTATTCATTCAATAATTTATGGACTCATAAATATGGACTCATAGATAGATATTTTATTCTTTGAATTATAATCCAATACTAACGTTATTTATTTTAATGCTCAAATAGTTGTAGCCTGGGGGAAGGGAGGATTCTTACAGGATGGGCCAATTCGCTCGATTTTTTAAAGCATTTCCTTTCTGGCACAATCAGTATTTTCTTCATCCCATCCCTAGATTCAGCCATTTTTCCAAGCTTTGGTTTCTTTTATTAGAGAATGATATTTAGGAACTAAGATCGGGGTGTGCCTTGTCTTTTTTGTTTGTTTATTTGTTTTTACACAAGTGTTGATCCTGAAAAAAATGTAGAGCCTTCTTATGTTAGGCTTACGTTATGTTTATCCTGAAAAGATGACTTTCAAGTCATCTTTTTTTTTTCTTAGAGAAAAGTGAGATTCATGGTGACAGGTAGAAAAGTTAACTCGTATTAATATTATAATAGCAGTAGTGATTAAAACAATCAGACATGTTACTACCCATATTTCTAGTAATGAGAAGTAATTTCAGAATTTACCTTTTTGAGTTCATGGCATTTTTGTGAAAAACTTGAAAAGTAGTATATTCGTTTTCCATATTATTTTCTTCCTGGAATATAATTGAGAACAGTGAAGCAAGGACAAAAGAAAGGGCCATTGAAGCTGCCAAGCTGCATACACCAATATCCCCAGGCTGCAGCTTAAGCACTTAATTCATGGAAGAAAACCTCAGGCCTGTTATGCTCAGACCTCACTCTCTTTTATACGCAGCACTAACAGCAGTGGTTATCTAGTTTTCAAACTCCTATATGTAAACTACCTTTACATACATGCTACATACATGTAAACATATTTTAGAAGAACTAGAGGGGATGCAACCATTAAGCAAAACGTCAGTTTGAAAAGGGATACCTGACTTCCCCCAGGAAGGAGGGAGAAAGAGCAGACAGGGTGCTGGGGCAGCAGGGCCTGCAGAGCTCTGTAGCCGAAGGGCCAGTGACGCCTTGAAGGCATTTCTGGGAGGACACATAGTACAGTCAGTGTTATTCATATGATAACTTTGAGCCATCAAACAAGGGTTACATTAGATTTTGTGATACTGTTTAGGAAGCTATGGTAGGTAGTATTGATACATTTTTGAAAGATTTTCATCAGCCAGGTAAAATGTATACGCTGGTTTCAGGAATAAACCTTCCCTCAGTTTTTCAACTAGAATCTTCTTCTTAAGAATTATTAAGAGGGAAAGTTTTTGAACATACAGTACTACTGTTTTAATAAGATCATGATTGTGAAAAGAGGATCCTCATTTAATATGATTATACTGGTTTGATCTTTCCTTAAGGGTCCTTAAGGGATCCACTTCTCAATCCTGACTTGCTCCTTTAAAAGCTGCTCATATCATTAGTACATATGAGCTGTCATTGTAATACTGGCAGAATTTAATTTCACCAAAAGATTTAATGTATCAGAGGCCTCAAAAGGAGTATGTAGATTTTCATATATTTATTTAGAAAAAAAACACAGAATTTATTTGAGGAGGAATCATCAAAGACAAAGAAGTGGGATTCCTTAACTTTTTAGAAACTCTTTTAAGGCGAATATTTCTCTGGCCTGCTTAGGTTTTTCACTTTCTTGTTTAACAAAATGATGATTTTTGATATGTTAAAAAAAAAAAAATGGGGTAAACTTAGATCTGTGCTGCTACTAGGCCTGTAGAGCTTCCCCCAAAGGAAAAGACTTTATTCTTGGCTCAGAGTAACTGCAGATGTACCCAATTTATAAATGGTCCAGGTGGAGTTTGGAGCTGCTGGGCAATAGAGCTGCCACAGAAAAGATTCTCAGCCTTTTCACAATGGAGTGCAGGATAAGGGAATGAGGCACCATACAAATGTGTTTAGCAAAGGTTGAGAGTGTGGAAAGAATTTAAAAGAACAAATGTTACAGAAGGAGAGAAATGAAAGAGAAAGACCAGTTAAACCAGTAAAAGATACAGCGGTAGCGGTCATCATATGCTTACTCCTGTCTACCGTATTTTACACTCCTAACATTTATAGGTTTCTAAAACAGGGAAATAAATTTCTGTTGGAGATGAGACCTTTTCCATTTTGTGACTACCTTTCTATGTGAAAGAGACAAATTTATTTCAACCTCAAGTCGCAGGGTTCATACTCTGCCAGAGAAATTAGTTTGAACTGTGATGAAACATTTGTTAAACTAATGTGCTTGGTTTATAAATGTATGGCCATTTGCCTTTTCCTCAAAATTCCAGAGCCAGAAAACTGGCTGCATAGTGTATTTCTTAGGTTTTTGTTTCTGCTTTTGTTTCAAACTGGAATTTTCCTTGGTCATATATACAGTACATTTATATTTTATTCAGTTAAAGCAGATTTTATAAACATAAACAATTCTGGTTGATTAAAGAAGCCGACCACATATCTTTTGACCGGTCTATGTTGTTGAAGTGTGTAGTGTATTTTTGTCTGCTTTTAATACGTATGAGTGTGTTATTTTTGTTTTATGATGAAATAGAATAGTAATAAGCCATTGGATCATATACATGAAGCTAATTATTTCTCATTTTTCTCCTTTAACTCCCATTAAAAACTTGTTCTAGAATTATTTTTGTTTCATTATTTGATGCCCAGTATTTTGTGGGCTATATTTAAATCAGTTTCCTATTTTCAAGACTGGACAATAGAGTTTCTTGAGCTTGGATAATTGGATAAATAAGTATGGTTGTCTCCATGTATGTGGATACTTGGGTAGGTATTTCAGTTGCCTCTAAATGTCTTACAGATAACCCGAATATACATTTTAAATATAATTAAATTCTTTAAAAAGTTTAAAAAGTAGTTTAAAGCAGAAGTCTAGGTTTTCATGTATTTTGAGAGAGAGAGAGAGAGAGAGAGAGAGAGAGTGAGTTACCTCTGACTTCTTTAGACTAAAAAGTTCCAAGTTTGAAGGACTGTGGGGAGATCAAAAGGAAGCCCTTAACCTAAATAAATGAATAGATAATAGATCCGGAACTCTGAACTGCTTGCTCCACATAATTTTGTACGTATTTGCGGGGGCAGCATCTGGTGCCTTTTTTCAGGTTCTCAAGGGATCTTTGACACCCCCCCACACACACAGAAAAACAAAGGAAGGAAGGAAGGAAGGAAGAAAGAAAAAGAAGAGTGAAAGAAAGGTGTACAGGACCAGATACGAAAATGAGGCCAAAGACTCAAGGTCAAATAGCTAATTAGTAGCAGAGTTGGGATTAAAACTCAAGTCTCTTTCCCAGTTCAGTTCTCATTTCATTATACTGACAATCCTCAGATGCAGATTTTGATTCCGAAACACACTAAGCTACTGTGTACATAATTGCTGCTTAATTAGAGCTCTTTCACATTTGAAGCCATTTAGGTTTACATTTCTTATTTTTAAAAAACGGTCAAAAATTTGGCAGTTTTTATTTTACATTATTAAAAATTTTTTTTACTCTAAAGTTTGATAACATTGGATCATTATTAATAAATAGCTTTATTTAGCAATTATTTGATATTGAAAGAAAATTTGTGGTTAGAGCTCTGGGCCAATGCCTGTATTTTCTGATTTTTTCTGTAATGTTGACATCATTACATCCAACAGAAATGCTCTCCTAGGCTAAAATGGGATGTAGCTGTTCATTTACATTATAAACACTTCGCTTTCAGAAGAAATAAATAAACCCAATTTGTTATTTAAAGCAGTGTGTTATTTATTATTAGTGGCACTTTATTTCTAGTTGAGAGACTTCCAGATGAACTTTTAATTATAATTGTGGTGCAAATAACATTGTGTGTTTTGTTTTGGATTACATTATAAAAAGATTCACTTTCAACAACAGGCTTAGTTTTCCCAATAAATAATTGGCCTGTTAACTATAGATGGGGGGATACTGATGATGCGACATCTCCAGCCTGTAAGCCACACATGTCCGGGTGGACTTAAACAAACAACAAACAAACAAACAAAAACTACAAAAGTCTGTCAATTGGCTCGTGCTGATTTATGATTTCCAAACTCTCAGTTGAGCTTTTAATTCTGTTTAGCAACCCCACTGCTCATCCTGAACTATGTTTTCTTTCTCTTTTCCTGTAGTTCTTCTATACCTTTTACCTTTTACTGCCATTAGTCTAGTAAATAAAGTTCAACAGGCGTCCCTTTACTGTATGAGTTCTTAGAGCTGTTTCCATTCTGCTGTGTGTTCTGAATCTCCAAAGGGGTGGTGCTGGATGCAATTTAATTCAAACTTATGTGACCTTAGGGAACTACCCCCTCTTTTGATGAATACCTGTTAACATACATTGAACACAATTTGGAAAATGGGGTCTGTACCGTTTCTCTTATTTATTTCTGAATCCAGCTCTGATCTGATTATTGCCCAATAATTTAACCAGACTTCTCAGAACTGGAACCCTTGTGTTATTATTTATGGATGCTTCCCTGGAGACTTGCACATTGCCTGTTACCAAGTTAGAGGATTAGGGAAGTGGTTGTTGAGTGGTATAGCCACTCACATTTATAATGATGGATAATAAGGGAAAGAATGTATCTTTTTACATGGAGAAGGCAGACAAGATAATCAGATCCTTTTGTTTCATTTCATTTTTTAATGAGCTTTTATGTTTCTGCGTGATCCTATAATGTATACATTTTGCATAAACTTCACCAATATTTATGCAATCTGAGATTTTGTAGATTAGATTGAGAACACAACAAAAAGATACCATGCTTTAGGAGTCTCATTATAGGCAGATGGTTAAAAATTATGTAGATAAAAATTAAATGTTTACTTGCTATTATATTGAATTTCAAAGCTTTAAGAAAATGTCAACATTCCAGTGACATATGAGTGTATGTGATTGCAGCTATTGCAGTAGTAGACCCTTCCATGAGCCAGAGCTTCCAAATCCTTTGAAATGACCCATTGCTTTAACTTTGTAGCAGCCAAGGAGGAGAGCAGTCTTGTGTGAGTATGGCAACTACCGTCCCTCATCTTGTCACGGGTAGCTCCATTATTGCTGCCTGCCTCCATCATTTTTTAGAAATCATCTGATATAATCTGTTTCCCTTATTTAATACATGAGAAAAAAAATGAAAAAAGGAAATAGAGCCCAGTCTGTCTGCCTTGTCCTACCTTGAGTGCTGTAATCCAGCTTTTTCTCTGGAGTGGGGCTGAGCTCCCATAGGGTAAGCAGAGCCTGGGAGTGGACTGTGGCCAGAGCAGGCCCGGCCAGTTAGTAGGGCGATGACCACACCGATGACCGCACGGGTGACTGTTAGTGTTTGCACTTGGAATATGGTCATTACCAGGCTCCCAGAACCTGTGCTGGACTTCATTTATAATGGCAGATTCTTTACTCAGGAAGACTGGAGCACTTTTTCAGTTTTAGCAAAAACACTTTTTAAGCAATTTGTGTTCGTTGTAGACATTGTGGAAAGAACATTCCCCTCACACCAACCAAAACAAGGAAAATAAAAAGTCATCTGTAATCACACTGCTCCAAGATAGGTGGGAATGTCTTCGTTAAGTTTCATCCATATTTTGAACAGGTGACCTCTTTGCTTGCATTTTATCACTATGTACTTAAGGGAAAGATGTATCATGTAGCCAAGGTGTATGTCTACTTTACTTCACTGTTCTTAAAGACAGACATTCACAGAGCATGGAGGATTTTCTTCTCAGTTGGATCTCACAGACAGGGAGATAACCATACCTGTAGCCCTGGCAGGACGAGTGTTCCTTGCTATTCTTTGAGGAGAACAGGAATTCTGACTTCACTCTGCCTGTCAGGCCCATAAATGACTAAAAATGAAAGGCTGGGGGCACTTTTTCTTCCACCGCAAGAACTGCAAGTTTCCTCACTGTTGCATCAACTTTCAACTAGTCTTCCTGCTCAGTGACAAGACGGACTTGAGCTGTAAAAATAATTTTACATACCTTGTCATGGAAGGCAAACATTAGGGATAAAACAAAAAAAGGTATTTTTCATTCTAGGAGAGAGGTCATCAAAGCCAGGAGTGAAAAATTACTGTTACTGACTGAAACGAGAAGTTATTTTGAGACAAAATTAGGTCTTCTAAGATCCCTTCTGTTTGGAATCACCACATTTTAAGAATGTACTATGCAAAGTGGGAACAAATGAATAAGAATGATAGTATTTCCATTAATTTGGAAGTATGAATGTATTAGAATATAATTGCAGCAACAACAACAACCAACCTTTGTCTGTTATTGTCACAGAAATGCTAGCATGCTCTCTGGAGCTTGGCATTTCTCACAGTGTGCACACTCAGCTAACAGGCAATTGTTGGAAATGCTAAGCTTCCAAGGGCGTGTGACATTTCTGTTACAGTGATGACAGTAGCAGGCACTTCATTACAGAAATGCATGTGGTTTACATACATTGTCAGTTAGAATCCTTATAGCAGGCTTGCAAGATAGGTATTATGAATCCCGTTTCATAGATGTGAAAATTGAGGCTTAGTTACTTCCTATGGTCGTGTAACTGAGATATGTTGGAGTTAGAAGGAAAACTGACTTGTTTTAGAAGGCCCCAATTCTCCCTAAAATCCTACCTCACCTTGTGTTATTCTCCATATTCTGTTACTGCTGACTTTCTCATATAGGGTACACTTTGCCTTAGGCAAAAAATGTGTTACTAAAATTGTTGCCAATACATTGTTTTTTCATTAAATGGATTGTTTTGAATACACAAAGAATCCTCAATTATGAGGAATCCTATGGGACTTGTAAAACAACCTCTTTGTACAAGTAAATACTCTGAGATTAGTTGTTCTTTAATTTTATATTTTAATTTAGATTTTTAATGAAGGTTTTACTTAAATAGGATGGTGTAGCTGTAAGCGTTAACAATTGTGATAATACATATTTGTTACTATAGAATTCTTTCTTTCCCTTTTTTTTCTTAATGCTCTGATGAGTTTAATATACTATACCTGACTTTTTGGAATAGGTAGCATTTAGGTCACATAATAAGCTAGAAATTGTATACATTCTTTATATCACAAGTTATATGTTCTTTACTATTCTATTTACTATGTTTAATTAAATATATTCTGACTAGAAAAGCCTTGTGTAGGCTGTAATTCAAATCAGTTAGGTCGGTGGTCTGTGGACCCTCAGCAGGAGCATCGCGTGGGATGATGGCGTGGGACCCAGCCACCTGTGTTACAACAAGCCCTTCAGGTGCTCCTGGTGCACATTTCAGTGTGCGAAGCACCCATCTATGTGTTCACATATCAGGAGTAGAAGAGGGTTTGTGTGTTTTTATCTAACAAATGCTTCTTGAGTGTTTCCTCCAGGGCAGTCCTCTGTGACGATGGTGTCACAGACCTCTGCTTCCAGCTTAACTCATAGGAGAGGAGTGGACTCTTAGAAATAGTCTTCAGTTAAGTTTAAAGTATCCTGGGCTTGGGTCAAAGCATTTAGTCACTTGTGACTTCTACAGTGCTGGGCGACATTGCTTGGAGAGCCATGTGAGCTCCTTCACTTGACCTAGTTACAAGGGCCTGGCCTGTCCCAGGAGCTTGCTGGACCCTTGGGCTACCGAGTTGCAAGACAGCGCCTTGCCTCCAAAGTTTGCAGTGTTCACTCAAGTGTCTGCATCTGCCCTTTGCCTCGTCCTTTTACATCATTTATGTGTTGGTGTGGAAAGATTTATTTGTGCAAGTTGATCCTTGGGACTATAGAAAACCCATCTTCCACTAGTCCTTCAGAGGCCTGCTTACTACAGAGTGTGCTTGACCACAGCTTCTTAGAGAACCTCAGCCTCTTTGCCTGTAAACGGGAGTGGGATACCTACTTTGCAGGATGGCTGTGAAAATGAAGCCTGTTAGAGCCTGGGAATGGGGTATGGCATTAGGAATCACAGAGCCAGAATGTGGGAGCTCGTGTTGGAGTAGAGGGGTCAGGCCAGAGCTCCAGGGTGTGGGCGGAGGAATTTGACTACTGAGGCCTGCATTCTCCCTTTCCGGTCTGAGCACACTTTTTGTCCTTAACTCTTGGCCCGGTAAACAGGATTAGTCTCCAGAGTTTCTCCTTCACCCCCACTCATAAAGCCAACAGCCAGGCATTTCTGAAGGTGGTTTTGCTGTAAGCCACAACAGGAAATAAACTGGTAAAAGGATTTTCTGCCCCTCACCCGTTTAGACCTGGGCTCTGGGAATTAACACAGGTGTGTAGAGGTGCTGAGAATTGGTGTTTGGGCACCAAAGGGCTCCAGTAAACTTAATTTGCACTTCAGAAACGGGACACAGGTCTCCAATTGAGGAAAGGCCCAGCGAGGGAGGGGGAGAGAAGGAGGAAGCACTGAACTGTAGTGGTGGCATTAGGGGATCTGCAGACAGGGCATCCCAGCCTGGCTGGTCTGGCCTTTAGGAAGGCTGGAGCTGTGCTGCTTGTATTAGAAAATATTGGTGTCAGAGAAAGTAGAATTTAAAAGATCAGCTTCACAGTTGTGCACAGCTCTGCCTAAGTTGTTTATCACCCCCGTCTACCCACCCAGAATCTGAGACGGCAATGGTTATTTCCCTCGGTTCTGGAAAATTATTTGATGGTAATGATGGTGGTCGGGAACCCTTATGTACTTCAGAATTTGGGATGACATGGAGTGATGTGATTAAAAAAAAAAAAATCCAGTACATCTCCCTTAAACTAGTGCTCCTTCTCAATGCCCATTGCAGATAGCTGAATTAATGGATAAGTGTCTTTTTGCAGAAATAATTTTAAATGTCTAATGCCATTCATATCTAACAGTCACTGATCAGACAGATCCTTGTATGAAATGGTGTAAGAATCTACATTAACGAGAAAACAAAACCGATACTGAACAGAATGCCCCTGGGAACGCTTGGTTAGGCCCATCCTGTGTATGCTCCATAAATTTTTATGTTGTTTATATGGTGTGCTGTGGTTTACAGTCCGGTCTTTGCATTAATTTGCCATTGTCTTTCTCTCAAATATTAATGAAGTGCAGGAGTGATTCTATTCCAAATAGGCATTTTTAAGGTGGACTTTAAAGATAAAGCTTTTTCTTTAAAAAATAATTTCTGAAAGACAGAAACCACTTCATTAGCAGTTGCCAGCAAAATGTCCTAAGTCTTTCTGTAAGCTGTTTAAGCTTAGTATTAGAAATTAGGGCTAGAGGATTTAGTTAACCAGCTCACAGGCTGTGGTCTCTTTAATTTAGGATTTCCCTTTGATAAAATTATGTAGTTAAGATGGACTATTATATTTTAGACAAGTTGGTTTTTGAGTTGAGTTTATTGCCTCCATCTTTGGCCCATAATGTGTCAGTACTGCTAATCTGGAAATTAAGCACAATATAATTGAAAATGTTTTGTTTTTAAAATTGACGCTTGTAACATGGTGAGTTGGATTTTGTGTGCTGTAGTTCTCGGAGTTAGGA